>CM056095.1:15726505-18126505 GCA_002259235.3 Caenorhabditis latens
TTAACTTTAAAGGAATTAACCAACACATACAAACTTTTGCCAGCTCTGTTAAGGCAATGGTAAAGGAAATTAGAGAAAAACTGTCACAAAGTCTATTAAAAGAAGGGCATGTGATATTCGAACCACTGGAATCGATGCTCGAAGTGATGACAGGTCGGACAGTGGTTGTACAGAGTACTCCTGCGTTGATTGAATCCATAAAAAGCAATGTCAAGATAGCTGTTGGATTGGCAACGGATTCAAAGGCATCTGACAGTGACATAACCCTGATCACCGAATTGATAAAGAGCCAGAATGTGAGAAAATCCAACCAACATACAATTGGATTTCCCAATGGCGCATCCGATATGAAACAATTGGAGAAGGATGTAGTTGACTCGTGGATTGCAAAGATTCTGAATCTGGATGTAACCCGATTGAATGCATTATGGGACAGTCTATTTCCTCTATTCCAAATCAATGAGAAGTTGGATGGATTGGATGGAAAAGTGAAGTCGATTGTATCCGATGAGGCATATGAATCACTGCTGAAACTCAAAGAGATCCAGAAAGAACTCGCAGCAGTATCTGATGACTCAATAAGTTCCGTCGATGTACTGGAAAACTATGACAAATGCTTAAATAATATACCAATACCCAGCAACACCGCATTTCAAACAAGTGAAGATTTTATTGCGAATGTCCATTTATTGACGAACAAATTGATTGATATGGAAGCACTGATCCATGAGTTGGAGGATGATACATTGAAACATGAAGTCGATGAATACTTAAAGTCGCTTGGATTCACAAAGATTGCTGACGACACAATAGTCAAGAAAGAACTACCAGAGGCCATAAAAAGATACAATGCTGGAAATAATTTGGATAAAATCAAGAAACACGTCAACGAATTAAACGTCAAGATTGATGCTATTGGATTAGCAGTTCTTCAATCAAAACTATCGATCATGGAAGATCCCAGTGTGAAAATCATCGAACAAGGTTTTACTGATGAAATGAAAAGACTAGGAGAAATACATGATTGTCTGAAAGAGCACCTAGCTAATTCTGACAAGTCTTCGCAAGCAATCACAACTATCCACATGTTGAGAGATTTGGAAACGACAGATATCGATAATGTAACCACACTTGCCACTGACATCTCTGATCTCTCGAAAAACCTGGTCAGCTTAAAATCAATTCCAAATGACATGAATAAAATTGCCAAGAATGTGACAGTTGATGTCAATAAATTGGATAGTTCAATGGCCAAAATGAGAGGAATTGGACAGTCAATGCTTTCACTCAAAGAAGCGTATGAATTGAGTCAACTTAAAATGGAAATTGCTCATCTTAAAAGTCTGAGGGATACTGTTGAAGAAGAAGTTCGGAATGTTGCGAGCTTAAAAGAGAAGGTTGCTATTGGGAGAGAATGGGGTGACCATAAGAAGGATATCAATTATCTGGAAAAGTCATTGGCTGAAATCGACTCATTTGACACGGAATTAGATGTGTCGCAGGCTAAAACTATGGAAGAATATGGGAACCCTTTGAAAGAAATGGGAACTTTCAGTGATGTCAAAATTGATTTCATTAAAAAGGCGAATGCTCTGGGAGCTCTTATTAATCAACCAACAATCAATTCAAATGTCACGTCAGATCTGGAAAAGGCCAAAGAGACACTCGAGAAATTGTCAAGACTCGATCTGATCTTCTCCAAACACAGAACCAAATATAGTAGAGCTCCGAGGGATTTACGAGGACTTCACGAGTTTCTGGTTCAATTCTTGACACCTGAAACAATGAATGCAGAAGTCATAGGAAATAATGACAAGTGAGTTTTGTCAGATTTCAGCAAAATCCAAATATGAGCTTTCAGATATTATTACGCTGCTCTCGGTATAATTTGCTTTGCTATTATCGTTGTTGTTGTTGTGGGTGTTCTGCTTTACTTCGACTTACTTTGTTTCAAAAATCGCAGTTTTTGCTCAGTTGTCGACATGGATGCAGATGATAAAACTGATAAACCATTGACGGAAGATCTGATTGTGATCATGATATGCAAGCAGATATTGCTTACTCATTTGCAATTGTTTGAGTTATGGGCGGAATTCATGAGAACGGTGATGAATGAGGATAGAAGTGAGAAGAGACGTTTCCCGTATGTTAGTCTGGGTCATCGTAAGTACTGGTGAGTTTATACAAATAGATAAGTTCAATTCTAATTGGAGTATTTTCAGGAGTACTGAAATAAAGCTGAATCCGGAGACGGCAGCTCAGTCTATCAGAATTCATGCAAATGTTTTTATGACTCGGTTGAAGAATATATTTACAGTAGCACAGGTATGGATTTGGGGAGTACTGGGTGGGCACTGTCCCAATTCTACTTCGTGTAAATTTCAGAGTCCAATGTATGCATCGGCTACTCATGACGACACTCGTATCGACTTCCTCTCCTTGATCTTCAAAGACGAGGTGGAATACGCGGTGATGATTGGGCGAGCTCAATTAGCAGATGGTCCGAAGAACCCCGACATGTGTGCAGCCTATTTCAGCCCAGTCCCAGGTGGATCAGTCAAGATTGGACCGTTTACTGTGGAGACAATGGATGAGGCACCATTGATGTACCAGGGAACAGTCCAGATTGATGTGACACTGCGGACTCTGAAGATTACGGACAAACGAAAGAAGAAGACCTCTCGGACAATCAAACATTTTCATATGCCCACTTGGAATGATGAGGATATTCCGCTGTTTGGATATGAGACGTGTTATCAGATCATGCAGACAGTTATCAAATCGAAAGTGGGTATATGTCATCTGGTTTCAGTCGGAAAATATATTGTTTATGTTTCAGAAGCCTATTCTCGTTCACAACACGAAAGGAGTTGGAAGTGCGATGGCTTTTGTTGGATTGGAATACACCTCGAGAATGATGGAATTCCACGAGGAGTACACGTACAAAGACGCATTCGGAAAACTGATTGAAAAACGTTATTGCTCATTCCAAAATGCTCGCCAAATCGGATGGATGCACGTGGGATCGGTCTACTTCACTTCTCGCAACTATAACCTGGATCCTTACATGTACGAACAAATGCAAAAGACTTTCTCTGAAATGATTGTGAACGGAACTGGAGTCCCGGCGGATCAAAATGGAATTAAATGGATGAATTGAGAAGAAGTAGATGAATATGTGTAAAAAATGAATTAATCTGAATGTTTTCCTGGGAATTTTTTGAATAAAAGACTTGATTATTGTAGATGCTCTGTAAAAATAGGATATGAAATTTCCTTCAATTGCAAGAAAAAACTTTCAATATTAACATGGCAAGCAACCGCGCTCTACCGAAAACAAAAAATTGTGTGAGAAATTGAGAGACTCAGAGAAAAATATGCATTTATCAAGGTAATTTCGGTAGAGCGCAGTTGTAGGGACTGTGCCGAGCTAATAGATTTACAAGGCTTCGCGACATTTCTCAACTGCGACATTCCGCCACTAGCCATTTCGCAACTGCGACATAATTGAAAACAATTAAATAGAAGAAAAAGTTGTCTGGTCAATTTTCAGACAAAACTAGATTAAACTACTAGTTCTGTGATTGCGGAACGTCATAGTTGCGAAATTTCGTAGTTGCGGAATGAACAGTTGCGGAATGTCGCAGTTGTGAATGGTCGCGGATTTTCAAATAATTTTATTCTTAAGTCCTCTGGCGATCAAATCAATAATCACTATCATTTTTTAACTTTAAATTTACAAAAGCGTGAAATATATAGTGACCTTTAGAAAAACAATTTCCTTCTTTCGCGTGGAGACCGTACTGTTTTCATTTTCCACGAATCGAGGGCAACCTTCTTCATTTCCCACAAAACCAATCATTACCTGTGATATCGGCAATCGAAATTCGACGAATCGAGTAGCAGAGGATAACAAAATGCATCATCTGAATCCGTTTTTATGGATAACCATATGCATTGTTGTGACCAATGGTAAGTGTATTCAGGAAGAAGAGGTTGAGAGCAGACTTTTGAAAATTTCAGGTCTTCTCGATGAGAACGTTGACCCAGATTCTCGAGATCTCTCGTCTTCCGGATACGGTGAGTTGGATAACTTTTATCCAAAAACCTTAATATATTACAGATCAAAATCTAAATGCCGACTTTCCCAATTCTCTAAATTTCACCGATTATCTTCGCAGTGCGAGAAACGGTACGGTGTTTTGATCAACTTCTCCAAACTAATCCTCTCTATTTCAGCCAACGACAAGTCAGCAGAATACCTGAATCACATAACTTCCATCGCCCACATTGTTAATGGAATCGCTCTCCAGAATGGGCTGATGAATGGAAATGTTCCAATCGATGGAGTGATTGAAGAACTTCTCAACTTTGGCTCCGTCAAACTGTCCTCCGTCATCCAATTCAAACCGGATAGCATCAAAAATTTCGGATCCAAATTGAAGACTGTTCCTGGAAAGTTTGACAAATCGGCGGATTCACTGGAGAAACAGGCATTGAAGTGGAATAAGTGGTATAAGCAGTACTTGTCTGTCAAGGATGTCTCGTTCGAAAAGCTCCCGAGAAGTTCGGAGTACTTTATTGGTACAAAAACTATAAGTTCATCAAAAATTTTTGAAAGTCTCAATGCACTCAAAGGATTTCTGCGAGAAATGATTTCCGCTGCTGATGTAATCGAAAGCAATATAAAGAAGTCATTGGACGATTTCGGCGTCACTGATATTATCGAAGTACGTTTCAAGCAGTTGGATCATTATTCTAGAAGCATTGTCAATTCATTCACAACACTGAGAGATGCAGTGAGCAAACATGTGTCACAAAGTTTATTGAAAGAAGGTCATGTGATATTCGAACCACTGGAATCGATGCTCGAAGTGATGAAAGGTCGGCAAGTGGTTGTACAGAGTACTCCTGAGTTGATTGAATCTATAAAAGGCAATGTCAAGATAGCTGTTGGATTGGCAAAGGATTCGACTGCAGCGGACGGTGACATATCACTTATCACCGACTTGATGAAGAGCCAAAATGAGAAAAAACCCAACAAACATACAATTGGATTTCCGAATGGTGCTTCTGATATGAAACAATTGGAAAAGGATGCTGTTAATTCTTGGATTGCAAAGATTCTGAATCTCGATGTAACCCGATTGAGTGCTCTATCTGATAGTCTGAAGCCTCTATTCCTAATAAATGAGAAGTTGGATGGATTGGATGGAAAGGTGAAATCGATTGTATCCGATGAGGCATATGAATCACTGCTGAAACTCCAAGGGATCCAGAAAGAACTCGCAGAAGTATCCAAAGACTCAATCAATTCCATCTATGTACTGGGGAAATATGACAACTGCTTTAATAATGGAAATACACTCAGTGATACAACATTAAGTGACAACTTTATCTCAAATATGCACGAATTGACCAAAGGATTAATGGATATCGAGAAATTGGTGAACGACTTGAAGGATGATACATTGAAACAAGAAGTCGATGAGTATCTAAAGTTTCTTGGATTCACGAAGATTGCTGACGACGCAACAGTTAAGAAAGAATTACCGGAAGCCGTGAAAAAATACAATGCTGGAAATAATCTGGATAAAATCAAGAAACACGTCAACGAGATACAATCCAAACTTGCTGTTGTTAATGGAACCGATATTCAATCTAAACTATCAAGTGTCGTAGCAACAAATGGAAATATCATTAATCAAAAATTCAATGATGAAATAACTCAACTTGGAAAAATACATACATGCCTCGCTACTCATTTATCCAATTCCGATAAGTCATCGAAAGCAATTCAAGCTATCCAGAAGTTGAAAATTATTGACACAAAAAGTATCGATACCGTGGAATCTCTGGCGACAACGATTTCTGGGATCTCGAAAAGCCTCTCTGGTATCCAATCGATTGGTGATGTCATGAAAAAAGATGTGAAGGAGGTGACAAAAGAAATCAATAAGTTGGAGAAGTCGACAACTCAATCAGAAGTAATCGGCCAGTCAATGGTCTCACTCAAGTATGCACTTGGATTGATACAGATGGAAACGGAGATTAATCATCTCAAAGGTCTCGGGAATGCTGTCGAAGCAGAGATTCGAAAAGTGGATGTTGCCAAGAAGGGGATAGAAATCCAGGAACAATGGGGCGACCATAAGAAGGATATCGGTGATCTCGAGAAGTCGTTGTCAGGAATTAAAGCATTTGGTCAGAAACTAAATGTTTCAACGAATGGAACACTGGAAGAATATAGTACTCCACTGATCCAACTGACCAGTTTCCAAGATGTCAAGGTAAATTTCAAGGAGAAGTCGAAGGCTCTGCGAGCTTTGATACAGCAGACTACCGATCAAAATATCAAATCGGATCTGGAAAAAGCTCAAGAGACACTCGATAAGTTATCGAATCTTGATCTTGAATTCTCCAGTCACAAGACTCAATACACAAGTGCTCCGAGTGCTTTCCTGGCTGTTCAGGACTTCTTGACCAAGTTCTTGTCCATTGACCATAACATAACAGTGATTGAGGAGAAGGCAGCAGAGTGAGTTTTAGATAAAAATAAAATTAACTATACTAATCTAATACAATTTTCAGATTCCCATGGGCCATCGTTGCCGGAGTAGCCCTCGCTTTGATCATCATATTCTTCACTGGAATGGCTGCTTCGTTCTTCTGGGAACGACACAAGAGTCGACGTGGATACATGAAGGCGAGACAGAATGCGTGGCGTGAGAAGGGAGCGACGAGTGTGGATCTGATGTTGTGGATACGTGGGAGACGGTATAAAAGTTCGAAGAAGTGGGAAGAAGTTCACTACGGAACGGAGACGATTGTGAGACATAAGGAGAGACAGTGTGAGAAGGTGAAGATTCCAAAGAAGTTCAAGAAAGTTAGCAGGTCAGTCGGGAGATATAAAAAATTGAATCTCACAGTTTTTGTAACTGCCAGGTACTATTCGCTATTTTGAGCCAGCCATTTTGCTCCGTATCATCTCTGAAACGACGAAAGTCGATGCTCAGCGAATTAGTCCTAGTTCCATAATTCATGAAGTGCATACACATCAGCAACCGCGCTCCAGTGGGCATAGAGTTTTTAAGCTCCGTATCTTCTACGACACGTCCTGAGTCGATACTCAGCGAATTTGCGGTGCGAAGTGATACGCAGGATGAATCCTTCCGGGAGGTGCGTAATCCTCAGCAACCGCGCCCCGCTAGACTTGACGAGAAAATCAAAATTTATTCGTTGCGTCATTGTAGGGAATTGATACGTAGCTTAATCGTTCTACTAAAAATGTTCCTTCCTACTAAGAACGCGTTTTTTCATAGTTATATAGCTTCGTATGAGTCGCTACGCAGCGAAAACCTCAACTCCTCAACCGAATTTGTTTCAGAAGCCCCGGTGTGATCCGCTGCAATCCGGCTACCGCAGTCTCCTACAAATACGGAATCTTCCCATGGACTAAACTAACAATCCACGCGAATTGGATCGTCACAGCGGATGGAAAAGAGTTCATCGCGACGCAGGCACCAGTGAAAGATGAAGACGGACTGAGGAATACAGATGTAGACTTCTGGAGAATGGTCTTCATGTCCAAATCGGATACAATTGCCATGCTGTGTAAAAAGAAGGAAATGTTTGAAGGGAAAGAATTCCAAGTGTGTGGAGAGTACTTTAGTGATGAGGAGGCAACACAAATCCAGTGTGGACCGTTTACAATCGCCACACTTTGTGTGATGCCAGTGGCTAACGATGTGATCAAGAGAACCCTTAGTCTGACCTATAAGAAGTGAGTGTTCAAGCTTTCAGATTTTCAGATAAAACTCAATTTCTTGTAGTGTCACGAAAGAGATCACCCACTATCAATTCGTCAACTGGTCCTTGTCAAGTCATCCGCCAGATCATGCCAATGTTCTTGAATTGATGAAGGAAGTTTATAAGAGCGATGTGAGTTGATAATAGGGAGTGGGACCTGATTACGGTAATTCCATCCAAAAAGTTCTGACCGAACTTTTCTGATGTGTTTCTAGGCCACTTAAACAATTCGAAATTCAAGAATAGTCGCATGGTCTAGAAACACAAAAGTGAAAAGTTCGGCCAGCACTGGCACCACTATGAAACTTCGGGTTGAAAGTTTTCAGACTGAAAATTTGCGGATTGGGGGTATTTGAATATTATCATTGGCTTACAGACAACGAGCAAACCTTGCCTAATCCCAAATTATCTTGTTTTCTGACTTTTCAAAATCCTCGTTTTCCAGAAACCGATCGTTGTCCACTGCACTGACGGCGTCAACCGAACCATGGACTTCATCGCTCTCCGTTACATTTATGAAGAAGTTTTCCGTGATGCAACCATTGTCTTCGGTGACTGCTGCCTCAAACTCCGTGAATGTCGCTGGTACAGCTTCCAGAATGCCGTCCAATCCCAGTGGGTTGAAGCTGGTGTCATTCGTCAGATTAAACTGGGCCAACATCAAGATGAGATTGATGAGATCTACCAGAGATTGCTTGGTTACCTTAATCGTCAGAAATAGAGATTTGAAGGAAAGGAAGCAGAAAAGCTACTTGTAATTGAATATGTGTCTTTCCTTTCCATACTTGTGAACATACCTGTGAATAAATGTTTTTGTATAAAAGTTTGATTTTAATAATCGACGGAAAAGGGTTACGGACGTTTTACCGGACGTTTTAAAACCGGAAGTTTCGAAAAAAGTGACCAAAACAGAAAAAAGTTTCAAGAAAAATAGATTCAAACTCTTTTTACCATTTTGAGAATATCAACGTGGCCTTCTAGTTATTTTTTACTGCGATCCTCCACCACGTGTCTACAAATCAATTATTTCAATTTTTCTGCCTCTTTTCTCTTACGAATTCAAACAATTCGATGTCAACAGACAATCTGAAATCGGATGAAGGTCCCTGGCCGTAAGTTGAAGTGTTTTTTTTTCAAATTTTAAAAATTCGTTTCACAGTCAGCGGTTATGCTTCTTGAATAAGAAGAAAAAAGACGAATGTTCAATAATCGATTTGGATGCAAAAGAAGATCACCTTCCACTATTATCAGAGGACCTTCTCATTGTCGTTACAAGTACTCTGACATTTGGTACACATTCTGATAAGTATCACCTATGGAGAGGACTCTTGCAAAAGATTGTAGATCAGAAACGAGTTGAGACACGAGAAGATCCATTCCGAAGACTTTCACCGGAGAAATATCGGTTGGTTTTGATGGGTGAGGGCCGTTTCGGAACCAGGCAACTTAGAACCGGACGATTCGAAACCATAAAATTTCGACAAAAACTCGAAAATACCTAACTTGTTAAATTTTTGTGTCATGGTTTCGAAACGTCCGGTTTTGAGATGTCTTGTCATGGAATGTCTCGGTTTCCAAGATTATCACAATATTGCGATTCGTAAGGTTGCGGAAACGCGCTCCGTCGCACACTGGTTTTTCAAAAAAAAAGCCGCGACGCACACGCAACGCGACTCGGCGACAAAATTCAACATTTTTCGTTGCGGACATTACGCCTCACATCCATGTCCCATTCCAAATCCGTGAAATTTCAGAAAACGTTCGATCAAACTGAATCCCCTCAACTCCCTCCAGACAATTCATGGGAATCTCATCCGGACAAGAACCAATACTATATTCTATGCAACTCAGGTACTTTCAGATCTTCCTGGTAAAAAATTCCAAATAATTTCAGATGCCAATTGAAAATCTGGATGCTCAAGTTGACACTCGTATTGATTTTCTAGCATTGATAATGAAGGATGAAATCGAAATCGTTGTGATGCTGGGACCGACTCGTCCGTTTGATGGGAAGCAGTATGTTCCGTTGGATGGAATCTATTTCTGTGAAGCGACTGGTGGAATTCTGACAATTGGATCGTATACTGTTGAGACTGTGAAAGAGGAGTCATTTCTGGTTAATGGAAAGCAGTGCAAGGATGTTTCGATGAGAACACTCAAGATTACTGATAAGAAGAAGTCCAGAATAATCACACATTATCAATATACAACATGGAATGAGAAGGAAAAACTACCACCAAATGGATATGAAACTTGTTATGAGCTTATGAAGAGAGTCAAGATGTCTCATGTAAGTGTTAGTGCAGTAAATGATGGGGTGTTACAGTATCACTACTTGTCCCACAAAATATCTTTTTACGTGATCACACAGAACATAAGAAAAGCTTCATTTTTGTAGTTGACAACTTTTTTGTGCGGACACTCCCTAGAGAGTTATGGTCATTTTGAGGGGACAGCTCAAAAATCACTTTGGGATGATTTCAGGGTGAAATTAGTTCGTATAACTTGCTAGGGAGTGTCCGTACAAAAAAGTTGTCAACTACAAAAATGAAGCTCTACTTTTGATTTGTATAGCCCATACAAAATTTTTTTTTGTTGGGACAATCAGTGATACCATAATACCCTCTGGTCATTTTCAACTGGAAATGGCAAAATTTGCTATGTTTTTGACCGGTACTGTACATGCTTTCACTTGTTTTTTTTCAGAAACCAATAATGGTCCATTGCGTCTATGGTACTGGTCGTACAATGCAATTCATAGGGCTCGAGTACATCACTAGTCACTTGGAGATTCATGCTGACTGGAAATTCAAGGAAGCCTTCGAAAAACTAATCGAAAAACGCTATTGCGCATTTCAAAACATTGGACAAATTGGATGGCTGGAAGTTGGAGTTGTGTATTTTATGTGCAGACGATACGAACTCGAATGGGTGATTTTTGGAGACTTCAATAAGAAGTACTTGGATATGTGCCAGGGGGAATGGGGTCCCGGTGGATATGTTGCCAAGTGATTCGATCGTATAATTCAAAGTGTGAATCACTTCATTTTCACTTACTTCATTTTTTGTAGTGAACTTAGAAACTCGATTATTCTTTTAATCCAGAATAAATGTTATGTCACACTGTTTCTGGATTATTTTGATCATATGTGAAATGTGGTGGCTTCAATTATTTTTTGGATTGATTATTAAAACATTTCACTACAACAATGGAACTATATAAAAGCATAAGAGCAACGAGAAATGTATTCTCAGAAACAGAATTTTTTAGGAAGTTTAATTTTTTGCTTAAAGGTGTACTAAACTCAATTCTGATATTTTCATAGAATAATGTATGAGTACCTGTGAGTTCATTCTCATATCGAAAAAAGTTTAACATTCGGTCTGAAACCTGCTGAGAGCGATCGCCGGTGAGTTTGGGCATTTCGGTGGCTGGTAAAAATTGACGTTATCGCTTATGTTGTTCATTTGTTCATTTTTGTGAGTTCATCTTCATATTTCAAGAATTTTTCAATTCGATCCAAACCCCGCTGAGAACGAGCGGCAGTTTGGGCATTTCAGTGGTTGTGGAACATTCTAGAACATTTTCGAAACTTTTGTTTTTTCAAGTTTTCGCCGTTTTTTCTACCATTTTTGTTGTATTTCTATCAATTTTTGCAGTTTACTTTCAAAACTATTGAAAAACACAACAAAATTGAGCGAAAAAACCGACAAAATTTGAAAATATCAACATGGCCGAAGTCGAATTTCTAGGCCACCGAAATGCCCAAACTCACCGGCGATCGCTCTCACAATCAGCGGTTTTCGGACCAATTTTCAAAATTTTTTCGATATGAAAATGAACTCACAGGTACTCATACATTATTCTATGAAAAAATCAAAGTTGAGTTCATCTTTAATGATTGAATAAATATCACTCGATTCCCAAAACGATCGACGGTTGTATGTTTGTGTGCATGTCGCCGATCCTACAACCCTCCCTACTGGACCGACTCTTGGACCAGAAAATCAGAAATATTCTATTAATGATGCCTGTCGTTTTCCTAAATTCTCAAATTTTCGTCTTCTGGATCCAAAAAACTTAAAACAAAGTTGAAAAAGAGAAAAAGGGAGACTGGATAGTACAACATGTCACCGCAAATCACCTAACTTTGAAACTCTGTAAATATCATATTCAAAAAGTCAATAGTTTTTACTGATTTCCCACGTGAATTACAAAAAAGTTCCAAAAGTTTTTCATTTTTCACGTGAACTACCCCTGTTTTTGAAAAAATTCCAGAAGCTTCTCGAAATCCACGTGAACCAAAACAATATTTTTCATAACACTGATCGCCCTAGTGACACGTTTCCAAAAATGCCAACGTTGCTTCGAACTATCGAAAAAAGTTTATTTCGGTTCTCCTCAACCATGAAAAAGCGAATGAAGGAACGATGTGTATCTATCAAATACAATCAAATGCTGATGATATTGATTGTACACTTTCTTCTCGTTCAAGTTGCAAGTGGTGAGTTAATGAAAGAGTCTGGTACCGATGGTTACAGTTCATTTTTCAGGATTCCCTCTCGGATATTCCGATTCTTCAAATGAAGATGCGCATCGTTTGGATAACCGACGTCTTCAGTCTCGAGAGACTCAACCTTCTTCAGAATACGGTACCTTATCAGTAGCGCACTTTTTGTCAAATGCGCCCAATGTTTGCGGTGGAGCGCAGTTGCAATAAACATGCTGGAAAAATAGGGAAACGCTATAAACGCAGCTGCTGAGAAATGATAGCGCACACAGGGGTGCGAGACGTAAGGTCCGCAACGAAAAGTTTTGAATTTACCGCTCCTCTCGCGTTGCGTGTGCGTCGCGTTTTTCATTGAAAGATATGACAAGCACACGCTAAACTTGAACTTGGCACTCAGCCAAGTCTGTTTTTGGCACCGTGCCAACCGCTGAGCGACTGAGCGCGTTTGAGCGACCATGCGGCGCGCACCCCTGTGGCACTGTAATGTTTTCTGTCGATTTGACGTCGCAGAATTGAAGCTTCGTCAATTGAAGCATTTTTTAATTTTTCTGTACTTTTTTCTTTTTTTCTTGTTTTTCTCGAATGTTCTCGAGGGAACTCACATGGATTCTACAAGGGTGAGTCAATATTGATGTCCAAACTGCTTGGATATTTTAAAGAAATTGCGCCCTACCGCACACACTGATCCAAAAATTTGGCGCCAAGTTCGAAATTCCCAATTTGTTAGTCTAAAGAGCTCAGCAGGGGCCGGTTAGTTTAAGCATTTGCGCTCCACCGCACTTTTTACAAAATCTGGCGAGAATCTTGCATCGCAATTTGCAAGACATACCTGTAGAGCATGATGTTGCTCCAGAACTCACCAGAGTTGCAGGGAAGTCCTTTTTTTATATTTTTATATTTTTCTCTGATTTTCATCAGAAAACTATACTTGCTATTTTCGACATCCGGATCAGGGTTGCTAGTTATTCGAACTTTCGGGTTTTTGTCAACTTTTGCAGGAATATTTTTTTTTTGGATCGCGCAAAAAAACCTTTTTTGTTTCGTTTTCAGAAAAAAGACTAATCCAAACCGAATGCGACCCTGTTCCGGATATGGATTTGGAACTTCCCTGCAACTCTGGTGCTCACCAAAAAAAGCACAAAGAGTTCTAGAAGTCTCATTTCACAAATTTCCAGACCACGATCCCGGTGATTTCGAAATACTCGGATTCAAGTTCTTCCCGTCACAATACCTCTCTAACCGCAACATCCGAAATGGTAAGGAACCTCACTTTTCTTATTTTTAACCAGATTTTTATTCTAGCAAATGAAGACAAATCATCGGAATTCCTGAAGCACACCACCGTCATCGCCCACATCATCAATGGAATCTCCCTGCAGACTGGTCTACTCAATGGGAATATCTCAATTGACAATGTAGTCGGAGAGCTTCTCGGGTTTGGAAATGTCCAATTGCCAGCTGTCATCAACTTCAAACCGGATGGAATCATTGAGTCGGCGAAAAAGATGAAAAGTATTCGGGACTCTCTTGATGACAATATGATGGCTGTCATGAAACAGATTCTGGATTGGGATAGATGGATTGTCGATGCGGGGACCATTGCATCCACTGATTTCACGAAGCTTCCTGGTGTTCCGGAGTACTTTAAAGAAGTGAGAGGTCTCAATGCCGGTTTCAACTTCAGTGTTCTGGCTACAGCCAAAGATAAAGCTGATGTGAGCAATTTTCTCACTCCAATTCAAAATTTTGTCAATAACAAAAATTTGGACACATCTGTACACGCAGTAGTTATTGCAAATATCAACGCATTGCAAACTCGCTTTAAAGACTTTGTTGTTGTTATGAAGCAACTGAAAAAAGAGACGGAAAAGTTAATTCAGCTGAGATGGTTAATCGGTAAAGAAAATCCGTTCAAGCCACTACGAACAGTCACTCAACTAATGGACAATCGTCCAAAACTGAATAAAAACTTCGACTCTTCTCAAGTCGGGAAACTCAAATCCAACATGCAGAGTGCTCTAGATTCAGCCAAAAACCTCAAAACATCAACTGGCGACACATCACTTGTCACTGAGTTGATGAAGAGCCGGACTCAACTGAAAGTGAGAAAATACACAATTGGATTTCCAAATGGTGTATCTGAACTGAAACAACTGGTGGAGGATGTTCGTGACCCGTGGATCGGGAAGATTCTGAATCTTGATAAATCTCAATTGCATGTACTGTTTGATGGTCTGCAGCCACTTATCGGTATAAATGATAAGTTGAGTAAACTGGATGAAAAGTTGAAACCAGTTGCATCCAATAAGTTGTATGAGTCACTTCTCAACTTCAGAGATATTCTGAAAGACCTGGAAGGTATGCCAGCGGAATCGATAAATTCACTTGATGTTCTCAGCAACTATGCGAGCTGTTTGACAAGAACACAACCATCGGTAGAAACCAATTATAAACCCATCCAAAAGTTTCTCACCGATGTGGATAAGTTGAAAACAAGACTGATGAGTATCATCCAATCGATGGATCGGATTGATGTGGACAAGTTGAACCAAGAGTTGACTGAGTTCACTCATAAACTTGGTGTTTCGAAAACTGACGGAAAACCACCTGCTGATGATAAAGTGCCAGGGATAATTGCGGAGTTGAAGAAGACGGATGATCTACTAAAGATGCAGAAACGATTCCAGGACTTCACAAAGATGTTTGAAGGTTTTGAGGGTGACCAAATCAGTACAACTTATCAAAAGAGTGTAACGAAAGGGGAAAACGATATCAAAGGACAAAACTTCCTCGCTGATATTGACAAGGAGAGAAATGTGCAGATTTGTCTTAAAACTTATGTTGATAAGTCGACAAAAGTCTCCACGGCAGTTCGAACACTTCATAAGATGAAAGAAGTCGACAGTGGAACTGTCTCAGACGTTGAATCAGCTGCCAAAGCGGTTTCTGAAGTTTCGAAACATCTGACATCTGTCAACTCGATTCCTGGTGATATGAAGAAAAATGTCAACAATTTGACAGAAGAAATCGATGAGATGCCGAATTCAGCGACTCATTCTGATGCAATCGGTCAATCGGTGATTTCACTCAAATACGCGTATAGAATGAAGGAACTTGAGACGGAAATCGGTCAACTCAAAGATGTTGGAGCAGTGGTCGACCTGCAACTCCAGAAGGTTATAGATCCAGATGAGAAGCAAAGAATCGAGAAGCTGTGGGGTAACCACAACAAGGATATCGATGATCTGGAGAAGTTGTTGGCTGGAATCAAGTCATTCGACGCCAATCTCGATGTCTCCAGAACTAAAACAATGGGTGAATACGGTAAACCTTTGAAGCGATTAGTGAAGCTCGCTGACGTCAAAATGAATTTAACAGAAAAATCTAAAGCCTTGAGAGCTCTTATCACTCAGCCGATAATCGATTCAAGTGTCAAGTCAGATCTCGAGAAGACTCAGAAAACACTCGAACAATTGTCATCTCTCGATCTTGAGTTCTCCAGTCACCAAGCACTGTACAGAAAAACACAGGTTGCTTTTCAGGCTCTTGAAGACTTTCTAACACAGTTATTAAGTAATAAAACAACAGAAGATATCAATCATGAGAGTAAAACGTAAGTCTTTTTAAGTCTGACTTTAAGAAGTTTCCAGAAACTTAACTTTTTTAAATTGAACGCAGAATCCCAGGTAGAAATTAAAATCATTTTGAATAAGGGTCCGACAGTTAGATTCAAAACAAGTTCATTCCAAAAAACGGTCCCCAGTTGTAAGCGTTCAATACTGAAATATGCTTTGAAAAATTTTGAAATTTGATATGTTTCTTTGATGTTTAATTTGAAAGCGTGAACAATGAGGGGTCGTGTTCAGATTTTGAAAGTCTATAACTTTTTAAACCTGAATTTCGGGCGTACTACTCTAAGCATTTTCTTTTTTTTCGTGAGTTCTGCGTCTATTCATTTAATTAAGTTGTCTTTCTGGAAATAAAAATAAACAGTAAAAAAAAGTAATTCTACACAGCAAAATTTTTTCAGAGCGCTATTCTTGGTACTTCTCGTTCTTTCCCTCGCCATTGTGACTTTGATCGTTGTTTTCGGTCTATGGCATTTCAAAAAACTTTGCTTTAAACGATTCGATAACTCTGTCATTTGTCCAGTCACGGATATGGATGCAGATGATAAAACAAATCCATTGACAGAAGACCTTCTTGTCATTATGGTTGTGACTGCGTCATTAGGTGCTATTCAGCAGAAATACGAGTTATGGATGGAGTTGATGAAGATGGTGGTGAATGAGACAAGAGATGAGAATAGACCATTTCCGTATGTTCAATTGGCTATTCGTAAGTATTGGTCAGTTTTTTGGAGCATAATTATAGATAATTGTAATTAGTAGATTTTCAGGGATGTCAATATCCCATTGAATCCGTGGACGGCACTCCAATCCATCAGAGTTCATGCCAATGTGTTTATGACTCGGATCGGAAGCATTTTCACAGTGGCACAGGTATGTATTTGGGACGATGCCCCCTCTATCAAAGTTCTAGTTGAAATTCAGAAAATAACGATCAATTTTATAAGTTTGCAGACATTTAGTGATTAGTGCTTTTTGGACTTTGGGCATAAATGAAAATCAATGAGATCGTTTCAACCGTATCTCTGTCTAATTTAAATCAAAGTCTCCATGCTTGCTAATTTATAGGGGGACTGCGGTATTCCAAAAATCGAAGTTTTAGATATGGATCGACTCAGAATTTTATAGAAAACAGAGAAGTCTCTTGGAGCCAGGTCCGAAAATCAGTTCAAAATGAGTTGTGAGGTCTCAAAGTGGCCAAAACGGGTCTCTCGCATGAAATTTTTTTCATTATATTTCAACGTAAAATTCTCTCGCCGTGCACGTGAAAAAATGTTGAAACGTAATGAAAAATTCCATGCGAGAGGCCTTTTTTTCACACTTCGAAGCCTCATAACTCGCTTTAGACTGATTTTCGGACTTGGCTCCGAGAGACGTTTCTCTTTTTTTTTAAATTCTGAGTCGATCCATATCAAAAAATTTCGATTTTTGGAATACCGCAGTCTCCCTTTAAACCTGAAACTGGCAAGATGATCAGCCCGTTTGGCATCCGCAGTTTCATCTATTATAATGTTAAACTATTATTTCTATACCTAACGTTAGACTCCGCCCACGAGTTGTTATGAATGTGACCCAAATAGATTCTGCTAATAATCCTAACTGAAAAAATTTCTCATCTTCCAGGGACCGATGTACGCATCCGATACCCACGACGACACACGCATCGACTTCCTCTCAATGATCATCAAGGACGAGATGGAGTACGCGGTGATGATTGGACAAGCCCAACTTGCAGACAGCCCGAAGAACTCCGATCTCTGTCCGCCCTACTTCAGCGAAGTCTCAGGTGGATCAATCAAGATTGGACCGTTTACTGTGGACACACTTGACGAGACACCATTGATGGTTCCAGGACAACAGGAAGTGGATGTAAAGATAAGGACTCTGAAGATTACGGACAAACGGAACAAAAAGGCCACTCGGACAATTAAACACTTTCATATGCCTACTTGGAATGATGAGGATGTTCCGCCGTTTGGATATGAGACGTGTTATCAGGTTATGCAGACAGTGATCAAGTCGAAAGTGAGTATATCTGGTTTCAGTCTGAAAATATATTGATGATATTTCAGAAGCCCATTCTGGTTCACAACACGAAAGGAGTTGGAAGTGCGATGGCTTTTGTGGGATTGGAATACACCTCGAGAATGATGGAATTCCACGAGGAGTACACGTACAAGGACGGATTCGGAAAACTGATCGAAAAACGTTATTGCTCATTCCAAAATGCTCGCCAAATCGGATGGATGCACGTGGGATCCGTCTACTTCACCAGCCGTAACCATAATCTGGATATGTACATGTTTAACCAGATGAACAATGTCTTCTTGGAAGTGAATAGAGCATACAGTGGAGTTCCGAAGAATGAGAGTGGTGTTAATTGGTGCTAGAGAGGAATGATATAATTATTTTACGAATTAAAATGAAAATTAATAGAATTCACATTTGTCTTGGTTGTGTGAAATAAAGTATTCGATCGGTGGTTTTGGTTTCAATTATTTTTCAGAGTGATTTCGAGAAATAGATTTGGGGGATCTGAGTTCCTTCTGATCATTCCCTATTGAGCGGTGGATAAAGAATACATTGTTATTCCAACATATTAAAACAGTGTGAAGTGATAGAGGACTTGAAAGAAACTGTCGAGCATTTTGGTAATTGTACAGCGATTTATTTTGCTTTTCTCGAATTTCCAAAGCAGTGGGCCAAATGAGATGAAACTCGACTTAAAAGCTATTTCCATTCTATTAGCACGACACACGTCTTACAACCGCGTTCTACCGAAACCGAAGAAAATTGTGTGTGAAATTGAGACTGAGAGAAAAAAAGACATACTTCCAGGGGATTTCTGTGGAGCGCAGTTGTAACAATTGTGCTGAGCTAATATCTCGATAAATATTTTTTTCTCGAATGTTGGTTTCGAAGACCATGAAGAGTTGTTAACCTTAAGAAACACTCTGCGACACGATGGATATTTTTAAAGTAATTATTAGATTACACTAAAATTAAAACTTTCAAAGTTTGAGAATATCTCAATAATTTTGTCTCTCATCTGAAGGAAATCGCGACTGGAAGCTTGCAATTGGATTGAGAACTGATACTTTTCATGAGGGAAAACATTACCCATGATTGTAAAATGTTGGTACTCGGCAATTTTCAGATCAGGACAGTGTCCGAACTGGCTAGTCAACAGTATAATGATTGATTTTAACTATAAAATAACAAGTACTAAAAATTATTTGGCTCAACCATTGAGATTTGAAAAAACACGAAAGTTTGTGGAAAAAAAGCGAAGAAACAAAGAATTGAAAAAAAAAAGATTTTCGCTCGAGAAAAATCTTGTCCGAGAGGACTACACGGCCGCGCGGAAAAACTCTTTGATCGAACAACATTTTGTATTGTAAAAATCGCTTTGGATATAAAAATACTAAATTGAAACTTTTTTTTGAAAAGTTGCAGAAACTTATGATTCAATTTAATAAAACTCTTCTCAAACTAAATATTACACCATGTCACCGCAAATCACCTAACTTTGGAACTGTCTAAATATCACATTCAAAAAATCAATAGTTTTTACTGATTTCCCACGTGAATTACAAAAAAAATTCCAAAAGTTTTTCATTTTCCACGTAAACTACCTTCTTTTTTGAAAAAATTCCAGAAGCTTCTCGAAATCCACGTGAACCAAAACAATATTTTTTATAACCCTGACCGCCCTAGTAACACGTTTCCAAAAATGCCAACGTTGCTTCGAACTTTCGAAAAAAGTTTATTTCGGTTCTCCTCAACCATGAAAAAACGAATGAAGGAGCGATTGGTATCTATCAAATGCAATAAAATGCTGATGATATTGATTGTACACTTTCTTCTCGTTCAAGTTGCAAGTGGTGAGTTAATGAAAGTGTCTTATACAGATGGTTACAGTTCATTTTTCAGGATTCCCTCTCGGATATTCCGATTCTTCAAATGAAGATGCGCATCGTTTGGATAACCGACGTCTTCAGTCTCGAGAGACTCAACGTTCTTCAGAATACGGTAACTTATTAGCAACCCGTAATTTTTGTCAAATGCGCCCAATGTTTGCGGTGGAGCGCAGTTGCAATAAACATGCTGGACAAATAGGGATACGCTATAAATGCAGCTGCAGTGAAATTATAGCGCTCAAATATTTTCTGCCGATTTGACGTGGCAGAAACTGGCGAAGCCTTGTTTAATTTTCCTATACTTTTTCTTTTTTCATTTTGTCGTTTTTTCTCGAATATTCTCGAAGGAACTATCACGGATTCTATTCTACAAGGGTAAGTCAGTATCAATGTCCAAATGTTGGAACCGTTGAAAGTTTTTGATCAACATCCCTGTTCATTCCACTAGTCGGACTGAAAATTGTGTTTTCCTGCGCATTGCACCAGAGATATCTGAAAAATAATATATATCCTATAATGTTTGCAATTGTGAGCATTGAGCATCACTGGGGCTTGGATACTTTTTGAGAAACTGCGCCCTACCGCACTCATTGCAAAAACCAATTTGGCGCCAAATTCGAAACTTCCAGTTTTGTTAGCCTAGCGAGCTCAGCTGGGGCTAGTTAGGTTAAGCATTTGCGCTCCACCGCACTTTTTTACAAAATCTGGCGATAATCTAAAAATGTGAGAGTGTTGAATCGCATCGCAATTTGCATGGCATGTCTGTAGAGCATGTTGCTCCAGAACTCACCAGAGTTGCAGGGAATTCCTTTGTTATATTTTTATATTTTCTGTTTTTCATTAGAAAACTACATACCCCATATTTTCGGCTTCCGGAACAGGGTTACCGCCGAAAATTGCTTTCGCGTTTTTGTGTTTTTGTCAATTATTCCGAGTCGCGCGAAACACTTTTCGTTTATTTTTTTTCAGAAAAAATTTTGAAAGGAATGAAAATTTTCCTTTGTCGGTGGACGAAAAAACGTTTTTCGGCAGCAACCCTGTTCCGAATATGGATTTGGAACTTTCCTGCAACTCTGGTGCTTACCGAAAAAGCACAAAGAGTTCTAGAAGTCTCATTCACAAATTTCCAGACCACGATCCCGGTGATTTCGAAATACTCGGTTTCAAGTTCTTCCCGTCACAATACTTTTCTAACCGCAACGTCCGAAATGGTAAAGAACCTCACCTTCCTTATTTATAATCCAGATTTTTACTCTAGCAAACGACAAATCATCGGAATTCCTGAAACACACCACCGTTGTCGCCCACATCATCAATGGAATCTCCCTGCAGAATGGTCTACTCAATGGGAATATCTCAATTGACAATGTAGTTGGAGAGCTTCTTGGTTTTGGAAATGTCCAATTGCCGGCTGTCATCAACTTCAAACCGGATGGAATCATCGAATCGGCGAAGAAGATGAAGAGTATTCGGGACTCTCTTGATGACAATATGATGGCTGTCATGAAACAGATATTGGAATGGGATAGATGGATTGTCGATGCGGGGACCATTGCATCCACTGATTTCACCAAGCTTCCTGGTGTTCCTGAGTACTTTAAAGAAGTGAAAGGTCTCAACGCTGGTTTCAATTTCAGTGTGTTGGCTACAGCTAAACAAGAATCAGCTGGCTTGAGCAATTCTATTTCTACATTTCAATCACGTGTTGACAGTAATGATCTGAGGAAAACAGATTATGCCTCAGCTGCTCTAGATATTGGTACATTGCAAGATCGCTTCATTACTTTTGTTGCTGCTATGAAGCTTCTGAAAGAAGAGACGAAAAAATTGATTCAGTTGAGATGGTTAATCGGCAAAGAAAATCCGTTCAAACCACTACGAACAGTCACTCAACTTATGGACAGTCGTCCAAAACTGAATAAACAATTCGACTCTTCTCAAGTCGGTAAACTCAAATCCAACATCCAGAATGCTCTAGATTCAGCCAAAAACCTCAAAACATCAGCTGACGACACCTCACTTGTCACTTCGCTGATGAAGAGTCGGACTCAACTAAAAGTGAGAAAATACACAATTGGATTTCCAAATGGTGTATCTGAACTAAAACAGCTGGTGGAGGATGTTCGTGACCCGTGGGTCGGGAAGATTCTGAATCTCGATAAATCTCAATTGCATGTACTGTTTGATGGTCTGCAGCCACTTATCGGTATAAATGATAAGTTGAGTAAACTGGATGAAAAGTTGAAACCAGTTGCATCCAATAAGTTGTATGAGTCACTTCTCAACTTCAGAGATATTCTGAAAGACCTGGAAGGTATGCCAGCTGAATCGATAAATTCACTTGATGTTCTCAGCAACTATGCGAGCTGTTTGACAAGAACACAACCATCGGTAGAAACCAATTATAAACCCATCCAAAATTTTCTCACCGCTGTGGATAAGTTGAAAACAAAACTTATGAGTATCATTCAATCGATGGATCGGATTGATGTGGACAAGTTGAGTCAAGAGTTAACTGAGTTCACTAATAAACTTGGTGTCTCGAAAACTGACGGAAAACCACCTGCTGATGATAAAGTGCCAGGGATAATTGCGGAGTTGAAGAAGACTGATGATCTTCAAAGAATGCAGAAACGATTCCAGGACTTCACAAAGATGTTTGAAGGTTTCGAGGGTGACCAACTCAGTACAACTTATCAATCGAATGTGACAGATGGTGAATCCTTAATTAAAGGACAAAACTTCCTCGCTGATATTGACAAGGAGAGAAATGTACAGAATTGTCTGAAAACTCATACTGATAAGTCGACAAAAATGTCCACGGCAGTTCGAACACTTCATAAGATGAAAGAAGTCGACAGTGGAACTGTCTCAGACGTTGAATCAGCTGCTAAAGCGGTTTCTGAAGTTTCGAAACATCTGACAACTGTCAACTCAATTCCAGGTGACATGAAGAAAAATGTCAACAATTTGACAGAAGAAATCGATGAGATGCCGAACTCAGAGACTCATTCTGATGCAATCGGTCAATCTGTGATTTCACTCAAATTCGCGTATAGAATGAAGGAACTTGAGACGGAAATCAGCCAACTCAAAGCTATTGGACCAATTGTCGACGTAGAACTTCAGAAGATTGGTGATCCAGATGAGAAGCAGAGAGTCGAGAAGTTGTGGGGTAACCACAACAAGGATATTGATGATCTAGAGAAGTTACTGGCTGGAATCAAGTTGTTCGATCAAAGACTGGATGTATCGAAAGCTGGAACAATGACAGATT
Source organism: Caenorhabditis latens (assembly GCA_002259235.3). Classification (NCBI taxonomy): domain Eukaryota; kingdom Metazoa; phylum Nematoda; class Chromadorea; order Rhabditida; family Rhabditidae; genus Caenorhabditis; species Caenorhabditis latens. Next base: position 15,749,652 of record CM056095.1, read on the forward strand.
ACGGTGCTCCTTTGAAAGAGCTGGTTACGTTCAGTGATGTCAAAGTGGAATTGAATCAGAAGACGAAAGCTCTGAGAGCTCTTATCGCTCAACCGAAAATCGATCAGAAAGTCAAATCGGATCTGGAAAATGCCCAAGAGACACTCGATAAGTTATCGAATCTTGATCTCGAATTCTCCAGTCACACGGCTCAATACACAAGTTCTCCGAATGCTTTCCTGGCTCTTCAAGACTTTCTGACCAAGTTCTTGTCCGTGGATCGTCACCAGAGAATTATCAACAAGGAGGAGGCAGATCCGTAAGTAAACAAGTACACAGTACCGCTCAAAAGGTTATCAACTTTGGCTATTTTGAAGGTGTTTTTCGGTATCACCTGATTGTCCAATATACTCAACGTGATATGGGTTGGAGAGAGCAAAAAAAGCACATAATTTTTGTAATTCTCCATTTTTTTGTAGGGACACTATCTTGGAAGTTACAGGTTGTCAAAGTGATAAGCTCCAAAACTTCGCTATTTTTCCTAAAAACTCGGAATATTTACTGTCTGGCGCACCTTTGACGCGTTATAGGCCTCTAAAGCAAGAAAATAGCCAATTTTTGAGGCTGGCGCACCTTCGACCCTTCAAAGTTAAAAAAAAGTTTAGTTTTGAGTATGAAAAAAAGTCGTTTTAAAGAAGGAAAAATTACTTTGATGACCTGTAACACGCTAGTCAGTGTCCCTACAAAAAAATGGTCAACTACAAAAATTATGTGCTATTTTTGCTCTTTCCAACCCATACAAAATAAAATTTGTGGGACAATCAGATGACACCGAAATAGACTGTCAAAGTTGGTAATTTCCCACGAAAAACAGTCAAAATTGATGACCTTTCGAGCGGTACAGTACACTCCCCAATGTATATTCCATTTTCAGATATATCCCCTATTATGTCGCCGGCGGAATGCTTTTTCTCGTCATTATTCTCGGAGCCATCGGATTCTTTTATTATAAAAGACGTATCGCCAAGAAGAACCTCGTCATGGCTGCTATCCTCGCTTGGATCAAAGACTACGAATTCCGTGACAAGTATGATGCGACCGTGCACTACAAATACTACATCACATCTCTCATCAGTGTTTCCGTTAGTTATAAAAAATCGTTCGGATGGTTACCTTTGAGAAAGCATAGGTATGTTCTAAAGGGGGGTTCTGATAACTTGACTGAATAACTTTTAGATCTTCTAAAATTCCTATCAACGTTGCTTTTGCTCACCATGCAGTTTATGATCTTAAAAAAAGAATCCATGCGAATTCATGGGAAATTGTGTCTGCAGATGATCCTTTTGTGTTCATCGCAACACAGGTGAGTTTATTAATTGTTACTTAATCAATTAAATGGTTTCTTTTCAGGCACCACTTGAGAAAATAAAGAAAAAACGCAAGGTTATCCACTTTGATACTCGTGGAGACTTCTTGGAATTGGTTCTGGGAGGTGGCAGTGAAATTATTGTTATGCTGTGTGACTTTATGGAAGACGGAGTAAGTGTGTGCGGGGAATACTTCAGTAAAGAACTGAATGGAGTGATCGAAATTGGAAGATTCGTAGTGAAAACGACAAAAGTTGTACAGTCGGGTCCGAACACTTGGATTCGGACGCTGGAGATCACGGACAAAAGGTGAGTTATAAATATGATGGGGTTTGAAAGAGAAAATTGAAATTTTTCACTATAAAGTTTTTTTTGAATTTGGCGCTAAAACTTTCGCTGATTTTAGCTGCAAATTGGTAATCCCGCCCAATAAGTATATTCTTGAGCACAACATTTTAGTCAAAAAATCGGATTTTTAGAGCCATTTTTATCTCAAATTAGTGGTTTTGAGACAGTTTTATAGAAAAATTGCAATTTTTGTCATGCTGACCGAATTTTCAGTTTTTATGCGATCTTTCTTGAAAAATCACGATTTTCAGTCGATTCCCATTAAAAAGTTGTGACATTTTCAGCCAATTTTTTGTCAAATTCTCAAGTTTTAGCTATCTTCAGCTCAAATCATTGATTTTGAGTTAGTAATACAAAAATATTTGTTTTCATACTACAGTTTTTTTTTCAGAAAACCGGACCAACCCGCCCATATAGTGACTCACTATCAGAACTTGTCTATTCCGAGCAATCTCACTCCAACGGAACACAAGGAGATAATTGATATCATTCGGGAGGTCAGAAAAAGCACGGTAAAACTTTCGCTTTTAAATTCTTCACTCATTTTTTTTTCAAAATTTCAGAAGCCAGTCGTTGTCCATTGCTCAACTGGGGCTGATAGAACTATGTCGTTTATTGGAATTTATGAAATTTATTCGAGACTGAAGTGGGCGGGAGAAGATGTAATCTCGACATTGAATTCTATGGTTACTGAGTTATTTACAATTCGTTGGAATTGTTTCGATATGAAATTTGGTGACCTTATGATTCATTGGATGCTACTCGGTGCCGTCTACATGCTCCATTTGGTAGGTCATGAAATAGAATGAACTTTTCAAAATATAATTATTTTCAGGATTACCAAAAGGATATCCCCTTCAGCAAGTACAGTAAAATGATGAAAATATACTTGGAATCACGAGTGATGAAGTTGGCTGAGAGAGGAATAAATGTTGATCAACCGATAGAGAAACCAAGAAAATGGTGGCAGTTTTGGAGGAAAGGAATGACGGTCGATGAATTCAATAAGCAGATGAAAGATATCGAAAATCAAATTGTCGCATTTGAAAATGACGAGGAAAAACGTCGGAATGAAGCAGTAGCAGCAGCTGAGAAAGCTCCGGAACCACCAGATTACGAACGCATTCCAGCTGCTCCACCAGCCAACCAAAATGCTCCGAATCCTCCGAATGCTCCAAATCCTGCTCCACCGGCCAACCAGAATGCTCCAAACCCACCAGCCCAGCCAAACCAATAACTTGAATATGATTGAACTCGATTACTTGTCATGTGCCTTTCCATTGAATGAATATTATTAGGTGTGAGACTTGAACTATTTTCAGGAAATATCAGTTTCAGACAAAAAAGTATATATATTTTTCTAAAGCCTAACAAAAAAACTATACTCGGTGTTTAATGTCATTTTAGCCACAATCCAAGGTGCAGAAAGAAGAGATCTTTGAGGCTCCGAGACGTTTTGAAACCCTAATTGTCAAAATTTTAAGTGCCAAAATGCCTGACTTCCAAATTGCCGGTCTTGAAACGTTGATCATCACGGACATCCGCATATTTTTCAGACTTTGACCGTTTACAGTTCAAATTGTCCAACTTTGACAGTGTGCCATGGGAATACTGATTGTCCCATCAAGTAGATTTTTAATGAATTATACAGATCAAAAGTAGAACTTCATTTTTGTAGTTGACAACTTTTTTGTACGGACACTCCCTAAAGAGTTATGGTCATTTCAACGAGATAGCTCATAAACTGGACTATTTTGCACTGAAATTGGTCGATACTTTGTCGATATGTAACTTGCTAGGGAGTGTCCGCACAAAAAAGTTGTTCACTACAAAAATGAAGTTCTCTATTTGTACTGTGCGATTATGTAAAATTTTATTTTGTGGGACAGTTAGTTTTACTATGACACACTCTCAAAGTTGGACATTTTCAACTGAAAAAAGCAAAAGTTGATACTTTTTGTCCGGTACTGTAACTCTCTAGGGAGTGTCCATACAAAAAAGTTGTCAACTAGAAAAATGAAGGTCTACTTTTGATCTATACATTCCATAAACAATCATTATTGTGAGACTATCAGTGACGCCGTGACATAACCACAAATTGACCATTTTAACTAAAAACCGCAATTGTCGCATTCTTTATGGCCAGTACTGTATACCCGCATATTTTTTCAAACTGTGTTTCTAGTAAATCTACTAAATACACCATAGTTGCGAATCGTCAAAGTTGCTTCACAGCCAAAACTCCACAGCCTAGAACTCAGACAGACATCTGGACACCCAAACCGACAGAACGACAAACCGACAATTCCTAAATTTCACAAAAACGAGCAGGGGGGTTGTAACAATCTTTATTGTTATAAATGAAAAATAATACATTATTAAATATTTATGCTTGGAGAACTGTCCATCATCAATATCCTCGAATGTATTCAAAGCATTTCGAGCCGGAGCCAACAGTCATCGATATTTATGTAATCCAGATTTTTGACACATGTCTTCGTAAATAGGATGTGGTGAGCGGAACGAGCAGGCAGCAGAGGAGCCAATGGTGTCAAAGAGCGGGTGTTCCAGAATCCAGAAGACGTTGTAGTGAAGACGTCGGAGAGGAGTGAAGAGAAGAAGAAGTGATTATGACTGTACAAGCTTCTTTTATACGGAATTTTGGTGGGAAAAGGGGGGGGAAGGAAAATGGATCAGAGGGTTACGCGGATTTTCTTATCTGATTGAAGAATTTAAGGACACGTGGTAGAAAATTCTGAAAATTTTGGAATTTTTCCAACTTTTTGAGCCGTGACCTTCCCCTGGTCTACCCACGTCACATTCCAACATGAATAGAAAAATCGATGAGTTGGGAAATCAGTTCTCTCAAAATTCTGTGATACAGTTCTAATAAAGGAATATGGTTGTAAGTTTTCAAGCCGTCAAACCAGTACCCCCTTCAATTTTTTCCAGCAAAAAGAAACGGAACCCACTCGGAAGAAGGATGTCTCGAAAGACAGCAAGAACCCGATCCGGAAATCGATCGAACGACAGAATCCGAGGACTCCCGTGCTGAAGTCACCGGCGACGAAAGCGAGACGTTCGGTGGATAAGAAAGTGAAGTCTCCAAACACTCCGGATAAGAAGAGTAAAGAGAAGAAGACGAAGAGTAAGGGCAAGGTCGAGTGGCCGGGAGGAGTGATGAAGGATTCTGTGGAGTGTGAGTTTTCAAGAATGCGAATGGGCGGTGTAGAATCTGAGTCTCTCAATTTCGCCCACAATTTTCATTGGTTTCGGTAGAGCGCGGTTGTGAGCAGCGTGCGCAGGAGCTAGGCACACAATCTAATCTTGTAGCTAAACTTCTAGCGCGCATATCTCCAGAGCGATATAAGCTAGGAAAAAGTTGTTAACTACATAAAAAATCAGCGTATGTAGCACATTTGAGTAGTTGACAACTTTTTGATAGCATTTGAAGCTAAGGAGAGAGACGCGGTGATGCAGAGATGGGAGCTAGGCGCACTATCAAGTCTTGTAGCTGAACTTCTAGCGCTTATATCTCCAGAGCGATATGAGTTATCAAAAAGTTGTCAACTACAAAAATAATTGACAACTTTTTGATAACGTTTGAGACTAGCGAGTGACACGCCTGCCATTTCTGGGCGCCATTTCTCTGAAATTTTTAAATTTTTGGCTCTATAGGCAAAGAATGGTCCCAACCGCAAAGAACGGTCCCAACCGCAAAGAATGGTCTCAACCGCAAAGAATGGTCCCAAAATTTTTGGGTACACTGTTTTAAGAATTGAATGGTCCCTTTCGCAAAGAATGGTCCGAACCGCAAAGAATGGTCCCAAAATTTTTGGGTACACAGTTTTGAGAATTGAATGGTCCCTTTCGCAAAGAATGGTCCCAACCGCAAAGATTGGTCCCAAAATTTTGGGTGAAACGAATTTCAGAATTGAATGGTCCCTAGCGCAAAGAATGGTCCCAACCGCAAAGAATGGTCCCAAAATTTTAGCTACTTTTTACTCATTTACTACTTTATAGCAATACTCACTTTTCACCATTCTCTTAGGCTTAGGTTTCTCAGAAGATCGAAAAACAATTGACAAATACGATTAATTACCGGTTTTGACAATTTTTTCCCAATTTCTAAGAAACCTAAGCCTAAGAGAATGGTGAAAAGTTTTTCGTATCAATTTTGAGGGACCGTTCTTTGCGATTGAGACCATTCAATTCTGAAATTCGTGTCACCCAAATTTTTGGGACCATTCTTTGCGGTTCGGACCATTCTTTGCGATAGGGACCATTCAATTCCTCGGGACCATTCTTTTATTTTTTGGGACCGTTCTTTGCGGTTGGGACCATTCTTTGCCTATAGAGCCAAATTTTTTGCATTTTACAACTCCCCATTTTCAGTGACCAACAAAAAATGGTTCTGCGCAAAAATCTTCGAGCGAGTTCCATCTTCATTCCTTGGAGAATACACTGACTGTGAGAAACCGCCGGTTGTTGCCACAACTCATCATCTTCATTTGAATAAAGCCAGGTAAGGGACATTGTCAACATCTGCAGTACCTTGCAGTAGGATATAAAATTCGGCGTTTTTTAGTTTAAAATGACCTTACATTATTGTCTCACAAAGTAAATCATGTATAAACCACACAGAGCAAAAGTAGATCTTTATTTTTGTAGTTGACAACTTTTTTGTACGGGCGGTCCCTAGAAAGTTATGGTCATTTAAAGGGGACAGCTCAAAAATCACTTTGTGACGATTTGAGGTATGTAACTCTCTAGGGAGTGTCCGTACAAAAAAATTGTCAACTACAAAAATGAAGCTCTACCTTTGTTCTGTATGGTTTTACATAATTTATCTTGTGGGACAATACCGTAACACCCTCTGGTCATTTTCAACTGAAAACGACCGAACGGTACTGTAACTCCCTCTGTAACTCTGTAACTTTTCAGATACAAAGACATCATCTGTGGTGAGTCGAGTCGTGTCATTCTCAAAGGGCGTCCTCCAAACAATGACTTCTACCATGCGAACTGGGCTACAATGCCAGATGGGACTACTTACATTGCCGCTCAGGGACCCATGGATTCAAGTCTTGAAGACTTTTGGCACATGGTGGTGACTGAGCTGTGTCCGGCGATATTAATGCTTTGTGACTTTGTGGAAGACGGAAAAGTCAAATGTGTTCAATACATTCCTCTAGAGAATGAGCAATCGGCGCAATATGGGATGTATAAAGTGACGAGAAAGGAAAAGACTGTCGAGTTCTGCAAGGATGTTGTGCTTCAAATTTTTGAGGTGTCGGTTCCGGAGAAGTTAGTTTATGTAGCTAAACTTCTAGCGCGTATATCTCTAGAGCGATATGAGATATTAAAAAATTGTCAACTACAAAAATAACCAGCGTAAAATTTTGCACATTTCATTAGTTGACAACTTTTTGATAGCGGTTGAAGCTAGAGAGAAAGAAAGAAACTTCTAACACCTGTATCTCTTGAGAGCATTTCCAGACCCGAGATCCCAACCCACACTGTCCAGCACTTTCAATATCAGAACTGGCGTGACTACTCTGCTCCAGTGTCCACTTCCTCTGCTATCACCTTGTACAAGGCGTTCAAACAGTTGAAGGTGCACACTCAGATTTTCAGACTCTGTAAATCAAAAATTTCCAGCTCAAGGGACCGCCCATCGTTCACTGCTCTGCTGGAGTCGGCCGTACCTGCACCTTCATCGGTCTGGACCTCGGACACCAACGTGTCGGGTACTGCTCGACCTATCCACCGATTGAGCTGGTTCACGAGCTACGAAAAGTGAGGGATAAGGCAATCCAGAGTACCACCCAGTACATGTTCATGGTGATGTGCCTCCTGGATATTTTCATTGAGGTTAGATTCCGAAGTTTTCCAAAACTCTTTTTTTTTAATTACAGGAAGGAGTTGCCCGTAACAAGTGGGTGGATGAGTTCGTTATCGCTTACAAGTGTGAAATGATTGCGGCGGCGGAAAGAAGAAAGAGTTTGGAGGATAAGAAGAATGGAACTCTGACTACAACCACCACCACCACGGACTCCACAACCAATACTCAGGAGTAGGGAGGAAAAAACCGAGAGGGGAATTAAAAACCATGATCCTAGTATAATTTTTTGTAATTTTTTCTTTATTGCTTCCTTTTGAAGTACATAGCTATGATAAATTAGTAGAATTTTTTGTTTTTTTTGTTTTCTGGTATTTTCCAGAATCTTATGGAAGGTTCAAGCTTGTCACAGAATTTAGAAGCGGCGCGGTCGCGTCGCGGTCTGTTGAGCAGTCAAATGATATTGGGCTAGGTTTACGGAGCTGTTGTGTAAATTTACGAAGATTTTTATATGAGTTAAAGGAGCGTTGTGGTGTACTCTACGAAGCTCTCTGTGTAGACTTACGGTGATTGGTGTGAATTCACAAACCGCTCGTGTAGATTTACGTGGTCCTAGATTTCGATTTACGAGCTCTTTATTTTACATCTACCGTATTCGTAGATTTACGGAGCTCTTTGTGTAGATTTACGACTGCAGGTTTATTTATGAACCAGTCGGTTCACGTCGCCTCACGGCGACTAAACCTCCTTCTCAACACCACCCTTCTAGGTGTTACAGTGAATCGTAATCAATCAACAATTTGACAACAATTTGGAATCCCTGTTTTTTCTGACTCTGACGACGACATAGAATCTTTTATATCGTCTCTTTTGAGAAAAATTCTCAACTTTTATAACGTGGATCAATCCGGAAACGGACGACACGCTTGGATTCCTCTTTTTTCTAAATCTGACTATAAGAAAAAATCTTTCACGTCCCCACATGGGTTTGAACCACATAACTACAGCCAACGTTGCCGAACTTGACAGATTGGGTTCTTGCACGCATCGACGTTCACTGTTTGAAAGTTTTGAGCTCCTTAACGTGTTGACTTCCGAACTCCATCTGAAGCATTCCGAAACACTCGTTGTCTGACCGTCTCTTTTGCTCGAGTTACATAAGTTCTGATGGGGTTGGCTCTCTAGATCTGGTTTGATCATAGAACTCTTTTTCACTGATGTTTCGAATTTTCGGTGTTGGTTCTGTTGCTGTTCGACTTCTCAGTGTCAGACTGTAGAGATCATCGGACTGCTGTATCAGTTGTCGTGACGTTCTACCTCATTTTTGAGTCATCCTGACTCTCAGCTTCTCGTTTGGCTACCATGCGATTTGAATCAGCAGCTTTATTCTTTGGAAGTCAGTAAAAGTGTATCTCTTTCTCTCTCTAAAGCGAGGTTATGTGTTTTTCTTATCTCGTTTCCGCACTGACTCCAGTGTCATCATCTCATTCTCAATCCCGTCCATTCCGATAAGCTCTACGCTCATATCTGAATGCGAGCCAAGGCTGTCAAAAAGGCCGTTGGGCAGTTTTATATCTCACTGCCAATTCCCAACCATGAAAAATTTTCGCTTCCCCAGCCGGCCTTGTAGAGGACCGAAAGATCAGTAGATATGCAAAAATTCAGCCTATTTGGTCAATCCGCGGCCTCGACGGCCCTGAAAGCCGCGGCTGGCCGTACGATAGCTTTCATCCGAACTGATATCCATACTATTTTCATCCTGTCTCTTTCTGCCGATAGGTCAACAACATTCGCTTTGGTTTCCGGACAATCTCAAGTGCGGAAAGCAAACAGGAGAAACATCACCATAATCATGCACTAAATTGTCGGCAGGAACAGTAATAATTGTTGGAGACAGTGACGTCATGAAGGGAAAAGCAAAATGATTGTTATCAGCAGTTCGAAAGAATGGGATTTGCGTGGCCCCATGTCTCGACTTCACGCAACTTCCACTTTTCACTGTATTTTACACGAATAAAAGAAGGCGGAGCAAAAACCGTGGTTAGAAGAAGAAGGTAAATGCTAGCCAGATTGGCTATTTAAAAATGCAGACCCATATCCACAATGGTTCCATCGCTTTTAGCTGTCTCCAGAAAAATGCCCGTATTTGTATGATATTGATCAATCTGGAAAAAACGACTCGGCTGAAAACCTCTACTTTTCTGAATACTATGATACCAATGCATTTTTCACGTCATCCCTTTTTAGAACGGGACCTTTTTTTCATTGGGAACAGACGACACATTCGGAAACCTCTTTTTTCCGAATCTATCAACAAAAAAATGTATGCAATCTTTTTTCGCCCTCGGGATCGAACTAAAAACTAACTGTAGTCAACGACGCATAACTTGCCAGATCGGACGCGGCGGCACACCGACCCTAATCACGCAGGCCACGGGAAATGAAAGCCGAAGAAAGGAAAGAAATGACCACGCTTTGAACGACAGTTTCACGCCGCTTTTTCCGTTTTTCATTCCCCTATGCTTTATCAGTTTTTCTGGCTCAGAAGACGTCATTTTGAGAATTTTGAAAAAAGAAAAAGACGGGCATCATGCGGGGGAAATTTCTGATCTTTTGGTCCAAATTTAAAGAAAATCGGTTCGGTAGGAAGGGCTGTAGGATCGGCGACAGACACACAAACATACAGAATCTGGTGTTTGTTAATAGTAAAGATGGACGTTTTTTTTCATATTTTGTACTCACTACTTGTGTGCCTTGTGTGTAACAACATACACCTGACATAACTGAATTTCGTGTCAGTTTATAAGCGTGAAACCAACAGAAAAATTGGGTGATAATTAGATTAGCATCAAGAGACCAAATATATGTGGTTTTGGAGGTTTTGTGCTAAACTATGAGCTTGAGATTTCTCGATTCGTTATGAAATTGTTTTCTAATTTTGTACTCAATAACAGGTGCCTTGGTCATGTTTTCAGAAATTTTTCTAGAAATGTTTTGCCGAATTTTTCTATTCATTCGCTCAAAAATTTACAAAAATAAAGATTTTTGGATTTTTTCTGGTACGACGCTTTTGAAAAAAAATGTTTCGAAAAATGTTGTTTTTTTAAAGTGTTTTGCACAGCCCTGGTTTGCATGTATAAATTGACACACTAAACTCCGTAAATCTAAAAACACAGGTTTCGTAAAATCACACGAGAAGATTTGCATCAATCTACACAAAACGAATCCCGTAAAACTACACATACATAAGAGACCTCGTAAATCTACACAAGTAACTCTCCATGTCAAATTCAAGTCAATTGATTAGTATAAAACTTACGTAAATCTCCATATAAGCATAGCAAGTGAATTCCCAAAAAGGCGCCCTCGGCGCACCAGTCAGTTCAAATTTTTCGTTCTGTAAGAATGCTCACATGTCTTTTCTCCACTCCGCAGTAGTATTGAATTACTTCCTTTGTTTTTATTGTCGACTACTTTTGAAAATCAGTAGTAATAATCAGAGATCAAAAGATAAGAGATGTATGTGTTTTGTTGTCTGGAATAGTATATCAGATTTTCATATATTTTCTGTTTTTTCCAATTTTTAAAGAATTTTTCATTCTTATTATCCATTATTAAAATAAAATGAGAAAGTTTTTCTGAAACACAAAAATAAGAAAATTCTTATGCAAATCAAGATTTTGACCCCGGGATATCCTTAAGAAGGAAGCATTACTATTAATATCTAAACTCAATTGGTCTTTTGATTCCTTCCGGATTGGATTTTGTAGGAAAGGAAGATTGATCAAGTGTTTCGTGGATTTTCATTAAGATGTCTGGATCAGAAAGTTCTGGATCAGCTGACATGTGAGTTTTGATCCTGGTCAAGATCTGGCGCGCCGTCGGCGTTAATTTCGTCACATTTTTTGGCATTTCGAGCCCCATATAGACTTAATTTGGAGAATTTTGAGACTGGTGGCCTAGAACTCCGAAAGTTTGAGTTTCTAGGCCACCAAACTGAATTTCCTCCATAATAGGCGGTGTTCAGAATTTGGAAAATGTTGTGAATAACACAACAATTATCTTCAAATTGTCCTAGAATCTCATTTTCAAAGAAGAAAGAAACTGACTGGTGCGCCTGGGGCGCGGTTTTGGAATTTTACCTATCTTGTTTATCTGTAAATTTACGTAAGTTTAAAACTATTCAATTGACTCAAAATCTTGTCAATTTTCCAAAATATTCTTGTGAAGATTTACAAAATCTTCGTATGTAAATTCACGGATTTTGTGTAGGTTTACGGATTTTGTGTCAATTTACGAAGCTTCGTGTCGATTTACGAAACCTTCGTATGTAGATTTACGGAGATGCCAATTCACCAAGATCTCTACTACGTAGTGACCAATATCGCGTCTCCGAATCCCTACAATTGTGATTAAATATTTCTAGTTTAAACTGCAAAATTCACAAAAAGCATTAAAAAATTCCAAAAATCACCGTCTTATCCTCTTATATATTTTTTTTCTGATAAGAAATCACATAAAACCATAAAATCTCTCAAAAAATAATGCAACACAAAAACAACTTGGTTTTTGATCTACCAAAAAGAAAGAATTGGGGGTTTCTCTTTCTTTTTCTCTATTAGCAACATTCGTTCTGCATAATTGCGTTTTTTTTGAAATGAGTCTGCTTTGAGAGGTCATTTCCTTATTTATGAGGATGAATGTCTGGAATTGTGAAATATTTATTTATTTATTTTTGGGTTTAAATTTTGATATTTCGATCAAAATTCAACCAAAAATTTAATCGAAATATCCAAAAATTAACAAAAAAACAATATTACCGACTCCGCCTTCTTTCGGATTATGTACGCCTCTCTCTTTATATAACTTGTGTTATTAACCATCTAAAAATTGCTCCCTTTTTACAAAACTTAATGAGTATTTATATAATTCTGATAGTTTTTGAGTACCCAATCGTTTTAAGCTAAAAGTTAAATTCTTCGAGAAAATTTGAAGAAATTTATGACGCCTCAAAGATTAGAAAGTCGTAAACCATGACGCCTCCCTCTAAAATCTGAAATTGCGCTCGACTGTCGTTAAATGGGTCAGATTCTGACACTTTTTAGGGTTTTTGAATTTTTTTTTAACTTTTTGTAAAATTTTGAGCAAAACACCCAAAAATTAACTTGAAAACTGTCAAGATTGAACTGACGAATAACCAAAAGTGCTCTTTTTGAATAGCCTTCGTTCAGACGTCCATAACTTCATAACGGTTTATGAAAACTTTTTATTATTAGTGCATTTCTTGTTGCCCTTGAGTAATCGGTCATTTTGAGCTAAAAATCAAATTTCTAGCACAAGTTTGTAGAAAGTTATGACCCTTCAAAGTAAAGAATGCTTTGGTATCCAGTGTTACTGACGACCTACATTAGATTACTCTAAATTTTCTGGTTTTTGTTGAAAAGCATCTAATGTTCATACAATTCTGATAGCCCCTTAAGCACACGGTCATTTTCATCTAAAAATAAAATTTCTAGCACAAGTTGGAAGGAAGTTATGATCCCTCAAATATACAGTTGTCGACGCTCTCCTTCTGATCGCGGACATTGCCACTAGAGGGGTCTAGAAAAATATTTTCCGAATTTTCAATATAGTAACTAGTTCAGAGTTTTGTGAAAATTCTGATTACCTAATTTTCAACCTATTCATCTTCTGATCTCCAGATGTATTTTGGTGTGTGTGTTCCTGCAAAAAAGTGCAAAAAAAAACTCAAAAAAGTAAACTAATTTTGGACTAAAAGTCAGTATCTTGTCTCGGAACAAATTCAAATTTTCTTCCATCTTCTTCTTCTTCTCTTTTCCATTTGTCTCCGATAATCCTCCCGAGGGACTTCTTCCGGAGACGAGATGACAATGGCAGAGGAGAGAGGTAATTGAACTGATTAGGAGAGAAGGAGAAGATGGGTTGGGGGCTCACCAGTTGGAAGAAGAAGAAAATAAGCTCCTTACCACTCTTTTTTTTTGAAAAGAATGGGAAAATAAAAATTCTGGACTTTTTTTTTGAAAAAAAAAGTTGTATTGGATTTTGGAACCGTCAGAATCGCACTGCAACCGCGGCGCAGTCAAAATTCATTAGGTGAAGTAGCGCTCTATTAAAAACGAGTAGATCAGGTAGAAAATTCCTTGCAAAGCCTCGGCCCGACCCGGTCGGTCCGGAGAAGAAAAATGTGAACTTTTTTTAAAAACAAAATTTGTTAAAATAATTTTTGAAAAATGTCTGTCTGTGTGTCCCTAGGTCTTGTTCGGATATCCAGTTGTCCAAATACAGAAAGCAAAAAAGTTTGGGCCTAGGTGGGCTCGAACCCTGGTCACTCTCCTACTTCTTGTCTACCTTAACCACTCGGCCACCACTTTTTCAACCATTTTTGAGTTTTTAGCTGGTTTTTAATGGTTTTTAACGTTGAAATGTGACCATTTCTGATGATTTTTCATAGTTTCTTCTAATTCTGAATGAAATGACTTTTCTGCGAAAAAAATTCAAAAAAACTCGAAAAATCTTGAATTTTGGGCTTTGGCGCCAACTATCTGGGCCCTGACAAGTATGACATTTTTGAAACCATAAATTTTTGAGAAAATGCGCTCTATTGAGGGCAAGTAGATTGGGTAGATCAAAGTTGAAACTGCAATGTAAGACCGCGACGCGACCGCAACGCTTTTAAAACTTCAAAGTTTAAATTTTTGATCTACAATTTTTTGTCGTTTTGACCCTGACTTCCCCCGTTTCGACCTGACGTTTCCAAAATTCATGTTTTTTTTTTCATTTTGACATATTTTCCATCCAAACCCGCCCCCCCCCTCCCCCACTCATCCATCCAAAGTTCGTTCCAATTCATTTCCAGAGAGACAGAAAATTCCAGAAAAATGTCATTCGGGACGTTTTCAAATAAATAATTTATTCAGACGGAAAGAAGAAGAACTTTCTCTATCACACATATTTCTCCGTTTTCTTTTGCAGAAAACATACTTGAAAAAATTCTGAATTTTTAAGCGAATATTAGTCACGATAGATTCCGTTTCCTCCTGGTTGAATAGTTATTTTTGGAAGGAGCGTAGGTCAAGCTTTTACTCATTTTTCAATATTGAAAGTTATATATTCAGAATCCCCACAAAATTCTAAACTAGTTAACATTTTGAAAATTTGAAAAATCCTGTCCCAGACTCCTCTAGTAGCAATGTCCGCGATCAGAAGGAGGGAGCTGTTGGTAGACTAGTACTCTATCTTTGAGGGGTCATAACTTCCTTCCGACTTGTGCTAGAAACTTGATTTATAGCTCAAAATGACCGAATACTCAAAGGCTACAAGAAATATATAAACAATATATATTTTTAATTAACCGTTATTAAGTTGCGGATGTCTGAACAATGACTACATAAAACGAGCACTTCTGGATTATGTTCAGTTCAATCTTGATAGTATTCAAGTTAGTTTTTTGGTATTTTAATCAGACTTCAACCGAAAAGTTCTAAAAAATTCAAAAAGCCGTTAAAATTTCAAATTCTGACTCATCTAACGGCAGACGAGCGCAATCAGAAGAAATCCGTCATGGCTAATGACTTTCTAATCTTTGAGGGGTTATATCAGGCTTGAGGCTCTGATGATTTTAAAAAATTCTCCTATTTTTTTTTCAATTTCTGTAGCATTCTACTAAACTGACAAAGAAATGTCTTCAAAAAACAAAAGAACAGAAAGTTTAAAAAAAATTGATTTTTTCAAAAATACTAAAATTTTCAATCTTTTTGATTTTAGTCAATTTCGACTGCTTTTTTCGGGTTTCAGCTCAAAATAAAGCTGAAAATCTGAACTTTTATAAAAAATTTACCACCCCCTGGGATATATCTCTGTGTTTTCTTTCCTCACAACAATCTTATTTAATTTTCTCTCACTTTCTCACTGAAAGTGTCCCAAGAACCGTCAAAAGTGTGAATATTCTGTCCCTCTAAATCTACTGACCTCTTCTTTTCTTATTTATCCATCCCCCCCCTCTCGTCTTGAAAAAATTCAGAAGACCCTGTGCCTAAGAGGGGGACCTCGACGTAGTAAACAAGTAGAGAGAAGAAAAAAACATATTTTCATGCTCTTTTTTTCATAATTCTTTTTTCCTTCTTCTTGCATAAAGTGACTTTTGACTTCTGATCATCATCGTCGGAGGAATATTTTGTCCCACGTGGATTTCTTCTTTTCAGTTTTTTTGCTGAACATTTTTTGTCTGGAAGCATCTGCTGTTCGAAATTATAATGAAATGTACGTATTCAAGGTTTTGCGAACTTTGGTTTGAAATTCAAAATTTTCGAAACTATTAGCACGACACGCTTCTTACAACCGCGCTCTGCCGAACCCGAAGAAAATAGTTTGCGGAATAGGGAGATTCAGAGAAAAAGATACATTTTTCAAGAGAATTTCGGTAGAGCGCAGTTGTAAGAACTGTGCTGAGCTAATAAATTTTCAACTGAATTTTTTTAAATTTTTTAAAAATTCAGGAATTTTGCTAAAAAAGGTGCACTTTCGATACCAAACTGATTCGTTGTAAAACTGATGCATCGTAGAACCGTTTGTCAACTGGAGCGCGTTTGCATTGCACACTCAATGCAAACGTGCAATGCAAACGCGCTCTAGTTGACAAACGGTTCTACGATGCATCAGTTTGGTAACGAATCAGTTTGGTATCGAAAGTGCACCAAAAAAAAGGTATCTTTTTTAGAAGCCGGGCTTTTATTCTCAGTTGATAATTAGATTACTTTAATATATTAAAGTAAAATAACATGTCGGTGTCTTCAATAGGATATGCTAGACTTACAAAAATGTGAAGCAATTACATTTCTTGCAGTTTTACGGTAGTCCCGTACATTTATAACACCGTTAAAATCAGACTTGTCAAAAATCGGGCCGAAAAAAAAGAGTAAAAATGCTTAAATTATTGTACACATTCACATTTTCATTCAATTTTGAATATTTATTCAAAAACGAAACTTTTTCCAAAAAAATTCCAAAAAAAATTCAAAAACTCAAAATTTTTTCAAAAAATATTTCAAAACGGGTCGAGATTTTTCCTGATTTTGGCGCGGCCCGGCCCGGCCCGTGACAAGTCTGGTTAAAATTAGGCCTAATTACTATTAGGCCTTTTTGAATCTAAAGTTTAACAACCTTTAGTCGGTTCTGATTTAGATCAATTTCGATTCGAGCGGTTCTGATTAGACAGCACCGAATTTTCAGAGTATTTGGTGCAGATTTACAAAGCTAGTGTCTATTTACTGTACATCGTGTCGATTCTAACCAGAGCTCAGCGGAATCCCATTTTCAGCCTTCCTCTTTCCACCTTCAGCCGAAAATTTTTGTTCGCCTACTGGGCTTTACAGATATTTTTGAGGTTTTTTCCAGCAAAATTATCAGTTTTTGCCAAAAACAACAAAATGCCCGCCTTTCGCCCTTTCAAAAACCGCATTCCGTTCAACCTCCGTAAATCTACCCTCAAGCGCGTAAATCGACACTAGGTCCCGCGAAACAACACGTGTCACCAATCAGGTATCATCAAGAAGTAACAACTCTTAAAGTTGAAATTTGTTTGCAATTTTTTTATTCCGCCTTCCGTCTTCCACCATTTCAAATACCGAATTCAGCTCTACTCTGATCAAAGTCCTTATTATTATTTCTGACCCCCATATACTCTTCAATTTTTGGTCTATTCTCTGAAGCCGTCAAATTCAGAAAGGGGCCGCCACATGAGATTTCTTTCATCTCATGAATGATGCATTCCATTCCGTCAATTTCCGGATCTCTTTTTTTTCTTCCGCTCTAATTTTTAATCAAGAAGGAAAAGAATTTATAATTATCTTATGTGTTTGTACTTTTCTTTCTATTTTTTTGGTCTTTTATAGTCAGCTTTCCGACTTTTTGGGGTCAAAAACCATCCGGAAAACTATGTATTGCATTCAAAAGTTTACGATCCCGAGAAGGGAAGGAGGGGACAATAACAAAACACATAAAAATGCTCAAAAATGTATGAGGAATTTTATTTTTCTGTGTTTTCATGGTAGGAATACGGATGTATTTAAAGAAATGTTTTCACTATTTTGAATTTGGTTTCAATTTTAGATTGTAAGATTTAAAATACTTGAAAATTAGACCCTTTTCAGTGCTGTAACTAGAGATTGGCGAAAAACTATCCATAGGTGTTGAAAGATATAGATATTTGATCCAAAATTTAGATTTTCAGAATCTCCGTACAATTCTGAACCAGTTTTCATTTTGAAAATTTGAAAATTTGATGTCCGAACCCCTCTAGTGGCAATGTCCACGAATAGAAGGAGGGTGTCGACCTGTTCTATCTTTAAACGGTCGTAACTTCCTTCCAACTTGTGCTAGAAATCTAATATTTAGCTCAAAATGACCGGGTACTCATGGGCTACAAAAAATATATAAATAATGAATATTTTCAATCAACCGTTATCAAATTGTGAACGTCTGAACAATGACTACATAAAACAAGCACTTCTGAACTCTTCATTTGATTATGGGGTCTCGCTAGAGTGGTTCAACAGTGACTTTTTGAAAAACTTTTTTTGTATCTTATTCAAAACTTCATGAGGATTCCGAAAATCGCATTTTCAAATACGGTTTCTCTGGTTTCGAACGATTTTCTCCAACCTTTCCCCTATCAGGTATACGTACGTCGACACGTTTCGGTGCGTAACTCGCTGGAAACTCGAAAATATATGCCGATTTTAAACATTACATTTTTATGTTACACTTTCATCAGCTTCATCTAGTTTCACCTCTTTTCATATTTATAATTTTACTTCCCATCCTTATCACCTTCCCCCATCTTTTTCAGGTTTCTGAGTTTTGGACTCTCAATCTCACCCCTCCACTCACTACTCTTACCCTTTTACTCCCTTCCCATCCCCTCCAAACGTCGAAAATCACCCCGAAAGTATGATGATTCCCGTTTCGAAAATTCATGTTTCATTGGCGTTTTGCCATGCGTGGAATTTTTAATTTTTTGAAGAAGGTCTCTTCTGTCATCGCTGCCGTTTTCCCGGAAGACGTGATTTCTTGATGATTTTGATGGTCCCCTTCTAGTAAGTAAGAAGTAGTGTAAGTTGTTTTTTTTAACTGTAATTTGAACTTTTTGAAATTTTTGACCCAAAAATAGGAAATTCTGAAAAATGTTGGAATTTTCAAGATTAGGATTTTGGGCTATTTTAAGATTATGATTATGTATTACGGTTCAAGCCCCGAGGTCTAAATTTCCAGCAATAACTCATGTTTTGTACCTGCAACCCCCAACTCCAATCCCCCTCTCCAAGAAACTCCTTCTGCAAACCCCTTTCCCTTAATTACCATTTCACTTAATTAGTGTACTTAGTCTCTCTCCTCCCCACAGCGTTTCGATGAGCAACTACACATACATCAGATAAATAAATAAGAAGCTCATCGGCCCCCTCTTAAATTGGGGTAATTTAGAGAGAAGCAGAATTTTGGAAATCAGGAGAAGAGGTGTCTTGTGACCTCCATTGGTGACTAGTGACGTCTTTTACTCGGTATGACGAAGAGAACCTAGCCATTTTGCAATTCTGAATGTCAGATTTTTGTGATTTTTGGAAAAAAAACTTGTTGGATCGTCAGAGATTCTGACCTCGTCTTTTTTTCCCGGCCATTTAGAAATAAAAATTGAACTTTTTGAGCAAATTTTTAAAAAGTTACGACTCCTCAAAAATTAGAAAGTCATCGATCACAACGACCTCGTTCTGACCGCGGAAAGCGTCGTCTAGGCTAGCATTTTTGAAATTTTTTGATATTTTCTGATTCAGAATTTTACGAGGATTCCAAAAATGTGAAAATCAAATCTCTATCTAAAAGGCCAAGAGAGTTATGGCCACTCAAACATTAGGTAGGCAATCGCTGTTGTTCCTCTCCTTCTGATCGCGGATATTTCGCTCAACCCTATCTAGCGGGGTGAAGGTCAACATTTTTGAAATTTCTTTCTGTTTTCTAATTTTTAATTTTACAAGAATTCAAAAAATATAGGTTTTAAGTCTCTATCCAGAATTCCAATAGAGTTATGGTCACTCAAATACTTGGGAGGCGATCTTATCACGGACACTGCGGTTGGAGGAAATTTTGTTCAGAAGTTCATAATTTAATAACGGTTGATTAGAATAGAGGCTTTTCTTAAAATTTCGGCAAGTATTTGATAAAATGCTCAAAAATTATCAACAAACAAAAATCTATCAAAACTATCTAGATTGAGCTGACCATGCTCCAGAACTGCTCGTTTTATATAATCATTGTTCAGACGCCCATAACATAAAAAAGGCAATTAAAAATAGTTATAACTTGTATATTTCTTGTAGCCTTAGGGTAGCCGGTCATTTTAAGCTAAAAATCAAGTTTCTAGAACAAGATGGAAGGAAGTTACAATCCCTCAAAGATAGAGTACTAGTCTACCAACAGCGCCCTCCTTCTGATCGCGGACATTGCCGCTAGAGGCCTCTAGGACGAGGTTTTTCAAATTTTCAAGATGTAATCTAGTTTAGAATTTTACGAGGATTCCAAAAATATAAGTTTCAAGTAACAAAACACCTTTCTGAGAAAGTTATGGCCCCTCCCCCTGAAAACGGAAATGACAACTTTTTGCCTTCTCTAAATATAACACTTCTCTAATTCACCCCATTCATGCATCTTTTAAGAACTTGACACTTAAAAATTCACGTATTTTTATCCAGGAAAGAAAATTAAGGAAGATTTCAATCTTTATCCTTTTTAGACTCCATTCTAGTCGTTCTCCTCAAATCCACAAGTTCAAAATTGTCCGATTTTTTTTTCAAAATTTTTTCAAAAGAAGAGATTTTTTTCTTCAAAATGAATTCTTGTAAAATCTATACAAATTTTTGGAAAAATTCAAATAAAAACAAGAAGATTATATCATATTGGCATATTGTCATATTGTTCCCTCAAGTTGTACTCCTTCCGATTCTCATTAATCCCTGTTTTTTGCAATATTAGTTCTGATTCATTTCTCAGGATACATCTATTTTATTCAGGTCATCATCTTTCCGTCTACTCGGGTCAAGTTTTTCTTGGAAATTGTAGTAGCTTGCATATTCTCGAAAATTCTCATAAAAGATTATTTTTTGAAATTTGTAAATCTATGCAGAAAATCTTCTTTATTTGAAAAAAAACTTGTCCAAAACTATATTGACTGAGTACAAAAGCATAAATAATAATAATTGTTATTCTAACCTATTTAGGTGGGTTTTTCTTTTTCCTTCCCCAGAATAGATAACTTTTCCAGTAATCCGGGAACTTTCGGGAAATCAGTTTTTGACCGTGTATAGTGCTAGTCAGAGCCTTCAAAGCTAAGCTATTAGAAGATGGGTTGATGGCACTTTTCAGAACTTTGTTACCCCGTAAATCGACACTAAAATCTTGTAAATCGACACAAAAAAACTTGTGAATCTTGATACCCCGTATCAGCTCGGCACGGTTATTACAATTGCGCTCCACCGAAATGTCCTTGTCTCTTTTTCTCTGAGTTTCTCAATTTCGCATACATTTTTTTTCGATTTCGATACTACCACAGGCTTACTTCGTAATTCTACCCTAACGCTCGTAAATCGACACCTAGCGTCTAGAAAAATCTTCCAACTGCCTTTTTAAAAGATTTGGTCGTTTTTGCACCGTCACCTCTCTCACATGCATTTTCAGTCGAAAATGGGCAGCTTTGAGAGGGTGTTACGGTATTACTGATTGTTGCAGAAAATAAATGATGTATAAACCATACAGAACAAAGGTAGAACTGTATTTTTGTAGTTGACAACTTTTTTGTACGGACATTCCCTAGCAATCTAAAAGATGATTTCACTCTCAAGTGCAAAATGAAATGATTTTTAAGCTCTTCCCTTAAAATGACCATAACTCTCTAGGGAGTGTCTGTACAAAAAAGTTGTCAACTACAAAAATGAAGCTCTACTTTTGTTCTGTATGGTTTGTACATAATTTATTTTGTGAGATAATCAGAGATACCGTAACACCCCTCTGGTCATTTTCTACTGAAAACAGCCAAATTCTATGTCTAACTGCACGGTACTTCACCTATCATATTCTATGACCCAATGTGTTGTCAGATTCACAGTATTTAATATTACTGGTCTAATTTTCAATTTGTCACCTCGATGGGCCCGTAAATCCACACTTCAGTGACTACCATAAACTACCACAGTTTTACCTCGTAATTCTTCCCTTAAACTCGTAAATCCATACCTACCTTGTGTCACCCCACCTTTCTGACCCACCTATCATATTATTTGTCCCAATGTGTTGCCAGATTCTCAGAATTTTATAAATCGTAAAAATGTGACCGGTGTTTGGCAGGTTTTTGCGTTGTAAAACTCATTTTCTGTCCAAAATCGTGTTTCAATCTCAATTTCCATGTTAAATTCGGTTTCTACAACTATTTTCACCCCTATCTAGCCAGTTTTTACTCAATTTTTAAATTCTGTGCATTTTGACGTGTCGGTGCTCGGTGTTTGCACAAAATCGGAGCTATAGTAGCCCAAAAAAAACACAAAGTGATCTGATTATTCATTTTGTCCATTTTTTCCCTTTACTTCGAAGACTACACAATTTCTGTCATCTCAATATGTAGTATTCTTTGGCCTATGTACATTTTCCTCATTCCCAGACGCAAAAAATGTAACAATTTCTCTCTCACATGTATTATCAGATATTCAGACCCCCTCCCAATTAAGAATGCAACATAGGGTAGTACTAATCAATCAAGTGAAAAGGATACATACTCCCACACCTGGAACATTATGCTTTATTCATTTTCTAGACTTTAGTCAATGGTTTTTCTAGATCGTTCGATCTTTCTGGTCTCACTTTTTCTGAATTTTTTCCTATTTTTGGACTTTTGGAAAACATCATCACCACCCGCCAGACAGATTTATTACCTTCCAACTATTTACTACGCATTTAATTTTGAATGAGTCGTTTTTAATCTTTTCTCATTACTCATATGTACATGTCACAAGTTTCTAGAAATAAATGAAAAGAACGGGGTCTTGAGCATTTTGAGGTATGAAATCAGTTTCAGGGCAAACTCGACCGGAAAATCTCAGCTTTTTCTTAATTTCATCTGTTTTTTATACTTTAAAAATGAAATATTTGGAGTCCTCATAAAACTCTGGACGGATGGCTTTTTTGAATATTTGAAAAATCTCCTCCTCTGAGGCAGAATACCTCATTTTCGATATGAAATTCAGATTCCCCGCCCATTTTTACCCCTATTTCGAATTCTGTGCAGTTTGTCGTGATAGTGTCTGGTGTTTGCACACAATCCAAGCTACAGTAACCCGAAAAACCCAAAATGAGAGATAGAGACGCAGAAAAATAGGGATATGGGCAGTTTTTCATGAGGAATCCGAATCTGACATTAATTTTAAAAATTTTAAAAATTTTACTACTATTCGGCATGTCTCAGGTCTTTAAAACTCATTTTCTATATAAAAACGTGTTCCAGTCTCAATTTCCATGTTAAATTCGGTTTCAACGTCTATTTTTACCCCTATCTAGACGGTTTTCACTTAATTTTAAAATTCTGTGCATTTTGTCGTGACGGTGCTCGGTGTCTGCGCACAATCCGAGCTACAGTAACCCAAAAAAACACAAAATGAGAGATAGAAACCCAGAAAAATGGTGGTAGTGGTAGTTTTTGATGGAGAATTCGAATTTGAGCATGGTTTTTTGTGATTTAAAGTTTTTTTTTTAGTTACTTTGAAAAACAATTCTATATTCATTCATCAGCTCTCCTTCTCCATCTCCTTGTCTGATCTATGTGTCAGGTCCCTTTCTGAAAAAAAAAGAGAAAGAGAAATAAAGTTTTGCCACAATTGAATTTTCGATATCCCTTTCCTTCCTTCTGAATATCTGAATATATATGTATCCATACGTGAAGTCATCCGTCTCCTTTTTTTGCTTCGCGTGCTTCAACCAATAACTTTCTTTTTTTGACGAGAAGGCAACTTTTTCTGTCTGTCGGTGTGTCCGGGTGTCCTTGTCTATCTGCGGGTCTGTCTGTCTGTCATTCCACATTTCCAGATGTCTCCGTATAGAAAGCTATGTATTCCTTGTTTTTTTTTTTTGGGATTTTTCAAAACAAAAATAAAATCAGGAACCTTTTAGCTTGATTTTCATTTCCCCTTTTATATTCAATTTAAATTTAAATTCGGTTTTTCGGAGATTTTGAGGTTTTGGTTTTTGGTATACGAAAAGGAAATGGATTATTGTTTTTTTCTGGACCGCAGTTTTTTAATTATTTCTTATTTTTAATTTTTCTCCGTCTCTCTGTGTTTCCGGATGTCCAAATGTCCAAAATATTGGTTTTTCGTTATCCCCTGTGCCTTAAGCCCGGCCCCCAAGGCTTGGAA
The DNA here is from genome assembly GCA_002259235.3 of Caenorhabditis latens. Taxonomy (NCBI): domain Eukaryota; kingdom Metazoa; phylum Nematoda; class Chromadorea; order Rhabditida; family Rhabditidae; genus Caenorhabditis; species Caenorhabditis latens. Next base: position 15,773,654 of record CM056095.1, read on the forward strand.
AATTCAAAATTTTTTGAAAATTTTTTTGTGGACAAAAAAATTGTGGAAAAAATTTTGAAGAAGTTGGCAGCTTTTGGGCCTTCCCGGTCGTTCAAAAAAATTTTTCCACCTGTTTGTCCAGGTATCTAGATGTCCACATTCTCAAAAAGAGCCGTGTTTGAGATCACAAAAATGTCCTGATGTCCTCATATCCACTCACAACCTTTTTTTAAACCTTCTACTCTACTGTCTGCAGAGATTTTTGCCTCCGAAAAAACTTTTTTTTTCAGATGACATTTTTTTTAATTTTTCGATTTTTTGGGATAAAAAATCTTTGATTTTTCAGTTTTTTTCCCACAGCCCTTATAGGAGATCAATATTTGTATACATTTTTGACAGTTTTTTTCATATACCCGATTCAAAATGTGATCGATAGTTTCAAGCACTTTCAAGTTCTTTGGTGAGGGGGTCGCTTCGAAATTTTGAAAAATCTTTCATATCTATGTAGGAATTTGCATGGATCTCAAAGTTCACTCCCTGAGTGGAACCCCCATTTCTTTCATCATGTTTTTTCACTCCTCCTAGTCTTCTTTAAAAAACACGAAAAGGATGTTGTCGGCGGCAAAAAGATGTTTTGTTGTTTCTGGTTGTTCCCTCTACTAGTCAGTTGTTGGTGGGGAGGGGAGGATATAATTGTCTTTGGACCCGTGAAAAACGACTCTGTTTTTTTCAGTTTTTATTTCAGAACTGAACTCCGACACATCCTTTTCCCTCGAACTTTTTTCTTCAAAAAAGAGAAAAAAAAGGGGGGGAAGAAAGACTCATTGTGAAGGTTGAAGAGAATGAGATAAGATGGACATCCGGATAAACAGATGGCCATACATCCACATCTAAACCCTAATACCACCCACAATTTCAGTAATTTTTTTCCAATCTTTCGATCTCTTTCCTCATTTTTAATCCCCCATAACTAGATTGTCACTCTCTCAAAAATTTCTCCCATTAAAAATCAAAAAGGCCCTCCCGTCTTAATAAATCAAAACGGAGGAAATTGGCTACTTTTCATCCAAAAAATGTTCATTTTCCTCTTCTTTTTTATTCCATTTCCTCTCATTTCTCCGTTCTCTTTCTACTCAATTTCCTGCTAGCTTCCACCCAAGCTCCGCCCACTTTTGACCTATTTTCTTGCTTTTTTCCAGCATTCTAATACTCTATATTCAATTCTCTAAATTACAGAGCTAACCTACTGGAAATGGAAAGATGAGCGATTTGGAGAGGTGCGATTATAAAAAAGTGAGTTTTTTTTAGAGAAAATTGAAATGTTTTCTCAATTTCCATGTTAAAATCGGTTTCTCCGCCCATTTTTACCCCTATTCAGACAGTTTTCACTCAATTTTCGAATTCTGTGCATTTTGTCGTGACGGTGTTCGGTGTTTGCACACAATCCGAGCTACAGTAACCCAAAAAACACAAAATGAGAGATTGAGACGCAGAAAATTAGGGATATGGGTAGTTTTTGATGGTGAATCCGAATTTGGGCATGATTTTCATCGATTTTCCATATTTTCAGGCATACGGTGGCCAAATCCCAAACTGTTCCGACGCCACCAACACCGTCTACGATGCGTACACACGGACGTGTGTCACTGCACAAGTTATACAATTTGAGGATCAGGTATTTGGAATTTTCTAGAGAGCACCCACGCTCTAATACCCCATTTAATTGAAAAAACGTGTTGTTTTTCAGGAAAACGAGGTGAAAATGCAAATAATCTACGGAATTATTCTGCCACTTCTCGCCGTCGCCGTTGTTGTTTCGAACAGCATCGTCATTTTGGTTTTGAGCCAGCAGAAATCGGTAAGGGACCAATTTTTTTAATTTGCGAAAAATTGAATAAAAACTCACCAAGTTACAGATTTTCGAAACTTTCCGAAAATCTGAAAGTCATTTGAACTACTGTAACTCACTTCATTTTGATCTGACGCCCATGAAACTTATATTTTCAATATCAGCGTGTCAAGACGGTTTGAATGAGTATAATCATGACACATTTTGGAGTTATCCATTTCCTGGTCCCTCGAGGCGCCTAGAGGTCGTCCAAAATCGTCAAAAATCAAAGTGGTCTGAAACATGTCATGATTATACTCATTCAAACCGTCTTGACTTGCTGATTCCAAAAATTCATATTTCATGGGTGTCACATCAAAATGAAGTGAGTTACGGTACTTCTAATGACTTTCAGATTTTCGAAAAGTTTCGAAAATCGATAACTTATTTAATTGTTGAGCTATGCAGTTGGTTTTAAGTGCAAAATCTAGAGAATTAAATGGACTTTCTGTTAAAAATACATTCAACTTTTTAAACTTATCTTTAAATTTTTAAAATTTCCAGAAACGCGCCAGCGTGGAACCTCTGCTCTGGATGGCCATCTGCTCTCTTCTTATGGCAATTTCACCACTCCCATTCACTATTTATTATTATAATTTGAGCCACCATGAGGACTTCAATCAAACTCTCTTTTTGTGCTATTTGCAGAAGGTAATTTTCTTAAAAATTTGAATTTTTCATTTTCTCTATAAAAACGTGTTCCTGACTCAATTTACATGTTAGAATCGGTTTCCTTACCTATTTTTACCCCTATCTAGACAGTTTTCACTCAATTTTTGAATTCTGTGCATTTTGACGTCACGGTGTTCGGTGTTTGCACACAATCCGAGCTACAGTAACCCAAAAAACACAAAATGAGAGATTGAGACGCAGAAAAATGGGGTTCCGGGTAGTTTTTGATGGGGATTCTGAATTTGAGCGTGATTTTTGAAAATTTCAAAAAAAAATTGAAGTATTTTTTTTAAGATCTGCATGGAAATCCTTCCGTTTTTCTTCAACACACTCGTCACTTTATTCACAATTTTGTTAGGAGTTCAAAGGTATTTTCTTATTCAGTTTTTTGTATTTCTTTGAAAGAAAAGTCGATTTTCCAGATTCATAGCCGTCCAGTACCCGCTCCAATCCATCCGATGGTGCACACAAAAAATGGTTCGTCGATATTCGAAGATCATTTTAATCCTGGCGATATGTCTGACTGCTGTACACTCTATTTATGACATACGGTTACTGTATCATTTCTGTCTGAATGTTAGTGTGTTGATTTACGGGGGATGTGTGGATTTACGAGAAATTTTTAGTATGGAGACGAGTCGTTTTGGGTGGCACGATGTTTCATTGGTTATTCGTCATTGACGTCTGCAATGGGTGCTGACGCGTTTTCAGCGGTGAGTTGAGAAGATTCTGAACATTTTGAGTCAAAAATCTTCTGAAAAAGTGAAAAACGAAAAAAGTTACAAATTTTCGACACTTTTCGAAAATCTGAAAGTCACTAGAACCACCATAACTCACTCCATTTTGCCGGGAGTGTCATAAAAATTATATTTTCGGAATTGGCAAGTTAAGACGATTCGAATGAGTATAATCACAACATAGTTTGGAGAAATTTGAAAAATTCGGGTATTTTTGGGTCTCACCACGAAAACACCAAAACTACCGTATCTCGGTCAATTTTTGCCCAAATTCAAATCTAAAAATATCTTTAAGATCTACGAAAAACGACGGTTCGAATGAGTATAATCATGACATACTCTGAAAAACGTTTAAAATTTTCATTTTCTTGCGTCCCACCACGATTAAAACCCCAAATTTTCAGGTATTCGACTACTTCCGAATCGGTCTGGTTGTCGTGTCCAGTGGCTTGTTATTTGTGGTCACTATCCTCCTAATACAAACGATACGTACACATGATAATCCGAAGCAAGGGTGAGTTTTTGAAAATTTTCAAAAAAAACTGAATTTCCCGCCAAAAACTCTCTGGGGGAAATTCAATCTTTTTCTTATTGCTCAAAACCATAAAACTTTCAGAGTCCATCGCCACAAGAATCGAAAAACGTCCACCAACACAACTATCATGTTAACAGTGATTATAGTCATTTATATGTTGGCGAGGTAGGCTGAAAAGGGGCGGAGCTTGACAGGCTCAAATATTTTTCCTGTGAAGTTAAGAAGATTCTGAACGTTTTGAGTAAAAAATCTTCAAAAAAAGTGATAAATGAAAAAAGTTATGGATTTTCGAAACTTTTCGAAAATCTGACAGTCATTAGAACTACCGTAACTCACTCCATTATCCTGTAGCAACTATGAAACTTATATTTTTGAAATCAGCAAGTCGAGACGGTTCGAATGAGTATAATCATGACCTATTTCGAACAAGTTTCAGTTTTGAGCACTCTATGCGCCTTTAAACTACGGTAGTTTTCGTGGTGAAACCCGATTCGCCTGAAAATGTGTCATGATTATACTCATTCAAAGCGTCTCGATGAGCTGAATACGAATATTGCAGTCTTGGTGCATAAAAATTAAATCAGACCGTCAAAATCCATAAAAACAGAAGTTTTTGACTGAAAAAACTGAAAATGGCCCAGTTTTGTTAGTTTTAGATGGATTTTTGAAATTTTTGTTGGAAAAAAACAGTTTTTCACTATTTTCCCAATTTGAGTATTACTTTTTGCAGAGCCCCGTCAACCCTGCTCATCCTACTGGTCAAAATAATGGACTACATGCCGGTGCCCCAACTGGCATTCCAAATAGTCAATAACGTGTATCTACGAGTATTCGCCAATATTACAGTAATTTCATTGCATCCGATATCATTTGCTGTCTATATGTTCATGTCGAGGAAGTTTAGAGTCTCGTTGAGGAGGTTGTTGGGTGAGTCAGGCGGGATTTTGGAGTGTCGTATCAATTTTTATTAAAAATTCAAGTCGTTCCGAGTATTTTGGTACTAAAAACAGGTTGGTAGGTCACAAATGAAAAAAGTTGAAGACTTTCGAAATTTTTCGAAAAACTGTAATTTTGATGCTACCGTAACCCGGTCCAATTCTTAGTGGGACCCATGAAACTATTTTTTACGAAAAATTCAGATCAAATCCAACATTTTGAGCCTCAAACTTTTAAAAACAAGCAAATTCTGGCAAAGTTATGGAATTTCGAAACATTTCGAAACTTCTCGAATATCAAAAACCATTGTAACTCTGTCAGTTTTGCTCCAAAAACTATAAAATTTGCAGTTTTGGAATCAGTAGGCCAAGAAAGTTCGAATGAGTATAATCATGACAAGATTTGAAAAATTTTTTGTTACTGTAGTTTTCGTGGTGGTTTTGGATTACTGTAGCCCAATATATATTTTTCAGGCTGGCGATTCCTTGCATCGGACGAAGAGTTCAATGCCTTCACTTCCTCCACGAGAATCCACACAGCACATCCAAAAATGTCATTGGTGGAGAAGGAGAGCTTATGGTAAGTCTTCCAAAATAAGATATTTTCCATTTTTCATAAACTAGTCGCTTTCTTTGTTGTAACTTCTTGAAACAATTAGCATTGCTGAAATCAGCGCATCAAGGCCGTTTGAATGAGTATAATCATGACTATATTTGGATTAAAATAACGAAAACTACAGTAATCCAATTTACAGTAGTCGATAACCAAAATGCACGGAAGGTGGTCATGATTATACTCATGTGAATCCTCGTGACACGCTGTTTCTAAAAATATAAGTTTTATACCACATGGAAAAAATTTCAGAGAAATATGTCGTTTTTCTGATTTTCAAAAAAATTTTGAAAATCCATAAATTTCAAATTTTAAAAGCAGAACTTTTCAAATTTGAAGTCAATTTGTTTTTGTTTGCTAGCCGGCTTTATTCTACGCATTTTACACTCAAAACCGGCTCTCTAGCTCTAAAATTTCAAAAGTTACAGATTTTCGAAACTTTTCGAAAAGTTCTGATATCACACAAACTACTGTAACTCTTCGAATTCTGGTTTAATTCTTATGAAACTTATATTTTTAGAATCAGCGTATTATGACGGTTTGAATGAGTATAATCATAACATATTTTGGAGAAACTCAATTTTTGACCGCCTCTAGGAGCCCAGTGGGTCTGAAAATTGAGTTTCTCCAAAATGTGTCATGATTATATTCATTCGAACCGTCTTGACACGCTGATTCTGAAAATATCAATTTTATAACGATTGGTTCAATTCCGAATGAGTTACGACAGTTTTTGTGATTTTCAGATTTTCGAAAATTTTCGAAAATCCATAACTTTCTCAATTTTGAAGCTATCGACATGAAATTTAGGTCGAAATGTGTATAACTTTATAAATTTTTCATTAAAAATAGTTTCCCTCTGTCTCTCTTTCAGTGGAGTTCGTGTCACTCGTAGTCCTGGCGGAGCGAATGGACAACAGAAGCGTGGAATGTCTGTTGACTTCAAGTCATCGTTCGACGTGGAACCTCAACGACGTCGTCGGGCGACAACTGCCGACGCGAATCACGTGAATTTCAGAAGTTTCACGGAGAAATCGGAGAAGAAGTCGACGGAAATCGTGAATATTTGCGAGGATTAGGATGAATGGATTACTGTAGAATCTACAGTAGTCCATAGATAGTTATCAAGATGAATAAGATGGTGTGTTTGTGATTTATTAAATTTATGGACATCCTCTATCTATCGCTTTTTATATCTTTTTTGTCGAAAAAAAAACTTTTTTTAAATTTTTAAATTTTCTTTTCAGCCTCCATCCACGATCTCAAATCAAAATAACCGTTAGCAGCAATTTGTGATCTCTCTAATTATAAATTATTTAATTATTTAATTGCTCTGTTGTAGATAACATAACATATTGTTTTTGCTAGACAATGCATTTTTTCTTACTTAAAAATATTTTGTTCCATTTTTTCGAAAATTCGGAATGAAATCTGATGAATATAATTTTAACAGCAAGAACAACACATCCCCAACATTTTAATCCAAAAAACAAACAGATTGGTCAAAAACAAACCGAGTTACCGATTTTCGAAACTTTTCGGAAATCTCAAAGTCATTAGAACTACCGTAACTCACTCCATTTTGGCGTGACGGACTTGAATCTTATATTTTTATAATCAGCAAGTTTAGACGGTTCGAATGAGTACAATCATGACACATTTTCAAGCTATTTGGGTCTCACCACGAAAGGTACCGTAGTTTAAAGGCGCATAGGGAGCTCAAAACTCAAATTCGTTAGAAATAGAGCATGATTATACTCATTTGAACCGTCTCAACTTGCTAATTTCAAAAATATAAATTTCTTAGAGATCACATCAAAATGGAGTGAGTTACGGTAGTTCTAATGACAAAATCTTCTCAATTTCTCGGAAAAAAATGTTTTGAACTTGTTAAGCTCCACCCCTGACAAGTTTCTATATTTATGACGACGAAAGCGACTCGTTGTCTGCGTCTCTCATAATCGTGTTCTATTTCCGAACTCCGTGACAATATTGCTATGGTTGTATAGAACAGCTCAAGAGCTACATTTTTGTAGTTGACCACTTTTCGATTGCTCCGCCCACTCTCGGGATACGAACATTTGAAGCCCCAGAAAGAGCGTCCAAACAACGAGACACTCTAGCTTCTCTGCGTCTCTCCAATAAAAACAAAACAATTTATTTTCAAAAAAATGAGTTTATTCAGATATCAAGTAGTCGTTCAATCCTCCATAGACATTCCAAATCGTCTATTTACAATGAAACTATATTTCCAGAAATTTCACATCGATATAACTGAAAATTGAAGATTATGTAAGTGCGCTCCATTGCCAATAATCCCTTACTCATTCGACTGTAATGATTAGCACGTAATGTCTTCTCCTTATCTCATCCTCTTGACCTTGCCGTTAAGTCTGAAATTGAGTGGAAATGGAAGTGCGCTCCACGGATAATAGAAACTTACCTGACTATGAGAAGAGAGGGGGGAGGTAGTCCAGAGGAGACGGGGGAAGAATCGAGAACTGAATTTGATATCGATTGATTGAATCGATCGATAGGGGGAGGGGGACACGTGGCGATGAAAAAAGTAGAGTAGGGCCGAGGTTACGGAAATTTTTTTTTGAAAATTTTGAAATTTCCGTGTATTTTTCATTAAAAAAATGGCGCGAAACAATTTCCCGTGACCCCATCCCCCCTTTCTTAATCCTATTTTTTATTTGCCACGTTGCCCCCTCCCCCTTATCGATCGATTCAATCAATCGATATCAAATTCAGTTCTCGATTCTTCCCCCCTCTCCTCTGGACTCCCCCCTCTCTTCCCATAGTCAGGGTAAGTTCTATTATCCGTGGAGCGCACTTCCATTTCCACTCATTTTCAGACTTAACGGCAAGGTCACGAGGTCGATGAGCACTTAAGGAGAAGACAAGTTACTACTAGTCATTGAATTCGAATGAGTAAGTGAATTGTCAATAGAGCGCACTTACATAATCATCAATTTTCAGTTATATCGATGTGAAATTTCTGGAAATATAGTTTTATTGTAAATAGACGATTTGGAAAGTCTATGGAGGATTGAACGACTACTTGATATCTGAATAAACTCATTTTTTTGAAAATAAATTGTTTTGTTTTTATTGGAGAGACGCAGAGAAGCTAGAGTGTCTCGTTGTCTGCGCACTCTTTCTGGGGTAGCTATTTTCAAACGCTCGTATCTTGAAACCCATTTGAGCAATCGAAAAGTGGCCAACTACAAAAATGTAGCTCTTCAGCTGTTCTATACAACTATAGCAATATAATCATGGAGTTCAGAAATAGAAGCTCACTATGAGACACACATGCAGTTTTAAGTTGATAATGGTCAATTTGGTGAGTCTGAGACGGCTTCCCTGATGGTATCACAGTATCGATTGTTTATGGAGTGTATAGATCGAAACTAGAACTTCATTTTTGTAGTTGGCAAATTTTTTGAACGGTTCCACACTAGTGAGTTATCGGCTGTCATAGTTATTACTTGGCATTTTTCAAGTGGGAGATTTTTGAGCTTTATGCATTGACTGTCTGTAACTTCTCAATATGTAACCATTCAAAAAAGTTGTCAACTACAAAAAAAAAAGATTTAGTCTTGATCTATACACTCCATAAGCAATTGATACTGTGAGACTAACAGGGAGACCGTGCCACAATCAGAAAGTTTACCATTTCCGACTAAAAACTGCAAATGTCGCATTCTAAGAGTTCAGAGAGTTTCTGTGGAGTCATTTCTTGCAAAAATCGAAAACTGACACTAGAAAAATACCCTAGAAAAATCGAGGCGACCAGGTGGCTCTAATTGCAGAATCGGTGAGAAATATATCAAATAAATTCTAATTAATTTATATAATACATTACCAACAAAAACCATCCAGAATGGAAGATAACAGAAAAAAACTATAGATTTTCAAAATTTGACCATATTTCCACAAAGAAAATTTGCATTTCTGACAAAAAAGCATAAAATATTGAGTATAATCAGAGTATAATCACTTCCTTCTCCGCTCTATTCTATTTTGTTGCCTACTCTAAAAATTAAGAGCCCCCCCCCCTCTTCCTTCTATCATATCTCACTAACCTCTTCCCCCCTCATAATCTTCTGACTTTTCTCCATCTTTTTCATTTTGTTGTTTTCAATGTCCTCCTCTCTCTCAAGTAAGTGTGTACTATGATTGTCTCCTGGGTTACCCTTCTTCTTCTTCTTTTTTCTTCTCCTCTCTTTTCCTCTTTTTTTATTTTAGGCCAATCATTTTTCTCTTTTTTGTTTATGGGTGGTATTTGGGCGGAAAGTGATAATTTTTATATGATTGTATAGCTAACATTCTGGTGCAGACAGTGGTGTAATTAAATTGTTCAAGTTTTTATTTCAAATTATTTTTCTCATCTCAAATCCACTCCTTTTCAGAATGCCAAGTCGCCGTAAGTCTGGTATCCGTCTAACCGATGAAGAAACCGCGATCATTCGAGAAAAACTAATCGAAGGGCACTCGTATCATCAAGTTGCCGAAATCGTCGAACGTAGTGTCTCAACTATTTTTCGAGTCGCCAATGAGCTCAAAGCGGAAGACCCAGTGTTTCGAGACTGTCGTCAGCAGAGAAGACTCTCTGAACCAGAAGTTCAGGAATGGTACAAAATGAAAGGGCTTTATGCACCGTATGTTACAAATCTGATTTCATGTGAAAAACAAAAGTCGAGTAAGAAAACTCAAAAAGGCAAGAGAAGCTCACTATCAGATGGATCAATATTGGACTTGGTAAGATCTGAAGCCCGGCACGTAACTTGCTTAAAACGTTAAAAACGCAGCATTATGGACTGAAAAATATACCAATTTCTAGATCTCGGCGAGTTCTATGTCTATGATTTACTACTGGCCGGGCTAGAATGACTTTTCTGTCAAATTTTGTGTCTTTTGGGACTTTTTCCAACCCGCGGCACGTAAACAACTCTTTCCCGTTGTAGGACACGGAGATAGAACTCGCCGAGATCTAAATTTTGGTATATTTTTCAGCTCATAATATTGAGTTTCAAGTGAGTTCTGGTTTGCAAGCATACATGATGAATTATTGAGTTTTCAGCTACCCCACCCGCCACCTCCTACACCAACGTTCAACAATAATCTCCTGCAAACACAACTGTCTTCAATTTTCCCACCATTTTTAAATATGACATGTACTGATGGTCAAATAGGATCAATGATGAAGCAAGGAGAACCTGGTACAATGAGTCTACAGCAGCAACAACAGATGTATCATTATGGTGGGTAGAAGGTATTGATAATTGTTTTGTTCTACCCGGGGAAGGGGTGTGGGTCTCGTTGCGACTACCGTGCTTTTAAAACTTTATATGGGTGAAATACGGTAGAGAGCCGTCGTAAATCGAAATAACCACACCTTGCCGACGGGCCCAATTTTGAGCGAGCAGACAGGCTAGAATGACTCGAAAAAAATTTTCACAACGGCAGAGACTCTGACATAGACGGAACTGCCAATTTGCACGACACACGTCTTTCAACCGCGCTCTACCGAAACCAGAGAAAATTACGTGCGAAATTGAGAGACTCATAGAAAAAGAGACATTTTTCAAGGGATTTCGGTGGGACGCAGTTGTAAAAACTGTGTCGAGCTAATAGAAAGTTAGAAGTAAATTATTAATGTCCCATCGTCTTGCATCTACTAAAATATTTCAGGTCAATTCCTCCGACAATGCATGATTCAAACTCAAGCTCAACAAATGGCTGTATTTTACCAGAAAATGTCGGAAGCATTGGCATCGAATGAGTCGTTACCGTCGTCAAGAAGAACAACCACGGACACTAGTCTTCAAAACTCTACCGCAGGGACACCAATTGCCGAGAAGCTGGAGACGGAAGAGGAATTTCCAAAATTCAATCCAGACTTGTTCAACTCCCTGTTCAATTATAAGAAAGACACTGATGGTTGTTGAGTTGTTCATCCAATCGTTTCGTTCCATCCAGTTCTCATTGTCTTTACTGATCTCCATATTCTAAATACTTCTCGTTTTCTTAATCAAAAAATTGTGATCTCTGACATATATCCGACCTCTGTGTATTCTTCAGTTTTTGGTTTCTTTATAGAGACACCGGTCCTTTTTTGTTGTTACAAAACTCGTTTTGTGCTAAACAATGGTGTTATTGATACATGAAAAGAAAGTTTCAGATTAAAAATGAAAAGTTATACAAAAAATATGTTTTAATGGGATATAGATTGATTAAGGAATCTAATGGAGACGGAGACTTTGGAGATGGAGACGGTGTAGATCTCTTTTTTTCTCGATATTGAACGCCATAGGCAGATTCAAAAATCGTCTCTCTTCCAAATCAGGCGAACGGTCTCATTTCGTTGATTCCTGTAATAACGCTTTGAATTTTGAGAGCCCACACGCCTAGGTTCTGACTATATTGGCCACGCAAACTACAGTAACCTCCACCGTGGAGGTTTTGACATGCTTATACTTTTTCATAGCTCTCGACACAACTGAGTTGTAAAACTAGACTGAATACTCACCTCATTTTTAATAAAATAAGTCGAAGTAGAAATACAGTAGTAATATAAAAGATTAGAATTCAATAATAATCATAATATGAGAGGGTACAGCCATGTCCAGTAGGCTGTCTGAAATAACAATGATAATAATGAGGAATCCACAGGATACCTCGACATTTTATAGGCAGACTGGAGTGGGCGTGGCCTCGCGGACACAGCGGGGGGTCCGGTGATTTTTGGGGGATATGGAAACCTTAATAATGAATCATTATTGTCTATTTGTCGGTTAATTTTGACAAGACGTTTACACACCGCCCAATTATATTTAGGTGTTATATAATTGGTCTATATTTGAGGATCCAATTAACACATTGTGAGTTTTATCTCGCTTCTTGGAGTACAGTGTCGAATGGAAAGGAAGAGAATCAAGATAGTTTTTGTTGGATTCTTTTTTCAACGCCAATTGGAAGTTCCGAAATTTTCAGTTCCGCACATCCCTGAAACGTGTCAGTGTTTTTGAAAATTATAGAGTTACGATCTCGAGAATTTTTTTTCGCGTTATCCACTTTCGAAAACTAGGTCATCAGAATTCGGCCACTTTTTCCAGTTTTACTAATTCAACTTTGACATGTTCCCTTGGTGTCATTTTTGTTCCACTTGCTTCAAATTACATTTTTTTCTGATAGATCAAAACCAAGGCTACATTTTTGTAATTGACAACTTTTTGATAGCTATTCACGCTTTTGAGATACATGCCTTTAAAAATGGGTACCTGGAAGCTCGAGGAGTAGCAGAGAAACGAGAGCGTCTTACGGTCTGCGTCACTTCCTCTCTCTTCTAGAGATACCTATCTTTAAAGGCGCATATCTCAAAAGGGTGAATAGCTATTGGAAAGTTGTCAACTACAAAAATGTAGCTTTGGTTTTGATCTACCAAAAAAATATAATTTTGGAGCAAGTGGGGCATAACCTGACACCAAGGGAGCATGTTAAAGTTGAGCTTCTTTTTTTAAATTTTAATTGAAATTAGACGTTAAATAATTCCGTGACCCTTAATCTCCTCCCTCTTTTCCCCAAATTCATTTTTCTCAAAAAATAAATAAATCGACTTCTGAATCTTTTTTCCCATTCCCATTACCTTTTCAATATTCAGTCATTCAATTCAAAAAGAGACATGAGTCGTGAGTTTATCTGCCCCCTTTTTATACCGCCCTTCTTATCAGGGACTGGACAAAAGGGGCGGGGCTAAGGGTCACAGGCCGGGAGACCAGGGTGCCGGGGTAAAAAAAGGTCGAATTTTTCCGGAAAGATTCACGAAAACTGGTCAAATGTGCAGTTTTTTGAAAGAAAAGATCGAAATTTGCAGAGTCCTATTCCGATCGTCTTCGTGATGACTTGTTCAACTTCTTTGCGACGGTAGCTGTAGAGATTCAAGTGGAAAATGCCAAGATTCAGGAGCAGGCGATGGCGATTAAGCCTCAATCAGCGGCAGTGGTGACTGTCACGGAGGCGGCGAGGTGAGATACCTGTTTTTGCTTTTTCTCTGAAATTACAACTAATTTCACACATTTTACGCTGAAAATCATGTTGATAGCTTCAAAATGGGAAAGTTACAGGTTTTCGAAACTTTTCGAAAATCTCAAAATCACAAAACATGTCGTAACTCGTCCGGAATTCGATCAATCATTATGAAACTTACATATTTAGAATCAGCGCACGAAGACGGTTTGAAAGAGTATAATCATGACGTATTTCGGAGTTATTCAATTTTCGGTCCCTCTAGGCGCCTAAAGGTGGTCAAAAATCAAAGTGATCTGAAATATGTCATTATTATACTCATTTCAACCATCATGAAATGCTTATTCTGAATAAATGAATTTCATGAGCAAGTTTTCAAAAAGAACCAAGATTCAGTAGTTTCAACGTTTTCGTGGTGAGACCCGAAAAACAAAAATGTTCAAAGTAAACTAAAATGTGACATGATTATACTTTTCTTAACCGTCTTTACATGCTGATTCCAAAAATGACAATTTCAAAGCGGTAGCACTTCACCTGAAGGAGATACGTTAGTTTTAGTGTTTTCGTGATGAGACCCAAAAAAACAAAAATTTTCAAAATAAACGAAAATATGGCATGATTATACTTTTCTGAACCGTCATGACTTGTTGATTTTGATTATTTAAGTTTATCAGATTATGCCGCAAAACTCGAGGAGTTACAGCAGTTTTTATGATTTCAGAAGTTTTCGAAAGTTTCGAAAAGCCGTAACTTTTTGAGATTTGGAGCTAGAAAGTTGGTTTTGACCTTGAAATACTTGGAATTGAGCCGGCTAGTTGCAAAAAATGAAAAACTCAAGAAATTCTTTCCAGTTCCCGTCTCATGACCGCCCTTCTCATCACTCTCGGAGTCATCTTCCTCCTCTGTGTTCTCATCGTCTTCCCTGTCATCTGTTGTCTCAAAAAGCGTGGAGCATTCTCGTCAGAACACGTTCATGATGATATCGAGTTGCCGGATGAAGGCGATGACGAACAGAACAGATCTCCACGAAAACCCGCTGTTTCTCCAGGAAGAGCCTTCTCTCCGGCACGCCATCCGACTGCTTCGCCGGTGGCTAAGTAGGTTTTTTTTCCTTGAAACTACAATTTTTGAATTCAGCTCGTCGAGAGCTTTCAGAAAAGTACCCACAAGTCTATATTCTGATCAATTAGGGTCTCGACGCGAAAACTACAGTATCCCCGAAATTTGGGTTACTGTAGTTTTCCCGGTGGGATCTTATATGGGCTTGTGGGTACTTTTCTGAAAGGTCTCGACGAGCTGATTTCGAATATCAATAAATTGTTTTCCAGATCCCCCAAATCACCGATCCGTCGTGGACTTTCGATGAGACCACCGGGAACTCCAACAAGAAATGGATTGGCGCCGATGGGATTGTCGCCGATGAGAAATCGATCTTATTAAAGAAAAATTCCCGCTTTTTCTAAAAAAGCGAAAGTTGACAATTACAAATGAAAATTAGTGGCCTTCTTGTTGTTTTTTGGTTGAAAGTGTGTTTTTTGGCGCTAAGGTTACTGTAGCTCCTTTTGTCTGCAAACACAGTGCATCAGATCTTACGACGTTTTGCAGAAAATTCTGGGAAATTGTGTCAAATACAGTTCTAAAGCTCAAAAGTGTAAAAGTTGCAAAAATCCGTTTCTGACGTACCTGTTACGCGTTTTCCGAGCTTTTTGGGTTACTGTACTTCAAATTGTGTAAAAACACCAATGTATCATATCTTACGACAAACTACACAGCATTTCAAAATTTAGATTTTTTGGCCGAAAATCGCTATTTTTCGTTTTCAAATTCACTTTTTCCGTAATTTTTCAATTCGTGATACTAATTTCCGCACTTTCTTCCTCAATTTCGAAATTTTCTGCAATTTGTCGTAAGATATGATACATTGCGGTGTTTGCACACAATTTGAAGATGCGTAAAAGGCACGCCAGTAATGGAATTTTTTGGAGAACTTGAAGGGTGGGATCGCAAATTGGCGGCAAGATTACTGTAGCCTCGATTGTGTGCAAACACCGAGTTCCGATGTATCAGATCTTACGACAAACTACACAGAATTTCAAAAATTTGAATTTTTGGTCGAAAAATGTTCGAAAATCGCTATTTTCGAAACTAATTCAAGTTTTTCTGCAACTTGTCGTGAAATATGATGCATCATTGGTTGCGGTGTTTGCACACAATGCATCATATCTTACGACAAAGTGCAGAAAATTTTAAATTAGTGTCTAGAATGAAAGAAAGAAGAGATTTTCAAACGGAAATTCAAAGTTTTCAAATTCTGTGCAGTTTGTCGTAAGATATGATACATGGGAATTTGGTGTTTGCACACAATTAGAGGTACAGTAACCCAAGAGTTCAAAAAAAGCGTGAAAAATGAATGTTTTGAAAAAAAGTTGACTTTTCCACGTGAATCATCGGGAAATTCAAAATTATTTCTATAAAAATATGCATTATTTAACAGCTACGTTATCAAGTGGAGAACGGTGGGTTTTAGGCTAGTTTTAGGCCAATTTTAGGCTGTTTTAGGCTGTTTTAGGCCCAAAATTTCATTGAAATTTCTAAATTTTTCATTCAGAATCACATTTCTCGGATTGGAACTGAGTATCCTCATTGGCATCTCGTTCGTCGCAATTATATCATGTTGTTTGGCGATTTCAGTCTATTCTGTGAATATGATTGTACAGGACATTATATTGGATAAAAAGAAGCAGAAACTGGTGGAAAAATATAAAGATGCGGAGGATTTGGAGAAGGAAAAAGAGAAGAAATTGGAGGATGAGGAGGAGAAAAAACAGGAGGAATTGGAGAAAAAAGCGGAAGAAAAATGGAAAAAAGATGAGGAAGATAGGTTGAAGAGAAGGGGAATGCCACCTGTTTGACACTTTTAATGAAGTTTTTGTAGTTTTTGAGTCGAAAATTCGAAAAATTCAGGCAAAATTACCCTGGAACCAATTTTTTTGCTTCCGGGATTACTGTAGCTTCAATTCTGTGCAAACACCGAACACCGAAACGACAAAATGCACAGAATTCGAAAATTGAGTGAAAAATGTCTAGACAGGGGTAAAAATAGTCGTAGAAACCGAGTTTGATATAAAAACTGAGACTGGGACCAGTTTTTATACAGAAAATAAGTTTTAAAGATCTGAAACATGCTAAATAGGGGTCAAATTTCTACAAACTTCAAAAAATAATGTCAAATTCAGATTCACCATCAAAAACTACCCATATCCCAATTTTTCTGCGTCTCTATCTCTCACTTCGTGTTTTTTGGGTTACTGTATTACCCATTCGCCGGTGGCTGACCACTCGTTCAAAGTTCGGCCCGGGGACGCGGAGTGGGTCTCGTTGCGGAATCGGCGGCTTTTGACCGTACTTTAGCCATAAAAAAGTTTTATACTACGGTTGTCGCGTCGAGACCCACTCCGCGTTCCCGGGCCGAACTTTGAACGAGTGGTCAGCCACCGGCGAATGGGTAATAGCTTTGATTCTGTGCAAACACCGAGTACCAGGCATCATATCTTACGACAACTTGCGAATTATTTAAAAATTTGGTGAAAAACGAGTTATCTCGAGTGCTGGCGCACGCGGGGCCGTGGCGTCGCGGCTATTTACATTTTTTGTGATTTTTTTCAGTTTTTAATGAAATCTTTGTAGCTTTTGGGTTGAAAACTCGGAAAATTCACCCGAATTTATCTCAAAATCGGGTTTTTACTCCCAGGATTACTGTACTCGCAATTCTGTGCAAACGCCGAGTACCATGCATCATATCTTACGACAACTTGCGGGTTTTTTGAAAACTTTGTGAAAAATGTGTTATGGAGCGCGCGAGGCGGTTGCGTCGCGGCTTCGAACTAAAAAAATTAGTTTTTAACGAAATTGTTGTATTCTTTGAGCCTAAAATCCGTAAAATTTCATCAAAATTACCCCTTTGGGATTACTGTAGTCTCGATTGTGTGCAAACACCGTACGACAACTTGCGGATTATTTGAAAATTTGGTGAAAAGCGTGCGAAGCTGTCACGTCGCGGCTTTTCCATATTTTGATTTTTTGAAAACCGCTACGCACACGCTACGCGCGCCCGAGGTCAAGGTCAGGGCGAAAATGGGCGGAGCTTATTTTCAATCAGTTTTACTCCGTGGCAAATCGATTTATTCCTATGATCTACCACTACCCATCGATGGCTCCTCCGTCCTTATTCAAATTCTATTGAGTCAAATGGATTGTAATGATCTGGTAAGTGTTATCAGTAGAGCGCGCTTTCTGAGCTTTCAAATTTAAATTTGAATTTTCAGTTTCAATGAAAAAGTCGACAGGTCAAGCAATTGGAATTGAGAAAAACACTACGAATCGAAGATATCTATTGGAATTCTCGACGTCTCCATTGAAAATTAATATTATTTTTCAATAAAAGTTTATTTTTTCCTTTTTTGCTGAAAATCGGCTTAAAATCCGCTGAAAACCCACAAATTACGATTTATGGGTTACGGTAGACACTCAAAAAAAATTTAGATGTCCGCAAACACCGCCACGCCAAAATGCACAGCCTACCCAATTTTTTTTTTTTGAAAAGCCTTTTTTGGATCAAATTATGTCAGAAAAGCTGATTTTTGTAGTTTAAATTGCTGAAATTATTAATTTTATGCGAGAATTTCAAAAAAATAATAAAAAAAATTACGGAAAAAGTCATAAATTTCCACTTTAAACTAATTTTTCACTAGTTTTTCAAAATTTTTGCTGCGTTGCGGTCGCGTAGCGTGCTCTCCCAACCCGTTGAACGCACTCGAGATTCCCACAATTTTCTCGTTCACACATCTGACTGTCGTCATCATTTCTACATATTTCCATTTTCCCAGAGCTACCTGACGCGTCGCGGTTGCGTAGCGGTTCTAATTTTACTGCTCCCTTACGTCTTGTATCGAGCATTCTACCAATTTTACTCGTTTTTCTGAGTCTTTGGTTGAAAAATTCCCCTTTTTGTCTCCGATTTTTGGATAAATTTCCACTGAAAACTTGTGTAAATTGGCCGAGTATTATGCTCATTTTGGAGCTAAACTCGACGATTCGTGACTCAAACTGAAATTTCTTAATTATCAGTCAGGATTGGTAGATTTTTAACCGTTACCCTCTTTGAATTCGACGATTTTTTCTAGTTTTCACTGTACAGTACAGGTTGTAAATTTTCTCATTTTTTAGTTGAAATTTGTCAACTTTGAGAGTGTGTTATGGTATTGTCAAAACAAACTTTCTTGACATTCGGTGTTTGCGGACCTAAGTTCCCGCGCTTAAAATAAGCCACGCCCCCTTTCCATTGTCTCGGCTATATATTCAGAAAACATCGGGGAGTTCGACTAATATCATAGCCGAGACAATGGAAAGGGGGCGTGGCTTATTTTAAGCGCGGGAACTTAGGTCCGCAAACACCGAATGTCAAGAAAGTTTGTTTTGACAATAATACTGATTGTCCCATCAAGTAGATTTTTTATGAATTGTATAGAACAAAGATAGAGCTTTATTTTTGTAGTTGACAACTTTTTTGTACGGACAATTCCTAGCAAAATACGTACCGGCAAAGCAATTTCTCCTTCAAATCGACCAATCTCAATGAAAAATAGTGCAAATCGTCTTAAAATGACTATAAGGAGTGTCCGTACGAAAAAGTTCTCAACAACAAAAATGAAGCTCTACTTTTGTTCTGTGTAATTCATAAAAAACCTACATGATTAAAAACCTACACAATCCGTATTACCATGACACCCTCTCAAAATTGACAAATTTCATCAAGAAAAAGCCAAAGCTTACAACTTTTTGGACGGTACTGTAGGTCATATCAGAAAATACGAAATTGAGTGAGTTTGTTGCGGTTGTGCTCCTAGACGTGTCATTCTATGCATAGTACATTTGAGAGGCAAAAGAAAGATGACAAGTCCAGGAGACCTCTAACGTCTTTTGAGCTCTCCCCTCCTCTCTAGACACCAAGTCTCCAAATTGGTCCCTCTAGTTCATTCTCTCTCATGACTCATTTAGCGGAAGCTATTGATGTTCCCTCAGAAATTGTGGTTTCGGCTAGTCTTATTCCAGATTTTCAATCTCAATACTTTGGTTTTCCCGGAATTGGTTAATTTGTTAGGGTTTTTATCCTATTAAAGCCCAGATATTTGACTGAAAATCCGAATTTTCATCTCAATAAGTGTCTGTTTTCCGACTTTTATCATCTCAAAAGTTTCCTCCGTTCTCTTTCGAGGTATCCGTCATAGGATAAACTCGAAATGAGTTTTTCGGTTTTTGGATATATTTGAGTTCAAAGAATCAGAAAATTCGCTTTTTTCGCCTGGAAAACTCTCATTTCCTCTGCAAAAAAATCCGGTTCCCTCCAATTCAGAAAGTATCGTACAGAAAAAAACAATTTTCGTTAAAAATCATACTTGTCAAGGCCCGGCCCGAAGCCCTGGGTTTTTGCCCCCAAAATTCGACATTTTTTCGCGGAAAAGTCACATTTTCGACTATCATTCAGAGTAAAAAAAAAACTTTTCAAGGCCATTTTCAAGATTTTCAGCCTCAAGAAAAAGGTTCCACTGAAAATTTTGAAAGAAAAAATTATCAGAAATCCAGATTTTTCCTCAATTTTCACCCTAGAAAACCTGAGAAAAATGAAAATTTCCCCCCTCCAGACTCCGCCTCCCAAATTCCATATGACTCAATGCTCTTTGTTCAAAACGAGACAGACCGACTACTGCTCTCCGAGAGCCTCCTCCGAGTCCAATTGGTCCCTCTCTCTTTCTCTAGCACTCTCTCATTTCCACGTGATCTCTCTCTTCTCTCTCTCAATACATGTGACATACAGAGAGAGAGAGAGTGCACCCGTGGTCTAGTCTTATGCCTCTTCCCTTCCCCATTGATTCTCTGTCTCCGTCTCTCCGTCTCCCACACTCTCTCGTCGATGTCTCTAGCCGTCTGCGTCTCTCACTCCTCCTACTCTCTCTCTTTTCAGTTTGTCTTTCTTCAAGGCAGTGTCTATGTGTTTGGTTGTGTTGAGAGAGAATAATACCTTTACCTTCGAATTTTTTATTGTGAAATTCGAAAATATTGTGTCGAAAATGCCCCGAAAATGGCGGAAAGTTGCGGAAAATCAGTGATTTTTCTGGGGTTTAGGTAGAAAAATCAATGAAAAAACTAGTTTTTCATCAAATATCCAATTTTTAGCACTTAAGATGGTTTTTTCGGCTCAAATTGACATTTTCCTTCAATGTTCGTACGAAAAAATGAGTTTTTTGATCTAAATTAAGAATTTTCAGCCGAAAAATCGATTTTTGAAATCAAAAAACCGATTTTCAGCGAGTTTTTGGACTGAAAATCTATACGGGCTTTCGAATCCAAAAAATTCATTTTTCGTACAAAAATTGATTTTATTCGGTGAAAACTGGAGTTTTTCCATCAATTAGATTTTTAAAGTTATTTGACCTACTAATTCGATTCTTTGAGCTTTTAACTGTCCAGTTCCGAATTTGTCTTTTTTCTCAAAAAAACGAGTTTTTGAAGTTTTTGACCGGAAAATCACATTTTCAACACCAAAAAATTCAATTTTCAAACCAATTTTAGTATTTTTGGCTGAAAACTGGCTTCTAAGAATTTCTCGCTGAAAAAGCTATTTTCAGCCCGTTAAAATATATACTTTCAGTTCTCTAGTTGTTGTCAACTTGAAATCTGATCCATCTATTTTCGGGTGGTCAGCTCCATTTCCTTCTAGTCGATTTTCACTCAAAAAATGATTTTCAGTGGGAGAAATCGGGGTTTTCATGACTGAAAACACTAGAAACCCTTATTTTTCAATACAGAATGAGGTTTTTCGGCTGAAATCTTAATTTTCAGTGAAAAAAGCCCGATTATTAAGTTTTGAGGCTCAAAATCTGACAAAAATCTAATTTTTCTACTAAAAACCAATTTTTCCGCTCAAAAACTTATGTTTTAGGCCGTTTTTCCTCACCTTGAATTTGAATTTTCAAATTTGAGTAGAGAAAAATATTTTTCTGACCACAGAACTCATCATTAACTGATAAGAAACTCATATGATTTCTCATTCTAAAATATTTTCTTCTTTTCGAAAATTCAATTAGTCACCGGTTTCCCCTTCATTTTTCTTCTCTTTTTCACCTGTTTTCTCCTAAAATCGCTTTATTTTTTTGCAGGTGTATGGCATGAATGTCCGTCAGAATGAGCTGCGATTGGTTAGTTTTTCATCCTTATTTTTAGATCCAAAGTTAAAAATGCGCGATTCGGAGTACAAAAGTCACAAAATAGCGTTTTTACGAGAAAAAAAACAGGAAAACACAGAAAAAACTCCATTTTTGATTTAAAAAAAAACGTCGAAAATCCGCTAATTTTGAGCCAAAAATCCATTTTTCAGCTTAGAAGAGCAAACGCGCTCTGCCGGACTTTCAGTGAAAAAATGATTTTTCGACTGTATTTTTTCAGATTTTCTCAGAAAAAGTCGCATTTTTAAGCATTTTTTTCAAGTTTTCAAGCAAAAAGTCAATTTTTTAATTGAAAAATGTTTAAAAACCGTATTTTTGGAGCCGAAATTTTAGTTTTCTGCTTAAAAAGTGAATTTTACTGATTTTATCATTTTTTTCAAGCTTTTTGAGAGAAACACAGCGTTTTCTGTAGAAAAATGTTTCAAAACCCCATTTTCATACAAAAATTCAGCAGTATTCAAGTGAAAAGTCGAATAAATTCAATTTTTCTCTTTTTTTTCAGACGGTCGAATTGCGACAAGTGACAGATGCGGTGGAATGCATATTTCATTCACTTCTTCTGCATAGAACACTAGGCAGAGTGAGTCAAATAAACACGAACAAGAATGAGAAGAGACGGGTAACAATTCTTGCAATTTTTTGCATGTAAAACTCTGAAAATTTCGAGTTTTTCGGCCAAAAAACGGTTATTTTCGTCGTAAAACGAGTGAAAACCCGAAAAATTTGAGATTTTAGGCCAAATTACCATAATTTTCGTCATTTTTCCGCGTACCAGGACGTAATTCTGATAGCATTTCATATAATTTGATAAGATTTATCACTATCTCTCTCACTGTCTGCACCCTCTCCACTCTCCATACTATTTCTCCTCCAGTCGTCATCATCTTACGATGAAAAAGAACTGTGTGTTGATTCTCTCTGCGTCTCGTCATCTCTCATATGACCCCACCGTCTGATCGAAGAGAGAGAGAGAGAGAGACGCAGACTGTCAGAGAGAGTCGAAAGATCATGAGAAAAGAGGAGACGAAGATGACAAGAGAGAGATGATTTTCACGTGATTCTTGTTCTTTTTCTCGTCGGCAGTCAGGGGAAAAAAGCGACGGGAAGTGGAAGAAGAATGGGGAGGAAAGGGCAGAAATCGGAAAAAGTGAGAAGAGAATTGGTAGCAAAGATCGAAATGAGAAATGAGACGGGAAAGTGGAAAGTGGAAATACTCAATTTCCGGGAGACAATTGGGGTTTTTTTGGTTGAAAACCGCTGTTAGTGAGCGAAAACTCATGAATTTGAGTCTAAAACCCCATCTTAAAACCGATTTTGAGCAAAAATTCTCTGATTTTTTGCTGAAAATTGCTCAAAACTTGTAGTTTTGCCTCTAAAATCCAAGTTTTTGACTCATTTTTATCAAAAACGAGCGGAAAAACTCAATTTTTGAGTTGAAAACTGCTGAAAATGAACGAAAACTCACAAATTTGGGTTTAACAAACCCCGATTTCTAGATCTGGTTTTCTAGGCTGTTTGACCTGATTTTGAGCTGAAAATCTCGTAATTTGGCTCAAAACTGCTGAAAATAGCTCAGAACTTGAAGTTTTGACTCTAAAATCCAAGTGTTTGACCAATTTTTCAATTGTTTCTCACCGGACGATCTGAAGGCTCAAATCTGTCTTTTTTATACAGTTTGAGCTGAAATTTTCATCAGATTTCAGTCAAATTGGGTCAGAATTGAAGATTCTGAGTATTTACGTCATATTTAAACTTTTTTGATTAATTTCAGTCATCATTATTGCCTCAAGTTGCATAATTCGATCATTTTGGGTCATTTTCCATCTTGTTAGATCGCTATGAGTGTAGTTTCCATCATTTTACAGTTTTTTTCTGAAAATGAGCACTTTGATCCGTTTCTCTAGAAGATTCCGTTCGGTTTCAGTGATTTTCAGCCGGAACTAGGCTGGAATCGCCAGATTTTTGACGAAAAACGCGACGAAGGCACCCTCGACTTGATAATATACTTTCCACCACTGTTTAGATCGATTTCCCACCAAAAATCGTCAATTTACATCAGTTTTGGGTCATTTTTCATCATATTAGACCAGATGAGACTGTAATCCATCATTTTATTCCGTTTTACGTAATTTTTCGGTTAGTTTCAGTGATTTTCAGCCGGAACTCGGCTAGAATCATGCCCATGTTACTACTGAATAATCGATCCGGTTTTCGGACATTTTTGAACGAAAACGCGCCAAAGGCACCCTTGACTAGATCGATTTCCCACCAAAAATCGTCAATTTACATCATTTTGAAAATGATTTTGTTCATTTCCTATCTCACTCTAGCATACATTCTGCTAATCCTATGATCTCTATCACACACCCGCTGTCTCTATCATCATATTACGTCCTCCTCCTTCTCCAATATGATTAGTTTTATACAAATCATCACATGGTTCAAGTGGACACTCTCTATCTTTGAAGAGAAGAGAAACTGATGAAATGTTGTAGTTTGATTGCACATGATCTACACTTCTCTCTGCGTCTCCACTCTCTGATTTTTTCAAAAATGAAGGAAAAAGTGATGCAATGAGGAGAGAAAAGAACAGATAATGATCTGGGTGTCTCGAGAAGAGAAATCAGAGAGAGAGACAAGGACATCACGGCGGGAACAAAGGGGGGAACAGATGGGAGAGAGAAATTTGAAAATTGGAGTGAAAGGGCTCAGAATCCGACGAAAATTTGACTGAAAACGGCCGTAAACTGTGAAAATCTTGTCAAAGATGTCAGGCGTGCCTTCGGAGCGTTTTCGAGTCATTTTTTCTCGCTTTTTGTCGAGTTTTCATCATTTCCGGCGCACCTTGACGCGCCGAAGGCACGCCAGACACTCTTCTCTCAGTCTATCTAGATTCAGTTTTTCTCACTGTTTACGGTCATTTTCAGTCAAATTTTCATCGATTTCAGAGTACACTGAAATAGCTTGAAATTTAACTGGAAAATCACGAAAAAAATTTGGACAAAAGGACCTGAAATGAGCTGAAACCAGCCTAAAACTGCCTGAAAATCGACCATTTGACCCAAGGAGTGCTGTAGAGCCTGAAAACGACTTCAAGAAGTGAAAAAGGGGTTTTCTGTGTCAAAACTCAGTTTTTCACAATTTTTAGCCAAAAAATTTGGGTTTCCTATCAAAAATAAGCCTAAAGGCCAGAAAAAACCGTCAAAACACCAAAAATTGAGTTTTCGTGTCGAGACCCAACTTGAATATTGATGCTATGCGCCTTTAACCAGGTTACTGTAGTTTTTGAATTTTCAGTGAGAATTTAGGGGTTCTCAGCGGGAAAGTTTGGAAGGACGCCGGAAGGTTTATGGATGGAAGGGGATATCGGAGTGTCGTTGCCTCATTTTCAAAAATTCAAATTGCTTTTACAACTTTGCCCTTCGAGAATCAACTAAAAAAAAGAGCTATACAAAAGACATATTATTTTAATGACTGATAAACATATTCAGTATGTCAGAAAATAAAGATTTCATGTTTTCTTGTGTTTATTTCTTGCTCTGCATCCTAGAATATGACGAAGAAAGTTGTAAAAGCAATTTGAATTTTTGAAAATGAGGCAACGACACTCCGATATCCCCTTCCATCCATAAACCTTCCGGCGTCCTTCCAAACTTTCCCGCTGAGTTATCGATGGTTTTAAGTGGTTTTTTGATGTGAAACTTAGTTTTTAGTGTATTTTTTGGCATTTTCAGCCAAATTTTCGAGTTTTAGCTTTAAGAAATCTCACAACGCACTCTATCACACATCCACCGTATCCCTAACTTATCAAAATTCCTTTTCAGTTCCAATACAACGATGAGAAGACGTTCTCAATCGGATCCATCGGCATCAAAGAGGTCAATTGTGAGCAGATCGATATGACTTATGTGAGTTTTTAGGCTTCAAATCTGCCTATTTTCATCCATTTTTATAGCGTTTTTTGGGAAAATTTCAAAAAAAAATCGGTTCAAAATCATTATTTTAGTCGAAATTTGGCCTAAAATCCGTCATTTTGTCCCAAAGTTAGCGCCTAAAGTACAGTAGACCTCCTCTGTCTGAAAATTTGAAAATCAATATGTATATACCTAACTGTTTATCTCACATCAAAACAATGACATTTTGAAGTGTCTGTATACAGGTTGAAGAGAGTGAAAATGAACACACACACAGAGAGAGTATACTGTCTCCCGTCTGTGTTGTGAGAAAGATACGACCCTCCGATAGCAGCAGCAGCCACAGCTATTGACACACAAAACAGACATAAAAATGAGAATGAAGTGGAGAAGGGGAGAACTAGTCTTTGAGAGGGATCGAAAAGTTATACAGTTGAGGAAAATGCGCTCTATTGATAAGGGATCCGGGAAGCTTCGGGCCGTAAAAACCTCGAAAAGGCGAGGTCCCTTTCCTTTTTTCGCAATTTTTGTTCAAAATCGGATTTTTCAGGTGCGAATTGACTGGAAACCGTGAAAAAATCATTGAAAACTAGTGAAAATAGGCCGGGGACTAGTTTTTTGCAAATTTCGGGTTTCTAGGCCACCAACTTCAAATCGTCATAACTTGGCTCAAAATGGGGCATTTTGAATTCTAAAAACTTCATTTCAAAGTTAGGTCCGTAAACCCACACATACGGCACCGTAAATCCACCCCAAACCGACTTGTGACCGTAGAAAGCTCGAAACAGTGCTCTACGGATAACTGGAATGACGCCGAGAGTGGAAAATGCGCTCCATTGCGAATTGAATGAATTCGTTGTGAAGCAAATGCGCTCCATCGAGCTCCAGCCGTCAATTTTGGCGAGAAAGTGTGCTCCAATGCGATCTGCTCGGCTGGACATTAGGTACGGAGCGGATTCTGGTCAGAAAGTGCGCCCTAATGACAAAAGTTAACCTCGGCTAGATCTAGCCGAAAGTACTCTTCAATACGATTTGTAACTGAACTGATACTGCCGATCAAGTGCGCTCTAATGCGAATCCAGATGTCTCAGAAATTTGGAACTGTCTGAACCATAAAGATCAGAAGCATTTGATTAGCGACTTTCAGACCGAAAATCCGCTCAATCTAAGCCCGATTTAGAGCTGAAAATCCGCGATCAGGCTAGCCTGGCATTGGTCAAAAAAGACGCTCTAATAAGATCTGTCTCGAACTAAGCCACAGAATAGAAAAGCACTTAATTAGCAAGTTCCATGCTGAAGACTGGTGATTTAGAGCTGAAATTCGTTGTTACCCGCAGGCTATCGGACAGTAATTTCAGAATGTTGATGGCCGAAACCGCTTATTGGAAAGTTAGGCCACGGCTAGAAAGCGCTGGATCTAAGCTATCTGACAGTGTTTTTAGAATCTGAAAATATGAATTTTGAGCAAAGTTATAGACAGTTTAATTGACGGCCGAGAAAACCGCTTTTTGGAAAGTTATGCCACACGTCAAAATCTCGCTCCATTGAGAACAATCTTTAGGATCTCAACGCCCAGACAACCACTTTGTATACTACCGGAAACCAGTTCTCAACTTTTTTTTTCAAAAGTTCGAAAACCCGAGTGACCTCAAAGTACGCGTGATCCTCTCAGCTGATTCTCTCTCCTTTTTCTCGTTTTTTTCGTCTCCTCTATGAGACGAGAGAGAAGAGACGCAGATGATGTTTATCCGTGCCCTCCCGTGTAGCTTATACCGCCCATGGAGACCCCACCCGTCACCGTCTATTTGTGGCCGCTGCTTATGAGCTCTCTGGAGGTTCACCCTCCTGTTTATCCAGTCCTCTTTGGAAAGAGATAGAGATAGAGTATGGAAAATGGAGAGACGGAGACAGGGAGAGAGCAGGAAACCCATTAGTCCAGTAAGCCGTTTATAACGGGGCTAATTAAGGGGATTCCTGGATAAATTGAGCACAAATTGCTTGAAAGAGCAGGGATCTAAGAGCTCAGGCCATGAGGATACAAACCGACAGATGAGAACTCTCGAAGTCGATTCTCAATGGAGCGCACTTGACTCAAAGTCAGATTGGGGACCTCGATTTTCATGATTTTCGACCTGAAAAACCTGAAAAATCTGCGAAAATCCATCCGAAAATCGTTGAACACCTCAATTTTCGAATTCCAGAAAGTTCTATCAACTATAGTAATCTGTAAATCAGCATGTCCGCTTTACTGTAGTTTTTCGATTTTCTGACTTTTGCTGAAAATTGGTGGTTTTCGACCGATTTTTCCCTATTTTTCGTACTATGAAATGCAGAATTGTCTGTTCTCAATAGAGCGCACCTGCCTCAACCGAAAGATTACGAATTTACGGGTCTCAATAGAGCAATGTTTCCTCAGAGACTTACAGACTATGAATTCTCCGATGGAGCGCACTTGTTTCTCAATTCTAGTGATTCTCAATGGAGCGCACTTGACTTCAAGTCACTGAGGTCTCTAGCTATGAAATGCAGAATCGTCAGTTCTCAATAGAGCGCATCTGTCTCAACCGGATCCTTATGAATTCACAGGTTTCAATAGAGCGATGTTTCCTCAGAGACTTCTTACAACCGCGCTCTACCGAAGAGATTCAGAGAAAAAGAGATAGTTTTCAAATGGATTTCGGTGGAGCGCAGTTGTAAGAACTGTGAATTCTCCGTGGAGCGCACTTTCTATGACAGAGAGAACAAGAGACGCAGAGAACACCTCAAACATCTCTCTCAGACGAAAACACTTTGTTTTTTGAAAGTCAGAACTCTCATGGGGTCACTCGCGACACACGGTGTCCCGACTAACCGACCAAACAAAAAATCACAAGAACAGCAATTACTCTTGGAATTATTTATTTTCTCTCTTTATTTTTGAAATATTTTGAGAGAGAAATGACGAAAAACAAGAGAGAGAGAGAGAGACTTGTTTATTTGTGTGAGGGTGGTTTTTGAGGTATTAGAATTGGAATCATTGTGTACTTTTTGAATAGAAAATTCGAGAAGCGGAGGGGGAATTGAAGGAAAGGGGCTGGGGACTTTTGTTGGAAAAATTGGGATTTTTAAATAGAAAAAAATAGAATTTTCCATCTGAAAATATGGTTTCTGTGACTATTTTAGTCATTTTTAGGCAGAAAATAGCTCAAAAATGAAGTTTTGAGATAAAAATTGGAAGTTTTGAGATAAAAATTGCTGAAAATACATCATTTTCTAACCAAAAAGAGGCGAAAATCTAAATTTTTTCAGAGAAATTGGGTTTTTTTTTGTAAAAAAAAATGTATTTTTATGTTTAAAATTTGTGAAATTTCCTGAAAAAAACGTAAAAAATCTAATTTTCACTTTGAAAATTAGAAAAAAACTGTGAAAATTGGAATGTTTACCTTTCAAGTGTTTTTCAGTAAATTTGACTATTTTCAAGATAAAAATACATTTTTACCAAGAAAAAACCAATCCAAAACCACTGATTCGATACAAAAATATGAATTTTCTCAGAGGAATTGGTGAAAAATGTATTTTTATCTTAAAAAATTGTCAAATTTATTGGAAAAAACGCTTTTTAAGGCGAAAATGCTCATTTTCACAGTTTTTTGCTTGAAAAAACTGCCAAATTCCATCAAAATCAACTATGTAATTTCCAGGTTCGCGTAAACTCGACAGAACTCGCAATGTGTGTGGATGAGGACATTCGTCAATTCAAATATGAAGTCGAGGAGGCGACATGCTCCGGCTCCATTCCACGGAGGACACCTACAGTAGGCAGTCCAACAGACAGTGCAGTTCCACTGCTCTCCGCACAAATCGGTCTCCAATTCTATACGAAATCAAAGAAACCGAATTCAGTGATAGGAACTGCGGTGTCGTGGTTTGGAGGAGCGACTGGAGCCACTTCTGCTGGAAGTGGGTTATCGATTGATGAGGGAACGAGTTGGGAGGAATGGAAATTGATTCTCGATGTGTTCCGAGTGGAATCAATCGATGAATTACAGAAGATGCGACAACGAGTTGCTGATGATATTGGAGAGAAAGTATTGGATATATGTGAACATATCAATCATAATCACTATACACCCAAAATGCCATCGAGAACTGAAATTCCTGAAGTTTTTGAGACCCGGTTCTCGGATTGTCAACCGTATTTGTTCAAGATTCGGAGACAGGCGGTGCCAAGTGAGTTTTACAACAAAAATTGGGAGAATCGAGATTTTTCCCGAAGAAAAAGCCAAATCGGTGAATTTTCGGTGTATTTAGCTGAAAAACACTCGAAAATCTATATTTTTCCCTAAAAACCACTTTTTCAGGCGAAAAATCCGTATTTTGACTGTTTTTTCCAAATGTTTTCATTTTTAGGCCAGAAACTAGATTATTCAGCTTTTCCCTCCAAAATTACTGATTTTTAGTTTAAAAACTTTTGAGAAATCTTTCAAAACCTCTATTTTCATCTTGAAAAGCACTTTTTCAGCCGAAAAAATCCATTTTTCGCTATTTTTTGAATATTTAGGCAAGAAACCAACTTTTCCTGCTTTTTCCCCTCAAAATTCCAGATTTTCGATCTGAAAACTGTCTGAACATTAAAATACCTCGATTTTTCATAATTTTCCACGAAATTCTATTTTTCGAATTCCAGAATGTTCTATCAACTACAGTAGTCTTTAAAGGCGCATGCCCGGCGCTCACGGTCGGGTCTCGCCACGATCGAAGTTTTACTGTAGTTTTTAATCTTTCTTTGCTGAAAATTGATGGTTTTCGACCGATTTTTGTCATTGTTTCGGGGTTTTGTAGAAAAAATATCGATTTTAACCAAATTTATTCGTATTTTCCTATTTTAATCCTGATTTTTACAGAAATGGAGTCGAAACAAACGTTCACACAAGCAGCTCTGTCTCGTTGGAGAGATATCGTTGCCGCTTAAAACTCCGCCCACTTTTCAACGTCTCCGCTCTCTTTTTTTCGTTTTTAAATCCCAAATTATCACCTTTTTTCTAGGTTTTTTTTATTTTTTCGTCGTCGTCGAGCTTCAAAAGTATCGATTCATTCCCTCCTCTTCTATTTGTATTTTTGTATATTTTCCACCCATTTTTCCGCTTTTTTTCACCATTTTCCTGCTCTAAAATACCATTTTTTGTGTTTTCCGGCGGTTTTTGAGTGAAAATTCGATGAATTTCAGCCCAAAAACCTTCAAACTTCGGGTTTCCCACCCTCCACCTCATTTTTCCCAATTTTTTGTATATTTTTTGTAAAAAATCCAAAAAAAAATCAATATTTTACTCACATGAACTCTGCATTTATCGCCTCAAAGTACCCCATACTCAGATATCCTGCCTGTATATTCTTTTTTTGTTGAAAAAATTTCACATTTTCTGAAATTTTTTGTGTTCTCTACGGGACTTTCCCTCTCTTTTCACCCCAATGTTTGCTCTCCCAATTCCCTCTTTTTCCCCAAAAATTATCGATAAAATTGTCTTTTTCTTTCTTCCCCTTCCCTCTGCCATGTTGATTTTTGATTCGTCAATGAATTTTCTTTTTTTTCAGAGTGGCTCCGTTTTGTGATGATTAAGAGTTGATGGTGTCTTTAACCATATTTTTATGCTTTGGGTTTTGGATGTAATTTGCCAATTTGTTCATTTTTCCCCCTAAATATGATGAAAAACTCGCGTTTTTCGACTCAAAATATGCTAAAAACAGCAAAAATAATGCGAATCTGTCAATTTTGAGGCGTTCTGGCGCGCCCGCGGCGCATTTTTTCTATCGATATTTGCAGAATTTCAGAAATTTTCTACCGGAAATTCTTTGCGTCTGGAAATGAAATTTTCATAGTTTTTCAATTTCAGCAAGAAATTTTACAAAAATATGTAGAAATCCGTGTTTTAAACTGAATTTACGGTGATTTTTAATGCTGAAATCGATTTTCTTTACTTATTTTTGATTATTTTGCTCAATTTCTGTTTCAGAATCTGTGATTTGTATTGGTTTTCCTCAGATTTTCCATTGCCTTTTTTCTTCCTCATATTTACGAAATTCTCCTTTTGTCTGATGACTCATAGAAAAAGGAATCGAAAGAGAGAAGAAAACGAACAAAACAATCAGAGAAATCGAAATGAATCAGTCAGTTTTCTCTGTCTTTTCTCTTGTTCTCATTGTAAGAGAAATTACAAAAAGAAGAAGAAGAAATTCGTGATTCTTTATAGAGAACTGTTACTTTTTGTCGATTTTGTGAGACTTTTAAGCAAAAAAGTATGTCGAGAATCGTAAAAATTCCCATCAGAAATAAAATATACGGGTACCCCATATGTTCTAATTTTCATCGAAAATGTTAAAATTTCTGATGATTTTTCAGAATTTCTTCAAATTCTGATTGATAATCGAAATTTTTACCTTTTCGCGAGAAAAATCCGGAAAAAAGTCGGAAAAATTGAATTTTGGCGCCAATTATCCGGAATTTTGTTACAATTTTGAGCGTAAAACGTGCAAAAAATGGCGATTTTCAGAGAATAATCATGAAAATCGTAAAATTTTCCATCAGAAATATCATTTTGGTCCCGAACAGCTCAATTTTCACTACTCCTACTCAATTTTTTTGCCCAAAACTTCATTTTTTGTTCATTTTGTTCATTTTTCCTTCAAAATTCGCTCTTAACCAAACTTTTCTGCCAGGGAAGGCCCGGCTTCAAAAAATAGCCGTTTTTCTCAATTTTTGTTGTAATATTGCCAATTTTTTATTGAAAATTTGAATCTTTTCCCGAAAAAATTCAAAAAATGTCACATTTTTGAATTTTCGCGCCAATTATCCGGGATGTTGTTACAGTTTTGAGCAAAAAGACATGCAAAAACGGCGATTTTCCGGAAAAAATCAGAGCTTGAATTGGAAAAACCGTAAAAATTTCTCAAATTCCACATTTCCTACTCAATTTTTTCGCCAAAACTTTAATTTTCGTCAATTTTTTCTTTTTTTTCTTCAAAATTCGCTACTGTCGAAAAAATAAAGTTTCGACAAGGATTTCAAAAAAATTCGCGGGCTGGAACACGCAAGCGCATAAAGTTGAGGGCGGAGCTTAAACTGCAATCGCCGCATTTCTAAGTTCAGTTGTTTTTTTCAAATTAAGAACCGCGCCGCTTGCAGATTTAAGCTCCGCCCTCAACTTTATGCGCTTGCGTGTACCAGCCCGCGAATTTTTTTTTCAAATCCTTGTCGAAACTTTATTTTTTCGACAGTATTTCCCCAATTCCAGCCCTCCAACAACCATGCCGGGACGAGTAATGTCAGTTGTACTGTGCCGTCCGACGGTATCCGGTGACATGATGCCAGTCGCAATGGGAAATTATGAGAATATCGAGGAGGCGACCAAGTATAATGATGTCAAACCGCCGAATGGTAGTTTTATTCGAGAAACCCAAAATTTAGAGAGAAATTTGCAGATTCGGAAGTGATAAAATTGATCAAATCACGTGTCAGAACGTATTTCAATAATGATGGAGTCATTGAGTTGGATGGAGGGTAAGGAATTGGATCCTAGAGGAGGATTCTGACTCCAGAAGTCATTTGACGTCTTCTGAAAGCATCTGGGTGTCTTCTAAAGCGAGAAAAATGAGAAAATTTTAATTCTGGGGGTTTCAAATGGCACTTGACGTCTTCTGAAGTAATTTGAGTATTCAGAAGACTTTTTTCTCAGTTTTCCTACATGAAAATTGACAAAAACACCTTTTACCACGATTTTTCACTCAAAAAATCACCTTTTT
Source organism: Caenorhabditis latens (assembly GCA_002259235.3). Taxonomy (NCBI): domain Eukaryota; kingdom Metazoa; phylum Nematoda; class Chromadorea; order Rhabditida; family Rhabditidae; genus Caenorhabditis; species Caenorhabditis latens. The sequence goes on from CM056095.1 coordinate 15,807,016, forward strand.
TCGCTAAAAAACTAAATCCGAAGTCTCTGAAAATCGGAGCCGCGACGCGACCGCGCCGCTTCCGCCGACATGAAAACCGGTGTTCAAAATTCGCATTTTTGAGTTTTCAAATTAATTTTTTGCTATTTTCCCAACTATCCAGATCAATTACATACGATATTTCATGGAAACTGTCAATTTCAGTCATTCAGTAACTTTGGACAGTTCAGAACTCATCTGACGTCTTCTAAACGGAAATTCTGAAATTTTTGTGATTTTGAAGAAAATTTTTGTCATTTTTTTGACTTTTCAACCAGTTTTGCGGAGAAAATTGCAGTTTGATCGAAACAACCACTTTTTTTTTTGAGTTTTTCGAGAAATAATAGTTTATTTTCAGCGATTTTTCATCCAGACTGAAAATCTTGCCTGAAAATGCTCTGAAAATGGAATGGTGAAAATGGTCCAGATCCTCTTCAAAATGCAGTATTCAGTATTTTCATCTCATTTTCAGCCAAATGTCGCCATTTTCAGCTCTTTTTGAGTATTTTTGCATTTTTAAGCATTTTCAGCCGAATTTTTAGAGAGTTTTGAGTCAAAATATTCCAAAAATTAGATCTAGCTGAAATTCAGTTGATTTTCAGCCAAATGTTTCAGCACAGCCTCTAAAATTGCTTGACGTGTTAAGAAGCCTTTCGAAGCCTCCAGATGACCCCCCTCATTCTTCCCCGTATTCCAGATACCATCTCTATTATGTCGTCGTCATCGAAACGTTCTCAACAATGGTCTACTGTTGTGTGTCTGAATCAGGAATGGAGCTGGAAGAGGCTCTCGACTTTTTGAATTCGAAAATTCGATCGATAATGTCATCGTCGAACATCCAAATGGTGATTTCTCAATCGAATCCATACGATTTATTGGGACTTCTTCAACCCGATATTTTGAAGTTTATTGTGAGAAAAATAGGGAATTTTAGTCTGAAAATCAAGAAATTTCTTCTAGAAACAACACAACGACTCGTTCCCGAGTGCTCATCAACAACGAATGATTGATATTCGTCGGCAGGTGGATGATGTTAGACAGGTGAGAGGAATTTTGAACCAAAAAGTTTATTTTCAGACATTTTTCAGCAATTTCTAGCGATTTTACAGCATTTTTTAGCATTTTTAAACTGATTTTTCAGCATTTTTCAGCCTGAAATCTGATTTTCCTATCTTTCTCATTCCAGGTGATGGCCGACAACGTGGAGAGAATAATGGAACGAGGCGAACGATTGGAGAATATGGAGAATCGGACGGAGGCGTTGAGAACATCGGTTAGTGGCGAAAATTCGTGGATTTTCGTAAATTTTAGGCTAAAAAAATGGAAAATTTTCTGTTTTTTACTACTAATTGAAGCTGAAAAACATTATTTTTTACAGTTTTGATTGGAATTTTAGCGAAAGTCATTGAAAACTTTTTGAAATACTCACTCTGTTCCTATAGGCCCATTCCAGCCGAAAATCCTCAAATTTACCTGTTTTTACCCAATTTTTCTTTCTGGAAATTGAAAAACCACATTTTACGGCGAATTCCACTCAAAACATCACGAAAACCACCCTTTTTACCCCCAAAACCTCTTTTTTCGCTAAAAACTGTTTCTGAAGTCTCTGAAAATCGGAGCCGCGACGCGACCGCGCCGCTTCCGCCGGCATGAAGATCGCTGTTCAAAATTCGCAATTTAGAGTTTTTATACCAATTTTTCGCGATTTTCTTGATTTTTTCAACTATCCAGGACAATATTAGACGTTATTTCTTAGAAAGTGACAATTCTAGGCTCAAAAATCCATTTTCCAACCGAAAAAATCTCAAATTTGCAGGCGACCTCATTCAAATCCACCGCTCGTCGTGTCCAACGTCATTTTTGTCAGAAGAATCTCAAATGGACACTGATTCTTCTCCTCGTCGTCACCGTCATCGTCGTCGCTATTGTGCTCACCATTTTGCACAAGAATGGAGTAATTTGAAAAATAATTTTTCGAAATTTGTGATTTTTTCTTAATTTTTCTACTTTTTCAACTTTCTACAGGTTTTCACTGATGTTTTAACCGATTTTCTCACCTCGCTTTCCTGTAATTCGCCATTTTTCTATGTTTTTCGCCATTTTTCTACTTTTTCACTATTTTTCATCACTTTTCACCAATGAAACTCAGTTTTCCATCATTTTTTCTGGATTTTCCTTCATTTTCTGTTCTTCGCAGTTGTTTCGTTGATCTTTTCCTCAAAAAAGACTGAAATTATTCCTGACCTCGACCCAGAAACCTCAAAAACCGAAATACGAAAATCCACGTGGCAACCTATTTTCGAATTCCACGTGACAATTCGACGTGTGTTTTTTTTGTCATTCTCGACGCATTTTCCGCATCTTTCTCCTATTTTTCTGGTTTTTCTAAGTTTTTTCTCATTTTTTGTGATTTCTAATGGATTTTTTCGGTTCCGCCACCCATTTTTACCATATTTCAGAGGTTTTCACTCACTAAAACGCCCGTTGAATGACAATGATTACGTCGCAGTATTCTGGAAATCAGGTAAACCGATTTGAAGGGATTCTTAGGGTTTTTCGAAAGAAAAATTGGTAAAAATAGTTTGAAAAAGCGGAAAATAGGTTCAGAACTCATGTTTTTTAGTTTTTTGGAAAAAATTGGTTGAAAAATGAGAAAAATCTTACAATTTGATAGAAATTAGAAATTTTTGTTACGAATCAAATAGAGTTTCAACTAGAGAATGCAGAAAATCCCAGAAAAATCGGTAAGAAAATCAGATTTTTAGGTGTAAATAGGCCGTAACTAGGTTTCATAGAAAAACCACATTTTCTGGCTTTTCCAGAATATATCAAACTTTCTGGCCATGAAATTTGAAATTCTTATGAATTTCTGCACCGGAAACACCGAAAAAAGTTCCAGAATCTTCCAATTTTTGGCGTTTTCCATAATTTTGTTACTGTTTGTGTTACGGTAAGCAAAGTACGTAAAAGTACGCACACACCACGGGGGGATACTGTAGTTGAGCGCAAACGCATTTTTCGTTTAAAATAAACAACTTTCTCCACGCTGCAAACATGAAAATCGAGGTTTTCTCTCAGTTTTTCTTGAATTTTTTCACAAAATTTTGAATCTCCAGGCCTCCGGTGACCATAACAACAACAATTTGTCCTCATCGGAAAGCGGTGTCGAACTGAAATCCCTCCTATCACTAATCGATAACGTCTACGAAATGTCTCCGCCCACTTCGGATAATCAAGTGAACACCGACTCGGAGTCGTGCTATCAGTTCCAATCGAGATTCAAAATGTCTCGGGTCCCACCGTCCGGCGAGTTCTCGATTCCCGGCTATGTGACAATGTCGGAGACTCTTCTCGTTCCTGTCAAGAAATATCCGAAATATAATTTCGTCGGTCGCATTTTGGGTCCACGTGGAATGACTGTCAAACAGTTGGAAAAGGAGACAGGATGCAAGATTTTCGTCAGGGGACGCGCTAGCAGTTTGGCGGTAAGAATAGGAGGCTCCGCCCACTTTTTGGGCTCAAAATGTCCCAGTTTTGAGTTAAAATTGCCTTTACAGATTAAAATTCATCTTTTTTCCGCTCAAAATCCGTCGTTTTCAGCCGGAATTTAATTGAGCCGCGACGCGACCGCGCCGCTCCCACCGACATTGACAACTTACTCAAATTTTTGAGTTTTTACGATTCTTACTCAATTTTCAATAATTTTTTGCAATTTTTTGGCAGAAAGTCGTTTGAAACAAGCTTTTTTAGTACAAAGTGGACATTTTCGGAACGAAATTCAGCCATCCGCTACGCGACCGCGCCGCTTCCATGGCAGATACTCTTTTGCTTTGGAATCTTCTGCTATTGGGTCATCTGCTATTTCGTCTCTTATGCTATAGTGACTCTTCTGCTATTTTTGACTCATCTGCTATAACTCTTCTGCTATTAACGTCTCTGCTGCTATTGATAGTCTCAGCTGCTATACAATTACCTCAGCTGCTATTTTTCTTGCCCGTTCTCTCACAGGCACTAGCCCTCATTCTCAGATGGGACTTCAATGCTGAAAAGTGCTGACTTCTAGAAGAAGATGGGTTGTAAGCGTCTCAAGCGTCTCTTTATAAACCAGAAACAAGTTTCTTTACAGCTTATTTCAAGTTTTGTAACAAGATACGTTTATTTTATTTCATCATTATCATCACAAGAATGATTACTACAACTAGGATTAATTTGGATAGAACAATGGGACGGGATGGTGGTTGAATGAGTGAGATTGACAGGGAATATTCTGAACGGGGATCTTGATATAAAATTTATACATACATCTCAGCATAAAAATGAACTACTGAGAAAAGATGGAAACATGCTATCCAATTGCGATGAAAAATCCAGGAAATTTGACGAGTATTTTGTTAAAGCAGGTCATCCGACAGGTGGAAGTTTCATAAGTGAGTTGATAATCTTTTTCCCGATGAAAAACGTTCCAAAAGGGCAGAATGACGTTGGGCACGACTTCTTATTTTTACTCTGAAAAATGTTAAATTCTGCACTTCAACGGCTCAAAATGTCACAATAGAAACGAAAATGAAGGTAGCTGAGGAAACGATAGCAACAGAGAAAATAGCAGAGGAGGGGATAGCAACAGAGAAAATATCAGAAGAAGCGGTAGCAACAGAGAAAATAGCAGAATCGACAGAAGAAGCTAGTAGGAATATGTCGAAAACTAGCTGAAAATACTGTGAAAATAGGTTTAAGGATCTACAAGTGATGGACTTATCACCTTATTCAGCAGAGAGGGAAGAAAAACAGCAAAACTGCAAATTCGAAAACAGCCAAAGTTCCTACCGAGAAGCGAATTTTTGGGAAAAACCTATGTATAAATGATGATCGTTGCACTAAATTAGTGAAAAACTTCACTAAAAACAGAAAATTACATAAAAATGGAATAATTTGACGAAAAAACAGGAAAAAAAATAAATTGCGAATTTTTAGGCGTGAGTTGCGAAATATTAATTCCGGGGGACTAGTTGCGGTGGAGGCCGCGGCCTTCGTAGTAGCTAGTCCCCCGCCGCGCTATTGGCTGGCAGCGAAATCGTTGGCTGAGTATCATACTTTAATGCATTATGCCGGCCTTTCATTCACGATAATTGCAATTTTTGAAAGTTTTCACCATTTTTCGATGTTTTTTTCGTCTTTTTTCACTGTTTTTGGTAGTTTTTCTAGCATTTTTATGTAATTTTATGTTTTTAGTGAAGTTATTCACTAATTTAGTGCAACGATTATCATTTATAAATAGGTTTTCCCCAAAAATTCGCTTCTCGGTAGGAACTTTGGCTGTTTTCGAATTTGCAGTTTTGCTGTTTTTCTTCCCTCTCTGCTGAATAAGGTGATAAGTCCATCACTTGTAGATCCTTAAACCTATTTTCACAGTATTTTCAGCTAGTTTTCGACATATTCCTACTAGCTTCTTCTGTCGATTCTGCTATTTTCTCTGTTGCTACCGCCTCTTCTGCTATTTTCTCTGTTGCTATCCCCTCCTCTGCTATTTTCTCTGTTGCTATCGTTTCCTCGGCTACCTTCATTTTCGTTTCTATTGTGACATTTTGAGCCGTTGAAGTGCAGAATTTAACATTTTTCAGAGTAAAAATAAGAAGTCGTGCCCAACGTCATTCTGCCCTTTTGGAACGTTTTTCATCGGGAAAAAGATTATCAACTCACTTATGAAACTTCCACCTGTCGGATGACCTGCTTTAACAAAATACTCGTCAAATTTCCTGGATTTTTCATCGCAATTGGATAGCATGTTTCCATCTTTTCTCAGTAGTTCATTTTTATGCTGAGATGTATGTATAAATTTTATATCAAGATCCCCGTTCAGAATATTCCCTGTCAATCTCACTCATTCAACCACCATCCCGTCCCATTGTTCTATCCAAATTAATCCTAGTTGTAGTAATCATTCTTGTGATGATAATGATGAAATAAAATAAACGTATCTTGTTACAAAACTTGAAATAAGCTGTAAAGAAACTTGTTTCTGGTTTATAAAGAGACGCTTGAGACGCTTACAACCCATCTTCTTCTAGAAGTCAGCACTTTTCAGCATTGAAGTCCCATCTGAGAATGAGGGCTAGTGCCTGTGAGAGAACGGGCAAGAAAAATAGCAGCTGAGGTAATTGTATAGCAGCTGAGACTATCAATAGCAGCAGAGACGTTAATAGCAGAAGAGTTTGGAAATAGCAGAAGAGTTATAGCAGATGAGTCAAAAATAGCAGAAGAGTCACTATAGCATAAGAGACGAAATAGCAGATGACCCAATAGCAGAAGATTCCAAAGCAAAAGAGTATCTGCCCGCTTCCATCGGTGTTGGCGCCTCACTCAAAATTCCGTGTTTACATGGAAATTTGAGTTTTTTTCCTGCGGAAACATTAGTTTTTGAGTTAACGCTAGAAAATAGCCTCTTAAGCCTCGGCCGTGACGCAGCCGCGTCGCTTCCACCGGCATTCGAATCTGGCTGAAAATTTTGAAATTTTCGATTACAAAATCAGTCTTTTTTTTAACTTTTCAAACGCCGTAGGTTTTCGGTACAATTGAGGTCTCGAACGGATTGTGACGGCTGGCGCGCCACCGACGCGAAATTGACTGGAAACGTGGCATTTTTCGGGAGTTTTTGATAGAAAAGTTGTGAAAATCACACTTTTGGAGTAAAAATCCCAAAATTTCAATTTTTTCATTGAGAAATCGTCGTATTTGGACTAAAAATCTCCAACCAAATCCTATTTGTCGAATATTTCTTTCCAGGCGAACCCAGTCGCCAAGTCCAAAAACCGTCCATCCGGACCGAACAACTACAATCTCCTTCTGAATCCAAATCAATGCGCGAAGCCGTCTCTATCGAATATCTCAAAGTGTGCACTGACTGAGGAGCCACTTCACGTATTCATCGAATGCTACAACACTCCATCGGTTGCCGAGCAGAAAATGATTGAGGCGGTGGAGATTCTGCAGGATTTGCTGTCGCCACCAGTAAGAATTCTTCAAAAAAATCCCTAAAAATCCCTATGTTTTGCAGGTTGACGGGAAGGACGAGTTGAAACGTCAACAATTGGTGGATATCTCGTTGATAAATGGCACTTATCGAGCAACAAGTGCGTCCAACGATTACGTTCGTAAGTTGAGGGAGGCTGGGGTGACGTTGGCGCGTTTTTAGCGAGAAAATTGAGTTGTGAGCGTTTTTATGGCTGAGTGTGGATTTACGAGGGAGTTGGGTGAATTTACGAGGCAGTTGTAGATTTACGCCATGTTTTGTAGATTTACGCCATGTTTTGTGTCGATTTACGCGATTTTGTGTAGATTTACGCAATTTTGTGTAGATTTACGAGGACTTTCAGGACAATTCAACCGTTCCCAGTGGCGTCATACTGTAGATCCGACATCGAATCCGAGTAACGATTTGGATCTCCAATCGATGGATGAATGTGATTCTGGAAATTCTGGAAGTTCTGGAAATCATCATTATCAACAGACGACTCATGGTGGATTAGGAGATATTGGAGCGGTTTATGGGTGAGAAATTTGGATTTTTTGAGTGGAAAATCAAAGAATTTGACAATTTTTAAATCAAAAATCATTTTTTTATTAAAAATTTTCAGAATCCCCCAACAACGTCGTGTCTGGCAGAAGCCACGTGGACCTGACACCTCTTCTGATGAATACGCCAAATCGGTGTCATCTCGCGAGTTCGTCAGCGAAATTGTGTGTAAGACTAAGGTGAAACTTGAAATTTTTCAATTATTTCAATTTTGACTCAAAAATGGTAATTTTTCATTATTTTTGAGCCAAAAGTTGTCATTTTTCAGTCATTTTCGGTCATTTTTAATGATTTTTCACTTAAAAACTGTGATTTTTCGTGAATTTCATCTCAAAAATTGTGATTTTCAGTCATTTTTATAACTTTTGGGCCAACAATTGTCATTTTTGAGTCATTTTCATGATTTTTGAGGCGAAAATTGCTATTTTTCCGTCCTTTTTCATGATTTTTGACTCAAAAAGTGTGATTTTTCAGTCATTTGACATTTTGAAGCCAAAATCTTTTGTTTTTTCAGAGATCTCCTGTCAAAAACCAGTCAAACGACTCGTTGTACCAACTTCCAGAATCGGTCGTCTCGGAGACAATGAAGTGAGTTTCGGGGTGACGAATCTTCACATTTTCTCACATTTTCTATTAGCTCGGCACGCTTTTTACAACTGCGCTCTACCGAAATGCCCTTATCTCTTTTTCTCTGAGTCTCTCAATTTCGCACACAATTTCTTTGGGTTTCGGTAGAGCGCGGTTGTAAAAATACTCCCAAACTTGACGTTTCTAGTTCCAGAGTGGCCAAGAACCTCCTCGCCTCCCACAAGAACTTGACATTCGACCGAAACGCCGAGAAGCAACGTGTCCAACAGAAGACTCCCCAATTCAACTATTCCCTGACCCCCTCCTTCCAATACGGTACCGGAGACCACGCCCCCCAACTGCCTGATTTCTCAGTTCCCCCACCACCACTGATGACTCCACAACCACTTATTGCACCCACTCCATCGTACAATCAACAGTATCCCCAACAGCCGATGGAGACTTATCAAATGTGCTACTATTACCATCCGTCTCCACCACCACCACAAAACTATCCCTCAACTTCCAGTTCTTACCCGTCTACATCCAATTCGTACCCCTCCACCTCCAATTCTTATCTTTATTAATTTAATTACCTATTTTTTGAGCTAAAAATCGCTGAAATTCGTGGAAAACTGACTGAAAATCGTTGAAAAACGGTTGAAATTGATCCTTTTTGACCTTTTTCCGCCCAAATTTTTCGAGCCGCGACGCGACCGCGCCGCTCCCAACGGCACTTTATTTTCCACCATTTTTCGCGATTTTCAGCTCAAAAAACATATTTTTTTAATATTTCGCCCCTACATGTTTGATCTCTTTCCCCCCGAATAACTGTACTTGCCCCGCCGCCGTTCATTTCATCTTGTACCATTTTTTCTTGTTTTATCGTTTTATCTGCTCCCGGTTCCAGTTCCGGTGAAAATCTGCTCTAAAAGAGTGAAAAATTCAAATGAATGTTGAATTTTGGCATTCTGTGAATAAAATACGAATTTATTTCAGGAAAACAAAAGAAAGGTTTTTAATGATAAGAGGAAGGTAATAAAGAGAGAATATGATACAACATGAAACATGGAATTCGTTTATCGAGTCTTCGGAGATTCACTCTTCGTCCATTTTGAACGGAATTGTCGATTGTTGCTTGGTGCGAAGAATTGCAGCCGGTCCAGAGATTCCGGCCTGAAAAATATGAGAAATTAGAGAAGATTCGGACGGGAAAATGTTGAAAATCTGGTCGGAATCGGTGGAAAAAAGTATTTTTAACAAAAAAGAACCACAAATATGGTCACTGTGCTGAGATCATGGGTCAAAATGCTTTGCAGAAGCTACCAATACCCTCTGAGAAAGAAAATAGTGCCAAAAATCTAATTTTTGAGCTCGGAATGCAAAAACAAATCAGTCAAAACCAACAAAAGCTAACTAATGCAGGGATGTGCCTATGGAGGCGCTTTGGGCGCTGAGAGATTTCAAAGTAGGCGAAAATGCGACGAGAGAGAGTGTGTCTGCGTCTCTCCATTTCGCACACTATTTCTCGTCGCATTTTCAAATTTCGGCTGAAAATGCGAGGCGCTCAACGCCACCCGGCCACATTCCTGAACTAAAGTGTGAAAAATCAGCGATTCTCGGCATTTTCGCGATGAAAATCGGTTTCAAGGTTAAAATCATAATTTCTCAGCGTATCTAACAGCTAAAAACTATGAAAATTTCACAAAAAACCAGAAAAATTCCAGATTTTTGACGTTTTCTTCTCGAAAACTCGCATCAGCATGAGTTTCTTACTCTATTCCGAAGATTCTAGTGGTACTGTTCGGGGCTGGTGATTAGAGATCGGTGGATGGTGCACTGTCATGGATGCTCCAACAAATTTCTCACAGATGCCGCTAAAACTAGTCGAAACCGAGTTAAACAACAACAAATCTGAAGAAAAAAAGTTGTTTTCCGACTGATTTTTAATGATTTCGCCGGGAAAATCACAGTTCAGCATACTTGCAAAATATCGGCCCGGAGTCAAAAAATGAGCACATTTTTTTCACAAAATTTCTCGAAATTTTTTGAAATTTTCATCAAAAATAGTCAAAAATCCTATGAGTTTTATCGATATGTAAAAACATAGTCAAAAATTCGACTTTTTACGAAAAATCGAAAACATTTTTGTACTGTGACCCGGGCCAGCGAAAATTCTCAAATCGGCCCGGCCCGGCCCGTTGCAAGTATGCAGTTCAGCGCTGAAAAACGACTCGAATTCGGGGGAAACCACAAATATGGTCATTGTGCTGAAATTATGGATGCATCTGTGTAGAAAATGTATTCCAGAAGCTACCGGAGCTGAAAATAGCGTAAAAAATCAGATTTCTGAGCTCAAAACGGGAAAATCAGTAGAAAATATCGATTTTCTAACAGCTGAAAACGAAAAAGAAACCCGAAAAATTCCAGATTTTTGACATTTCTTCCCAAATCGCCAATATCATCGAAAACGGCTTTCAGAAGTAGATAAAATCGCTTTTGAGCGTATCTAACTGCTGAAAACTGTGAAAACTTCACAAAATACGGCTAAAATGACTATAAAACTGAGAAATTTCGGATTTTCGACATTTTCTCCCGAATCTTCGTATCAGAATGAGTTCCTTACTCTCTTTCCGAATATTTTAGTGGTACACGGTGAGAGTTGATTATCAGACGGCGATCCGATGTGCAACTCCGCCTGAATATGACGACGATTACGGACGGCCGCCGGTGTCTCGTGTGGCAGTGGAACGACAACCGGAGTCTGAAAATCAATCGATAATTACTTGATTTTCAGTATTTTCTGCAGATTTCACTCACTTTTCCCTTCTTATTCTCCTGTTTTTCGTCTTTTCCCGGCGTTTGTTGCTCGGTTGGCTCTTGTTTTGGTGTGCTCGGCTCGGCGCTCATTTTTCCTGAAAATTTTGATGATTTAGAGGTGAAATAGCAAGAAAATCACATAAGAAACCTGAAAAACGCAGAAAACCCGGGAAAAATCGCTCGAAAATGTGCGAAAAATTGTTTTTTGTAAAAATCGATAAAAACTGGCAAAAACTAGCAAAATCTAGGTAAATCGTACGATTTTAACCCAAAAAATACGTTTAAATCACATAAAACTGCTGAAAAATCACGAAAAACCACGAAAAACGCCCAAAAAACACGATAATTCAGTCGAAAAACGATGAGAAATGTGCGATAAAATTTGAAATTGAGTGTTTCGCGGGTGTGCGGTGGAGCGCGTTTGCTGCAATACTCAAGATTTTAGAGACCCCACAAATTCCGAGGAAAAAAAACTCCTGGGAAACGAACTCCTGGGAAAAAGGCGGGGCTAAGCGCGCTGATTGGCTGCAAAATGCTAATTAGCAAGATTGCGCAACTGATTAGCCAATCAGCGCGCTTGGCCCCGCCTTTTTCCCAGGAGTTCGTTTCCCAGGAGTTTTTCTTCCTCGGAATTTGTGGGGTCTCAGATTTTATCATTTTTAGACGAAAATAGGTAAATATTGATAAATAAAGAGATTTTGGGAGTAAAAATAGAGAAAAATATAAAGAAAATACAATTTCACATCAAAAACTACTGGAAAATACTATGAAACAAACAAAAATCAGTCCAAAATTGTATTTTCCAGGTGAAAACAGAAAAATTCAATGAGTATTGAACTTATTGGTGGTCCAATGGAGTAATTATGAGGAAAAATGAGAGTAACACTACAATCTATTTTAAAAAAGCGCCAGAGTGTCATAACAATCCTTTTTCGCTGTCAAATATATAAAATCCATCTGGAAAAATATGAAATAAACTACAGTAACCCGACCAGTTTCACTGCGAAACTCCTTAAACTTATATTTTCAGAATCAGCATGTCAAGACGGTTTGAATGAGTATAATCATGACTATATTTCGAGCAGTTAAATTTTTTTTGATCTACATGCGCCTTTAAACTGAATTTTCGTGGTGAGACCCAACCCGCACACAATTATACTCATTCGAACCGTCTTGACGCGCTGATTCTGAATAGATATGTTTCATAATGATTGGTTGAATTCCGAATGAGTTATAGCAGATTTTGTGATTTTAAGATTTTCGAAATGTTTCGAAAACCTGTAACTTGCTCAGTTTTCACATGTTTCCATTGAATTTTGGTTGAAAATGTGTGAAATTGGTTCTAGTTTCAGAGAAAAATAGAAAAATACAAGAATCTCATAAATCTACCAAAAATATTTATTATTTTCTATAATTTCAATTTCAACACTTTTGCTTTTTGGTCACTCCTCCCATGGACAATCGAGATATCGTTTCCAGTACTCCGTCACAAAATCCGTCACTTGTCCGTCGAATGGATTCACCACTTCGGGCACTCTGGAAATTCAACTTTTTCAGATCGAAATTTTCAAAAAAAAAATGTTGTTTGAAAAATCTGAAACTCACAGTAGTTCGATTTCAGAAAAAGTGGCGAGAGACGGAACGATATGTGTCGTCTCAAAGGGAGAAAATTTCAATTGCGGATCATTTTTCGTTGGTTTCCAATCCACTTTCGGCACGTCTAGTTCAGTGTCACATTTGCAGCGGGACACTTTGTAGAGGCACGATAAGCAGATTCTGGAAAAATATTTTTTCTAGAAAATTCAATTGATCACCGTCATTTTGAGCCTAAAACCAAGTGTCTAGGTTCAAAACCCACTGAGTTACAGATTTTCGAAACTTTTCGAAAATCAAAACCTTACAAAAGCTACCGTAACCCGATCAGTTTAACACAGGGATTCATAAAATTTATATTTTCTGAATCAGCGTATCAAGACGGTTTGAATGAGTATAATCATGCCATGGTTTGGAGCTTTTCAATTTTTGATCTACTGTATGCGCCTTTAAATTCAATTTTCGTGATAAGACCCAATATAGGCATGAATATACTCATTCGAACCGGCCCAATGTGCTGATTCAAAATATTCAAATTTGAAAGAGCTTGTTGTGAAACTGACCAAGATACAGTAGTTTTTGTGTTTTCGTGGCGAGACCCAAAACACAGAAATTTTTGAATTATACGGAATGGTTGCATGACTATACTTATTCAAACCGTCTGAACGCGCTGATTCCAAAAATATAATTTTCATGGACCAACTCTCAAAACGAACCAAGATACAGTAGTTTCAAGGTTTTCGTGGCGAGACCCAAAAATCTCAAAAATCCAGAATTCTTCAAACTGTGTCATGATTATACTCATTTGAACCGTCTTAACGAGGAGAATTCAAAAATGTAAGTTTCAGCCGTTTTGGAATAAAACTGAATGAGTTTCGATAGAAACTGTGGTTTTGGATTTTCGAAAAGTTTCGAAAATCTGTAACTTTTAGAGTTTTTGTCCTACAGAGCTGGTTTTTAGCTCAAATTGTCTGAAATGTTATGAATGTTCTGTGAAAAATAGTTTGATCTACCCTCCAACTCACTCAAATCGTTCCCAATACTCGAATCTCCGTTTCTTTTTACACTTCTTCGCATTCTTCGATTTCTTCTTCACTCTGCTCACCGACGACGATTCAGAAGCGGCGTCGTTGGCATCTGGAGCATCAGGAGAAATCGAAGATCTCATTGGTGGATTCTCATGAGTACTGATGAGTTTTTCTCGGGAGGGGAACAGTTTTTTAGTTTTCAGACACGTGGAATTGACGATTTGGAGTTTTAGGAAAAGTTTAGTACACGTCAAATATGTTATATTTTTTCGAATTTTTTTTCTTGGAGCGTGAAAAAGAAGGAAACTTTTATTTGTATCTAACAATTCTGAAGACCAGAAAGGTTTTCAGATAACAATCAATATAGAACGTTAAAAGCCGATGGAGTTACAGGTTTTCGAAACTTTTCAAAAATCTAAAACTACATTTTCTGTTGTAACTCAGTCACTTTCTGGGTAAGACCCATGAAACTTATATTTGCGAAATCAGCATGTCAAGACGGTTTAAATGAGCATAATCATGACACCTTTTCGTCTAATTTGAAATTTTTGTTTTTTGGGTCTCGCAACGAAAACCGTGAAACTACTGTATCTTGGTTAGTTTTGAGAGTTGGTTCATGAATCTGAGTATAGTCATGACTCCGTTCCGTCATTTTTGAAAATTTTTGTTTTCTGGGTCTCGCCACGAAAACAATAAAACTTTCGTATCCCGAACAGGTGAAGTGCTATTGTTTTAAAATTGGTACATCTAAAATCAGTACGTCAAGACGGTTCAAATGAGTATAATCATGACACCTTTTCGTTCATTTTGAAAATTTTCGATTTTTGGGTCTCGCAACGAAAACCTTGAAACTACTGTATTTTGCCTAGTTTAGAGAGTTGGTACATGAAAACTATACTTTTGAAATCAGCGCAGTCAGACTGTTCAAATGAGTATAATCATGCTATAATTCCGTTCAATTCGAAAATTTTCGGATTTCGGGCCTCAACACGAAGACACTCATTGACAAACCTCCGTGATGTAGATTAAAGCGGATGTTTTTTTAACAAGTAGATGTTAAAATTCTGCAAATTTTGACCCTAAAATCGAGTCACAAAGTCAAAAGCTGGTAGAGATATCGAATTTCGAAAATTTACGAAATTCTGAAAATTCACAACATATGATGTATCTCGATCAGTTTCAGGAGTTGTGTTATGAAAATTATATACTCAAAATAAGCGCGTTAAGACGGTTCGAATGAGTATAATCATGACATATTTTCGTTTATTTTAAAATTTTTCGTTTTTTTGGGTCTCACCACGAAAATCTGAAAATCACTCAAGACTACAGTAATTCACTCCGTAACTCTCAGAAACTTTTTCCGTGAAAAGTCATCAAAAGCCACACCGGTTCTCTGCAACCACTATCTCCACTGATTTTCAGTTTCCACTACTGCATCATACAACGCAAAAACGATAACTCCAACTGATAACAGACTCAACTTTGATCAAGGAACCCACACGAGAGACTGCACGAATCGAAGAGACGCAGACACTGTGAACGTGTATAAATTAAAAATTGTCTTCCAAAAGTGGGCGTGGCTTACGTCACAACTTCTCTCGTCGTCTCGCACTCTCTCGTATCGCAGTGATCTCTCGTCGGCTTAAAGTTCATCGACGAAAATTGATAATTTCGTGAGTTTCTTGACAAGTTGAGGCTCTTGACGAGTATAAAATCGACTACACATTTTTCGAATTTCTCATTCTGGAGAGGCCTAAACCGGACCTTTTTGCAGGCCTAAAAGTGTATTTTTTGACAACATTTTCAAGAGTCATATGCCGTTTCTTATCAGCTTCTCTCTCTCTCTCTATTTTGTAGACAATAACATTAATTATTATTTTTTGTTCTATTTCAGTGTTTCAAGCATCACTCAAAATGACTGACGAGAAGAGTGGCGCCATCGAAGACTTTCCGACACTCGAGGACACCCCGAAACGACGAGAAGCACAGAAGACTTATGAGATTCAAGTGGAGATTGATGATGCGCCCGATGTGAGTTTTGATCTACTCGAAAATTTGGGGAAAATCGGCCTTAATTACACTGAAAACGAACGAAAACCGAAAATTTCCTAGAAGCTACAGTAACCCCGGCTCAATCGTGTCGAAACCCGGATTTTGTATTTTTAAAAACAGTTAACAACCCTGCCATCCTTTTTAGCTATAAACGGAGCCCATACGTAAAAAGAGGAGAGTGTTACAGATTTTCGAAAAAATTCGAAAATCTGACTAGGGCATAACTCCCTCAGTTTTGAGCTAGACGTCATGAATCATAGATTTTCGGAATCAGCGTGTTTAGGCGGTTCAAATGACTATAATCATGACATATTTTGGACATGTTTGAAAAATTTCGATATTTCGGGTCTCACCACGAAAACACAAAACCTACCGTAACTCTTCCAGTTTTAGGTTTCAGATGAAAATTTTAAAATTTTCGAGTTGGCCACATTAAGGCGGTTTGAATGACTATAATCATGACATATTTTGGACAATTTTGAAAATTTTCGATATTTTGGGTCTCACCACGAAAACACAAGATCCACAGTAACTTCCTTTAAACAGCCCATTTTCGTGGTGAGATCAAACCATGTCGTGATTATACTCATTCAAACCGTCTTGACTTGCTGATTTTAAATATATAAATTTCTTGCCGCTTAGACCAAACCTGACCGAGATACAACCAAATCTATGATTTTAAAGATTTTCGAAAAGTTTCGAAAATCCATAACTCGCTTGTTTTTCAATCAATTTCAAAGATTTTTAGATGAAAACAACCGCCTCAAGCTGAGTTTTAATCTAAAAATAATTTCAGACCACATTCAGCTGGCGTAAGCTGTGGGCATTCACCGGACCGGGTTTCCTCATGTCAATCGCCTACTTGGACCCGGGAAACATTGAAAGTGACCTCCAGGCCGGTGCAATCTCCTATTTCAAACTCATTTGGGTCCTTCTCATCGCCCATATCATGGGTCTTCTCCTTCAAAGACTGGCCGCCCGTCTTGGAGTTGTCTCTGGTAAACATATGGCTGAAATCGCCTACTCCTACTATCCGAAAGTTCCCCGACTGATTCTTTGGCTACTTGTGGAGAGTGCAATTGTTGGAAGTGATATGCAGGAAGTCATCGGAACTGCAATCTCGTTCTATTTGTTGTCCAATGGAGCGTAAGTGTGTCCGTAGGTCAAACGAATTCATTTTTGCCAAGTAGACCTAAAAATTCTGCAAATTTTGAGCCTATAACCAAGCCATATTGTCAAAAATTGGTGGAGATATCGAATTTCGAAAATTTTCGAAAATCTGAAAATTCACAAAATGTGATGTATCTTGGTCAGCTTCAGGAGTTGTGTTATGAAAATTATATTTTCAAAATCAGCATGTCAAGACGATTCGAATGAGTCTAATCATGACACATTTTTGTGCATTTTGAAATTTTTGTATTTTTCGGGTCTCACCACGAAAACCTTGAAACTACTGTATCAAACTGAAGATGAAAAAAGTCAATTCCTATTGAACTTAGATGTTTAAAATCATCATTTTCTCCAATTTTCAGAATCCCCCTCTGGGCAGGAGTGCTTATCACAATTTGCGATACTTTCACCTTCCTTTTCCTCGAGAAATACGGAGTTCGAAAGTTCGAAGCATTCTTTTGTTTTTTGATCACTTGTATGGCGGTGACATTCGGATACGAATTCGGTGTCAGTAAACCGGATGCGGTGAGTTGGTGGAGACATCCGGACACACAGACAGACATTTGGATTTTCAGGGAAAAATGTTCACCGGAATGTTCCTTCCGTGGTGTACGGGGTGTGATAACAATATGGTTATGCAGGGAGTCGCGATTATTGGAGCAGTCATTATGCCTCATAACTTCTATTTGCACTCTGCTTTGGTCAAGGTGAGTTTTCTGGAAAAGGGGCGGAGCTAGAAAAAATCTACTTGGAATTCTACACATTTTGTTAGTTGTAAGTTTTTTGATTGTTTAAAAGGATAGCGAGATATACACGTTTGAATATTGGAGAGACGCAGACAAGCAGACACTCTCGTTTCTCTGCGTCTCCTCTGTCGTTAGCAAAACTTTAAACGATCATATCTCGCTACGTTTCAACGCTAGAAAAAAGTGGACAACTATTAAAATGTAGCAAATTTTATTCTCTATATTTTTATAGTTGATAACTTTTCAAATTTTTTCAATCCTGTAAAGATACAATCAAAACAAAATGTAGATCAAAAAAACGTTTATTGAACGATTCTCCAAATTTCTTCCTGATAATAATCTCGTCGTTTAACTCGAAATCGCCATCACTGGAAATTTCATGATTAGGAAACTGCGCCCCATTGAGAAAACTTTGAAAACTGAGAGCCCTACGGAAAATTGATGGAGAGAAGATAATTCCATTCGATGAGGAGGCAAGAGATATTGAGGACTGATTGAATTATTGATTTTTTTCTACTTTTTCAAGTCGGAAAGTCAGACGTGAAAGATGAAGCATAAATCAAAAAGGAAAAAAAATTAAAAGATAACTGGAGGGGAATCGAACCCCAGACTTCTCGCATGCAAAGCGAGCGCTCTACCCCCGAGCTATACCCCCACACCAAACAGAGAGAGCGGCGGGCCATCATAAAAGCGGCTTGTTTTGCTGGTGGAAAGGGAGTGCTGTAACTCGATGGGGTGAAGAGCTAGAGAAATGAAATCAATTAGGAAAATATAGAGAATTTAATTTTAAACATTTTTGTAGTTGACCACTTTTTGATAGCTCCCCAGATTTTTGAGATATTCACGTTTAAACTTTCAGAGTAGAAAAGTGGATCGTCGGCGTGCCGAAAAAGTGACGGAGGCTAATAAGTACTTCTTCATCGAGAGTGCATTTGCTCTTTTTGTCTCTTTTATTATAAATACACTGGTTATTTCGGTTTTCGCTCAGGGAATGTTTGGAAAGACCAATAATGATATCGTAAGTCTCTTGTATCCTCTAGAATTGCCTTATATTCAATATATTTCAGAGAGATGTGTGCTACAACAACACTCACAACGGAATGCCCGATTTCTATAAAGTAGAATTCCCAGCTAACAACGACGCGGCTCAATCAGATATCTATCATGCTGGAATATTCTTGGGATGCACTTTTGGAATTTTCGCACTTTATGTGTGGGCAGTGGGAATTTTGGCAGCGGGACAATCGTCTACAATGACTGGAACGTATGCTGGACAGTTTGCTATGGAGGTAAGAGAAAGCAAAAAAGGTTTGGTAGAGGGTGGGGGTTGAACTTGGGTGCCTCGGATTGCAAAACTGGGTCGTTACCGACTGCGCCACCAAGGCTTTTGAAAAACGGCGAGGAGGAGGCTGTTATAAATGTGGTGTGCCGCCAAATGAGTTCTCCCGCCTTTATCACCATCTTCGCCGCTTTCCACATTCGTGTTCGGGTGGCGCAGACGGGAGCGCGCCTACCTTTTGATCCGAGGCACCCAAGTTCGATTCCCACCACGTTCAAATCATTTTTTTTCTTTTTTTAAAAATGTATTTCCTGGCTTCTCAAACCTATTTTACGGTGTTTCAGGGCTTCATCCAAATCCAACTTCCCCAATGGAAGCGTATCCTTATCACCCGCTCCCTTGCTATTCTCCCAACACTCGCCGTCGTCATTTTCTCCGGTGGAATCGACAACATTTCGAGTCTAAACGACTTTTTGAATTGTCTGCAGGTAAGTGCGGATGTCCAGATGTCCCCTATAATTTCCAATAATTTCAGTTGATCCAACTCCCATTCGCATTGATTCCAGTCCTCACTTTCGTCTCTGATAAACATATCATGCACGAATACAAATTAGCAAGGTAGGGTTACTGTAGTCCCCACATGGATTACTGTACTTTTCAGTGTCTCCAAAGCGGTTTCCATCGTTATTTCCCTGATTATCCTCTTCATCAACTTCTATTTCTTGTACTCTTGGATCGGTGGCCAATTCGGATACAATGCGATTTCCATTCCGATTACTGTAGTCTTCGCGATTTTCTATATCATTTTTATCGCTTATTTGGTGAGTTGAAACCAACAAGAAATTTAAAATTTTTGGAAAAAAATTTCAGACTTATTACTGCCTGGTTGCCATGGAATTCATCCCACCAATCAAAACGGTTAGTCATTTTCTTTTTTCCAGATTCAAATTATTTTTCCCTGATAGCCCATGGTTTTTGGAGTTTTTTAACCTAAAAATCACCGGAAACGGTCAAAATTTAGGGGAGATGTGGAGTTTCGAAAAACTTCGAAAATTTTCGAAATAAACAAACTACCATATCTCAGTCAATTTCGTTGTGAGACCCACGAAATTTATATTTTTGAATTCAGCAAGTGAAGAGCTTTCAGAAAAGTATAATCATGCCATACTTTTGAGAAAAATAGAAATTTTTGAAATTTTGGGTCTCGCCACGAAAACACTAAAACTACCGTAACTCACTTCATTTTGCTTCAATTTTGAAAATTTTTGTACAGTTAGAATTAAAAAATCAAGAGCTTTCAAACAAGTATGATCATGCCATACATTGAAAGAGTCTAAAATTTCGAATATTTTGGGTCTCGCCACGAAAACACGAAAACTACCGTATCTCCCTTCATTTTGCGTCAATTTTGAAAATTTTTGTACAACTAGAATTAGAAAAACAAGAGCTTTCGAATGAGTATAATCATTCACTACTTTTGAGAAAAATAATAATTTGAAAATTTTGGGTCTCGCCACGAAAACACTAAAACTACCGTATCTCAGTCAGATTTGCAACAATTTCAAAAATTTAATAAGTTTTAGCATCAACTAAAAGTGAGCTTTCAAACGAGTATAATCATGACCTACTTTTGAAAAAAAAGTGAAATTTTGAACTTTTGGGTCTCACCACGAAAACACTAAAACTACCGTATCTCGCTTCATTTCCAACCAATTTTAATAATTTTTAGATAGTTAGATTCAGAAAAACAAGGGTTATCTTTTGAATTTTCAAATTTTCAAATTTTTTCAGAAATGGCTCGCGGAGCCCATCTACTACGACTTCGACGCGCCATGGTTGGAGACAGCAAAGAATTCGATCAGTTCATCGGAAGAGTCACACGATTATCGATATTAGAAGGGAGGATTACTGTAGAAAATACATTCAAAGTATAATAATCAGATATATGATCTCATCTCAACAAAAAATCAATAAATTCAAATTTTTGAATTTTTCTTCTCCTCCAAAATCATTTTCTTCACCAAATTCACGCATTCCATCGCACATCCCCAATGCAAAGTGATTCCAGACCCTCCGTGTCCATAATTTGAATTACTTTTCCATTAGGCTCCGCCTCCAATCTTACAGTACCCCTCGTCGGGCGAAGATCCACGTGGGCGGAGAGAACACGGGCGGTGCGAAGAGATGGAATATTCCGACAATTCTCTTCGAATATTTTTTGGGATAAAATGGGATTGATGGTGGTGTCCCATTGGTTACGGTCTTGGGTCCCGCCGAGGGTTATAGTGTTGTCACTGAAAATTGGTGGGGTTACTGTAGATCACATTATTTTTTACGAAAAATTTAAAACAATCCGCAAATTTTGAACCAAAATTCAGTCAAATCCGCTGAAAAATAAAAAGTTACGGAATTTCGAAACTTTTCGAAAATCAACTTTTCAGTAAAACTACCGTATCTCAGCGAGTTTTGTGATGAGACTTACGAAAATTATATTTTTGAAATCAGCGTGTTTTTGCAGTTCAGAAAAGTATAATCATGCTATAGTTCCGCTTGATTTAAAAATTTTCGACTTTTGTGTCTCGCCACGAAAACCTTGAAACTACTGTATCTCAGTCAGGTGAAGTGCTACCATTTTAAAATTTGCACGCTTCGAATCAGCGTGCTAAGACAATTCAGAAAAGTATAATCATGACATACTTTTAAAAAATTTAAAAAATTTCGACTTTTGTGTCTCACCACGAAAACACAAAAATTACTGTAACTCGGCTAATTTTAGTGCAAATTCAAAATTTTTTTAATTTTTGAAATCAGCACAACAAGACGGTTCTAATGATTATACTCATGCTTATATTTGATAATTTTTAAGATTTTCAAGATTTTTGGGTACTGTACCCCGAAAACTCACTTCAACAACGCATAATACTGGTCATCAATCAAGAAGTGTTTGACACGTGGACACTCCACTCTCAACACTTGTCCACGTGTCGGATACACTTCCTGATCCCCGACCATCTCACGTGACCCCAATCCAGTGCAATTCACAATGACGTCATATCCCATTTTGGACACGTCATCGATTTTATTGATTTTTTGTTGAACAAAGTTTCCACCATTTTTCAGAAACTGCTCGGTTTCCCATTTGATATAAGCAGTCGGTTCCAGATACCACGTTGTGTAGAAAAAACCGAATCTGCAAAATAGAAAATTTCTAATCGTTTCGAGACCCAAATTTTCGATGAAAACCGTGATGTTTTATTTTTTAGATCAATTTCGGCTTATAACGGTTATTTTGAACTAAAAACCATTAAAATTCATCAAAAAATAAAAAAGTTACAGATTTTCGAAAATTTTCGAAAATAAATGTTTTACACAAGCTACCATAGCCCGATCAGTTTTCCAAGGGGACCGATGAAACTAATATTTTTAGAATCAACATATCGAGACGGTTTGAATGAGTATAATCATGACACGTTTTGGAGCATTTCTATTTTTGACCTACTCTATGCACCTTTAAATTGCAATTTTTGTGATGAGACCAAACATGGGCATGATTATACTTTTCTGAACCGTCTTAACATGCTGATTTCAAAAATTACAATATTTGAATAATAGCCGTTTACTTGACCGAGATACGATAGTTTTAGTGTTTTCGTGGCGAGACCCAAAAATACAAAAATTTTCAAAATGAACAAAAATATGACATGATTATACTCTTCAGAACCGCAAAAACGCGCTGATTCCAAAAATGTGATTTTCATGGACCAACTCCCAAAACTAACCAAGGTACAGTAGCTTTATGGTTTTCGTGGCGAGACCCAAAAACCAAAAAATTTCAAAATCAACGAAAGTATGTCATGATTATATTTTTTCTGAGCCGCAGAAACACGCTGATTCCAAAAATACAAGTTTCAAGAACTGTACTATAATCCTGACTGGGTTACGGTAGCTTTTAGGTATTTTAGATTTTCGAAAAGTTTCGAAAATCCATAACTTTTTCATTTTCCAACGGATTTCTCTGATTTTTGGCTCAAAATTTCTAGAATTTTTTAGACTTTCCATGAAAAATACCCACTTATGCTCGGGCCTCTTAGCCACCTCTTTCATCTCCTCCTCACTCAAAACATGCACATTTTTCATGACTTTCAGCCATTTCGGGATGGATTTGACACTCGATAGACAGTAACCGGATTGTTCCTGGAATACGGTAGGAGTACTGTAGGTGGGTTACTGTAGTAGCACACCTCTGCTCCCGGGTGACCACCGGCCATGTACTCTTGAATCCGAAGGATGGTGGCACGTGTCCATTTTCTGAAAGTGATGAGGGGTACTGTATGGGGGTACTGTAGGTACAGTAGGATTACTGTATCACTCACATAATCCTATCCACGTCATCATCACAAAGATATGGCTCAATGAGCCCTGCGGCCACGTCACTCGTGGTATTTGGAGAGAATTTGTCGGAGATTACGGTAACCTGGAAAGTGGACATCCGGATGGGAAGACACACAGACAGACAAATTCATTCTTTGTTTTATGACCTCACGGTCTTTGGAATCGATGTTTTATCACTATTCTTATCACTGCGAGCGTCATTACGAGAAAACGGAAAAAGGGGGAATAGGGGAAGTTTATCACTAACTTTTCTCGAAAATTGAGTAAAATTTGATCCGGTTACGGTAGTTTTAGTGTTTTCGTGGTGAGACCCAAAAAATCTCCAAAAAATCAAAATGTTTAAAACTATGACAAGATTATACTTGTTAAAAAGCTCACCTTTAACTGATTCTAAAACTTTTTGAATTTTCAAAATTGATGCAAATCTGACTGAGATACGGTAGTTTTAATGTTTTCGTGGTGAGACCCGAAATATGAAGATTTTCAAAACGAACGAAAATATGGCTTGATTATACTTTTTTGAATCATCTTGACACGCTGATTTCATAAATAACAATTTAAAAGCGATAGCACTTCATCTGACTGAGATACGGTAGTTTCAAGATTTTCGTGGAGAGACCCAAAAAATAAAAAATTTCAAAATGAATGAAAATATGGCATGATTATACTTTTCTGAACCGCCACAATCTGCTGATTTCTAAAATATATGTTTTATGAATCTCACACCAACGCTGACCGAGATACGGTAATTTCAAGATTTTGAAGATTTTCGTAAATTTTCGAAAATCGAGAACTCCTTCCGTTCTTATCGGAATCTGATGATTTTTGACTAAAAATTTGCGGAATTTCCAGAACTATTCATGAAAAATTTGCTCAATTTCCAAAAATGTAGAATTACCTGACACTTGGGAATACTCTCCTGAATAGCCAGAGCAGTAGAAATGCCATTTATTCCGGCACCCAACACGGCGATTTTTGGCATTTTTTCAAACAACTTTGAAACAAAAATAGAAATTGAGGAAGTAGCCTTCGATTTTATAATGTTTAGGACACGTGCACCCTGGAGAATAGCGACGAAGTCGTAAAAATAAAGAGTGATAAGGAATATAATTGTTATATTTGGCATGTAGCCGTATTTTGGTCTTTTGGAGTGGGAAGTGGGGTCTGAAGACAAAATTCTATATTGTTTTTCTGTAAAATTTAAAAAATCCGAACATTTTGAGCCTAAAACCATTTTCGAAAAGTTTCGAAAAAGTTACTTTTTTCAATGAATTTATTTTTTGTAATTAAAACAACGATATTTTGATTAAAAAAACGGATATTAAAACAGACTAGACAGTACCCAAATGTCTCGGAAAATTAATAAATCATGAATAATTAAATAAATTGATTAAAATCAATTCCCCGACGGGAAATGTGGTGATTGGCTGAGATGGTGATGCTGGAAGTACTGTTGCGGGCTACTGTATCCCATCGAGGGGTACTGTAGTTGATGTGCAGGGTGTACTGTAGGTGGTGGTGGGAAACACGGAGACTGGAATGGAGTCGATTGAAGTGAGACGCTCATCGACGAACACATTCCACACGATCCCGTTTCACAGCATTGATTCGATGAGGTGGAGCATGTGGATGATGTCGGCGAGCCGCCCGACAGTTGGAAGGACAATGTGGCGATGTATCTGGAAAATATGAAAAATTCATAAAATTCGCGTCATGTTAAGATAAAACTCAGTAAAAATGGAGCATTTTGAGTCTAGGAATCGAGGGATCAAAAAAATTCAAAAAAACATTTTTTCGAATTTTTGAAATTTTTTTTTTGAAATAACTCAGGATTTTTTGAAATTTTTCGATAGAATTTCTACATTTTAAATAGTTTAAACAAAAAAATCACGAAAAATTACCCTAGAAGACTCAAAATTTGGGTTTTAACGCATTTATCTGGCGCGCCTTTGACGCGTTTTCTGTTTTTTTTTCGAAATAAATTATAACAAAACACTTTGTAGAAAGGTTCTGAACGTTTTTGCATCAAAATAATGTCAAATTATTTTTTCGATAAAACTTTTTTTCCATGGGGGGGACCCTTATGTGATTTTCGGAATAAATGGAAAAATCTCAAAATGGTCTAACGGTTTCCTGATTGTTTCATTGTGATCAGATGTTAAATTAAGCAAAGAGTTAGTACATTATTTAAAATTTTATGGCTTCTGTACAAATTATTGATGAAAATCTTAAAAAATGGGAAAAAAATTTGATGAAGAAAAAAACTAAATCTGTTCAAACCGATTTCTGAGGTGTAATATCTCGGCATTAGTTCATTTTTTGTGTTTTATCATTATTTTGATCATTTTCAATACAATTTTTTTTTTGAATTTTTCGTGAAAAAGAAATTTTCATAAGGGGGACCCTTATGTGATTTTTGAAAAAATCAAAAAATCTCAAGATGGGTCAATGGTTTTTTTATGATTCTAATTGGACCTAATGGAACTTTTTGCGGGGAATATGAATACGATTAAAAATTTTATGGCTTCTAGAGGGATTTTTTGAGAAAAGTTGAAAAAACATGAAAATGAAATTTACATGAACGGTTTCTGGGGTGTCTGGAGGGTTGAAAATTTGTGAAGGGGTAGTCAAAAACACCCCTAACATGTACCGAATATTTTACAAAGTTATATGGAAAATTTAAACTTTTATGAATTTTTGGGCGAAAAGTCAATTATTGGGCATATTTTCCTATGATGACGTCATAGGGGACTGATGACATATTTTTTGTAAATCACTACCATAAGGGTACATATGCTGTGAAAAGAGTTCGGATCGAAACAACTTTTTGCAACTGTGCCAAGGCCCAACACAAACATTCTCACTCTTACAGATAGTGCCTCTTAAGATTTTTGAAACTTTTCAATAGGATTTCACATTTTTCACATTTTTCACAGTTTGAACAAAAAAATCACAAAAAGTACCCTAGAAGACTTAAATTTTGGGTTTTAACGCAACTGTCTGGCGCGCCTTTGACGCGTTTTCTGTTTTTTTTTTCGAAATTGAGTGGTTTTATTGGATTTTTCGGCATTTTTTGAATTTTTCGGGAAATTTGAGTGGGTTTATTAGGAAATGGAGGTAATTAAATCCTAATTAGACAAAAACTAGAGATTAAAAAAAAATGTACTGTTTCACTGGAAACACTTGTAATTTTCAAAAAAAAAATTGAAAGTTAATTGCAAACCCTGACTCATGTTCTACGTAAAAGTTGAGGACCTGTGTAGATTTACGAGAAAGCTATTGTAGATTGACGGGGGGACACTCAACGTCACGTAAATGCACACAAGATCCCCGTAAATCTACACATGGCTCTTCGTAAATTCACACCAACCTACAGTAACCCCAAAACCGAATATTTTCACCCCTTCGTAAATCCACACTCTCTCTCTCTCTCGTAAATCTACACAAGTACAGTTTACACATTTTAAGGACGATCGAAAACGAACAACCCATCAAAGATCTCAATTAAATCAGAATAATTGTGAAATCAGTGAAACAGAAAATTAAAGTTTTAAAAATTTTTTCAAAAAAAAATTTCCCAATTTTCGGGGTTATATAGTCCTAATTATGTTCAAATTTCCTAAAAAACTCAACAAAAATCTTTCAAACCCCTCAATTCCGCTTGAAAACCACGAAAAGTAAGCGGAAATGAAAACGCGCCGAAGGCACGCCAGACTAATGGGTAATTCGTGTTTCTGGTGTTTTCCTGGGTGAAATTTCCAAAATTTTTGTGTTTTTTATGCTCAAATCAAAATTTAGGACACTAAAATGTACCAAAACCCTTAAAAAACTGCATTTCTATCATCCCTATCGCCTGAAACCCACGAGTTCTGAAAATGCGCCGAAGGCGCGCCATCCTAATAGCAGACAGGGCTAATTCGTGTATTCCAGGGTGAAATTTGTGATTTTTTTTACTCAAAATAAATTTAAGAACCTAAAATGTACCGAAAACCCAAAAAACCGCATTTCTACCATCACTGTGGTCTTAAATCTAACTGGAGTGCCTTTTTGAAAAAGCGCCTAAGGCGCGCCAGCCGATTAATTTTCAAACTCAAAATTTGAACTTTTCTAGGGTAATTTTTCACGATCTTCCTGTCTGAACTATTTTCAGGTACCGTAATCTCCCTCGTAACACAGTTTTACTCACTCTTGTGCCTTGCGCAACGTCTCAATTTTGGTCATTTTCGGTTCGTCGGGCATTGCCGGAAGAATCTCTCGAAGTGTCTCCAACGCGTCATTCAGTGAGTTCATCCGACGTCTCTCTCGAGCATTCGCCTTGTCTCTTCGCACTGTTTTTGCTCGTTCGATGGTCGCCGGACTCCTCTTACGACATCTGTATCGACGCTTCTCTCGTTTCACTGGTACTGCTGGCGGTGGGTTTTCGGATTCCTGGAAAATAAAAATAATGTTTTTATTTTCCTACATAGATTTATTCATTGCCAACATTTTGAGTCTAAAACCAACTCTCTACGCCAAAAATTCGAAAAGTTACAAATTTTCGAAACATTTCGAAAATTCAAAATTTACAAAAGCTATCGTAACCCAGTCAAAATCGTGATGAGACCCATGAAACATATATATTCAAAATCAGCGCATTAAGACGGTTTGAATGAGTATAATCATGCCTTATTTTGGATAGTTTTGGAAATTTTCGGGTTTTGGGTCTCGCCGCGATAACACTAAAACTACCGTAACCCAGTCAAAATCGTGGTGAGACTAATAAAACTTATATATTTGGAATCAGCACGTTAAAGCGGTTCAAAAAAATTTAATCATGCTCCATTGTGGATTAATTTGGGAATTTTCGGTTTTTTGGGTCTCGCCACGAAAGCACTAAAGCTACCGTAACTCAGTACACTCCGAGAGTTGAACAATAAAAATTATATCGTTAAATCAGCAAATTCAGACGGTTTGAATGAGTATAATCATGCCCATTTTGGATAATTTTGAAAATTTTCGGATTTTGGGTCTCACCACGAAAACACATAAACTACGGTAACTCGGCTCTATCTGAGCGTTGAGATATGAAAATTACATGGTTGGAATCAGCGTGTTAAGGCGGTTAAAAAATAAATATAATCATGCCACATTTCGAATAATTTTGAAAATTTTAGAATTTTGGGTCTCGCCGCGAAAACCTCTAAACACTTCAAACTACCGTATCTCAGTGAATTCTAAGATTTACGGTATAATATTTATATTTTCAGAATCAGCAGAACAAGGGCTTTGAAAAGGGGCCTGAAAAATGTAAAAATGTTCTACTTTTCAAAAATTAAAAAATTCGAAAATTTTGAAATTCCAAAAAAATTCCAAAAAAATTATTTTTTCAATTTTTTAACCCAAGTCTTCCCCAAACCCCTTTAGTATATTATACCTGACTGTTTGTATCCAAATCTTCGCCCACCGCTGTCTCGTGCTCCTGCTTCATCAGATGACGTGGCATCAGATGACGTGGATTCATATGATTCTCAATGGAGAAGTGGTATCCTGAATGGAACATAGTTTCCTCCAGATGACGATAATAGAAAAGAATAGCTTGCGAAGACTAAACAAGACCTAATAATACTAATCTAAGCGTCAGATGTATCCATAAAAAAGAGGGGGAAGGGGGAGTGACCGCAAGGGGGCGGGGCTTAGTGACAAAAGGGGGCGGAGTCTAAGGTTTTCCGGTCTACGGTCTCTCAAGGGGACCGTAATCGTAGATCACAAGAAAAATGAGTCACACTTTCACCTTTTTCCGGTTATCACTGGGGTGTGAGCCGCCGGAGGGTGTATGTGGAGAAGGTACCTCCTGTAAGAGGTGGGAAGGAAAATATGAAGTTTAAATGAGAAAATTGAAAAATTCATGAATTTCCGGTCATTTTGAGTCTGAATTGAGCAAAAACCGATAGTAAATAAGACAGTTGTGTTAGTTTCGATTTGTGGAAAATTTTTGAAAAATTGAAATTTTTCTAATTTTCAGTTTTCTTCAAAATGATGTATCTCAGCAGTTTTTTACCAAAAAATTGAAAATTTTATATCAAATTAAAGCTCTTGAGTTGGCAATTATTTTGATATTAAGTTGAGCACAAACCAACAAAAAACAAGAAAGTTGTGATAGTTTGAATTTTTAGAAAAAACTGAAATATTGAAAATTTTCAGCTTTTTTCAAAATGATGTAGCTCAGCAACTTCTCACCAAAAGTTGAAAATTTTTATATAAAATTAAAGCTCTTGAGTTGCCAAATATTTTGAGCTTAAATTAAGCAAAAACCGATTAGAAATCAAAAAGTTGTGATAGTTTGAATTTTTGGAAAAAAATTGAAACATGAAAATTTTCCAAAGTCTAAGCAATTTTCAAATTGATGCTTCTCAGCAAGTTTCTCTTGAAAATTTGAGATTTTTATATCAAGTTAAAGCTCTTGAGTTGGCAATTATTTCTAATTTAGAATCAATCAAAACGCCACAGAACTTAGAAAGTTATGAAAGAAATTCCAAAAATCCCAAGTTTTTCAGGGAATTTCCGAAAACTTGATACTTACTACAGTAACCCACTCATGTTCCTTGCAAGACCCATATATATTCAGAATCAGCGCTGAAAGGCGGTTCGTGTTTTACATCAAATTTCAATTTTCGGGTCCCCATTCCCCCAGCGGTAAGACCATTCCATATTCTTCACGTAATAAAAGTTATTATAACAGGAAGTAGCACTTCTCCATTAAGAGGTGTGAGCCGCCCGTATTCGAGAAAGTGTACGTGGAGAAGAGGGGAAGGGTACTGTAAACGGATGGATAAAGGACTACAAAAAAGTACAGTAATCCTAAGGGATAGTGGAGTTAAACATGCAATTGCATAAACAAATTGAACATTGAAACTCGAAAAACTTCAAATTTCGATGAAACAGTGAAAAATTATTTTACTGATTTTTCAGAAATTGATAGTTCATATGGTTTCCTGCATTTTGAGACAAAATTCATAGTTCTACGATGAGTTTGAAGGAAGTTATGGGTCCTCAAAGTTAAGGAGGTTCAAGAATCCGAAGATGACGTTAGATCGCTCTGGAACCCCCGGTTCGAGTTGAAAAACAATTAATGTGTATATAGTTCTGATAGCCCTTGACCTCACGGTCATTTTGAGATTAAAACCAGAAAACTAGACCGAAATAGAAAAAAGTTATGACCCCTCAAAGTTCAGACAGATCCCGGACATTGCGTTTTCACGACGCTAGAGGGGGTCCGGAGTGGAGATTCTCGAATCTTCAAAAAAGTGTCTCGTTCGCAAACTTAGATGGTCCCAAAAATTGACGAACTTCGAATACGAGTAATAACATTTCTGATTAAAACTCGAAAATTTTCAAATTTCTATGAAACAGTGAGAAATTACTAAATTCTTTTGAAAACTGAAACGATGATAAGTTCCGGTGAAAAATTGCAAAAAATGATAGAAATTCCAAAAAAATCTGTTAAAAAACCGCCAAAAAGACATAACTGTGTCAAGACTATCGTGATTCCCCCTTTCTGTGCGCTAGGCGGGCGTAGATCAAAAATAAAGGAGGCGGCGGTTCTTCAATATTTGTGAAAAATAGAAATGGGTCTAGGTCAACAGTAACTTTTTGAACTTTCATTGTAATCAGTAAACGTTTCTCTGCATTTTAAGCTATAAATCAAAATTCTAGCTCTAATTTGAAGGAAGTTACGAATCGACAAGTTATCCGCCACACCTCTGGCGCACCTTCGCCGCTTTTTTCCTCCCAATTTTTATGATTAATTTCCGCTTGTATTCCCTCCTAATTGTGACCCTCTTCAGTGTGTACTCTTAAGAAAATAGATACTTATTAGTGGGGGGGGGATATTGACCCCCTACCGTACTAATGGAATAAGAAAACAAACGACTGGTTACGACATAATCTCTTCTGGTGGGGGGAGGGATTACGGTAGGTGGGTGGGGATGGATTAACTTCTTCTCGGTTAGTTCTCTATCCATATATAAGTATACAAACATTGACACCTGTTTTCTCTAGACTCGAGAGGAGATATGATGATTAATTAGAGGGATTAAGGCGCGCCGAAGGTACGCCAGACTGGCAAGAGAGGAATGTTTAAAGAAGTGTAACTTGGTGGGGAAATGAGGTGGAAGAATGGTTTTTGGATGGAAATGTAGAGAATTAAAAGGGGATTCTGATGAGTACAAGTTTGTTGAAGTTAGTGTTCGTTGAAAAAGGCTCCGAAGAGAATGACAACTTTCAAGTGGCGTAACTTCCTTCAATATTGTGCTAGAATTTTGATTTATATCTTAAAATACAGGGAAACTTCCAGTTATCATTTTACTTTTTTGAAAATTCGAAAAATTTTACTTTGTGCACCTTCTAGGGCACCCTAATCGCAATGTCCGCGATCAGAGGGAGGGGGTTAGCTACGAGGATTGCCTATTCTTTGAGAAGTCATAACTTTTTTGGATTTTGAGATAGAAACATGGATTTTAGCTTAAAATGACCGGAAGCTTAAGGGCTATCAGAAAATATAAGAATTAAATGTTTGTAACCTAAATTGGGGATTTCAGAGGGGTCTAATTAAGGCCATCAGCAACACTTGAATTCCAGAATCTCCTTAAATTTGAGAGAGCGTAACTTCCATCAGTTTTGAGATAGAAACTTGGTATTTGTTTTAAAAATTCTGAAAACTAAAGGGGTATCCGTTGATTAAAATTTTTTTCTTTCGGACACCTCTAGTATTGCCAAGCGGCGATGCCCGCGATCTCAAAATGCTGAATTTCAACCAAACTTTCAATTTTCATTTAAAAAAACCTGGAAATTAAAAATTTCACTGTTTCACTGAATTTTCAAAAGTTTTCAGTTTTTTTCAATTTTTCAATTTTTTCTTTCTGCTATTCTTTGAGATTTTCAGATCTTTTCTGAATATTGTGTAGTGTGGATTCTGGTGTACTGTAATTCAATCTCACCCATATTCTCAACACATTCTCCCAAGAGACTTGTAACTCTCTCTCCCCCTTTTCCCTCATAAATTTTTCATGTTTGTTATAAGCCCCCCCTCCCGATGACAGACTACTGTATAGTGATCTATCATAATGTGTCGTCCCCCTCTATCTGTCTTCTTAAGCTTGTAAATCCTCCTCTTCCACAGTCTTCTACGAAAAAGGAGACAGTGGTATAAGGGAGGTTGGGGTGGAGAGCACAAAAATACAAAAAAGTACAGTAATCTTATGTTTCATACATTTCTGAAAGAAAAGTATATTTTTCGATGTTTTAAATTGCAGAACTAGGCTTGGTAGATACTAAGAGAATAAAGTTTTTTTCAAAAACTCGAAAAACTTGACATTTCAATGAAACAGTGAAAATTGTGTTCCACAGATTTTTCAGAAATTGATAGGTCACATGGTTTTCAGCATTTTGAAACAAATTTAAGGAAGTTAGGCTCTCTGGAAGTTAAGAAAGTTCTGGTATCCGGAGATGACTTTAGATCGCTCTGAATTACACGGTATGGGTTGGAAAACAGTTGATGTGTATATAATTCTAATAGCCCTTGAGTTCTCAATCATTTTAAGATAAAACCCTCAAATCTAGCTCATTATAGAAAAAAAGTTATGACCCTTCAAAGATTAGGCAGTCCTAGCCGCTGTTCTCCTCTCTCTGATCGCGGGCATTGCGGTCTAACGAAGCTAGAGAGGGTCCGGAGTAGACATTTTTTTATTTTTAAAAAAGATAATTGTTTAGAATTTTGCAAGAATTCTAGTAATATCTGAATCAAAACTCTAAAATGGGTTTGAAGGAAGTTACGCTCTCTGAAAGTCAAGGAAGTCTTAATATCCGGTGTTGTCTGAAGGCACCTCATTAGACCCCTCTGAATTAGCCCATTTTTGTTGAAAACCATTTAGTGTTTATATAATTCTGATAGCCCTTGAGTTCACGGTCGTTTTGAACTACAAATCAAGTCTCTAGCTTGAAACTGAAGAAAGTTATGACCCCTCAAAGATTAGAAAGTCGTAAGCTGTGCGCGCCGCCTAGACAAGACGTCCACCGTTGGTGACCTCGTTCCTACCGCTAATAAAAGAGAGCTTACAAACAAATTAATATCATTTTAAAGCTCTGGAATCAGCGGTCATTTTAAAACAAAAACCAACTTTTTGGCACAACTTTGAAAAAAGTTATGACCTGTTAAAGTTAGCACTTCACCTTGCAGTCGGTTTCTGATAGTGACGCTAAAAAACTTCAATTTTTCTGTATTAAAAAAAGTTTTTTTTAAACATCGTCTATATGTTTATTGTAGCCCTTGTTTTTGCGGTCATTTTGAGGTAAAAATCAAATTTCTTGGTCAAAATCGAAGAAAGTTATGACCCCTCAAAGATCAGACACTGTTCCCCTCCCTCTGATCGCGGACATTGGCAATTGACGGGTCCGGAGTGAAGTTTTTAGAATTTTAAAAAAAGAATCGTTTTCAAAATTTTACAACGAATCTGAAAATACAAAAATCTATATCAATTTCTTTCCGTTTTGATGTGATTTTTTCAATAAACTCTCCCTTAAAAAATCAAAATCTATTTTCACTCTCTATTTTTCCCATTCCCATTCTGTTCTGTTAATTTCACTCATAAAAATCATGAATTCGTCACGACCAATTAATTGAAATTCATTACATACATTGGTTCCCCCTCGATTGTCTCTGCGTCTCTCCTCTTCACACACTCTCTCACTCACTGTCTGACCAAGAAGAGGGGGTGATAATAGGGGGAATAGGGGGGTCATTAGAATACACGGTTTTGACGACTTCTGGATGCTAGAAGGAGAAGCTAATCGAGATGAAGCTTCATCACCAAATGTGTGACAAACCAAAAAAAAGGGGGGATGTGATTCCAAAAGGGGGGACTGAGATTACCTTGAAAATTTCTCAAATCGGTGACATTTTTGTGAAAAAACAACATGAAAATGAGTGAATTATACTAAGCAACTTATATATTCAGAATCCTTGTAAAATTCTAAACAATACTCTTTTTGGAAAAGTTGAAAAATCTCTTCTCCGGACCCATCAAGCGCCACCTAACGGCAATGTCCGCGATCAGAGGGAGGCGAACAGTGCCTGATCTTTGAGAGATCATAACTTTTTTCTATTTCGAGCTAGTTACTTGGTTTTTAGCTCAAAATGACCGTGAGCTCAAGGGGTATCAGAAATATACAAATACCTTAGTTTTTACTTCCAAATGGATAGTTTAACCAGGGATCTAATCGAGGCTGTCTATTATCAACGCCATCAGCAGAAAGCAGTGATACCCAATCTTTGAGGGGTCATAACTTTTTTCTATTTTGAGCTAGTTACTTGGTTTTTATCTCAAAATGACCGGCAACTTAAGGGCTATCAGAATTATATAAGCATTGATTGTTTTTCAACTCAAAATGAAGGTTTCAGAGCGATCTAACGTCTTCTTTGGATACCAGAACCTCCTTAACTTTGAGGGCACGTAACTTTCTTCAAACTCATCGTAGAACTTTGATTTTTGTCTCAAAATGCTGGAAATCACAATCTTGGACACAATTTTTCAATGTTTTATTAACATTTTTTGACTTTTGGCTCAAAAAACGTTTAGAACCATCGATTTCTATAACAATCTGAAAAACACAATTTTTCACTGTTTCATTGAAATTTCAAGTTTTTTTAAAAAATTTCTGAGAAACTTGTTTCGTTTCCGCCTGATGGATTACTGTACTTTTTTGTAGTCCCTTATCCATCCGTTTACAGTACCCCTCCCCTCTTC
This sequence comes from Caenorhabditis latens, assembly GCA_002259235.3. Taxonomy (NCBI): domain Eukaryota; kingdom Metazoa; phylum Nematoda; class Chromadorea; order Rhabditida; family Rhabditidae; genus Caenorhabditis; species Caenorhabditis latens. The sequence continues at coordinate 15,842,031 of CM056095.1, forward strand.
TCCACGTACACCTTCTCGAACACGGACGGCTCACACCTTTTAATGGAGAAGTGTTACTTCCTGTTATAATAACTTTTATTACGTGAACAATATGTGGATTGTCTTTTCGATGGGGGAAGGGTGACCCGAAAAGTGGAAATTAAAGTAAAATACAAACCGCCTTGACGTGCTGATTCTGAATATACAAGTTTCATGGGTATTGCAACGAATATGAACGGGTTACTGTAGCATCAAGTATTTGGAAATTCTCTGAAAAACTTGGAATTTCTCTCATAACTTTTAAAGTTCTGAAGCGTTTTGATTAATTTTTAGCTGGAAATATTTGCCTACTTAAGAGCTTTAATTTGATATAAATACCTTAGATTTCCAGTGAAAATTGGTGAGATACATCAGTTTGAAAATAGTTTGAAAATATATATCAAATTTTCTTCAAAAGTTCAAACTATCACAACTTTCTGATTTTCGGTCGGTTTTTGCTCAATTTAGCATCAAAATAACCGGAAATTCATGAATGTTTTGAATTTTTTACATTTGAACTTCATTTTCCTTCCCACCTCTTACAGGGGGCACATTTTCCACGTACACCCTCCGGCGGCTCACACCTCAGTGATAACCGGAAAATGGTGAAAGTGTCACTTCAGTTTTTTATTTATACATGTATTATTTATACTTTTCTGATAGCCCTTAAGTTCGCGGTCCTTTTGAGCTAAAAATCAAGTTTCTAGCCTAAAATCGAAGACAGTTATGACTCTTCCTCTGATAACGGTTCCACAAATTTTCACTGTTTCATTGAAATTTCAAGAATTTTCCAATATCACTTCCATCATTATTACCTTCTTAAGCTACCTGTCCCTAATCCATGCTTATCCAGACAGCTACCATAACAAGATTAGCCCCCCTCGTGTCAAAACAATAATGATGAGGTGTCGTGTTACGGTAATCCGAAATTAGCGGCAATCCGAGAGTCACTATTCAATAGGAGTGACGTAATACAGCTACCTGAAGGAGTCAGAAGGGAATTAGGTAATATTATATTGGTATTATCTAATAGAAGAAGCACAAAAGGGGGTAATTTTTAGAGACGAGGGGTTATTAAAGGTGAGAAAATTGGTTGGATCGAAATTCAGGTGAAACGCGGAAATGTCCGCGATCAGAGGGAGGGGAACGACTGGTTGACTACCGTCTAGGGGTCATAACTGTCTTGAATTTTCAGCTAGAACCCTGGTTTTTGTCTCAAAAGGACCGTGAGGTCAAGGGCTATCAGAATTATATAAATTTTGAATGTTTTTGAACACACACCGAGAAATTGAGAGGTATCTAATGCAGGTCTTCAGAAACACCGGATATTAAAACCTCCTCAACTTTGAGGGGTCATAACTTTCTCCAGTTTTAAGCTAGTTGCTTGGTTTTTGTCTTAAAATGACCGTGAGCTCAAGGGCTTTCAGAATTATACAAATTTTGAATAGTTTTGAACGTGCACCAACGAGTTGAGAGGTATCTAATGTAGGTCTTCAGAAACATTAGATCCCAGAACCTCCATGACTTTGAGAGGAGAGAGTTGAAGAATTTATATAATTCTGATAGCCTTTGAGTTCCCGGTAATTTTAAACTAAAAATCAGGGTTCTAGCTCGAAATCGAAGAAAGTTACGGGTCTTCAAAGTTGAGGAGGTTCTTAGTAGCCGGTGTTGTCAGATGCCATTCATCCATCTGAAACTACAGGGTTGTGCTGAAACTGTCCATAATTGGTATAATTCTGATAGCCCTTGAGCTCACGGTCATTTTCAGCTGAAAAACAAGTTTCTATCTCAAAATTGAAGAAAGTTATGACCACTCAAATATCAGCCGATGTTCCCCTCCCTCTGATCGAGGACATTGCCACAGGGGTGAATTTTTCCGATTTTCAAAAAAGTGGGATCTTCAGAATTTCCCAATGAGTCATAACATTCAAAACTAAACACGTCTATTACATAAACTCATCATTATACTCTCCCCCCAGGCACCCCGCTGTCAACTTCTAAAAGGAGCCATTTAGGACAGGCGGTACCGTCCAAAAAGGCACACAAAAGGGGGTCAAATTACATAATAATACAGGTGTATTCGTATGGGAAGGGACCACTTTTATGCGGAAATTCTTTGAATTTCCGAGGGGAAAAAGAACAAGAATGGGACCAAAAAATGACAATTTGGCGATTTTCAAATGGGGGAAAAGAGAGGTTATTATGAATTCAGAGAGAGAGAGGTGTAACAAAGAATACAATTATATATAGATGGAATGAAATTTTCAGAAAAATTCCAGATGACATAAGTAGTATAGATTAATTGATTGAAGAGGAGGTAGAGACAGAGTGATTTCGGAAGTGTCGATTAGTAATCCGATCTGTATTGTACATTGGTATTGACTCCGTGAACCGCAGTCGAGAATGAGCGGAGTTGCACCTGGAAATGAGATTTTTGCTGATTTTTTAAGCACAAATCTGTCGAAAAAAAAGAGAATAGTGATTTTGGGGTCTTCTGGACATGTTTTAGGGAAATTGGGCTGAAAATGGTTCTGAAATCGCGGTTTTGAGCTGAAAAGTGCCAGAAAGCCGAGATTTCCGGCTGAAAATAGTCAGAAAACAAAAAATTGGTTCAAAAATCGCGATTTACAGCCAAAAATGTATTTTAAATCGCAATTTTAGGCTGAAAAGTGCCCGAAAATCGGAATTTTTGGCTGTTAATGATCTACAGTTAGCCTGAAATTTCAAAACTTCCAGTCCCTAATGAGTTTTTGCTTGAGTTTTTGGAAGTTTTTGAACAAAAATTGACCGAAAACATAGAAATTTTGAATTCAACGTCTTCTGAATGCTACTGAATCAAGATGACATCATCCGGGAGTCTTTTGATTCGAAAAATAGTAAATATTATGATTTTCAATGAGAAAAATGCAAAGTTGAGATTTCTATCTGAAAAAACGGGAATTTTCGAACAAAAATTCGTATTTGACGTCTTCTGTGAGCTCCAGAATCCGGACGACGTCATCTAGAAAATATGTGGGCCGATGAAAACCGGTTTGAAGGCATGCAATCACAAAATCTGACAAAAACTGAATTGAAATCACAGAATTCTGATTTTGACGTCTTCTGAACACTCCAGAATCCCAACGACGCCTTCTAGGGCTGTGGCTACACTTTTATGATAGAGAAATGTCAAAAATCCGTTTCTGTTTCTTTTGATCACAAACAAGAAATTAGAGAACCCGTTTTGAATTCGTTTTTTAGCTGAAAAATCATCAAAAACCATTAAAAACCCGAAGTTTTACGCTGAAAATCGAAATTTTTCATCGATTTCGATGGTTTTTTTTTTTAGCTAATTCTCGATTTTAACCTCAAAAAATGCTGAAATTTCGGGAATTCCGTCAGGTTTTCACGGTTTCTTAAAATTCCAGAATTCAGATGACGTCATCTGAATTCTGGAGCTGTCAGATTCACTCTGAAGCATCAATGATCCTTTTGTAGTTTCGAAATCGCTTCTAATTGTCTTCTGGAGCCTTCAGAAGCGACTTGACGTCTTCTGAAGGCCTCGGAAGCTATTTCTATTCGATTTTCATCATTTTTGGTCAAAAATGACAAAAAGTGAGTCGTTTTTTCATCATTTCAGGTAAAAAATGACCAAAATAAGTCATTTTTTCATCATTTTGGGTCAAAAATTACCACAAAAGTCATTAAAATCAAGTGTCCTCCTTACCGTCTCAGCATCCTGAATAAGATGTGCCTCTGATTCAGTCCAATCCTCTGGTGCTTGTGTATCCTTTCCAGTGTAAATGAGCACATCGAATGAGACGGGCTCTTCGAGAAGTGGAAGAAATGACACCGACGCTGTGATTTGGCTGAAAATGAAGGAAAAATGACTAAAAATTCATATTTTTCTACTCAAAAACCGCCTTTTCTGCTCAAAATCTCACATTTTTTCCGGAAAAATGCCTAAAATCCCAGTTTTGCTCAAAAATGCACATTTTTCTGCTCAAAATCTCTCAAATTTTCCATAATTTCCTTCTTTTAATACAAATATAATTGAGGATCATCTCTATTCCTCCTCTCCACCAATTAGTCAAACAGAGAAAAAACCGTCTGTCGCCAACAATTCGACCACAGATGACGCTCTTTTTCGAACGGATTACTCTCACTGAACGAGATATAATTACGGTAGGGGGACCTCTTCTTTTTGAATAAAAAGGGACCGAGATAATTTAGTTTTAGAATTGCAAAAAGAGAAAAGTTTGCCTCAGAAATGCAAAAATGGAGGGGCTGGCGTGTCTTTGACGCGTTTTTTGAAATTATTTTGATTCAAAAATACTTAATTTAGATGGTGGAGAGTTGAGAAAACTTTTTTATTCCAGAATTTTCTGAAATAATTTCAAAAAATGTCTGTCTGTGTGTCCTTAAGACATGTCCAGATGTCCAAAAATGAAAAGCAAAAAAAGTTTGAGCCTAGGTGGGGTCGAACCCTGGTCGCTCTCCTACCACTTGTCTACCTTAACCACTCGGCCACCACTTTTTCAACGAACACTCGATTTTTTGAGTTTTTAGATGATTTTTAGTGGTTTTTAATGTTAAAATGTGAACTTTTCCGATGATTTTTCAGAATCTCTTCTAATTCTAAATGATAATCGAAAATTCGACTTTTTCGCGAAAAAAAATTCAAAAATTCGAAGAAAAAAATTTCACTTTGCCGCCAAAATACCCGGTCTGGCGTGACTTTAGCGCGTTTTTAAAATGATTTTGATTCAAAAATACTCAATTTTGATGGAGGAAAGTGAAAAATGCCAAAAAATTTGAGATGGCTGGGGTGACTTTAGTGTGTTTTTGGTTCATTTTGCTATAAGATTTTGAAGGAATAACTAAAGCTGGGGTGTCGTTGACGCGTTTCATGACTGAAAGTCGTAAATTTTTAGTCGGAAAAACAAAGGCTCGCGCGCCTGAGGCGTCGTTTCCCTCAAAACTGAAGTGAAGCATTTTGTGTGAAAAATGACGATTTTCAGCTCAAAAACAACCGAAAAATTAATAAAAACGACAAAAATTAGCTAAAAAATATCAAATCTTGAGTCAAAAAAGATAATTTTGAACTGAAAATTTTAGATTTTAGTCCAAAAATGTCGTAATATTCCGGTTTTATTGCTCCAAACACCCAAATAAATCCCCATTTTCTCTTACCGAAGAACATCTCCAATCTCTTTCTGAATCGTCTTCTGATCCTTCGTGCGATGCGCGTTTTCGCTGCAAAAAAACCAAAAATTAAACAAATTACACCGTTTTTGAAGAGAGGAACACAGAAAATCTGAATTTTTGAATGGAAAAATCGATTAAAACACCTTAAAATCCCATAAGAACCCCGAAAACTCAAAAACAAAAAAGAAAAAAAAGAAACTTCCCATGCCGGGAATCGAACCCGGGCCGCGTGGGTGAAAACCACGAATCCTAACCACTAGACCACATGGGAGGACGAAGAAAGGTGGCGAGGAGGGTGTAGAGGAGAGTGCGGGGCGAACGGGGAGTGGAGAGACGCGCGAAGGTGCGCCAGTTACACAATTTTGGGTGGTTTTTAATGATTTTTTGGGTATTTTTTCAATTTTTGTGGTGGTTTTTACCGATTTTTATAAATTTCTGGTCTTTGATATTCGTTTATGGGGTCAAATGGTGTTATTCTGAGCAGTTTTCCAGAACAGCACCGTTTCTGCCCAAAAAGCGAAAATCAAAGGCCAGAAATTCAAAAAATTCGGCGAAACCCACCACAAACATCGAAGAAATAGAAGAAAATGTATTAAAATTCACCAACATTCACCCAAAAATGTCAATCTGGTGCGTCTTCGACGCGTCGAGTTTTTATTGAAAAAGGCGTCAAAGGTGCCCCAGTTGACAGGGCTTTTGGCCAATTTTATAGGTGAAAAGCGGAATTTCTCCGATTTTTGTGCATTTTTCTGAAATTATTGCTCAAAAATGACAACTTTCCACTGTAAAATCTCCAATTCAACAATTGACGGATTTCCAGTCAATTTCAGTCATTTTAAGCCGATTTCGCCAAGCTTTCCGTCAATCTCAGCCGATTTTTGACGAATTTTCAGTCATTTGCAGTCAATTTTGAGTGATTTAAAGTCATTTTCGATCGATTTTGACGGATTTACGATCATTTTTCAGCCGATTTCGACGGATTTTCAGTAATTTTCCACCGAATTTTTGTCTTTTCCGGTCATTTCCATCTCAAAAAGCTTCAAAATCAGCTTCCGGTAGATCTCCCGCCGAGAGCTTGAAGAATCTATCGACCACCTGCTACTAAAGAGGGGGGTCATCCACACCCTAATGTAGATTACGCAATTCACAGAGATGCCGTGTGAAGTGATATCCCCTTAGAAGAAGAAGCACTCTTGACATTTTGGATTGTTTTCCGAAAGGATTTGTTGAGGTGGTGGTGGGAAGGGGTTACGGTGTGATGAGATAACACACCTTTGACACCTTTGCCGGGTAAACAGGAAGGGGATTTAGGAAAGAGGTGGAGAGGGTCGAGAATCGAAAATGGCCGAAAATCTGTCAAAATCGGCTGAAAATGATTGAAATCCGTCAAAACTCGCTAAAAATGACTGAAAACCCATAAAAATAGGCTAAAATGACTGAAAATCTATCAAAATCGGCTGAAATTGACCGAAAATCCGTCAATTTTTGAATTGGAGATTTTACAGTGGGAAGTTGTCATTTTTGAGCAATAAGGCATCTGGAGCTTCTAGAAGATCCAGAAGACTTTAGAAGCCGTTTCACGTCACAGCGATAGGTTTCAGAGGAGATTCTGGAGGGGCTTAAAGTCGTGGAGACGCTTTGAGAAGGCGTCAGAATTTTCGAGAAGCTTCTGGAGTCTAGAACCTTCCTGACGTCATCAGGAGGCTTCAGAGCGTGATCGAAAAGGTTCTCTGACGTGTCCATGATTCTGGAGCTCTCAGAAAACGTGAGAATGCTCCGATGTGTCTTCTAATGCTAATTGACGTCGTCTAGATACCCCAGAAGCTTTCTAGAGAATTCTGGGCCCTCTGAAACTGATCTGAAGCAAATTTTCATCAAAAAGCGAGTTGAGGACCTCAAAATTAGTTTTTTAGTTGAAAAATCAGCGAAATTCAGCCCCAAATTCACCTGTGACCTGTCCAACACCTTCAGAATCTCAAAATTGCAATTTCTGACAAATTTCAGCATCCCAAACCCAAAAAACTCAAGCTATCCATCGATTTTCCATTCAAAACCTCAAATTTCCATCAATTTTCCATTATTTCCTACCCATCCTCATCGACATCCTCCGTATGAATATCGAATTGCCATCTCTCGACGACCGCCTTCGTCTTCACCTCCGAAATCACCATCACCAGCCGTTTCAGCTGCTTTTTCGCGAGCCAATCTGGAAAAATTATCGATTTTTTGAGTTTTTACACGAAAAAACATGATTTTTCAGGTTTTTTCAGGCTACATACACTCGACTTGTTTCAAAAGTGGCTTCATGAATGCTTCAAGCTTCTTATCGTTCGTAACGAACAACGCCAGTCCGTATTTCTTCTCCCGCTTGAAACTGTCACTTGGATACAATCCACGTTGATAGAGAATACTGCTTAGACCGTAATCTGCAAAAAATTCTGAAATTTTTGAGCCCAAAATCCGCGGAAATCGATACCAAAGAACTCTTTGACGAGTTGTGCCGATCCTTTGAGTGAAATCGCGTTTTGCGTCTTTACCTCTGTCATTTCCTGAAATTTTTTATGATTTCTAGGTAGAAAATGGGGTTTTTCATGTGAAAACAAGACAAAAACGGGAAAAAATGATGAGAAATGGGTGAAATGAGGCGAAACAAATTCAAAAAATTGATTATTGGCGGCAAAACGAGAAATACGCCAGCAAAACATCGAGTTTCGCGCCTTACACCTCGTTGGCGTGTTTTCGGTTTTTTCGCGGACTCGTATCGAATAAATTAAAAATCATCGATTTTACATATTTCCAGTTGAAATTTCGTGTTTTTACTGTGTTTTTCGACATTTTTGAGTTGTGTTTGATAAAAAATGGGTTTTGCTGGCAAAAATGCGGAGGAAGTCATCAAAACTTGGTAAAAATCGGTGGAAATCGATTTGACTCGTTTTTCTCTGGTAATTAGTGGTTTTTGACGATTTTTGACAGTTTTTATGCAATTTTTACTGTTTAAAACGTATTTTTAAAGTAAAATTGCTATAAAACCTTAAAAATCCATCGAGAATTACTAATTTTCAACACCAATCAATTTTCTTCGATTTTTTATATTGTTAGCTCATTTTTCTTCAATTTTCAGCGTTTTTATGATATTTTTGCTTTGAAACCCCGTTTTTCACTTCATAAACTCCCAAAAAATGCAAATTTCCATTCCAGATGAATCGCTTGGTGGTCATTTCCGCTCGTCGCATGGCGTCGGCCGCCCCGAAAACCTCCACCGGAATCGAGCACGCCGAGAAGGCGAGACAAGTCGCCGGTAAGAACAATTGGTTGAAAATCAGCGAAAAAATTCGAGAAAAAAATGGAAAATTTCAATGTTTATGTGAAAAAATGGATTTTTATGTGAAAAACACGAAATTTTTGACATTTTTAAAGGGAAAATTGGTAAAAACCGCACTTTTCACTAACAAAACACTGTTTTAATCAATTTTCGTCGGAAACTGAAGATTTCAGTTGGAAATCCGGAGATCTGGCGCACCTTTGGCGCAAAAACTAGTTGTTTGGTTATTTGTCTGAACATTTGCCTTCTCTTTTTTTTCTACTGATTTTAAGAAAGTTACACACTTTTTTCACTGTTTTCAGCTGTTTTTAGCGCTGAAAATTGCAATTTTCAGTCTAAATGGGCTGAAATTGGAATTTTCAGAACATCTGGCGCACCTTCGGCGCGAAATATTTCTGGTCGTGTTTTCTATGAATTTTCTAGGAAAAAACATAATTTTTAGATTTAATTTGGACAAAAAAGCGGATTTTCAGCTCCGAAATCATTTTATTATCGAAATGTTGACCTAAAATTCTACATTTTCTGGTAAAAACCCTCGAAAACTATTACATTTTAAGAGAATTACATACTTTTTGCACTGTTTCGCATTGTTTTTCAGCTGAAAATCGCAATTTTCAGTCTAAATGGGCTGAAATTTGATTTTTCAGAACATCTGGCGCACCTTCGGCGCGAAATATTTCTGGTCGTTTTTTCTATGAATTTTCTAGGAAAAAACATAATTTTTAGATTTAATTTGGATGAAAAAGGCGGATTTTCGGCACCAAAGTTATTTTTTTTATCGAAATATTGACCTAAAATTCGAATTTTTCAGGTTAAAAAACCCTTAAAATTTATCAAATTTTCAGAAAACTACATACTTTTTGCACTATTTTCAGTTGTTCCTATCTGAAAATCGCAATTTTTAGCCAAATTCATCATTTTTCTCCCAAAAACCCCTCCAAAACCAATAAATTCCTCTAAAAAAATGAATTTCAGGCGGAAAACCGGACTGGTCTCTCTACAAATGCGACGATTATCTGAAATTCGATAAATACTCGTACGCGCATGCTGAAATCACAATGAACAAATCACGTGTCCCACAGCCAACCAATCGAAAAGCCGACGTTTTGCCCAAAGTTCGTGCTTAATTCCATTGGAATCAGTTTATCACTAATTTTCATAGATTTACGCCGTTTTTGACTGAAAAATTCGAAAAATTTCAAATTTTTTCGAGAAGTTCAGTCGGAAACACATCAATTTCACCGATTTTATGTAGATTTTTCGTATAAAAAGTTCGGTTTTTTCGTGTTTTAATGTGTATTTTCATTTGTTTTCATTGGCTGTTACCATGACTACCTTGACAACCTGTTTCCATGGAAACAGGCTGCTTTATTCTCTTTTTTTTCATTTTGCATTATTTTCTCAATTTTTCAGATATTTATGTGAAAAACAAGAGATTTTCGATATTTTTTGAGTGAAAATCGGAAAAAATTCGTAGTTTTTACCACCAAAAAGTAAAAAATCCGGAAAATCTGGCGCACCTTCGGCGCAAAAACTTTCCGGTCGTGTTTCACTCGATTTTTGACTGAAAACTTGCTTTTCTTCAATTTTTCTACTGATTTTAAGAAAATTGCATACTTTTCTCACTATTTTCAGCTGTTTTTAACGAAAAATCGCAATTTTTAGCATAAATCGGCTGAAATTTAATTTTTTAAAGAAAATCTGGCGCACCTTTAGCGCAAAAGCTTTCTGGCCGTGTTTTACTGATTTAAACTAGGTTTTTTCTAGTTTTCATCGACTTTAAAAAAGTAAAACAGATTTAGTTTTAATTTGGATGAAAAGAGCGGATTTTTTCGGAACCAAAATTTTTTTAATCTAAAATTTTTTTTTTCGATTTTCGAACAATTTATTTAAACTGAAAATATTGATTTTTCTGCTCGAAAATAGAAAAAAAAACCGTTTCCCTACTTTTCCCACTGTAAATTCCATTTTTATCTCTTTTTCTCCCCCGAAACTCTTCTAAAATCCCAATTTTTCATAATTTCAGCTCAATTCCAGGCAATGCCGGGTGATCAATTGAATTCGGATCAAATCACCAGAATATTCTCTGGAAGTACCGCTAGAATTGAGGAATTCTTCTCAAAATGGAATTTTGCCAACGCGAATTCGACTCAATTCGGAATGAGTGCCGGAGATAAGAATGTTAGTGGAGAAAAGTGAAAATTTAGGCTGAAAATGATGGAAAAATCATGTTTTTTGATGAAAAATGAGCTAAAACCAGCAAAATTGTGCAATTTTGAAGTCGTCTGGCGCGCCTGCGGCGCTCTTTTTTTAATAAAAAAATCGACGAAATTTACCGATTTTCAGCAGTTTTTAATCGAAATTTAATTTACGAATTTCGAGTAAAAACTGCTGAAAACCTGCAAACTTCGATGACAATAAGGTGCGCCGCAGGCGCGCCAGACTGCCTCAAAGTTGACAGATTCGCATGACTTTTAGTGTTTTAAGCTCATTTTCAGTTGAAAAACGCGATTTTTCAGCACTTTTTACTTGAAAAACTCTTATTTTTTTTGTTTTTCCCCCTTAATTAATAAAGTTTCAGTTATTGGGTGACAAGATAGCTGCAGTAATCGATCGGGACGAGTTGACGGCGATTCTTTTGGAAACTGTTAGGCTTCTGAGTCGAGAGAGAGATGGATTGGAGGTAATCGGGGATTCTGGAGCTTCTGAAGATTCTGGAATTTTCAGTTATTGGGAGACAAGATAGGGAGACATTCTCCTGACGTGTCCAGGAGGCTATAGACGGATTCTGGAGCATTCAGAAGACGTGAGAATGCTTCTGAAGACATTCAGAAAATTTTGGGGCTCTCAGACGACGTAAAAAGCCTTCTGGAGCGTTCAGAAGACGTAACATTCCTGTAGATGACGTGTGAAGGATTCAGAATGCTCCAGAAGACGTTTGGAAGATTCTGAAGGTGTTTCTGTGATCTGGCGCGCCTTCGACGCGTTTTTATGATAGAAAATTCGAAAATTTTGGGAGAAATCGTGAAGAAAACCACCAAATTCAGTTGATTTCTGAAGTCTGGCGCGCCTTTGACGCGTTTATCAACTCTCTGGCGCGCCTTTGACGCGTTTTTCAACTCTCTGGGGTGCATTTGACGCGTTTTTCAACTCTCTGGCGCGCCTTTGACGCGTTTTTCAACTCTCTGGCGTGCCTTTGACGCGTTTTTCAACTCTCTGGGGTGCCTTTGACGCGTTTTTCAACTCTCTGGCGTGCCTTTGACGCGTTTTTCAACTCTCTGGGGTGCCTTTGACGCGTTTATCAACTCGCTGGGGTGCCTTTGACGCGTTTATCAACTCTCTGGGGTGCCTTTGACGCGTTTATCAACTCTCTGGGGTTCCTTTGACTCGTTTATCAACTCAAATCCCCAATCTTCACTCTCTTTTTCAGAGTCTCCTCAACAACGATCTGTGTGATAAAATTCTGACGCACGCAGCACTCAAATCGGAGGATGGATACCCGAAAAGTATTCATGGTGAGGGGGAGAAACTTCTTACAACCGCGCTCTACCGAAATCAATGAAAATAGTGTGTGAAATTGAGAGACGCTGAGATAAAGAGACAATTTCCAAGGGTATTTCGGTGGAGCGCAGTTGTAACCACTGTGCCGAGCTGATAGAAAATTCCATCATTTTCAGCCCTAATGGAAGCTCAGAAATGTGTCGTCAACACAATGTTTCATTCGGCTAAAATGAGGGATCGATTCTAGTGAGTTTGGGGAGATTTTCGACGATTTTAAGTCATTTTTAGCCGATTTTGACGGATTCTTAGTCATTTTTTGCCGATTTTCAGTCAAAAATGTCCAAAAAATTAGGTATTTTGACGGGTTTTTGACCATTTCCCGTAATTTTTTGCTGATTTTGGGTCGAAAATGTCGAAAACTCAAGTACTCAGGCAACTCAATATTAGTCTAATCCTACAACCGCATCAATCTAATCTCAATCTCATTAGATTAGTGGATTTTGCTTGCGCAAACTTCGTTCGCGCCAGGATCCACGAATAAGTCAGTACAAAACGCTCAAAATTTCATTCATTTTCTTCTTTCATTTTTTATTTTAATGTTTATTTTCTAAGTTTTATTTCCCTATTTATGGATCGGAAGTTTGAAACCGTTGCGAACTAATTTCGCTTGCGGTTTTACCGACTTTTTCATCATTTTCCACTATTGAAAATTGTATTTTTCGGTATCTATGGCTCCTCAAGTCTTCAACTCCACTCTTCAGTCTTCCACAACTTCCACCTGGTTTGGAAAAAAAGGCAACATTGCGATGAAATAGTGAATAAATTCTTTGGTAAGCGAATTGTATATCTTACAATTAACAGTGAATAATAGTTCTTTACTCAGGTGTTATCGTCTACTTCTTCAACGTCAGTGCTCTTTATATAAACTTCGAACGAAGATTTTTTTGTGAGTTCAGAAATTAAAAAGTTTTTGATAATTTCGTTTATTTTACAGCAAAACTCGCTGAGTGGACGACAATGGAGAGCAGCCGGACAGAGAACAACTTGGTCGTTTTCCACTTGCAATGGATTTTCGACTAATTTTTAATTTTTTTCTGTTATATTTTTTTTACATTTCTATTGTAAAAACTCCATTTTTTATTTGAATAAATGTACTATTTCTTTTTACCTAAAAAATTTTCAAATATTTTGACTAGTTACACAAGATTTCACATCAATCTAATGAGACGGCGCATTAATCTTACAAGATTGCTCATCAATCTAATTAGACGCGGCACTAATCTAATCATGCCAACATTCAAGCGAATCTAACTGATGCCGCGTCTAATTAGATTAATATTGAGTTGCCTGAGTATTTTGACGTATTTTCGGTCATTTTTAGCCGTTTTCTGTCGATTTTCTGGTTAAAAATGTCCAAAATCGAGGTTTTTTTGACAAAATTTTAGTCATTTTTGGCCGATTTTGACGGATTTTGAGTCGAAAATGTTGAAAATCGATGTATTTTTACCGATTTTTAACCGGTTTTGGCGAATTTTCTGCCGATGTTTTGCGTTTTTCCACTCAAAATTGTCATTTTTTGCCCATTTTCAGTTTGGACCCGCAAAACAGTGAAAACATCCTCCAATTCCTCTCCGAATTCGACGAATCAAAGAGAAAAGAGTCGAAAATTGGTTGGATTCGTGAAATGAATCAAGTTCAATCGTCAGAAGTCTGGTATTTCTATCATCGAATCGCATTCATTGCAACCGCTATGAATCGAGACATTCAGGTGAGAAAATGGGACGTCTGGCGTGTCGTTGACGTGTTTTTATGCCAGAAAATAAGAGAAATCGTGAAAAAACATGAAGAAAAGCAACAAATGCAGCGGGTTTTCAATTTCTGGCGCGCCTTCGGCTCGTTTTTATTGAGAAAAATGGAAAGAAAATCTTAGAAATTCAGAAATTGCAGTGTCTGGCGTGCCTTTGATGCTTTTTTCACCAAAATTAGAGTTCACACAGTCTGGGGTGTTTCTGACGCGTTTTTATGCCAGAAAAACAGGAATTTTTGGAAAAAATCTTGAAAAAGATGCCAAAAATTATGATTTCTGAAGTCTGGCGCGCCTTTGACGCTTTTTAGTATATCTTGGACATCCGGACTAACAGGACATACATATGGACAATCTTAAGCTCTCTGGCGTGCCTTTGACGCGTTTTTATGCTAGAAAATGGGAGAAACATGAAGAATTTTCCACAAAAACCTTCGAATTACATCAAGATTTTAGATGTCTGGCGTGCCTTTCGGCGCGTTTCTATAAAATCGTTGAAATCAAGGTACTGGAGCGCCTTTGACGCGTTTTTGTGCCGAAAAATTCTTTTGAAAACCAAAATATCAGTCGAATAACGATTTCTGCAGTCTGGCGCGCGTTTGATGCGTTTTTATATCTCGGAAATCCGGACTAACAGTGTATACAGATGGACGTTTGAACAATCTGCGTCTGGCGTGCCTTTGACGCGTTTTTAATGGTAAAAAATGCGGAAATTTTGAGAGATATCGTGGAGAAAACCGACGAGTTCAGCAAATTTTTGATGTCTGGCGCGTTTTTTGTTGAGGAATCGGAAGGAAACCACGAAAATCACTCTAAATCACACCAAAAACTCAGAATTCAAAATGTCTGGCGTGTCTCTGACGCGTAAGAAATTTAGGAAAATTTCAAAAAAATCTTGAAAAAAGTCAAAAATTGTGATTACTGAAGTCTGGCGCGCCTTTGACGCGTTTTTCAACTCTCTGGGCGCGTTTTTTTAATAGCAAAATCTTTACGCTGGCGCTCCGTTTGGCGCGTTTTGATAATTTCAAGAATCTGGGGTGCCTTTGACGCGTTTTGTTCAATTCAATTCAAATTCTCCCATTTGTTGCAGAAATCATGGGCGAACAACACTCAAATGATTGATCATCTTCTGACGGCAGTCCGTTGTGTCCTCGGAAAAACTTCTGTTCCACAAATTGATCTACTTCGTGCCAACGAGGCTCTCAAGTCATTCTTCAATGTGTTCTGTCATTTTCATGGCGAAGTTGCGGCGATTAATAAGGTAAAATCTGGAAATTTTCAATTTTTCAGCTGAAAACTAGCCATATCTGAAATTCAGATAGTTTTAAGCAATTCCAGACTCATTTCCAATCATTTCAAAAAAAGAAAAAAAGAATTGCCACCAGTGGGGTTCGAACCCTGGTTGTTTTTTTGATAGGTCACCTGTCTACCTCAACCACTCGGCCAACACATTTTTTTTTGAAATTTGTAAATTTTTGCATTTTTTTTGTATTTTAGGATAATATGGTTTTAGGATAATATGGGTCAAGTTTTGTGTTTTTCATAACAATTGAAACCCAGAACCTCGTTTTCAGGCGTTTTTCACTGGTTTTCAAGTGTACTGGCGTGCCTTCGACGCTTTTTCTATCGAAATTAGACTTAAATTTTTACCAAAAACCGTCAAATTATATCAAATAGCTACTTATATCATGATTTTAGATGTCTGGCGCGGCTCTGGCGCGCCTCTGACGCGTTTTATGCCAAAAGAATGAACATTTTCGAAAAAGTCTTGAAAAAGCTCTAATTTTCATCAAAATTCATCAATTTTTTGCAGAAAAAAGCGATGGAAGCGTGTCAAGTGCTCCGTGACACGATTTGCTCTGCCGATATCGTCGGTGATGACGTCATCCAATCGGCGATTCACGCCCTCTCTGTCCCCCCACTTCCAATGGTTCTTTCGGTGATCTGCGCGGATCCTACAGTACCCCTGGACACGTCATCAATCGATAATCCAGAAAATTCTGAGAAAGAAGAGAGAGAATTCAAGAATATGACAATGATGGAGGCACTTTTGATGGCATTGGATAAACAGTTGGCTCGAGCCGTCGCTCTTCTGAATAACACTCCACACGATCAAGTGTCACACGAGGCGAATACGCTTACGGATCTCACTGGACCCTATTTCCAGGCGTTGGCTAGGCTGTGTGTTGAGAGTAAACATGTCAGACGGTATTGTAGGATTAGGGTGAGTTTTTGAGCTGAAAATTGAGCATTTTGATGGTTTTTACCATAAAAAAACGCGCCTATGGAACGCCAGACACAGATTTTTCAGATTTTTTTAAATACGAAAGTTCAGGATTGTCCATCTGTATATACTGTTAGCCCGGATGTCCGAGTAATATTGGAAAACGCGTCAAAGGTGCGCCAAACTTCAGAAAACGTTACTCTTTTTGAACATTTCTGTATTTCTGGCATAAAACGCGGCAGAGGCGCTCCAGAACCTTGATTTTACCGATTTTTGTATAATTCCCAGAAGTTCGATCCGTGAAAAAGCGTCTGAGGCGCGCCAGACATTTGAAAACTTGATATTATTTGACGGTCTGAATCTTAGCACCATTTTGATAGAGGAAGCGTCGAAGGCACGCCAGATACTGAAAATTCTGAATTTCTAAGGTTTTCTTCCTATTTTTTTCGATAAAAACGCGCCAGACATCAAAAATCAGGTGGATTCGTCTGTTTTCTTCAAGATTTCACTCAAGGTTTACGCATTTTCTAGAATTCTGAACTGAAAATATTGTCTTTCTGAGTTAAAAAAGTGTCCAAATGTGAATGTGTTCTGTCTCATATCGCTTTCCCCTTTGTTTCTAAGCGTGTACATATTCTTGTTAATCACATAATTATCATGAGCAGATGGTCATAGAGATAATTATCTACCTTTTGATCCTAGGACTCCTCGCTCGTCCAGGGATCAGGTAGAGAAGGAAACCTTTTCGGTGGGTGGCTATGGATTGAGAAGACCCCCAATGGAGCAGTTCTGCTAGGGATTATAGAAAGAGATAAAATCCTGATTTTGTGCTTCTTTCGGCAGAATTCATAAGCTAGATGTCTGTTTTCTCGTGTTGGGATGATGGTTGGATTCTGAATTCACCAAGATCCTGAAGCTCGTTCTTGAGAAGGATTACTGTATCGCTTCTAGTTGCTATTTAGAATTTTCTATCAGCTTCTGCTGATCCGTTCTGATTAGAACCCTAATTAGCGGAGGCTCCACCTCTTTGACCGTCCCACTGTTGGCTCGAGACCAGAGTTGCATGGAATTCCGACTTCCGACTTCCGAGTTCCGGATAAGGAAATTCACTTCCGACTTCCGTTTTAGAAAAAATCACTTTCATGCAACTCTGCTCGAGACATCTGCTCGTACGTATAGCCTACTCGCCTCCTGTCTACTCTAATTAGTTTAGCTAATTAGCTTCAATTAGCGACCGCTCATCGCGTCTTGTTACGTGAACAACCTACCACGGCGTTCACGTTCGTACCACAATGTGTATAATTAGAGCACAGCGAGTGCCGGGTAGAAGGCAGGTGGTGCTGTGGAAGGCAGAGAGGCTCTCCATATGCAAGACACACCTCCTCCCCTCCTCCTCCTTCTTCTCTACGTCTCCGTCTATGAGCATCTCTCCTCTTTTTGATATAAAAATGAAGGAGAGAGTGTCATTCGACGGAGGAGATGAAGAAGGCAGTGGTGGTGTGTGAGAGCACATGACACCGCCTTTTCTCTCCATTCTGGAGTTTTTGTGGAGTTTTTTGGCTTTATAGGCTGTTTTATCTGTGGCCAGACTTGGACAGGCGGTACGGCCACCCAGCTCTTGGTCTAGCGCAACATGTTTTCGCGCGATATTCAAGTTTTTAAATGAAAAACTTGGAAAATCGCGATTTCCTAACAATTCTGAATGAAAATTAAAGCTGTTAAAGCGATTTTCACAACCAGACAAAATTGGGACTTTTTCCTGAAATTTCGAGATCTATTGGCGATTTCTTCATCAACGACCTATAAATTTGGTCATAGGTACTTTCGACTACGCAGCTTCTATTTCTGCAAGCAAAACCTGCTAAATGTTTCTTCAAGCCGAGTCAGAGGTGGGCGAGATTGAAGCCGAGCTTCAATGATTTGACAGCCTGGCTGTCAAATTTCACGCCCGCTGTCAAAATCTCTGCGTCTCTCGGCCGCCGCCACTCTCTCGCCCCCCTCGCCTCCCCACTCGAAATTTCGAAGGAGGAGGGCGCGGAAAAGGCTAATTTCGCCGGTTTTGGATAAAATTTCGATCTGAAAAGTGATAAAACTATTAGAAGAGAACATTCTCTTTCGATTTATGTAAAATTTATAACTATTTTATCGGAAAAAATTCTCAAAAAAGACGAAAAACTGAAATTAGTGGAAAAATTGCAGAAAATTCCCGATTTTGAAAAATTTTTCCACTAAAAAGTTTTTGGTTTTTTGATATGTTATCAGTTTTAGTGGTGTCTAATGGAATACCAATCCCTGGTTAATTCGGTTCAATAGCGGTCATTCTGTGGAGAAAACCCGATTTTGAGCTGAATTTATGGGAGGAGTCATTAGGACGGTTTGATTTCGGAGGTGGTCCACTAAAAGTTCCATTTATTCTTCATATACTGTTGTCATAGACATTATCTAAAGGGAGAAAAAAGAATTTTCAAAAAATATTAGGT
The DNA here is from genome assembly GCA_002259235.3 of Caenorhabditis latens. NCBI lineage: Eukaryota > Metazoa > Nematoda > Chromadorea > Rhabditida > Rhabditidae > Caenorhabditis > Caenorhabditis latens. The sequence continues at coordinate 15,860,567 of CM056095.1, forward strand.
ATGGGCCGTTTTGTGGTAGAACGAAGTCATCTCTCAATATCTGGAAGACAAATAGGAAAGGTACATGAGAAGAGGGGTGTTAGAGGAAAAGTTGGGGAAGAGGAAAAGAGAAAGGAGAGTGGGGAAGTGATGTAATGTGTAATGTTACAGAATACGCGCATGTGAGAGACGGAGGCATGACGAGAGGACAGACGACGGAAGAGAGTGCGTGAAGAAAAGAAGGATGTGGTAATAAAACGGTGTATATAAATTGATGAAAAAATTGAATAAATGTGTTTAAATATGAACTATGTTGATAATTTCAAAGTTTTCTGATGGCGGATGTACGTCGAGCCCATGAAGGTAGATTGGTGGCAGCATCATGTTTGTGTTTGTACTCACCATCACCTGGAAAAGGACTGATAAGGAAATATGTAGTGATTGATTACCTCCAAAAATTAGTGTACGGCGAGAAGATGGAGGGAGGTGTGCTTCGCGATGAACATTCCACATCATATTTCTTTGATTGTTGAAACCAACGGGTTGATTTCTTCGTGAGGGAGTTTCTCTGAGGAAAATTTCCGTAGCCCTAGCGGGATCATAGAGATTCACGTCGGGGGCGTTGGTAACTACCCGCAGTCTGGCGTTCATCATATTCAGCTGCATTTTTGTTCTCACGTGGTCTTTGAATTTATTAATTGTGGAGAATGAACGTTCCACAGATGCAGTTGAGGAAGGAATGACGAGAGTAGAGCGCATCAATGCAGCCACGTTTTCGGTAATACCGAAATAAGTTGATTCCTTGAGAAGAGATTGGAATATTAGCGAACCGTTAACCTTTCTGAGATCTTCTTCGTTTTTCCACTTTTCCAAGAACGGTTTAGAACTAATTACGGAATCAGTAATTGAATCGACGCGTGATTTCAGGTTATTGAGAAATGTTCTGTACTCATCGGCTACAGTAGGAGAGCCTCCTGGAGAGGAGAAAGCGGTAGACAAAATGGCCAATGACTCATCGAAAGCATCCATTCGAAGATTGTAATTGATTTTGTTCTTGGATACATAGAAAGGAGAATCCCGTTCGGAAATGATGGTTTTGGATATTGCCCACGAACATTGTTTGTAGTTCTGTCTATGGAGTACATGTTCACATGTGGCGGCATCGATAACGATTTCTGGATGGAAAGCGTAGAATTGTAAGATGTCTGCATCATCTTCCGGCAGTTGAATCTTAGCACTGTTCACCACAGATGCCTGGTGTGATTGCTTGAAATCTTCGTGTGTATTCCAATCAAACGCGAAGTACTGCTTCAATACTGGCACTTTATCAATTGACTTAATATCCCCATCGTCAATGGCTTCAAGGAATTTGTCAACTTCGGCTTTATAGCTGACCTTATTTTTAACATCCTGCAATCCTCGTGTTTTCATCTCTTTAATGGTAGCTTGCACATCAACATTAAAATCTTCCTCGACCTCGTCTGGGAAACGCAACCTAATAAGAGAAGGACGTTGTTTCAAACCTGCTATGAATGATTGGTCTCCGTCGTCCAACTGATCTTGTGTTAATTGGAAGACTGCATTGGCATCTCGTACTGGATTTGGAGGAGTGAACAAGCCGTTGAGGAATTTTTGATCACACGGTTTTATTTGATTGGGGTTCGTTGGTTCAGCACAAGCGAAACCGTAAGATTTAACATACGTTCTAGGAGTCGTCGTGAGGTTCTCATCAAACGATTTCGTATGATCAGCTGCCCCAATTTTGTAGAATGTGGAATTAAGCAGCATCTCAGCCTCTGCCATTAGATATTCCTCTCGTTGTAAATTCAAGGAGAGATGTGTGTATTCTTTATACAGGTTATTGAGAGCATTGAGACGGACAAATACTCGAGCGTCTTTCATCACATAATACAATCCAGTCATCTGAATTTTCACTTGATCAGTCAATTCTGTAGAACTTCTCTCAATTACAGAATGTTGAATTGTGATGAGGATGGTGCTGTAGTAGGTTAACACTTTAACACTACACTTTCATGAAATGCACTACCTCTACCGGAGATGTACCAACAGACGATGCAACACGTCTTTTTCTTGATAGAGTCGTATATGGTACATTGATTGAGTTGAGCATTTGCCACAGGACTCCCTAAATCCTCTTCATATCCAATTTCCAATCCCCTTTACTCACCTCCACCACACCATCGGGTTTTCCTCGAATTACTACGATGCAATAGTTCGTCGGGTTCCACTCCGGTGCTTTTTTTATTACACACTCCTTCTTTGTGGAGAGGGTAATGAACGAACATTTCTCATTTGAATTTATCAAGTCGAGAGGGCGATGAATTTGCGAAATATGCAAGAAACATTCGTCTAAATCGACACTAGCTTCGGAAGAAGCAATTATTAGTAGAAGTAATGTGGTAATCATTTGAGTGCAGCTTCACTTTTTGCAGCTCGTTTCTCCCTATTCCCTTTCCAATCGATTCAACTATTTCCTCCCACTATACGCAGACATCTAGACATCTCTCCGTCTGCATCTCTGCGTATAATGTCTATGCCGCTAAACTCGACCAACATTTTTACACCTCATACACATTCAAACGTCACATTCCAAATTTATTGATTTTCAATCTCTTAAAATGATACCAACACTTTTCAATTAAATCATATCATTACAATTGAGAGAGACAATGATTACACAACACTTAAACAATGGAATCATCGAAATTAATTAAATTTCTTTCCGCTGCCGCTCTTTCTTCTCTTCTTTTCTTTCGCCAATTCTTAACCACCACGACTATGATACAGCTCATTGCAACAAATATGGCGATGAGTATAAGCCATCCCCCTCCACTCAAAACCGTCTCAGCAACGCCAGCTGCCTCCAGATTCGATCCATTTCCGCCCGTCGTTCTCATCAATCCCCATCCACCTTCTTCTGCCTTCTTTTTTTCGATTTCACATAATCTGAAATATTTTCTTCTCTATTTAGGCGCAATCCTCTCTTTTCTTACTCGGCGACTCCTTCGTTCGCATTGTCCGCTATCTCTTTGCACGCCGCTAGGAATTCTTCCATTCTGCAAATTCTTTATTTCTTTTATTTCCCTCTATTTATCTGAAATATGAGCAATTTTCGTCATTTAATGCTCGCAAATAACAATATAATCATATAAAACTTCTATATTATTATTTTAAACGCTTTATTCATACAATTAAACTGAAAAAATTACTTTTTTTATTTCACATCGATTTTTCCTCTTCGCCTTCCACTTTCCACACAATCTTCACTCACTTTGCCGCCGACACGTCTGAAAAACTTATATTTAGTTTATAAATACAAAGTTTAATGTGAAAAATTTTTCAAAATCGGGAATTTTCTGCAATTTTTCCACTAATTTCAGTTTTTCGTCTTTTTTGAGCATTTTTTCCGATAAAATAGTTATAAATTTTACATCAATCGAAAGAGAATGTTTTCTTCTAATAGTTTTAACACTTTTCAGATCGAAATTTCATAAAAAACCGGCGAAATTAGCCGTTTCCGCGCCCTCTCCCCCTTTTTTCCGCCGCCGCGGCGAGAGAGTGCTAGAAATGAGGAGTGCGTTTCTCTAGCTTTTTTGACAGCCGCCCCGTTGTCCAGTAGAGCGCAGCTTCATTAATTTCAATCGCCGCCCACCTCTGAGCCGAGTTATGAGCTCGCAAACTTTTCATATGGTTAAGCCATTTCATACGGAATTTTAAATCAGCAAATAGTATACTCAAGATATTTACTTTCAGTATATTATTTGCCGATTTGGAATTCCATGTGAAAAATCTTGACTATATGAAAAGTTTGAGAGCTCATAACTCGGCTCGCAGAGACATTTAGCAGGTTTCGCTTGCAGAAATAGACTCCGCGTAGTCGAAAGTACCTATGACCAAATTTATGGACCGTCTGAAAACGGCGTCTTCAAGGACTTTTCTTGTCAGACATCCAATGACAAGGTTCTGATCCAGATGGCCTCTAGAACTTTTCCTTTGACTTCAACTATATTTGTCATAGACGACATGTGCAAGTTGCTATTCCCAAAACAGCTTCGGTCGCTGAGCAACGAGTCCTCACTCCCTTTTGGAGTACTATGTATTAGTACGTATCGTCGTAATCCTTTGCTTTCTCCGAAAATTTGGAGTCCGAAATGAGCAAAAGAGCTCCGCCTTCTCAATCTTGGAGCCGATTGAGCACACTTACACCTGTGTGAATGTGCATGTCTCTAGCTCCACGACTCGTGATTTTCTAGAAATCATGTGTTGAGTCTGTTTTCTGAATTTCATGAATATGGATTTCACAGGATTTCTATTCAGTTTGAGCTGTTTTATGGCTTCAAAATGGAGAGAATTGACTCAATCTAGGTGGATTGACATAACTACAGTAGTCACGGAGCCAAACGTAGCCGAGAAAGCTGGAAACGTGCATTTCAAGCTCAGGCCTAAAAGTTGAAATTTCCAATTTCCCAGTACCGGATTACTGTAGCTTCTATCACGACCGATGTGAAGGACTCTTAGACGGTTCTAAAGTAGTCCCACAGCGTTCTGGAATTCTTCTCTCTGATCCCTTTTGATCGTTTTCATCGTTCTCTTCCCAGTCCCATTCCTATATGAATCCCTGTTCCAGGTCCTCCCCCCATTGGTGGCCGATGAAGTGAAGAAGCGTCCCGAGGAGCACGACTCCCTTCGCGGTCGAATTGTGCGAATCATGATGCTTCCGTCGGCAACGAAGGACGTCGCCGCCGAATTCCTTTTCATCATTTGTAAACGATCAGGTAGGTGGAGGCTCCACTGTGGAAATGAACATGGTGGCCTAGAAATATGAAATTTGGGTTTTCTAGGCCATTTTGAAGCAAAAAATTTGGACACTTTTTGGACCAAATTCCGACTTTTCCAAAATATGTCAATATGGGGCTCAAAACTTCGGAAATTTTCTGCTGATCACGAATATCGTATCGGTTTTTCTATACGTGGCCGAGGAAACCAGATATGAGTTTTCTAGGCAACCACCTGAAACTGTTCTAAATTAGGGCAATATGGGTGTCAAAACTTTGGAAGTTTTATGAAAAAACGATATGTTGTAGTGGTTTTGAATATAAATCGAGATTTTTAGTTTTTTTCGAAAAATCAAAAATTTTCGAAAAAAAAAAATTCAATTTTTAGAATTTTTCAAAACTTAGCAAATCTTGATTCTGAGTAGTTTCTATCGTCATTTTTGAATGTTTCATGAAATTTCCAACATTTTAAGCCCCATATTGACCTATTTCTGACAATTTTGAGTTGGTGGCCTAGAAACCGACACTGTTGGATTTCCCCACCAATTTCAAATTGCTTCAAAGTAGGTCAATATGGGGCTCAAAATTTAGGAAATGATATGAAAAAGCTATTTATCGTAGTGATTTTGGTTAAAAATCGAAATTTTTAGTTTTTTCGGAAAATCAAAAATTTTCTTAAAAAATTAAAATTTCAGAATTTTTATAAACTTTGTAAATTTTGATTTTGAGTAGTTTCTGTTGTCATTTTTAGATGTTTTATGAAGTTTTCAAAGTTTTCAGCCCAATTTTGCCCAATTTTAGAGCAATTTGAGTTGGTGGCCTAGAAACCAGGAATCCTAGGCCACCAGGTCAAAAAATCTCCAAAATAGGTCAATATGGGGCTCAAAACTTTGGAAATTCTATGAAAAAGCTATCTATCGTAGTGGTTTTGGTTGAAAATTTAGATTTTTGGTTTTTTCGAAAAATTTTAAATTTCAGAATTTTCAAAATTTTGATTTCCAGTCAACCGAATGATCAAATACGTTGGATTCGGACACTCGGCTGGCCATCTCGCCAATCTGGGTCTACTTGGGCAAATAAACCAACCGAAACACGCATCGGATAGTGAAGACTCGGAGACAGAGGACTATAATAAAGTGAAAGATTCGTAAGTGCCTACAGTAACCCGCCCTACAGTAATCACACTGAAAAAGTGCAATTTCCAGTGTGAATCCGGTGACTGGAGCCATGTATCCACCGGATCACGGATCCGCGTTGGCCGGAATGAGTGACGAACAGAAAGAGTATGAGGCGATGAAGTTGGTCGACGCAATGAATAAAATGATGGAGACTGGTGAGTGCTGGAATCGAAAATTTGAATTCACCGCCAAAATTGAGTTCTTGCGAGTTTTTTTGGCTGAAAAACCACATTTTTTTTGGGATTTTTTACCCCTGAGACCCTCGAATTCTTCGTTTTTGATCATTTTTTCGAGAAAATTTCAGATTTTTAGAGCTTTTTTGTTGGAAAACACCGAAATTTAGAGTGGTTTTAGTCGAAAATTTGAATTTCCCGCCAAAAATGAGTCAAAAATTGAGATTTCGCGGTTTTTTTTGGCTGGAAAACCCGTGATTGTTCACCTCTAAAACCCTCGAAATCTCAATTTTTGATCATTTTTTTGAAAAAATTCCAGATTATTTGAGTTTTTTTTTGGTGGAAAACACCGACGTTTTGAGTATTTTCAGAAGAAAATTTGAATTTTCCGCCAGAAATTGAACTAGAAAGTACCAATTTTGTCTAGAATTGGTCGGAGCGCGTCAAAGGCGCGCCGGACAACCATTTTGAGTGAAAAAAGAGACACTCAAAATGTTTGTCAGGCGCACCTTTGGCGCGGTTCGATGCGTTTTTTCTTCTAAATTTTCCCCTCAAACGATTAGTGAAAATCAAGAATTTCCTACTCTAGAACGCGCCAAAGGTGCGCCAGACACTCATTTCTCGATTTTTACTCATTTTTCTAAAAAACTTTCAATAAAAACGCGTATGAGGCACGCCAGAACATCCAGAATTCAAAAGAGCGTGCGAGGTGCGCCAGGCTTCATTTTCGCCCTATTTTTCCGGTTTTTGACTAAATTTTCGCTGATTTCTCACTTGAAAACCGCGGCAAAGGCACGCCAGACAATTTTTTCAAATTAATTTTTTGACAAATTTTCCTCAAAATCGCTCAATTTTGTTTCAGGAATCGTGAAACCCGGAACAATCGGAGACGACGGAAAACTGCGTGAAGTGAGTCATGTGCTCGAGTTGCTCAAAGATGCTCCAGAACCGAAACAAGAGGATTCAGACTCCGATTAGACTCCGCCCACTTTCCAGCCAATTATTTGAAGATCTCAATCAATCGTATCGCAAAAACGCCGAAATCTCATTTTTTCACTTTTTTTCTCCGTTTTTTCACTATTAGCTCAGCACTGTTTTTACAACTGCGCTCTACCGAAATGCCCTTGAAAAATGTCCCTTTTTCTCTGAGTCTCTTAATTTCTCTTACTATTTTCTTCGGTTTCGGTAGAGCGCGGTTGAGAGAAGCGTGTCGTGCAAATATTTCTATTTGTATTTTTCACCATTCCATCCGCATGACTGAAAAGATGCCAATTTCAGTCGCAAAATGCAAAAAGATATCTCGTGTCCTCATTCCTGGCTGCATTCGTGCAGGGCCAGCTTTTTTTGTATATTTAATCCTTTTTTTGCTATTTTTGAGCCGAAAATTGAGTTTTTTGGAAGTTTTTTACCCCCAAAAGTCAGTTTTTTGACCGAAAATTGATTTTTTTTTGAGGTTTTTTGGGTGAAAAACTCACTTTTTCATGGTTTTTCACCCCTAAAACTCCCGAAAATCCAATTTTTACATATTTTTTTTATTTAGAGCTGATACGCGCTTGACCCGGCTGCATCCGTGCAGGGCCGCTTTCCTCATTTATTCTTCGAACAATGAGTCAAAAATTGAGATTTTTCCGGGTTTTTCGGCTGGAAAACCACTTTTTTTGTGATTTTTACCCCGAAAACCTCCGAAATCTCAGATTTTGACCATTTTTTTTCAGATTTTAGAGCTTTTTTGATGGAAAATATCGAAATTTTGAGTATTTTTAGTAGAACATTTGAATTTCCCGCTGAAAAAATCACCAAAACGTCTCAATTTTGTCTGAAAATTGCGATTTTCCAAGTTTTCTCACTCAAAATTTGAATTTCGCGCAGAAAATTGGTTGGGCGGGAATTCAAATTTCCGACTTGAAAATTATCGATTTTTGCATGTTTCTTATCAAAAAACGCTTAAAATTTGGATTTTTCTGTATTTAACCGCATCTAATCCCGCAAATGTCCATTTGCAAACCCCAAACGTTCGACTCGCATGTCCTCAATTCGTTGTACATAAATTGCCCTGTATCCCGCCGGAAATTCCATTGAAAAACCCGAAAAGTTGGGGTTTTTGGTTGAAAATATGGAAAATTTCATGATTTTCTGCGTTTTTTCACCCAAAAACCTAAAATTCGAATATTTTCGATGGTTTTCCCACAAAAATAGGTTGAAATTCATTGTTTTTCAGTTTGGAAATGAGTTTTTCGACCTATTCGGCCCCCCTTTTGTCATGTTTATTGATTTTCCACTCATAATTTATTTCATTTGCATAATTCATTATATTTTCTCATCATAATCCCACTTTTTTTCTTTTGACCCCTTTTTGTTGTATTTTTTCATCGATTTTCTCAATTTTTGTGTTAATTTTTGTAAAAAGTTCAATAAATAGATGTCAAGGGAAATTTTGAGTTATTAAAAGTTTGAATTTGGCGTCAAAAGTTTTCGAAATTGGAATTTTGAGCGATTTGGCGGGAATTTGAAATTTTTTGAGAAGTTTTGTGAAAACTACAAGTTTTGGAAAATTCAAAGCTCTCATTTAAATATTTGCTTAAAAACATTTAATTTTTTAATTAAAAAAAAATTTGGACACTCACGTTGAGTCCCAGGCTACCTATGCAAACGCGCTCTGATAAACACATGGTCCGCAATACGTGGCGATGAACATTAGAATCTATTTTCCTACAGAAAATTTCTGGATACGTGAAAATATTTCATTTTCCACGTAGTTTATCGCTCGAGTGTGTTCGCATAGGTAACCTGGGACTTAACGTGGACACTTTTTGTACCAAATTTAATGAAATTCTCAAATTGCACCAAACCATGCCAATATGGTGCACAAAACTTTGGAAATTTCACGTAGATCTTAGATATCAAGTCAATTTTCTCGTTGGTGACCTAGTAACCGAGATATGAGTTTTCTAGGCCACCACTTTGAAAAACTAGAAGTTCACCTTTTTGACAGTTTGGGATTCTTTACTTATCGCCCCCACATCAATAGAGTCCCCCACGTTGAAATTTACCTTGGAAAAGCCCCCCACCCAGTACAAAACAGGTGGGGGCTTTTTCCTCACGGCGGGGGGCTCTACTTCTATTTCTGTGTGAAACAATAACCCCCCACCAGTACAAAATGGGGGACGATTGGTCAAGAACCTGGTATTCATGACTTATCGCTCCCACCCCCCATTTTGAAGGAATTTTCGCTAAAAACTTATTCATAATCACTTCGAAAAAAACATTTATCACAAAAAATTTAAAAAATGTTGAAAAAAAAATTTGGACAGTTTTTGGACCAAATTTTGACTTTTTCCAAAACATGCCAATATGGGGCTCAAAACTCTGGAAATTTCCTGCTGATCACGAATATTTTTCTGGTTTTTCTTTTGGTGGCCTAGGAAACCAGATATGAGGCTTCTAGGACACCACAGTGCGATTTTTACAAAAATGTTTAAAATAATTTTTTATTTTTTCGTTCAATTCGAAAATAAAAATGCAATTAAAAAGGCACAAGAAGACGATTGTGTTTTGTGACAAATAAGAAAGGCAGTCGGGGGAAAAGAGATTAGAAAAAGAAACTGAGCATGATGATGAGAAACATTTGATGATAACAGACTAGACCCGTCTTGATACCGCCTGACTGCGGTAACCCGTCCAAATAGTCGAGAACCTGCAAGAAAAATGGTTGGGGTGTCTGGAAATGGGGCCTAAAGTTATTACAAAAGAATTAATAAAGATTGGCGAGGGAGGGGAGTCGAACCCCTGACCCTCGGAACTAAAATCAGGAGCGTTAGCCACTTGGCCACGCTTGCAACAAAGCGCGAAGTGGCGAAAGGCGTATAGGAGCGCGCGCTTTCTGGCGGCGCCGACGGCCGGGTGGACGAGGTGGACAGTTGGTGGCCGAGTGGCTAACGCTCCCGATTATGGTTCCGAGGGTCGCGGGTTCGACACCCGTGCTCACCAAAACCTCTTTTTATTTTTTGTTTTCATTATTTCACCTACTTTGACTTGTTTTACAGTGGATAACACCAACTGGAAGCGTGGTGATTCGTTTAGCGAGAAGTGGTCAGCTAGCTTTCGCACATATGGGGAGCAGATCTGGAACTTTTTCATAGTTTTTTTTTCAAAAATTTGATTTCCAAGACGCTCACCTTCTCCGCCCCATCGGAATGCCATTTTGTCCTTGTATGATTGAACATCTCATTTCTACCGTACCACTCGATACGGTAGAGCGCATTTCCTGGCTCGGAGAGCTCGTTCATCGTCACTATCCGACATTGAAGAGATTTCGGAAGAAGTCTCTCGAAAGCGATTTGCATTCGACTCGCGATGTCAGTGGACGCGTCGGATGACGAGAATCCGGCTTTGTCGAGAATTTCTCGAGGGACCGCTTTCCGAATGAGTTCTACATCTTTCTGGGAGTAGCCTATTGACATATAGAGACCCGGGTACATTTCTGGAGCCTCTTCCGCAAATTCACAGACGAAATTCCCGGTTTCACAATAGCACGCACCGCGGTCTTTGAGGAAGACTCGTTCGCCGAATTCTAAAAAAGGATGTTTTTTAAGTGAAAAAGGTGAATAAAGTGTGATCAAAAATAGTGTAAAAATTTCAGAATTTTCCGACTACTCTGGAGCGAGTTATAACAATAGTTCGGTAGAGCGCAATTGCAACATTGCTTAGATTTGGTTCTAACTCAACAAGAACACGCCTTAGTTGACTTCTAGCTTACTCTGAAATTTTTAGCCCGATCCGATCATTTTCTAGCGAGTTATGACAAAAGTTCAGTGGAGCACGCTTGCAGCGAAAACTCTAAAATCGTCAAAATTACTCAGATCGCGCTCAAAATTTTTGTGACGACTTGGTTTCGACTTCTGAATCGATTTTTAATAGTTCTGAGCGGTTTTAGGCCATTTTAGAAATCATGATGCAAGTGCGCTCCAGCGAACTATCGTAATAACTCGCTCCAATGTTATCCAAATAGCTTGAAATTTTGTCAACACCCTTTTCAAACACTCTGAAACTTATTCCATTAAAAATTTAGTTTCGAAGTCTCACCAATAGTAGTCAACGGTGCGTCACAGGTGCCATGATCCAGACATGGTACCGGTTCACACGCCAGATGGTCCTCGGATTCGCACTCACACCATGTTGAGCATCGACCCGACCAATCCACATATTTCTAAAATTCAACAAATTAGTTTTCTAACGAAATTGATGAAAGTTCAATGGAGCGCCATTGCACAATAAAAATGTTCCAATTGAGCTAAAACTTGGGGAGCATATTGACAAGACAGTTTTCATATTACCCTTCAAGTTTCAACTCGATTGGTAATATTCTACGAGAGTTAAAACAAAAGTGCGGTAGAGCGCGTTTGCAAAAATTGGTCATAATGAGCTGAAACGTTGTACACATGTTTTTAAACCAGTTTTCATGCTAATTCTGAAATTTCAGCCCAACCAACCCACTCCCAACCGAGATACACCAAAAGTGCAATGGAGCGCATTTCCAACAACTCACTCTCATAATCGCTCCGATATGCGTGAATATTTCTCTTCCATTCGCATCTTTCGTATTACATCCTTCCATAGGGGGCGGGGCGTGCGTTGTGAATACTGTAGTCGTGGTGGGTACTGTAGCGGTGGTTGATATCCAAGGGGGCGGAGCTTCCGATGTGATGGGCGGGGTTACTGTAGTTCGGAATTTTGGTTTTTTCGGGGAATCCTGTGACTTTTTAATCATCATTTCCTCTTCCATTTTTTCCATTTTTTCCAAATTCTCTTGTTTTATAATTTTCGATTCCAAATCCACTTGGGCGGTCTCTTTCTTCCCGAAAATTCCAAATAAATCCAGGAAACTTGACTTTTTTGACGTGACCGGGGGTACTGTAGTCGTTGTAGTTGTTGTAGTTTTTGTAGTCCGGGGTACTGTAGTCATTGGGGGTACTGTAGTGGTGGTGGTGGTACGGGGCGCCCGTGTCGTTGTGGTCGTCGTGGTGCGCATTCGTTTTCGATTATTTTGTGACTGATATGGGCGGTGTGTGGTTTTGGGCGTAGCCATGGGCGGAGCGAAGGTTACGGTAGTGATTTGTTGATAGTTTATCTGAAAAATTGATATAAAGTTTAGAGAAATCTCGAAGAAAGCAACGAATCACAAAATTTCACAAAAGTTCGGTAGAGCGAATTTACACCACAAGCTTATAATTTTGTCAGGAGAGTCCTTAGACTATAAGGAGTCTACGGTTGAAATTTAAGCTCGTTTCGAACACGTTGGAGCGAGTTATAACAAAAGTTCGGTAGAGCGCACTTGCAACATTGCATAGATTTGACTCAAACTCAACAAGAACACGCCTCAGGTGATTTCTAGCTTGTTCTGAAATTTTTATCTTTGTCCGATCATTTCTTAGCGAGTTATGACAAAAGTTCAGTGGAGCGCACTTGCATAAAATTGCTAAAATTGTTCAAATTGCTCAGATCGCGCTCAAAATTCTTGTGACGACTTGGTTCAGCCTTCGGAATCGTTTTTTTAAGCTTCAAACAATTTCAGCACATTTTAGAGATCATGACGCAAATGCGCTCCAACGAACTATTGTAATAACTTGCTCCAGAAATGCCAGATAAGGCTGAAATTTTGCACACATGAGTTTTGATTTATTTTCTAACGGTACATCAATTTTCAGACAGTTCTGTTTTTAAAGAAAAAAGTTATGACAATAGTTCACTAGAGCGCGTTTGCATTTTTAACCAAATTTCACATTTCCCAACACAGACTTTCTCAAAACACATTTTTTCACAGATTTCAACCTCATTATAATCAAGAAACACTTCTCGCCGATATCTCTGAAATTTGTGGTTTTTTGAGAACCAAAATTTTGAATTTTGATTTGATCTACAAAATGTTTGACCTACCGTACTACTAGTCTTTCTACTTGGCTCCTCTTCCTCCTCCACTTCCATATTTTCCTTCATAGCTCCGCCCACTTCGTCTACAGTACTCTGAACGCGATTCGTGGCGAGACCCGGTTTATTGTATCCCATGATTCTCGAATATTCGATCATCGCATTTTCAATGCAGGGATTCGTGGGAATCATTGTATTCTGATGGGCGAGACATTGGACGTCAGATAGTTTGCAGAAACAGGGTTGTTCCAGAATGGACGCTCTGAAATCACTTTTTGAGTGGTTTAGGCGAAAATTTGGTGAAAATAGAGTGGAAAATGATGTAGAAACCGTCAAAATTGGTCCCACAACCCTAAAAATGGGTCCCACCGTGGTATCGAAGAAAACAAAAAAAGATTACTGTGGGTGGGGTTCGAACCCACGGGGTGGAATTGATCGGGAGACAAAAGCTTTCCCTACTGCGCCATGGGTGACACGGTGGGAGTTGGAAGCGAGGGCGTATAGGGGGTTTACGACTACGGGGAATCTCGTGGAAACCTTGGATTTTCCAAATTTTTTCAATGGAGCGCACTTCCCTACCTCGCTGACAATATAGTCCTCCTGCAATCATCTAATGAAGTCTTCGTACACTCTCCATTCTTCACTGGACAATGAGCTTGAAGGGCGTGTCGGATATGACGGCACCGGGTGTCTTGATCACATTTCTGAACGGATTGGGTGCATGTTTGCATGAAACCAGAGGATTTGTAGAGACATTTAGGGTAGATCATTTCCTGAAAAATGCTCAAAATTACTCAAAAACTGCATTTTTCGAGGTCTATTTTTGATATTTTTGTGTTTCTAGGCGAACTAGACCTCCTAAACACCATTAGAACCTTCAGAAATAGAAGCAAAAAAGGTTTGGACTCTTTTGACCCCCAAAAGAATCGAACCCCCGACCCTTCCATTCGAAAGCGAGCGCGCTAGCCACTCGGCCACGCGCGCACAATTCTAAGAAGGCGGCAGAGGGCGTAGAGGAGCGCGAGGTTTCCTTGAGTATCCAGGGAGATTTTTGAGAAATTTTTGAAAAATTAAAAAAATTAAAGGTGCGCGTAAGATCAGATGTATTCTGTGCAAACACCAAATAGTGAATTTTAATGGTTTTCAACCGATTTTTCACCGAAAAATGTGTGAAAAATGTCTAATTTTCACTAACAAATTCAGTAAAGTACACTTTCCCTCCATTTATTTCCCTCTCTATTTTCTCTCTTTTTTTCCATTTAGATTGCTTTCGGCGTAAGAATGACAAATGATAGTGAGGTGTGTGTCTGTCTTTTCCCGTCGTTTTCTCTGCAGTCTCCACCAATTTTCTGTACTTTTTGATGAGCTCTCAACTCTTTTTCTCGCGCCTTTTTTTGGGGGGTCCCATCCCTTTTTCTCTTCTTTTTTTCACCCAAAATTGCTTTTTTCGCCAAAGTTGAGTGAGTCGAGTGAGAGAAGGAGGAGATGCTCCGCGAGCCGAGAAATTGCTTTTTTCCAGAAAAGGAGAAGAAGAAAGCGTGGGTGGAGGTGGAAAATGAGAAAAACGAGATATGAGAAAGTGCTCAAGTTTCCAAATTTGGCTAATTAGGAGACGTTGTTGGGCTCCTTTGGGAAATATGTTATTAGGGAAAAACTTCCGAAATTTGTGTTTTCCTAAGTTTGGGATACCTGGGGAATCATTCAGTATGTTTTAAAAAGAAAGAGAAAGAAATTTCAGCCCAAAAAGTTTCGAACCGCGGTCCCTAGATTCTTGGACAGACTTCTTATCCACTAGGCTACGCGTGCACACCGAGGAAAACTGTAGACGCCACGCACCTATACGCCTTGCGCCACGTTTCCACAATGTGTTCTTGTAGCCTACTGGCTAACGCACCCCGTTTTGATTCTGAGGGTCCCGGGTTCAAAACTTTTTGTGGTCATTTTCTTTTTTCTTTTTTTGCAATGCAAGAAAATCAATTCCCAAGTAATTTCCCGCGAATTTCCGCACAATTTCCCATGAATTTTTGATCATTTCTCCCCCCGAGAACCTGGAACTTTTCAAAAATGTAATGTTTTCGTTTATCCCCCCTAAGGGGGTCTACACCAAGAAAAGAGAAGGGTCCATTATTCAAGGAGGAAGGGGAATAGGAAACGAAAATTTTATTGCCAGAATTTTACGGGCGCCGCGCCATTTTTATTGCTCTTCTCTTCAGCTACCCAAGAAGAAAAAAGTCTTCGGGTAAAACGATGGAGAAGTTTTTTATGAGGCATGGAACACTTGGGGAGAGGGGTTCTTAAGATAGCAGAGAATATGCGAAAAAATGAGAAAAAAAAACGGTTTTTTTCGAAAAAAATAGGTCTAAAAGGCTTAAAATTGGGTGGAACTCGTCCGAAAATAGCTTAAACCCCTCATAAAATTATTAAGAACACGATTATAAGGATTAAGAAAAAAACAAAAAAGAAGTTTGCTGGCATGCGGACTCGAACCCTGGTTGTTTTTCTGATGGGTCACTTGTCTACCTCAACCACTCGGCCAGCACTGCACACCGCAAATTTCGAGTTTCGTATTTTTTGAGTTTTTTCGGAAATTTTTTGGATTTCCCGCCAATCTTCATAAAAATATACCTGCTGCGTCAAACAATCCTCGTCTTCCGGTGCACAATGACAGAACATAATCGACTCGACCAACGCGAATGGTACATACATTGAGAACCTTTGGAGACTCTGAAAACCTCAAAAATTCTAGAAAAAAAGTCCGACAGAGCGCACTTACCGCTGCACATTCCTCACGCCGACAGCTGGCAGCTGTGGAGCATCGGACACGGAGCTCGCCGAGATGCCAACGACACTCGTCGACGGACTCGCAACGACGGATAGCGTCAGGGCAGGAGGATCCTATAAAAAGTTAGACATTTTTGAATTTCAGGTTTTTTGAAAAATGAGATGCAATCGCATTTTTCTGCAATTTTTTCTATTCAGGTTTCCCAGGAATTCTAATAGGTTTATTTATTCTGTACTCTGTAGCCATGAGAAAAAAACTCCGTCAGAATCGTGAGACCCTCTAAATATATCTAAATATATCAATTTTTGTTTTTTTTGACGAAAAATTCAGAAAAATTCCAAAAAGTAGAGATTTTAGAGGTTCCTGAGCAAGTTGAATAGTTCCTCATACTCGGAAAAGAAAGAAAAAAAATTTCAGCCCAAAAAGTTTCGAACCCCGGTCCCTAGATTCTTGGACTGACTCGTTATCCACTAGGCTATGCTTGCACACTGTAGAAAACTGTATGCGGCGGGCCCACCAGTTCGCCGCGCACCTATATGCCTTCCGCCCCTTTTTTATTTGTCGGCAGGTGTGGCCTACTGGCTAACGCTCACTCTTTTGGTTCTGAGGGTCCGGGGTTCGAAACTTTTTGCGCTCAAACTTTTTTGTCTTCTTTTTAAACTATTTTTGATCTATCCCCACCCCACCTACTCACCCTCATCATCCCCCTGGAATCCAGCCAACACTCTCTTAACACAGAATAATAGGATAATAGTTTTCGAAACAAAAAGTATCATCTCTTCACATTGTTTAACAGGAAACACGAAGACAACAACATTCAGGAAGAAGGCGAATAGAAGCGAGGGAAGTCTTCTGAAGGTGAAAAAAGGGCGTGGCCTATTCGGGGGTGCTCTCACTCTCTCTTCGGAGAGAAAAGTGCGTCAGGGTCTCTACGTCTCTCTACTCTCTCTCTCCCTCTTTCTTTTTTTGCACCTTCTGCCGGAAATCAAGAGTAGTGTGCAGAAAGAAAGACCCTCCGACTTCTTCCATTCAGAAGATGTTCTTCTTTTTTTCCCCAAAAGAAGTGACACCTATTGTTTTTTTGTTTCCCTTTTCTGCCTTTTGAAAAAGCGAAAAACCAAGGATTATCATGTTTTTTTGGTGGCTCAACTTGTTTTTTACGTTGGGAATGAAGAAAAAATGAAGAAAAAAAAGAAAAAAAAATTGAGGGGGCGCGGAATCGAACCCCTGACCCCGTGGGTGACGGCCAAAACTGTAGACCACTAGGCCAAGAGACACACTAGAAGAGAGGTGGCAGAGGGCGTATAGGTGCGCGGTGGTTTTGAGGAAGCTGGAGGGAAAGGGAGACGGTTTTTTTTTCGAAAATTCAAAAATTCAAAAAAATTAAATTTGCTCGTCAGATCTGATACATTGTACGCAAACACCATATAATCAATTTTCAGTGATTTTTTATCAATTAAGACCAAAAAACCGCAAAAAATTGAGGATTACGGTAGTAAACCCTATAATTTCCATTTTCACGCTTGAAATCTTCGCCATCAAGTGGATTGAATCTCAATGATGACTTGATAGGCACTTTAAACAAGACTCTCAACCCACCATTATTTATTTTCTCCTTTTTTTGAGAGATTTTTTGTGTTTTTGGGATGGTTTTAGGAGGGAAACCACATGGATCTATTTTTTATAGAAAATTCAATCGATTTGAAAGATTTTAAGCAAAAAAGTATGTCAAATTGATGGAAATTGAAAAAGTTATGGATTTTCGAAACTTTTCGAAACTCGACAAACTTGAAAAGCTACCGTAACTTGTTCGGTTTACAAAAGTGATACTTAAAAGTTTAATTTTCGGAACCAGCTTTTTAAGGCGGTTCGAATGAGTATAATCATGACCAGGTTTGGAAAAATTTAATTTTGGACCCTTTTTGGTCCAAAAATTAAAGATTTCAGAACCTACTCATGATTATATTCATTTGAAAGCTCTTGTCTTGCTGATTTTGAAAATATAATTTTTATTCAAAATGTATCGAATCTGAGTGGGTTACGGTAGTTTTAAGACTATTGAATTTTCGAAAAGTTTCGAAAATCTATAACTTTTTCAATTTCCAACATTTTCAGCTGTTCTTTGTACCAAAATAAAGCTCACATCTTGAATTTTTAACCAAAAATATAAAATTTCCAAAAACTCACTCGCACTAGTCCTCCTCGGCACAAACATGCCGGGCGTCTCTTTCTTCGGTCCGTGATAGTCCTGCCATGTGGATACTGTAGTCGTCGGCGGATCGATGACTGCTTTCAACTTGAAATTGTTCTGTTGTCGGTGTGAAGTGTCTCGATGACGTGGCACTTGTCCGGAACTCCACCACGAGGGTACTGTAGTAGTGGGCGGAGTCTGGGGAGGTGGCGGTGGCGGTGGGCGTGTCGTTGTAGTTGTAGTTGTTGTAGTGGTAGGGGGTACTGTAGTTGTAGTGGTGGTGGTTGTGGTGGTTGTTGTGGTGGTAGTAGTAGTTGGAACTTCGCGGAGGATCAATTCTGAAATTTTTTGAAGGTTTTCGTGGTGGGACCCAAATTTTTCAAAATTTTCAAAGTTGTCATGGTCATGATTATACTCATTCGAACCGCCTTGTTGCGCTGATTCTAAAAATATTTATAACTTTGAATTTGGATATAAATTTACAGAGATACGGTAGTTCATGTGTTTTCGTGGTGAGACCCAAAATACCCGAATTTTTGAAATTGAAGCAATGTATGGCATGATTATATTCATTCAAACCGCCTGACTGAGCTGATTTCAAAAATATAAGTTTCATGGGTTTCGACGCGAATGCGACAGAGATACGGTAGTTTTAAGATTTTAAGATTTTCGAAAAATTTCGAAAATCTGTAACTTTTTGAGTTTTTGGCGGTGTGAGCGGGTTTTGAGCTTAAAAGGTGTGAAACTTTGAAATTTTTTAGTGAAAATTAAAAAACCATTGAGAGACGCAGAGAAACGAGAGTGTCTGCCTGTCTCCGTCTCCTTTCCCTCTCTCTAAACTTCTAACACTCATAACTCTTCAGGATTAAATGATATCAAAAAGTTGTCAACTACAAAAATGATCTACTTGAAATTCTGCACATTTTGTCACTTGTCAACTTTTTGAAAACTCTAGACGCTTATGGGATAGAGAGGTTTGAAAAAAAAATCTTTAAAAAAAGAGAAAATTTTTTCGCGTGAAAATTTTTTTTCTAAAAATCTCAAAACTTCCTCACCGTGACCCCGCCCACTTCTCCACTACTCCAGTTCACTAAGCTCCGCCCACTTTTCGTAATCAATCGATAAATCGATCGGTACAAATCAGTTCTCTCTCTTTTTCCTCTAAAATGGATCCAATTCGTCGATCAAATCAATGAAATGTGTTTTGACGTAGAATTTTGAGTACAGCCAAGTAATAAGTGAGTTATTATCAATAGAGCGCACTTTCCCTGATTTGATCTACCATTCCTTTTTCAGTTAGTGGAGGATAATCATCTCAAACAAAAAGCGATTGGAATATATATCAATACGATCAAAAATGCCTTTGATTACTTGAACTTGTACGACGAATCAATAAAATCGTTTTTATTCGAGAAATTGTGTTTTTGTGGTGGAATTTCAGAATTTCAAATTTTCGAAAACATGTCATGACTATATTCATTCGAACCACCGCGTTGTGCTGATTTCAAAAATGTTTTTAATTTTGAATTTGAGTGAAAATTGACCGAGATACGGTAGTTTTTGTGTTTTCGTGGTGAGACCCAAATTTTCAAAATATTTGAAATTGAAGCAATGTGTGGCATGATTATACTTATTCGAACCGGCTAAATGCGCTGATTTCAAAAATACAGGTTTCGTGGGGTTCGTCTCGAAAATTAGAGAGATACGGGGGTAATAAGGCTTTCGAAAAATTTCGAAAACTTGTAATTTTTGGAGTTTTACACAGTTTTACAAAGTTTTTAGGCCAAAATGTGTGAAAACTATAGATTTTTCAACTCACCTGACTTTTCCCGATTCTCGTATCTTCTCTGATATTGTTCACTCATCATCCGTTGCTCATTCTCTCGGTCTTCTCGATTCTTCTGCGCCAACGTCATTAGAACGGGAAATTGACCGGATTTCGAGATTTCGTCTGGAAAAATCAATATTGATTTTATTTTTTTCAGGTTATTTGAATGATTCCCCTTATTTTAAGCCAAAAAACAATTCAATCGGTGGACAATGAAGAAAGTTATGGATTTTCGAAATATTTCGAAACCATGAAGCCTAACATAACTCGATCAGTTTGCCTTAAAATTTCACAAAAATTAAATTTTCAGAATCATCAAATCAAGAGCTTTCAAATGAGTATAATCATGACTAGGTTTGAAAAATTTGGATTTTCACTCAATTTTCAGACATTTTCAGACAAAAAGTTCAATTATTTTCTTTGAACTGCTTCCTTAAATTTTTTCCAAAAAATTCAAATAATTTCACACATTTTCACTCAAAAATCGGAGCTAAATGTCTGAAACTGATGAAATTATCGACTTTCGAAACTTTTCGAAAATCCCTCAGTCTTCAAACTACTGTATTCCACTCAGATTTGATACAATCTCAATAAAAGTTAAATTTTTAAAATCAACGAATCGAGAGCTTTCAAATGAGTATAATCATGACTAGGTTCTGAAAATCAAAATTTTTGGACCAAAAGGGGTCCAAAAATGTGAAATTTTCAAAATTTTCAGAACCTAGTCTTGATTATACTCATTTGAAAGCTCTTGATTAGCTGATTCTGGAAATTTAAATTTCATGCTGATTTCTCGAAAACTGATCGGATTACTGTAGTTTCTGATTTTCGAAAAGTTTCGAAAATCCGTAACTTTGTTAAGTTTCAACGAGTATGGGTGATTTTTGGTACAAAATGGGGAATGGTCAGGACTTGCTTGAAAAAATGAAAAAAACTCACAAATGCACTTATTATAATTTGTATGCAGTCGAATCCAATGACAATCCGATGAATTCGATGAGGCACACTGACAATCACCGAGACCACTCCAAGTCAGTCCCTCGAATGACTGCCAACAGATTTCTCTATCCGCCATTCGACATTGATTGTCCTGATCCACGTCACAATTTTTTCGGAACATTGACCACAGTTGGGCACATGAGACATGTTTTAGACAGACTTGGTAGAGCGCTGCGTCACACGTTTTTTGGAGAATTGTCGATTTTGTGAGGTCTGGAATAGTTTTTGGTTAAAACAGTTGGATTCTGCTGAACGAGAGCTTTCAGAAAAGTATAATCATGCCGAAATTTGCAAAATTTGAAAATTTTGGGTCTCTTCGCGTGGGTTACTGTAGCAAGTACCTACAATAGACCATTTACCACTTTTTGCAGGTTATTCGAAAAATTCTACACGACATGCATTAAAAATCTACTTTCTAGGATAAAAACAGAAAGAGTTACTAAATTTCGAAACTTTTCGGAAATTTCGGAAGCACATATTCTACTGCAACTCTCTCAGATTTCTTCTGACCTCACTGATTGTTATATTGTTAGATTCAGCACGTCAAGACGGTTTGAATGAGTATAATCATGACTAGGTTCTGAAAATTTTGAAAGTTTCACATTTTTGGACCCTTTTTGGTTCAAAAATCAAAGTTTTCAGAACCTAGTCATGATTATACTCATTTGAAAGCTCTTGACTTGCTGATTTCGAAAACGTAATTTTGTTCGAGATTGTATCAAATCTGAGTTGGTTACGGTAGTTTTAAGAATAAAGGATTTTCGAAAAGTTTCGAAAATCGATAACTTTATCTGTTTCAGATATTTTGCTTTGATTTTTAAATGGAAATATGTGAAATGCATTGAACTTTCTAGCAAAAATCTAAAAATTTTATTAATGGTGCATTTTGTCTGAAATTGTCTGAAAAATTCAAAATTTTCAAACCTAGTCATGATTATACTCATTTGAAAGCTCTTGTTTTACTGAATTTGACTATCAACATTTCGAACAAATAAAATCAAATTTCAACCAATTACAACCCTTACCACCACTGAGTTGTCGCTTCCACTGGTGTATCTGATCGGCCACCGGTGTCCTTGTAGTTCTCCGTTTTTCACCACCATTCGGATTATTCGGATTAGGAGGACTGTGCAAATTCTGTCGACTTGTCTCGATTTGCAGGATTTTTCTGAAAAATGTTTGAAAAAAAATTGTGTTCAAATGCGCTCCAGCGGACACCGACTCACCGATTGTTCACTTTGATCTCCTCTCCAGTATCTTTCATTTTTCGCTCACAAGGGTGATTCCAGATGACTTGACGAAAAAAATCGCATTCTTGGGAGAATCCTAAATATGAAATTCGGTAAACCGAGAAATTCGAGATGTTAGGTGTTGTCAAGTTCACTATCAACTTATTCAGGTTTCATAAAAAAGAAAAAAAAATTTTGAGCTCAAAAAGTTTCGAACCCGGGTAGGTAGATTCCTGGACTGACTCGTTATCCACTAGGCCACGCGGGCAATCCTAGAAAGGCGCGTCACCACCGCGCACTTATACGCCCTGCAACGCTTCTAATTGTGTTGCACACTTGGCCTAGTGGGTAGCGACTCTGCTTTTGGTTCTGACACTCCCGGGTTCGATTCTTTTTGGGCTCAAACTTTTTTGTTTTTCTTTTTATTCATTATTAAACCCATCCAGACCTCTCTAGACACCCATACCTACCGATTGCTTCATAACATGTACACGTTTTAGTCGGAAAACTGGCTCGTATCCGATGCAAATGATAGACACAGTCTGATGGTGACGTTCCGGAGCATACTGTAATTTGTTTGGGTTACTGTAGTCTAGAAGAACGAGCTACCATTCAATTCATAACCACACGTCGTCTGAAACCGTTTCAAATGCTGATTACACGTGTCATTTCGAAGGCATATCGATCGATAATGAAGGCAACTGTCGTATGAGGTTACGGTAGGTTCTGAAAATGGGGGATACTGTAGGAAAGTGGGCGGAGTCAAGTAGACACCTACCAAATAATAAATATAGTAGTAATATCAGGAGAAACGGTGACATGAGAGCTCATAGATGTTGTTGGAGCTCGTTTTCTGGAAAAATTGAATAAATTGAGAATATAAAAGGAAAAATGAGTGAAAATGAAGGTTTTTTCACGAAAATTGATTCGAAAATGACTGGAAACCGTTGGAAATTGGTTAAAATCAGCAGAAATCTAGAAAATTTGTGTTTGCGAAGAATGCACAAGACCTTACGCGCAAATTTGAATTTTTGAAAGCTATTAGGAAATTTATAAGGGCTCAGAAGATTTCGGCCGTGTTTTCCAAGAGTTTGAACCCAAAAAATATGAAAAATTGGGGTTTTCTGAAGAAAAACTTGCTGGAAACAGTGAAACCTATGATTTCTGTGTGATTTTTCTCAATTTTCACACCCCATCATTGAAAATCACTCTAAAACACCCCAGCATTCATCAGAAATCAGATAAAACTCATGAAAAAAGAAGCAAAAAAGAAAATCGCCAGGTAGGAATTGAACCTGTGACCTATTTTTCTAAAATCAGAGTTGTTACACAGGTAAACCGCGATGGATCCATTATGGATGAAACGCGGATCGCGCGCGGGTGCTGTGGGTATGGCAGATGGATCCATTATGGATCCATTATGGATCCACGCGCGGTCGTCATCCATTTAGCACCCACACGCGATCCGTGGTTTCTTCGATTCGATTGGGTTCATACCACCACTGATTGTGGCTGTTTCGGATACTAGAGACATAGTCTTTTGCTACTATAAGTTTCTTATTGTGTGTATTGTGTTTTTACCATTGTTTTTTCAACTTCCGTTCTCTTCCAACTCTGTTAGTCTACAAAATTTTCTCCGTTTCCACTCACTTTCCATCGAAAACAAATTATGGTTTCACTTTTATGTAATTTCCGTATACTATTCAATTTTTGTTTTTCACTTGTCAAAATGGTTTGTAGGTTTTTTAAATTAATTTTATCCAAAATAAGTTCAAATAATACCCGGACAGAAGAACACTTCTATAGAGTAAAAGTCCCTATTTTTCTTTTCGCAACGACAGAAACTTACCAATTTACCTTTCATTCCACCTGCAAATGTATTTTATCATGTCGTTCCGAAAAGAAAAAATAGTGGAAACCTCTGATTTTACTTATGACAATAAGAAAAAAATTCCGAAAAAAATTCTCAATGACATTACCGAGTTTTTGTAAAAAATGACAGAAATTTGTTTCGGCAATAGTTTAATTATTTTTTATTCAGTGAACCATTATTTGTTTTCAACAAAAGCTGTATAAAAATTGATGAAAACTTTGGAAAACGAAGAAAATTTCGCCAAACTCCTAAAAAATAATTCGCCTCGATTTATGATAAACAACACGCAAAGCGGAATATCGGATTATCGTTGGAAAGCCAGATCAGGCGTGGATCTATATGGATCCTATATGGATGCACGCGCGATCCGCGGGTGGTCGAGGACGACCGACATCCTCCCTATCCATATTCCATCCGTGCGCGATCCGCGTGGGGATCCACGTGCGACCCGCGTTCTAAATGTGGACGCATTATGGATCCTATGTGGATCCATATTCGATATGGGCGCATATGGATCCACAATGAATCCATCGCGGTTTACCTGTGTAGCCACTCGGCTACCCGTGCAACGAATTGAGAAGGTCGGCAGGGCGTACAAGACCGCGCGCTTTCGGCTGTTTTTCAAGGTGTGGACCGCGTGGCCTAGTGGTTAACGCTTCTGATTTTGAAAATTGGGTACCAGGGTTCAATTCTTCTGGCACCTCAAACTTTTTTGTTTTCTTTCTAAACCAATTCCAGCAAGTTTTGGATGCAAAAAATCGCAAAAAACCCCAAAACCAAGAAAAGAAGCCAAGAATCGACACCAAAAAATGAGGAAAAGTGGGCGGAGCCGAGAGCTCTATCCCTCCGGGACCGATTGACACCCCCAAAGAAGAAGTTTTGTGTTGGGCATCCTCTTCTCTTTTATATATCGAAGAAGAAGAAGAAGCAAGTGGAAAACGAAGTTTTGTGTTGAAGAGCCCACACACACAGACACATTTTTGGGACTTTTTTTTGAATGGAAACATTTGAAGTGTCTGAGTGTCTGCGTCTCTCTACTCTCTCGTCGCTTGACACTTTTTACTCTTTCACACTTTGCTCTCTTTCTGTTCTGCAGAATAGAGAAAAAAGAAAAATTGAAAAAAAAGAAAGAATCTTTTTTTCAATGGGAAAGAGGCTATTCATTTATATCCTCCCGAAAAGATTGAGAATTCCGATTAATAGGGGTGGGAAACTGACCTCGTACGATTGAAAACCAGCAAATTACATTTTAGACACTTTGGAACTGAGTTTTCGACCAGTTTTAAGAAGTTTCTGGCTGTTTTTTGTTGAAAAGAAGATAAAACCAGCTGAAAACGAGGTTCTGGGGCTTTAATTGTTAGTTAAAACCCAAAATTTGACCCATAATCCTAAAATACAGAAAAATCAAAAACTTCATATTTCAAAAAAAAAAGTGGTGGCCGAGTGGTTGAGGTAGACAGGCCTATCAAAAAAACGACCAGGGTTCGAACCCCACTGGTGGCAAAATTTTTTACTTTTTTAAAAATGATTGTAAATGAGTCTGGGAATGCTAAAAACTATCTGAATTTCAGATCTGGCTAGTTTTCAGCTAAATAATTTGAAATTTGAAAAGTTGAAGCCTAAAACGTGCCTAGAAATGGTTTTTTTCAAGACCAAAAGTGTCAAAAACATGAAATTTAGCTCTTATTAAATCTAAAACCCAAAAAATTTCAAAAAATTCGAACTTTTTGAAATTTCAAAAAAAAAAGTGGTGGCCGAGTGGTTGAGGTAGACAGGCGACTTATCAAAAAAACGACCAGGGTTCGAACCTCACTGGTGGCAAAACTTTTTTTCTTTTTTTTTTAATGATTGTAAATGCGTCTGGGAATGCTGTAAACTATCTGAATTTCAGATCTGATTAGTTTTCAGCTGAATAATTACAAATTTGAAGTATTGAAGCCTAAAACTAGCCGAGAAATGGTTTTATCAAGTTCAAAACTGTCAAAAACATGAAATTCGACTCCTAATACTTCTAAAAAACAAAAAAAATTTTTAAAGAAGCAGAATTTCCGATTTTACGAAAAAAAAGTGGTGGCCGAGTGGTTGAGGTAGACAGGCGACTTATCAAAAAAACGACCAGGGTTCGAACCCCACTGGTGGCAAAATTGTTTTTCTTTTTTTGAATCTACAGAAAATAAGTCTAGGAGTGTGTAAAACCTATTTTGATTCAAAAATACGGAAACTCCTCAGTATCTAGGCTAAAACCACCCAAAAACTTCAATTTTCAGCTCTAAAAACGCGTCAAACGTCACGCCAGCCAGTGCCATTCATTAGATTCAATTTTTTCAAAAAAGAAGAAGGGTGCCCGGGGGCAAAAAGGGTAGCAGGTTGCATGGCATTGGGGATGATGAAGAGCACATGTCTCTCTGTTACTAGCGAAGAGATTTTCAAGTGATCTCGGGCGGTTTCAAATTGAAAATAATGTGAGAGAGTGTGGAGAAGAGAGAGACGCAGAGATAACAGTGTAAAATATCTGAGGGTTCAGGGGATAGGGGGACCACACTAACTGAACAGTTGGCATATCTCTTCAGAGAGAAGAAGAAAAGAGTAGGAGGAGACAAGAGGGATGCACTATTTATCACCCACTTGCCATAACGCGTCAAAGGCGCGCCAGCGGAAAATTTTGAAATTTTTGTAATTGGATCTTCCCTTCTCCTCGACACCTTGAAAATTGAAAAGCACCTGAAAGCGCGCGCTCCTGTACGCCCAGCCGACATTTGCGACTTGTTGCATGAGTGGCGTAGTGGCTAACAGCTCTGGTTTTGGAAAAATTGGTCGCAGGTTCAATTCCCACCTGGCTAATTCTTCTTTTTTCTTCTTTTTTAATGAGTTTTAATTGACTTTCGGTAAATTCTGGAGCGTTTTTGAGTGGTTTTAAGTGATTCTGAGGTGTTTGGGGGGTCAAAACTAAGAAAAATCATCAAAAAAACAGAAAAATCACCCAAAAATGCGGAAAACTCCCCAGAAATTCAAAAAAGAAGCTTTAGACTGAATAAAACAAAAACGGATAAGTTGTAGGTCAAACCTGGGGACATTTGAAAGCCGTCTGACTCAAGCCACGCCCCTTTTCTTCGCTTTTTCTCTCTTTTTTGGATTCGAAGGAGGCGGAGCCTGCGAGCCCTAAATTTTATAGATTTTTTTCTGAAATTCTCCTCTATGATTTCAGACAATTTAAACAGATGTGAAGATATTAAAAAATAAAACAAATTTTTTTGAAATTCAAAAAAATTCGAAAAAAAATTCTTGGCTAAAATTTTTTTCCACTAAAAATCTCATTTTTATTTCTGTTTTTTCCTATCAATTTGCTCTCGAATTCCCACGTTTCTCCAATTAAACCTCTTCCTTCTCCTCACGGCTGTGTTCTCCGCTTGTCTCCGCCGGAGTCAGCAAACGCGCTCCATTGAGAACGCTCTGTTTGCGAAGGGGAAACACCGAGATTTGGGGACTTTTATGGTTTTTTGTACTTTTTAGCGAGTTTTTAGTTGTTTTTGATGAGAAAATTGAGAAAAATCGAGAAAAACCGATGGAAATTACGGTGTTTTTATGATTTTCCATGTTTTCCGAAGGATTTTAGTTCAATTTGACGATTGCAGGAGGATGATATAGTTTTTATCGATTTTGTGTAAACTTAAGTGGTTTTGAGGATATTTTCAGAAAAATTTAACTGAAAATCAGCAGTGAAACCTATGCAAAAGATTTGTCAGACTATTTTCTACGATTTTGGTGATTTTCAGCAGTTTTTTGAGAATTTCGCTGAAAATAGAAAAAGAAACTAGTTTTTTTTCTAATTTTCTTACATAATTTTTCTTTTTATACGCAGAAAATCGATAAATTTTCAGCAATTTCAGTGAATTTCAGCACTTTCAGCTGTTTGTGGTACGGTACGCAAACCGTAACCCACTGAAAAAGTTTTATACACGCCGTGTGTACTTTTAATGCATTAAACTTGACGACAATTATTTTTAAATCATTTTTGATGATTTTTCAAAAGTTTTCACTCGAATTTTCCCATTTTTCCTCTATTTTCCGGAATTTTCCCACCGGAAATACCAAATTTCACTCGAAAATCTCGATTTTCTCATCAAAATCATCGTTATCTCATCAATTTCCCGTCAAAATCGGCGTCGTTTCGCCGAAAAGAGCGGCAATTAAAATGCGCACACCGGAAATACTCAATTTTTATCGCTTTTTCCGCTTTTTCTCAATTTTTTTCACGATTTTCAGGAAGACGAATGGATTCGAGGGAAGGTTCGAGCAAAGTATGGGGAAATTTTTTGTTTTTTGGGGAAAAATCGATAATTTTTGTGAATTTTTAGAATCCAGAAGACCCTGGAAGGGCGTTCGATGATAATCAGGCGAAGAAGGTGCCAGAAGAGACGCCGCCGAGAAAAAGGGAGAGAAAAAATGAAGATGTAAGGGACACAGTGTCGAGAAATATAAAAAATTTCATTTTTTGGAATGTTTTCAGAAAAAAAAGTGATTTTTAGCTTCAAAAACTCTTTTTTTGTAGAAAATGTGCTGTTTTCGGGTCAAAAACGGCTAGAAAACTGTTTTTTGTTCTCGAAATTTGAAGATTTCAGCTTGCTAATCAAGTTTTTAGCATTAATTCTCTTTTTTCACTGAAAATGTCATTTTGGACATCATTTTCAGCTTTTCAACTCAATTTTCAGTTCCGAAATCACTCTTTATTCATAAATTAAGTAAAATATGACATTTTTCATAAAACCACTATTTTTGGATGAAAAAAAGAGAAAAAAAAATCGAATTTTCTGTCAAAAGTCAATTTTTGAGCATTTTTAGCCTAATTTTGACTGAAAATTCATCGAAAAGAGAGGTTTTTGATATAAAAACGCTGTTTTCGGCTCAAAAAAGGTGAAAACCCAGATTTTCAGTCTAAAAATAGGTATACTCTGAAAAAATGGATTTCTAGTTGAAAATCATGTTTTTCACCTGAAATTCGCTGAAAATGACCCATGTTAGACGAAAAATCGATATTTCCGGTGGAAAACTGTCGAAAAATGCAACATTCAGCCCAAAAATCGATAGTTTTAGCTAAAATAATTAATTTCTGGCGGAAATTCTGCCGGAAAAGTTGTTTTGAGGCTGAAAAAGGCAATTTTTCATATAAAAAGTGTCTTTTTTCAGTCCGGAATACCGTTTTTAAGGCAAAATGTCTCCAGTTTCCAAAAAAGCCCAGTTTCCAGCTGAACAAAGGTGAAAAACCCAGATTTTCAGTCTAAAAATTAATTTTTGAACTCAAAATTACGCTGAAAAACTAGTTTTTCAGCTGAAAATTCATGTTTTTTACCTGAAATTCGCTGAAAATGACCAAAAACTCCCTAAAATTCCCTATTTTCCCACTCAAATTACGCTCGTACTAATCTCGTTTGGAAGCTTTTGAAGGATATTCCGGAAGATTCGGATGACGAAGACAATCGAGCAGAGATCGGAGGATCAAGAAACTATCCAACTGCATTGTGGAATAGATTGAAGAATCCACCCAATAATAGGCCAACTATCGATGTGTGGGAATTCAAAATGGTCAGTGAGAAATGGTAGAATTTCAGAGAAAACTGGAGGAAAAATTACTGAAATTAGTTGAAAAATAGCGATTTTCAGAAAATTTTAGCATAAAACTAAAATATCGAGTTTTGAGCAGGTTTCGCCGTAAAATGAATATCGGCGATCATGATCACTGAATTTTACCACTTTTGCTTAGAATTGCTCCAAATACAGAGTTTTTGCCATAAAAATGCTTACAAGGGAAGTCTTTGGAGACGCAACTTTCAAACGACCTATACGTTTGGTCATAGGTATTTTTGACCACGGGGAGTCCATTTCTGCAGTCAAAACCTGCTAAATGTCTCTGTGAGCCGAGATATGAGCTCTCAAACTTTTCATGTGGATATGCTTTTTCACGTAGAATTCCGAATTGACAAGTAGTATACGCAAGATTTTCTCATTTTTGCATTGTACAAGCACAGGTTAACCGTTGGGAAACACAAACGAAGCAGTGCGATGGCTTATAAACCACCGATTTGAAAGTCCACATGAAAAAGCTTATCTACAGGAAAAGTTTGAGAGCTCATAACTCGGCTCACAGAGACATTTAGCAGGTTTTGACTGCAGAAATGGACTCCCCGTGGTCGAAAATACCTATGACCAAGTTTATAGGTCGTTTGAAAGTGGCGTCTCCAAAGACTTCCCTTGTTAAAATTGTGAGAAATTGACTAAACGTGTCGATTGCTATGACCATCGATATCAGTCGGGAGAAATCAATTCTATTTTATCGATATTTAGTGGATAAAACTGATGATTATCGATAATTTATCGACTGGTTATTATCGATAGTCGGCCGACGATAATCAGCAAAACTTAACAGCTCCGGGTACTGTTTTAAATGGCTCAAACTATTTAAGGTTCAGAAAATGTCTCAAGAAACAGGACTTTTTTCAAGTTTTCTGAAAATGAAGAAAACATTTTTCAAGACATTCAGAACCTCATCAAAACATTTTTTGACCAGTTTGAGCCATCTAAAACAGTACCCGGAGCTTTTAAGTTTTGCTGATTATCGTCGGCCGACTATCGATAATAACCAGTCGATAAATTATCGATAATCATCAGTTTTATCCACTAAATATCGATAAAATAGAATTGATTTCTCCCGACTGATATCGATGGTCATAGCAATCGACACGTTTAGTCAATTTCTCACAATTTTAAGCATTTTTATGGCAAAAACTCTGTATTTGGAGCAATTTTAAGCAAAAGTGGTGAAATTCAGTGATCATGATCGCCGATATTCATTGATAATTTTTTAATCATGACTTTTTGTGTATCGTCGAATCTCAGTTTCAACGAAAATTTAGTTGACAAATTACTCTACGGTTTCGATCAAAAAACCTTCGAATTTCTTACTTTTTCCTGAATTTTCCACCCCAAAACTATAATTTTCTCCTATTTTTACAATTTCAGGACGGAGAAGTGGTAACGATGACGTTCACATGTGATGGAGAGAAGTATCCAATGTATTTCACACCGAGAAGTACTATGTGAGTTTGTGGAGACATGAAATTGGGGTTTTATACTGAAAAAATAGATTTCCCACTCAAACTTTACAGATTTTTAGCTAAAAACGCCGAAAAATCGATATTTCCGGCAAAAAACGGCTGGAAATGCTAGTTTCGGTTGAAGTTCTAATTTTCAGCCCAACAAACCGTTTTTGAGTTGAAAAACTCGTTAAATATCGAATTTTTTGGCTTAAAACGGTTTTTGCGCTGGAAAAATTCACTTTTTATATGAAAAATCCCTGAATTCACCCCCAAAACTCTGAAATTCCCTTTAAATTCTTTCAGTGACTACCAAATGCGTTCCGGCTACTGGATTCCCCGTCACAATCCAATGTTCGCCGCGTTGAGAACTCGAATCTACTCACTTCCGAAGAATACAACATTCAATCGACTCGTTTTCTCTGTTAGTGCAGTTGGAAGGGCTGAAAATGACTGAAAAATGACCGAAAAATCACAATTTTTGAGTCAAAAATTATGAAAAATCGTTTTTTTGACCGACAAATTATGAAAAATGACCGAAAATAGGTGAAAAATGCCGATTTTTGGGTCAAAAACACTGAAAAATGACTGAAAATTGACTATTTTCAGCTATTTTTGGTCATTTTTCAAAATTTTTGCGCCGAAAATTTCTATTTTTCAGTCATTTTCAGCCAAAATCTTGTGAAAAATCTCATTTTCTGAAATCTTCATTTTCAGAACACTCCTGAATGCGAGGCCGAAGATTGTCTTATCGAATTCATGTTTATCAAAAAATGGACGTGTAAACAGGTAAGGGAACGCGCGTCAAAGGTGCGCCAGATAACGAGTTTTTTTTCCAAAAACACAGTTTTAAGCGCGTCAGAGGTGCCCCAGCCTCAGATCTCGAGAAAACGCGTCTTCCGACACCCCAGCCAACCTAATTTTATAGTCTAAAAACGCGCCGGAGGTGCCCCAGCCCGTTTCCAACTCAAAAAAAAACGCGTCTAAGGCGCGCCAGACTCTCATCGATTTAGTCAATTACGAATTTTGCTAAGAACGCGCCAGAGGTGCGCCAGCGAAAATTTCACTTGAAACGCGCCAGAGGCGCCCCTGATTCTTCTCCAAAAAATGTTTTTTTAGTGAGAAAAAGACCTCAAAAGCGCCGATGGCACGCCAGATTCACTAAAATCTCAAAGGCGCGCCGTAGGTGCACCAGCCTTCAAAAAAAAACTCATTTCTCTTGGATTTCTATGATAAACATTTGTTTTTAGTCGATTTCCCCCCCTAAAATCAGCGAATTTTCTGCTGAAAACGCGCTAAAGGTGCGCCAGATAAGTAAAAATTCAAAAAATCTTGTCTTTTGGCTCAAAATTTGATTCGAAAATCATTTTTCTTTATTTGAAACGCGTCAGAGGCGCCCCAAATACTCTTCAAATGAGTTTCATCGAAAATTGATTATTTTGAGCTCTGAAAAACGCGCCCTAGGCGCCCCAGACTATCTTAAACTCACCGAAAACACGAAAAATCGCAATTTTTATCCGAAAATTCTGAAATTTTTCAATTATTTTCTTCATTTTTCAGTTGGAATACACAATTTGTACGGAATTCAATCAGCCTCAACACCTCCGTAAACTCGTCCATATGTTCAAACCAATGGATATTACTGTCACTCTAAACTTCGGTCCCTACAGTCCACCGAATCATCCGAATCACGGAGAAGTCGCTGTTCATAACCATTTGGCCGCTTGTTTCGATACGACTCTCGAGTTGGAGAAAGACTTCCGTGTCGATTGTGCGAATGCGTTGAATGGTTAGTGGTTGAGAGCTGAAAATTGAGAAAAATAGGCTTAAAATGGGGATTTTGAGGGAAAATCCATGAAAATCGTCCCTAAATTAATAAAAATACGCCTAAAACATGGATTTTGAGCCTAAAAATCAATAAAATTGATTGATTTTGAGTCAAAATTGATGAAAGTTGGCTCAGGATGAAGGTTTTCGACGGAAATCTGGAAATTTTATAGATTTTTTGAGCACAGTTCTGTCAAAATCTAACATTTTGAAATTTAAAATTGAACGCGTCCCAGGTACGCCAGCTCTGAATTCGAACCATTTTCTGAAGCAAAATGTCATGTTTCAGCTCTAAATTTCGATATTTTTGGCAATTTTCAGCTAAAAATTGAAAAAAAAATCGGCTTAAAAATTTGATTTTTGGCTCAAAAATCATAGAAAAAGAAGAAGAACATTGATGATTTTTGGTTAAAATCCGAAATTTTGATAGATTTTGAATATAGATTTGTCAAAATCCATTGAAATTTCGAAATTTAAGTTTTGAACGCGTCCGAGGCACGCCAGAACATAAAAACAGAATTTCTCTCAGTTTCAGGTCTAAATTTCGATATTTCTGACAATTTTGAGCTGAGAATCGCTGAAATCATACAGAAATGAAGGTGTTTTACTGAAAAATAAAGATTTTGAGCTGAAAATTGATGAAAAATTGATAGAAATGGGTCATTTTTCGCGATTTTGTGTGGAAATTGGCAGGAAAATAGGCTAATGATTGTCGGAATCGACTAAAAATAAAGATTTATTGAAAAATCTAAGGAATTTGATCTGAAACTGACACTTTTCGATATAAAAAGGGGGTAAATTCAGTTGATTCCGATATAATTTTGGTTCTATACCCATTTTTCTGACATCAGCACATCGAAACGGTTCGAATGAGTATAATCATGCCATACATTACTTCAATTCGGATATTTTGGGTCCCACAACGAAAACACAAAAACTACCGTATCTCGGTCAATTTTCATCCAAATTCGAAATTAAAAACATTTTTGGAATCAGCGCAATGAGGCGGTTCGAATGAGTATAATCATGGGATGTTTTCAAAAATCTGAAAATCTGAAATTCCACCACAAAAACACAATTTCTCGAAAAAAAAAAACAATTTTATTGATTCGTCGTACAAGTTCGAGTAATAATTAGCATTTTTGATCGTATTCATATATATTCCAACTGCTTTTTGTTTGAGATGATTACCCTCTACTAACTGAAAATGAAATGGTAGATCAAATCAGGGAAAGTGCGCTCTATTTATAATAACTCACTTTTTACTTGGCTATTCTCAAAATTCGATGTCAATTCCATTTGATTTGATCGAAGAATTCAATTGAGAGACGAGAAGAGAGAGAGAACTGATTTGTATCGATCGATTTATCGATTTTTTACGAAAAGTGGGCGGAGCTTAGTGAACTGGGGTAGTGGGGGAGGTGGGCGGGGTCACGGGGAGAACGTTTTGAGATTTTGAGAGTTAAAAAAAAAATTTTGAAAAATTTTTCACGTTTTTGAGGTTTTTTCAATTTGTCAATTGATTAAATGTGCAGAATTTTACGTAGATCACTTTTGTAGTTGACAACTTTTTGATATCGTCTCCTTTCTACTAAAAATTCAAAAAATTCCACACATTTTAAGCTCAAATTCACCTCACACAGTCAAAAACTCAAAAAGTTACAGATTTTCGAAAATTTTCGAAAACCTGAAATTTCTTAAAACTACCGTATCTCTGTTGTCGAGTCCTTCTATACTTATATTTCTGAAATCAGCGCAACGAGACGGTTTGAATGTGTAATCATGGGATGTTTTGAAAATTCGAAAATTTTAAAAATTGGGGTTTACCACGGAAACGCAAAAATTTCCACCCAAATTTGAAATTAAAGACATTTTCAGAATCAGCACGAAGCGGCGGTTCGAATGAGTATAATCATGAAGTGTTTTCAAAATTTTGAAAATTTTGTTCAAAATTGGGTCTCAATCTAGGGAAATTGGGCTGAAACTGACACTTATCGCAACAAAAAAGTGGTAAATTCAGTTGATTTCGATCTAATTTTAATTCAAGATCCACTCTTCTGAATTCAGCTCATTCAGACGGTTCGAATGAGTATAATCATGCCAGACATTGCTTCAATCCGAGTATTTTGGGTCTCACCACGAAAACACAAAAACTACCGTATCTCTGTCGAGTTTTGCTCAAATTCGTAATTAAAAACATTTTTGAAATCAGCGCAACGAGGCGGTTCGAATGAGTATCAAAAATTTGAGAAACTGTTGGTTGGAATTTCAGATTTTCAGGTTTTGTCTTTTTTTTGTCTTGAATCCCAATTTTGAGCAAAATTTTCAAAATTCTGAAAACATGTCAATGACTATACTCATTCGAACCGCCTCATTGTGCCGATTCTGAAAATGTCTTCAATTTCGAATTTGGATGAATATTGACCGAGATACGGTAGTTTTTGTGATTTCGTGGTGAGACCCAAAATATCCGAATTGAAGCAATGCATGGCATGATTATACTCATTCGAACCGCCTCATTGTGCTGATTTCAGAAAAATAGGTCTGGAACCAAAATTAGATCAAAATCAACTGAGTTTACCACTTTTTTATAGTGAAAAGTGTCAGTTTCAGCCCGAATTCTCTAGATTTTTCAGTTTTTTTTGGGTTTTGGCTGGAAAATTAGAGAATTACCGTAATCCCTCTCTTCTAACGGCAATTAATCCGTTTCGTAAGAGTTTACAGAGCAACAAAAGAAGGAATGTCAACATTTGTATGGAGAAGCTGGCAGAGGAAAAGCATTCGGAATTCAGATGCTTCGAACACTCTCTGCTCTCCGAAAGTTCGTTGTGATGATGGCCGATAAGAAAATGGCACAGACGAAGGGACTCAGTGTCCGGAAATTCATTGTTAAGTGAGTTTTCAGGGCGAAAATAAGAGAAAAATTGTGAAAAATCTCCTAAAAATCATGTTTTTAGCTTATTTTTGACTATTTTTCCTACTAAAAACGCGCCCAAGGCACCCCAGACTTCCAGAAAAAGAGAGTTCTGAGACGGAAAATGAGAAAAAAAGCGTCAAAAATGGCCAAAAATCTCATAAAAATCATGTTTTTTAAATCTATTTTTGACTATTTTTCCTACTAAAAACGCGCCAAGGCGCCCCAGACTTCCAGAAAAAGTGAGTTTTGATGCGGAAAATGAGGAAAAACCGTCAAAACGCGCCCCAGGCACCCCAGCTTCTCATAATTCTCTTTAAAAATCTTTTTTTTAATCTATTTTTGACTATTTTGCCAGCTAAAAACGCGCCGTTGGCGCCCCAGACTCTCAAAAATCTTGTAGAAATCATATTTTTACCCGTTTTTTGACCATTTTCTTGTTTAAAAACGCGCCGAAGGTGCCCCAGGCTGTCGAAAATCTTGTAAAAATCATGTTTTTACCCGTTTTTTGACCATTTTTTTGTTTAAAAATGCGCCCCAGGCGCCCCAGCCTTTCATAACAAGTGAGTTTTGATGCGGAAAATGAGAAAAGAAAGCGTCGAAAACGCGCCCCGGGCGCCCCAGACTGTAAAAATCCTCTTAAAAATCGTGTTTTTGACCTGTTTTTGACCATTTTTTCATCTGAAAACGCGTCGCAGGTGCCCCAGACTCTAAAAAATCTCATAAAAATCATGTTTTTAACCGATTTTTGACCAATTTTTGCAATTTTTTTCAAATAAAAACGCGCCCAAAGCACCCCAGACTCTCATAAATTCCCTATTTTTTCAGTGGTCCAACTCATGACAAATTGTGCCCAAAACTGCAAATGTTATTCAAAGACGAAGGAATGGAAGAGGGAAATAAAAAACGAATCGCCTATGCGAATGGAGAAAAGGTACGCGTCAAAGGCACGCCAGATAGACAGAGACTTTGCTCAAAAACGCGTCAGAGGTGCGCCAGAAATTTGAAAAATCTCGTTTTTTTGGCTCAAAATAATTTGATTTAAAACCCTGTATGTTTACTTGAAACGCGTCAGAGGTGCCCCAGACAAGTTTTCTTGAAAAAAAAGCGCCGTAGGCACGCCAGATTCGCTGAAAATCTCATCAGAGCGCCATAGCTGCACCAGCTCTCTTAAAAATGCTCATTTCTCCCGGCTTTTTATGATAAAATCTCGGTTTTTAGTCGATTTTCCACCCAAAGTCATCCGATTTTTCCTCCAATTTTGCTCAAAAAACGCGTCAGAGGTGCGCCAGAAATTTGAAAAATCTCGTTTTTGGCTCAAAATTTTATTCTAAAACTGCATTTTTTGCCTTGAAACGCGTTAGAGGCGCCCCTGATTCTTGTTCAAAAAAGTTTTTTTCAAGAAAAATACCTCAAAAGCGCCGGAGGCACGCCAGATTCACTGATAATTTCACCAGCGCGCCGAAGGTACACCAGCCTTCAAAAAACCTCATTTTTATGATAAAAACTCAGGTTTTTAGACGATTTTCCGTCTAAAGTCATTCAATTCTAATGAAAAACGCGCTAAAGGTGCGCCAGACTGTATTTTTACTTGAAACGCGTCAAAGGCGCCCCTGAGTCTTTTTTAAAGCGCCAGAGGCACGCCAGCTTTCAAAAAACTTTATTTTTTTGATAAAATATCGATTTTTCGGCGATTTTTTACCTAAAATCATCAAATTTTGCAGATATTCGTGTGTGTCCGTAGTGAGATGCGTCGTGCCTATAAATACACGTTGGCAATGCCGGCGACCGCATTCAAAATGCACATTGGAAACGATCAATTGCTCACTTTCACCAAATCAGTCGGCACTTTTCATTGTCTTTTCAGAACGAATGTCGACGAGAGAGGAGTTGTTCAGTTGATATCGGTGAGGAATTGGGGGAAAATTGAAAAAAACGGAGTGAAAATGCTAGAAAATAGCGGAAATTTGAGGTTTTTGCGTCAAAAATCGCATTTTCAGCCTTTTTTTCCTCCAGAAAATGAATGAAAATGCTTCAAAAATTCTCAATTTTGATATAAAATTGAATGTTTTTGGCAGAATTTCATATAAATTTTTGTCAGAAATCTGAAATTTCAACTCAAAAATGCATATTTTGAGTGATTTTTGTCAATTTTTCCGTCATTTCATACTCGAAAATTGAGAAAAATGGGGAGAAATAGGCTGAAAATGCTGAAAAGTTGCTGAAATTTGAGTTTTTTGGGTAAAAAATGAGCTGAAAATCACATTTTCAATCTTTTTTCAGCATTTTCAGTCAATTTTTTCGTCAGAAATATGAAATTTCCACTCAAAAATGCACTTTTGAATTGAAATTTCACATTTCTGACATAAATTCATATAAAATTCCGCGAAAACATACAATTTCAGCTCCAAAATCAGAATTTTTAAGCATTTTCAGTCATTTTTGGACGAAAAACGGTTGGAAATAATGAGATTTTCAGTTCATTTTTGAGCCAAAAACCTCAAATTTCAGCACTTTTTTTCGAAATTCTCTTACAAATTCTCAATTTTTCGCAGGAATGGCAACGAGGCGATCGCTCATTCGACGACATTCAACTCCATTTGGATAAAGTGATCGAAACGAATTTCGTGGATCATTTGGGGGCGGATCATCAGGATCCGAAACGAATCAAAATTCGACGAGTCATGTATGTAGCGATGAAAATTACTGGAAAATTCTCAAAAAATCGTTTAAAATTTTGATTTTCAGTGATTTTTAGAGGCAAAATATGGGAAATCGGCTAATTTCGGTTGAAATTGCTTAAAATTCTCAAAATTTGAAATTTTCTGCATTTTGTTGTCAGATCTGGTGCATTTGGTGTTTGCAGAACTTGGCGAGCGGGAATTCAAAATTTTAGTTGATTTTCATGCTTTTTGAGGTGAAAGTCAATCAAAATTTTGAATTCCCGCTCGCCAAGTTCTGCAAACACCGAATGCACCAGATCTGACGACAAAATGCAGAAAATTTCAAAACTTTTCACCTTTTCCCGCCCAAATCCCACATTTTTTGTTTCAGAAACGGCAAAAAGCTGACAATGTACATCGAACGTGAACGTCTCGCCACTCGCCATCTCTCTCTTCGTGTCATTGAGACGAAATAATTGTCAAATCTCGCAAAAATTCTAATTTATTTTCATTTTATTATTATGATTAATCTCAAACAAATTGCCTTTTTTGTCTCATTTTGCGCGTTATTTATCGATTTTTATTATAATTTGGCCATTGTTTGTGTGGATAAACTATCAAGTAACTGATTGAAGACTTTTTTAGTCGGAAAACTTGAAAAATGCGATAAGATCTTATATAAGAGAAAAACAATTCAAATTTAAAATACCGCCAAAAACTACAAATGCGTCAATTAATTTGCTGGCGTGCTTCTCGTGCATTGCGTTGACGCGTTTTCGGATACCGACGTCGTGTTTTTCTCATCATTTTCTTCGTCATTTCCCGGTCGTTTTTCTCCGTTTTTTTCCATTTTTTTGGTTTATATTGATTTTTTTATCGATTTCCCGTCGTTTTCTCATCAATTTCACCCTCAAAATTGCAGATTTTCACCCAGAAACTCTCAAAAACGACTCAAAATGAGCAGAAAGTGAGTTCCCATAGTAACCGCCGCCTAGTAATCAATATTTTGTTTCAGCATTCGCACTTTCCGTGATATCGGCGGAGATAATGACGGTCCGGATAGCGACGATTCGGGAACCGACGCCGATCGTGGACAACCACAAGAGTTTTATGCGGGAAGGTAGGAAATCGCGAATTTTAGATGGTTTTCAGTAAAAAGGGGGTAAACGAGTGTTAAAATTGAGTTTTTGAGGAGAAAATCGATAAAAATAGCAACATTTTGGTCTGGAATATAGAAAATATTGATTTTTTCGAAAAAAAAATTCTTTTTAATTTTTTTTCAAGATTTCATCGATTTTCTAGGTTTTCCGGGTTCAAATTTTTGATTTTACTCATTAAAAACACACAGAAAGTCAGTTTTGTGGCCATTTTCAGAGATTCCAGCTTTAAATCCACCTGCAAGTGGAAAAGCATAAATTTCTAAAATTTTAGATGGGTTTTAGTTCAAATAATGCTAAAACGCGCGGAAATTGAGTTTTTTTAAAAACGAAAACCGATAAAAACCGCAAAAGTTTGGTCTGGAGGTCAAAAAATATCGATTTTTTGAAGAATTTTTCAGAATTTTTTTTTCAAAAAAAAGATTTTATCAATTTTCTAGGTTTTCCGGGCTGAGATTGCTGATTTTAATCGGGAAAAACACACAGAACATCAATTTTATGGTAATTTTCAGAGATTTTACCTGAAGAAATTGATGAAAAATCCAAAATTTGGAGTTTTTCCCTGAAAATCTGTAAAATTCTGTGATTTTCCAGCGGACAAGCGGTGCAAGGACCACGTGGACCACGTGGCGGAGCATCTGGAGCCGAAGATCACATTCGGAGAATTCTTCAGGCCGCTCAGGCTGGACTACCGGAAGAAGATGTCAGAGGACCCGGACAGAAGGAGAAAGTGGTGAGGACAGGGAAAAATCAGGGAAAAATCCAGTAAAAATTGCCAAAAAATCGAATTTTTGCATTAAGAAATGGAGGAAACCTGGATTTTTGCATTAAAAAACGCTGAAAAATCGAATTTTTCACTAAAAATTGCCAAAAACTGAATTTTTTCACTAAAAAATGTAGGAAAACTGGATTTTTTCACTAAAAAACACTGAAAAAACCTGACTTTTTCGCTATTTTTGCTCTAAATCTAAACCTTTTCAGACTCTGACTCTCCATTTGTGGACGGACGGTCTGTCGATCGAAGACGGACCATTGATGCCACGTCACGATTCGGCGACTGTTGAATTCTTGGAAATCGTTGGAAGAGGGTAAGGAAACTGGAAATTTGACAAATTTTCAGGTTTTGTGAGGCAAAATAGACGGAAAATGAGGGTTTTGAGCGTAAAATGATTTTTTTTTAAATCAAAAAAGTGATTTTCAGTCAAAAATTCCCTCAAACAGTCATTTTGAGTTCAGAAGCGGGGGTTTGGGCGTGAAAACACGAAACCAAATAAATATCGAATTTTTTAGGTTTTTAGAGTCAAAATAGGTGGGAAATGAGGTTTTTTGGCTTGAAATCTATGAAAAACGTGATTTTTAGTCACAAATTCAATCAAATCTATCATTTTTTAAAGTTTAGAAGCAAGGTTTTCGCTCTGAAATCATCATTTTCAGCTGAAAAAACTCATATTTTCTTTTCTGCTCATCCAGTCATAGTTTTGAAATTTTGAGCTGAAAATGTTGTCTTCCAGTGTTACAATTCTTTTATGGGTCTTTATATGCTGAAATTCAGGGGTTTCAGCCCCAAAAAACCTTATTCTGAACGAGTTTTGACTGAAAACCTTCAAAGACGATATTTTGTTTTATTTTTTGGATGAAATTCGCGATTTTTAGCCTGTCACCCTGAAATTTCGAACTCCAAACTGTGTTTGTGCAAGTTTTCACTCGAATCTCCGGTTTTTACAATAAGTTTCCACAGAAAACGCGTCAAAGTCGCACTAGACTTTGAAAC
The DNA here is from genome assembly GCA_002259235.3 of Caenorhabditis latens. Lineage (NCBI taxonomy): Eukaryota > Metazoa > Nematoda > Chromadorea > Rhabditida > Rhabditidae > Caenorhabditis > Caenorhabditis latens. The sequence goes on from CM056095.1 coordinate 15,901,939, forward strand.
TGTAGAAATGACGCTAAATTTCAGAATTTTTGATAGGAAATTAACGGGAAAAGGCGCACCAGATGACTTTACATCGGATTTCACACTTAAAGATAAAATTCATTGAAAACGCGCCGCACGTCACGCCAGCCATCGGAAACGCGTCAAAGGCTCACCTGACTCTGTACATCGAAAGGAATATGTTATTTTCATGATTTTCGAGTTGAAACTATTTTGAAAACGCGTCAAAGGCACGCCAGACAATCGTATCCTCGAAATTCCAAAGTTTTTGAGTTCAAAATCACAAAATTCACGGAAAACGCGTCGCGCGTCACGCCAGCCTTCAGAAAATTGTTCCGGATGTTTGCACACAAAATCCCAATTTCTCTCGTCTGAAATCCCTAAATTTCTATCTCCAAAATTTCAGAGGAATTCCGCCATCACTGATTCAACAATACGCGGGAAAAGACATTGATTTCAACGTGGATCGTCGTCACGAACCATTCCAACAACCAAAAATGAAACCATTCGGAGGAAACGGTGTTCGTCTCGGAAATGTCGTTCCAGTCGTTGTGGGCGGAGCTTCATCGAGTACTGTAACTCCGCCAGTCGCCACTTCTGGACCGACGTCAGCTGAGGAAGAGGCGAAACGATTGGAGGATGCGAAGAAGGAATTGAATACTGATTTGGCTGAACCCACTACTAATGTAAGGATGGAAATGGCTGAAAATTCAAGAAAACTGCTGAAAAATAGCGAAAATTTGAGGTTTTTGGCTCAAAAATGAGCTTAAAATCTCATTTTCAACCTTTTTTCCTTCAGAAATTGATTGAAAATCCATAAAAGTCGCTAGAATTCGAGTTTTTTTTGTCAGAAATTTCAAGCTGAAATTGTAATTTCAGATCCAAATTCGTCTGCCGAACAATCAGCGTCTCGTCGGTGTCTTCAATCATTCGCACAATTTGGAGGCCGTTCGTAGCTTCATTTGCACGTAAGTTTGTGGAATTTTGGCTGAAAAGCGCGTCAAAGGCACGCCAGTAGAGAAAGAAGTTGAGATTTTTGTGCTTAATAAACGCGTCACAGGCGCCCCAGACAAGGTGAAATCCTGAAAAATGCAACTTTTTGAGTGAAAAATTGAGAAATCTCAGATCTACCGTAATCCTTGACCCCATATCTCGAAAAATCACTGAAAATGCGCTAAAGGTGCGCCAGAAATTCAAAAAATCTGGTTTTTCGATTCAAATTTGATTAAAGTCTACATTTTTTAAATTTGAAACGCGTCAGAGGTGCCCCAGACAAGAAAACTCCAAAACTGATTTCTTTGGTGTCAAAAGCGCTGGAGACACGCCAGATTCACTGAAAATCTCCTCAGCGCGCCGCAGGTGCACCAGCCTTCAAATAATCTCATTTCTTCCGGATTTCTATGATAAAAATCGATATTTTGTCGATTTTCCACTCAATTCAAAGGAAAACGCGCTGAAGGTGCGCCAGAAATTCGAAAAATCTCGTTTTTCGGCTCAAAATTACCGAAAATTCAATTTTTAGGTGATTTTCAGGCGATTTTCAGCCAAAATCCAATTTTTTCAATGTAATCCATAAATCCCCTCAATTTTGCAGTGCTCGCCCCGAAATGATCTACGCTCCATTCGAATTGATGTCCGCCTATCCGCCAAAAGTGCTCATCGACGAGGAGCAGACACTCAAAGAGGCCAATCTTCTCAATTCGGTCATTGCCGTCAAAATTTTGCCTGCCAATTGATTTTTATTGTGTTTTTCATGATTTTTGAGGGATTTTGAGTGAAAAAATGGGGAAATTCGGGTGAAAAATGGCGGAAATCGTGATTTTTCAGCCAAAAATCGTAATTTTCATTCATTTTTAGCCAATTTTTACCCGATTTTTCCCTATTTTCCCACTCAAAATTCATGTAAATCGACTCAAAATACTCCTCAAAAAATCTCTCTGAAAATAATTGTAATTATTGCCTAATTAATTGGCCTAATTATTTCATTTATTTCACCTCCCACCAATTCCAGCACCAAGATTTGTCCCCCGTCTCTCTTCTTTTCTCTCCTCTTTTTAAAAATCACTTGTGAATCACCACCCGCATAAAATTTATTGGTTTTGTGTCAAATTTTGAGAATTTTTTGGTTTTTTTTTGTGAGTTTGAAGGCTCTATTATATCTTTATTATGATGATTTTCAGGTTTTTGAGTGGGAAATTGAGTTTTTAGGGTTGAAAATGCTATATTTCGACTGAAAATCGGATTTTTCAACTGGAAAATTGACTTTCGGTGCCAAAAATTTCCAGAAGTTCGAATTTCCAGCTATAAAATTGAGTTTTGGATCTGAAAAATGTCGAGTTTTCGGTTGAAATTTCTTAGAAATAGCTGGAAAAATCGTTCATTTTCAACGAAGGATTCGACTTTTGACTCGAAATTCCTGATTTTTCAATCGAAAATACTCATTTTTGAGCAAAAATATGAATTTTCTAACAGAAAATCGAGTTTTTAGCGTGAAAAGTTGGCTTTTTGAGGTTTTTGACCAAATTATAAATTTTACAGCTGAAAAACGGATTTTTGAGTTGAATTTTGAGTTTTTTGACGACTTTTCCGACGGAAAACCAATTTTTCAAGTTTCAGCTAAAAAATTCATTTTTACTCCTGAATTCCAGACTTCTAGCTGAAAATGCTCATTTTTTGACCGAAAAAACTCATTTTTCAGTTCAAAATTCGATTTTTGACGGGTTTTCTGTCTGAAAATAGCACTTTCCTATCCAAAACTCAATTTTTCTAAAATTTCTCAGTTTTAAAATCGAAAAATCTATATTTTTCCACACAAAACTCTCTTAATATGTTTCAGATGTCTCTGAAAGCGTGGCTGGGAATCGACAAAATCCAAAAATTCGGACAAATCGTCAAGGAGATTGGCGGTGTCAAGGCCGTTCTTCGTAAACGTTACTTGTGAGTGGATGGAGAGAGGAGGCTGGCGTGACGCGAGACGCGTTTTCAGTGAATTTTGAACTCAAAAAAAGTTATTTTCATTGTCTGGCGTGTCTTTGCCGCGTTTTTCTGAGAAAACATCTTGAAAAAACGGTTTTTCGCCCAAAAATGATGTTTTTGCACGCTTCTTGATATTTTTGACTAGAAAATTATAAAAAATTAGGCGTTTTTTGTAATTTAAACCGTCAGGTGCGCTTTTGACGCGTTTTCTGACCTAATTTTTGTTCGGAACTTTGGGATAATTCAAGGAAAGCCCCCCACCTCAGTAGAGCCCCCCACGTTGATAACAAGCTTGGAAGAGCCCCCCACCAGTACTAAATTGGTGGGGGGCTTTATCTGAATTTGGGGGGTGATTGTTGAATGATCTGGTTCAATAAAAGACCCCCACCAACGCAAAGTGGGGGGCTTTTCTTTAAGAACCTGGGATTCTTAAAGAATAGCCCCCACCCCCCTTCTGAACAACCCAGTCTTGGTCAAAGATAAGCCCCCCACTATTCAACAATGGGCCCCCACCTAAAATAGCCCCCACCTAGACATGATCATGGTTCAATATCCTCCCCCCACCATTCAATATTCACCCCCACCAATCAATAGTGATAAACGTGCACAATATTCAGTTAAAAATGATATTTTTTTATCTGAAAAACGATATTATTTTGCTAAAAGTAATAAAATTTAGTAGAAAACCAATAAAATATGCATTGAAGCATGATTATTTGATAAAAAATGACTGGAAAATCCCAAAAAATAAGGTACCGGACTTTCGTAGTCTGTAATCTTCGGATGCATCGGATTTTACAGAGAAATGGGGGGCTCTCTTTCAATGCTCCAACATCATATCGTACGACAGAATGGGGGATTTAATTTAATGCCAAGGTGATAGTCTGAACCAGGTGGGGGGTTAATATTGAATGGTGGGGGCTCATTTTTTAATTGTGGGGGCACATTTTTGAATGTAGAGTTTTTGGCCTTCAAGAATACTCCCCCACTCCGGTTTAACAAGTGGGGGGCTCTTCTAAGGTTGGTTTTGGGGGGCGATACTTCAATTAGGGTGGGGGTCATTCTTGAATGATCCCGGAACTTTTGCCAATATTGATTTTTTCGAAAACTGGCGCGCCTTTGACGCTTTTTCCGTTGATTTCGTATTAAAAATCGAGAAATTTAGCGCCATTTCTACAGTTTCAGGGTCAGGCGTGCCTTAGACGCGTTTTCTGAGAGATTTGGCTGAAAATACTAAACAACTGGCGCGCCTTTGACGTTTTCATTGAATTTTGTGATTTTATCTTTGAAATGCGACTGAAAACATGCGATTTTCACTGCGAATTCCGTATACCGAAGAGCTGGCGCGCCTTCGACGCGTTTTCTTCTTCTCATTTCATAAATCATATTTGCAGGATGGACGTAACCCGTGTGGGAACCCTCGTCGGATCCGACAAATTCGGCAATCGTTACTACGAGAATAACGAATATTTTGTGCCACGTAATCGTTGGGTCGAGTTTCCCGATAAGGTTTGGCTCGACTATGATGCGACTCAGGTGCCGCCAGAGTGGTGAGTAGGTTTGGCTGAAATTGGGATGAAAATTAGTAATTTTCACTGAAAATTAGTGAAAAATGAACGAAAAATCGTCAAAATCTGACAATTTTAGCCAATTTCCAACTTGATACATCCTAATGGAGTTCCTAGGTCACGGAACTCAAAAACTATCAGAATATTCGAATTCTCCATGCAATTTCCGAAATTTTGAGCCCCATATTGACCTAATTCTGAAAACTTTGAAATTTGAGTCCAAGACGGTACCAAAAATGTTTTTTCTCAGAAATATGTCAATATGGGGATCAAAATTTTGGAAATTTCGTGAGGAATTCAGATATTCTATAAAATGGTTGGCCTAGATTCCCGAGATTTCGGATTTCTAGGCCACCAAATTGAAAAAAAGGCTAAAATTGGCAGATTTTGATGAAGATTTCTGGACAGAATCCAAAAACCATTAGAATATTTGAATTCCTCTCAAAATTTCCGAAATTTTGAGCCCCATATTGACTTAATTCCGAAAACTTTGAAATTGGAGTCCAAGACGGTACCGAAAATTATTTTTTCAGAATTGGGTCAATATGGGGCTCAAAATTTCGGAAATTTTGAGAAGAATTCAAATATCTTATTGAAATTCTCATTTGGTAGATGAGATTCGAGTTTCTAGGTCACCAAAGTTAGGCCACGGGGACATTTATAAATTTCCATCAAAATTTGCTGTGGAACTCGAAATACTTCCGATTTAATCGTGTTTTTCTCACTCAGAATGCCAAAAAACTCGAAAAAATCAATAAAAAATTGGCCAAAAACCACCAAAACTATAATAAAAATGCTTTTTCAGGCACTCGTGGCTCCACCACATCACCGACGACGCTCCATCGGTGAAGCCGCCACCAACTCAGAGTTTCGTGTTGGATCACAAGGAGAACACCACTCTCGACGCGTGAGTTCCGAGAAAAATGAGTCGCGGACTAGTTTTCCGAGAATTTGGGTTTCTAGGCCACCAGGTGAAAAACTAGTCCCCGGGCTGTTTTTATCTACTTTCTGCAGTTTTTTGTGATTTTCAAGCGGCTGGAACCCGCTTTTTGAGTTATATCACTCCGGTGGACTGGTTTTACAAGGCATGGCCTAGAAAGCCAAATTTTGGGAAACTAGTCCCCGGGTTGTTTTTGTCAGTTTTGCAGATTTTTTTGAGGTTTTTATGCTGAAAATGGCATTTTTAATGATTTTTTATCTATAAACATGAAAAAACAGCACGGGGACTAGTTTTCCCCATGGTGGCCTAGAAATCCAAAACTAGTCCCCCGATATATTCGCATATCATTCACTCATTTTCAGCGACAAAAAATACATCCCATACTCGACGACTCGTACCAAAGTACAAGGATGGACCCCCGGACAGAAGCCACAATTCGATTGAATAAGCTCCGCCCACTTATTTCTAGACTGTTCTGTGTGTCTTCTTATTCGAAATCCTAGTAGATGTTTTTTGTTTTGATGTAAAATGAATCCGTTTTTTCAGCGATTTTTCCGATTTTTTTTTGAAAAATGGGATTTTCAGACCTTTTTTCGTATATTTTTGATATTTTTCAAAGTTTTTTGAAACAATTTTGACGATTCCAGATGTCCGACGGCAAGAAGAGTGTTCTGATGGTTTGTCTCGGTAAGAAAATGGAGAAACAACGGTGGAAACCGACTGGGGACTAGTTTTTTCAAAATTTGGGTCCCTAGGCCACCAGAGGGAAAACTAGTCCCTGAACTTTTTTTTCTCAAATTTTCGGATCCGAAAACCAGAATTTTCAATTAGAAACCCCACAAAAAACCAGAAAAACCGGGAAAAAAGAGTCGCGGACTAGTTTTTTTTTCAAAATTTGGATTTCTAGGCCATCAGGTGGAAAACTAGTCCCCAAGCTGGTTTTTTTTCAAGATTTTTCCATTTTCTCTAATCAAAACATAGAAATCTCAATTCCGAACTGAAAAAATCAGTGAAAACCCGTCCAAAATGAGAAAAATGAATCGCGGAAAAATTGAATTTTCTAACTTTTTTCCCTATTTTTTGCAATTTTTTTGATATTTTAGGTGAAAACTCGGATTTTGCAGATGATAATTGACCGGAAACCGTGAAAAAACCATCAAAAACCATTGAAAATCAATGAAAATGGTCCGGGGACGACTTTTTCCAAAATTTGGATTTCTAGGCCATGTCTTGGAAAACTAGTCCCCGGGATGCTTTTTCATGTTTCGCTGGTAAAAAACCATGAAAAATGCGATTTTCAGCAAGAAAAACCTCAAAAAACTATCAAAAACTGCAAAAAGAAGTCCGGGGACTAGTTTTCCGCATTTTTGGAATTCTAGGCCACCAAGTGGAAAACTAGTCCCCGTCTTTGAATTTGCTCATTTTCATCATTTTTAAGCAATTTTTTTCGAGTTTCGACTTCTTAGACTCATTCTCATACCACTTGATGGCCTAACTTCCCAATTTTTGGATTTCTGGGCCACCATATCGAAAACTAGTCCCCCAAATCCAAATTTTGCAGGCAATATCTGTCGTTCTCCGATCGCCGAAGCGGTCTTCATCGACTGTCTGCGAAAACGTGGAATCGAGGGGGCGTGGCTTGTCGACAGTAGTGCAATCATCGGATATCACACTGGGAAGGGACCGGATAGTCGGGCGATGGGGGCCCTCCGGAAATATGGAATCAACGATTATCAGCACAGGGCGAGAGTTGTGAGTCACGGGAGTGGAAAAATTGGAAAAATTGGAGTGGGGGACTAGTTTTGGGTTTCTAGGCCACCAAGTGGAAAACTAGTCCCCCGACTGATTTTGGGCGGTTTTTCGTATTTGAAAGGTTGAAAAACCATGAAAAATGCGATTTTCAACAAGAAAAACCTCAAAAATGACCCGGGGACTAGTTTTCGATTTGGTGGCCTAGAAAACCAAATTTAGGAAAACTAGTCCCCCGGTTATTTTTGACGGTTTTGATGATTTTTTGTGGTTTTTCTTGTTGAAAATCGCATTTTTCATGAATTTTTACCTCTGAAACAAGAAAAACAACGGGGGTACTCGATTTTAGAACTCGGAAAGATAGAACTGCAACAAAATAAAACTGTAACAATATAGAACTGACAAAAATAGAACTGAATAATATGGAACTGCGACGAAATAGAACTGAACGCAATGGAACTGCTACAAAATAGAACTGCTACAAAATAGAACTCTAGTTCGATTGGAGCGCGTTTGCATTCGTGACTTTTTAGAAGAATTATAACCGATTTTCGAGTAGAAAAGTCGACTAAAAACACTTATTTTATGGAGATAAAGTCTTTATCTATTTAATAGTCAACAAAAAACTGGAAAAAATTATATTAAATAAGCCCAAATAGCCTATTGAAAACCAGTGGTAGAGTTCTATTTTGTAGCAGTTCTATCTTTTCGAGTTCTATTTCGTTGAGTACTATTTTGTAACAGTTCCATTGTGTTCAGTTCCACTTTGTAGCAGTTCTATTTTTGTCTGTTCTATATTGTAACAGTTTTATTTTGTTGCAGTTCTATCTTTCCGAGTTCTAAAATCAAGTACCCCCAAAACAACCCGGGGACTAGTTTTTCGACACATGGCCTAGAAAACCAAACTTTGGAAAAACTAGTCCCCGGACCATTTTTGTTGTTTTTGTCTATTTTTGATGTTTTTTTCGTGTCAGAAATGGGATTTTTCGTGATTTCGCATCGTTTTCACATTGAAATTCTACAGTTTCGGTCGATTTTTCATTTTTAAATCGCGAAAAATTCGGTTTTTTCAATATGGTTCCGATTTTAACGACAAAATCACTAGGAATTCTGTTATTTTCACGTTTTCACGAAGAATATGCAGAAAAACCGTGAAAAATGACAGAAAATAGGCCTGGGGGACTAGTTTTGGGTTTCTAGGCCACCAGATGCAAAACTAGTCCCCGGGACTGAATTTGGACTGTTTTTTGGGTTTTATAGGAAAAAAATCATGAAAAATGCGATTTACAACAAGAAAAACCTCATAAAATGACCCGGGGACTAGTTTTCCTAATTTTTTTTCTAGCCCACCAAATGGAAAACTAGTCCCCCGACTCAGATTTTCGAGTTTTTCTTTTTTTTTTTGAAGAAAAATGACCAAAAACCATTAAAAATTATGAGAAATTCGGAAATTTGAGTCGGGGACTAGTTTTCCAATTGGTGGCCTAGAAAACCAAAACTAGTCCCCGACTCGAATTTTCGAGTTTTTCATGATTTTTTGATGTTTTCAGTCGTTTTTCAGCCTTTTTCGACCCCAAATCCTCATTTTTCAGACCACCCCGGATGACATCCGCCGTTTCGACTACATCTTCGGAATGGACGATTCGAATATCGAAGATCTTCGAGAAATCGAACAGAAAGTGCCCAAATCGGAGCGTCGTGCTGAAATCTTGATGTTGGGGAAGCAGGATCCACACGGGAATCCAGAAGTACCCGATCCGTATTACGAGTCGGGAAGCGCGCAGTTCGATGAGGTCCTTCAGCAGTGTGTCAAGTGTTGTGAAGCGTTTTTGGATAAGATTCAGAAATAAATGAAATATGGATGGTTTTGACTGAATTTCTGTAAAAATTTGAGGTTTTTTGGCGAATAATTGAGGTTTTTAGACGAAAAATGACGAATTTTGAGTTTCACTGGCGCGCCTTCAGCGCGTTTTTAATTTTTGATCATTTAGATGGTTATTGGCTAATTTCTTCGATATTTTACCAGCTTTTTAGTTTTCTGAGCCGTAATAGACTCAATCAAACCGTTTTCAGTAAAAAATTTGAGGTTTTTAGACGAAAAATGAGGAATTCTGAAGAAAATTGATAAATGTTGTCGTTGGTGACCTAGAAACTCTGCACTCGGCCACCAAATAAGAAATTCATTTGGATATTTGAATTCTCCATGAAATTTCCGAAATTTTGAGTCCCATATTGGCATATTTCTGAGAAAAATAATTTTTGGTACCGTTTTGGTACCAAATTTCAAAGTTTTTAGAATTTGGTCAATATGGGGCTCAAAATTTCGGAAATTTTATGGAGAATTCGAATTCCATTAGTGGGTGGCGTGGAAACAGAGAATTTGGTTTTCTAGGCCACCAAACTGAAAATATGCTAAAATTGGCAGTTTTTGAAGGATTTTTGACATTTTGAGTGAATGAAACACGTCTACATTGAAAATTCTCAAAAGGTTTTCAAAAATTTTAGATAAAAAATGATCAATTTTAACCCAAAAACTTTCATCTGGCGTGCCTCTGGCGCGTTTCTGGGTTTCGGGCTATCCTGAGGGTTTGGAGACTATTCTTCATCAATTTTTTTGATTTTTCGAGAGTCTGGCGTACCTTCGACGCGTAAACATTATCAAAATCACAGTTTGAATAATTTTAAACCTAATCTGGAGTGCCTTTGACTCGTTTTTCCAGTTTTTCCTCAATTTCATTCATTTTTTTCACTCATCCTAACAAGATTTCTGGCATTTTTAAAAATTCTGTCTGTCGCGCCTAGTGCGCGTTTCCCAAAATTTCAGAAAATTCGACATTTTTTCAAATTTTATCTGGCGCGCCTAGGGCGTCTTTCCGAACATTTATGTACAGGCTGGCGCGCCTAGGACGCGTTTTTCAGTCTAAAAACCTCATTTTTCCAGTTAATTCTCCTATTTTTGATATTATTCTGTCTGAAGTTGCGTAAATTGTGTATCTATTATTTTTCTAATAAAAATGTTCTGTGTAAAATTTTTATTCTACTCGATTTTTTCTGCAAAATGTGTTAAAAACCCGATTTTCCATATTTTCAACTGTCTAATTCCAGATTTTTTTCAATCTTAAACTCTAATTTCAGCCAAACCAATGGCCACGCCCACTGCCACCGCCACATCCTACGTGATGTATATAATCCTTCGTCGTGATCTCCAAACGAAACTTCAATGGCCGCTGGGAGCGGTTTGCACACAGGCGGCGCATGCCGCTTCTGCCGCTATGTGGATTTTTAGGTAGCTCTCGAAAAATCGGCTCGAAATCTTGAAAATTCCGGAAAATTCATTAAAAACGAGTTATTCCAACCTATTTTCAGTTTAGTGGCCTAGAAAACCAAATCCTGGATTTCTAGGTCACATATCTGAATTCTCCATGAAATTTCCGAAGTTTTGAGCCCCATATTGACCCAATTCTGAAAATTTTGAAATTTGAGCCCAAAACGGTACCGAAAATTATTTTTTCAGAATTGGGTCAATATGGGGCTCAAAACTTTGGAAATTCAATGAAGAATTTGAATATTTGATTATTGGGTGGCCTAGGAACCCAGAATTTGCATTACTAGGCCACCAAATTGAAAATTGGTCTAAATTGGCAGATTCTGATGAATTTTTCCGGACATAACCCAAAAACCACTAGAATATCTGAATTCTTCTTGAAATTTCAGAAATTTTGAGCCCCATATTGACCCAATTCTGAAAATTTTGAAATTTGAGCCCAAAAAGTACCAAAAATTATTATTTTCAGAAATATGTCAATATGGGGCTCAAAACTTTGGAAATTGCATGGAGAATTCAAATATTTGATTGAAATTCTTATTTGGTGGCCGAGTTTAGAAATTCTAGGTCATCAAAATCAAAAACGCGCCGACGGCACGCCAGAGGAATTCGGGTTTCTAGCGAAAAATGATAAATATCGCCGTGGCCTAACTTTGGTGGCCTAGAAACTCTCTACCCGGCCACCAAATAAAAATTTCAACCTGATATTCAAATTCTCCATTAAATTTCCAAAATTTTGAACCCCAAGGAGAATTCAAATATTCTAATGTTTTTTGAATTCTGTCCAGAAAAATTCATCAGAATCTGCCAATTTTGGCCAATTTTCAATTTGGTGGCCTAGAAACTCGAATTCTGGGTCCCTAGGCCTTCTACAAATAAAATATTTCAATTCTCCTTAAAATTTCCAAAGTTTTGAGCCCCTTATTGACATATTTCTGAGAAAATAATTTTTGGTACCTTTTTGGCTCAAATTTCAAAGTTTTCAGAATTGGGTCAATATGGGGTTCAAAATTTTGGAAATTTTGTGGAGAATTCGAATATCAAATTGAAATTCTTATTTGGTGGCCGAGTTTAGAGTTTCTAGGCCACCAACGGCGACGTTTATCAGTTTTCTCCGAAATTCCCTAATTTTTCGTCGAAAAACCTCAAATTTTCTTTGAAATTTTTCCAAATTATTAAAATTTCCTTCCAGAAACGATCCGAACACTGAAATCTACACAAGCGACTTGGATAGAATGCACAAAGTGACTCTTGGAGTGAGTTTTAACTCATTTTTTGAAAAATCTGAAAATTTTCCAGGTAGATTCCGAAGAGGAGATCAAAAAAGTGACCGAGAAACTGATCGCCCGAAAAGTGGATCACAAAGTGTGGATTGAAGACGATATTCCAGTGTGTATCGCCCTGAAACCGTATCCCAAAGAGGAGGTCAAAAATGCGTTGAAGGGATTGAAGTTGTTCTAGAAATTGGGATAAATTATTGAATTTTTTGTTGAATTTTTCAATTTTTTCGCTTGAAACAATAAATTATTGCATAATTTTCAACTAGCTCACAGGTGGATGTGCGCTCTCCTGATAAACACGGCAGCTAGGGTTTAGCTCCGCCCACTTTTGAAGTATGCGCCTTTAAAGAGGATGAGATCGGTAGAGATCCCGTCCCGGGCTGCCCATTTTGCTCCAATTTTCTCAAATTTAGATTTTTATTGTAGATCAAATGAAGACCTTCGGTTTTGTAGTTGACAACTTTTCGATAGCTCCGCCCACTTTTGAGATATGCATCTTTGAAGATAGGCTACTGTAACCTTAGGTTTAAAAGCGCATTTCTCAAAAGTGGGCGGAGCTATCAAAAAGTTGTCAACTGCAAAAATGGAGATCTTGATTTGATCTACAACATGAATATTGATTTTCAACAATAAAATCAAGATGGGCGTCCCGTGACGGGGTCTGAAATTTATAGCCAATATCAACTGATCTCAGCCGATCTCATCCTTCCATATATGCATACTTGCAACCGGGCCTTGCCCGGGCCGTGAGCGGGCCTTTGAATAAGTCGCTTCAAAATGAAAACTAGGAGTCGATCAACCTGTCAAATTATAGATCCCGGTGAGCTCTACTCAAATCTATTTTCATTTTTACTGTGCGTTCAGTGAGAGCCGCAGTACAATCCATTTAGTGGCCGGGCCGTGATTCAAGGCCCGGCTGTTCTAGGCCCGGCTGTTCACGGCCCGGCCACTAAATGGATTGTACTGCGGCTCTCACTGAACGCACAGAAAAAATGAAAATAGATTTGAGTAGAGCTCACCGGGATCTATAATTTGACAGGTTGATCGACTCCTAGTTTTTATTTTGAAGCGACTTATTCAAAGGCCCGCTCACGGCCCGGGCAAGGCCCGGTTGCAAGTATGTATATATATATATATATATTTCCAGTTTTTTCAAATAGCCCTCCAAAGTGTTTTTTTTGTTTCCTTCAAAATAGCCCTCCATATATTTTCCTTCAGTATCTTTCCATACACTTGTTTCCTTCAACCCTGTCCAGTCATGTATTCCCCCTTTTTTTTGCCCTTTTGAAAATGAAGCGATCATCACCTGAAGTGACCTGAAAATTAATTTTTTTAGATTTTGAAAAAATGGGTATTTTTTAAAATACCTTTTTTTTTAAAGAAGTAGAAAGAACATGCAGTTGTAGCAGGCGAATGTCCCCAGTTCCTGAAAATTGATTTTTTTTGTGGTTAAGAAGCAAATAACTTTCACCTTTTCCATTTCTTGATACGTGAAGCTGCCACTGCCAATGGAGGAGAAGTAGAAGAAGATTTGAAAAAAGAAAAAAGTGTTTTAGAGAAAAAAGTTGAAAAAGTACTTACCGGGGGGCCCTCCCCGTAGAATAGCTGTGTGGATGATTAGATGGTGGCATTGAGTAGATGATGGGGGAGGGGGGTTTTTTTGTTTTTGTTTTTTTGGGACCCGGTGGAGACGCCTAGCCTAAAAAAATAGAAGACATTATTTCTACCCCCCGCAGTGGTCTTACCCATCAACCCCAAAAATATGACGTTCTCTACAGGGATTAGAGAGCCTGGGTTTTCCATTAGGAAAAACAGGCGCTCGTGTGGGTGTTCCAGCGCCAGCCCATGCCTGGTTGCAAAATGCGCTGCCACTGTTTTTCTGGCGCTTGGGGGGCCGAACAAGAAATGGGCGCTAGAAAAAAAGTTATGTTTTAAGATAAAAAGAGGGGAACTACCTATGGGTGCTGAGCTGCAGCACACCCCGCAGAGCCGACTCTCTATAGGGGAGGTGCAATTGTACCTCCCCTAATCTGGCGAGACGATGGTTAATGTCCTCTATAGCGCCTACACTCCAGAGGGGAGCATGGATGTCTAGGAGTGAGGAGAGCATGTTCTAAAATAAAAAATGTTCGAAACAACTAGAAAGGGAAAAAAAAGATTTGTGATTTTTCACTGTTTTGGAGACGGTATTTACCAGGGTTGTGCGGTGCAGAAGTCGGAAGTAGATTTTCTCACAAATAATTCAAAACTCTAAGAAAAAGATAATACAATTCACGAAAATCAGTGGAAAAATAGTTTTTTTGCTGAGGAAAAGCTTATTTTCTGTCTTTCTAGACTATTTTTCAATTTATTTCTGCGAAATGTATTTTTCCTAAGTTCCACAGTAATGGAATGGCGGAAGTCGGGAGTCATAACCCCGCCCAGCTCTGGTATTTACCGTAAAACTTGTAAAAGAGGTGCACTCATCTTCAAAACGGTATATCTTGGTTCCCTATAGAGATATCAAAAAGTTGTCAACTAACAAAATGTAGTTTGATATTCATAGAATAGAATTTCAGTTTAAGAAAATGTTGTATCTTCAAAGAGAGTCGAGATACTAGGCTTCAAACTTTTGGTAGTGTAGTGGGTGCGCCTCTATTCATATGACACTGTCAATATTGCTACAAATCTATTAAAAATCACATTTTCGAATTCAGTATGTTGAGAGCTTTCAGAAAAGTACCCACACCACGAAAACTACAGTAGCCTCTCTTCGTGGCGAGACCCAAATCGCTCGAAACACAGCTTAATACTTACCTCTTTTTCAACTTCAATAATTCAAAAAATAAATACAGTAGTAATAAAACAAGTTCTAGAATTCAAAGAAAATCATAATACAGTAATGGACAGCCATGTCCGGTAGGCCGTCTAATATATCTATAATAATAAGGAATCCATAAGATACCTCGACACTTTATATACCGAGTGGGCGTGGCCTCGCGGTCACAGTGGGGGGTCCGATGATTTCTGGGAGATATGGCCACCGAAAAGAAGAGAAATCTCCACTGATTACATCGATAGACGAATTTTTGATTGATGATCGGTTTACGGAGCGATTGACACCTTTTGACATTTATACTTAGATGTCTTATATTTTGTCGGAGAACGTGTGAATAGGTGGTCATATCTCCCAGAAATTATCGGACTCCCGCTGTGCCCGCGAGTCCACGCCCACTCGGTATATAAAGGGTCGAGGTATCATATGGATTTCTCATTATTATATTAGACAGACTACCGGACAAGGCTGTCCCTCTCTTGTATTATTATTTTCTTTGAATTCTAACATTCTTTATTTATTTTGAAAATTTGTTGAACTATAGTCAGAATATTAAAGACTCTACCCTTTCTGCAGCCGGGTTTTTCCACGATACAGCCGTTGAAGAGTTTTCCAGCTTGGGGCATCAGAAAAGGTGTGAAATGGTCTATAACAACAAACCTGTACAAGTTGATGCTAATATCTCTATTGATTTGATGAATCAGTCCCGTGTTTTGCTCAACTCTTGCAATACATCACTTACAGTATACCCAAACCATAGTGATTTTTAATTGAAGGACGTAGTCTTGGAGAAAAAAAACTAAAACTTAATGTTCGTGATGTATATGCCCTTGTTCACGAGTACGAATTGACTGACGGTATCACAAATGAATTGGAGGCTGCTCTCATTGAGCACAAATTGGTTCAATATCCAATGATTTCGACACAAGTTCGTTCGTTTTACATTGGTCCAAAATAGATTGGATGCCCCAGCAAATACAATTTTTACTAGTAAAATGCCTAGACGTATATTTTTGGGATTGGTATGATGTCCAACCTTACAACCACACCCACCTACAATGAAAGTCGCGAGGTGAGTTTTTTTTCTAAATTAAAAACAATTTCAAAAAAAATGTAATTTTCCCAGGAATATCTTCGAAAGAAGCGTGGAGAACATGTTTCACCCACTGCAGCAAAAGCCAAGCTGGACTCGCGATTCCTGTATGGTGACACAACACTGATCCTTCATATGTGCTACGACTGCCGTCGCTTGTCGCGGAATACTATTGTGGAGACGATTGGCGAAACACACCAAAGAGTTGGTATGTTGTAAAACTGTCTTTTTTTTACTTTTAAAAGTGTATTTTCAGGAGTGATCTTGTGCAACGTCTGTGCCCACACTCACAAGGCTGGGATGTTTAGCAAATTTTATAATGTTGACCTCTACATATAAAACGGAAACCTGTGCGCCAAGGTTTGGAAGATTGTGAACCAGCACCAAAAAAACTGGCTCTAGATCCCTCTTCTTCCCTCTGAATGTTTTTTTTTTCCTTCAGTATCCAAGGCATGTACTAGTTCCAAAAATACCCTCCGTCAAATATACTGTATTTAGTGGGTATGTACCCTCCAATAAGTCGTATTTTTTAACCCAGTTTTTTTCTCCAAATATCCAGCGTATTTACTTTTCCCAAATACCCCTCCATATATATATTTTCAGTTTTTTTTGTTTCCTTCAGTATCTTTCCGTACACTTGTTTCCTTCAACCCTGTCCAGTCATGTATTCCCCCTTTTTTTTGCCCTTTTGAAAATGAAGCGATCATCACCTGAAAATTTATTTTTTAAGATTTTGTAAAAACGATTTTTTAAAACTACCTTTTTAAAGATGACAGGCAGGGGTAGTGCTGAACCAAGTTTCTGAAAATTGATCTTTTTTTTGTGGTTAAGAAGCAAATAACTTTCACCTTTTCCATTTCTTGATACGCGGCCGGCTGTGTTGATGATGATGATGAAGAAGATATGAAAAAAAAAGTGTTTTAGAGAAAAAAGTTGAAAAATTACTTACCGGGGCCCCCTCCCCGTTGATGAGATGGCGTATTGAGTAGATTGTGGGGGGGGGTTTGTTTTTTTTTTAATTTTGCTGGGACCCGAGGAACTATCCTAAAAAATAGAAGACATTATTTCTACCACCACGCAGTGGTCTTACCCATCAGCCCAAGAAATATGACGGCTTCGACTGGTAAGAGCGAGGCAGGATTTTCACGTAGAAAAAATAGACGCTCGTGTGGGTGCTCCAGCACCAGACCATGCCTGGTGGCAAATAGCGCTGCCACTGTTTTTCTGGCGCTTGGGGGGGGCCGAAAAAAAGGGCACTAGAAAAAAGAGGGGAAAACTACCTATGGGGGCTTAGGGCCAAATGCCCCCGGACTACCGCCTCCCTATAGGTTAGGTACACTTGTACCTCTCCTAGACGCAACAAACGAAGGTTGACTTCATCAATTGGGCCATCTCGCCAGCGGGGTGCGATGAGATTAAGCAACTCCACAAGCATTCTAAAATAAAAAAATTCGAAACAACTAGAAAGGGGAAAACAAGAGATTTGAGATTTTATCAGTGTTGGTATTTACCGTTAAACAGAGGTGCACTCATCTTCAAAGCGGTGTATCTTGGTTCCCAATAGAGATATTGAAAAGTTTTCAACTAACAAAATATAGTTTGATATTTGTAGAATAGAACTTCAGTTTAAGAGAATGTTGTATCTTTAAAGCGTGTAAAAAGTTGACAAAGGTTTTGTAATTTTTGACGGAATTTCAGCGGAATTTCGGTGGTTTTTAATGGAATTTTGCATGCAAAACAACGCCAAAATACGCTTTCTGAGATGACTAGAAAAAATGTTCCTCAAATTTGTCATTTTATTTTATTTATTTTATTTTGAATACGCACGCGAGGTACTTGAAAATTAAGAGTTGAGAGTTCAATATGTCCGTGTCCGTTATCCTTAAAAACGTGAACTTCCTTCATGTACCGTATTTCCTCTTCTTATTTCTTACTTTGAAAATTGTTTCGAGAGTGAGAAGCAAAGTCCATACACGATAGATACCAGGTGAAACACATAAAATTGGCGGCCGCATTACAACTCGACTTTGAGACACGAACTTGTACTTCAATTCTCGGAACTTTACCCAGTGTCGATCTTTCGCTTTCTTCATCTTTCTCCTATATAACTTCCTGGCTTTTCTTTGACTCATCATCTTACGTTTCCTAGCAATTTGAAGCTCCTCTTGCACCATCTCCCATTTTTTCTTCTGTGATCTAATACGACGTTTGACCTCCTGCCTTTCTTTCCTAACAGCTCTTCTAGCAGCTCTTCTGTCGGATTCCCATTTTTCTCTTAACTCCGCTGCCAAGATAGCTGCCAGCTCACGCAGCAACCCACTTTCTTTTAAATCTTAAACGAAATCCTCCGAATCCATGGTGGCGATTCCTATTCTCTTTTTAACTTGATTCCCTCCTGCCGACCAATCATCGATGAAAAAAATTTGGGAATTTCAAAATTTTCAAAATTAACTTCCGACTTCTGGGGTCGGGCCCAACTTCCTTCTTTCTTTTTTGAAATTTTTACTTCCGCACAGCTCTGACGCGGAGGTACGCCTCATCGTGTGTTGGTAGACCAAAATCGTTGCTGCCTATCTCTAGGCCAGTGACCTAGACCATGCCACACAGGTAGACAGATTACAATCTTCTCTATACACAGGACCTTCTTCTCTCTTCACCCTCTAGTCCCTATTTATTTATCTTCCCTAGACCACCCCTCTCGACGTGTCCCTCCTGTGTCCCCCCTACTCACACAGTCCCCGTGTATTATCGATTTCCCCGACCTTCATCAAAATGGAATTCCCTTTGCTCCGCCTCTCATTTGTACCACTTCAAGAGGTATTCAAAGCGATGCATCCATTCGAAATGTAAGTTTTGCACTGTTCTTGCTAACCGGCGCGTAACTCGCGTCAAATTAAGTTTTATGAGCTGAAAAATATACAAAAATGTAGATCTCGGCGAGTTCTATGTCCGTGGCCCACTACGGACCGGTTGGCTATTCGTTAATCTGCCGCGGACCGGGTTAGAAAGTTTTTTTTGGCAATTTTCGTGTTTTTTGCCTTTTTTCCCGGCACGCGGCATATTAAAGGTATACTATGGTCAAATTTTGGTTTTCTAGGCCACGTGATGAAAAACTAGTCCCCAGGCTGTTTTTTCTTGTTTTATAGGTGAAAAATCATAAAAAATGCGAATTTCAACAAAAAAACCACAAAAAACTGCAAAAACTGCAAAAAATGACCTGGGGACTAGTTTTTCTAAATTTTGGTTTTCTAGGCCACCGATTGGAAAACTAGTCTCCGGAGTGTTTTTTATGGCAAATAGGTAAAAAGGCATAAAAAATGCGAATTTCAGCAAGTAAAACCTTAAAAAATCATCAAAACTATCAAAAATGACCGGGGGACTAGTTTTCCTAAATTTGGTTTTCTAGGCCACCAGGTGGAAAACTAGTCCCCGGGTTATTTTTTCTTGTTTAATAGGTAAAAAATCATGAAAAATGCGATTTTCCACAAGAAAAACATCGAAAAAAAATCAAAACTAGCAAAAATCACTAGGGGACTAGTTTTTCTAAATTTGCTTTTCTAGGCCGTCTCTTTGAAAACTAGTCCTTGGTTTTTGATGGGTTTTAAAGTTCATTTCAATCAAATGTTTGCTTTTTCGAACATCCGCAGTCAAAGAATCCGGTTTTTTCATGAAAACTCCAAAATATTTTTCATTTTTTGCATTTTTAGTTAAAAAATCGGATTTTTCAGGTGCAATTTGTCCGGAAACCCTCAAAAACCATCAAAAACCCATTGAAAACCAATAAAAATGAACCAGGGACTAGTTTTTTCAAAATTTGGTTCTCTAGGCCACTAAATCGAAAACTAGTCCCCGGGCGGTTTTTTCTTGTTTTATAGGTAAAAAATCATGAAAAACACGATTTTCAACAAAAAACATTTTTTTTAAACTATTAAAACTGACTCGGGGACTAGTTCTTCTAAATTTGGTTTTCTAGGCCGTCGCTTTGAAAACTAGTCCCTCGGAATGAGATAACCTAAAAAGCTGTTTTTGCCGCTTGAAAATAGTCCCCGGGCTGTTTTTATCGACTTTTCACGGTTTTTTGAGGTTTTCAAGAGGTCAAAAACAATTTTTCGGGGTCCACCACTCCGAGGGACTAGTTTTTCGCCACGTGGCCTAGAAAACCAAATTTTGGAAAACTAGTCCCAGGTCATTTTTGACAGGTTTTGATGGGTTTTTGTGGTTTTGCGAAGTTTCAAAACGTTTTGGAGCAGTTTTTCAACAAAAATCGGACATTTGGTCATTTTCAGAAAAAAATCTTGCGAATTGCAAAAAATTGGTTTATTTATTTTTTGAAAGTTTTGCCATCTCCCCCTTTTTGCAGTTTTTTTGGGGTTTTCAAGCAGTCAAAAACTGTTTTTGGGGTGAACATATAACTCGCCGAGATCCACATTTTGGTATATTTTTCAGCTCATAATAACCAGTTTTAAGCGAGTTATGTGCCAGCCCGTGCCGGACCGTTTTGAGGCGGTTTGCAAGTCAGAACCACCTGTCCTTTGAATGCCAATTAGAGATTTTCAGAATCAACTTCTCCCTGATCTCGAAACGAACCAAAGGACTCACAAAGCAAATGACATTCCTATCGAGATATGAAATCCAATTGGGAATTGATGAGGAACTAGACATAGTTATTTGTGGAACTGGACAGCCGAGCACGACATTCTTTTATATTATAACAGCAGATGCGGCAGCAAATGGAAAAGTTGAAGATAAAGAGAGTGCAAAGTGTATTGAGAGACTCAGCTACAAATATTCGGAGGCAGGTCAAATAGAAGAATGGAAGTTGTGGATGGGACGAGTTGCGGAGATATTCAATATGAAATGGATAAAGACATTGGCAATGTATACTGACATGTATCTGGATGAAATGGAATCGATAGTGGAGTGTCTGAAAACTCATGTGAAATCAATGGGGAGCTGTTCATTGTCTGAGAAGGAAGATGGCAGGACGAATGGAGAACATGTTGCTCAGATTATAAATAACACTCATATCACAAGAAAATTATCTCTATTTGTGTCCAATTTGAATAACGATTTCGATCCGACGTTTTCGAAAAATATGAAAAGTATCTCTATTAAGGACTCGAAATGGGTTACATATGAAAAACTTCTGGAAATTGATTGTCGGAAGTTGGTTCTTGTTGACAGTACTATATCAGTAGATTGGTATGATATAATATTCACATCGTGCCAACTGTCATACGCAAATTTCTGTGCGCGTCCCACACTAAGACACCAACTGCTGTACGCAAATTTCTACACCTCGACTCTAAGGAGACCCCCCCCCCCTGGATGATATTTTCGGGGGCCGATTATTACACCTCGGCCACCGTTTTTCTAGGCCACCGTTTTTCTAGGCCACCGTTTTTCTAGGCCACCATTTCTCGGCCACCATTTCTCGGCCAACATTTACCTGTATATTTGAAGGAATTTTCAAGAAAAAGAAGACTTTTTACACCAAAGTTAAAAAGTCTTCTTTATTTTGAAAATTTCGTGAACACTTTAGTATAATTTAATTTTATTGAAGAGTATGTAAATTGAGAGACGCAGAGAAAAAATGGGGGAAAAAGAGAGGAAATGTTGGAGTTGGGGGCAAAATATGAGGGAAAAGGGGTCGAATGGTATTATTTATTACTTCTCCGAGGTGAGAAATTATTTGCAGGTGCATATCTTACAGCTTTCACATAGTTGAACCACCAAAAGCCGGTTTTCGTCGATGGAGATGTGTTGACGGCTTCCAGGACAGAATCGAACTCCGGTGATGTGGTCGAGATTCTTTCCAACGAGCGTTGCTGTAAGAAAATCTTATGTTTTAAAGACGCTTCTTTTTTAAAACAGAAAATGTTCTTACATTGTTTCGGGTTACACCCCTTCTTTTTTACTGGGAGCACAGCTTCGTTCGCTTCTTGATCCATCTTGAGACTAGACTTCTTGAGCGACTTTCTTGGTGTTTGACGAAGATCCAGTGGAGCTGGTGGGATGTAGGTAGCTGAAAACAATACATTTAAAATAAATAAAACTTGTAAAATACAAACCTTCTGGGACGATTGGTGAGTAATCTTCCTTCCTCAACTCGGCCACTCTTGGGAAAACTGTCGCTGGTGCTGGGTCGGGGAGCATTGTCCAAATGGATGTAGAATGAAGTGAAGAAAAACCACAAACGAGAGAACGATCAGAGCGAGTCGAGAGAGCAGTTCAATACAATAACCAAACAGGACTCGTAGGAATTGATACAGTACGAGGCCCCAAATCTTCAGGCAAATGTTGATCAGCTTTCAAACTGTAATTAATAATAATAATAGAACAGTCATATGAAAATTCGAAGAAAATTCAAAGAAAATCAGAGCTCGAGAGAGGTCACCAACCGCTGAGGCAATAAAAATCAAGAATGAGATGATTTGTGTCCTCATGTGTGGTGAAAATGGGGGCGGGGCTTCGAGCAGTTGGTCTCTGAGGGCTTCATTTGAGACTCTTCTACTCACTTAGCATTTCCGATGACTTCCGTTTCGAAATTATTCGATTTGAATATTGATCAACTGAGAACATTACACAAGATCTTGAATGATGTCTACAAGAAAAACAAGGTAATTTGTCATATCAATCCATTTAACAATTATTCCATTTTAGACCAAGCCAATGGTATTGTTTGTTAGCGGGGCTGGAGGCACAGGAAAAACTGTGCTTATTCACCGACTAGTAGATGAAATAGGAGTTGCACACGTGATAGTTTGTGGTTCGACAGCCATGGCTGGCAAGAATATAAATGGGAAAACAATTCACAGTGTTTTCAACCTAAACCCCTTCTCGGAAGTTCAAGATGACATTCCTCTTCCACCTCACCCGCACCTTTTGCTGCTCATTATTGATGAAGTGTCAATGTGTGACTCAAAACTTTTGAGAAGAATTGAAAAAAGGATGAGGCAAATTATGCAAAACGATCACCCTTTTGGTGGATGCACTGTTGCTTTATTTGGGGATTTGTTGCAAATACCACCAGTTTCTTTCAAAAAAGATCGAAATGGCAAGCTTTTACCACCGGATTGGATTTTCAAATGTAAGAATTGACTTTTTTTCGTAAAAACACTCACTTTTTCTCATTTCAGCACCGCTGTGGAAGCATCTTGTCGAATATGAAGAACTGGAAATTGCCATGAGACAGGAACACGACATTGAATTCGCCGAAATGTTGAAGAGATGGAGAATAGGCATTCAATATCCAGAAGATCGCGTATTTTTGGACGAAAAAGCAAAGTTATGCTCTCGCGATTGTGTGGTTGGTGCCGTTTCTGAATTTCAAAAACATTTTGACGAGGAAAAAACCATGATGATTTTGGCTCACACTAACGAAATGATTGGAAAATTGAACCGAACGGTGAGAACTTGTAATTAGGTGACTGTGTCGAATGTAGTTCTTTCAGATTACACTCAATTTGTTTGATAGAAAAGAGCTCTTCACAATTGCCCAATCAACCTATACTCGTAAAGAAGAGGACGTCATGTCTAAAGTGGATCACATACCAAAGTTTCTCGTGGCTGATGGTAGCCGAGTCCTCATCAATAAGAATGTCGATACCCGTCTTGTGAATGGCGAGCTCTGTGTTGTCCGCAATATCCAGAGTATTGATAGTCGTGTCGTCTCGTTAGATCTGACGTAAGAATTTATTTCACAAAGTCTTTATTCATTTTATTATTATAGGCTTACCTCTACAAAAGAAACAGTGAACCTCCAACCGACAAAAACACGCATCATTGACAGTTCGGATTGCGAATCTTGGTCTGAAGCATTTAATATTCAACCTGCGTATGCTGTGACCTACCACAAGGCTCAAGGTCAAACACTCGATAATGTTTTCTTGGCTGCCGACAAACAACTTCCTCCAGCTCTTTTCTATGTGGGATCCAGTAGAGTTCGCAATCGTGAAGGCCTTCACATTCTGAATCTCGACACTGCTGATTCCATTTGTGCCGACCCTGAAGCTCTGGAAGAATACAAACGTCTCAGGGTCTCAATCGGTAAATCACCTCTTCCATTGTGAATCATTAATCATATTGTCCGTAATATTGCATTCAAAATGAAGATAGCAACTGTTTCAACTGGTACCTAAAAAAGCAATTAATCATCAGAAAGTGGGCGGAGTTTAATTCCGATGCACACAATAATCGAGTGTATTGGCTCATTTAATATTTTTGTTCCGGTCGTTTTGTGTGACCCTTGCAATTATGTCTCAACTTTCCTCGGAAGATTCTTTCACCCGTTTTCCAACTGAAGCCATACGTGTTCCCTATGATTTTCTCATGGAGAGAGTGAGAAACCCGAATGGTTATGTCCCCTTCGCCCAAGTTCCTGCCCCTTCTACTCATATTCTCGCCTCTGATTCTTTGACTACCGTCGCTACTACTCCAACCGCTGATCCTCAACCCGTCTCTCAAAAAACTTATGCTATGGTCGCTTCAACTCCTCAACATGTCTTTCCTTCCAACTTTTCTTCTAATGCCCCCCGCCTTGCTCCAATCCGCCCACCTATTCATCTTGGTTTGGCTCCCATCCGCGCTGCTTCCTGTCCACCTGATCTCGCACCATCTCGAGACTCCTATGATGATGACTTCCCAAAACTCCTCACTCCTGTCGCCACCAGCACTCCAATCAAAAAGAATCCAAAGATTGCCATCAAGAATCCGCTTGTGTTTGATGAATCGGAGGTGATGATTCTGAAAGAAATGGTTAATAAGTTCAAGAAGACCAAGAAGACCAAGAAAGTTAAGAAGGTTAAGAAGATCAAGAAGACCCCAAGTGCTGATGAAGATGCTGGACCCAAGAAGACCAAAAAAGTCAAAAAGGTGAAGAGAAGCAAAGAGGCCGGTGATGTATCCAAGCCATCAAGAAAAACCAAAAAGTTAGTAGCCAAGAACAAGAGAATCTTGAAAAGGCAAGGAGATTTGTCCTATGATGCCTCGTCTTCCCCGAAAAAACTAAATGCCCAGATTCCCATGCCTCATGGTCAATGTAAGTTAATATTTTTTAATGTGATCAATTTCAATACTTTTTCAGTTGGTGGTGGTGCTCCACAATTCGTCTAAAAGTTACATTTTCCTACACAAGAAGAGAAGGATTTCCTAGCAAAGAATGTGGAATTTTCAAATGACGTCACACTCAAGCGGGAAAACTCTGTCTATATGGCCTTGAAACCGTTGAGGATGAAGTTCAAAAACTTGGAAACCGTTGGATCCGATGCACTACATCTACACGTTGCGAATCTTCTGGACATATTCATCAGAATGAGAATCCAAGAGGCTGGAGGTGATCTCAAGAAGACCCTGTATTGGTTTCAGTGAGTTTCCTACATAGATAATTTTAGAATAACGAGTTTTTTTTTTCAGATTGACCCATCATGGATACAAAGAAAAGAATGGATTTTTCGTCACACACAAGACTTATGCTGCTGCCGATGGTGGGGTCATCATGAATAAGATTGCCGATCAAATGCAGTCTAACAAGAATCTGGCTCTGGACGAAAGTTTTAGCGTCGTCATGAATGTTTTCAAAGAAAAAGACCGAAGATTACACGGAAAAGGTTCAAGGGGCGCAGAAAAGATTAAAAATACTCTACTAGTAAGTCTCTTCAGGTCACTTCTACAAAACTATGTTTTTTTCAGAAAATGAATTTTGGTGTCAAGCAAAATCGTGTTCTCGGAGATTCCCACTGTCTACCTAAAGCACTTGCCCTGGGAAAGCTCGAATGTGACAGAAAATGTGCCATCGACGAAGAGAATAAAAAGAAATTGACAAGACAATTTGATAACTTAATTACCCCAAGAGTAAGTATTTTACATTGATAAAAAACTATTTATTTATTCAGATAACCCACGAACATCGTGAGAAGAAACAGTTGGAATTGGCACAAAAGCTGTTGAGTGATGCGCAAATGGACCCAAATCAAAAAGAGCATGGCTTTGACGATTTAGTGAAACTAGCGGCTCATTTACCAGACTATCAAATAATCTTATGGGGAATCGAAGGTCGTCAAACCGTTGCGTCGGAGCTTGAACATTTCAACCCAGAAGGTTCAAAGTTTATTGGTATCTTCTATCAAAATAAACACTATGAATTCGTCAGCCATACGGTTGGACCGAAAGCCTCAAGGTAAACACTTTAAAATTCAAAATTAACCAGTAAATACCCACTTTTTCAGATTTTGTTTTAAATGTAGCAAATTTGATGATGCCAATCACTGCAAAAGATGTAAAGGTTGCTGTAGAAGGTGTGGAACTTCTGATTGTAAGCCGGCCAATCTTAGTATTCATTGCGACGATTGCAATCTCAATTTCAAAAGTCAAAAATGCTTTGATGCCCATCTAACCCCCACCAGTGGCCATGCTCTACCATTCTGTCAAAAATATTTCTAGTAAGTGAAACTATTTAGTTGAAAAATCTTTTTTTTTATTTCTAGCTGCAAAAAGTGTTTGACGATTGACCGAACGGACAAGTTTCGTGGCTCGCCTCATGTATGTGGCGCAAAGTCCTTTTGTCGTACATGCCTGGAGAAAACCTGTGATGGACATGAATGCTCCTTCAAAGTGCCGACAGAAGAGGAGAAAAAGAAGAAACGTGAGGCTCAAAAATTCTCCAAGTACATTGTATACGATGTCGAGACAGTTACCGTGGAATCAGGAGAATATGCAGGTAATTTGGCAAAATAATTTCTTCAAAAACAATTCTTACTTTCAGGTCATGTGGAGAGAGGTCCTAAGCACCAACCGAATTTGATATGCTGCCAAATGTTTTGCACTGAGTGCTATGGTGGTGACTGTACTACCTGCAAAAAGCCATGGGATTATAGAGATGAAGATCCAGAAGAGCGAGAGAGAATAGAGAACGATGAAGAGAAAGAACATGAAGATAACGACAACGATGATGACGATGAGTACTACGATTTCAATGCTATATTTGAAGTGGAGGAGCGCAGTACCCCACTCACTCGCTTCGCCAAATTCCTTCTACATGACCCTATAGCTAATGGCGCATATGTTTTTGCGCATAACGGTGGACGGTTAGTTTCTTCATTTAGTTTTTCCTATTCAAATTTTCTTTTTTCAGATATGATCATGTCATGCTTCTGGCCGAACTCGACAGGCTGGCGGGGTCCGAGGCCGAAGAACCTAAAGTGATACTGAATGGGATGACCATCATATGCGCCAACTTCAAATTCAAGAAACAAAAGTTGTTCTTCAGAGATTCTCTTCAATATTTGCAAATGCCCCTAGCTAAAATGCCGGGGGCTTTCGGTATTGAAGGTGAAGTGAAAGGATTCTTTCCGCATCTCTTCAATCACCCCGACAACTATGCAAAAAACTTGTCAACTCTGCCCGACAAAAATTCTATAGTCCAGAATTTATGAGCCCAGCAAAATTTGTGGAATTCGAAGATTGGTATGAGAAGAGTTACCATGACGGATTCAAACTTCAAGACGAACTACTCAAATATTGTCAATCTGATGTAAGGATACTCACTCGGACATTGGTTTCATTCATAAAAGTGAGTTAATTTGATCAAAACTAGAAATATTTGACCAAAAAACTTTAACTTTCAGATGTGTCAGGATATTTTCAATGGTTGGAACCCTATTGTGAATGGCTGCACACTTGCTTCCTATGTTATGTTTGTGATGACTCACGAATACATAAAGCAAGGAGATGTGGGCTATGTGCCAGAAAATGGATTTGTCGGAAAAGGAAACAATTCAATGCTAGCGTTCAAGTACCTACAATGGTTGGAGAAGAATGATCCATCACTAAAATTGAAATATCAGTTAAAAGGTGGTGAACATCAAATTGAAGCTAATGGACACAACTATTATGTGGATGGGTACAATGAAGCTACAGATGAAGTTTTCGAGGTGTGTTATACTATTATTTTTGAAAACAAAAATACATTTTCAGGTTCATGGATGTCTTTGGCATGGCTGTGGAAAATGTTTTCCAAAACGTGAAAAAATAAACCCAATGTGCGGTGGCTTAAGTGCACAGGAATTATATGATCGAACAATACAAAGAGAAGAAGATATCAAGGGTGTCGTGAAGAAACTGAACGTTGTCTGGGAATGTGAAATTTACGAAATGATGGAGAAGAACAAAACTATGAAAAAATTCTTTGAATTGGTGAGTCATAATTCCTAGAGACTTCAAAAACAAAATTTTCACAGAACAAGTACACACGACGTCTCCTACCTCGGGAGGCTCTCTATGGTGGTCGAACACAAGCCTTTCGGTCAATCACAAAAGCATTTGAAGATACTATACTGAACTACTTTGACTATGTCAGTATGTATCCATACTTGAATGCCGGAGGGACAGCTTATCCTAGAGGGAACCCAAAAGTAATCACCGACACCGCCCAGCTTCCAAAACCAGGCGGTTTACTGAAACTACGAGGCCTCGTATATTGTGACGCTTTACCAGCACAAGATGCAGCGATTGGATGCTTGCCACAGAGGATTTGTAAGAAATTGATGTTTACGCTATGCAGAACATGTGCAGAAAGTCAAAATATCTCTGGAACTTGTACTCATACTCGGGTGTCTCAACGGTATCTGACCGGTGTTTGGACAACTGAAGAACTAAACAACGCCATCTCCAAAGGATATAAGGTACTCAAGTATCACGAAATCTGGTACTGGCCTGATGAGGCCTGGGTGAAAGGAGGGTTCTTCGCCGATTATATCAAGCCTCTATTGAAATTGAAGCATGAGAGTAGTGGTTGGCCGAAAGAAAATATGTCCGATGCAGAAAAAAAGGCATACATTGGAAGGATATTCGAAAAGGACGGAGTTTTGTTAGACGCTTTAAAAATAAAGAAGAATGCTGCATTAAGAAGTCTTTGCAAAATTTTCCTCAACTCTGCTTGGGGCAAATTCGGTCAAAATCCTATGAAACAGGAAGTAAGACTCATTCTAAAATCGGATTCAGTCACACTGACTAACTTTTTCAATGATGTGCGGTACGAACCTGTCTCAATGATTCCGTTCGGGAGACATAAATTGTGGATTTCGAGAAAACCCAAGAAAGAAACTCTCCGCACTTCAGCGTTCACAAATTTGGCCATCGCAGCCATCACGACTTCTGCCGCTCGCCTCCGTCTCACTGAAGCTATGGAGAAAGTCGGCGTGGAAAACATGATTTATTGTGGTAAGCCTTTACTAAATTTCTCTAATGACAACACTTTTTTCAGACACTGATTCCCTAATCTTCAAGCAAAAGAAAGGAGAAGATCCACTAAAAGACCTGAAAGGAGAGCAATTGGGCTCACTAGTTAGCGAAATTCCCGAAGGAAGTGAGCTGGTTGAGGTCATAACTATGGCTCCTAAAGTATATGCCCTCAAGATCAAGAAAGCTGATGGAACTTTCACCTACTGCGTGAAAGCCAAAGGAATGACGCTCAACAGTGGAAACTCAAAGAAGATCACATTCGACACTATGAAAAAGAGCGTAAGTTATATCTAAAATGTCTATAGAAACTAATTTTTTCATTTCAGATGAAAGAATTCATAGAATATGGTGTAACCGATGCTTTAGAGGGAGAGATGCTGACATTCAAGAGAGGCGAACACGCTCTAGATGGCTTATGGACATGCGTAGTGAAGAAGAGACTCAGCCCACGAATGGATAAAGGGCACTACGTGGAGGGAGTTGTGGCTCCATTCGGACAACTACAGAGCAATGTGGATCTAATTGATGATTATCCTTTTTAATTTACCCTATTTTATTGTAATTTACTCTATTTTTTCTAATATATTCTATTTTTTCTAACACGGGTCTTCTTAATAAATGTAAACAGCTTAAAAAAGTCTTAAAAACCCCAAAACCCAAAATAACAACAGCAAAAAGCTCCGGACTTCGAATCGTCACGGTGAGTGATGATGAGAAGGGCGGTATGAAAAGGCGGCGCTCTTACTCCACCTCCCTTGTTGCGAGGTGTCGTTTTCGCTGGGTCGGTGTGTGTGTCTTTGAAGTAGGGGTGGGTCTTTGTGTGCGCGGCGGCCGCGTGCGGCGGGCCTTTGTGTAGAAACCACATGTGGTGAGGGTCAACGGAAATCTGACTCTGATTTATTATTGAGAAAAGTATATGCAAAGTATCAAAACACAATTCAAGCACAATTCAAACACAATTAGCACAATCTTAGCACAATCTTTGCACAATTCAAACACAATTAGCACAATCTTTGCACAATCTTTGCACAATCTTTGCACAATCTTTGCACAATTCAAACACAATTCAAACACAGTTAGCACAATTTTTGCACAATTCAAACACAATCTTTACATGAAAAATTATACAGAAATCATTGAATCAGAATTGATCCAGCTAGCAAAAGAAATTGGATACCCTTCCCATTTGACCAGACTCTGTTTTTTTCCTCTGTGTGTCCTAGTATCCAACACCTTCTCAATCCTATAGACAGCACTTGGATCGTATGTGCACTTGGTCAGTTCTCGAGTATAGAAAACACCTTCAATTTCTTCACCGTTTGTATCTACCAAATTGTAAACTACGGGCTTTCCTCTAATCACTTTGCTAACTACATAGACTTCGGTGGTCCATCCTTGTTCATATCCTTTGTCAAAAGTTCCTCGCTTGGCCGAAATTCGGACATGGTCTCCAACATTGAACTTGATGCGGCCTGTCACTGATATATCGGGAAGAGGTATTATGAAGTCCCCATTTTTCACATCTACAGGTCTCTTGCCTATTCCTCGATTCACAGAATTGTTGATGCCTTTCACTACCTTTTGTAGCACATTAATATATTTGTAGTCATATTTTTGAGTCATATACTTGGCCAACCGTGTCTTTAAGGTTCGATTCGCCCTCTCCACTACTGCACATTTCAAATCACTTTTCGGGGAAATGTGGGTGACGCCATTTTCTTTGAAAAGCTTTGACACCTCACTATTGTAAAATTCTTTTCCCTCATCAGAGTACACACTCATGGGCGATGTCCCCATCTCTTGGAAGACTTGAGAAAGAGCTTCAGCCACCTCTTTGCCACTCTTTGACTTGAGAGTCTTCACAAAAAGACGCCTAGAGTAAATGTCAATGATGGTGAGAAGAAACGTGACGTCATCATTGCTCTCCTTGTATTTCGACATGTCAGCTAAATCAATTTGCAAATCTGTGAATAGTCCAGCCGCATTAGTCTTCAATCGAGGGAAACGCTTTTGTGTTGGTCTGTGAAGGGTGAAGGACTCTACATCTTCCAGCACTTTTTCGACTTCATCATATTTCAGGGATTTGAAACGGGGTTTTAGATAGTTGTGAATATTTGTAACAGAAGTGAAAGCACATGGGTGTTTTGGGTTGGTCCACGCATCTTTGATAGCAGCTTTAGCCCTGGAAGAAACCATTTGAATGAAGAAAAATCATTGTAAATACCTACTTTTATACAAATTTCCAGAGTTTGCAATAAATTCGTGATCCTGAAGGAGCTCTTACACCTCGACCTGTTCTTCTTTTTGGTTTTTCTGGCTCAGACTTTCTCGCAACTCCATAATTGATATTTTTCCTCGTCACATCATCGAATATTGACGGTTCGCCACTCCTTTTTGTAGCTATTCTGTAGGCTCCAGATGTATGCTGTTTTGGCCTATTCTGAGATGGAAGGCTCTCTATCATAGGTTTCTTACGCTTCGAACCCCTGTTTTCAATTATTTCCTTCTTCACAGATTTGATTGTCTTCATATTGTCTGGAGTTTCTTTCTTTATATTTTCAATTTTGATCAATTCTCTCTTTATTGGTTTTCTATCGGGGGCCTCCTGCTTGATATTTTCTGGTTTTATGAGTTCTTTTTTAATGTCCACAGACTCCTTTCTGACCGGCTCAGTTTTAATTTCTTTCTTGACAAGTTCTGTCTTGACTTCTTTCTTTACAGGTTCAGTTTTAATTTCCCTCTTGACTTCTTTCTTCACAGCTCTTTGTACTTCTTTCTTCATTTCATCCCTTTTACCAAGCCATTTGTCTTCTTTCATTTCGCGCTTCTTAGTTTCCATCCTAGTTTCCCCCTTCACCACCCTTTTTACCGGGTCTCCCTTTGTCTTTGGGGGTTTCATGTCTTCAGTTTCCATTGGTTCAGGCTTAGGTTCCAGCTTTGGTTCTAGTTTAGGTTCGAGCTTTGGCTCTGGATTGGGTTCTTGCTTTGTCACAATTCTAGATTTAGTCTTGAGCTTCTCTTTCTTTTTCGCCTTCTTTTTCTCTTTCTTTTTCATTTTCTGCACAGGGAGGCCCTTCTCTTCCACATCTTTAGGTACATCCATTGGTTCCGGAAGGGGTTCATAACTTTCTGGTTGCACCGGAGAATGATTTATTTGATGGAACTGTGGTGGAGCAACTGCTACTGGCTGACTCACAGGAGAAGCCTCTGGATGAGTCATCTGTGAAATCGGAAGAGATGGGAATGTTGGAGGCGGTTGAAATGTGGCTGGGGCCATTGGGATAGGTGTTGAGCGAGGGGCGTTTGGCATGTGGAGTTCGAAGTTTTCACGAATAATGTTGAACATATCATCATTGACTATAGGGAGATTCATATGTTGACGAATTTTGTATAGGACATCTTGATAGAATCGGCACTTTGCAACAGCATCAAGGTTGGGGTCATTGAGGATTTTCTCTAGAAAGCGTTTACCAGATTCGATGGAGCCACCCTCATCATAGGGTATCATATGATATTTGCGAACAAGCTTAGCCATTACTTGAGCTTTGTGGCCACTAGAGCGGGGATAATGAATGAAGAAATCTGTGATTTAGTGAGCTTAAATAGCATTTTTCTTGCCGTCTCCACATTATTTGAACCAGAAAGAGCAAGGAGTTTTGAATGAATCGGTCGAAGTATTGAAAGCTCTTTACTACTGAGTGGAATATTTTGAGAGTTGAGAATATTGTAGACGATTTCCACAAGAATATTGACTTGTTTGCTAGTAGCATTCCGGAGAGCGGCTTGATTATTTTTCATGACTTTGTATAGGAAATCATGATGCAAAATGAGTTGGGCAGCCATTTTATTATGAAAATGACTCAAAAAGTAACCCTTTTATACAGGCTCGTACGAAATTGGATACTCATCAACAAAATTTGACAGAATTCGCGTGCAGGGAGGAGAGTGTGGGTCGTTATTTATGAGCATAGCCTGGTAGGGTTTTGACATTATGTCTTGGTATGCTTGGTGTGCTCCCCTCCAACTTGTACCAAATTGTTGAACGAGCAAGTTTTTGATTTGTGCCGCGTCAGAAAGACTCCGCAGAATGATGTATTTGCTATTGTTTCGGGTCACAGGTGGCAAGGCGAAAGCAGATTGAACCAAATTGAAGACGGCACAATTATAATGATGGGCATAGACGGTGAAAAGAGTATTTAAGAGATTGAGAGAGTCCTTAGATCTGGCAAAATCTGTCATTAGGTCATCACAGACCACAATATTTTTCTGATTTTTATATTCTTTGAGTAGTTCAATATCAGGTAAGCCTTCAAAAACTCTCAAGTTCGGGAGATGATATGGTATACTAGGAGTTTTTACACCACAAAACCAGAATATATTTGATATTGGTTCTTCGAATGTTTTTGAGTGATTTTCAATTATTTTCCTGAGTAGTGTAGTTTTACCACTCTGCGTAGCCCCTATTATTGTAGTTTGAGACGGGAACCTAAATTTAAATCCAGGATTCAGTGGTTTTGACGACGAGTTAGACGGTTGAATAGGAAAAGACATGGGCAGATTGCTACCAAGATTGAAATTGTAGCAATAAAGTTAATAGTAAATGTGGGGGCAGAAACTGGTAGTGAAGTGGTGGTGTTAGAGAAGATCATTTTGAGTTCCGAGTGATGTTTTTATAGCCTTTTATACTTTTTCAGAGCAAAAGATGGATGACTTCTACGTGACGCTTCCCTCCAACGTTCCAAACCCACCCTTTCCAAACACTTCGAGTCGCTATGTCACCAGACTTCCTGAAGTTCTTCAATTGCGTAAAGACAAATGGATGGTTGCGCTCACAGATTTGGTGTATCCCCATAGTTTTGTGAATGTGGGAAAACCTCTGCATTACTGGATCCATTTCAAAACAGGTCGACAGCCGATTCGAATCACATTTCCATCAGCTCATTATTTGAACTTGGAACAAATACTTCTTACTCTCAACACTAGGAATAGGCCAAAAAGAGGTGCCGAGGAGGAGATTGAAGAAGTCTCGAGAACCAAAAGAGCAGTTTCTGGTGGAAGCGCCTCATCAGGCCCGGTACTAACAGAGGCCCAAAAAGAAATTCTAAGACTCGTTAACGAAAAAGCTGCCAGGGATAAAGCTGCCAAGGATAAAGCTGCCAAAGAGAAGGCTGACAAAGAGAAGGCTGACCAGGAGAAAGCTGACCAGGCGAGGTATGCCAAGGAAAAGGCAGATAAAGAGAAGGCTGACAAGGAAAAGGCAGACCAGGAGAGGGATGCCAAGGAAAAGGCAGATAAAGAGAAGGCAGCTAAAGAAAAAGCAGATAAAGAGAAGGCAGCTAAAGAAAAAGCAGAGCGGGATAAAGAACTGTTGAAACTTCTTAACGAAAAAGCCGAAAAAGATAGAATTGCTAAAGAAAAGAAAGAAGCTGATGATAGAGCTAAAGAAAATGATGAAAAAGAAGAGCAGGAAAGGGTTAAAAATGAGAAAAACAAGAAAGAAAAAGCAGAGCGGGATAAGGAATTGTTGAAGCTTCTCAATGAGAAGGCTGAAAAGGATAAGATTGCTAAAGAAAAGAAAGAAGCTGATGAAAGAGCTAAAGAGAAAGAAGAGGCCGAGAAGGAGGAAGCGGAGAAGGAAAAGGCTAAGAAAGAAAAAGCAGAGCGGGATAAAGAATTGTTGAAGCTTCTTAATGACAAAGCTGAAAAAGATAGGATTGCTAAAGAAAAGAAAGAAGCTGATGCTCTAGCTAAAAAGAAAGCGGACGAGGACGCACAGAAAAAAGCCGAGGAAGACGCCAAGAAGAAGGCCGAAGCTGACGCAAAGAAGAAAGCTGAACAGGAAAAGGCACGAAAAGACCAACTATTGGCTTTGGTGAATAACGCTCTAGCTGTGAAGGAGAATCTCCCCGTATACAAGGATATTCTAGAATCTGTTAAAGATAGACCTGAAGATCCTGCGACGTATAGTGAGCTTCTTATTGAATTTGAAAAACTTCGCTCAATTGTCAGTATTGACGGAGCAAATTTCGATGTGACTCCTTACATCAAGTTTTCTGAAGAGTATGGAAGAGTCAAAGTTCAATTTTTGCATTCAGATGTGCTTTTCGTTGAATTTGAAAAGCCCTTCTCCTATTTTCTAGGATTCGACGATACAATTATCAGAAGTAGTGTTTCTGCTCCTCATAAAGTTGATCTTTTTGGTGATGTTAGTGTTATTTACTTGTATTCTGACGTTGTAGAGCCTATAATTGTTGGTAATAAGAAGACTAACCTTCTATCGGTCATTCCCTGTACAGGTCAGCATGGTTCTGTTGTTTACTACACTGTCCCTAATCCTCGATATGTCCCAATAATTAATAGTACTATTGATAGTATTCGTGTTGAGCTACTAACTGATGGTGGTGATCCAATCCCCTTCAGTTGGGGTACGACTATTGCCGTATTGCATTTTAAAAAGTTGAAAATGTAATTTTATTGAATGAAGCTTGTTGATAAATGTTACAAAATTAAATTTGAGCAAAGAGTTCTTCTTGAAGATCTTGAGCCATTTGTTGTTGAGCCATAACTGGAGAATCCATCAAGACCTCAATGTCTGGTTGTCGACGAAGAACGAAACGGGGACTTTTCTTGTCGGCTTCCAAATGCTGTTCTTCCACGGCAGGTAGCACTCCGGGGTTCACAAGATTGACATAACGAGACCAGTTGATATAAGTTTCAGAGTTTATAGCTTGTTGACGATTTTTGAAGTGTTCTTTGAACATATGTGTAGCACAATCTTCAGTTGATTTGAAGAAGTTTCTGCACTCAGGGCATTTACGATGTTTTATACCTTTGATGATCTGGAAAAAAAACAGTGAGATATTAACTTTGAAAAACACTTACATTTTCGGCAATTTTCTTGCCGAAGCAAGCGTGAACAATTTGGACCCAGTGGTCCAATAGGATCTGACTGGTGTGGGTCATTGGTCGAAAATAATCTCTGACTGGATGGCTGCTGGATATGTGGTGAGCCAGTCCAACCATCTGAGTATAGTGGTCCAGGCACACGGGGCATGTGTGTGCTTGTTTGTGAAGGCCCCAGTTAGAAATATTATCGAAATCTTTTTGAGTTATGTTAGGTGGAGGTTGGCGAAATCCGTGATGAATGAATTTCCAATGCTCTTCGAGCTGAATAGAATCAGAGGCCATCCAACCACATTCACGACAGTATAGGGAAAGAGACATTGGGAAATACGACCGACTAGTAGAATGAATTTGAATCAAAATGACTTGGGAGGTGGGAGTTTATATTCATAAGAGTCGTAGAGATATGTCCGTATAAAACTGTCGTCAATTGTCAAATTGTCCAACAGTGTGCAGAGGGTTCGAAACGAATAGTCACGAGCCATCATAGTCAGAATGAATATTACGAAACCGCCACAAGTGATTTCGCTGATTCTTTGATTTTTGTAAGTATTGTGTAGAACTTTTGGAAATGTTTTGAGGTAGTTGATGATGTGATGATTCGGTCTTTCACCAAGAGAACAGAAAAAATGGCAGGTGCGCTTGGAGTCTACGAAAATGCCTTGCCAGTGTCTTCCTGATTGTTGTTGAGTGTCAGTGTTCACAACAAGACAATACTTCTTCTTTTTGGGTTTTGGTAGGTGGACGAGCTCGTCGGCAGAGTACACCCCAAGGAACTTGTTTCGAGTGTGTGGGTCCTTGGATAGAATATTGTAGATGTCATCAGAAAACATGTATAAATAGCTGTGATTTCACTCGTCTCTACCCCTTTTTATAATGGCTCCAGTACCTGTAGACTTGACTAAAATTAACTATAAGGCTCTGCTCCGGCACAATATACCAGGATCAGGGCCCTTCCTAGGCACGAGATATCAACGTGGTGGGAATATGAGAGGTGCAGGTCTTGGTGGAATATTGACGGCCGCTCTTGCCTTGATTCCGAGATTTTTGAGTTCAGCAGCTGGTCAACATCTAGTTAGTGCTGGCAAGACGCTAGCGTCCGAAATAGCTAGTGGGAATAATTTGAAATCAAGTCTGAAGACAGTAGCTAAGCAAAAACTGAAGGAGTTTGGTGGTTCTGGAAGAAAAAGACCTAGGAAAAGTATAAAAGGATCAAGTGTTTCTGTTTTGAAACCCCATTTGGTTGAGTCTCGTAGAAACTTTCTCTAAACATGTTGAGCCGTATTGACCCCAAAAGCCAGGACTTTATCACTGAAGAGCTAGACTTTTCGACTTTACCGGCCACACAATGTGGCATCGTTAACTCTCGTTTTACGTATATTCCTTTGAAAAATCAGCTAACTGAGAACGGTCCTTGGGAGCTTCACTTGACTAACAATAATCTCAGCTACATGAACCCCAAAAAGACTTATATTGTGTTTACTTTTAAAATTACTGATGAGGCTGGTAATCATGTTCAGATGGGTGGGACTCCTGAGGTCCTCTACGCGCCAATCAACAATATTGCGCATAGTATAATAAAGTCGTATAGTATGCATATCAATGGTCAGATGGTCTTTCACAATTCAACAAATTATGCCTATCAGAGCTACCTAGAATCGGCCCTAATGCATGGGGAAGAGATCAAGAACTCTACGCTAACAGCTGCTGGGTTCTTTCACGACGAGGTGGTTGGAAGTCCTAAAAGCTCTGGATTCCGGAAACGATGTGAAATGGTCTACAAGAAGGGAACTGTTCAAGTGGCTTGCAACATTTCGATTGATTTGATGAATCAGAACAAAGTCTTGATCAATGGATGTGATGTGAAGCTGACTCTTTATCCGAATTCAAGCGAATTTCTTATTGAAGGGCAGAACCTTGGAGCAAATAAGATGAAATTCCATGTCACTGACGTTTTCGCAATGGTGAATGAATTTGATTTGGCTGATGGCCTGTCCAATGAACTCGAGTTGGCTCTGCAAAGTCATAAAAAAATTCAATATCCCTTGATTTCACCACAGATTCGAAGTTTCTACATTGAGGCAAACAGACTAGATGCTCCAGCTAATACAATATTCACGTCAAAGATGCCGAGACGTGTCTTCGTAGGTCTCGTGTCTGCTGAAGCCTACAATGGCTCATACGAAACATCGCCCTTCAATTTTCAAAACTTTGACTTGTCCCAAATACACATTGACTATTGTGGACAATCGGTTCCTGGAAGACCATTCAATTTGGATTTTGAGGGTGGAAAATTTGTAGAGCCCTACATCCTCATGCAAGAGGCTTTGGGACACGCTCGCACCAACTTCACATCCAATTCCATCAGTAAGGAGATGTTCAGAAGTGGAGGATACACAATTTATGGTTTCGAACTCAGTGTAATTGCACAGGATCACAATCTTTTCGAGCTCGTGAAACAGACAAATGTCTCAGTTCGTTTGAATTTTGCTAAGAAGACACCTGCCGGTGGGCTATATGCTATAATTTATGGAGAATTCGATAACATTCTGAATATCAACGATCTTCGAGTCCCTGCAGTCAGTACTATTGTCTAATGGTCATTAATCATTTTCCTGTTTTCTCTGGATCTCGAATCCCTAATAGCGTCAGCTGTTTAGGCTCCGCCCACTTTTATAAATAGAGACCTTCCATTCCAAAAGTCTTCATTCTTACCTTTTGTCTTGCTGGATGTCGGCGGTTTTTTCCTCTGCTCTCTCCACCAATGCCCCGAAAACCCGTTTCGCCAAGTCGTCAACTCAGACGTCCAAAACTGCCAAGTCAGCCAATCACCCAACCAATCATTCCTCCTCCTACCAACCAACCAACCAAGCCTCTGGCGGCAAATGGAAGCGATCCATCCATGAAACTGGTATGGATTCTCAACCAGGTGACCGATCTCCAACAAATGGTTCTGAACCACTCGCAAAGGAGCCACGAGTTGGCTCTCCAGAAGATGGCAAAGTATGCAATGGTAGCGAAAGTCGTAAGGTATTTTGTTTTATTTTTCTTGCTTCAATAACTTAATGTTTTTCAGAGATATCTTGGAGAAAAGGCAGCAACAATAGAAATGCCAACTGCTGAAGCTGCTGAATTGTGCCCAAAGTTCCTCTACGATGACCGTACCCTGATTATCCACATGTGTCTTCCATGCCGAATCGCGAGCCGCACTCTTGATATGCAAATTGTCGATGACGATAACCAACAACTAGGTAAATTTGTTTAAAAAATTTATGATTTTCATTGTGTTCTTACAGCCGTCAACCTATGCAAAATTTGCCGATCCACGTTCAAATCTCAACTTGGAGTGAAATTCTTCAAACACGATCTTCCATGTGTCAAGCGTCAACTACTCGATGATGCTGCGAAGAACAAAGTCGACAAGAAGGACCTCAAAAAATTCGTCTTGTAAATTTTCTTGTGAGCAGTGCATTTAATCCTATGTCTTTTTAATGTAACCGAAAAATCCTGATTTCTTGTCATTTATTCCTTTCTTATTCTTTTAATATTCTATTTTTAATCTATAATAAATCTGCTCATGAGAAGAGTGTGTTACCTTGTACAATGGCTCTTCAGCCAATTATTGTTATCTGAGTTTGTGAAAAAAACTGAGGAGTTGAAAGGAATAGACTATGCTGAGATTTAGGAGTTAGAATACATTTGAAAACGAAATAATTTGAATTAATTCCTTCAGAAAATACAAAGCAGTGCCACAATGTGGAAGCCTGAGTCTGCAAAGTTGAAAAAAGTATGTATATTTGCTCTTTGAACTTTTGATTTTCACGGCTTTTCACGAAAAAGAGTACACAATTTGGCGCAATGGACATGTCCATCAATAACTTTGCCTCGGAGAAGTAATAAATAATACCATTCGCCCCCTCTCCTCATATTTTGACGCCTTTTTCCCTCATTTTTTGACCCCCAACTCCTACATTTCCTCTCTACCTCATTTTTCTCTGCGTCTCTTGATTTTACATACTCTTCAATAAAATTAAATTATACTAAAGTGTTCACGAAATTTTCAAAATAAAGAAGACTTTTTAACTTTGGTGTAAAAAGTCTTCTTTTTCTTGAAAATTCCTTCAAATATACAGGTAAATGTTGGCCGAGAAATGGTGGCCGAGAAATGGTGGCCTAGAAAAACGGTGGCCTAGAAAAACGGTGGCCTAGAAAAACGGTGGCCGAGGTGTAATAATCGGCCCCCGAAAATATCATCCAGGGGGGGTCTCCTTAGAGTCGAGGTGTAGAAATTTGCGTACAGCAGTTGGTGTCTTAGTGTGGGACGCGCACAGAAATTTGCGTATGACAGTTGGCACGATGTGAATATTATATCATACCAATCTACTTATATCGAGTGAGGACTGGAATTTGTTCTTCAAGAAATGGATAGCAATGGAGACCCATTTGAATTTGAATTTTATAGAATTCTATCTCGGATCAATTGAAGAATTCAAAACACGTGTACTGCATGATATACCACATGAAGTGATAGATGAGGAAGTCACAAGAACGTTGATACGGTGGGTTGATATCATACTTGTAGACCGGACCGAAACGGCGCGTAACTCGCTTCAAACTCAATATTATGAGCTGAAAAATATACCAAAATGTAGATCTCAATGAGTTCTATATATGTGACCTACTACGGATCGGATGGCAAATGTACCCCGGGCCGTGTAAACGTGCAAAAAACACGAAAATAGGCAAAAAAGCTATTCTAGCCCGGCCCGTAGTAGGTCACATATATAGACCTCGTTGAGATCTACACTTTGGTATATTTCTCAGCTCATAATATTCATTTTGACGCGAGAAAAGTCTTTCTAGCCCGGTCCGAAAAAAAAGCTGTGCTTGGAGACGAACAAAATTGGAAATTTCTCCCTAAATTATCAAAATATGGGTAAAAATAGTAATTTTTGTTTTTTCTGAAAGGTTTTCTAACTTTGTGTTCAAAAACCAGTTACTCAAGATTTTTGCATCTGAACAACTAATTTTTTCGAACTTTTCAAGTTTTTTGGGTCAAAATTTTTCGAATTTTCGGTATAAAATTTTTTGACACTGACATAGAACTCGCCAAGATCTACAATTTCGCATATTTTTGAGCTCATAAAACTTAATTTGAAGTGAGTTACGCCCCGATCTCAACGAGTTCTATTAGCTACTACGGCTAATCGTTAATATGTCCCTGGCCGTGCTAGAACGGTTTTTTGGCATTTTTTCCCAGCCCGCAACATATTAACGAAAGCCATCCGGTTCGTAGTATGTCACGGACATAGAACTCGTCGAGATCTACATTTTGGTATATTTTTCAGCTCATAATATTGAGTTTAAAGCGAATTAAGCGCCGACCCGGTTTGCAAGTATGGTCGATATGTTTTGAGAGTACTGTAATCATTGACTTTATTATTTCAGATCTCTATCTAGAAAGAAAACGATAAGAGGAGGAATAGATATCAAACGAGTCGATGGGAAAACGGCAACGTTCTATCAGGGTTATGGTGATGGAATATTGATGAGCACTAATTGAATCTCTTGGAATGCGTAAAACCGGATTTTCGAAACTTTTAACAAATTATTTTCAAAATTAGTTGGTCTTCTTGATATCGTGATATCATGTAGATGCACATTATATGGTTTCAGAATGAGCAAAAATAAACCCTTTCCTTTTTTTACAATCTCGCTTTTAAAGTGGAGAGTTCGGGGAACTCCTATGCTCTGACGACGGCACACTAGGTGCGTCCATACTCCTTTTTGTCTTCGGTACCAGAGATGTTGGGAAGTGAAAATTTTCTTATCCGGAAGTCGGAAGTAAAAAAAAACACCCGGAAGTCGGAAGTCGGTATTAGATTTTTTCGCAAAGATTCAAAAACTCCTAGAAAAAGTTCATAAAATCGCTAAAATCAGTGGAAAATTAGTTTTGGACTGAAGAAAAGCCTGCTTTCAGTCCTTTCCGACCATTTTTCCGTGTATTTCTGCAAAATTTACTTTTCCGAAATTTCACCGTTATGTAATGACAGAAGTCGGAAGTAAAATTCCTTATCCGGAAGTATCCATTTCGTGTAGAGGACAAGCTTTTATTATAATGAGAGCGGGAAAATCGATGAGATCTTTATTTGAGAACAATTGGGAAGGCAGCAAACATATTACACGAAACTCAAAAAAAAAAGATAATTACAGAGTGGGGAGATTAAAAGCGGTTTTACAGGTTAGACGATGATTTGGTTAAGAACTTTCATCATCATCATTCGGCTTATCAATCTCGATGCCAAAATGACGGCGGGTATTCTCAAAATAGTTGGCAACAGTTGAAATATCTAGACGTAGATGTAGAGCAATATTTTGTTGCATTGCTTCAGATGGATTATTTGTTTGTTCAAAAATTGCTTTAAGTGTGCGACTTTGTATTTCAGTAAACTGAGGAGGTTCATCTTCCTCTGAAACCTCCTCATACTCTGAAGCATCTTCTTCTTCTGAATCCTCCTCGTTCTCTAGAGTGTCATCTTCCTCGAGATTCTCCTGTTCTTCTGGAGCCTCCCCAGCCTCAGGATTCTCCTTTTCTTCCTCTGCAACCGGCTCTACTTCTGGAACAGCATTCATGGCATCGGACTCAGTACTGCTCTCTGATCTTGATTCCTGTAAAAATACGACTTTTGAAAAATTCAGGTGTTTTTTAAAAACCAGAGTATTCAAAATTTGAGGAGAATTTGCAGAAACTTTGTGCTAGAATTCTCTTACGGTGAAAGTGATCAAAACAAAGTTTTTTCAAAATGATTTCGGAAAGCGAGGCGAACGTTTGTTTTGGAGTACAAAAGAGTTTTGAAAATTTGAAACTTACCGGAGAAACAGCGCGCTCCAATTCTTCATTTGGTGGGGCCACAGTAGCATCAGGCGAGCTAGTGCATGGTTCTTGACTCTGTAAAATGTTCTATTTGATTTATTCCTGAAGTGTGTAGTTTTCAGTTTCTTCGCTGCGTCGTTCATCCTTTTAGTGAGCGTCGTCTATGTTTTCTTTTCATATTGTGCTCTCTATTTGAGTGCTTTGAACCTATTTCGTAATGATTTCTGTCTCAGTAATGAACTTGTGTTATTACTGAAACCGTGTAAACTAACAGAGGAAACAAAGTTGTGAGTTCAGTTTAAAATATTGTTTGTTCCTTTTTTCAAAAATATTTCGGAAGGCGATCATTTTGTTAGTTTACCATTTTGGAACTTACCGAAAAGACAGCGCGTTCCAAATTTTCATTTGGTGGGGTGACAGTTGCCTCAGTAGGAATGTTGGTTGCCTCATCACTCTGAAAAATGTTTAGTTTTTAGTTATATACCGTAAAAACTGTATTAGAGCGACACCTTTAAAAGAACGACACCTCTAATAGAACGACAGCTAAATTAAGCTTCGAAAAATAGAGCGACAGCCTCTAATAGACCGAATTAAACAGTTATAAATATAAAAATATCCAAAGAGTGCATAAACAATATCATCCAATCAGTAGTTAAAGAGGGGGGGGAAGCTCACACTTTTTTTTTGGAAGTCCAAAGGGACGAGTACAAGACGATTTCAAACAACTAGCACGAAAATCAAGTGCAAAAAAGCGCGAAGAAAGTGAAGATAACTACTTGTTTTGGTTGGAACTTGCAAAAATAGCTTTTACGACGTGTTGTAGAAATGTTTACTATCTGATCTAATCATGGTTTTATGTTTAAATTTCAAAATTTAACCCCTTTAAAATAAAATTTCATTTCAATTTTCTCGATTTTGAACTGTCTTGATTTTCTGTAGGACGCTTCTCAAGCTGCCTTTTTTCGTTTTATGAGCCAACATCATTATACCATTGTTGTCTAAATTGCTTGGTCTTAGTCCTGCAGGTGGCGGTGGAGCAGTCATCATCAAATCAACCATTATCTGGTCCGCTAAAAATGGATATTTGTTTCAAACTAAAATACTCAGAGATCAGTATTCATGAATAAACGAGTGACAAAATTGAAAACGTGCAGCTTTATCCGAATTGACAAAAAATCAGTTCTAAAAGTAATGAATATGAATAAAGAAAAGTGACTAAAACTTTTGTGTAATCGTCCGCCCTCGTCAATTTACTGACACTTCTTTCACTAAACATTACTAGAATACAATCCAACAGCCATTAAAATGAGCTTACCAGTTGGTTTAAATGGAGCCGCATGTGATTTTCTTGAATACGGAGTCTGTAGGAGAGAACGTTTATTGTGGCTAGGACACGGTTCTGGATGTGGCGATGGAACCAATGTCAAAGTTTCCGAGGCTGAAAAACTTCATCAATAATGGAAACAATATATTCGAAACTGAAAGGATGTCTAGTCAATTTATTTCAAATGAAGCTATAAAATCAGCGGACGGAAGTGGCCCTAATGTGTATTTTCAACTG
This sequence comes from Caenorhabditis latens, assembly GCA_002259235.3. Taxonomy (NCBI): domain Eukaryota; kingdom Metazoa; phylum Nematoda; class Chromadorea; order Rhabditida; family Rhabditidae; genus Caenorhabditis; species Caenorhabditis latens. The sequence goes on from CM056095.1 coordinate 15,946,262, forward strand.
TTTCTTTGTTTTTTTGGGTATTTTCACTGTTTTTTCATGAATTTTTCATGTTTTTTCTTCTGATTTTACTTTTATTCACATAAATCGAACCTGTCTGATTTGTAGAACTTCATTCGAAAAATAAAACGACAGCCTCTAGTAGAACGACAGCCTCTAATAGAACGACAACAAAAACTTTTTCGAAAAATAGAGCGACATGTCGCTCTAATACAGTTTTTACGGAATGTATGTACGTCCTTCATCCTTTTGTTAGATTTTCGCCTCTTCGTTAGGTTTAATACTGGTTTAATATCAGTCGTGGCTCTGAACGGACACGCCAGAAGGTGTGGGCGTCGTCTCTGTTTTCATTTCCTATTGAGACTACTACTTGGGTGTTTTGCACATTTTTTTTCTTTAAATTCAGTCTTGGTGATAAGCTTGTGTTATAACTGGAACCGCTTAAATTATGTACTAACAGAGGAATAAATTCGTGAGTTCAGTTTAGAATTTTTTCAGAAAGATTTAAAGCGAGGCGATCATTTTGTTAGTTCATACTAGCAAGTTTTTCTTGTTTCAGACCGCCTGCTCCTCGCGTTCCGCTCATTCCGATCACAAAGCCGTGGCACCAAAGTTTACTTTTATGTTGACAACTGCAACAATGATGAGCATAAAATTCTCTAAAATTTATTAGTTGTCAACTTTTTGGTAGCTCCTCCCCTTTTTGAGATATGAGTCTTTGAAAAAGTGTCAATATTTTTGTGGATATTGAAAATGAAATCAGCGTGCTTTTATCACGATTTTCTGTTTTTCTACGGAAAATCTTTCAAAAAAAAAGAATAAACATACCGGTAATTTCCAAAAACCTGAACTTTGCGAAAATCTTCAAAAAATTAACAAAAATCTTGTAAATTATGTGAAAAATTTGAAACCCAATCCAAAAATCGACTACTTTTTGGACTTTGAAACTAAACTGAGACGGTCTATTTCCTTATTTTTCAAATTTCCCGCCAACCAAGTGACCAATCCTCCCATATTTATCAAATATACTCACCTCAAACTGAGGATCCACCGAAACATTAGAATAACAGCAAAATAAAAAATACTAGAATTCAAAAAAGAATCAAATAAAATAATTGATTGGCCCGCATTCCGATAGCAGAGCCTTGAAGACAAATGAATTGGGAGAAAGAAGAAGGGGACGGAGGGGGGACCTCTAGACTCTCCTCGATAGGTATACTATCTCGATATGCAACTATCCGAAGGGGTGACAGAGAGATAGGGGACACAGAGTAAATGGCCTTTCCTCTTTCCCCATAAACATGAATCATTCATGTGATCACCTCTGTGTCTCAGCAACTTGGGACAAGAGGAGCAATACGTACAGAGATCGAATCAATGACCTCCTGCAGACCTTTTTGTAGGATGAAATACGTGCAGAACATGTTATGATATCTGTACGTATTGCTCTTTTTGTCCCAAGTTGCTGAGACACAGAGGTGATCACATGAAGGAGTTTATGGGGAAAGGAGAAAGGCCATTTACTTTGGCACATCCCAAGAAGTTATCAAGGAATTTCTCGCAACTGTTGCTCTTTTTCTTGGATTGCCTGTAACTTCTTAGAATGTGCCCGTACAAAAAAGTAGTCAACTACAAAAATGTGGCTCTATTTGTGATCTATACACTCCATAAACAATGAATATTGTGAGACTATCAGGAAGGCCGTGTCACACTCTCAAAGTTGACCATTTTCAACTAAAAACGGCAAGTGTCGCATTCTTTATGGACAGTACTGTATATGACTAAAAAATTAATTTCCTTAGTTGCCATGTGCTTTTCGCTCAGTGAGCGCAATCTTTTTTAGATACTAAAATAGAAAAAAAACAACTTTTTAATTAAATCAAGGCGACTTGGAATGTTCAGTTATTTATTTTTGATTAAATACAAAGTGTGAAACAATACAACTTGTTTTCAAGAAATTAGGCAGATGGAATCTCTGGAACAGCTGGAACCTCAGGGATAGTTGGAACTTCTGGGATAGTTGGAAGTTCAATTGGAATCTCTGGAACACTTGGGACTGGAAGTTCTGGAAGTTCTGGAACTTCTGGAAGTGGAACAGGAAGTTGAGCCTTGAGGGAATCCAAGAGGTCAGTGATTTGCTTGATAATCTCTCCAAGGGGCTGAAATAACACATTTGTAGAATATGTATACAAATATAAGACGTACACTTGGAAGACTTCCTCCGATATCTCCTGGAATTGGAAGAGCAGAAGTCAAGGCGAACGAGACAACGACGGCGAAGACAACCTTGTAGAACATGATTCTGAAAATATTAGTTCAATTGGAGTAAAGTATAGAAAATGTAGAAAAATCTGGAGTTGATCTGGAGTTTTTGCTGAAAATAACTCACTATTATATACTATCTCGTTGATTTCTGGTGACATGTATTGAATTAAAACTTCCGCTTCTTTTTCCAGATAAAAATGTGTTTTGACATTTCGATTCTATTGGCTCTTTCTCATAAAATTCTCCAAAACACACAATAGCGGAACAGAAAACTCTCAAATTCAGTTCCCGTGTTGTTGCGTTATGCAAATTATGCGGAAGAGGAACATTTCAGAGGTCGCACAATGATCCTGTGGTAAAAAAACAACACGGAACACTCGAACTGAATTCTGCTATTGTCTGTTTTGGAGAATTGTATGAGAAAGAGCCAATAACTGAATAGAATCGAAATGTCAAAACATATTTTTATCTGGAAAAAGAAGCGGAAGTTTTAATTCAATACATGTCACCAGAAATCAACGAGATAGTATATAATAGTGAGTTAGTTTCAGCAAAAACTCCAGATCAACTCCAGATTTCTCTCCATTTTCTATACCTTTCTTTAATTGAACTAACACTTTCAGAACCATGTTCTACAAGGTTGTCTTCGCCGTCGTCGTCTCGTTCGCCTTGAGTTCTGCTCTTCCAATTCCAGGAGATATCGGAGGAAGTCTTCCAAATGTACGTCTTTTATTTGTATATATATCCTACAAATGTGTTATTTCAGCCCATTGGAGAGATTATCAAACAAATCACTGATCTGTTGGATTCCCTCAAGGCTCAACTTCCTGTTCCACTTCCAGAAGTTCCAGAACTTCCAGAACTTCCAGTCCCAAGTGTTCCAGAGATTCCAATTGAACTTCCAGATGTCACTGAGGGTCCAACTTTTCCAGAAGTTCCAACTATCCCTGAGGTTCCAACTCTTCCAGAAGTTCCAACTCTTCCAGAAGTTCCAGCTGTTCCAGAGATTCCATCTGCCTAATTTTTTGAAAACAAGTTGTATTGTTTCACACTTTGTATTTAATCAAAAATAAATAAATGAACATTCCAAGTCGCCTTGATGTAATTAAAATGTGTATTTTATTATCTGAAAAAGATTGCGCCCACTACGCGAAAGGCACATGACAACTAAGGAAATTAATTTTTTGGTCATATACAGTACTGGTCATAAAGAATGCGACACTTGCCGTTTTTAGTTGAAAACGGTCAACTTTGTGAGTGTGACACGGCCTTCCTGATAGTCTCACAATATTGATTCTTTATAGAGTGTATAGATCAAAAGTAGAGCTTCATTTTTGTAGTTGACAACTTTTTTGTACGGGCACATTCTAAGAAGTTACAGGCAGTCCAAGAAAAAGAGCAACAGTTGCGAGAAATTCCTTGATAACTTCTTAGGATGTGCCAGAGTAAATGGCCTTTCCTCTTTCCCCATAAACACAAATCATTCATGTGATCACCTATGTGTCTCAGCAACTTGGGACAAAAGGAGCAATACGTACAGATATCATAACATGTTCTGCACGTATTTCATCCTACAAAAAGGTCTGCAGGAGGTCATTGATTTGATCTCTGTACGTAGTTGTTGTATAGGAACGCCTACGTGAAACCCTAGTCACGTGCCCCGGTTATTCTAAGTATTCATTTCCCTTAGAATTCAGTTCTTAATAAAGTAAAGAGTAAAGAACCACGTGTAATCGTCTCTCTCTCCGATAGCAAGTAGCTATTCAATATTGGCGATCAGGATGAGATACGAACAAGACGCAGTAGAACAAGATGGGAAAACCAAATGGAGGTAAAGAAGTCAAAGAAGTCAAAACAGAAGATGTGTTGGGAGGAATAATGAAGCAGTTGACATTGTTGAATGAGAGGTCAGAACAGTTAGCGGAAGAGAATCGTGAGTTGAGAGCAGAGCAACGAGCCGTAGCAGGTAGATCGAGTGATAAGAGTAATGCTCGCCTAATGAGCGAGTTATCGAAAAGAATTCCTAAATTCTCGTATTCCTTGTCGGAGCCAGACTCCTTCAAGAGATGGATAGCGCGCAATGAGTTGATTTTCACGGAAGATGGAGAAGAATTGACGGAGAGAGAACGTACGAGATTGTTGATTGGATGTTTGGAGGAAGCAACATACCAGAGATATATCGACGCGCAAAGAGATGTGACGGATGTATTCGAGATTGGATATGACAACACTGTGAAAGCGTTGCACAAAGTTTTTGGAGGACATAGAAGTATGATGATAAAGAGACAGTAGTGCTTGGAGATAAGCCGTTCGAGTGGAATGTATGGAGATCCGTTGGAATATACTAATAGTGTAGGAGAGGCCGTTATGGAGGCGAAGCTATCGAGTATGACGAGTGATGATTGGTCGATTTTTCTGTTTCTTAGAGGATTGGACATGCCTGGTGATGCTAAAGCAAAAGTCTGGTTGATGCAGTTCGTGGAACAAAGTGAGAAAAATGGTCAGAAGCTGAAATTGGCAGATGTACATGATGAGTGGTGTCGCTATATGCAACTGAAAGTGCAAACTGAGGTAGTGTCAAGCACTGCCGCGAACCCTCATGAGGAAATGAATGTTTGTGCCATCGAAAAGCGAGACGAGAGAAGAAGTGATCACAGGACGAGCAGTTATAGAGGTGGCTTCAGAGGAAGAAGAGAACATTTTGGAAATCGAGTCCTGACGTGTTATGGATGCGGAGAACCTGGACACTTTGGATATGACTGTCCTAAGAGATCAAGTGAGCGGAATGATAATCGGAATGGGAATAGGAATGAGCCAGAGAGTAGAAAAGTGAACACCATTACGATTCAAACAATACAAGTTGATGGAGTAACCACCGAGGGTCAGACTCGCCCTAGCATGATGGTGAAGGTTGAAGATAAGATGTTGGAGTTCCATTTGGATACGGGAAGTCAGATAACGTTGATTAGTGAGAAGAGTTGGAAGGAGTTGGGAAGTCCATCGTTGAGCGAGGTTCCTTTTAAAGTGGCATGTGCTAATAGAACGGAGTTGGTTGTGAAAGGAAGAGTGAGAGTGAATTTTGAGTTGAAAGGAGTTACATACAGTGATTATGTCTACGTGACAAATCGAGATATGAATTTGATTGGAATGAGTTGGTTGTGTCAGTCGCCCGAAATAGAAGCAGTACTTAAGGACATGGTTGCGAACAGTACGACTGAGAAAGTTGAAGAAGGGGAGCAGACGTCGTGGACGAGTCAGTCGAGTGAAAGAGTTAATCAAGTAAGAGAGATGTCCAAGAGAGAGAATAATTTGAAGATAGTCGGAAGAAGAGAATGTTATCGTTGTGGTGGAAGACACGTTCCAGAAAGATGTTGGGCTGAGAACAAAGAATGTTACCAGTGCGGAGAGAAAGGACACATTGCAAAAAGATGTCAGTCGGAGAAGATGTTCTGGAATGGTGCAAGTAAGAGAATGAGTGGACGACTGGGCCATGAAGAGAAGGAGAAGTTCGGGAAAGGAGAAGCTAACGGAGAGAACTTTCATAGAGTGTGTCCACTAAAAGTTAATATTCCAGGCTCGGCCTGGAACAACAGATCAGCAGGAAGCAGTCGAAGTTGGCGTGATACTGGATATGGAGTCGGGGGAATGAGAACACGCACACCTTCGATGAGAAACAACTTCTGAATGCCGAGCCGCGACAAGGACGGATGGTTTTACATGTCGGGTCGGAAGCTTCGCTGGATTTTGGAAGAAAAGTCAAACAGATCGAACTTTTCATATTGTGGGGGAGGTGTTGTATAGGAACGCCTACGTGAAACCCTAGTCACGTGCTCCGGTTATTCTAAGTATTCATTTCCCTTAGAATTCAGTTCTTAATAAAGTAAAGAGTAAAGAACCACGTGTAATCGTCTCTCTCTCCGATAGCAAGTAGCTATTCAATAGTAGTGCTCCTTTTGTCCCAAGTTGCTGAGACACAGAGGTGATCACATGAATGATTCGTGTTTATGGGGAAAGAGGAAAGGCCATTTACTCTGTGTCCCCTATCTCTCTGTCACCCCTTCGGATAGTTGCATATCGAGATAGTATACCTATCGAGGAGAGTCCGAGAGGTTACAAGTTCTCTGTCCTTCCTTCTCTTTCTCCCAATTCACTATTCATTTGTCTTCAAGGCTCTGCTATCGGAATGCGGGCCAATCAATTATTCTTTTTGATTTTTCTTGAATTCTAGTATTTTATATTTTGCTGTTATTCTAATTTTTCGGTGGATCCTCAGTTTGAGGTGAGTACATTTGATGAATATGGGAGGATTAGTCACTTGGTTGGCGGGAAATTTGGAAAAAAAACCGTCTCCATTTAGTTATCAAGTCCAAAAAGTAGTCGGTTTTTCAATTAAATTTCAAATTTTTCACATCATCTATTGAATTTTTGCTAATGGTGCGTCCAAAGTTGCTGCAAAACAGCAAAAACGACAAATCTGCGGCGTCCAAAGTTGATTTGTAGATTTGTAGGCTCGCAGTTGAAAAATTAAGGATGAGCAATAAAACATAACTGCAAACCTACAAATCTACAAATCAACTTTGGACGCCGCAGATTTGTCGTTTTTGCTGTTTTGCAGCAACTTTGGATGCACCATAAAGGCGCATGCAGAAAAAATGACATTGGTCTCTCGAATAATTTTTGAAACATTCGAATTTTTACATTTTATGTGTTGTTAAAGGAGGTGAGAACTCAAAAAATTACTTTGTCTCAAACTTCGCCTATATGAACAAAAAAGGAACCTATACTCAAATCGAGAAACGAAAATATTTGTCAAAACGCGGTTATGCCAGAACCAGTAGAGTGAAAATATAGCGCCGCCGGATTAGGAAAATAGAAGATTCATATACGCAAAGAGGGCGCGGCCGCCGACCGCCTTATGGCGCAGGCGGTAACATCCTTGGCGGCAAGTTCAAACCACACGCTGGTTTACACCCTCATGACCATTTCACAATCAGCGGATTTCTTTTTTGTTGGCTCTATTCGTTTTTTTATCCAAATTATCGAGTTTCTGCGTAAATTTTCAGGAAACAGTATGAAACGCAGTATTTTTAAAACAGTTTCGTCATAGTCATCGTAGGACTACATGATGCATTTTCTGGAATATATCTTCCCTTTTTTAGTACGTGTAATTATGAATTTGATCAGGAAAACCATAAATGTCGTCAAGTATGATGCATTGTGTGCATGCGTCATATTTGACGCAAAAATGCATGCCAATCACAATTTCAATCACAATTTTTTTGAGTGCTCACCTACGTGAGTTGCGAAATGTCGCAGTTGCAGTGGAGAAATGTCGCGGAGCCGTTGTTAAAATTCATATTTTCCAATAGAGTACAGCTTCCGCTGATCTTTCATGCGTTTTTATTGCAGTTAAATGAAAATAATTGTTTTCAGCATCAAAATTTATCGTATTTGTTAAATGACGGGCCGGCTAAACAATGATTTCCGAAATTTCCGGAATATCCGAAATTTCCGAAAAGAAATTTCCGAAAATTTCCGATTTCCGAAAATTCCGAAATTTTTATTTCCGCACATCCCTGATTGGTAGTTGCACCAAAAAGTATCAGCAATACCTGTCGTATCCAACACACATACAGTCACGGCCATAATCTTATTCCGCAAGGGTTTTTCAGCTCTAACTCCTTTCAAATAGGTCGGATTGTCCTGAAACTTTGAGGAAACATTTATTGTAAAGTTTTTGTCATATTTAATGAAAGTTCAGGGTGAAAAATTATGTTTCACAAGTTTTATGTACAATTTCGCCACACATGAAGAATGCGACACTTGCAGTTTTTAGTTGAAAATTGTCAACTTTGTAGTGTGGCACTGCCTCCCTGATAGTCTCACAATATTGATTGTTTATGGAGTGTGTAGATCACAAATAGAGCTTCATTTTTGTAGTCGACAACTTTTCTGTACGGGCACATCCAAAGAAGTTATCAATCGTCAAAGAAATTTCTCGCAATTTTTGCCTTTTTTCAGTGCTAAAAAGTGAAATTTTTGAACTTTTTACATTAACTGCCTGTAACTTATTAGGATGGGCCCGTACAAAAAAGTTGTCAACTACAAAAATGAAGCTCTATGTTTGTTCAGTAAAAAACTCGGAGGATCATGATGCCCTAATCTCCCAGGAGCACCAGTAGTTGCCGGACAAGTCAACAGAGACGGATTCGTTCTTTTCAAGCATGGACTTGGAATGTTCAGTTATTTATTTTTGATTAAATACAAAATGTGAAACAATACAACTTGTTTTCAAAAAGTTAGGCAGTTGGAATCTCTGGAACAGCTGGAATCTCTGGAAGAGTTGGAAGTTCTGGAAGAGTTGGAAGTTCAACTGGAATCTCTGGAACACTTGGGACTGGAAGTTCTGGAACAGGAAGTTGAGCCTTGAGGGAATCCAACAGATCAGTGATTTGTTTGATAATCTCTCCAAGGGGCTGAAATAACACATTTGTAGAATATATGTAGAATATAAGACGTACACTTGGAAGACTTCCTCAGATATCTCCTGGAATTGGAAGAGCAGAAGTCAAGGCGAACGAGACAACAACGGCGAAGACAACCTTGTAGAACATGATTCTGAAAATATTAGTTCAATTGGAGTAAAGTGTAGAAAATGGAGAGAAATCTGGAGTTGATCTGGAGTTTTTGCTGAAACTAACTCACTATTATATACTATCTCGTTGATTTCTGGTGACATGTATTGAATTGAAACTTCCGCATGTTTTTCCAGATAAAAATATGTTTTGACATTTCGATTCCATTCAGGTATTGGCTCTTTTTCATAAAATTCTCCAAAACACACAATAGCGGAACAGAAAACTCTCAAATTCAGTTCCCGTGTTGTTGCGTTATGCAAATTATGCGGAAGAGGAACATTTCAGAGGTCGCACAATGATCCTGTGGTAAAAAAACAACACGGAACACTCGAACTGAATTCTGCTATTGTCTGTTTTGGAGAATTGTATGAGAAAGAGCCAATAACTGAATAGAATCGAAATGTCAAAACATATTTTTATCTGGAAAAAGAAGCGGAAGTTTTAATTCAATACATGTCACCAGAAATCAACGAGATAGTATATAATAGTGAGTTAGTTTCAGCAAAAACTCCAGATCAACTCCAGATTTCTCTCCATTTTCTATACCTTTCTTTAATTGAACTAACACTTTCAGAACCATGTTCTACAAGGTTGTCTTCGCCGTCGTTGTCTCGTTCGCCTTGAGTTCTGCTCTTCCAATTCCAGGAGATATCGGAGGAAGTCTTCCAAGTGTACGTCTTATATTTGTATATATTCTACAAATGTGTTATTTCAGCCCCTTGGAGAGATTATCAAACAAATCACTGATCTGTTGGATTCCCTCAAGGCTCAACTTCCTGTTCCAGAACTTCCAGTCCCAAATGTTCCAGAGATTCCAGTTGAACTTCCAACTCTTCCAGAACTTCCAACTCTTCCAGAGATTCCAGCTGTTCCAGAGATTCCAACTGCCTAACTTTTTGAAAACAAGTTGTATTGTTTCACACTTTGTATTTAATCAAAAATAAATAACTGAACATTCCAAGTCCATTTGCCCTTTCGAAATGTCTGGTTGGAGTCGACAACTATGCCTTGATTTAATTAAAATGTGTATTTTATTATCTGAAAAAAATTGCGCCCACTGAGCAAAAAGCACATGACAACTAAGGAAATTAATTTTTGATCATATACAGACTGGCCATAAAGAATGCGACACTTGCAGTTTTTAGTTGAAGTGTGACACGGCCTCCCTGATAGTCTCACAATATTGATTCTTTATGGAGTGTATAGATCACAAATAGAGCTTCATTTTTGTAGTTGACAACTTTTTTGTACGGGCACATTCTAAGAAGTTACAGGCAATCCAAGAAAAAGAGCAACAGTTGCGAGAAATTCCTTGATAACTTCTTGGGATGTGCCAGAGTAAATGGCCTTTCTCCTTTCCCCATAAACTCCTTCATGTGATCACCTCTGTGTCTCAGCAACTTGGGACAAGAGGAACAATACGTACAGATATCATAACATGTTCTGCACGTATTTCATCCTACAAAAAGGTCTGCAGGAGGTCATTGATTCGATCTCTGTACGTATTGCTCCTCTTGTCCCAAGTTGCTGAGACACAGAGGTGATCACATGAAGGAGTTTATGGGGAAAGAGGAAACGCCATTTACTCTGTGTCCCCTATCTCTCTGTCACTCCTTCGGATAGTTGCATATCGAGATAGTATACCTATCGAGGAGAGTCCGAGAGGTTACAAGTTCTCTGTCCTTCCTTCTCTTTCTCCCAATTCACTATTCATTTGTCTTCAAGGCTCTGCTATCGGAATGCGGGCCAATCAATTATTTTATTTTATTCTTTTTTGAATTCTAGTATTTTTTATTTTGCTGTTATTCTAATGTTTCGGTGGATCCTCAGTTTGAGGTGAGTATATTTTATGAAAATGGGAAAATCGGTCACTTGGTTGGCGGGAAATTTGAAAAATAAGGAAATATACCGTCTCTATTTAGTTCCCAAGTCCAAAAAGTCCAGGTTTTTGGATTGAATTTCAAAATTTTTGCACAATTTATAAAGTTTTCGCTAAATTTTTTGAAGATTTTCGCAAAGTTCAGGTTTTTGGAAATAACCGGTATTTTTATTCTTAAAAAAAGTTTTTCCACAAAAAAACAGAAAATATTAGAAAGCACACTGATTTTCATTTCAATATCCACAAAAATCTTTACTTTTTTCTCGACTATTTCAAAGCGTTATAACTCAAAAATGGACGGTGCTACCAAAAAGTTGTCAACTACAAAAATGATCCGCATGAAATTCACTACATTTTATTAGTTGACAACTTTTTTATAGCTCCGCCCCTTTTTGAGATGTGAACTTTAAAAGTAGCGAGAGATCAATAAGAGCGAGAGGAGACGCAGGCAGTTAGACACTCTAGCTTCTCTGCGCCCTCTCTGATACCAAATTTTCTAGAAATCCTGCCTTTTTTCCAAAGTGTGGGAAACCGTATATACTTCGGAATACAATGAAAAGCTAGTAATACATCAAGAATTAGAATTTGTATGTAAAAAAATTTAAAAATCGAAAAATTTGGTCAAGAAACATGACATTTTTCTTGAATCCGACCGAAATTTGACAAGTTTGCAAATTGATTTGTTTCAGGTTCGCGAGAGGAGAACTCCAAAAACCGAAGGATTGGAAAATGCGTTGAAATAGAAAGGTGAGCTTATTCCAACTTCAGAATACGAATCCATATTCTGATTTCCAGAGAGTGAAATCACTCAACAGGAAGTCGCAAAAGCCGAAAGAGGAGATGAAAACTGAATGTAAGCATATTTTCTAAGTCATCAAAAATTGAGAACTTTGGAAACAGGAAATAAGACAATCAAAAAGTTTTGAAATTGCTCTTTTTATTATTCCACTTGAAATAATATAAAACAGTTTAGATAAAAAACTTCTACTTACTTTAAGAGTCCAATAACTAGTGGATTTTTGGATTAAATTTCGAAATTTTTGCACAATTCATTGGATTTTTGCTAAATTTTTGAAGATTTTCGAAATCTCCAGGTTTTTGGGAATAACTAGAAGCTTGTAGAAGATATGAATTCGAACAGTGTCTTAATTAAAGGTGGACTAATTAAAGGTGGACTTACGAGACCAGCTTTCATATCATTATGTTTCAAAAACTTTCAAATAGAATTCCGTTAATTTCCAGACGAGGTCATGGCAAAAATCATCGTAAAAGAATTCAAGGAGATCACTGAACAGGTATCCAATCTGAAGAAAGAGGTTGATGAATTGAGGGAAATGATGAAGGACATGAGAGTGAATGCATTCATTCAATACAGAGGTGAATTTTTAAAGAAGTTTCGAAATTAGAATTTCGCAGTTTCAGACAATAACTACCCCTCGTCTCCTCCTCCACGTTTCAACCCTCAGTTGGATGTTCCATGGTAATTACATTTATTCTCAGTTTCCAGTTTCAATAGATTTTTAGAATTTTAATAGTTTCTTAATTGGATTTTTTGCAGACCTCGACTCTCCAATTCGAGGATCATCCCCCGGAAGGAGGAGCCCGCTGAGCCAATATATGGAGCGGAGAGGTATGTGTTTGGAACGATTTTTAAGCTGGAACCAGCTGAGAGCCGGTCAGTTTGGGCATTTCGGTGGCCTAGAAATTCCACTTCGGCCATGTTGATTTTTTCAAATTTCATCGCTATTTTCTCTCATTTTTCTTGTTTTCTTTCAATAATTTCGAAAGTAAACTGCAAAAATTGTTAGAATTATTACAAAAATGGTAGAAAAAACGACGGAAACTTGAAAAAACAAAAGTTTCGAAACAATTCTAGAATGTTCTACGCCCACAGAAATGCCCAAACTGTTTTGCCGCTCGTTCTCAGCGGGGAATGGTCCGAATTGAAAAATTCTTGAAATATGAAGATGAACTCACGGAAATGAACAAATGAACATACGACTTAACTCGAATTGCTGACAAGGGAAGTCTTTGGAGACGCCACTTTCAAACGACCAATAAATTTGGTCATAGATATTTTCGACCACGAGTAGTCCATTTCTGCAGTCAAAACCTGCTAAATGTCTCTGTGAGCCGAGATATGAGCTCTCAAACTTTTTATATGGATAAGTTGTTTCCCATTGAATTCCAAATCGGTGGTCCGGAACCGGAATGACGAAAAAACCCGGAATTCCGGAATTACGGAATCCGGAAACCGGAATGATTCGATAAATTTGCAAGGCCAAATCATTTTTTCGAGTGTTTTTAATGATATATAAAGTTTAAAACAACTTTTGAGGTTCAAAACCAAAAAAGAAGTAATGCAGTTGTCTTTAAAATATACGCCACCGCACGGCTCCGTTTGCTTTTCCCAACGATTTACCTGTGTTTGTACAATGCAAAAATGATAATATAAGAAGAGTAGAATTTCAAAAGTTGGAGATTTTTGTGAAAAAAACAGTAATTTACGTTAAAATGTGTAGTTTTATACACTTTTAGCCAATGATGCTTTCGCGGTGCTGGAATAACGGATAAAACTACAGTTTTAGAACGTTTCTACACCCAGCATGTGGAAAGTGTAGCCAAATTGTGGAAAGATACGAAAACTACCTTTTTTTGATTTTAGAATGCAAATTTTCACTTTGACCTATTAGTTTGTTAAAAACTTTATTGATCAGAAAAGAAAACAAAGATACTTGAATAAATAAAGAAAACACGTGAACTACAGAAAATGAACATGTTCAAATTCTGTAGTGTAAGGAGAAAGCCACGTGGACTACAGAAAATAAGCATGTTGATTTTCTGTAGTTTAAGGAGAAAAAGACGTGGACTACAGAAAATGAACATGTTTATTTTCTGTAGTTTGAAGAGAAAGCCACGTGGACTACAGAAAATAAACATGTTGATTTTCTGTAGTTTGAATAGAAAAAGGATAAAATGAACCCATTGAATGTCAAAAACCAATATGGTCCGAGTACTATCAAAGGGTTGAATCCGACCAGAAAGACTGTGTAGTGATGAGTGAGTTAGTAGAATTATCTGAAAAGAACAACGGTTTACTATGTCTCATCAACATCAAACTAACATAATCTAACAGGCAAAATGGTAGATTTCGAATATTTTGAACAAGTGCCTTGAGGAAAAATTCTGAAAATGAATTTGTTTCGTCTGTGCTTCTTTTCCTGATTTCAAACATACATTTTCCCTCAGTTGAACTGACATACTTTCGACCGACAGAGAGACAGCATAGAACAATATCCGTTCCATGACAAAAATTTAGTATAACCGCACGCATTGTATGTATAACACATGATTAGGAAAAAATCAGATTAGCTGAAATTACTTTTAGATTACTTACCGTTCCATCAACCCAAAGAAATTGGAAAAAGGATTATATTTAAATGTATGCATTTTGAAAATGAATTAAACACAAGAATAGCACGACTCTGTTAGTAGAACACGTCGCAAATTTTGGAACGTATTCTAGATTCATTTCCTCTGAAGAAATGAAAAGACACGTGTCATGTTTTATTCCTTTGAAAAATGTTGTCAATGCATTTAAATATAATCCTTTTTCCAATTTCTCTGGGTTGATGGAGCGGTAAGTAATCTAAAAGTAATTTCAGCTAATCTGATTTTTTTTCTAATCATGTGTTATACATACAATGCGTACGGTTATACTAAATTTTTGTCATGGAACGGATATTGTTCTATGCTGTCTCTCTGTCGGTCGAAAGTATGTCAGTTCAACTGAGGGAAAATGTATGTTTGAAATCAGAAAAAGAAGCACAGACGAAACAAATTCATTTTCAGAATTTTTCCTCAAGGCACTTGTTCAAAATATTCGAAATCTACCATTTTGCCTGTTAGATTATGTTAGTTTGATGTTGATGAGACATAGTAAACCGTTGTTCTTTTCAGATAATTCTACTAACTCACTCATCACTACACAGTCTTTCTGGTCGGATTCAACCCTTTGATAGTACTCGGACCATATTGGTTTTTGACATTCAATGGGTTCATTTTATCCTTTTTCTATTCAAACTACAGAAAATCAACATGTTTATTTTCTGTAGTCCACGTGGCTTTCTCTTCAAACTACAGAAAATAAACATGTTCATTTTCTGTAGTCCACGTCTTTTTCTCCTTAAACTACAGAAAATCAACATGTTTATTTTCTGTAGTCCGCGTGGCTTTCTCCTTACACTACAGAATTTGAACATGTTCATTTTCTGTAGTTCACGTGTTTTTCTTTATTTATTCAAGTATCTTTCTTTTTTTTCTGTTCAATAAAGTTTTTAACAAGCTAATAGGTCACGTCGTTTGAAAGTGGCGTCTCCAAAGACTTCCCTTGTGAGCCGTAACGCCAATTTTCACCGGCCAGCGAAATGCCCAAACTCACCGGCGCTCTCAGCGGGTTCCAGACCGAATTTTAAAACTTTTTCGATATGAAAATGAACTCACAGGCACTCATACATCATTCTATGAAAATATCAGAGTTGAGTTTAGTCCACCTTTAATCACTTAAATTCCAGCAAAACGTCGCCCGTCCAAACCCAACCGGACCTGCCGCTCAAAACGACCCTCCGTTATAGATAGTATGTTTTTATTTTTAGACTTTTCCAAACAAAAATTGTCTTTTTCCGAGCAAAAATAGGTTTTCAGGGTTTTTCAGAACACTTTTTTGGGTGTCAAAATAGGCACATTTGAGCTCAAAATGTGCGTTTTTGCCTCAAAATCCAGCAAAAAAATTATATTTCTAGCTGAGAATTGACTTTTCTCTCTAAAAACTCAATTTCGACAAAATATTGACGAAACATCTGAATTTGGTGTCAGAATTTATGATTTATGTCTTAAATTCCGTTCGAAAAATTTTTTTAATTCGAATTTTCTAGAAAATCGGAGCTGAAAATCACAAAAATGAATGAAAACTACGTTTTTTTTTGCAAAAATTTCAGTTTTTTTTCGATTTTTTTCATTTCTGTTTCATTCTTTTGAAAAAGGGATGAAATTGTGATGTTCGTGAAAACCACGGGGGACCAGTTTTCCAAGGCGTGGCCTAGAAAACCAAATTTTGGGAAACTAGTCCCCGGGGAGTTTTTGACAGTTTCTGACGGAAAAACGCATTACTTTTGAATTAACTTTTCAAAAATCGACAAAAGTTGACAGGTCAGGTTTGGCCCAGCTAGTACGAGTCAAAGACAGCATAAGAAATTAATTGCACTTTTCATTGAGTAAAACTCAGAATAGCTAGCTTTTAAGCTGTCAATCAACCCTGTACCAGAGTTGCATGGAAGTGATTTTTTCTAAAACGGAAGTCGGAAGTGAATTTTCTTATCCGGAACTCGGAAGTCGGAAGTCGGAATTAGATTTCTTCCCAAATTTTTCAAAATTCCAAGAGAAAAATCACAGAATTCGCGAAAATCAGTGAAAAATCAGCTGTTGGCTGAAAAAAAGCCTGTTTTCTGTTCTTTTAGACTATTTTTCAATGTACTTCTACAAAATGTATTCTTCCTAATCTTCACTCTTATGAAATGACGGAAGTCGGAAGTAAAATTCCTTATCCGGAACTCGGAAGTGGGAATTCCATGCAACTCTGCCCTGTACAGTGGGACCTGGGCCGCATGACACGTATGCACAGGGGTGCGAGACGCTAGGTGGCTTAAACGCGCTCCGTCGCTCGGCGGTTGGCACGGTGCCAAAAACAGACTTGGCTGAGTGCCAAGTTCAAATTTAGCGTGTGCTTGTCGTATCTTTCAATGAAAAACGGGACGCACACGCATCGCGACTCGGTCGGTAAACTCAAAACTTTTTGTTGCGGACCATAGTTGTACGGAATGCCATTTTCCGAAAAACCGGAATCCGGAATCCGGAATCCGGAATCCGGAATGACGAAAAAACCCGGAATTCCGGAATTTCGGAATCCGGAATCCGGAATGATTCGATAAATTTGCAAGACCAAATCATTTTTTCGAGTGTTTTTAATGATATACAAAGTTTAAAACTACTTTTGAGGGTCAAAACCGAAAAAGAAGTAATGCAGTTGTCTTTAAAACTGAAAAAATGTTTAAAATTTCAACTTCAGGATTCCGGAAAAAAATTCAAAAAACCGGAATCCGGAATCCGGAACCGGAATGAGCATTTTCATTTTCCGGAATCCGGAACCCGGAACCAGAATGTCAAAAAAAACCCGGAATTTTTCCGGAATTTCCGGAATCCCGGAATCCGGATTCCGGACAACTATGTCTCGCACCCGTATGAAATACACCACTCAAATTGTCATTTTTTCAGAAATCTCCTCGGCAAAACTTCATCTTCCATCATCGTCGACATCGCGTTCAACTCGCCCCGTGCGAACAGCGTGAAGCGTCCAGCCCTACAAAGAGTCATCCGACTCTGATGAACCGCCAGTGGCTCCTCTTGCCAAGAGTCAAGAAGTCAGGAGTGAATGGGAACGAAATTGAAGATTTTCTGAATTCGAAGAAAACAGAAGGACTCGACACTCATGGAGCATCTAAACAAGGCGAGAAACACCAATATTGTATTAAATGATTTTTTAATATTCCCTTTTTCTTTTTTCTCTTTTCTGAAGTGTTCACCTAATAAACTTGCAATTTCAATCAGTTACAAACACACAAGAACATTTAGCGTTTATTTGACGTATCTTTCAATAAAAACCGCGACGCGCACGCAACGCGACTCGGAAAAAACTCATGTAATTAAAAAACCCGCAGTATTTTTTTTTATTGTAAAATAAGCTATTCCCTCACTTGTCCATATTCTCCCTTGAAAACTCCATCTATGTGAATATTCATAATTTATTCATTTTTTTTGCAATTAAACAATCTTTGCAATTTTCAGCGAATTATTCATTTTCAGATCGGCTGAAAATTACAGAAAATAAGTGAAATAGGTATAAGTTGTGTTTTGGCGGTTAAGGAACATACATAGAGAGAAAAAGCACACAAATTTCAGACGTTTTTAGCACTTATGGTTGGGAAAACGGTGAGGTTTTACTCGATTTCTGTTTGATTTCAGTAGGAAAATGCCATCGAAAATGAGGAGAATTTGGAGAAGTGATTAAGTACATGGGAGGGGAAAAAGGGGCGGGGCTTAGGGGTACGGTAGGAAAAAATTGAGGAAAATTGGAATTTTTAGGCAATTTTCGGGCGGTAAAAACTGTAAAAATCAAAATTTTTGGCTGAAAATTCAATTTTTAGCGTCAAATTCAAATTTTCGTTGGATTTTCAGTAATTTTGAGCTGGCAACTTCGGTCAAAAACCGATTTTTGGTCAAAAAACTAAGTTTTTGAGCCGAAAAGTGAATTTTTCAATTAAGGAACCGATTTTTGATCGAAAAATTGAATTTCCGAGCGAAAAACTGACTTTTAGAGCTGAAAAGTTGATTTTTCCAATAAAAACCTAATTTTTGGTCCGAAAATGGGATTTTCCAGCTGAAAACTACCGTGAAAAATCAATTTTTGCTTAAAAATCACCAAAATTTCCAAACAACTTTTTCCTACCCTATCCAGGATCCAGGATCCAGGGTACTGTAGATTCAAGGGGTTACTGTAATGCCAGAATTAGTGGAAATAATTATGCAATTAACGGAATCGGGGGGGCGGGGCTTATTATAGACATCAATTAACAAGAAATACAGAAGCAATTAGGGTGGGAAAAGGCACAAACGGTGTTTGAAAATGGGTATACTGTAGGTGGGGGGGGGCGGGGCTTAGCAACTGTAACTACAGTAACCCGTGGGTTACTGTAGTTTCAGAAATTGTGAGAAATTGAGAGATTACACGTGGATGGGGGAAACACAAAGAGAGAGAGAGAGAGAGACGCAGAAATCTTGAGTGGAATTTGAGAATTTTTGGATTCAGAGGGTACTGTAGGGGTACTGTAGAAAGGGGGCGGAGTCGATACATATAAGACACAATGCAATAATGGGATACTGTAGAGGGGATACTGTACATAGAGTTGTGTGAGATTACTGTAGTTTTGATGGGAGGAGTACTGTAGGCGTCGAGGAGAGCTGAAAATATAAAATTTCGAAAATTTTTCAGGAAAAACGCGTCAAAGGCGCGCCAGATGACTCAAAATTTCCCATTTTTGGTGATTTTTGCTCCAAAAAAGGCGTCAAAAGTGCGCCAGCCGTCTAAAAAGCTGTCATTTTTGACTATTTTTGGTAATTTTCTGTGGAAAATTTACGAAAAACGCGTCAATAGAACGCCAGATTTGAAAGATTGTGTTGGCAGTAAAATACGCGCCAATGGAACGCCAGACAGCTGAAAATTCGCATTTTTGTAGTTTTGCAGCTGGAAATCGTAACTTCCAGTCAAAATTTGACAATTTTCTGCGAATTTTGTTGAAAAACACGCCGGAGGCGCGCCAGCCAGCTATCTGCTGCCTTTTGAAAAAATGGATATTTTTGAGCATTTTTCAAGCGGAATTCGCTCAAAAAAAAAAGCGTCAAAGGCGCGCCAGATACACATTTGCTGATTTCTAGAGTCAAAATAAGAAGAAAAAGCGTCAAAGGCGCGCCAGCTTTGAAGGATGGCTGGAACTTGGAGTTCAGGCAGTGAAAACGGAGTTGTTTTGAAGAAATTCTAAAAAACGCGTCAAAAGTGCGCCAGTCAGCTGGAAATCTGCATTTTTCATAGTTTTGGTGCGTCAAAAAGTACCCTCTCTAAGATTGTCGATTCGGCGCGATAAGTGATCGAATCTCAAGTGAATTCGGTGTGTTTTTAGTTTTCAAGAAAAACGCGTCAGAGGCGCGCCAGCTGATTTGAAAAATAAGATTTCGTACTCAAAATTTCCCATTTTTGGACTTTTGCTCCGAAAAAACGCGTCAAAGGTACGCCAGACAATAAGAAAACTGTTATTTTTCATTATTTCTGGAAAATTTCTGGGGAAAATTTACGAAAAACGCGTCAAAGGCACGCCAGATTTGAAGAAGTAATAACAGCTTCTTTAATAAAGGAATTCCAAAAAACGCATCAAAAGTGCGCCAGACAGCTGGAAAATACGCATTTTTGAACATTTTTGAGTCAAAAACTCCGATTTTCAGCATTTTCGGAGTCAAAAAACACGATTTTCAGTCACTTTTTGAGTTAAAAAAACGGATTTTTCTGTTAAAAAACCCGATTTTCAGCCATTTTTCAACCAAAATTTCTCTATTTTTCTGGTTAAAAAGTACCCTCTCTAAGACTGGCGATTCGGCGCGATGAGTGATCGAATCTCGAGTGGATTCGGTGTCTTCTGACTGTTAAATGGAGCCGTCGTCGTCGATTGTATCATCATCAAGTTGTTCGAGTTCGGCGATTGCATTGAAGCGTTCAAGATCATCTACAATACGATTGAAATGTGCTGAGTGACGGGTCGAAGTGAATTGAGATGGTTGTGGTTGAGCAGTGGATGGAGGATTCTGCTGCTGCTGCTGAATTTAAATATTTCCATTTTGATATGAAATGAGAGAGAATTTGATATAGAGACATTGTGTTGGTACATTACGGGTGATAGGAGAAGGAGAAGCGAATATTCATAAGAATTTTCAGCTAAAATTTAACGAAAAACGAGCCAGAGGCACGCCAGTTCTTCGAAAAACCGTAAAATTGGCTGAAAATGAGCAAGAAATACGGTAATCCGAGCTAAAAATCGTCAAAATCATATCTGGCGCACCTTTGGCGCGTTCTGAATTCTCTCCCAAAATTTCGAACTGAAAATTGTGAAAACGGAGTCTGGCGTACCTGTGACGCATTCGGGAAAATTCTGTTTCTGACGCGCCAGAGGTACGCCAGACACATAATTGGCTTACATTCCCTGAAAAGATTCGAGAGTTTTTTGATGGAAAATTGATAAAAATCGGCAGTTTTTGGGGATTTTTTGAGTGGAAACGCGTCCTAGGCGTGCCAGATTTCCAGCTAATTCGGTTTCTGACGCGCCAGAGGTACGCCAGACACAAAATTAACTCAGTTTCGGTATGAAAAATGAGCCGGAGGCACGCCAGTTCTTGGATTTTTTTTAAACGTTTTCTGGATCAAAAAGCGCCAAAGGTGGCCCAGATTGATTTCTTAATTGATAAAGACTCAATTTTTAGTGTTGAAAATACGAAATTTGGTTCAAAATTCAGTCAGAAATTCGTTTAACAGAACGCGCCGAACGTGCGACAGACAAACGTTATCGCAAAATCAGAGTTTTCAGTGATGATAAAAAGTTTGTCTGGCGCACTTTCGGCGCGTTCTGTTAAACAAATTTCTCACTAACTTTCGATCCAAATTTCGTATTTTCAACACTAAAATTGAGTTTTCATTTTTTATCAAAAATTCAATCTGGGGCATTTTCGGCGCTTTTTGATCCCGAAAATGTTTTAAAAATCCAAGAACTGGCGTACCTCCGGCTCGTTTTTCATACCAAAACCGATTTAATTATCTGTCTGGCGTACCTCTGGCGCGTCAGAAACTGAATAAACTGGAAATCTGGCGCGCCTAGGGACGCGTTTCCACACAAAAATCCTCAAAAAGTGCCAATTTTTCGGGAATTTTCCGATCAAAAAATCAATCTGGGGCACCTTAGGCGCTTCTTGATCTAGAAAATAGCCAATTTTGTGTCTGGCGTGCCTCTGGCGCGTCAGAAACCAAATTTTTTGGAAATTGTCTTTTTCTGGGGCTGAAAAACCTAATTTCAATCTAATTTTAGCTGAAAACTCTCCTTCAGGGGGTAATTAAAGCCACGAATATCACAAATCACAAATCACCCGGAAAAACGGAAAAGAGGAAATGTCAACACAACACAATACCAAAGAAATCAAAAGAAATCATTCTCAAATCAATTCAAAAAGCAAATATATAAATTACAACATTCAGCCATCAAGCAGAATTTCAGACAAGATGCAAGTACGCTCTATCGAACATCTGGCGCACCTTCAGCGCGTTTTGACTCGAAATCCGCGCAAAAATGGCAAAATTCGTCAAAAAAGGGGCACCTTTGGCGCGTTTTCCTCAAAAGTCCAATAGAGCGCACTTGCAATGTCTGAAATTCCCGCCAAAAAAACATTCAAGAATATAGATCAAAACAACTCACCGGATTCTGATACATATGCGCTCCACCGCCCATCAGATTCAACTGTTGACGATTCCCGCCACCGCCTTGTTGCTCTTCTGATTTATGCTGACATTTCTGAAAAAAAATGAAAAAATTTATTAGATAACGCGTCAAAGGTGCGCCAGACAAGTGTTAAACTGAAATTTTGCAGCAGAAACACGTCAAAAACGGGTCAGGAGCGTCATATTTTCTTCAGAAAACTGTTTGACCGAAAACGCGTCAAAGGTGCGCCAGGTTTTACCAATTTTTATAAATTTTCGAGGTGAAAACGCGCTGAAGGTACGCCAGACACGAGATTGACGATTTTTTGGCTCTTTTTCAACCATTTTCATCGTATTTCAATCGTAAATTTTTCGAAAAATGGAGTTTTTCAGTTTTTTTTCAAACAGAAACGCGCCTCAGGTGCGCCAGACACCGTTTACACGATTTTCAGTTCGAAATTATTATTAAAATTTTTGAAGAAAAAACGCGTCTAAGGTACGCCAGATGTATTTTTCGACGATTTTCAGCTCGGATTACCACATTTTAAGCTCATGTACAGTCAATTTTACTGTTTTTCGATGATGTTTTTCAGAAAAACGCGTCAAAGGTGCGCCAGTTGATATCTGGTCGAAATTCTTGATTTTCTGATGATTTTCAATCATTTTTCAACAAAAATTCAGTCGCGTCAGAGGTGCGCCAGATGAGTTTCTAACGACTTTCAGCTCAAAATTATTAATTTTTCGAAATTTTTCAAAGGATTTTGAGTGAGAACGCGCCTAAGGTGCGCCAGATGTGTTTTCGACAGACTTCTGTGCTCAAATCCATCATTTTTTGATGATTTTCAATGATTTTTCAAGAAAAATTCCGTCAGAACGCGTTTAAGGTACGCCAGACGACTTTTGGACAAGAAATTCTTCATTTTTTGATGATTTTCACTATTTTTTTCAGGAAAAGCTCCGTCAAACGCGTCTCAGGTGCGCCAGACTCAATTTTCATGACTTTCAGTTCAAAAATTTACATTTTTTAAATGATTTTTAGTCGTTTTTCAAGAAAACTACAGTCTGAACGCGCCTAAGGTACGCCAGACGACTTTTCAGTTCGAAATTCAACATTATTGCTTATATTCAGTCAACTTTTGCTTAGTTACAGTCATTTTTGATAATTTTCGCAAATTTTTCAAGAAAAACTCCATCAGAACGCGCCCAAGGTACGCCAGACGACTTTTTGGTTGAAATTCATCATTTTTTGACGATTATCTGACTGATTCGATCCCAATTTTACACATTTCTGCATATTTTCAGCCATTTTTCTCTGTTTTTCAGTCATTTTTTGATGATTTTTTCACATTTCCTCATTTATTACCTCCTCATGCTTCTTCTTCTCCTCGTGTTTATGAAATCGTCGTGCACACGTCAAACAACTATACGGTTTGTCGGCTGAATGAGTTCTCTCGTGTTTCGCCAAATGATCGGAACGAGAGAACGAACGGAGACATGTTCGACACTGGAATAGTCGTTGTCCCGTATGAATTCTCATATGTCTCTGCAAGTGATCATTCCGACAGAATCTCTTTTGACAATCCGATCGGGGACACACGAATGGACGCTCTTTTGGCATTCCCTGTAATCAAATTAGGGGGTTTTTGAGAGGAAAATTGAAGAAAATCGACAGTTTTTGGCGTTTTTTGTGTGGAAACGCGTCCTAGGCGCGCCAGATTTCCAGCTAATTTGGTTTCTGACGCGCCAGAGGCACGCTAGCTCTTGAATTTTGACATTTTCTGAATCAAAAAACGCGCCAAAGATGCCCCAGATTGACTTTTTAATCGCAAAAACTCAATTTTCGCGAGTTTTTTTGATGGAAAATTCACAAAAATCGGTAATTTTTATATGGAAACGCGTCCTAGACGCGCCAGATTTGCTCAAATTGGCGCAGAATCATATAGAAACCTGAAAAAACGAGTTTCTAGAGACGGTTTGAATCTGAAACAGTTTGGGCTGGGTTCGGAAACAAAAACGCGTCTTAGGAGCGCCAGATTTCCAGCTATTTCGGCTTTTGACGCGCCAGCAGAACGCCAGACATAAAATTAGCTTGGTATGAAAAATGAGCCGGAAAATGTTTGGAAATCATCACTTTTTGGAGATTTTTATGGGGAAACGCGTCCTAGGCGCGCCAGACACACAAGTTTTTCATGGATTTTGACATTTTCTGAATCAAAAAGCGCCAAAGGTGCCCCAGATTGAGTTTTTCATCGATTTTTGCGTTGAAAATACTGGAAAATTCACAAAAATCGGCAGTTTTACTGAATTTATGTGTGAAAACGAGTCCTAGGCACGCCAGATTTCCAGTTAATTCGGTTTTTGACGCGCCAGAGGTACGCCAGACACGAAATTAGCTTGGTATGAAAAACGAGCCAAAGGCACGCCAGATCTTGGTTTTTGACATTTTCTGGATCAAAAAGCGCCAAAGGTGCCCCAGATTGACTTTTCGATGGAAAAACTCAATTTTTTCGAGTTTTTTGGTAGAAAATTCCCGAAAATCGACATTTTTTGAAGATTTTGGTGTTAAAACGCGTCCTAGTCGCGCCAGACATTTTCTGAATCAAAAAGCGCCAAAGGTACGCCAGACACGAAATTAGCTTAGTTTCGGTATGAAAAACGAGCCAAAGGCACGCCAGATCTTGGATTTTTTGAAATTTTCTGAATTAAAGCTCCTAAGGTGCGCCAGATTGACTTTTTCATAGGAAAAACTCCAGCTGGGGCACCTTAGGCGCTTTTTGATCCGGATAATTTCAAAAAATCCAATAACTGGCGTACCACCAGCTCGTTTTTCATACCGAGCTAATTGTGTGTCTGGCGTACCTCTGGCGCGTCAGAAACAAAACTAGCTGAAAATCTGGCGCGCCTAGGACGCATTTTCTCGAATTTTCAAGTTTCTATAGGTTTCTGAGGCAATTTTCAGCATTTTTAGGCGAATTTCTATGCAAAAAACTCAATTTTTCACCAATTTTCAGCCGGAAATCACTTACATTCGCATCAAGAGCAGGCCTCCTTCCGGGTCCCTGTCCCTTCTTTTTCTTCGGCGTATTCACTCCATTCGTCCCTCCATTCGGTTGGTTCCCTCCGCCATTTCTCTGTTGTCCATTGAGTATTCCACCACCTCCGTTCTGCATTAAATGAGGCGGATGTCCTTGAAGATTCGGGAGGAAATCGAACTGAAACTGTGGAGGAAATTACTATTAGGTTTAGTGATGATAATGCGTCAAAGGTGCGCCAGACATCTTTCAAACTGAAAAATTGCAGCCAAAACACGTCTAAAACGGATCAGGAACGTCATGTTTTCTTAAAAAAATTCTACTGAAAACGCGTCAAAGGCGCGCCTGACACGATTCCCGGATTTTTTTCAACCATTTTTCACGGTATTTCAGAAGTAAATTTTTGAGAAAATGGAGTTTTTCAGTTTTTTTTCAGACAAAACGCGTCTAAGGTGCGCCAGATAAGTTTCTGACGACTTTCATGTTTGAAAACGCGCCGAAGGTATGAAATTTCTCAATTTTCTGGACATGAAATTTCTCAAATTTCAGTAAAAAATTTAGATTTTTGAAGAAAAATTGTGATTTTTTAGTGAAAAAAGTGGTTTTTTCAAAGAAAATTCATCATTTTAGAGTCAAAAACGTTTTTTTTTCAGCCGAAAAATGACATATTCGAGTATCTTCAACTTTAACGCGTCGAAGGTGCGCCAGACGTCTTTCAAATTGAACATTTTGAGCCGAAACACGTATAAAATGCATCAGGAGCGTTATATTTTCAGAAGACCGAAAACGCGTCAAAGGTGCGCCAGCTGTTATCAATTTTCGAGTCAAAACGCGCTGAAGGTGCGCCAGACACGGTTTTTCAGCTTTTTCACGGTATTTCAAACGTATCTTTTTGAGAAAATGAAGTTTTTCAGTTTTTTTTTCAGAAAAATGCGTCTAAGGTGCGCCAGACAATTTTCAGATATGATTTTCAGCTCAAAAATCTCAATTTTAACTCGTTTTCAGTCAATTTTCTTACAGTTTTGCCAACAAAAACGCGCCTAAGGTGCACCAGCAGTCCTATAGGACGTTTTTCACTAATTTCTCAAGAAAAATTCAGTCAAAACGCGTCTCGGGTGCGCCAGACACGATTTTCAGTTCAAAATCCTTCACTTTTCGAAATTTTGGACGAAGAAACGCGTCTAAGGTACGCCAGATGAAATTTTGACGATTTTTAGCTCGGATCACCGTATTTTTTGCTTATTTTCAGCCAATTTTTTTGTTTTTCGACAAAAATTAGATTTTTTGGCAGAAATTTGCGTTTTTTAGACTTAAAAATAGGGTTTTTTGACAATAATCTATCGTTTTAAGTCAATTTTGAAAAATTAATTGTCTGAGTGAGTTTTGACTGAAAATTTCAGTTTTTTAGGTCTAAAAATACTCAATTTGGAGCGGAAAAAGCCGATTTTAACCCCAAAATGATGATTTTTTCATGAGAAAACCACTTTTTCCAGTAAAAAATCCCATTTTCAGCAAGAAAAATGTGTCTACCTTCTGCTGAGCGGGATTCAGGAATCCAGCTCCATTTCCATCAGCATACGTGGCGTGAAGTATATGATTTATGAGTTGTTGATGTTGATTCTGATGAGGATTATGTTGTTGCTGTTGTTGTTGTCTCTGTTGTTGCATATGTTGAGATGATGACTGCAAAATTTCAGAGATTTTATCGAAAAAATTGAGATTTTCGGTTTAAAATCGGAAAAAATAGATTTTTTTAACTCGAAAATTGCATTTTTGACCAAAAAATCACTGATTTCCGCTATTTTTTTACTCAAAATCCCCCAAGTTTTTCGCGTCAGAGGCGCGCCAGCCTTCAGAATTTTTCTGCGTTTTAGTTTGACGCGCCGTTGACGACGATTCTCGATTCGTAACGCGTCAAAGGTGCGCCAGACTGGTCTGAACATCCGGACATCTGGACACATAGACAGACACAATTTTTCTTTCTTTAGGCGCTCCTGGCGCGCCTTAGACGCGTTTTAAAGAATACTGTTTCATTTCGATAGTTTCTGCTAGAAAACCGCCAAAAACGCGTCGAAGGCGCGCCAGACCGATGAAAATGTGAAATTTGTTGTTTTTTTTTAATAGTTTTTGAATAAAAAGGTTCCAGAAAACGCGTCAAAGGTACTCCAGACAATCGAATTTGTGAGGTTTTCACGCTATTTTGCTCCAGAACAGCAACTTATAGAAGTTTTTTTAAAAATACGCGCCAAAGGTGCGCCAGACGAGATGAAAATGCTTTTCAGTGCGAAATTTTAATAGAAAACGACTTCAAAACCATAAAAATCCATTAAAACCACAAAAACGAGCCGGGGACTAGTTTTTCACCTGGTGGCCTAGAAAACCAAATTCTGAAAAAACTCGTCCCCGTCCTATTTTTATTGGTTTTCATTGGTTTTTTCACGGTTTCCGGGTATTTAGCACCTGAAAAATCCGATTTTCCAACCAAACTTTCGAAATAATTTCAAAAAAGATAGAGATTTGCTTAAATTAATCTGAAGATTTTTGTCTGAAAATATGATTTCTGGGCGAAAAATTGAATTTTTAGTTGATTTTTAGCATAGAATCTGTTCTTTTTCCAAAATATTCCGGTTTTCCACTCTAATTTCAGCTTAGAACTTGATGAAAAAAACGTAATTATGAAAACGCGTCCGAGGCGCGCCAGTTAGCTGTTTTGTGTGTTTTGAAGCCGAATTTCATAGTTTTCGACCGGTTTTCGTCAATTCTCAAGAGAAAATAATTGATTTCAGCCGGATTTTGATGATTTTTTCTTATTTTTTGAGATTTTATTTAAAAATTGAAGTTTTTTGCTTAAAATCGGATTTTTTGATTCAAAAACTGCATTTTTTTTTCCAAAAAATCTCTAATTTCCTCTATTTTTCCACTCAAAATCTCCTCACCCCAAACGACGTCTGCGGTTCCGATTGCGTATGCAGCATTCGGTTCATCGTTCATCTATTCTGTGTCTCCTTTTTTGAGTCTGAAAATCAATTATTTTCTTGAAAAATGGGTCAAAAATCACAAAAAAGGTATAAAAACTGTCAAAATTACAGTAAAATCATTAAAATCTCAATAAATCCCGCTTAAAACCGAAACAATTTCATTTTTAACAACAAAAAAACAATTAAAAAGTGGGCGGAGTCTAACAAAAATCAACAAATTAATAATTAACAAAAACGCGTCAAAGGCACGCCAGCCTTCAACGTCTTTTTCCGAACTTTCCGCCTCCTCCGCGGGAAGCTCCGCCTCCTCTGGCTCCGCCCATTCCTCCGCCACGCCCTCCTCTGAATCCACCACCTCTCGAGGCCCCGCCTCCTCTGGAAGCTCCGCCCCCTCTCGAGGCTCCGCCCATCGACGCCTTCTTTTTGATATTCGATTGACGACGATGCTCCATGTAGTTTTCGAGTTTCTCTTGTTTACGGCGACCCTGAAAAATGAGAGATTTTTGGGCTGAAAATGGGATTTTCAGCATAAATCTGATTTTTAAACAGAAAAGCCGGGTTTTCCACTCTAATTTCAGCTTAGAACCTGATAAAAAAGGGGAATTCTGAAAACGCGTCCAAGGTGCGCCAGCTACGGGGTTTTGACCGATTTTTAGCAATATCCAGCACAAAATCTTCGATTTCAGATGAATTTTGATGGACCAGTTGGATGTTTTCTGTGATTTGAAGCCGAATTTCATAGTTTTGACAATTTTCAGGGCAAAATTTTTAATTTTATAGGAATTTCGATGATTTCTGAGTCATTTTTTGATAACAAGCCAAAAAATCACTAATTTTCCGGCAACACCTGCTATTTTTCTGTGATCCGGACCTCATTTTCGATAAAAACCATATCGAAAACGCGCCAGAGGCACGCCAGTACGACTTTTCCTCAATTTCATGGGATTTTTCACGATTTTCAGCTCAGATTTTCTCAAAAATACTCAAATATGTCATTTTTGAGCTGAAAAAAAAAAACAATTTTAACTCTAAAATGATGCATTTCCGATCAGAAGACACCTTTTTTCACTCAAAAATACGAATTCCAGGCAAAAACTGATGATTTTCTGCGAAAAATCTACACTTTCACTGAAAAAACACTTTTGACCATAAAACAATGATTTTTTAGTCGAAAACTACAAATTTTAGTAGATTTTCTTCTAAAAGTCGGTCGAAAAAGCAAAAAAATTGATTAAAACCGGCTGAAACAAGCCCGGGGACTAGTTTTCCGAAATTTGGCTTTCTGGGCCACTAGATGGAAAACTAGTCTCCAGACCTACTTTTCCAAGTTTTTTGCGGTTTTTTGTGGTTTTTCTTGTTGAAAATCACATTTCTCATGCCCATTTACTTTTTAAACGAGAAAAAACCACCCGGGGACTAGTTTTCCAAGATATGGCCTAGAAAACCAAATTTCGGAAAACTAGTCCGCGGGGAGTTTTTGACAGTTTTGAGTGGTTTTTTGGGATTTTCCAAGGTGAAAATCGCATTTTTCATGATTTTTCACCTGTGAAACAAGAAAAAAAACTATCCGGGTGACTAGTTTTCCCGTGGTGGCCTAGAAAACCAAATTTAGAAAAAAACTAGTCCCCAACCCAATTTTTGTTGTTTTTGTTCATTATTGATGGGTTTAGTCATTTTAACTCGATAAAATACCCCGGGGACTAGTATTCAAACACGTGGCCTAGAAAACCAAATTTTGGGAAAACTAGTCCGCGGGTCATTTTTGTCAGTTTCGATGATTTTTTAAGGTTTTTCTTGCTAAAAATCGCATTTTTCACGATTTTTCACCTGTGAAACAAGAAAAAAACAGCCGGGGGACTAGTTTTCGACTTGGTGGCCTAGAAATCCAAATTATGGGAAAACTAGTCCCCCACTCTATTTTCGTCGTTTTTTGCCGTTTTTAGGGTGAAAAAACTTGGATTTTCATGATTTCTGACCAATTTTAAGCACAAACCTTGAGAATCTGGTCCTTATTCTTGAGTTCCGAGTGTTTCGGTCCCGTCTTGTTCGTCTCCATCTTCCACTTTCGCTTTCTACCGTACTCCTGTGTCTCACCGTCTGCGTCTCCTCCCTCTCCCTTCTGATTGAATCCAATCTTCTGTTTCTGTTTCCATTCCTCATACTTTCCAGTCTTATAACTCGCCGGAAGCCACGTGCCGTCTTCCGTTCGAATCTTTTTATTCGCCGGCTCGTTTCCACTCAATCCTACGTATTTTTTCAGTCGACGATCCCATCTCTGACCGTGTTTCTGTTGATACATTCCCCTATCGTCGTCCATAATTATATCGACGGATGCACCTTCGGCTTGTCTCGCGAAATCTACTTTATCCAGTGCCAGTTGTCGTTCAGACACGTGATCCGATGATTGATATGGGACGTAGTGCTTTTCCTGGAAGAAAATTGATGATTTTAGGTGAAAAATCGGATTTACGATTAAAAATGTGTTGAAATCGAGTAAAAACCGACTTTCTTCATCGAAAATTGAAGGTTTTCGAGCTCGAAGTAGAAAAAATGTAACTTTTTACAAAATTTTAGTTAGAAAATCGGATTTTTCAGGTTCTAAATCTCCGGAAATCGTGAAAAAGCCATTAAAAACTATCAAAAACCAATGAAAATAGGCCGGGGGCGAGTTTTTTCAAAATTTGGTTTTCTAGGCCACCAAGTGAAAAACTAGTCCCCGGCTCGTTTTTAATGGTTTTTAATAGTTTTTTGTGGATTTGAAGCCGTTTTCGATCAAAATTTAGCATTTTTCCGTCACTAACTCTAATCAACCGAAACCCGTGAAAAAAACCATCAAAAACCAATAAAAATAATCCGAGGACTAGTTTTTTCAAAATTTGGTTTTCCAGGCCACCAAGTGAAAAACTAGTCCCCGGACTGTTTTCATCTCGTCGGGCGCACCTTTGACGCGTTTTGAAATCAGAAAACGCGTCAAAAGTACGCCAGTTTCGATTTTTCACCGACCTTGGGCGCGTTTTTTATCGAAAATTGTTTAGTTTTCTGCGAAATTTTCCCAAAAATAGTATCTTCCGATAGAAAACACCTGAAATCTAAGATTTCTAGTCCAACTGGCGCACCTTCAGCGCGGTTTTAGTCGAAAGTTGCACAGGAAATGTGATGATTCGTTGAAATCATCGTTTTTTTGAAAAAACTTGTCGGGGGCACCTACGGCGCGTTTTCAGCAGTTTTCAAACCTTTCAAACAAAAACGCGCCTAAGGTACGCCAGACTCCATTTTCACGATTTTTAGCTGGGAACATCTTATTTTTCGCTCATTTTAAGCCAATTTTACGGTTCTTACAATTAGAAGATATGGGATGCAGAAAACGCGTCAAACGGTACGCCAGGTGGACGGGAAATTACTTTTCAACTCATTTGAAAACGCGCCAAAGGTGCCCCTGATTAGTTTTATCCCGATTTTCGGCAAAAAACTATGATTTTTCAACTAACTATGCCATTTTCTGAATAGCTTTTGAGTAAAAACGCGCTGAAGGTGCCCCAGATGATGTTGGAATGGAAATCTTAGATTATGATTTTCAGTCATTTTTTGATGATTTTCACGATTGTTTCAAAAAAAAATCAAGTTAAAACGCGTCTCAGGTGCGCCAGACTTCGTTTTTATCGTTTTTCAGTTCAAAGTTCTTCATTTTTCGAAGTTTTTTTGAAAATTCGCGTCAAAGGTACGCCAGATTTGTTCATTATTATTATGTTATGCTAAAAATCGCATTTTGGGGATCTTTTTGTCAAAAATCTCAATTTTTGGCAATTTTTCAACATTTTCGGGGTTAATTAGATCGATTTTTCTGATTTTTCGGTGATTTTTACCGAATTTTTCGCCATTTCCTCCTCACCCTCTCATGTCGAGTCAGAACGCGCCTAAGGTGCCCCAGGCGACATTGGGGTTCAACTCCTTCATTTTTTGATGATTTTTCGACTAATTTCAGTCAAAAATCCCCATTTTTCGGTCATTTTCAGTCAAAAATCTCCATTTTTCAGTCATTTTCAGTCAAAAATCCTCGTTTTCAATCAAATTTTTCCCCATTTCCTCTTACCCACTCAACTTTGAGAATCGGGGTTTTTCAGAAATACGCGTCGAAGGTGCGCCAGTTGATTGTGTGATCAAAAATCCCAATTTTCTGATGGTTTTCATCGTTTTTGAAATATAATTCAAACCAGAACGGGCCAAAGGTGCGCCAGACGACTTTTGGGTTCAAAAATCGTCGTTTTTGACCAAATTTGATCGATTTTTCGACTAATTTCAGTTAAAAATCCTTATTTTTCCACCGAATTTCATCGATTTTTCTGTCATTTTCAGTCTGAAATGTTCCATTTTTGACTGAATTACTCACCCTCTCATGTCTCATCTGCTCAGCCCTATCGACTCTCTTTCCTCCAGAAGTCTTCTTCTTCTGTGGCATCTCCTCCGACGTCTCCTTATGTTTCGTCGATCCAATGACCGTTCCGAAGACAGCTTCCAACTCTCCCTCATCCACTCCGATAATGTCTGCGTCTCTCTCCTCTCTTATCTCTGTTTTCTCTGCGTCTCTCTGCTCTCTCTCCTCTTTTTGTTTCCGTTTCTCTTCGGTTACTGTAGAAATGCGGGGTTCGTGAGCTTTACGTTTCGCCTGCATTACGGCAAGAGCTTGAGATTTTTGCGATTTGTTCATTTCGAAGATTGTCTGAAAACGATAGTGATTAATGAGGTTTTAGCGGGAAATTAGCTGAAAATGTGATTTTTTTCAGCGGAAAAAAAGCTGAAATCGAGGTTTTTGGATGAAAAAATAGCTAAAAATGTGATTTTGGGACTAAAAAATAGTTGAAAAAGCTAATTTTTCAGTGAAAAATAGTTGAAAATTTGATTTTTCAGTCAGAAAAGCTAAAAAAAATCCGATATTTGGACTGAAAATCAGCTCAAAATGTGGTTTTCAGAATAAAAATTAAATGAAAATGCGATTTTTGGACTTAAAATAGCTGAAAATATAATTTTTGGAGTGAAAATTAGAACAAATCCAGGTTTTTTCTAGTAAAAATAGTTGAAAATGTGAATTTTAGAGTAAAAACTGCTGAAAATGCTATTTTTTCACTCAAAAATAGTTGAAAATGTGAAGTTTAGAGTAAAAACAGCTGAAAATCCTATTTTCAGTGGAAAATAGCTAAAAAAAAATGAGATTTTTGGCGTAATATAAGCTGAAATCAAGGTTTTTTCTAGTAAAAATAGTTAAAAATGTGATTTTTGTAGTAAAGAAAGCCGAAAAAGCGAATTTGTAGGTGAAAAACAGCTGAAAATGGGATTTTTTCAGCGGAAAAAGGCTGAAATCCTGGTTTTCTGAGTAAAAATAGTTGAAAAAGCAAAATTTGCAGTCAAAAAAACTCACATTTCGACTTTTATACTGTGAAATTCGATTGAGAATATCGTGACTCTGTTTGTCTCCTTCTGCTTTCAGGAATGGGTGTGGAGCACACTCGACCGAATCTGTTCTGAAAAATATTAAAATTAAACGCGTCAAAGACACGCCAGGCTTCAAAATTTCACAAAGTCTGGCGCGCCGTTGACGCGGTTTTGACAATTCTCGATTCGAAACGCGTGAAAGGCGCGCCAGTCTACATCCGGACACCTAGACACATTGACAGACACAATGTTTCTTTATATAGACAAGTCTGGTGCGCCTTAGACGCGTTTTAAAAAATACTGTTTCAAAAACGCGTCAGCGACGCGCCAGCTTGATGAAAATGTGGAAATCCTTCCAAAAAACGCGTCAAAGGTACGCCAGTCATTTGAATTTCTGAGTTTTGAACAATTTTTTGCAGAAAAGCTATCATTAAACGCGTCAAAGGTGCACCAGTTGACTGAAAAACAACGTTTCAGCAATTTTGCATCTGTCTGGTGCGCCTCTGACGCGTTTTTTGTAAAAAAACATTTAAAAACGCGTCAAAAGTGCGCCTGACGAGATAAAAAATCTGGTTCTCAGTCATTTCGAGCTTGAAAACCTTCAATTTTCAATGAAAAACTCGATTTTCTTCAATTTTCCCCCCATTTTCTTACCGAATATCCTGTTTGACACGTCTCGCCGACTCGGCTGACGGTGGTTGACGAGTTCTCGTGTATTTCATCATTGCATTCGTCGCTTTTTGGCGTAAATCGAGCATTTCCTCATTATTATCATGAATTGAGTTGAAAAATTCCGTTTCCAAACTGACAATGCTGTCGGGAACACGTCCGATGAGTGTTTCGTCTTCTGAAAATGGAAAAAATGATGATTTTAGTTGAAAAATCAGATTTTTCAGATGCTAAATGATCGGAAATCGTGGAAAAATCAACAAAAACCATTAAAAACCGATGAAAACGACCCGGGGACGAGTTTTTTCAAAAATTGGTTTTCTAGGCCACCAAGAGAAAAACTAGTCCCCGGGTGGTTTTTGATGGTTTTTGATGGTTTTTTCAAGGTTTCAGGGCAATTAGCACCTGAAAAATCCGATTTTTCAACTAAAATTTCGTTTTTTTGGCTCTTTCAGCACAAAAACCGCCCACTAACCCTTATATTCCGACGCATCCGATGCAAAATTGATGGGTTTTCCCAAAAACATGAATAAATCCGTGAGGTACGGTAACTCATCGTTTGCAATCAGAGAGATTGCAGTTCCAGAACGACCGGCACGGGCGACACGACCAACACGATGAACGAATAGTTTGGCTTTTGATGGGAAATGCAAGTTGATTACCTGGAAAAAAGGGGTTTTTAGCAGAAAAATCTAGTGAAAACAGTGAAAAAATCATTGAAAACGACGAAAAATCACATTTTTGACACAAAAAACAATCAAAAATAGACAAAAACAACAAAAATAGGTCGGGGACTAGTTTTTTCAAAATTTGGTTTTCTAGGCCACGAGCCGAAAAACTAGTCCCTGGACTGTTTTTCCGTGTTTCATAGCTAAACAACAGTGAAAAATGCGATTTTCAACAGGAAAACCCTCAAAAAACGCTCTAAAACTGTCAAAAATAACCGGGGGACTAACTTTCCTAAATTTGGTTTTCTAGGCCATGTCTTGGAAAACTAGTCCCTCAGAGTAGTACAACCTGAAAAACTGTTTTTTGATCGCTCGAAAACCACAAAAATCGCAAAAAGTCGATAAAAACAGCTCGGGGACTAGTTTTCCACTTGGTGGCCTAGAAAACCAAAATTCGTAAAAACTAGTCCCCGGGTTGTTTTTTTGCGGTTTTTCAATATTTCAGAACGTATTTTAAACTAAATAATCCTCAAAAATCATCGGTAACATTGAACAATGAGTCGGGGACTAGTTTTCCCAAACTGAATTTGGTTTTCTAGGCCACCAGGTCAAAAACTAGTCCCCGGGCATTAAGGAGATTTGAAATGAGTGTTAAATTCAAAATTAAACTTTCTAAATCATTTAAACTACTTGGTGGCCTAGGTTTCCAAAATTTGTTTTTCTAGGCCACCATCCGAAAAACTAGTCCCCCGACTGAAATTGGCGGTTTTTGATGCTTTTTCGCACTTTTTGGGGGTTTCTAGGCCATCAGAATTCGATTTACCGTATCCAACAGCGGAATATCGACTCCACGAGCGGCCACATCCGTCACAACGAGAATATTATTCTGTTTCTCGTGAAACTTTTGAATATTCTGTTTACGGGCGGTCGCATCCAACTGAGAATACACGAATGAGCAGTCGATGCCGGCACGATGGAGGATTCCGACGACGTACTCGACGTGTTTCATTGTGGCACAGAATACGACCGTCTGCTTGTTCTCACGGTCCATACGTCTGGAAAATTATGGAATTTTAGGGGTAAAATGTCAAAAATTCGCTTTGAAACACTCAAATTCGCCTAAAAACCAAAAAATTGGGACCGGGGACTAGATTTTTCGAAATTTGGTTTTCTAGGCCACCAAGTTGAAAACTAGTCCCCGGGCTGTTTTTTGCGGTTTTAAAGGCAAAAAAGCATGAAAAATGCGATTTTTAACAAGAAAAACCGCAAAAAATCATCGAAACTGTCAAAAACGAGTCGGGGACTAGTTTTCCAAGACATGGCCTAGAAAACCAAATTTGGGAAAACTAGTCCGCCGGTAATTTTTGACAGTTTCGATAGATTTTCGCATTTTTCATAATTTTCAACCTATTAAGCATGGAAAAACGGCCCATGGCCTAGTTTTTCGACACGTGGCCTAGAAAACCAAATTTCGAAAACTAGTCCCCGTGGTGTTTTTCGCGGTTTTTGTCCATTTTTGATGGTTTTTTTTGTCAAAAATGTTATTTTTAGTCATTTTTCAGTCATCTTACCTGCACAAATGAAGCAAAGCGAACAATTTCTCCTCGGGACGGCACATACAGAACACCATCGATAGTTTCTCACTCACTTTCTCGTCTACATCGAGGCGGACTGAAAAAAATGAGATTTTTAGGTGAAAATCTGTCTGAAACACGAAAAATACTCAAAATTTGATTAAAAATCATGGAAATCGAGCGGAAATGAGCTAAATTGACTCCGTGGGACTAGTTTTGGTTTTCTAGGCCACCAAGTAGAAAACTAGTCCCCCAACCGATTTCAAGGGTTTTTTTCTTCTACTTTAAAGCGAATTCGGTGGTTTGGTAGTGATTTTATATCAATTTTAAGGCCAAAATCCGAATTTTCAGCGTGAATTCATTTGGGGGACTAGTTTTGGGATTCTAGGCCATCAGTTTGAAAACGTAGTCCCGCAAAGTCAAATTTAGGTGGAAAATCGACGAAAAACGTCAAACATCAATCTAAAAATCGAAAAAATTGATCAAAAACGGCTAAAAGAGACCCGGGGACTAGTTTTTTTCAATATTTGGATTTCTAGGCCATCAAGTGGAAAACTAGTCCCCGACCGATTTTTTGCGTTTTTAGCCGTTTTTCAAGTGAAAAACTTGATTTTTTGCCTATTTCGACGGTTTTTCAGCGTTTTTAAGCCACTTACCCAACATTGGATCAGTGAGACCAGCTTTCGCGAAATCCACCAACATTTTCGGCAGTGTGGCGGAGAAAAGAAGAGTTTGACGACTTTCGGGAATACGTTTTAGGGTTTCCTGTGAAAAAAATGGTATAAAAATCCACAAAATTGATAAAAACCGACTAAAACCGACTCGGGGACTAACTTTTCCAAATTTGGTTTTCTAGGCCATCAAATGGAAAACTAGTCCCCGGGTTGTTTTCGATGGTTTTTTGTGCTTTTAAAGCGGAAAAGTGAGATTTTAAGTGAATTTTCAGCCAGAAAATCGAGTTTTTTGACTCAAAATTCAAATTTTCCACAAAAAAACTCAAATTTTCAGCCGAAAAATTCGAAAACTAACGGTCAATTGATCCTGAAAACCCATTTCGAACAGCCGATCGGCCTCATCGAATACAACATAATTAACGAATGAAAGACGGAGATCCATTTCGACGATGACGTGGAGAAGACGTCCCGGTGTGGCGAGAAGACTGAAAATTAGCGAAAAATCATTAAAAAAAACTGCGATTTTTTGGGCGAAAATGACTTTAAAACCGTTAAAAACCGTTAAAAACCATCAAAAACAGCCCGGGGACTAGTTTTTCACTTGGTGGCCTAGAAAACCAAATTTTGAAAAACTAGTCCCCGGCCTTTTTCCACTGGTTTTCAATGGTTTTTGATGGTTTTTTCACGGTTTCCGGTCAATTTGAGTCTGAAAAATCCAAATTTTCGACTAAAAAAGCGAAAAATTGCAATTTTCATGCAAAAATGGTCAAAAATCCGTCACTTACATATCAGGATTCTCATGAATCGTCGAAAATTGGTCTTCGAGTACATCTCCTCCGACGAGACACGCACAACGGAGTCCGGTGAACCGGCCGAGCTGGAAAAAAACAGAGAAAATTTAGATTTTTCAGTGAAAATCGGGAAAAAATGACTGAAAATTCGGATTTTGGTATAAAAATCGTCACCAAACCATAGAATTCGCTTCAAAAGCCTGGGGGACTAGTTTTCCCACCTCATGGCCTAGAAATCCAAATTTGGAGAAAGTTAGTCCCCAAGTCTGTTTTAGCCGTTTTTAACGATTTTTAGACTGATTTTTGACGTTTTTCGTAGATTTTCCATCCAGAGTTGACTTTGGGGAACTGGTTTTCCAGCTGGTGGCCTAGAACCTCAAAACTAGTCCCCCAAACAGATTCAGCTCAAAAACTCGCTGAAAATTCGGATTTTGGCATGAAAATTGATACCAAATCGTTACCAAACCACCGAATTTGCTTCAAAACATGCAAAAAAACAGCGGAAACGTCTTGAGGGACTAGTTTACCTAATTGATGGCCTAGAAACCCAAACTCTGATATGAACTGGTCAAAAATCTAAGTTTTACAGCTAAGGATGACTGGAAACAGTAAAAAATCCCCAAAAAACTCGAAAAATTGGCAAAAACGGATCAGAACAAGCGGCGGACTAGTTTTCCAATTGATGGCCTAGAAAACCAAATTTTGAAAAAACTAGTCCCCGGGTCATTTTCATTGGTTTTCAATGGTTTTTGAGCGTTTTTTCACGGTTTTCGGATAATTACCGCCTGAAAAATCCGATTTTTCAACTAAAATTTCAGAAAAATAACGAAAAATTAGTGAAAACTTCATCGAAACCTGAAAATCGGAAAAAATCGGATCAAAACGAGCGGGGGACTAGTTTTCCACTTGGCGGCCTAGAAACCCAAAACTAGTCCCCCGTGTCGAAATTTCAAATTTTCACTGATTTTTAGGGTTTCAGATGGGGTTTTCATAAGTTCTTCGTATATTTTATCTCAATTTCAGCATTTTTTCTCATTATGTTCACTAATTTCGGTCGATTTCAGCCAAATTTTTAACAAAAAAAATCAAAAAAACTCGAAAACCATCAAAAACCACCCGGGGACTAGTTTTTCACTTGGTGGCCTAGAAAACCAAATTTTCGAAAAACTAGTCCCCGCCCTATTTTCACCGGTTTTCAATGGTTTTTGATGGTTTTTTTCACGGTTTTCGGTTATTTAGCACCTGAAAAATCCGATTTTTCAACTAAAATTTTGCGTTTTTGAGTGATTTTAACTGATTTCTGTCGATTTAAACCGTATTTTTAACAATTTCTCACCTCTTTGACAACTTTGAACGTCTGAAGTGCCAATTCTCGTGTGGGTGATACCATCAACGCTCGAATTCCCTTCGTATCTCTTCCCTTCAACTTCTGGAGCATCGGAATCACGAAGGCGGCCGTTTTACCCGAACCGGTACGTGACATCGCGACGACATCTTTTCCGTCCATTATGCATGGAATCGTTTTTCGCTGAAATAGAAAATTTGAGTGTTTTAGGGTGAGAAATATAGAGAAAATCAAGTTTTTAGTGGTTTTTCGAGCTGAAAGGTGTATTTTTTAGCCAAAAACCCGTTTTTCGACTGAAAAAACGCAATTTACGGTAAAAATAGCCCGGGGACTAGTTTTCCACTTGGTGGCCTAGAAAACCAAAATGTATAAAACTAGTCCCCGGGTTGTTTTTAGCGGTTTTTAGCAGTTTTCAGTGGTTTTCCTGGGTTTTAGAACATTCTGGAACAGTTTTTCAACAAAAACTCATAAAATTTGTGTAGAAATGGTGTAAGACAGTTTTTCACAAAATTTACCATTTCAAACCGAGAAACAGAGTTTGCTGCGAGTTTTTAGTGCAAAAAACGTAATTTTAAGCTAAAATGAGTCTATTTCAGCTGTTTTTTGGTTAAAAATCCAACATTTTTCGAAAAAAATTAAAAAGAATTTTTTCCCAAAACTTTTTTTTCAATTTTTGTCATTTTTTTAGGGAAAACTAGGTTCTAGGAAAATTTCGAGTTGATTATTCTGTTTTTTAACTTAAAATTGACCTCATCCTACGTTTATCCGAAGCTTTTCCATGAATTTCGAAAATTTTCGAATTTCAGCCAATTTTTTGCTGAAAATTCGAATTTTTGGTATTTTTTTTGATTCTTAATGGATTTTTATGAAATTTTTGATGATTTCGAAAAAGTTTAACCTTTCAAACACTAAAAAACGACGAAAGCTGGAAAAAATATAATTACAGTCGAAAACAATGATTTTTGGCTGAAAAACTTAACTTTTCGAGATTTTTAGGTGATTTTTAGGTGAAAAATACGATTTTCTATGATTTTTCACCCTATTTTTGTCATTAAACCAAAGATTTCCCACTTTTCGCGCCAATATCGATTTTCCGATCGAAAAATCGCCCTACCTGAATGGGTGTCGGCTGATTGAATCCCTTCTTTTCGATAGCTTTGAAGATTGAGTGATCTAGACCCAGCTGCTGCCATCCTCCCGCCTTTTTATGCTTTCGATTCTGCGAAATTTGCAATTGTTTGAAGTCCTCCTCGTCGTCCGACGCCATTTTTACCCTGCAACATGAAAATTGAGTT
Organism: Caenorhabditis latens; assembly: GCA_002259235.3. Taxonomy (NCBI): domain Eukaryota; kingdom Metazoa; phylum Nematoda; class Chromadorea; order Rhabditida; family Rhabditidae; genus Caenorhabditis; species Caenorhabditis latens. Next base: position 15,986,616 of record CM056095.1, read on the forward strand.
TTTAGTGCGTTATCGCTGAATTTTCGAGAATTTTAATGTGAAAAATTGAAGAATTTGAGATTTTTTATGCCATAAATCAAAAAAAATCAAGAAAAATCGCCTAAAATTGATGAAAAACGAGTTGAAAATTTGATTATTCATTGAAAACTTTATTGCGCGTAAAATCGCGCGCATTGTACGCAACCTGCGGTGTTTGCGTCCAATGCACAACTAGGCCATTGTTGACCGTACCCCACTGTGTAAATAATTCATTTCTCGTCGTTTTTATTCGTTATTCTTCGTTTTTTTTCGGAAAAAAAGCTTTATTATGTACAAAACTAGCGGAAAATCAAAAAATACAAGAAAAAGTACAGAAAACTGAGGTTTTTACACACAAAAATACAAAAAATCGGGGTGAAAAGTGCAAAGGCAGCGAGAGCGAGTGGAGATGAGAGCATGTATGTACAATTATTTCAGACATTTCTAATGCTAAACGAGGTGAAAAACGCGAAAAACGGGGGTTTAGGCTCATAGGAGGTGAATAAACGAAACGGGCGGCGGGACGAGGGAAAAGATATGAAAAATGCATTTTCCGGGAAAACCGGCGGGAAATTTGAAAATTACAAAAGAAAATAGGAAAGAGGTCCTGAATTGTGAAATGAAGAATGGGGGCGGCGGGCGTTGAGGTCAAATTTGGGTATTTCGGAAGAGAAAATATTCGAAAAATAGAAAATCGGAAAGTTTTTAATAGAAAAATTGGTTTTTTTCGACTCAAAAGTGCAAAATTTCCATCAAAAACCACTAAAAACCATTAAAAACCAATGAAAATAGGCCGGGGACGAGTTTTTTCAAATTTTGGTTTTCTAGGCCACCAAGTGGAAAACTAGTCCCCGGGTGGTTTTTGATGGTTTTTAATGGTCTTCAGTGCAAAATTTTGATCGAAAACTACTTTAAAACGACAAAAAACCACCCGGGGACTAGTTTTTCACTTGGTGGCCTAGAAATCCAAATTTTGGAAAAACTCGTCCCCGCCCTATTTTCATTGATTTTCATTGGTTTTTAAAGGTTTTTGATGGTTTTTTACGGTTTCCGGTCAATTAAAACCTGAAAAATCCGATTTTTAAACTCAAAGTTCCGAAAAATTTCAAAAAATGGAAAAAAATTGGGAAGTTTTTGAGGAAAAAATCGGATGGTTAGGCTAAAATTGTTTAAAAACGCGAAATTTTGATCGAAAATGACTTCAAAACCACTAAAAACCACTAAAAACCATCAAAAACCACCCGGGGACTAGTTTTTCACTCGGTGGCCTAGAAATCCAAATTTTGAAAAAACTCGTCCCCGGGGCAAATTTTTTGGTTTTTAATGGGTTTTTAATAGTTTTCTGACGGTTTTTGGTCAATTAGCACCTGAAAAATCCGATTTTTCAACTAAAAATTCAGAAAAAATACAAAAAAATTGCAAAAAATGGAAAAATTAGTCAGAAAATTCAAATTTTTCTATATTTCCATCCGTTCCACAGTAATCGCGTCCTCGTCGGGTTCAAAGGAGTCAAAATCGGCGAGATCATTTTCATCGAATTCCGATAGGGAACTCAGTGAAAAATCATCGTCATCCGTCAGCTCATCTGAAGAATCAGAAGACGTTGAGGCGGCGGGTTCGTCGGTTTTCGGAGGGGCCGACGGGTCGACGGGCGGTTTTTTTTCGGTGGCGAAACGGGCGACGTATTCTGAAATGAAAGACGATGAAAATTGAGGAAAATTCGGCTGGGGGACTAGTTTTCCAATCGGTGGCCTAGAAACCCAAATCCTCTGAAAATGGCTGAAAATGATTCTTTAAAAGTGTGAAAAGACGAAAAACCATCAAATTTAGATCGGGGACTAGTTTTTCAGCATGTGGCCTAGAAATCCAAATTTTGTAAAAACTAGTCCGCGGACCATTTTTTGTTGTTTTTGATGGTTTTTTTGCTGAAAAACTGTTCCAAAGCGTTCTGAAACCCCAAAAATCACAAAAAACCACAGAAAACACGCCGGGGACTAGTTTTCCAAAATTTGGTTTTCTAGGCCACCAAGTGAAAAACTAGTCCCCGGCCTATTTTTATCGACTTTTTGCAGTTTTTTGATATTTTCAAGCGGCTAAAAACTGTTTTTTATGCTATATCACTCTGAGGGACTAGTTTTCCAAGGCATGGCCTAGAAAACCAATTTGTTTTTTGTTTTTGTTTTTTTTCGAGGTTTTTCTGTGTTTTTCGAGGTTTTTCTGTGTTTTTCGAGGTTTTTCTTGTTGAAAATCGTGTATTTCGTGATTGTTTAGCTCTGAAACATGGAAAAACATCCGGGGACTAGTTTTTCGGCACGTGACCTAGAAAACCAAATTTTGAAAAAACTAGTCCGCGGATCAATGTTTGTTGTTTTTTCTTCTTTTTTCCCGGTTTTTGACCTTTTTCTAAGCCTTTTTCCTCCTCGCATGACGTCTTTTTGCATGGATTATCTCTTTTTTCTCCAAAAAAAAAATTTAGACCCCCAAAAATCGGTCATTGCATCATGATGATTACTTTTGTCTTATCATCAGAAGACAGATGATTTCTTATCACTTGATACGAATGGAGAAAAAATAAATAAATTTTACGACGATTTCAGCTGGATGGTCATATGTGTGCACACATGTCAGTCAGACATGTTGGAGCATCGAATGTGTATAGTGGGGTGTAACTTTTTTGAGAGTCGACAATTTTGAGTTCTGAAATAACCATCAGATAGCCCTGATCTTCAGCTTTCGATAGATATATCACATGGCCTAGAAATCTCAAATATTGGTTTTCTAGGCCACGGTTGAATGTCGAAGTGAAATGGTGGAAATGAGACATCCAACTTCAAATGAGTGTAACTTTTTCAAAAATGAACATTTTCAGAAACGATAAATTGCATAAAGTAGCCCTAGTTTCCAGCTTCTGATTCATATATTATATGGCCTAGAAACCTTTTGATTTGAGTTTCTAGACCACGACTTGATCTAACAGTCTGAACTAGGAAACTTATTAAAACTTTGAACAGCTATATCTCAGCCGAAAATCAAAGTTTTTTAAATTTAAAAACGGTGTCTTATAGATCTGTTTTTCAGGTTTTCATCGATATACTACATGGCCTAGAAAAATCTTTATTCGGGTTTCTAGGCCACCATTCAAAATATTGTGTTTGTCGTCTTAGTTTTAAGGTCAAACCACCATAACTCGGTGGAAAATCAATATTTTTTAATAAAAATTATATTTTTCAGAATCCTCAGAATCTCCTCTTTCCATCAATACATCACATGGCCTAGCTTTCCATCGATTTGGGTTTCTAGGCCACCAATCTGAAATATCTGAAAAATCTGAAACGCGATTTTTTCCGTTTTTTGAGGTTTTTTCTTGTTAAAAATCGCATTTTTTATGATTTTTTACCTGTAAAACAAGAAAAAAACAGCACGGGGACTAGTTTTCCAACACGTGGCCTAGAAAACCAAAACTAGTCCCCAGACTACTTTTTGTTGGTTTTGCTTGTTTTTGATGTTTTTTTTGGGTTTTTTCATTGATTTTCGGTCCATTTTCCTCAAAAAATCGCAAAAACACGAACCTCTCACAACTCGATCGTACTCTTCCCGCCGATGCATATACATCCTCGCCGCCTCTCCATTCAACGGATCCGCCGCGTTGGGGTACTGTAGCAGTTGGGGCAGGAACACTTCGAAGATGTTGGACAAGTCGTACAGGGCGGTCCACGCCTGGAATATGGGTCCGCATTCAAATTTTTAGGTGTTTTGGGACTTTTTGGAAATTTTTGAAAAAAGTGGTCTCGATACGCTGTTCCCCTCCTTGTGACCGCGGACATTGGCATTTAACCTCGCTAGAGGGTCTAGAATTCACTTTTTTCAAAATTACTTTTTTCTAGATTATTCAAAATTTTTAGAGCTATTCATCCATATATATTTCTGTGTGCCAAAATAAGAAAAATTTTTGAAATTTTCAACTTTTTTGAAGTTTTTTGAAAAAAGTGGTGTCGATACGCTGTTGCCCTCCCTGTGACCGCGGACATTGGCATTTTTCCACGTCTACCCACTCTAGAGGGGTCCAAAATTCACTTTTTTCAAAAATCCTTTTTTTCTAGAATACTCAGAATTTTCCGGGCTATCCATCCATCCTATTTTCTGTGTGTCCGGATGTCCGCCTCACCTGATTAATGACATCTAAACAGACTGTTCCAGAAGCCTCGTCGATATTCGGGTGGAATATTTTATTCAAAAAACCGATCGATGGTGATTTAAACGGATATTTGTCGGGCAACTCGACGCGAATCTTCCACACACCGTCCTCGTACACAGCTGGAAATTTTCAGACAAATTTTTTTTGAATTTTGAAAAAAAAAATTTTGTCCAAAAATCTCTGAAAATTTTTTTCCGGTAATTCTCGTGCACTCACAATCTTTTGGGCCGTGGAATTTGACAACAAACTCGTTGACGTTGTTCATCATTTGTACATCATGCTTTTTTACAATCCTGAAAATCGAAAAATAATATATTTTTTCAGATTTTTCCCTGGAAAATGTCCTAAATTGTGATTATTTGGTTGAAAAACTGATCCAGAACATTGAAAAATCACAAAAAACCACAAAAAACTGCAAAAAAAACGCAAAAACACGCCGGGGACTAGTTTTGGTTTTCTAGGCCACCAAGTGGAAAACTAGTCCCCGGCCTAATTTTATCGATTTTTTGCAGTTTTTTGAAGCTTTCAACCGGTTAAAAACAATTTTTGGGGTTATTCCACTCCGGGGGACTAGTTTTCCAAGACGTGGCCTAGAAACCCAAATTTAGGAAAACTAGTCCCCGGACTGTTTTTTGTTGTTTTTCTGAATTTTTAGTTGAAAATTCGGATTTTTCAGGTGCTAATTGACCAAAAACCGTCAGAAAACTATTAAAAACCATTAAAAACCATTGAAAATACGCCGGGGACGAGTTTTTCCTAAATTTGGATTTCTAGTCCACCGAGTGAAAAACTAGTCCCCGGGCTGTTTTTGATGGTTTTCAGTGGTTTTTCCTGTTGAAAATTGCCTTTTTCATCCTTTTTTACCTATGAAACAACAAAAAACAACCCGGGGACTAGTTTTTCGGCACGTGGCCTAGAAAACCAAATTTTGAAAAAACTAGTCCCCGGACTGTTTTTTGTTGTTTTTCATGGTTTTTTATGTAAAAAATGTGATTTTTTGTAGTTTCTCATCGATTTTGCATTGAAATTCTGAGTTTTCGGTAATTTTTTAGGAAACTTTTTGCAAAAAATCGCGAAAAAATCCGGTTTTTTCGCTGTCTGTGTTGTAAATAGGTTTTCTCAGTCATACAATTTCTTAACATCCATCTCAATTCGTCGTTTTCCACTGGTATTGGCCGACGGAGATATGATTGGCTCCTCCTTCTGTGGTATCCCACTCATTTCGACGGGACGACGGTGTTCTAGGGGAGACGAGGAACCGGGAAGTGGGCGTGACGCGGCAATTGTGCTGAAATTGAGTTATTTGGCTGAAAATTACCAAAAAAATCAGAAAAAACCGCTGAAAATGAGCCAAAAACCGCGAAATTTGAAAACTACAGTAACCCGATCCTGGATCGGAAATTTTGGATCCAGGATCCTTTTTTTTTTCAAAAATCTCAAACTACCGTAACCCAATCCTAAACTTGTTTCAAGAACTTCTCCATGAATGTACAGTAGTCCAGCATTCTACCGTACCCCCTAAGCTACAGTAATCCCAGCTACAGTAATCCAGACTACAAATACTACAACACTTGAAAGAGTCAACAATAAACACTCAAAAATGACGTAATTTGACCAAAAGATTGTTTAATTGAAAAGTGGGTTACTGTAGGATACTGTACCTACAGTAACCTGGATCCTGAATCCAAAACTACCTACAGTAATCCGATCCTGGATCCAGGATCCAAATTTTTTTTTAAATTAGTAAAACTCTCGAATTCTGAAATTTTGAAGACTCAACACAGTCAGACACAACTTATCGTCTTCCTACAGTACCCTGGGTTACTGTACCCACATCATTCCTAGGATCCAAAACTACCGTAACCCGATCCTAGGGCATTTATCGACTTTTCCACTTCAGAGACATCGTGAAGCGCCTTGAAACGCTTCAAATCTCACCAAACTTCGCAGAACGTCACCTACAGTATCCTGGGTTACTGTACCACTTGTTACAGTACCCCTGGATTACTGTAGACTGGGTTACTGTAGCTCAAAGATCAAAAAACACCTCTAATTTTCACTAAAACTGCCCTTAAAACCCTTCAAACTCCACCGATTTACTTCAAATTTTTACAGAAATTACCCGAGGTATCAGGGGTACTGTAGCTACAGTAACCCACAAAATTTCAGTCAAAAAACCGGTAAAAACGGGCGGTGAGAAGCGCGGAAAACACGAGAAAACGAATTGGAAAACATATGATCAGCAGGGCTGTGTTGGAGAGAGCGCTTTGGTCGTCCGGCCGTCCAAAGGCGCGTGTCTCGGAGAAATAGTGTGTGGGATGGAGAGAGTGCAGAGAAAAGAGAGAGAAAGAAAACACGAGATGCGAGAGAGTACGCGGGGAGAGGAGACGACAGACAGACGCCGAATGGAGAAAAGTGAGGGAGACGAGAGAGTGTGGAGAGGGCGAGAGACGCAGAGAAATAGAGACAAAAAAGAAAATAAAGAGAGGAGAGTTTGCGATGGGTATACTTTTAGAGAAGGGGCAAAACTTTCAAAAAATAAATAAACCAATTTTTTTAAATATAAGGATTTTCGCTCTGAAAATGTCCAAAATTCTGATTTTTTAGTTGAAAAACTGCTCCAAAACGTTTAGAAACATCAAAAAACACAAAAAACCACAGAAAACACGCCGGGGACTAGTTTTCCTAAATTTGGTTTTCTAGGCCACCAAGTGGAAAACGAGTCCCCGGCCTATTTTTATCGACTTTTTGCAGTTTTTTGATATTTTCAAGCGGCTAAAAACTGTTTTCTATGCTATATCACTCTGAGGGACTAGTTTTGGTTTTCTAGGCCACCACCGAATGAAAACTAGTCCTCGTTTTGTGGAAAATTGACCGGAAATTTGAAATTTCAATAAAAAATATATGCGAAAACCCGAAAATACGATTTTCAGCAAGAAAAACCCACGAATAATGAACAAAAACAACAAAAATTAGGTCGGGGACTAGTTTTCCAAAATTTGGTTTTCTAGGCCACGTATCGAAAAACTAGTCCCCGAGCTGTTTTTTTCCTGTTTAATGGGTGAAAAATCATGAAAAACGCGATTTTCAGCAAGAAAACCTCAAAAAAAAAAAATCAAAACCGCCAAAAATGACCCGCGGACTAGTTTCTCAAAATTGGTTTTCTAGGCCATGTCTTGGAAAACTAGTCCCTCGGTGTGGTAAAACCCCACAAACTGTTTGTGGACCCTTAAAAATCTCAAAAAACTGAAAAACCGTCGGGGGACTAGTTTTCCCAAAATTTGGTTTTCTAGGCCACGCATCGAAAAACTAGTCCCCGAGCTGTTTTTCATTGTTTCAGAGGTAAAAAATCATGAAAAATGCGATTTTGAACAAAAAAAAGCCTTGAAAATACCATTAAAAAAAGGTCAAAAATGATACAGGGACTAGTTTTCCGAAATCGTGTTTTCTAGGTCACCAAATGAAAAACTGGTCCTCGAGCCGATTTTTCGCGATTCTTGATGAAAAATTGAAAAACAAAACGCTAAAAAATCTACCAATTTCACTAATTATCTGGAATTTTCAGTCAATTTTTAAAATTATTTGAGATTTTATGAAAATCTGAAAATGAGAAATTTGCTGAAAATTGCAAAAATTAATTGAATGAAAAAAATGAATAAATAATGAATATTCACATATATATAGACAAGTGCTGAAAAAAATTTTCAGCCAATTTTTTTTTTAAAAATTTAATAATTTTCAGTGATCAATTGTTGGCGAAGAGTGCTCCAATACGCTTTCCATTCGGCTTTTCGTGTCGTCATGTGCTCGGAGCTCATCTGGAAAAATTAATTATTTTTTTTTTGAAAAATTGAAAAAAATTTTTTTGAAATTTTCAGATTTTTTTCAGTCAATTTTCAGAATACATACATGACTCGGAACCATCGGAGCCATCGAATTCATTGGTGGAGTTGGGGCGGTGGGGAGAGTGATTGTGGAGATGTCCGATTCCTTCTGGAAAAAATAAAAATAAATGAGTTTTTAGCTGATTTTCAGGCTGAAAATCTGATTTTTGGCATATTTTTCACCGAAAATCGGTTGAAAACGCTGAAAACTGACTCTGAATAATCGAAAATTGGATTTTCGGATGAAAAATTGAGAAAAATAGGGAGAAATTCACCTTTTCATGGATTTTTTGGCAAAAACGCGCCCAAGGTACGCCAGACACGATTTTTCGGCTGTTTTTCAACCATTTTCATCGTATCCCAGACGTATATTTTTGAGAAAATAGAGATTTTGAGTTTTTCAGACAAAGCGCGTCAAAGGTGCGCCAGATAGATAATTGTGATTTTTGAGTGAAAGAAGTGGTTTTTTTCATGAAAAATGCATTATTTTAGAGTCAGAAATGTCTTTTTCAGCAGAAAAATGACAGAAAAACGCGTCAAAGGTGCGCCAGACGTCTCTCAAACAAAAAATTTAGAGCCCAAACATGTCTGAAACAAATCAGAAGCGTCATATTTTGTTTTAAAAAAAAGTTCCCGACCGGAAACGCGTAAAAGGTGCGCCAGATCTCACCAATTTTCATCGATTTTCGAGTCAAAACGCGCTGAAGGTGTGCCAGACACGATTTCGACGATTTTCGGCTCTTTTTCAACCGTTTTAACCGTTTTTCAAACGTATATTTTTGAGAAAATGAAGTTTTTCAGTCTTTTTTCAGACAAAACGCGTCTAAGGTGCGCCAGATAAGTTTCTGACGATTTTAAGCCTAAAAATCTCAATTTTGGCTCATTTCAGCTAATTTACTTGTTGTGGAAGGATTATTATTGAGTGAATTACAGTTTTTCAAACAAAAACGCGCCGAAGGTGCACCAGCCAACATTTTTGATATATTTTCAGTGATTTCACAAGAAATGCTTCGTCAAAACGCGCCAGATGTAATTTTAACAATTTATAACTCGGATTACCACATTTTTTCGCTCATTTTCAGTCAATTTTTCTGTATTTCGATGATATTTTATTGAGGAAAATGGGTATTTCAGGGGAAAAACGCGCCTAAGGTGCGCCAGTTCCTTTTTGGGCGAATTTTTTGAAAAATGGTAGACTTGTAGTCAAAATAATGCTTTTCAACTTGAAATTTTTTGAAAAACTAGCTAGAATGATGTAAAACGCGAGTTTCTGGGAGAAATTCACTTTCTTCGGATAAAAAAATGAAAAAAAAAATCGGCATTTCCAGCATTAGTTTTGAATTTTCACCAAAAACTGCCACTTTCTGATGGAAATGTTTATTTTTCGCATGTTTTCTAGCAGATTTTCGGTGTTTTCTGGGTAGAAACCAGAGCTACATGGAAGTGATTTTTTCTAAAACGGAAGTCGGAAGTCGGAAGTGAATTTCCTTATCCGGAAGTGGGAAGTCGGAATTAGATTTTTTCCCAAATGTTCAAAAACTCCAAGTGAAAAATCATAAAATTCGCAAAAAATCAGTGAAAAATTAGGTTTTGGCTAAAAAAACCTGTTTTCTGTTCTTTTAGACCGTTTTTCCATGTGTTTCTGCAAAATTTATTCTTCCTAAATTCCACAGTTGGAATGACGGAAGACGGAAGTCGGAAGTCGGAATTCCATGCAAATCTGGTAGAAACACGATAAATTTCCATTTTATTCTTCATATGCTTCATAAATTCATCTGAAAATGTCTGAATATCTGCATTTCCGAGCTAAAAGTCTCAAACTTTTCGCTTTTTTTTCAGTAAAAATTGGCAACAAGTCTTGTTTAGGCTCAAAAATGTGGACTTTTCGAATAAATATCTTTTTGGAGACGTAGAATTTCATGATTCAGCCGAAAATGTTTAAAAGTCTCCATTTCCTGGCTAAAAATCTCGGATTTTCGCAAAAACCTGGATAAAATTGCAGTTTATTGCTGAAAATTGGGTTTTTGGCGGAAAAAAACTAGATTCATCAATTTTCTGCAAAAATAGATGATAGCATTCTGACGAAAGTGAGCAGATCGCTCTAAATCAGAAAATCTGATTGAAATTAGATTGAAAAACCTATTTTTCTTATTTTTCCAGGTAAAATTCGTATTTTTTCACTGTTTTTTCCAGAAAAAGTCAATAAATCTATCTTTTTTGGCTAAAAACTCGAACTTTTCGCTTTTTTCAGTGAAAATTGGCTCTTGGGATCGAAAATTCGGAGTTTTCGAATAAATGTCACTTTGGAAACGTAAAATTTCAAAATTCAGCGAAAAAACTCGGGAAAAATGCAGTTTTTGCTATTAATTGAGTTTTTAGCGAAAAAATCTAGTTTTTATCAATTTTTAAGCAAAATTTGAGCATAACAATCTGAAAAAAGTGAGAAAACTGCTCGAAATCTGAAAATCTGGATGAAAAACTCATTTTTCTTATTTTTCCAGGTAAAATTCGTATTTTTTCGCCGTTTTCACTGCTTTTCCCAGCGGAAAACTCGATTTTCAACATAACCATCATCATTTTCATCTTTTTAGTCTGAAAATTCAGCTGAAAATTGGGTTTTTATCAGTTTTTAGCTTAAAATTCGCATTTTTTCGCTGTTTTCAGTGACTTCTAAAGGAAAAACCCGTTTTCCACCACAACATTCACCTTTTCAATAGCTTTTCTCTGCTCAGCCGACTTCCATGCGGGTCCGAAAATCGCCGCGTCGTGAGACGTCTCTTTTTTCGATTTTTGGTCCTAAAAACTCAATTTTTCCATGAAAATTATCGATTTTTCTCACTTTTTTTGCTGTCGTTCCACTTTTGAATGTTCCCACTTGAAATCCGCCTTCTTCAATCTCCTCGATAGCTTTAGTCCTCGCCAAATGCTCCGCCGGCGTCATTTCTTCGTATTTCCGTGATTTTTGGGCGGGAAAACTCGAAAAATCAGAAATTCCAGACGAACGGGCGGTCTCCAGATTGCTACGCATCTTTTCCTTCATTTTTGACACTTCCTGAAGCATTTAAATATTTTTTTCGAATTTTTCCGATTTCTTACACTAGAATGATCTTTTTGAGATCGATGGCGGTCACGATCACGATCTCGACGGTCCTTATCATATCGGCTGCTAGAAAATCGATTTTTGAGTGAAACAATTTCAGAAAACGGTTGGAAACTCACGGAGAACGAGGCATTTCTGTTTTGAATCTGATATAAATTATTTGCGCGTCAAATTAAATGCCGAGTACGCAATTGTACGCAATCGGGAAATGCGCCAAGGGAGGCGTTGGCGTGTTTCTGGTTTTTCGCGGGTTTCGCGCTGGATTTTATGGGCCTATTCTTGGGCAAAAGGTTTTTTCAGGGTTTTTTCGATTCACGGAAGCAGAAAATCAGCGAAAACTCTTAGTTTTGTATTTTACGGTTCGCTTCGAGACCTGCAGTGTCGAAAAAGGCAAGTGCCAGCGAAAAATAGTTTTTCGCTCCTTTTTTCAATTCACCACGGAACCCTACAGTCCAGTTTTTTGGAGGAGGAGATCTCAACTGAAGGGATTCTGAACCAATAAATTTCGATTTCGAACCGTTACAAGGGATAGAAATGTATTCCAAGGCTTTCAGATTAAAAAATACGAGAAAAGCAATGAAAAAAGTTATTATGCTCGCTAAAATGCCCTGTTTTTCCATTTTCTACATTATACTTTGAAAAATTTTTTCGATTTTTTTGGTTTTTCTATTCCCAAAGTGTTAGTAAAAATACAAAATCACTTTTTCTTGCCTCTTATTTGTATTTTCAGAGATTACAACGGAAAAATTCCGAATTTCTGATTTTTGAAATTTTCATCAATTTTTAGACCTGCAATTTGAACAAAATTGGCGAAAAATTGCATGAGAAATGCGTCGGTATTGTTGCTTGCGCATCGTCACTGTAAGGTTCCGTGTTTACGAATAAAGGAAATCAGCGAAAAACTTTTTTTTCGCTGGCACATGCTTTTTCGATACCGCAGGTCTCAAAGCGAACCTTAAAAAAGCGAAAACCTGAGAGTTTTTTGCTGATTTTTTGCTTCGGCGAATCCACTATCTGCCAATTTCACGACGTTAGTCTCATTATTCAGTTTTACAGAACCCCTTGGTCGCATAGAATCCTCTCGAACGTCCCCCCCTTGTCCTTCCATTACTCATTTATCGTCTGCTCCTCCAAAATGGACCCTCCAAAACCGTTTCCGATACTCAGTCTCCCATTTGTTCCGATTCAAGAAATTTTCAAAGCGATGGATCCGATCGAAATGTAAGTTCTAATAATCAAATACCATGATCACAGTCCGAGGTTTTGATTAGTCCAAGTCTGTCATTCAAATTAAATCCTCACTCATGATATCTTTCAGAATCAACTTCTCAATGATCACTAAACGGACAAAAGCAGTCACAAAAAATATGACATTCTATTCGAAATATTCAATTCAGCTGTATATTGGTGAAGAACTAGAAGTCTCCGTTGTTGGGCCTGAATATATGACATCATGCTGTTACAAATTCACATCAAATGAAGAAAAGAATGGAGAAGTTGAGGGACATGGCTGGAATAAGATACGCGTATGGAAATACTCGGTTAATCCTGTAGAGGAGTGGAAGCAGTTCTGTGTATATGCATTGGAAATATTCAAGAAGCAGACAGTCGACAAACTATTCATGACTATGACTGATCTTGTGGGACAAAACATTTCAATAATTGATTATGTGAAAGCCAATTTGGAGTCAGTGGACAAATGCAGTCTAACAGGAAAAATAACGATCAATGTGAAGGAGCATGCCGCTTATCTCCTCGATAATATAAAAGTTAACTCTGAGTTATCCCTCAATATACACGTTGACAATGACGATTTCAATAAGAAAATTCCAAAAAATCTGCAAGAGTTGCGTATCTATAATTCGAAATGGATAGGATATGAGAGACTGTTGGAAATGGATTATAAAAGTGTGGTCCTTGAGAATAGTCTAATCACGAATGAACAATGGAATTTATTCTTCAAGAAATGGATAGCAATGGAGACTCATTTAAATCTCGAATACTTGGGACTCGAATATAGAGATATCGAAGAGTTCAAAGCACTCGTATTGCATGATATCCCACATGAAGAAGTGAAGAGATCAGTCATCCGAGTAATAAAAATGTGAGTCAACATCGAGAATTCAACTTTTTGTGAAACTCTTCAATATTTTTTATTCATTTTCAGCAGACACAATGAAACTCTAAAAATGGGCGGAGGGCTTGACATCAGACGTATCGATGGAAAGACTGCAACTTTCTACGTATTTTGGGAGGAGCGTTTTGCGATGAGTGTTAATTGAATCATAGTAATTGACTTTCTCTGTTTTAATATCTGTCATTCCCATGTTGACAACTCCAATAAAGCAATTTTCGTTGTCTATAATCCTCCTGAAATGTATTTTACTTAAATCAGTGAACGACTGCAATGCGTTTCAGTCGGAAGAAAATAAACACGCCGCTTATCTCCTAGAGAATGTCACAATTAACGGCGCCGGCAAATCGATAGGTTCCTCTCTACATAGACCAACTACACTAAGCGAGACCAGATAACGTTTACATCTGCCTCTATTAGTGAATTTCACGTGATTAGACAGTGTGGCCAATACGCATCTACCTCAGTAAGGTCAGATGCTCTTATTGTTTGGTTTCCCAGAACCCCTTGGCCACTCAGATCTTCTCGAACATTCTTCCTCCTCCTTCCATCGACTATTGCCCCTCATTCCTACTCATTCATTGTCCTCCGTCCCCTTCCTTCTCCTCGATCGATTGCTCCTGCAGTATGAAACCTCTAAAGCAATTTCCGATTCTCCGTCTACCGTTTCGAGCAATGGAAGAAGTATCTAAGGGAATGCACTCAATGTAAGTTCCGTAGTCAGACTCTACAGTTGATAGAAATTTTACGATTTTCAGAATTCACATGATTAGCAACCGTAGAAGTGATAACTTCCCCATCCTTCGTCTACCTTTTCTTGTCATCGAAGAAATCTTCAAAACTATGGATCCAATCGAAATGTAAGTCACGCATAGCAAATTTTGAGAAAATAAAATATCTTTCAGAATCAACTTCTCAATGATTAGCAAACGGACCAGAACAGTAGCGAAATTAATGAGGTTCTATCCGAAATATTCAATAGATCTTTTTATAAATGAAACTCTAAATATCAGGCTTTATGGAACAAAAAAGATGGTATCATACATGTATGTAATGACATCATACGAAAAAATGAATGGAAAAAGGGAGGAGAAGGAACAGAATGGTTGCATCATACGGAATGTATATAAATATTCGAAGAACCCAGTAGAGGAATGGAAACAATTGAGTAAACATGTATTGGATATATTCAAGAAGCAAACGATTAACTTTTTATCACTGCAAATGGATGCATTCGTAGATCAAAACATTTCAATTATCAATTTTTTGAAGACTAATGTGAAATCAGTGAACAATTGCTACCTATTCCAATCGGATGAACCAAACGACGTAGATGAGAGTGTCGCTTATCTCCTGAATAATATTACAATTAGCGATAGTTTAGAGACTTGGCTATACATTAAAAACTATTATTTCGATTGGAAAATTCCAAAAAATCGGAAGGAATTACATATGAACCACTCGCGATGGATTGGATTTAAGAAACTGTTGGAAATTGATTGTAAAAATGTGGTTTTAGAAAATAATCGGTTCTCGGAAAAAGAATGGAATTTATTCCTTAAGAAATGGATAGCGATGAAAACGCATTTAAATCTCGAATATTTGGAACTCAATCGCAGACATTTGGAGACATTCAGAGAACTCGTATTGCATGACATTCCGCATGAAGTGGTGGATGAAGGGGTCGAACGAATAATGAAAACGTGAGTTCACAATCTCGAGAACAGAAATTACAACTTCCTCTGAAATTTTCCAATTATTTTCAGTCATCGTGATGAAAAGGCCGAAATAAGCGGGGGGATCGACATCCGACGAATCGATGGAAAGACTGCAACATTCTTTGTGTACCATGACCGGTGGAAAAATTGTTTTGCAATGAGTATCCATTGAATCTTTTCTATCCATCTTAAATACCTACTTTTTAATCATTTTTTCCAAATTATTAATCACAATGAAATGATTCACGTCTTTCATCAGCAATAAACTCATAAAATAACTGCACTAATTAACTACCAGTGACCACACAAATCTGATAGTGAGATCTCGTTATTCTGAAGCAGACTCGTCGGAAAAAAAAGCCGGACCGATGTAAAACTTCGACGGCGGCCTTTTCACATATGTACACATTCATTTACACATACTTAATTCACAAAATGTAGACTGATCCTTATCATCGTTAGATTGAGATTAAGAAGGCTCGTCCAGTCACGGTTCACGTTTCACACAGTTGTTTGTGTTTCTATTTTTTCTTTGTTTGAGTAGATTTTGGGGAATCTTGTATATGTCTGGCAATGGACCAATCTCTGTTGTGAATTAACACCAATTAATTCTACGACTAGCGCCCCCCGCCTGCCGGCGGGATTCGCTATGCTTCCCGGGTCTTCAAGAGTTTCAGGGCCTGAGGCTCTGGGCCAGAGTAAAACCGGGCCTTCGGCCCTGTTGCCCTGCGTCTGATGCTTCCCGGGTCCTATTCCACAGGTTTTTCCAAAAACAGGAACGAAATTTCCGCCTACTAACCCCTAGTTTGAAAAAATGAAAATGAATTTGTCTTGGTTACTGATCTTGGCCTCGGTCATTGAAAGGTCACGAATGTTTTTTCACTGAAAAACATTAACAAACCAAAACTTTTCAAGCCAAAATAAATGACTTCTACTCTACGGCTCATAGCTCAGCTGTCATAAGTGATATCAATGCCAAAATTTCCAGAACTGACGGGACAGACATTTCCTAATTGCCAGAAAAAGAACCACGTGAAATGGTGAAATACGTACAAAGTTATTAACAGTCAACGAAGCGTGACATTTTGGCTAGTGAGAAATGAAAAAATTTTGACGCATGCGCCTTTAAAAATATTCACCCCCCATACTTAGTGGGATTTATAAGAGAAGGTTGCAGTCTAGCGTCCCCCGCCTGCCGGCGGGCTCCGCTATGCTTCCCGGGTCTTCAAGAGTTACAGGGCCTGCGGCCCTGAACCAGAGTAGAACAGGGCCTTCGGCCCTGTTGCTTTTCAAGTTGTTCATCTCCGGATCGTATTGGTAGAGAACACACATTTCACTTAATTGGTGGGAAGTTTTTAGGTCTGAATACCCTCTTCAAGATGCACCAAAGAGATAATCAATACGACTGACTGACCGAGTTATAGCCTTTTTTTGCTCAATTACACCACGTTTCGAGTTGACCGTTCCCAAATCGGTACAGTGGAGAACTCACACTCCGTTAATCTGTTATGGGTTTTTCTCAAACTTGACTTCCGAGTTATAGCCTTTTTTGCTCAATTACACCACGTTTCGAGTTGACCGTTCCCAAATCGGTACAGTGGGGAACTCACACTCCGTTAATCTGTTATGGGTTTTTCTCAAACTTGACTTCCGAGTTATAGCCTTTTTTGC
Organism: Caenorhabditis latens; assembly: GCA_002259235.3. Taxonomy (NCBI): domain Eukaryota; kingdom Metazoa; phylum Nematoda; class Chromadorea; order Rhabditida; family Rhabditidae; genus Caenorhabditis; species Caenorhabditis latens. The sequence goes on from CM056095.1 coordinate 16,003,336, forward strand.
TCAATTACACCACGTTTCGAGTTGACCGTTCCCAAATCGGTACAGTGGAGAACTCACACTCCGTTAATCTGTTATGGGTTTTTCTCAAACTTGACTTAGTTACTTAGTCGATCCGTTCTTCGCTCATTGAGTGTGGGTGCGGATCACAGCTATCCATTTATTCCGATCTTTGGTAATTGTTCTACAAGGCTCGATCAGTTGAGTTCCTTGTCGCACTGAGATTTCTTTTCTCAGGTAGTCGGCCCATCGCATTGGCGGTCTTCCAACTGGTCTCTTCTCGTTTCTGGGAATCCATTATTTTAGTATCGTTGTCTACCGATTATCGTTTCTTCTCATCACATCTCCAGCCCATTCTAACTTTCGTTTCGTTTTGAAGACAAGATGGTCTTTCCGAACACCCTCTTACAGATGTACCTAAGTTCGACCGACTGACCGAGTTACAGCTTTTTTTTCGATCAATTACACCACATTTCAAGATGATCATTCCCGAATCGTTTTTTAGAGGAAAACGTTGCAGGGACTGCTGCTCTGGGACAGAGTAGAACAGTGCTGTTGCCAAATGCTTCTCGGGTCTTAAACAGTTCATACAAAAAAGAGAAAACAACAGCGAGGACACGAACCATAAACCCTCGGATTCTCACACCCGCCATCTACCACTACGCCACCGACGCACGGAATGACGATCTCATGGAGGGTATAGAGAAGAGAGGGCGCGCGTGGTCTTTCACAGTGACACATACAGTGACAAAATGGTCAGTGTATTCGAAAAAAATGTCAGTGGAGATTCAGGTTTCTCCACAGAATCGTCCAGTGTCAATATTTTTTGATCGGACTTTTTGGTTCCATTAGATCTCGAAAAGTTTAGATCGGTGTCAAAAATTCAGAGCGATTCAGTGAATTCTGTTCCCAGGACAGCGAATGGAAGAAATCCTCCATGACCGAAAAACCACGAAAACTACAAAATCCGGTTTTCTGAAAGTTTCACCAGCTAAAAGTACATCAAATTTTACATGGTTCGATAGAGATTTTTTTTCTACATATTTCTTTTTTCTCGGATCTTCAAATTTCCCAAAACTGAGCGAGTTACAGCCGGTGAAAGAACTGCGTGGGAATTTCGGGGTACTGTAGTTTTTTCGATATTTTCAGCAAACCATCGGCCGTAGCTGGCAGGGAGTGTCTTAAATCACAATTCTGACGTAATCAAATGATTCCCCCACTCATTTTACATCTTGATTCCAAATTTTATGAAAATCTGTCGGATAGAACTTGAGATATGAAGAGAAAAATGAAAAATACAAGTATTCGAAGGATCCAATACAGGAATGGAAACAGTTGTGTAAACCTGTATTGGAAACATTCAAGAAGCAGACGATCCATCTTTTATCAATAACGTTAGATGATTTTGTATTAGGTTGGTGCATAATGTTCTTTCTTTTTTGAGGGTGTAACTTTGGTCTGCTGTTTCTGAGCAGTGAGATTATTTTTCAACTTTGATTTCCTTGTCGCACTGAGATTTCTTTTCTCAAGGAGTCGGCCCATCTCATTGGCGGTCTCCCTACTGGTCTTTTCTCATTTCTGGGTATCCATTCTTGTAGCAACGTTGTCCACCGATTATCGTTTCTTCTCATAACATGTCCAGCCCATCCTAACTTTCGTTTCGTTATAAAGACGAGAGGGTCTTTCACTTGGGATAGTTTCCTTATGTCTTCTCTGTGAAGGTTCTTCTCTCGTTGTTCTGTGAGGGTGATTCCGACGAGTTTCCTTTCAAGTGCGGCATGTGTGATTCTTACTCGTTCGGATAGGGCTTTTGTGAACGTCCATGTTTCTGATCCGTATGTCAACGCTGGGAGGACCGTGGTGTCGAATAGTTGGGCTCGGGTCTTTGGGCACGTTAAGGCATCTGTAGTGGTTTTGATGTTGTTGAATGCCGCCCATGCAGCTCTTCGTCTTCTGTGTATTTCTGGCTCGAGGTCGTTTTTCGTGTTGAGGAGTCTTCCCAAATAAACATATTCATAGAACCTTGGAGCACAATCGCAAAAGATCGAAACAAATGGATAGCTGTGATCCGCGCCCACACCCAATGAGCGAAGAACGGATCGACTAAGTAAGTAAGTAAGTAAGTAACTACACATCAAAAACAACAACTTTAATGGGAAAATTCCAAAAAACCTGAAGGAATTATACATCCGCAACTCGCAATGGATTGGATATGAGAGACTACTGGAAATTGATTGTGAGTATGTGACCCTGAGAGATAATCAAATCACGAATGATCAATGGAATTTGTTCTTCAAGAAATGGATGGTAATGGAAACAAATCAGAATCTGAATTTCTTGGGACTCGGTTACAGAGAACTAGATGAATTCAGAGACAATGTGTTGCATGATATACCTCATGAAGTGGTGGATGAAGGAGTCAAACGAAACTTGATAACGTGAGTTTATAATGATTAAGTTTTGTACCTTTTTGTACAATTTCATGAGACCATATTCATTTTTGACAAAACACGAGAATAAAAGCTTAAAGTTTTATGGATCATTAAAATCTAAACATTCGTATTTCGTTTGAAATTTTCCATTTATTTTCAGTTTTCCCGATGAAACTGACAAGATTAGCGGAGGGATCGACATCAGACGAATCGATGGAAAGACTGCAACATTCTACATGGATTATAATGTTTTATCGACGAGTGTTAACTGAACTTTACTCTTTGTTATTCCATTTTCCTCCAGTGTATCTGTAAATTTCTCTTATGTTATAATAAATCCTTATTAAGCGCACTTTTAATTTTAAAAATTGCTTTTTTTTTAAATTTAGAAGTAGACTCCATGATGAGTAAACCAACTGCAGCGACATGCCGACAAAAACTGCGTCGAGATACTACCACTTCCGACGCCCTCCTCTTCATACATCCATACTTGTAGAGCGTCAAGTCATCAGGTTGAGTTTGAGAGGGCGCGTCCAGTCAATATCCATTTTTCACACAGTTGTTTGTGTTCATTTTAACATTATTCCTTTGTTTGATTTTAATGTATTGAGTAATCTTTTTCAGAATCAACTTCTCAATCTTCTTCCTACTAATGGAATTTTTCTGTGTGTCCGTCCGACGCGTCTACCTGATTAACTTTTTTCTCTCTGAACCGTTTCCAAAGATGTTTGGGAATATACCCATGAACCTCCGAGCGCTTCAATTTTTGGTCCATCACACAGTTGTTTGTGTTCATTTTCATATTATTTCTTTGTTTGATTATCGTGAATCCTGTGTAAGTCTGGCAATGGACCAAGCTCTGCTGTGAATTAACACCTAATAATTCCACGGCCATCACCTAATTAATAGGACCAGCTAAGGATGTTCGGCTTGTCTCGTGTTTGTAAATCCCTCCTTGATACCGACCAAATGGCCAGATAAGTACTTCTCATTTAATTAAAGGAGGACTGAAGTCATATTTTTTTATTTCAGATTCTGATACTTCAGAAAATTCTGAGCAACTTTCATCATTGGAGCACATGCTAAAAATCGCTCTAAATGCCCTAAATTCACGTTTTCCCGGCTCAAAATGAGCTTTCGTGGAAGAGAAATGGTGGCCGAGGTCTCGACACTCCGCGCGGCACCGCGCGGCACCGCGCTCGACTAGGTCGCTAGGTGAAAAAACGTGGTTTTCAAGCCTTTCAGTGGCTTTTGTTTCCGAAATAGGGAAATAGGAGTTCACGGGGAAAATAATTATAAAACTTTTTCATTCTTCAAATGAATTCATTTCTTCAAATTGTGGTGTAGAAAAGGAGGTTTAGTCGCCGTGAAGCGACGTGAACCGACTGGTTTATATGCATTCACAGAAAATCAATAATTTTACAGACATTTTATATATTAGGAACCGACGTTGTCTTGATCGAATCGAGGAGGCGAAAGTGGACAGAAGCGAGGGGAATCTGGAAAAAGTAATTTTGACTCCATTCAGTTAGAGATTATTTTTCAAAAGTTTTTGGGAGAAAACGAATCCATTAGTATCGAATTTTTCTGTTTGATGGTTGAGATTGTATTTCAAGAGTCATGAGTCTAAGGAAGTGCTGTTATTGTTGGGATGTCAACGATCAATCAGAAATGACGGCAGTACCACGAAATGAGCAACTGAGACAGAAGTGGATTAAGAGATTAGGTCCGCGATTTCAACAACGAATTGACGGTAGACAGAGGATGTTCATTTGTCGGAAACATTTCCGCAACTTAGACGACAAAAAGTATCGAAAAATGTCCAAAAAACCGAAGGCAGGTAAATGATGAAGCAGACATTAAACTTCAAAATTTCCAGAAAATGGGTTGTGATGATAGCAAAGTTGCCCTAGACTTGAATGGAAACTCTGATGATATCATGTTACAAGAGTCGACTCTTGGCATAGAGCCAATAAGTGATGCTGAAGAAAACCTGAAAGATAGTGCAGATAGTTGCTCAGAAGTATGTGTAGGGAAAATAAAAACTGTAACCTGACTTAAAACAGGGCAAAATTGTGAATTTTAGGAATACATTGTTGATGCCGACTCTGACTGCGGAGAAATGAACGAGTTTAGTAAACTTCACTTCAACTATGCACTTGTTGACTTCGAAATTTTGATGGAGTCTATTCTTCTCTGCCGAAAATGTTGTTCCACAAAAGTGACATGTGAGCAGAGAAGCCTTGTTGGAGCATCAATTTCAGTAAGCTTCAGTTAGAATACTTCATATCACATTTTTCTATAGATGATTCTCATATGTGAAAACTGTAGTAATAGATGGAAGTGGTTTTCCTCAAAACAACACTCAGTAGGAAAACTGGTCAATTCAGACATCTCTGCTGCTTCTACTTTATGTGGTCTCTCCTATACAGTTTGTTTTTTTCTTATTTCGAAAACATTTTGATGATTATAGACATTGCAACAGTTTTTCGAGTGCATCAGAATGCCTCATTTATCGGAAAGGGCACACCACAACATTGTGAACAAGCGAATCGCTCCAGCAGTCAACGACTCATTTGAAAAAATGCAAAGAGAAGTCCTTGACTTAGTATTGCAGCAATCAGAAATGGTAATATCGTACTATTTCATGTCGAAAAAAAACGCAAGTTAATGTTTAGAGTGGAACAATTAACCTAGCTGGAGACGCTATGTATGATAGTCCTGGTTTTTGTGCTTTGTTCTGTCGTTATGCGCTCCTAGACGTGAAAAGCGGCTTAGTTGTGGAAGTGGAATCAAGTAGAAAAGAAAGAAACGGCAAGAACACAAAAAATTAATGAAGCACTCACATGTTTGTTCAGAATCTTCGAAAGCGCAGGAACCGAAAACACTGGAAGTTGCTTTGCGCCGGTTCAAACAAAAAGTAGACGCAAGTAAGAAACCGGTAAAAATTGATTCCATCACTACGGACCGTGACGCCAGTGTTAAAAAAATGTTGAGTCAAAAATTCCTCGGTTTGAAGACGTGGAGTGACTGTTGGCATTTCGCCAAAAACATTCAGAAGTCCCTATGTCAAGTATGAATTTATGATTTTCTAAATTATGTTCATGCACTGTTTTTTAGAAAAAAGATCAAATTCAAATGATCCCAGTGAAGAATTGGATCAATGCTCTCTCAAACCACTTATTTCACTCAGTTTCCTCGTCAAACGGCGATGGGGAACTTGTAGTTGAAAAGTTCTTTTCCTTCTTTCTTCACATTCAAAATATCCATAGAAACTTCAAGGTAAAAGCTAGTTTTGAAAAAAGTTTGTTTCAAAATCGAAAAATTTCAGAATATCGGATCTTTCAAATTTACCAGATTCAAACAATGGCAACACGGCGTGCTGAAAAATAGCAAAAATTATCTCGACTTAGCTATTCCTTCGCATAAAAAAGCATTTGATATACTATTCGAGCTCACTGCAACTTCAAAACGGTTGGAGGATCTGAAAAGTGTTTCTCCCCATTGGGCTACGTCTCAAGTCGAATCGTTCAACAGTGTTTCCATATTATATCATCCTAAATGCCGTTTTTAGTCAGTTTCTATTCTTTCCTAGATTGATTGAATCTTCTCATTTTTAGTAGTAGAAAAGGATTCGCATTACGATCGAAGTTGAGTGTTTTACACTGGAACTCCTTGAAAATGTCACAAATGGAGGGAATTCGAAAGAAGAAAGGCGTAAAATCTCGATATTCGAAAAGTCACAGAAAAGTCGTCTGGAAAGATGTTTTCACTAAAAATTCAAACAGTTGGAGAACAGAAATTTTTGAAAAAATCCAGAAAGGTGATGAGTTACATACCATTTCAAATTAGGTTAAATAAAATTTAGACGTGAAAACCGCTGTTTCGCTTATCGCAGATGATGAAGAGGATGATATCGACTTGGAAGAAACTGACATGCTAAATGGAGAAGAATGTACAGAATTCGAAAGGGACTATATTGAACTAGAAGAAGCAGCGATCAATATGTTTGGCTTAGAAATAGAGCGGGTGGAATCTGATGAAGAGAATGATTCTGATGAGGACAACGAGAAAGTGGAAAAAGATCAGGAGAAGGGAAAATGGAGAGACGTTGGGGATTTAGAAATCAATCTTGATGAGCAGAAGTCACTTATGAACGACTACAGCGCATTACTTGTCGATAAAACTCAAATAATGCCAAAAACCAACGACTCTCTCTCTCATTTTCCCCCAACTTTCAGTTTCGGAACACGTTGCCACGAAAATATCCAAAAAATGTTCAAATCCACTAAATTTAGAGGATATTGCGGAACCTCTGTGAGCGAAGATGAGGAAAGTGACGATTGTGAAGAATGACAGGGAATTTTTGTTTTTTCTTTTTGTTACTTTCAAAACATTTCTTTTATTTGCTTAAAATAATAATAATAACTTTTTAAACCCACTTTCATGAAACCTCTATCGATTTTTTGACCGCTGCGTTGTCGAGATGTCGGACGGAGTCGGAATGACGTTGATGCGCCTGTCAAAAAAACTAGGGCGGAGAGAAAAATAAAGTTTCTGCTAAAACTAACACGAATACATTTGAATCATCATGTTTTTTTTCCAATTGAAGCCGTCGCGAAGAGAGTTAAACTGAAAAATTACTATGAATGTGAAACTTGGTGTTAAAAATAGAGTTGACGAGAAAAACCGAGTGAGAAATTGATAAAATATTAATAAAAACTATTTTTCTGTTCATTCAAACATATTTTTAAATTTATATTTCGAAAAAAATAAAACAAAACAACTGAAATAGTCGACAAAGGCCTTTGCAAAGGCAATTAAACGAGAAATTGAGAAAAAAACTTGTCCGAGAGGACTACGCGGCCGCGCGGTGCCGCGCGGAGTGTCGAGACCTCGGCCACCATTTCTCTTCCACGAAAGCTCATTTTGAGCCGGGAAAACGTGAATTTAGGGCATTTAGAGCGATTTTTAGCATGTGCTCCAATGATGAAAGTTGCTCAGAATTTTCTGAACTATCATAATCTGAAATAAAAAAATATGACTTCAGTCCTCCTTTAACTACCAGTGACCACACAAATCTGATAGTGAGATCTCGTTATTCTGAAGCAGACTCGTCGGAAAAAAAAGCCGGACCGATGTCAAACTTCGACGGCGGCCTTTTCACATATGTACACATTCATTTACACATACTTAATTCACAAAATGTAGACTGATCCTTATCGTCGTTAGATTGAGATTAAGAAGGCTCGTCCAGTCACGGTTCACGTTTCACACAGTTGTTTGTGTTTCTATTTTTTCTTTGTTTGAGTAGATTTTGGTGAATCTTGTATATGTCTGGCAATGGATTAAGCTCTGTTGTGAATTAACACCAATTAATTCCACGACCTTCACGTAATTAGTAAGACCAGTTGTTCCTTTTGTTTGGTTTCCCAGAACCCCCTTTGTCACTCAGAATCTTCTCGAACGTTCTTCCCTCCCTCTTCCACCGCCTATTGCCCCTCATTCCTTTTCATTCATTGCCCCTCATCACCCCTTCTCGTCTATCGATTTGCTTCTCCAAAATGGACCCTCCGAAACCATTCCCGATCCTCCGTCTACCGTTTCTAGCTATTGAAGAAGTTCTCAAAGCGATGCACCCTTTCGAAATGTAAGTCACTAAACCTTCTCAAATTGTGAAAAAGAAAGAGTTTCTGTTTACCCATCACTTATCAGACAATCTCTTCCAGAATCAATCTCTCAATGATTAGCAAACGAGCGAAAACAGTAACAAAACAGATGACTTTTTGTTCGAAATATGGTATCTGTCTTCGTATAGATGAAGAATTGGGAATAACAATACGTGTAGAAAGTAAACTGGTATCATGTACTTATCTAATGACATCAGACAAACAAATGGATGGATATGTTGAAGAATATGGAAATGATGATCACATTGTACGGACGGTTGTCAAGTATTCGAAGGATCTAATAGAAGAATGGAAACTGTTGTGTAAACATGTATTGGAAACATTCAAGAAGCAGAGGATCCATCTTTTATCAATAACTTTGGATGATTTTGTAGATCACAACGTTTCGATCACTGATTTGTTGAAAACTAATGTGAAATCAGTAGATGGATGCATCCTATACCAGAAGCGTGAAGAGATTGATGTAGACGAACACGCCGCGTATCTTCTCAATAATTTAAAAGTTAGCAATAAGTTAAACTCTTTGCTACACATCAAAAACGACAACTTCGATGGGAAAATTCCAAAAAACCTGAAGGAATTATACATCCGCAACTCGCAATGGATTGGATATGAGAGACTACTGGAAATCGATTGTGAGCATATAACCCTGAGAGATGATCAAATCACGAATGAACAATGGAATTTGTTCTTCAAGAAATGGATGGCAATGGAAACAAATCAGAATCTGAATTTCTTGGGACTCGGTTACAGAGAACTAGATGAATTCAGAGACAATGTGTTGCATGATATACCTCATGAAGTGGTGGATGAAGGAGTCAAACGAAACCTGATAACGTGAGTTTATAATGATTAAGTTTTGTACCTTTTTGTACAATATCATGAGACCATTTTCATTTTTGACAAAACACGAGAATAAAAGCTTAAAGTTTTATGGATCATTAAAATCTAAACATTCGTATTTCGTTTGAAATTTTCCATTTATTTTCAGTTTTCCCGATGAAACTGACAAGATTAGCGGAGGGATCGACATCAGACGAATTGATGGAAAGACTGCAACATTCTACAAGGATTATAATGTTTTATCGATGAGTGTTAACTGAACTTTACTCTTTGTTATTCCATTTTCCTCCAGTGTATCTTTAAATTTCTCTTATGTTATAATAAATCCTTATTAAGCGCACTTTTAATTTTAAAAATTGCTTTTTTTTTAAATTTAGAAGTAGACTCCATGATGAGTAAACCAACTGCAGCGACATGCCGACAAATACATCGTTTTGCCGATTTTCTGCCTTTAATAGAGCGTTTCCAGTCACGGTTCACGTTTCACACAGTTGTTTGTGTTCATTTTAAAATGATTACTTCTTTGTTTGATTATGATGAATCTTGTGTACGTCTGGCAATGGACCAAACTCTGTGGTGGATTAACACCGATTAATTCCACGACCTTCACGTAATTAATAGGACCATCTGAGAATGTTTGGCTTGTCTCGTGTATGGCCAGATAGTACATCTCACTTAATTAGACAGTGTAGCCATGACGTATAGGTAAACCAGTTGTTCTTATTGTTTATTTTCCCAGAAACCCTTGACCACTCAGAATCTTCTCGAACATTCTCCCTCCTCCTTCCACCACTCATTGCCTCATTCCTACTCATTCATTGTCCGACCTCCTCCGTTTCTTGTTTATTGATTGATTGCTCCTGCAGAATGAAACCTCTAAAGGAATTATCGATTCTCCGTCTACCGTTTCGAGCAATGGAAGAAGTTTCTAAGGGAATGCACTCAATGTAAGTTTATAGTCCGACTACAGTTGATAGAGATTATATGATTTTCAGAATTCACATGATTAGCAACCGTAGAAGTGATAACTGTAATAACTTCCCCATCCTTCGTCTACCTTTTCTTGCCATTGAAGAAATCTTCAAAACGATGGATCCAATCGAAATGTAAGTCACGCATAGCAAATTTTGAGAAAATAAAATATCTTTCAGAATCAACTTCTCAATGATTAGCAAACGGACTAGAACAGTAGCGAAATTGATGAACTTCTATTCAAAATACTCAATAGATCTTTTTATAAATGAAACTCTAAATATCAGTCTTCATGGAACTAAAAATATGGTATCATACATGTATATAATGACATCAGACAAAACAATGAAAGGAAAAAATGAGGAGAAGGAACAGAATGGTTGCATTGAACGAGAGGTATATAAGTATTCGAAGAATCCAGTAGAGGAATGGAAAAAATTGAGTACACATGTATTGGAAATATTCAAGAAGCAATCAATTAACTATTTATCAATGCGAATGGATGGATTTGTAGATCAAAACATTTCAATTATTAATTTTTTAAAAGCTACTGCGAAATCAGTGAACGATTGCTACCTATACCAATTGAGTTCTCTAAACAACGTAGATGAAAATGTCGCTTACCTCCTGAATAATATTACAATTAGCAATAGTTTAGACACTTGGCTGGACATAAAGAGTTATTTTTTCGATGGGAAAATTCCTAAACATCTGAACTATTTATCTATCGGCTACTCGCGATGGATTCGATTTGAGAAACTGTTGAAAATTGATTGTAAAAGTGTGATCCTGAAAAATTATGGGTTCTCGGAAGAAGAATGGAACCTGTTTTTCAAGAAATGGATAGCAATGGAAACAAATTTGAATTTGGAATACTTGGAACTCAATCGCAGACATTTGGAGACATTCAGAGAACTCGTATTGCATGATATTCCGCATGAAGTGGTGGATGAAGGGGTCGAACGAATAATGACAACGTGAGTTCATAATCGAGAACAGAAATTACAACTTCCTCTGAAATTTTCCAATTATTTTCAGTTGTTTCAATAGAAAGGCAGAGATAAGCGGAGGAATCGACATCCGACGAATCGATGGAAAAACGGCAACATTCTTTGTGTACCGTGATGTTTGGACAGATCGTTTTGCAATGAGTACTCATTAAGTTTTTTCTATTTATCTCAAATACCTCCCTTTTAATCATTTCTTCCAGTTTATCACAATGAAATAATTCACGTCTTTCATCAGCAATAAACTCATAACCGTACGAATTAACTACCAGTAATCACCTATCTTTTCTATAAATGAAACCAGGTGACGTTTGTGTTTCTTCCCGGAAAGAGGACTGTTTCATTCAGCACAAACACAAATCAGCATTGTTACCTTGTCGCAAAAACGCCCCCACCGGGTCATGTTGGAAGACGGTGGGCCCGTGTCAAAGTATGAGAGTAATAAAAAAACGGGAACTGTTTCATTTTGGGTTTTCCCCTTTTATCGGATGACACTTTTTCCTATGAGTATCCAATAAAGCTTTCTTATCGATTATGTCTGGTTTTTAATCTTCTCTCCCTATTCATCAATTACAATAGAACGTTTCACATTTCTGATTTGTTTAGAATACACCAAGATCGAGACCATCTTCCACTCATTGTGTAACTATTGATTGACTTTCCCACGGCAGGCTTGCTAATCTTGCCAAGAATCTTCTCAAACGTTTTTCTCTTTTCTATAGCACATTCACCCCAGTAAGACCACTATTTGACATTTCCATAGCAATCTGATCTTGAGAAGAATCTTCTCGAAAGTAGGTCATTTGGGTAGACCAGTTGTTGTTTATTTTCCCAGAACCCCTTGGTCGCTCAGCATCTTTGCAAACGTTCTTCCCTCCTCTTTCCCTCCTTTCCGAGTCTCATTCCTACTCATTCACTGTCTCTCATCCTCCCATTTCTCGTTTATCGATTTGCTTCTCCAAAATGAACCCTCCCAATCCATTCCCAATTCTCCGTCTACCGTTTCTAGCTATTGAAGAAGTATTCAAATCATTGCACCCAATCGAAATGTAAGTTACTAAAACTTTCTCAGACTGTAAAAAAAAACGATAGAGAAGTGATGTTTTTGTATTTCTTCATTACTTATTGAACAATTAATTTCAGAATTAACTTCTCAATGATTTCCAAACGGTCAAAAGCAAAAACAAAGCAGATGACTTTTTATTCAAAATACGCAATCTGTCTTCGTATAGATGAAGTATTGGAAATCAAATTTAGTGGAACTAATAATTTGGTATCATGCTTTTATGTGATGACTTCAGACAAACGAATGGATGGAAAAACTGAAAAACATGAACGTGATGATTACATTTTTCGGAAGGTATATAAATATTCGAACGATCCGGTGGATGAATGGAAACAGTTGAGTCAGCATGTATTGGAAATATTCAAGAAGCAGACAATCGACGTTTTATCAATGACTATGGATGCATTCGTTGATCAAAACGTTTCGATTATTGATTTTTTGAAAGCTAATGCGAAATCGGTAGAGGACTGCTGTCTATGCCAGACACGTGGAGAGAATAACGTGGATGAGCATGCTGCGTATTTCCTGAATAACATCACAGTTAATACCCAGTTATCTTCTTTTTTAAGCATTAAAGACAAGAACTTTGTTGGGAATTTTCCAAAACACCTGCAGAATTTATATATCAAGGTTTCGAAATGGATTGGTTATGAGAGACTGTTGGAGATAGATTGTAAGCATGTGATTCTAGCAAATGATGAAATTTCGAATAAGGATATGAATTTATTCCTTAAGAAATGGATAGCCATGGAAACGAATTTGAATCTGGCATACTTGAAACTCGATTATAGAGATATCGAGGAATTCAGAGCACTCGTATTGCACGATATTCCGCATGAAGTGGTTAGTGGAGACGTTTCCAGGATTGTGCCATGGTGAGTGGATCTTTTTTCTTTACTCAGATTTCCTCGCATTAAACCTGTCCCCTAGATAAACAAATGAATCATGAGTTCAGATATAATTTCCATCTTAATTCGTTTTCAGCCGCTACAGGCAAACTCAAGAGATAAGAGGAGGGATCGACATTCGACGAATCGACGGTAAGACTGCCACATTCTTCGTGCAATTTAGTGGATGGGGAGATATTTTTTTAATGTGTATTCACTAATCGTTTTTTCTATCTCTTCTGAACTAACTCTTTCTCAAAGTCGTTCTTTTATCAGATTTATAGCTTTTCGACAAGGAAATGTTTTGATCGGAGACAGTTCTGGAACGGCATTCATTCTGTGTTCCAATCTTTTCCTGTTTTTTAAAGTTTCTGAATAAAGTAATTATTTTTTTAGTCATTAAATAATTTATTGAATTGAATCCACCTCTAGTAGACATTTTGTGATGAATGGATCATTCCGCAGATTATGTGTTATTGTAAGAGCAGAGTAGATCTGACACCGTAGTCAATACTGTCCACAAAGATTCGTAACATCTGTCTTCATTTGTGTATTTCACGTAGACATACAGTGTAGCCATTACGCATCTACCTTAGTACGGCCAGTTGTTCTTATTGTTCAGTTTCCCAGAACCCCTCTGTCACTCAAAATCTTCTCGAACATTCGTTGTCCGGTAGCAGTATATTTTCTCCTCATAAAATCGAAAAAAGGTTTAAGGTGAACGTAAATCAGAGCAGAACTTTGAGAGCTCATAACTGAAAGTATCGGGCGCACTTTAAAAATTTCAGAACCATCTATTCAGATCATTCTAAACTTATCCGCCGGAAAGTTTCAGTGTTTGGAATTCGACTATAGAGAAATCGAAGAATTGAGAGCACACGTATTGCATGATATTCCACATGAAATGGTGAGGTAAGATCAAGCTTCCATCAGAAATCATCGAGGTCAAAGCAATTGTATCGAAAACTGTTATGTCCTTAGGTGGAGGAGAAGTTAATTATAAAACAATTTATTTACATAGTGAGAATCAACAACTAACAAGGGAAGTACACGACGGACCGAGTTGAACTTTTTCTATAAATTTGACCATAGATACTTTCGACCCTGCTGATTCCAAATCTGCAATAAATATCTGCTAAATGCTCACGTAAACCAAGTTATGACCCGTCAAACTTTTCAATTTGTTCACGGTCTTAACCATTTCACGTTTTCATCGACACTTGTACTGTAGAAGCGCAAGTTTGACGGATCATAACTCAGTTCACGTGAGCATTTAGCAGATTTTTATTGCAGATTTGGAATCAGCAGGGTCGAAAGTATCTATGGTCAAATTTATAGAAAAAGTTCAACTCGGTCCGTCGTGTACTTCCCTTATAAGAGTTCTCTACGTCTTATATAGGCAGATCTTCTTGCCACCTGCGACCTCGGGGTTGGACGTTCACTAGGCTAGGCCATGCTAGTTCACGTCACAACACCTCCCTTTCTTCAATGAAAGTCGATTTATCTACTGTCTTGAATTTTCGAATCTTCCACGACATCCAAGGAGACGGAAGCTACGGAAATCGTCAACAGAGACATCGAAGATAGACAAAGGAATGATATGTCTATGAAGAGTAGCAAAGAGTGTTCGTGAGCACTCAACGAAGAAAAGGCACAAATGAAAGGAGAAACCAGACAACACTTCAAAGCAACGATCGAGAAGCGAGAAAATGGATACTACGTCAGACTACCGTTCAAAGAGCATAAGGGAATCCCGGACAACAAACCAATTTGCGTCAAAAGATTGGTAAATGTTACCAAATACCATAATACCGATGTTCTGGAAATGATCGGTGATTGAACTCAATTCGGGTCTCTTTTTTGTTTAATTTCTTTATTATATATTGTAATTTATCCTAACTCCCAAGATCAAACACCGAGCATCTTTTCTTGTCATAGAAAAAATAATTTAATAACGAAAGAATCCTTTATCTATCGAATTAATCGAAATTGAATTGAGTCATAGTTTTTATTAAACTTTTTGTCCCCCGCTCTGTCTGGGAATGTAAACACGCCACCTACAGACAGAGCTTCCTTGTCTCATTCATATAAATACTAAATCATATCGAATCAAATCGAATTCTATCGAATCATCACTTCAGAGCTGTTGCACAGAAATTCTCGAAGATTCATGTGCATTTTTTGGAACACCTCCTTCAGTTTCGTGTACAACGAAGCTAGCTCGACTGGATCGTTAGTTGTGAGTAGCACGTTATCCACGTACAAGTTTTCGATTATTCTTGCGTTGATAGGATCTGGATCGAATTCCAGGTATTGTAAGATTGTCATTGCCAGCAAAAATGGTAAGCTGGTTACTCCGAAGGGGAGACGTGTGAACCGATAGGTCACTATGTTATCCGGGGTTGCATCTTTCTCGGGATCCTTCAACCAAAGGAAACGTGTGACATCTCTGCATTGTTTCTGTAGGCGTACTTGGTGAAACGCTTTTTCGATATCCGAGATCATAAGATATTTACTCAGACGACTTCTGATTAAAATTCCCATTATTTTTTGAAGAATAGAGGGACCTGGATGTAGGCAATCGTTGAGGGACAATTTCCCTTTTTCGTGCGATGATGCATCTAACACTATTCTCGTTTTAGTGTTGTTGGTTTCCTCACAGACTCCTGTTTCCTCACAGATCTCGTTTCCTCACAGACTCCTGTGTCATGAGCTGAGTGTCTTCAATTCCATCGATTCCTCCGAGCTCAACACTTATTTCTGATTCCGAACGATAGTCCACACTACCATCCTCTTCCACTACATCCAACAGGTCCAGATCACTCGGCAAAGAAACCGGAGAATCTGGATCCCGAGGAGCATCGTCAGAGGTGGCAGGGTCATCGTTTGGAAGCGGAGCAGCAACAGCAGGAACATGAAGATCCAATGAATTGTCGGCAGGAGCAGGAACAGCAGGTGTAGGTGACAGTGACGACATAAGGGGGGAGAAAAATAATAGTTATCAGTGGTTCAAAATCCCACGTTTTACGTGATCCCATGTCTGGACTATTCACAACTTCTTCTATGCTTAACACGTGAAGTAGGCGGAGCTTATGAAAAATAGGAAACAAAGGAAAAAAAAAACAGTATTCAAAATCAATGAATTATTCTGAAAAACAAATAGAAATTTTCAGTTTCAAGCTATTTTTCCTCTATTGTGAGCATTCGTGATATTCGACTGCTTGTTAATGTGTTAGCGTAAATGATTCTGGAAGGATTCTGAAAGGATTCTGAAAAATCTGAGACGTTTCATCGCAGTTTCTCGGCGCCGTATGAATACAAAAAGCTTTTGACACTGACCGGGACGAACCGGCACTGCTCTAACGCCCGACATCCACCCTACCCACTCAACCACGCGCGACGGTGTAAGATTCGGAGAGAAGGAGGGAGTCTTGTCTGAGTTCCTCTCTTTTGAAAAAGTTTGCGATGCTGAGATGAAAATGTTGATAGACACAGATGGCGTCAAGTCGTGGAACTCGGGAAAAAGAAATTTGGCATCATTAAGATATAATATCTGATCTTTTTGGTCCAACTTCGAAAAAAATCGGTTCAGTAGGGAGGGCGGCAGCAGGGTTGGGAAATTTCGGGCCGGCCCGGATTCAAAAATGTGCACATTTTTTTCTCAATTTTTTTGAAATTTTCATCAAAAAATAGTTAAAATTCTCCAATATTCTCGTACACTTCAGTTTTTATCGGTATTCCAAAAAATAGTAGAAAATTCGACTTTTTTGGAAAAAATTCAAATTTTTTTGAAAATATTTCAAATGTGTATGAAACAGCTAGTAACATTAAAGAGGAAAAAAAATTAAATTATGTTCAAACGCTATTATTTTGTGTCCGGATTCGAACCAACTAACGGTCGTCAACATTTCTTCTTGCCAGATCGGACGGTCGGCGCGTTCCCCTTTATCCACGCGCCACTGAAGAGGCGCCGCTCTGTGGTGAGGAAAGCGAGCAGCCGACGTTTCACGGGTTTTGCCGACCGCCTCCATCTCTTCTCACTTCGAATTTGGCTTGAAATTCAGTTTTTGATGATCCAGAAGACGTTGTTTTGAGAAATTTGAAAAAAGAAAAAGACGGGCACCTAGTGGTGAAAATTTCTGATCTTTTGGTTCAAGTTCGAAGAAAATCGGTTCAGTAGGGAGGGCTGTAGGATCGGCGACAGACAGACAAACATACAGCCGTTTGCGATTGTTAATAGTAAAGATACTGTACCTGTTTATCTTAGTAAGTCGAAGGATTACTTGGATTCTCTACGATAAGAGTCTCTACGGTAAGAGTTTGTTGTCCTTCGATTAAGGAGATCTAGAGTTATTCGCCTAGCCTACCTACTGCGCTCGCTCTTGAGTTTTGCGATTCGTTTGAGTTGCTTTCGAGCACCGTATTCTCTCACCCCACCAAAGTTCGATTAACTCTGGTCGATGCACCATGTTGAGGAGGTTTATAGGGTTGGTGAACCCAAACCAACTCAAGAAGGGAGAGAGACAGTAACTTAGAAAGCAAGACAAAGAGGAATAGATTAAACGGTTTATTAACGTTATTCTCAAGATGATATATACCTTTGCCAGGCGATGAGGAGCGTAGGGTTCCAGTGGACGAAGTGCTATACGATCGAGACGCCATGACGATGGAACAGTAGACTCTGGAGTAGGCGAAGGAGGCGCGGTAACTCTTAGATACTGATTAGATGGTTCTCGAAAGCTTCCGTTGACTTTGCCACGTAGTAGAGGTCGTCCCGGTGAGAAGAAGTAGTGCATGTCACTCGGTTAGTGGGTAAGGTAGTTTATCAATCTTTGAGGGTAACGATAGGTTCGCCGATGTAATCTTTTTTAATTATGCGTGAAGGTGTCTTCGAGTAAGACTGACCCAGTTGGGGAAATATAGATGGAAGATAATTTCCACGACACTATTGGTCTTCTAGAAATTTCATACCAAAAATTACCCAAAAAAAGAAAGAAACTTATGCATCAACCTAATACCTTCAAACGAAGTTCGTGCGGCGGCAATCCTGAAGGCGTCATTTTATTGAGAAACTCCGTCGTGAAATGCATACTGTCTCTAATCTCTGGTTTTCCATCCTTGTTAGAGATTTCATCGAGCGAAAAATAACATCTGAGTGTTCCTGGCATCTTATCCAACACAGAATTGTTCATCTCCAATGCTTTTTTGTTTCGTGGTGTCAGAATGGCAACTTTTGCCAACTGCTCCACGTCTCCACTTTCCAAAAGATCTCCGAACACCTCATCAGCCAAATCTCCAGTTGATTCGAGTCCTTCGGGAATCTGCATCTCTCCTGTCACAGGATCTCCCATTTTTCCATCGCCAATCTCCAGAAGTCGCTTCTTCCAATCGAGAGCATCTCCTGTGTGTCTCATATTGGTGGTGAGGTGAAAAATCTCGAAATCTTTCCAAAGAAGTGATCGGCTGATGCAATTCGCTATTTGCTCATCCGCACCACCTCTTTCAATTACAGGTAAGACCTGTCTGAAGTCACCGCCCAAAACGACAACTTTTCCACCAAATGGGAGATCGATTCCTGTGACTTCTCTCATGAATCTGTCAACGGTCTCCATAGAAGCCTTTGGGGACATCGGAGCCTCGTCCCACAATACCAACTCGCATTCCAGGAGCCATCTAGCCAGATCGGATCGCAGGTTGATTCGGCAAGTCTTGCATCCATTGTTGATGTCAAGTTTCATGACTGATGGAACTGTTCTGCCGTTTGGAAGCAGAGCGGCCGCGATACCGACCCAGGCCATCGTCAGAATCTTCTTTTTCATTCCCATGATGATGTTCGCAAGATAGTTGTAGACATAAGTCTTCCCACTGCCACCTGGACCATCTAGGAAGAATAGACCTCCGATTCCAAGTGATTTCAGAACTGCATCTATGAATTCGGCTTGCTCCTTGTTGAGGGACTCCCTCATCTGCTCTCCTAACTTCTTGCACATCTCATGGTCGATGACTTGTCCATATCGATGAATTCGGGTGTACGATCTTTTGATCCACTTTCTGAGATCCTCATTCATTGCCTCCATTCTGTCGAACATGTCGAAGTAGGCCATAGCTTCAGATTCAGATTTGGAGTAACCTTGGTGTTCAAAATCTTCTGACAGATACCCCAGAAATCTGAAATCGATCTATATATTGAACGTTTCAAAGTGGAAATTCTTACTTATCCCAGAGTGCTTCCGCGTTGTCGATTGTCTCGAAAAGAAGAAGAGTCACGAAGAGCCCACGAAGCTGACACGGAGAATGGAAGTGGACAGCTTCTTGGAGTGTTTGCTCGTAGATTGTGTCATCAGACAGGAATCCGGATGCTCTTGCTGCTTCTACGAAAGTGTTCCATTTGTGACCTTGGACTGTCCGAAGATCCTCACAACTTGTGGATCCCTTTGTATACAGAAGAAGTTGTCTGAGAGCAAATTTCTCACGGTTCCTGGGAGATATGAAGTACATGCGTCCAATCGAGAACTCTTTCGTCTTCCTGGAATTCCATGTTCCCGTCTTCGAGTTGAAGATCAAATGTTCGGGCATCTCGTGGTAGTAGAAGCTTCTGGAGTCCCGAAGATTCAGTGGAAAAGTTCCATCCGATTGAACAGCTTCAGCAGACTTTTTATAGACTTCAAACCACGCCGTCAACTTCGAATTCGTGGATTCAGCTCTGGCCAATGCTTCAGCTTCTTTTCCTTGTTGGAATAAAACTTGTTGATCTCCTGGAAGATGTACCGGCAACTGAACGACTGAAACACTTCTTTCTGACATCGGGAAACCGAATAGATGATGTGCGGCTTCTGGAGCGCACACGTATCTCGTATCCAAGTATTGTTTGATCTCATCAATCACTTGATTCGGATTTCCAGCTCCATCGAAGCGAAGGACAATAGAAGCTCTTGTGGTTCCCTTATAAACATATTTGTAGAGATATTTCACTGAAGAAATAGCTCCACACACTTCTACATTTATGTGGCACTTGTACTTCATCAAAAACCATGAGTTGTAAGGAACCACGTGTTGATTTGTCAGCTTCACAACATTCCGTCCCATTTTGTACTCATAGAAACGCCCGTCGTCACGTCTTCTGTAAAGGGAGAATCCATCGTTGTCAGTTGAAGTTGTCTCTCTAAACTCCTTTGGGAACTTCTTGGTGCAAACGTCTCCTCGCATACATGGAGAATTCGGATTGTGGACACCGCATGGACGGTGCATCATCATCGTTGTAACCAATTCGTAGAGGAGGGGATTCTCATCTTTGTCCGGAATCTCGGCAGAAATCAGACGATCCACGTCAGCAGCCGTTCTGAAAATATAGAAAGAAAATATGCCGAAATGTGATTTCAAAACTAACCGTGGTTTGGAGCCTGGCTTCAGTATCAGAAGCATGTGGACATGGGGAAGTCCTCTTTTCTGAAATTCGACGACATATATATATGCCATCACCTCTTCCAGGCCATTTCTCTGGAATAGATCTCGCTTGATCTCATCGATTTTCATCTTGAAAACTCGAGCCACGATATCTAGACGATCTGTCGCAGTTTGTCCATTTGCCACAGATTCCTGATTCTCATCCCATTTCGGATTGCACGTGACGGTGATAAAGAAGTCCGGTTTTCCGTACTTCGCAACGCCACTCATGGCATCTTGATACTTCTGAACCATGTCTAGAGGAGATCCCGTGTGTGAAGCTGGAAGAATTATCCGTACTCCAACTGGTCCTTTTTCTTCTCCGGCCACGTAATCTTGAAGTCCAGACATTTGCTCGGAGACTTGCTTGATTCTGCAGATAGAAGTTGAGTCTATTCTGTTCTACACGGCTCCAGACGTCCACCACATACTGTTGCATCAGTTTTCCAGCTCGAAAAAGTGGGCGGAACGTCTTCCGGACATGCAGATTGAAAGCGTAGAATTCTCGCATCGTGACATTGACTTTGTTTCCTTTCTTCTTGGTGTATGGAATTTTCGAATGCCATTCCATCTGGCCTTTTGGAAAAAGAAGAGGATACGTCATTGGATCGCAGTTTGGGTCGATGACGTGAAGAGATTGGAGCTTCCCACTCTTCTGATGAACTGTCATACCTCGCTTTCCAGGAATCTCTTCTTCATCTCCGACGTATACGACTGCGACTTCATCAGCAGTTGGATTCTGATATCTGAAGATTTCAAGTACGGAAAAGAGTCAAAATTTTAAAATTTACCTTCTCTGGTCGTCTTGACTTCTGATTTGAAACGTCATCTTGACACTTCTTTCCGGCCTCTTTTCCAGAGCAGCTTTCTCTTTTTCTTCTTTTTCAACTTCAAACATCATCTTGAATTATTTAGCATGTGGATGATGTTGTTTCAGAATATCGATCAGCTTTTCGAATATTTCTTTTGAGCATGAAGAATTCATCTCTCGGCCGGCCAACTCAGCAGCAGCTTGCTCCGTATCAATGATGAAGATTTGGGCGAAGTTCCGAGGTTCTCCTGGAGCCGGATGAAGATCTCCTAGCAGGTGGTAAACCTGGAAGAAGCAGACTAAGAGGCAGTTATTTGATCTATTATATTCAGAATAAGAATTTTAGTACGAACCTGTTTGTGTACACAATATGTGTAAGGACCTCCGCGGGGCAAATTCACTTCAGCCTTCATGCAAGCCACTGCAGTTGAGTTGTTATACTGACGTATATTCTCACGAAAATTCTTTGCGTCGGCTCTTAACTTCTTCTTCTCATCATCATCATCGGCCTCTTCTTTAATTGGAGTCACGTAGAGCTTGGTGAGGAAGGACGGCAGCTCATTCTGATTTTCAAGTCGAATCGCTCCAGAAGAGCAGCACGCCGTGAACACTCCTTGTTTTGTGGTTTCATCTGAAATCAATACTCCATCAGGATGGTACGATCACAGGGAGTCTATGAATTCAGAATGAGACTTTAGAGTTTCAGCGTCGAGTTTCGAACGTACAGAAGCTTATTCTAGAGAA
The DNA here is from genome assembly GCA_002259235.3 of Caenorhabditis latens. Classification (NCBI taxonomy): domain Eukaryota; kingdom Metazoa; phylum Nematoda; class Chromadorea; order Rhabditida; family Rhabditidae; genus Caenorhabditis; species Caenorhabditis latens. The sequence continues at coordinate 16,025,228 of CM056095.1, forward strand.
GCAGGTCACCGTTCGAAAAAAAAATCAAATTCAAAGTGGGCATCTGGTTGTGCACCCGTAGCAGCTATTCCAAGAAGAGTTCCTAGGCGTGCCGACTTCCGAACTCGGTTGGTAGCATTTCGGAGAATTCGTTGCTTGACTGTCTCTTTTGCTCGACTGACAGCATTTCGAATCCGGGTTGATGACCTTCTTTCCTTTACGACGTCATCAGGCTCCTCCGACCGCCTCGAGGCTGCACGGGACGCTACTGAAGCACATCTACTCGTTTTCTGTTCTTCAGATTCTTTACTCCGATTCTTTGCTTTCTGGCTGGATAAGCGTCTATTTATGGACGACTTCTTTGAATCTGACTGTTGGAATCGTAGAACTGCTTCAGCGTCAGCTGCGAGTTTCAGACAGTGTTCCCGATCGTCTTGATTTTCTGCTTGTCGTTTGACAGCAACTCGCATTGCGTCGGCTGCTTTTTTCATCTGAAGTCATCATCCATTTGTGCATGCATTGGAAGAAAAGAGACATACCTTTTTCTTATCTCGTTTCCTCACAGACTCCTGTGTCATGAGCTGAGTGTCTTCAATTCCATCGATTCCTCCGAGCTCAACACTTATTTCTGATTCCGAACGATAGTCCACACTACCATCCTCTTCCACTACATCCAACAGGTCCAGATCACTCGGCAAAGAAACCGGAGAATCTGGATCCCGAGGAGCATCGTCAGAGGTGGCAGGGTCATCGTTTGGAAGCGGAGCAGCAACAGCAGGAACATGAAGATCCAATGAATTGTCGGCAGGAGCAGGAACAGCAGGTGTAGGTGACAGTGACGACATAAGGGGGGAGAAAAATAATAGTTATCAGTGGTTCAAAATCCCACGTTTTACGTGATCCCATGTCTGGACTATTCACAACTTCTTCTATGCTTAACACGTGAAGTAGGCGGAGCTTATGAAAAATAGGAAACAAAGGAAAAAAAAAACAGTATTCAAAATCAATGAATTATTCTGAAAAACAAATAGAAATTTTCAGTTTCAAGCTATTTTTCCTCTATTGTGAGCATTCGTGATATTCGACTGCTTGTTGATGTGTTAGCGTAAATGATTCTGGAAGGATTCTGAAAGGATTCTGAAAAATCTGAGACGTTTCATCGCAGTTTCTCGGCGCCGTATGAATACAAAAAGCTTTTGACACTGACCGGGACGAACCGGCACTGCTCTAACGCCCGACATCCACCCTACCCACTCAACCACGCGCGACGGTGTAAGATTCGGAGAGAAGGAGGGAGTCTTGTCTGAGTTATATATATATATTTATTGACAGAAAGAATAACAGAAGAAAAACATAAGAAATGGGGAGACTAGATACATCCCTCACGAGATGGACTAGTAACATATGAAGGAAAATGTGAGAGAATTGGCAAAAGGGGTAAAATAACCGGGAGAAAATTGACGAAGTTAACAAGTTGAAGAAAGAGAAGAAAAACCGGGGGAAAACAGGCAATTAACTGAAATACTAAAAACGGTTGATAGAGGAGTTAAGGAGAGTTTCGAATTTAGAAGGAGGAAGGAATTGGGAAACATTAGAGGTAATGGCATTCCAGATTGGAATGGTGGAAGCAAAAAAGTCGGGGATAGAAGGATGGCAGCAAATTAATGTCATGGGACGACGAGGGGATTGGGAGATTTTTACATGATAATTAAGGTGGGGGAAATATGTGGCACCACAAATAAAGTTATAAAGAAGGAGGAGTTGGGATTTGAGTCGGCGGTGCCGAAGGGAGGCAAGGTTAAGAATTTCAAGACGGTGGGGGTATGAGGAAAAGGAGATGTTACAGCGTTGTAAGACTTTACGAGAAAAGAGACGGAGGGGTTTTTCAAGAGAGTGAGAAAGGAGGCTAAATGCAGGAGGGGAATATACTGTGCAACAGTACTCCAGGAGAGGGAGGACATATGTTTTGAACAAAGAAATATAGAAATTGGGAGAGAGGGATTTAAAAGATTTAAATAGTTGGTTACACCTGAGGAGAGAGAGATTGACAGTGCGGGTGATGTGGGTGCGGAACTTGAGTTTAGGGTCGGTGAGGAGACCGAGATCTCTAACAATGGGAGAGTCGGGAATGGAGAAGGAGTCAATGTGATAAGAATGGGATACGTTATGAGAACCAAGACGGAGCAAAGTGGTTTTGGAAGGGGCTAGTGGGAGAAGGTTAGTGTTGGCCCAAGAAACTAAAGCGTCAATGCCAGATTGGAGGAGAGTGGGGCAGTGGGAGAATATTTTGACATCATCAGCAAAGGCACAGAAATGGAGGTCTGGAGGAAAGGAGGAGAGGAGGTCATTAATAAATATGAGAAACAGGAGGGGACCACTACATGTGCCTTGTGGGACACCGGAAGGGATGAGGGAAATAGAGGGATCAATATGACCGTTAACCCTGACAGAATAGGATCGGTTACTCAGGAAATCAGCAAACCAGTTAATAATAGGGGAGGGGACACCAAAAGAGTGGAGTTTGGCAATAAGAAGTTGGTGATCGACCTTATCAAAGGCTTTCTGGAAGTCGAACAATATAATATCAAGGGTTTTGTGAGATTTGAGGATGGACTTGTAGGCCGACACAGAATAAATTAAGGATGAAGTACAAGAACGACGGGGAAGGAAACCAAATTGATAGGGGTTGAATTTATGGCTAAAGGAAACAACAAGATATCTACAGATAATACGCTCGAAAATACGGGCGAATGGATCGGTGAGGGAGACGGGGCGATAGTTAGAGGGGTTGGAGGATATACCTTTATTACAGATAGGAATGACAGTGGCGTGCTTCCAAGAATTAGGGACTTGAGAGGATTCATAAGAACTAGTATAAATAATAGAGAGTGGGAGGGCAAGAGATGTGGCACAGTATTTAATAATGAAATAATTGATGAGATGAGGGGAGAAACCACTCAGAGAATTTTTGGCCTAGGATCGGCGCGTGCGCCGCCGAAATGGCGTTTATGCCGGTCAAAACGGCGTAAGCGCCGCTGAAAATGGCATTAATGCCACCTGTTATGGCGCTTTCGCCGAATGATTAACGAACGGCGCAGGATTAGGAAGCAAGAAGTTTCAGATCGGCGAAAGCGCCGCAATCGCGCCGGGCGGAGAGGAGGCGGCCAGGGAAGGGCGCAGCTGTGGCCAGGAAACGGTGTTTATGCCGTTCGTTGGCCGGACCTTGGAATGCTTACTTGCGCAGATCCATGTTGACTCATTATTTGTTCAGTATTTTTTTAATGTTCATATTTTTACTCTACTTTCTGATTATTTACTGATTCGAGATGTAAAAACGACGAAAAAGAAGTCAAACACAGCACTCTTTTACAATCTATTCCCAGCAGTCTCTCAAATCCAAGCCATTTCCTAGTTTTGATCAGTATATGAGAGTCTAACTCATTGTTAATTTTGATATTCTCCAGGAGATATGCTGCGTGTTTGTCTACGTCATTCCTCTCTTCCAACTGATTCAGATGGCAATCGGAAACTGATTTCACATTAGTCTTCAATCGACGGTTTCCCGAATATTTCCAATATATATTCACACAACTGTTTCCATTCATCCACGGGATCCTCCGAATACTTGTATACCATCCGTGAAATGTAACCACCACTTTCATGTTCCACAGTTTTTCCCTCCATTAGTTTGTTTGATGTCATTAGATAAGTACATGAAACCAGGTTATTTGTTCCATTAATTGCTATTTCCATTGCTTTGTCTACACAAAGACAGATGGCATATTTCGAATAGAAGGTCATATTTTTTGTTACTGCTTTGGCTCGTTTGGAAGTCATAGAGATGTTGATTCTGGAAGAGATTACTCAATACATTATCTATCGAAAAAGCCTTTCTAGTGACTTACATTTCGATTGGATCCATTGCTTTGAATACCTCTTCAAGAGCTAGAAACGGTAAACGGAGTATCGGAAATGGTTTCGGACGGTCCATTTTGAAGGAACAATCGGGAGACACGGAGTGTGGAAGTGGGGCAATAAAAAAGAAATCTACAGATGCATCCACGGTTATTGGTAAACCGTTGATTGCCGGTTTTTTGAATATTTTTTCCAAATACTTGAATACCCTCCGTGAAATGGAACCATCACCTTCCGCAGTTTTTTCCACCATTTGTTGTCCTGATCTTATTTCATAAACACATGACACCAGATTATTAGCTCGTTTAGAGATCATTGAGAAGTTGATTCTGAAAGAGATTGTTTGATAAGTGATGTGGGAATCCAAAAAAAAACAATCACTGTTCTATATTTTTTCACAACTCAAGAAGGTTTTAGTGACTTACATTTCAAAAGGATCCATCGCTTTGAAAACTTCTTCAAGACGGAGAAGACGGAGAATCGGAAACGGTTTCGGACGGTCCATTTTGAAGGAGCAATTGATAGACGTGTAATGGTAGGATGAGGGAGGGTTAGTGAGTGAGAATGAAAGAAGGGAAGAACGGTCGAGAAGATTCTGAGCGACCAAGGTGTCCGGGGAAACTAGACAATAAGAACACCTGGTCTACTAAATTGACCCACGTTCGAGAAGATTATTCTCAAGATAAGATGGCTATGGAAACGGCAAATATTGGTCTTACTGTGAAAGAGTACATTGAAGAAGTGTGATGGAAGGAGTGAAGAACGTTCGAGAAGATCCTTGCCAAGATTAGCAATCCCCAGTCGTGGGAAAGTTAATCATTGGTTTACCTGTACAGAGGGTTTTTTGGCTTCACAAATAGAGGCAGATGGTCTCGCTATTGTTGTATTCTGGGCAATACAAAATGAGAAAGATCCCGTGATTGCCAATTGAAGAACCACCATGAGGATCTCAAAATATTCAAGGTCCGGCCCGGCACTATTTCTAGTCATCAAATCATTGATTGAATTGAATCCACCTCTAGTAGACATTTTGTGCTAGATACATCATTGAATATATTAAAGGAGGACAGAAGTCATATTTTTTTTTCAGATTCTGATACTTCAACTTATATCGTAAAAAAAAGAAGAAAAAACACGAACATTTGTTTAAAAAAGCAAGAAAACGAAAAATCGAGCAATAAAAAGAAATAATATTGTCCGAGAGGACTACACGGGGGCAAAAATTCGCGTGGGAAAACTCTTCCACAAAAGCTCCTTTTGAGCCAGGAAAACGTGAATTTAGGGCATTTAGAGCGATTTTTAGCACATGCTCCAATGATGAAAGTTGTTCAGAATTTTCTGAAGTATCAGAATCTGAAATAAAAAATATGACTTCTGTCCTCCTTTAAGTGATATCGTTAGACCCGATTAAATCTGCCACAGTTGCCTATTCTGTGCACAAAGATTATTATCATCTCTCTCTATTTGTGTATCTCACCTAGTGTAGCCATTACGCATCCAGACCAGTTGTTCTTATTGTTTGGTTTCCCAGAACTCCTTGGCCACTCAGATCCTTCTCGAACATTCTTCTCTCCTCCTTCCATCGACTATTGCCCCTCATTCCTACTCATTCACTCTCTCTTATTTTCTCATTACTCGTCCATCGATTTGCTCTTCCAAAATAATCCCTCCGAAACCGTTCCCGATACTCCGTCTCGCCTCCCGATGGATCCATTCGAAATGTAAGTGTTGTCAACTTTTGCTATAATGTTAACAGCGCAAAAATTCCATGACTCATGAGATCTTTTAGAGTCGACTTCTTCATGATATCTAAATGGGCAAAACAGTCGGGTTTTCTGTATCAAAAAAGTCAATTTTTGACCAAAATACGTTTCCACAATTCGCGAAATCTGAAAACCTGAAAATAGTGGATTTTCAGTGCAAAAAAACTAAAGAATTGAGTAAGAACGAGTGAAAAATCGGCTCAAATCGGCCGAAAACCCGCGGCCAACCCTCCCCTTGACGCAATTCTCGATTGCGTACGATTGCGTACTCGGCATTTAATTTGACGCGCAACAAATTTATATCAGATTCAAAACTAAAATGCCTCGTTCTCCGTGAGTTTTCAACCGTTTTCTGAAATTTTTTGACAAAAAAATTGATTTTCCAGCAGTCGATATGATAAGGATCGTCGGGATCGTGATCGTGACCGCCATCGATCTCAAAAAGATCATTCTAGTGTAAGAAATCGAAAAAATTCGAAAAAATAATATTTCTTTGCTTTAGGAAGTGTCAAAAATAAAGGAAAAGATGCTTAGCAATCTAGAGTCCGCCCGTTCGTCTGGAATTTCAGATTTTTCTAATTTTTCCGCCCAAAAATCACAGAAATACGAAGAAATAACGCCGGCGGAGCATTTGGCGAGGAATAAAGTTATCGAGCCGATTTTTGCAAAAAAATCACAAAATCAAGCTAAAAATTGTCGAAAAATCACAATTGCAAATTGAAAAATAGTCGAAAATTCACATTTTCAAGCCAAAAATTGTCAAAAATCAAAATTTCATCCTTAATTTCCCTTACTGAACTCTTAGCTACTCTGTCCTCCTATTCCTGTTTGGACTCTGGGAATAATTTTACGGGCGCCCTCTCTGTACAAACCTATTGTGATGCGCGCTCTGCCGGTGCTACGGTAAGCGCGCTCTACCGTTCCAAGAAATGACATATGGGCTGCGCAAACAGACAAATGAATAAGTAGCATTCAATCATCTCATCATCTCCCATTGAGCTTGGTCGTTTGTTTTTTTCTTCTCTCGTTTTTACCCGTTCTCTCTTCTCTTCCTAACTACCCTTCCTAACTTTTCATTATTTCGGTATCCTGTCATCTACCGCTCTACGGAATGACATATGGGCTGTGCAATCTGTCTTCTATAGACGGATGAGTAAGTTCGATAGATGTATCTCATCATCTCCTATTGAGATTCTTCGTTTGTTTTTTCATCTCTCGCTCGCTTTCCCTTCCCCCCCCCCGATAGTCTTTGCTTCCTTTTTCGCTCATTTCCCTCTCAAAATTCCTTTTTTTCTATCTCATAATTTTTACTTTGTTCAAACTTCTGTTTTCTTCTCTTATTTTCAATTTCTTTTCCATTAATTCACTGGTTTCGTACATCTCCTTTCCTTCTCTCTTCCCCTAATCCATGTTTTCTTCTCCGGTTTCACATTTTTACCCGCATTTTTTTCCTACTTCCTTCCCCATATTCTCGTTTTCTCGCTCATCTCATTATTCTTCCAGATATCAATACCTTTTCAGTCTTTGCACAATGCATCGTTCTTTGATCCCGAATACGGACGAATTGAGATGTCGCGAAGAAGAATCAGAGGAATCAGATGAAGAATCAGAAGAATCAGAACAAGAATTAGAAGAAGAAGAGAAGGAAAAAACACAACCAAAAGATAAAGAAAAAGAAAAAAAAGAAAAGGAGCAACACAATTATTATGTAGAAAGACAAAAACGATGGAGGGTGGAGCAGACTGACGAAGTACACGAGCTCGACAACTTTTTTCATGCTGCACTTGCATGTTACCCGGGTCCACCAAAGAGTAAGCAGGACAAAAATATAACATAGAATTACTCATATTTTACAGACTACGTTCCACCGGAGGTCGAAGAACCGGGGCCAGACGCTTCAAGAGAGGAGCACATGAGATATGCCCTCCGCCATCAGAAGTTGTTCATGCACTCGTCAGACCATCAAGTTCCATACGTGAGAGACCTGCATGTAACCGAGAGGCAAACAATCCTGATGCTTCAACCAAAGGTTAAGGCTGAGTTTGGAAAAATGCTCACGATCTTCGACGAAACACTTCAGAAGATGAAGATAAGGAAGGAAAATGGTTTGCCGCTTATTGAGATGAAGGAAGATGAGGAAGAGGAGGATGAGGACGAAGAGGATGAGGAAGAGGAGGAGGAAGACGAGGAAGATGAGGATGAAGAAGAGGAAGATGAGGAAGAGAACCAGCCGCCGGTAAAAACAGACAGATCCCGACGGGAGCCGAGAGATGCAAACGAGCTAGGACAGTCGAATCAAGAAAATGGTTTGCCGGTAATCCGAATCAAAGAAGAGAAAGAAGATGATGAAGAGGAAGAAGATGATGAAGAAGAAGAGGAAGATGAGGAAGGCTACCAGCCACCGGAGAAAAGAAACAGATACCGATCGACTGACCGGAGATATGACCCGACTGAGCCAGGACCGTCGAATGGATATTGGTATTGAGTGAGAATTCCGGCTCCGGGACATTTCGCCACCGGACATTTCGCCACCGACTTTCGGAAAATTTCCAAAGCTTTATGAAGAGAAAAACATATCACCTTAATTGGCATAATTAACACGTACTAATGTCCCGGAGCCGTTTTTTCACTCCAATTATCACTTCCTCCTCTCGACTCTTCATTTTCTAACTTGAAATCTTTTTCTTCTTTCTTCAAATGTTGACGTTTTGCTCATTCCGAGTCCCGGATTCCTCTTTTCCTTTTCCAAAACCACTTCTTCAACTTCCAATTTTCATTTTTCCATCCTGGAGTTCCCATTGAATAATTCACCTGCTTCTACTTCTTCTCTAAAATCCATACTTGTCAACCGGGCCGAAACGGGCCGACACGGGCCGGCGCGTAACTCGCTAAAAATTCAATATTATGAGCTAAAAAATATACCAAAATGTAGATCTCGGCGAGTTCTATATCCGCGACTTACTACGGGTCGGATAGCGGATCGTTAATACGTCACGGGCCGGGAAGAAGGACCAAAAAACGCAAAAATGGCTAAAGGGCCCGCGGCACACGAACGATCCGCTATCCGGCCCGTACTGGGTCGCAGAGATAGATCTCGCTGAGATCTAGATTTTGGTATATTTTTCAGCTCATAATGTTGAGTTTTTATGCGCCGGCCCCTGTCGGCCCGTTTCGGCCCGGTTGACAAGTATCCTAAAATCCCTTCTTCAACTTCATCATCCGATTTTCCGTTCTTATTCCTGTTACCGCTTTGAATCCCCCCTCCACCATTGTTTTGCCTTTTCCCGTCCCCAGATCCTCTCTCTTCTCCTCAGACCCACAGATTTCCCAGATTCCGTCTTTTTCTCACTTGGAATCTATTTGTTCTTACTCAGATCCTTCAATTCGCTTATATCCACTTTTTCCCCAAATCTCTTCATTTCCTTCCCCACATTTTCTTTATCGCCTCATGATTGAATCTCGCCAATTCCCTCTGTTTCATTTTTTGTATCCCCCGACTCCTTGTTTTTGTTCATGATATGTTATGTTTCAATTTTCGTACTTTTTTCTTTTCAATAAATGTTTGTTAAACCAAACATATTCTGTTCCATTTTTCACAATCTCGGTTTCCTCATTCCGAAACGAATACCACTTATTCACTTTCCCATGTCTATCAGCCACGAACTCCTCGGAATATAATTGAGCCAACAAATCCTACCTCCATCAGACATATTCTTAGTACTCATTCACTTTCCTATAGGTCATGCAATTCATCAGTGTAGATAACACACACCCACCTTCAGTAAAACCAATATTTGACCTTCCCATAGCCATCTAATCTTGAGAAGAATCTTCTCGAACGTGGGTCAGTTGGTTTAGACCAGTTGTTATTATTGTTTAGTTTCCCAGAGCCCCTTGGCCACTCAGAATCTTCTCGAACAGTCTTTCATTCTCCTTCCATCGCCTCCTCATTCACTCTCTTTCTCATTCTACAGATACTTGTCTATCGATTGCTCCTACAGAATGGACCCTCTAAAACCGTTCCCAATTCTACGACTACCGTTTCTTGCCATCGAAGAAATCTTCAAAGCGATGCATCCAGTAGAAATGTAAGCCATATTGTGAATAAAGTAATAGTACATGGATGTTTTCTACTTCTACATTAGTTGCTGAGTAATCTCTTTCAGATTAAACTTCTCAATGATTAGCAAACGGACCAAAGCAGTAGCAAAGTGCATGAGCTTCTATCCGAGATATAAAATATATCTTCGTATAAAAGAGACGCTTGAAATCTGGTTACTTGGAACAAGGAATGTGGTCGTTTATGTAATGACATCAAATAAAGAAATGAATGGAAAAATTGAGGAAAACGAATGTGGTGCGGGCATATTACCGGTTCCATTAATTGTACGAAAGGTATTCAAGTATTCGAAAGATCCCGTGGATGAATGGAAACAGTTTTGTAAATACGTATTGGACATATTCAAGAAGCAGTCGATCGACGATTTATCAATGACAATGGATGAATTTGTAGATCACAACGTTTCGATTATTGACTTTTTGAAAGCCAATTTGAAGTCTGTAGACATATGCACTCTATCTCAACGGGATAGAGAGATCAATGCAGATAAGCAAGCTGCTTATCTTCTTGACAATATAAAAATTAATTCTGAGCTATGTTCCGACGTATAGTAATGTTTCGCATATAAAAGGCGGATTTATATTTGCAAACTCATTTATTGTGTGAACGCGTTAGTGGATTACATTCAGAAGGTTGGGACTAGGGAGCGGGTGCAAAGCAAGGGATAAGGTTAAAGTGTAAAACTACAAAAGACTGCCTAGAATGAGCGTTTCCACTCCTTATATAGGGAGAGGCGAGAGAATGAGAGAGTTTAGAGAAGCAGAGATTGGCGCCATGGTGAACGGTTTGGCGGGCGAAAGGAAGTTGGCGGCGAGCGAGAGAGTACTGACGAGGAGACGCGAGGCGGTGAGACGGTGAAAGTTTGCAGGTCTGATCGTGTGAAGCGTTCGTATTGAAGCGAAGTGTAGTGATGCGAAGTGATGTGAAGTGCACACATTTGATAAAGAAGGAGATAACGCTAACGAGACCGAAGGGATCGTTACACCTCCCCCCAACATCTAGAAAATAGTCGACCTCGACTAGTCAAATGTGTGCTCATCTTGACGCCATCCTGATCTTGTAGATGTGTGACTTTGGATCCTTGACTCCTTTCCTGACTGAATCCTTTCCGGTTGGTCTCCTATCCTTCCATCCTAATCTCCATCCATATCCATCCTCTCTCTTTCCATCTTGTTTCTGATCTTCTTTCCATCACTTCTCTCTTCTCTATTGCGGGTAGTTGGGTGGGTAAAATTGAGTTGAGTATGTGAGTTAACATGAATGCTTATGAGTTGCTTGGGGCCTTACGGGTCTGACAATCTTGTGGGACTGCTTACGAAAATGTTCCTTAGATTAGGTCTGGTGGGTGACAAGTGAAATGGGTACAGGTGCATAAAACGAGTGAGTATGGGCTTGGCCTAACATTGAAAATCTTACGAAAATTATTAGTTGGGAATGGGTAAAACATGCTCAAGATAATGATCGACTATGGGGTGGCTCGAATCCAGTAGCGGCTAAATGCGCTTGTTCCGACGTAAGTAGAGTCCTTGACTTGACGATCGTATCCTTCCAAGAAGTTGTTCTTGACTGACATTGACAGTCTTGTCCAAAATGTGTGTGACAACAAAGTGACGGCGACGGGATGATCACTCCTTTTTCCTTGTCAATTTCCTTCCGTTGTATCATAAGGCGTGGATGTGCATATAGAGCTTGAAATCAGAGGTGTGATTGAGCTGCTTGACGTTGAGTATCAGTCGTTGAGCGATTGGCTTGACCGTTTGGTTGTTCTGGAATCAGCAAAGTTATTCAATGAAGCGGTGAGGAGGACACATTTAATCAACGGGAAAATAACGAAACCGAAGGGTTCGTTACCCCTCCAACCTTATCGAGATTGCCGACCTCGGCAAGTTAAATGTGTACTCCGAACTGTTTTGGACGGTCAATACACATGACTTGCGCTTATGCTTGTTTTTGAGTACTGATGTCCTTCGTGACTATAATGTTCCGTTTGGTGTTGTGGCTGACTCATCTTTACAGCGGGTTTGAGAACATGCGTGTGACGCTGGACCAACTCCGGCTGAGACCTTCTCTGATTGAGTTGAGAATTCCTGAAATTGTATTCCAAACCGGCAGGATTGAATGCCACAAGATAGTTTATGTCTTTGAGTATCCACATGCTATTCGCGAACTAGCCAACACTTGTAGTTGTTTGGGTTTGCTTGAACTTGAGCTTGTACATGTAGTTGTCACTCAATCTGGTTGTTGATGTATTTCTTCATTTGGAGTTGTTGCTGATGACTCATCTCTTCTTACGAACAGGGAGCATGAACTTGAAGTATGAGAGGCTTTTTAAATTAGTATTCTAAAACGTTTTTTTAACTGTCTGGGACACAAAACATGATTGATTAGTACGGAAATTGGATAAAACTTTGATAAAACTGGTTGGATTTAGTCTATTGATTTGGTCTAGAGCTTTGGCTTTCATCTGAAATCTCTTGAAGTCTGACGTGAGGGCTGCTTTCAGTAGTTCTCCGCACTTGTCTTTGGTGCCCGGCGGATCTTGGACTTGAGTTCCTTCTCCTTGACTGCTTGTTTGATCTGGTCTTAACTCGAACTGGCTTGTTGTCTCGAACTTTTTGAACTGGATCTGTGGGTTGCTGAAGTGAGCTGATTGTTTCCGTTAGACTGATTGTGTTACACGGTACTGAAAACAATATCTGAGGAGAATGTTTACTTCCCAAAAGTATAACGTCTTCACCAATCTGTAATCTGGCGTTTCTGAAATCAAACTGGATGGGTGGCATTCTTGAGAGTAAATCAGTTCCGATGAGGATTTCTACTCCACCGGATGTCTCTGGCGTACATCTACTTACTGTAAAATGTGTCTTGTGACGGATTTTGTAAGACCCAATGGTATAAGTGACCATAGCTGCTCCAGAAATTTCAATTGCATTCAGTCCAAAACCTGCAGCATGAGTGCTAAGTGACTGTTCAAGTTGTGTTATTCCCAAAGCTTTACACATATGCTTACTGCTGACTGTTAGCTGAGCTCCAGTATCAATGAGAGCTGTCGTTGCATACCCGTTTGCTCTAATAGGTACACTATTCATGTATGGGCACACGTTATTCGTTGAAGATGCTTGTCCAACTTCTGGAATATGTTGACCATTGTTACCTGACTCGTGTATGATGCTGACGTTGTTGAACTTGACTTGTTTCTGTGTTCTTCCTTCTTGCTCTTTCTTAAGCTTCGAGATTTGCGCATCTTTAAACTGGAGTTGTTCATCCTTCAGTTCGATCTGCTGTTTGAGCTTCTCAACCATCTCGTTATCTTTTGAAGTCTCAATTACTGGCAAAGTTGACATGGGAGTTGGCTCATGATTAGAGTGAGACCTGTGTTTCTTGTTGACTTGAACCTCTCGCCAACAATCAGATGCATGGTGACCTTTAGTCTTACAGTTGTGACAAGTGCCCTTGACTTTACCGTTCTTCAGCGGACGCTCTGAAACTCGTTTTGCATGAACTGCAGTCACCTGTGGTAAGCGTTCCTTTGAGTGACTGATGATGTTCCCTGGCACGTCACTTTCTGCGTTGAGATCTGCTTCTATCTTCATAGCACGCAACAGAATCTCTTCTGGCTCTTTGAGATCTTCTTTTATGATCTGCAACTTGATGTCAAAACTCAAACCTCTAGTGAATGTGTCAACGATCATGTGTTTTGCGAACTCATTGTTACTATCACCGTAAGCAAGTCTTGCGAGTCGTACAATTCTTCTGTAGAACACTTCCACTGCTTCTCCAGCTAATCTTTTTACTGATCGGAGTTGGTTTTTCGCTGCTGAAACTTTATGCGACCTACCGAACCTGTGTCGAAGCGCGTCAATGACATCTTGAAATGAAGCATCTTCGTTCTCCTTGATAACTTCTTCTGCTTTGTCTCGAGCATCTTCAATCAAGTAATTGAGCAAATACGTACGATACATCTCCGGCTTTATAGTTGACAATGCAATGCGATCTCGGAATGTTCTCTCAAAAACGTTGAAATCTTCGTCGATCTTTCCTGCGAATGACTGCAACTGGGGACCACTAGCAAACGAAATCATAAAGATTCTGGGATATATCTGAAGCTTGGTGGCTGAAGCCGTTGAGAAAAATGCAGGCTCGTCAGGTGTATTACTAATCACCACACCGACGTTTTTCTGCGGAGGCGAACCAGTAACACCAGTGGGCCCCGCTGGGCAGAATACGAAAGCGGTTGTTACCTGTTTTCTTGTTGAACAAGACTGATGTGACGTTGAAATTCTCATCTCTGTGTCGTTGTCTATCGCTGCTTTCTGATGTGTGTATTCTGCTCTACGAGGTGCCGAATTGCCTTGTTGTTGTCTCGTTACTAGTCTGCCTGCAAACTTTTTACCTGATTTCTTCCCGTTTGTCTTGATAGCTTGACTGCTTTCGGTTATATGCTGACTTCTAGAAGTTGTTGATGTCCTCTGGCTCTGTTTGTTGACCAATTCCAATTTTGCGAACTTTGGATGTTCTTCCTTCTTCTTTGAGGACGTTGCTAGCGGTTCCAACGTTTTCACATCTTTGCCTTTTACTGACATTGTTGTCGAAGCTAACTTTTGTTTGTGGACCACTCCTGTAACACTGCTGAAAGTGTGTGATAATACCTGAGTATCCTTTGTTGTTTCCACGGTGTCTGTGGACGCGTATGTGCGTTTCTGTTCTTCTGCGACATTGTTCTTCTTCGCTTCTGCATCTGTACTTCTGGGTGTTTCACCTTCTGCTATCAACCGACTGTAAATGACTGCTGCTAACTGAGATGTCGTTTCCTGATTGCTTTTCACGAATTGACTTCTTCCGATCATTTTCAAATCGTTTCTCATCAAAGCTTTGAACATGAGAGTCTTTTCTGAAACACTGAAACAGATCGCCGTTCCTCCGATCAACATATGATCGTTCTCGTACGTATCTATCACTGTGGGAATTGTTTCCCGACTACAAAACGCTATTGATGTTCCTCCAATCAACATATGATTGTTCACACACAATACTACGCATCGTTCTGTCGTTCCTGGACCACCAAACATTACCGCCGTTCCTCTAATCAACTTATGATTATTCTCGTACGAGTAAATGCTGATGTGAATTGCTTCTCGACTGCTAATCACGATTGCTGTTCCTCTGATCAACATATGATCATTCACACACAATGTGTACACGCGAATCGGTCCTTGACTTCTCACTTCTACTGCCTTAACTTCCGAAGAATCGCTTTCTTTTCTTGTCGTTGACTTGTCCTCTTTACTCGTTGTACTGTAGTCAACATCATTACTTCTTTCTGCGAATACCGCCGAACTTCTACGCTTATCACCGATGTTGCAAGTGCTTCTCATCTGAACGATTTCCTGAAACTCTGTTACACTGGGAACTGCTGATGCTTCAAAAGCCCAAAAATGTTTCTGGTTTTCACCACGACGTAAGAATGGGTTCTCCAAAGAGACTGCGAGGGCTACGTAACTTATACCTGACTGCAAAGGAAGGTCGCTAGAGATAGTCTGCGGAGGCGAGCCAGTAAAACCGGCGGGCCCCGCTGGGCAGACTTCTCCAGCTCCCTTAAGTTCCAAAACTGCATTTTCCGTCGTATCCGACACACGAAACATCGCCAAAGTGACCATTATTTGCACGCTACTTTCCTGAACGTCACTCTTCTCCAAGCTTGAGTTGCTACTTCTGTAAACCGTTTGCGGTGTCACTGGCCACAGGCACAAAGCCGAGCCGAGTATAAAGTGAAACAAAAATCGATAATTTTTGCATCATGACAGTGGATCCGACACACAGCCCGATCCCGCTGCCAAAAGAAGAGGTACGAAAAGAAAGAGTACACAACAAATTCTAATTAATCCTACATCCATTGACAACGCCTTTGCCTAACCTTACCCTGACCCGGAACCTAAACCTACTGAAAACCTACGCGCCTTGCTCATCCTAAAGTGCACTTTTAGAAAAAGGGGCGGGAGGGAACTAACGGATACAATGAAATGAGAACAAAAACGTTTATATGCGAAAGGGGATTTTTTAGTTAAAGGAGGAAAAATACGGGCGAAAAGCGCGCAAATTCCTACACTAAAACTACACTCGCTGCTACCAGTAATGTTTCGCATATAAAAGGCGGATTTATATTTGCAAACTCATTTATTGTGTGAACGCGTTAGTGGATTACATTCAGAAGGTTGGGACTAGGGAGCGGGTGCAAAGCAAGGAATAAGGTTAAAGTGTAAAACTACAAAAGACTGCCTAGAATGAGCGTTTCCGCTCCTTATATAGGGAGAGACGAGAGAATGAGAGAGTTTAGAGAAGCAGAGATTGGCGCCATGGTGAACGGTTTGGCGGGCGAAAGGAAGTTGGCGGCGAGCGAGAGAGTACTGACGAGGAGACGCGAGGCGGTGAGACGGTGAAAGTTTGCAGGTCTCATCGTGTGAAGCGTTCGTATTGAAGCGAAGTGTAGTGATGCGAAGTGATGTGAAGTGCACACATTTGATAAAGAAGGAGATAACGCTAACGAGACCGAAGGGATCGTTACAGTATACATTAAAAATATCAATTTCAATGGAAAATTTCCAAAAAACCTGGAGAATCTACATATCAAAAATTCAGAATGGATTGGATATGAGAGACTGTTGGAAATTGATTGTAAAAGTTTGACCCTTGAGAAGAATCGAATCTCGGATGAACAATGGAATTCGTTCTTCAAGAAATGGATTACGATGGAGACTCATTTGAATTTGGAATACTTGAAACTCCAATATAGAGAATTTGAGGAATTCAGAGTACAAGTATTGCATGACATTCCGCATGAAGTGGTGGACGGAGGAGTCAGAAGAACCTTCAAGGTGTAAGTGAATAATTTCTTTCAATTTTCTTCACTCAACTCGAGAGTTTATTTTGTTCTAAAACACTTCTATTTTTCTAATTTATTTTCAACAGACACAATTGTACTGTAAAGGAAAACGGAGGCATCGACATCCGACGTATCGACGGGAAGACTGCAACATTCTTCGTGCTTCGTCTTGGATGGTATGGAGGTTTCCGGATGTGTATTCACTGATTCTTTTTCCATTCACGCTTTTTTCTATGCGGCTGTTTGTGTGCCTGTTCAAAGGTTTCACTTTTCATTTCTGAAAATACATACAACCTTTGTTCCCCTCTATTTGTGTACCAAATTTTTCCTGAGTAAAGTTATTGTTTCTAAAGAGTAAAGTCTTCAAATTCAAACTTCGGTTCCGCGCTTGGCCGTTTTTGAAGGTTTCTGAACAAAGTTATTATTTCTCTTTCTTCTTCTCTCTAGCTTTTTTGGAGGTCACGTGCTCAGAAATAGGTTATTTTTCCTAGAAATTTGTTTCTTGGGGTTTTCAAAGATTTTGAATCGAACTGCATTCACAGTTTTTTCAGATCACATTCAATTTTCTCAGAGCCTTCATTTTAGGGGGATGTCTTAACATTATTGGACACACTGTAGTGTAGCCATTACGCATCTACTCAAGGTAGACCAGCTGTTCTTACTGTATTGTTTCCCAGAAACCCTCGGCCACTCAGATCCTTCTCGAACAGTCTTCCCTCCTCATTCCACCACTCATTCACTCTCCCTCATCCTCCCATTACTCGTCTATCGATTTGCCTCCCCAGAATGGACCCTCCGAAATCATTCCCGATACTCCGTCTCCCATTTGTTCCCCTCCAAGAAATGTTCAAAGTGATGGATCCATTTGAAATGTAAGTTTTAATAGTCTTGTTTAATACAATGTATCATTTGAATTAAATCTCCAACTCTTGAGATCTTTCAGAATAAACTTCTCCTTGATTTCCATTCGGACAAAGGCAGTAATAAAGCAGATGACTTTTTCTCAATTATGTTGGATACATTCGTAGATCACAACGTTTCGATTATTGATTTTGTGAAGACTAATGCGATATCAGTTTCCGATTGCCATCTGTTTCAGTCGGAAGATAAGAATGATGTGGATGAACACGCCGCATACCTTCTCGATACTATCAATGTTACTCTCAATTTATTGCTTTGTTTACACATCAAACGCGATGATTTAATTTTGAAAATTCCAAAAGATCTGAACGAATTAACTATGATGGAGTCGCGATGGGTTGGATATGAGAGACTGATGGAAATAGATTGTAAAAGTGTTCATTCCCCGTTTCGTTTTCATTCCCCGTTTCGTTTTCATTCCCCGTTTCGTTTTCATTCCCCGTTTCGTTTTCATTCCCCGTTTCGTTTTCATTCCCCGTTTCGTTTTCATTCCCCGTTTCGTTTTCATTCATGGGAGGTCGTTCGAGCATTTGTTAGCAAAACGTAAGGAATCAAACGGGCAACGAAATGGGACTGGATGATTGGAATATAGAAAAGTTGGTCGATGAAGCAGATAGACGTATCACAGAAGTAATGGTGAAAGCTATGGAAAAGGCGTGTCGTGAAAACCCCGGATTTCGCGAACAAGTCCTGCAACACAAACGGAAGAGAATAGCTGAACTAAGAGAGCAAGTCAAAGATAATGTGAGTGAGCAGATACAAGAATGGGTTGAAAAACGGGCAAAGGCAGAACAGCAACGAAAGCAGAAGCTGAAGCAACGCAAACAGCAGCGGAAAGATCGTAAGAAGAAAACCAAGAGACAGAGACGCAGGACATGGATAATTTTCCGAGAGTTCGTCATAATATTTCACTGTCCAATAGTAGCTCTTGAACTGTTGGGGATCAAGTTTAAAAGTTACGAAGATGTTGATTTATCTCCAATCATCCTCGAAGAAACATTTGTTCCAAGAAATAAGAAAAAGAAAAAGTTGAATTAGTGCTACGAATACAAGAAACTGGAACACGGACAAATTGAACTCATGCATATTGGTATCAATCACGTACCCTTGCGGACGTAATTATTATTATCCTTGAAAAGAATAGAATCTGGGAAGAAGATTGGAATCTATTCCTCAAGAAATGGATAGCAATGGAAACAAATCATAATTTGGAATACTTGCAACTCGATCATAGAAATCTAGATATATTCAGAAATCATGTGTTGTATGATATACCGCATGAAGTGGTGGATGGAAGAGTCAAACGAGTATTGAAAAGGTGAGCTCATAATGTTATCAATTCACAAACTCGAGAATGTAAAACACTTCTATATGTCTTCTCATTTCCAGCCGTTTTAATCAAACTCAAGAGATAAGCGGTGGAATTGACATCAGCAGTATCGATGGAAAGACTGCAACTTTCTTCGTGTCCCGAATATTTGGAATGGATCGTTTCGCTATGAGTGTTCATTAAATCATTTTTATTGTCTGTGTCTGCATTTTCAATATCTGTCATTGCCAATTTATCAATTTCAATAAGAAATTTAACGTTTTCCATAATCAAACCATATTGCAATTAATCAGATCTTTCCGAGTGTTCAATAAATGAAACAAGATCGGGACCATCTGTCTCTAGAAGTTAGTGACGTTATTACAAAGTGATTGAGGAAGAGGTGAAACAAAACAAAAAAAAAACTCCCTTGCCCATGAGGTATATCATCTTAAAAGACATTGTATGATAAATACATCATTCAGCAGATTGAATGATAGAGTTAGAGACCACTTAGTAGATCTGACACAGATAGTTAATCTGTCTTATGATGATTAGTACCATCTGCCTCTTTTTGTGTACTCCCTTCTTGTTAGACAGTGTAGCCATTACGCAGAGGTAGACTAGTTGTTCTTATTGTTTAGTTTCCCAGAACCCATCGTCGCTCAGAATATTCTCGAGCATTCATCCCTCCTCATTCCACCACTCATTCGCTCTCCCTCATCCTTTCCTCTCTCGTCTATCGATTGCCCCTCCGAAATGGACCCCAGTAAACCATTCCCGATACTCCGCCTCCCATTTGTTCCCTTCAAGAAGTTTTCAAAGCTATGGATCCACTTGAAATGTAAGTTTTCACAGTCAAGCTATGACACAATGTTAACTATGCAAGTTTTCTATTTGCTTAACTCATACCCAGCTCATGAGATTTTTCAGAATCAATTTCTCAATGATTTCCAAACGATCAAAAGCACTAACAAAGCAGATGACTTTCTATTCGAAATATTCGATTCAACTTAGTATCGGTGAAGAACTAGAAGTCACGATTACGGGGCCTAAATGTATGACCCAATGCTATTACATATTCACATCAAAGGAAGAAATGCATGGAAAAGTTGAGGACAATACATTTGAAGGTTGGAATGAGATATTAGTATGGAAATACTCGAATAATCTAGTGGAGGATTGGAAGCAGCTGAGCAAATATGTATTGGAAATATTCAAAAAGCAGACAATCGACCTTTTTTCAATAATGTTGGATACATTCAAAGATCATAACGTTTCAATTATTGATTTTGTAAAGTCTAATGCCAAATCCGTAGACGATTGCCATATGTTTCAGGCGGAAGATAATAATAATGTAGATGAGCACGCCGTATATCTCCTTGAGGAAATCAAGATTACTTCTGAGTTATTGCTTTGCTTACACATCAAAAGCGATGATTTCGTCTCGAAAATTCCAAAAGATTTGAAGAAATTAACTTTGCTCGAGTCGCAATGGGTTGGATACGAGAGACTGCTGGAAATTGATTGTAAAAGTGTGGTCCTAGAAGAGGATCAAATCACGAAGGAAGAATGGAACTTGTTCATCAAGAAATGGATAGAAATTGAAACAAATCAGAATCTGGAATACTTGGAAATCGATCATAGAGAACTAGATGTATTCAGAGATCGTGTGTTGCATGACATACCATATGAAGAGATTGATGGAGAAGTCAAAAGAACCTTCAAGACGTAAGTGGAGAATCTCTTTCAATTCCTTCGGGTATTCAACTTTTCTTCTCCATTTTCAGCAATCTTAATGAAACTCAAGAGATAAGCGGTAGGATAGACATTCAACGTATCGATGGAAAAACGGCTACATTCTTCGTATCCCGAGTATTTTCGACGGATCGTTTCGCGATGAGTATTCATTAAAATGTTTTAATTCATTGTCCCTTATTTTCCTTATTTTCCATTATTTATCACTCACAATAAAACATTTATTTCAAAATGAGATCGGGGATATCTCGGCCATCTGACACAGTTGCAGTCGCACTTATAGTGTATTCAGCTTAAACAAAAAACCGTTATGCGCTAAACAAGGATTTATTATACTATAAGAGAAGCTAACAGAGAAAAGTGACGCTGGGGAAAAGGGAATAACAAAGAGTATGTAAAACAGGAAAAGGAAAGAAGTTAGGGGTACGGAAATTGGCCTTGAATGAGCTTGCGCATGTCCTGATATACTGTTGCGAGAGGATGAAGGGTCTCATGAGAAATAAGAGTGTGTATCAGTGTTGTTGGGAATTCCGACTTCCGACTTCCGACTTCCGACTTCCGGGCTTTTTTTCACTTCCAACTTCCGACTTCCGACTTCCGGATAAGAAATTTTACTTCCGACTTCCGACTTCCGACTTCCGGATAAGAAAAATCACTTCCAACTTCCGACTTCCGACTTCCGGATAAGAAAATTTTCACTTCCCAACATCTCTGGTGTGTATGGAGTATGGAGACACATGCAGACACAGAATCTACTCAAACAAAGCAATAATATGTAATTGCTATGTCTAATTACGTGATTTACACAAAAAGAGACAGATGTTTTTGATCTTCAACCAATCACTCTGAAATATCTAGTTATTGCCGATGGATTCGTGTGTAACGAATGATTTAAATGTCTTCCCTTAGCAGGGGATCATGTTCTGTGGTGTGAATATCCATGAATAGATTGATTGATCTTTATTATAACGTTTGGTATGATTACTGAGACCGCTGTAAGAAGATAACTGAGAAAGAGGGGGTGTTTTGAGTGTAAAAGAGCGACAATTGATAAGTGTGAGATGGGGAACATGTGGACTGGATTTTGACATATGGATTGAAGATTAAATTGTTTTACTGCCATTGGTAAATAGGCAATAACAGATATTAAAAATCAGACACAATAAATTAAAAAATTTCAATGAATACTCATCGCAAGTACTCTCGTTTGAATTGGCCGTGACGTGAAGAAGAATGTTGCCGTCTTTCCATCGATTCGTCTGATATCGATCCCTCCGCTTACCTGTTCAGTCATATCATGATAACTGAAAACGAAACGTTGTATTTTTGAGATTGTGAGTAGAAGTGAAAGTATTTAGCAACTCACGTTTTAACGGTTCGTTTGACTCCTCCATCCACCACTTCATGGGGAATATCATGCAATACGTGTGCTCTCAATTTTTCCAAATCTCTATAATCGACTTCCAAGTATTCCAGATTTAAATGAGTTTCCAGTGCTATCCATTTCTTGAAGAACATATTCCATTCCTCTTCCGAGATCCAATCATTTCTCAGGATCACACGTTTACAATCTATTTCCAGCAGTTTCTCATATTCAATCCATTGCGAATTTTCAATAAATAATTCTTTCAGATTTTTTGGAATTTTTGCAGTCGTCGTTTTTAGTGTGCACATAGGAACGTAACACAGAATTAATTTGTATATTGTTGAGAAGATAAGCGGTATGCTTTTCCACGTTCTTCTTATCATGAATGTGGAACAAAATGCAATCGTCCACTGATATCTTATTTGTTTTCAAAAAATCAATAATCGAAGCGTTCTGATCTACTAATGAATTCATAGTCATTATTAAAACATCGATCGTCTGTCTCTTGAATATTTCCACTATATGTTTACACAACTGTTTCCATTCCTGTACTGGATCTTTCGAATTCTTGAACACCGCCAATTTCTCCGTTCTTCCATCCATTCGTTTGTCTGATGTCATATAATAGGTATAAAATATCTTATTAGTTCGATGAATCACGATTCCCAATGTTTTGCCTACAAAAAAGTCAACAACGTACTTTGAATAGAATGCCGCCTTTGTTGTTACTGCTTTGGTCCGTTTGGAAATCAATGAGAAATTGATTCTGAAAGAGATTGATTGATAAGTCATGTGTAAATAAATTATTTGTTTTTTCAAACAAATTGAATACATTTTCATCCACTACCTATAGATTCTGACTATGAACAGCTAACTTACATTTCAATTGGATCCATCGTTTGGAAAACTTCTTCAATAGCTAGAAACGGTAGACGGAGGATTGGGAAAGGATTTGGAGGGTTCATTTTGGAGGAGAAAATCGATAGGCGAGAGGAGAGAAGAGAAGGGTCAATGAATAAGTAGGAATGATGGGCAATGAGTGATGGAAAGACCGTTCGAGAAGATTCTAAGCGACCGAAGGGTTCTGGGAAACTAAACAATGTGAGAATAACTGGTCTACCTCTACGTAACGGCTACACTGTCTAATTACGTGAGATACACAAATAGAGACAGATGGTATTAATCTTCTCTGATAGAATAGGCAACTGTGTCAGATCTAACCGGCTCTAACAATATCACTCAATCTGCTGAATAAAGCATTTATCACAAAATGTTTACTAGAGGTGGATTCAATTTAATAAATGATTGAATGACTTGAAAAAGTAAGGCTTCATTCAGAAACGCTTGAAATCAACAAAACATTCAAACATTTTCTTGTCAGAAATGTGAAGAAAAGAGATGGAAAGATTAGTGAATACACATGAAGAAACTTCTATCCCATCCAGGCCGAAGCACAAAGAATGTGGCAGTTAGAAAAAATAAAAATTTAATCAGAAATGTTAAAAAAAGAAGATTTTAACAAGGTCTGAATGTCGTTTCAGAACTGTCCCTAATCCGAACAGTATCTTTCGCAAAAGTTATAAGAAAACTGCTCTGGGAAGGAGAAAGTTATGAGAAGACATACCTGACAACAATATGAAAAAGAATTAGTAAACAGACATGTAGAAACTTTCTTCCAATCTAGAACGAAGAACGAAAATTGTTGCAGTCTTCCCGTCGATACGTCGAATGTCGATCCCTCCGTTTATGACTTGTGTTTGATTGTAGCGGCTAAAACGAATTAGGATGGAAGTTATATATAAGCTCATGCAAACTCACCATGGCACAATCCTGGAAATTTCTTCACTAATCACTTCATGCGGTATATCATACAACACATGGTCTCTGAATGTTCCAAATTCTTTGCGACTGAGCTTCAAGTATGCCAGATTCTGATTCGTTTCCATTGCTATCCATTTCTTGAGGAATAAATTCCATTCTTTATCCGAAATTTCATCATTTTCTAAGCTCACATGTTTACTATCTACTTCCAGAAGTCTTTCATAATTAATCCAATGCGAGTTGTGAATACATAAATCGTACAGATTTTTTGGAATTTTCACATCAAAGTTCTTGTTCTTAATGTTTAAAGAAGAAAGTAACCCTGCATTAACTGTTACATTTTCTAGGAAATACGCAACATGCTCCTCCACGATATTCTCTTTACGCGTCTGGTATAGACTGCATCTGTCTACTGATTTCACATTAGTCTTCAAAAAATCAATAATCAAAACGTTGTGATCTACGAATTCATCCATTGTCATTGTTAACATGTTGATTGTCTGCATCTTGAATAACTCCAATACATATTTACACATCAGTTTCCATTCCTCTATTGGATCCGTCGAATATTTGAAAACCGTCCGTATAATGTAACCATTACCTCCATATTCCTCAACTTTTCCATCCATTCGTTTATTTGATGTCATTAGATAAGTACATAATGCCAAACCATTAGTTCCACGAATTTCTATTCCCAACGTTTTATCTATATAAAAGCTGATAGTATATTTCGAATAGAAAGTCATATTTTTGCTAACTGCTTTCGTACGTTTGGAACTCATCGAGAAGTTTATTCTGAAAGAGATTATTTGAAAAGTGATGTGTATTCAGAAAATCTTCACTTCTCTCCCTTTTTCACAATTCGAGATAGTTTTAAAGACTTACATTTCGATAGGGTGCATCGCTTTGAATACTTCTTCAATAGCTAGAAACGGTAGACGGAGAATCGGGAATGGTTTTGAAAGGTTCATTTTAGTGGAGCAATCGATAGACAAGAAAAAGGAGGATGGGAGACAATGAATGAGTCGGAGTGAGTGGTGGAATAAGGAAAGAAGAACGTTCGAGAAGGATCTGAGTGACAGAGGGGTTCTGGGAATATATACAATAAGAACAGCTGGTCTACTTTTGCGTAGTAGCTACACTGTCTAACAACGTGAGATACACAAATAGAGGCAGGAATTGTTTTTTTTTATAACTGATGAACACAAATAGACAAAAAGAAACAGATGGGAATAATATTCTTTGTGGAAAGAATAGACGGATGTACCAGATGGTCGAGAACTACCTGGCCAAACTTTCTCTTTGTCCTCTGCTAAAAGATAGATTAACCACGATATGTCTATTAGCGGTGATTTAATTCGATTGACGGTTTAAAGACTATAGTCGTTAGAAATAACAACTTTATTTAGAAAAACACTTTTGGTACACGAAAAGAGTGGGAACAGAGGTTGATTCAGAAGTGAAAAGTGATTTCTTTGAAAAAGCACACAAACAGACACATAGAAGTAAAATAAAGATTAGTAAAGTGAAGCGTGAATCAGTGAATACACATCAAAAGATTTTCTTCATATCCACGACGACGACGCACGAAGAATGTGGCTGTCTTCCCGTCGACACGGTGAATGTCGATCCCTCCTCTTATCTTTTGTGTTTGATAGTAGCGGCTGAAAACGAATTAAAATGAAATTCACCTCTATGATTCATTTGTTTATCTAGGGGACTGGTGTAGGAAAAATGGTTTATCGAGAAAAGAAAAAACACTATCCACTCACCATGGCACAATTCTGGAAACTTCTTCACTAACCGCTTTGTGTGGTATATCATGCAATACATGATCTCTGAATTCATCTAGTTCTCTGTAACCGAGTTCCAATGATCCCAGATTCTGATTCGTTTCCATTGATATATATTTCTTGAGAAACGAATTCCATTCTTCATTCGTGATTCGATTATTTCTCAGGACTACATGCTTACAATCTATTTCCAACAGCCTCTCATATCCAATCCATTCGGAATTTTTGATATATAATTCTTCCAAACTTTTTGGAATTTTAGCATCGAAATCCCCGTTTTTAGTGTGTAACCAAGAGTTTAACTTGTTATTAATTGTAATATTATTCAGGAAATAAATGAAATTCTCATCTACGTTGTTTTCTTGATACCATTGGTTTAAGTAGCATACGTCCACAGATTTCACATTAGTTTTTAAAAAATCAATAAACGAAATGTTTTGATCTACGAATGCATCCATTCTCATTTGTAAAACATCGATTGTCTGTTTTTTGAAAATTTCCAAGACATATATACCCAACTGTTTCCATTCCTCTATTGGATTCTTCGAATACTTATATACCCTCCGTTCAATGTGACCATCACATTCGTATTCCTCAATCTTTCCATCCAATTTTTCGTTCCCTGTTATTATATAAGTACATGACACCAGACCATTAGTTCCACGTATGTATATCCACAAAATTGTATCCACACAAAAGTGAATAGCGAACTTTGAATAGAAGGCCATCTTCTTAGTTACTGCTTTTGTCCGTTTGGAAATTTTCGAGAAGGTCATTCTGAAACATCATTGGGTTTCGTATTTCTACAAAACTTATAAAAAGAATCTATTTCAGAAAATTGACTCTAAAATATTTACTTTGTTAAGAGATGTGGAAACGTGAGAAAATCTATAATTTCCCTCTTTTCTGACAATTCAAAGACGTTTCAGTGACTTACATTTCGAATGGATCCATCGCTTTGAAGATTTTTTCAATGGCAAGAAACGGTAGACGGAGGATTGGGAATGAATTATTTCTACGATTGCTTATCATTTTTATTCTGAAAGAGACTGTTTTGTTTCTTTCATTTCGATCTTGTATGATATTATAAAATTACTATCAACTGTAGACTCTGACTATGAACTTACATTGAGTGTATTCCCTTAGATACTTCTTCCATTGCTCGAAACGGTAGACGGAGAATTAGCAATTGCTTTAGAGGTTTCATTCTGCATAAGCAAACCAATAGACAAGAAGAAAGAGAACGGAGAACAACGAATAAGTGAAATGAGTGGTGGAAGGAGGATGAGGAATGGGCAAAAAGATTCTGTGTGACCGAGGGGTTCTGGGAAATTAAACAATAAGAACAACTGGTCTTATTGGCGTAGACGCGCAATGGGCTACACTGTCTAATTACGTGAGATAAACAAATAGAAGCTGATGTAAATGTCTTCTAATGTCGTTTGGTGTAGTTGGTCTACATACATAGAGGACCTATCAATTCACCAAAATGGACGCTCGACAACAGTCATACATGACAACTACAGCTTTTAAGTAGAGGAATGTAAGCAAAGTTCATAAATTCGTTTTTCTCCCGCATTGAGCAGAGAAAAGTTGGAAAAGAACGTGACCTAATGACACTGTTCCATTAATTTCATAAACAATTTTCAAAATTAAAAGAGCGCTTTATAAGGATTTATTATAACATAAGAGAAATTTATAGATATACTGGAGGAAAATGGAATAACAAAGAGTAAGTAAAGCAGGAAAAATAAAGGGGTACGGAGCCTGGTTACAACGATAAAAAAAGCAGTTCAGTTAACACTCATCGATAAATCATTATAATCCTTGTAGAATGTTGCAGTCTTTCCATCGATTCGTCTGATGTCGATCCCTCCGCTTATCTCTTCAGTTTCATCGGGAAAACTGGAAATAAATGGAAAATTACAAACGAAAAACACTGGGAACGTTTAGATTTTTATGATCCATAAAACTTTAAACTTTCTCGTGGTTGTCAATTAAAATTGAACTATTGTCTCATGATATCGTACAACAAGATTATACTTTACCATTATCAACTCACGTTTTCAGGGTTCGTTTGACTCCTTCATCCACCACTTCATGCGGTATGTCATGCAATACAAGTGCTCTGAATTCTTCGACTTCTCTAAAACCGAGTTCCAAGAATTCCAGATTTAAATGCGTCTCCATTGCCATCCATTTCTTGAAGAACAAATTCCATTCTTCATTTGTGATTTGATTATCTCTCAGGGTCACATGCTCACAATCTATTTCCAGCAGTCTCTCATATCCAATCCATTGCGAGATGTGGATATATAATTGCTTCAGATTTTTTGGAATTTTTCCCAAATTGTCGTTTTTAATGTGTAGGTAAGAGTCTAATCTATTGCTAACATTTAAATTATCGAGAAGATATGCGGCGTGTTCATCCACGTCATTCTCATCTTCCGACTGATACAAACGGCATTCTGTCACTGATTTCACATTAGTTTTTAAAAAGTCAATAATCGAAACGTTGTGATCTACAAAATCATCTAAAGTCATGAATAAAAGATCGATCGTCTGCTTCTTGAATATTTCCAATACATATAAACACAACTGTTTCCATTCCTCTATTGGATCTTTCGAATATTTGTATACCCTCCGTACATTGCCCTCAACATATCCATCCATTCGTTTGTCTGATGTCATTAGATAAGTACATGACACCATTTCATTTTCTACATGTATTTCTATTCCCAATATTTCATCTATACGAAGACAGATTCTATATTTCGGATAGAAAGTCATCTGCTGTGTTACTGCTTTTGCTCGTTTGCTAATCATTGAGAGATTGATTCTGGAATTTTTCAATTAGTTATGTAAAAACACAAAAAAGTCACTCTTCTATTTTTTCACAATTTGAAAAAATTTTAGAGACTTACATTTCAATTGGGTGCAATGATTTGAAAACTTCTTCAATAGCTAGATACGGTAGACGGAGGATTGGAAATGGTTTTGAAGGGTTCATTTTAGAGGAGCAATCGATAGACAAGTAATGGGAGGATGAGGGGCAATGAATGAGTAGGAATGCGGAGCAATAGGCGGTGGAATGGGGAGGGAAGAACGTTCGAGAAGATTCTGAGTGACCAAGAGGTTATGGGAAAGTAAACAATAAGAGCAACTGGTTTTACTAATTACGTGAAGGTCGTGGAATTATTTGGTGTTAATTCACAACATTGCCAGACGTTTTATCATAATCGAGATTCATCATAATCAAACAAAGAAATAATATTAAAATAAACATAAAGAACTGTGTGAAACGTGACCCATGACTGGACGCGCTCTCAACTCAACCTGATGACCTGACGATAAGGATCGTTCTACATTCTGTGCAAAAAGCATGTGTGAAGAGGAAGCCGTGAGAAGTCGCCGTCTCTCGATCATTCACTCTCTTGGAGACTGACAATCCCTACAGGGAGTTATGAGTTTATTGCTGATGGAAGACGTTAATTATTTCATTGTGATTAATTAATTGGTAGAAATGATTAAAAAGGTATTTTAGATGGATAGAAAAGATTCAATGGATACTCATTGCAAAATGATCTATCCACAAGTCACGGTACACAAAGAATGTTGCCGTTTTTCCATCGATTCGTCGGATGTCGATCCCCCCGCTTATTTCGTCCTTTTCATCATGATGACTGAAAATAATTGGAAAATTTTAGAGGAAGTTGTAATTTCTGTTCTCGAGATTGTGAACAGATTAAGAAAAAAACATTATGAACTCACGTTCTAAGAGTTCGTTTGACGCCTTCATCCACCACTTCATGCGGTATATCATGCAATATGAGTGCTCTGAATGTCTCCAAATGTTTGCGACTGAGTTCCAAGGACTCCAGACTTAAATTTGTTTCCATTGCAATCCACTTTTTGAAGAACAAATTCCATTGGTCATTCGTGATTCGATTATTTTCAAGGATGACACTTTTACAATCTATTTCTAACAGTTTCTCTAATCCAATCCTTCGCGAGTCGTTGATATATAATTCTTTCAAGTTTTTAGGAATTCTCCAATCGAAATAATAATTTTTAATGTCTAGCCAAGTGTCTAAACTATTGCTAATTGTAACATTATTCAAGAGATAAGCGACATTCTCATCTACGTTGTTTTGGTGATTCAATTGGTATAGGAAGCAATCGTCCACTGGTTTTGCAGTAGCTTTAAAAAAATTAATAATTGAAATGTTTTGATCTACGAATGCATCCATTTGCATTGATAAATTGTCAATCGTTTGCTTCTTGAATATATCCAATACATGCGTACTCAATTGTTTCCATTCCTCTACTGGATCCTTCGAATACTTATATACCTCTCGTTCAATGCAACCATTCTGTTCCTTCTCCTCACTTTTTCCATTCATTTTTTTGTCTGATGTCATTACAAAAATGTATGTAACTATCTCTTTAGTTCCATAAAGCCTGATATTCAGAGTTTCATTTATATAAAGATCTATTGAATATTTCGAATAGAAGCTCATCAATTTCGCTACTGTTTTCGTCCGTTTGCTAGTCATTGAGAAGTTTATTCTGAAAGATGTTCTATTTTCTCAAAATCTGTGATGATATCACATTTCTGACTTACATTTCAATTAGATCCATCATTTTGAAGATTTCTTCGATGACAAGAAAAGGTAGACGGAGGATTGGGAATGTATTACTTCTACGGTTACTCATCATTTTTATTCTGAAAATCATAAAATCTCTATCAACTGTAGAGTCTGACTATGAACTTACATTGACTGTATTCCTTTAGATACCTCTTCCATCGCTCGAAACGGTAGACGGAGAATCGGTAATTGCTTTAGAGGTTTCATTCTGTAGGAGCAAATCAATAGACGAGAAGGTATGGACAACAAATGGGACAATGAGGGATGAAAAGGAGGAGGAAAACGTCCGAGTAGGTTCTCAGAGACCAAAGAGACCTTGTTGACATTGTAGCCATTACGCACATCTTATCTTGAGAAGAATCTTCTCAAACGTGGCCAGTTTGGTTGACCAGTTGTTCTTCTTGTTTACTTTCCCAGAAGTCTATAGTCACTCAGATCCTTCTCTAGAGTTCTTTCATCCTCCTTCCATTCCCTATTCCCCCTCATTCCTACTCATTTATTGCCTTCCATCTCTCCCATTATTCCTCTATCGATTTGCACCTCCAAAATGGACCTTCCGAAACCATTTCCAATCCTCCGTCTACCGTTTCTTGCTATTGAAGAAGTACTTAAAGCCATGCACCCTATTGAAATGTAAGTGACTAAAACCTTTTCAATTAAAAAAATATATCTCTTCCAGAATCAACTTCTCAATGATAAGCGAACGAGCAAAATCAACAACAAACCAGATGACCTTCTCTTCAAAATATTCAATTGAATTTTGTGTAAATAAACAACTGAGGATAGAAATTAATGGAACTGATGAACTGGTGTCATGCATTTATCTGATGACATCTGATGAAAAAATGGATGGAAAAGCTGAGGAAGATGAAAGTTATGGTTATATTACACGGAGGGTATTCGAGTATTCGAAAGATACAGTAGAGAGATGGAAGCAGTTGTCTAAATATGTATTGGAATTATTCAAGCGGCAGACAATTGACTTTTTAAGAATGACTATGGGTGCATTCGTTGATAAAAACGTCTCAATTATTGATTTTTTGAAGAGTAATGTAAAATCAGTTGACGAATGCTGTCTAAAGCAAACGCGTGAAGAAAACAACGTGGATGATCATACCGCTTATCTTCTGAATAATACCACAATTAATGCCAAGTTGTTTTTTCATGTAAACATTAAGAACGAGAACTTCGATGGGAAAATTCCAAAAAATCTGCAGCATTTGATTATCTCTCACTCGGAATGGATAGACTATGAGAAACTGTTGGAAATAGATAGTAAAAGTGTAGTCCTGAGAAATAATCGAATCAAGAATGAAGAATGGAATTCGTTCCTCAAGAAATGGATTGTAATGGAAACTCATTTGAATTTGAAATTCTTGAAACTTGAATTCAAGCCAATAGAAGAATTCAAAGAACTCGTATTGCATGATATACCGCATGAAGTGGTGGATGAAGGAGTCAAACGACACTTGAAAACGTAAGTTGTATCTAATGTTTTCAATTTTATGCATAACCTCGAGAACAGAAATTTACACTTACACTGAATTCTTTTCATTTATTCATAGTTGTCTAAATTATGGAAAATACAAGATATTTGATATTCATTAATCATTTTTAGTATTTACCGTAGTCCGGAAGAGATAAGCGGAGGGATCGACATCAGAAGAATTGATGGAAAGACGGCAACATTCTTCGTTTATCGAACGGAATATTTTGCGATGAGTGTTAATTAAATTGTTTCATGTGACCACGTCTGTATTCTCAATATCTGTCTTCCAAATTTATAAATTCTAATAAAACATTCTTTGTTTTCCATAATCTTCTTGAAATGTATTCTACTGATCATATTGCAACTAACCAGGCCCTTCTGCGTGTGCAATAAATGAAACAAGACCATTTGTCTCTATTAGTTCAGTTATCACAAAGTGGCGGATAAGTATATGATCTCACAAGTGTACTCAATTTATTAAAGGAAACAATGAATGAAGAGTGGTCCAGATGGAATTGGCCGTGGCGTTGTTTCGGGTTGGAATGTCGCGGGAGAAAATTGATAAAAGCTCAATCGCGGTTCTGGGAAAATGCGTGACGACTACATTAGAAATGTAAAATTTTTCAGAAATATTTAAAAAAATAACAAAAGATTGGAACAAAAACTGAATGTCGTTTCAGAACATCTTTCGAGAAAGTAATAAGAAAACTGCTCTGGGAAGGAGATAGTTATGAGAAGACATAGCAACAGACTAACTGACAACAAGATGAAAAATGATTAGTAAACAGACATGTAGAAACTTTCTTCCAATGTAGTACGAAGAACGAAAAATGTTGCAGTCTTCCCGTCGATACGTCGAATGTCGATCCCTCCTCTTATCTCTTGTGCTTCATTGTAGCGGCTGAAAACGCAATGAAATGGAAGTGATATCTAAGTTCATGCAAACTCACCATGGCACAATTCTGGAAACATCTTCACCAACCACTTCGTGTGGTATATCATGCAATACACGATTTCTGAATTGATCTAGTTCTCTGTAACCAAGTTGCACTGATCTCAGATTCTGGTTTATTTCCATTGCTATCCATTTCTTGAAGAATACATTCCATTCTTCTTCCGATATCAAGTTTCTTTTGAGGACCACACTTTTAGAATCTATTTCTATCAGTCTCTCATATCCAATCCATTGTGAGCTGTAGATATATAACTCCGTCAGATTTTTTGAAATTTTCCCATTGAAATTGACGTTTTTAATGTGTAGAAACAATTTTAAATCGGCGGTAACTTTTAAATTATCGAGGAGATACGCGGCGTGTTCATCTACATTGATATCTCTATCTCTTTGATATAGATTGCATTCTTCTATAGATTTCACATTAGTCTTCAAAAAATCAATAATCGAAACGTTTTGATCTACGAATGCATCCATAGTCATTGATAAACCATAGATCGCCTGCCTGTTGAATATTTCCAATACGTGTTTAGTCAACTGTTTCCATTCATCTACTGGACATTTCGAATAATTATATAATTTTCGTACAATGAATCCGTCATCTTCATCTTCTGCAGTTTTTCCATCCATTCTTTTTTCCGTCGTCAGATAAATGCCTGATTTCAGAATATTAGTTCCATAGAACCTGATTTGCAGCGTTTCATTTACACAAAGACCTATCTCATATCTCGAATAGAAGGTCATCTGCTTTGTTATTCCTTTGGCCCGTTTGGAAGTCATTGAGAAGTTTATTCTGAAAGAGATTGCTCGATACAGTTTGAGAAAGTTTTAGTATCCGATAGCATAAGGTTTTTACTATTAGCATTTAACTTACATTTCGATTGGATCCATCGCTTTCACTACTTCTTGAATTGCGAGAAACGGTAGACGAAGAATCGGGAGGGACTTCGGAGGCTTCTTTTTGAAGAAGCAATTGATAGACGAGAAGGGATAACAAGGGGCAATAAAGAAGAAATTTACGAACACAGCCATAATCATTGTTAAAATGTCGATTGTCAACTTCTTGAATATTTCTTTAGCATACTTGAATACTGTCCGTATAATGTATTCATCACGTTCACCTTCCGCAGTTTTTTCCTCCATTTGTTGAGCTGATGTCTCTTATTCTTATTGTATGATTCTGGAAGAAATTGTTCAACAAATTATGTAGAATTACAAAAAAGCATCGCTGCGAATCGATGGACGAGTAACGCGGTGATGAAGGAGGGTTGGTGAGTAGGAGTGAGTGATGGAAGGAGGAGGGAAGGACGTTCGAGAAGATTCTTCTCAAGATTAGATCGTTGTGGGAATGGCAAATATTGGTCTTACTTGGAGTGGATGCGTAATGACTACACTGTCGAATCACTGGAGCTATAGGAAAGTGAATGTCTACGAACAATTAGTACCACCTGTCGCTATGTGTGCATCTCACGTAGATAGACGGTGTAGCCATTACGCATCTGTTCAAGGTAGACCAGTTGTTCTTATTGTTTGATTTCCCAGAACCCCTTTGTCACTCAGATCCTTCTCGAACGTTTTCTCCCTCCTCCACATCGCACATTACCTCATTCATTGTCATCCATCCTCTTTCTTCTCGTCGATCGATTGCTCCTACAGAATGAAACCTCTAAAGCAATTGCCTATTCTCCGACTACCGTTTCGAGCAATGGAAGATGTATCTAAGGGAATGCACTCAATGTAAGTTTATAGTCAGACTCTACAGTTTATTGAAATGTTATGATTTTCAGAATGAAAATGATGAGCAACCGTAGAAGTAATAACTTCCCAATCCTCCGTCTACCGTATCTTGCCATCCAAGAAATATTCAAAACCATGGATCCGATTGAAATGTAAGTCAGAAATGTAATGTCATCACAAATTGGGAACGAAGGGAAAACGTATTATGAATTCAATTTTTCTGTGCAAGAGAAGACCGCACCGCACACACGCGGCGGCCACGCCCATTTTTTGCGACAGTGTTCAAAAATGGAACGCAGCGTTAAAATGGGAGTGAGCGTGGTCGCCGCGTGTGTGCGGCGCGGTCTTCTCATGCGCAGAAAAAAATGAAATCATAATAGAATTTATCAAGTTCTCATATTTCTTAATAAAAAATCTCTTCCAGAATCAATTTCTCAATGATTAGCAAACGGACCAGAACACTAGCAAAATTTGTCAGCTTCTATTCGAAATACTCAATTCGACTGACTGTTGAAAATTCCATGCTGACAATCAAGTTTTTTGGAACAAACAATATGGTCTCATGCTGTTTTCTAATGACACGAAAAATATTATTGAGTGGAAAGATTGAGGAAGGCGAATGGGAGTGTATACGGAGTGTATACAAATTTTCGAAGAATGCGGTGGATGAATGGAAGCAGTTCTGTAAATATGCATTAGAAATATTCAAGATACAGACAATTGATGATTTAACACTGTATATGGATGCGTTCGTAGATCAAAACGTTTCTATCATCGATTTTTTGAGAACAAATGTGAAATCAGTAGAAGAATGTTATTTGTATCACTTGTACAAAGAAAATAATGTGGATTGGCATACCGCTTATCTCCTGAATAATATCACAGTTAATGCCAAGTTATTTTCTAAGGTAAACATTAGGAACACGAACTTTGACGGGAAAATGTCAAAAAATCTGAAGGAAATATATATCTACAACTCGCAATGGATTGGATATAAGATGCTGCATGATATAGATTGTAAAAGTGTGATCCTTGAGAAGAATCAAATTTCGAATGAGCAATGGAATCTTATACTCAAGAAATGGATGGCAATGGAGGCGCATTTAAATCTGGAATACTTGGAACTCGATTGTAGAGATTTCGAAGAATTCAGAGCACTCGTATTGCATGACATACATCATGAAGTAGTGGATAGAGGAGTCAAACGAGTGTTGAAAACGTAAGTTCATAAGGATTTTCTACTCTCTTCTCGAAACTTCAACTTTTTGTGAAACACTTCAATGTTTCTTATTCATTTTCAGTAATCGTGATGTAAAGAGAACGGTGAGCGGAGGGATCGACATCAGACGAATCGATGGAAAGACAGCAACATTCTTCTCCGTTTATAGTTTTGAAATTCTAAAGTTTGCGATGAGTATTCATTGAATCTTTTCTCGTATTCCAAGTTATTACCCGTCTCCATGTTTGGTGTGAAAGCCCTGAGAAGAGCCTCTATTCTATCTTTTTTACTAAATATATTAAAAACCACAACCAGTTGTGTTTGATCTACAAATAAAGATAGATGGTTTTGATCTTATCAAACACCACCAGGAATCCAGAAAAATCTTGTCATTGGATTATAGAAGGCCATGGATTGAATATTATGTAAATTGTAATACTCTTTAAAACAGTTATATCTTTTTATGACTCGTTTCAATCCGGAAACAAATGGGATGTTTGGAATCCTCTATATTCTTTCACGTCCCCATTAGGACTTACAGTCAAGTCAGATCGGATGTGGCGGAACTTCACCTTTAACAACTCGTCCTGGTGCCGTTTGGAGAAAGGAAAAATAGGCAAGGTTTCAATATGCGTATCGATTTCCAAATGCTTTAATAATGTGTCTGCAAGTGAAGATGTTATTTCCAACATTTTTATGAAAAAGACGGATATCACGAGTTAAAGGTTCGAAGAAAATCGGTTCAGTAGAGAGGGAGTAGAATCGGCAACTTACAGATAAACATACAGTCGTTTGCGTGTGTTAATAGTAACAAATTAGAGATATTAAAAGTCAGATACAAGACATTAAAAGGATTCAATGATTACTCATCGCAAGAAATCGGCTAAAAGATGGACGGTAAACAAAGAATGTTGCCGTCTTTCCATCAATTCGTCTGATGTCTATCCCTCCGTTTATTTCTTCAGTTTTATTGTCTCTGCTGAAAATAAATAAGAGATATTGAATTGTTTAACAAAAAGTTGAATTTTCAGGTTTGTGAAGACAGTTGGAACAAATTCTCAACTTACACCCTGATGTTTCTTTCGACGAGAATGGGATAATGGAGGACAACGGATGAGTATAAATGAGCCAACAGGCGATGGAAGGAGGAGCAAGAACGATCGAGAAGATTTTGAGCGACAAAGAGGAGTTCTGGGAAACTAGATAATAAGAGCAACTGGTCTACCCAACTGGCCCACGTAGATTCTTTTCAAGATTAGGTTGCTATAGGCATGTCAAATATTGGTCTTACTGGGAATGGATGTGTATGTTAGCTACACTGTTGAATTACATGACCTGTAGGAAAGTGAATGAATACAAAGAATGTGTGTAATGGAAAGATTTTTACTGTTTACTTTCCCAGAACCCCTTGGCCACTCAGAACCACCTTTAAAGGTCTTCCTCCTTCTTCCATGGCCGATTGCCGCTCATTCCTACTCATTCATTGTCCCTCATCACCAACTCTCGTCTATCGATTGCTCCTTCAAAATGGACCCTCCGAAACCGTTCCCAATACTCCGTATTCCGTTTCTAGCTATTGAAGAAGTTTTCAAAACGATGGATCCTTTCGAAATGTAAGCCACTGAAATTTTCTCGAGTTGTGAAAAAGATAGAACAGTACTTATTGAATACTCTCTTTCAGAATCAACTTCTCAATGACTTCCAAACGAGCAAAAGCAGTAACAAAAAAGATGTCCTTCTATTCAAAATATGATATACATTTTACTATAGAAGAGGCATTGGAAATAACAATTCGCGGAATTAATAACTTTGTAACATGTTTTTATAATTTGACATCAGAC
Organism: Caenorhabditis latens; assembly: GCA_002259235.3. NCBI lineage: Eukaryota > Metazoa > Nematoda > Chromadorea > Rhabditida > Rhabditidae > Caenorhabditis > Caenorhabditis latens. Next base: position 16,062,740 of record CM056095.1, read on the forward strand.
AAGCAAATGGACGGAAAAGCTACGGAAACGACATATAAAGGTCGTATTTTTCGGGACGTGTATAATTATGCTAAAGATCCTGTAGAAGGATGGAAAGAATTGTGTAAACATGTATTGGAAATATTCAAGAGGAAAACAATCGACGGTATGGGAATGACTATGGATGAATCTGTTGATCACAACGTTTCGGTTATTGATTTTTTAAAGACTAATGAGATATCAGTGAACGGATGCTATCTATACCAGAAGCGTCAAAAGAAGAACGTGGATAAGCATGCTGCGTATTTCCTGAAAAATGTTACAGTTAATGTTTACTTTACTCTTCATCTAAACATTAGGAACAACAACTTCGATGGAAAAATTCCAAAACGCCTGCACCTTTTAGACATTCAGCCCTCAAAATGGATTGGCTATGAGCGACTGCTGGAAATAGATAGTAAGCATGTAATTCTGAAAAATAATCGAATCACGAATGAACAATGGAATATGTTCTTCAAGAAATGGATGACAATGGAAACAAATCAGAATTTGGAATATATGGAACTCGATAAGAGACCACTAGATATGTTCCGAGATCGTGTGTTGTATGATATACCACATTGTATCTGACTTTTAATATCCGATATTCTCTAATTTGTTACTATTAACATACGCAAACGGCTGTATGTTAATCTGTATGTTGCCGATTCTACTCCCTTTCTACTGAACCTATTTTCTTCCAATCTTTGACAAAAGATCAGAAATTTCCTCCTCATGATACCCTTCTTTTTCATAAAAATGTTGGAAATAACATATTCACTGGCAGACACATTATTAAAGAATTTGGAAATCGATACGTATATTGAAACATAGGCCATATTTTGTTGCTCAAATCGGCACCAGGACGTGTTGTTATAGACGAAGATCCGCCACATCCGATCTGACTAGACTGTAAGTCCTAATGGGAACGTGAAAGATATTAGAGGATTCCAAAAATGCCATTTGTTTCCGGATTGATACGAGTCATAAAAATATATAACTGTTTCCTATTGAATGCTACAATTTACGCAAGAGTAAAACCATATGTCTTTTTTCGTGAATTAAACAGAACTGGTTGTAGTTTTAATATATTTATTAAAATCTGGGCTTTCACACCAAACATGGAGACGGGTAATAAATTGGAATACGAGAAAAAATTCAATGAATACTCATCGCAAATTTTAGAATTTCAAAACTATAAACGGAGAAGAATGTTGCCGTCTTTCCATCGATTCGTCTGATGTCGATCCCTCCGCTTACTCTCCTCTCTCTCTTTACATCACGATTACTGAAAATAAATAAGAAACATTGAAGTGTTTCACAAAAAGTTGAAGTTTCGAGAAGAGAGTAGAAAATCCTTATGACAAGAAATGGGAGGATGAGGGGCAATGAAGAAGAATATTTCTTTAGCATACTTGAGTACTCTCTGTATAATGTAACCATCAGGTTCACCTTCCGCAGTTTTTTCCTCCATTTGTTGACCTGATGTCTCTTTTGTTTGATTCTGGAAGAGATTGTTCGATAAATTTTGTAGAAATACAAAAAAGAATCACTGCGAATCAATGGACGAGAAATGGTGATGAGGGACAATGAATAAGGTAATGAGTGACGGAGAGGAGGGAAGGACGTTCGAGAAGATTCTTCTTAGGATTAGATTGCTATGGGGAACGCCAAATATTGGTCTTACTGAGAGTGGATGCGTAATGGCTACACTTTTGATTTACAAGAGGGCTAAAAAGTATTAATGAGGGGCAATGAGTGGGGGAAGAGGAGGGAAGAATGTTCGAGAAGGATCTGAGCGACTGAGGTGTTCTGGGAAAGTAAACAATAAGAACAACCGGTGCTAATTACGTGAAATAACGTGAGTCTTTTTGGTGTCGCTTGGTGTAGTTTGTCTACATAGAGGGGACCTGCCAATTCGCCAGAATGGATCCTCCAACATACAGTTCCGCTCAAAAGTGTATTAAGTTTTGCCATTTTCAGTTGATAATGTTCAACTTTGAGAGTGTGTCATAGTAAAACTCATTGTCTTACAAAATAATATTTTATGGAATCGGACAGACCAAAAGTCATACTTGCAAAATATCGGCCCGGACCGGTAGAAGAGTTGCCGGCCCGGCCCGGCCCGGTCGGCCCGGAGTCAAAAAGTGAGCACAATTTTTTCACAAAATTTTTCGAAATTTTTTGAAATTTTCATAAAAAATAGTCACAAATCCTATGTTGAAATGTAAAAACAAATTTTTGTACTGTGACCAGGGCCGACCGGGCCGGTGAAAATTCTCAAATCGGCCCGGCCCGTTACAAGTATGCCAAGAGTAGAACTTCGTTTTTGTAGTTGACACTTTTCTTGTACGGACACTCCCTGGAGAGTTATGGTCATTTTAAAGGGACTTCTTGAAAATCACTCTATTTTGCACTGAAATGGGACAATTAGAGAAAAAAATTACTTTGTCGATAGGCTAGGGAGTGTCCGTACAAGATTGTACCAATGCATTGTTAAAGGAAAATTGAGTTAAAGGAAAATTAATGAGTACGAAGAGCATGTGTGATGAAAAAAAAGAAAATTGTTCGAGCTCTTTGCGTGTTTCAGATCCGAATGAAGGACTTATGGTAATTATGAAAATAAAATCACAGAATACATTTCTATGAAAAAATCAGAGTTAAAACATTTATAGAAGTCAGTGATCTCAATATTCTAAAGCAGACTTGTGACCAGACAAAATTGACATCCTCCTTGTCGGCATGTTCTACAGCGGCTGTATCTCAATTTGATCGTGCTAGTCTCACATTATTAGAGCAGTGGGGATTCGAATTCATACAGCAGATTTAGTGGTATAGTTAGACCCGATTAGATCTGACACGGTTGTCTATTCTGTCCACAAAAATTAGTGTCATCTGTCTCTATTTGTGTACCACACGTAACGTAGCCACTACGCATCTACTCAAGGTAAGACAGTTGTTCTTGTTGTTTAGTTTTCCAGAACCCTTTGGTCACTCATATCCTTCTCGAACATTCTTCATTCATCCACCACTCATTGCCTTATTCATTCTCTTTCTTCTCGTCAATCGATTGCTCCCTCCTACAGAACGATACCTCTGAAGCAATTACCGATTCTAAGTCTACCGTTTCTTGCCATCCACACCCAGTAACACCAAAATTTGACATTCCCATACAGCCATCTAATCTTGAGAATAATCTTCTCAAACGTGGGCCAGTAGGGTAGATCAGTTGTTCTTATCGTTTAGTTTCACAGAACCCCCCTGTCACTCAGAACCTTCTCGAACTGTCTTTCCTCCTCCCTCCATTGCCTACTCATTCACTCTCTTTCTCATTCCACCAATACTTGTCTATCGATTGCTCCTACAGAATGAATCCTCCCAAACCGTTCCCAATTCTCCGTGTCCCGTTTCTAGCTGTTGAAGAAATCTTCAAAGCAATGGATCCATTTGAAATGTAAGTCACTGAAACCTTCTCGAGTTGTGAAAAAGATAGAAAAATGAAGTTTTTGTGTTTACAGGTTACTTATCGAGTAATCACTTTCAGAATCAACTTCTCAATGACTTCCAAACGGACAAAAGGAATAACAATGCTTATGAACTTCTATCGAAAATATACACTAGAACTTTATATACACGAAACGCTGGAAATCAGGCTCCATGGAACAAAGGATGTAGTCTCAAGCTTTTATGTAATGACATCTGATGAACAAATGGATGGAAAGATTGAGGAGAAAGCATTTGGTCGATACATTACTCGGAGGGTATTCAAGTATGATCCATTCGATGAATGGAAACACTTGTTCGAGAATGTCAGGGAGATATTTAAGAAGCAGGCGATCGACGTTTTATCGATCACTTTGACTGGATTTGTAGACCAAAAGATTACGATTATTGATTACTTGAAAGCCAATTTGAAGTCTGTAGACAAATGCAGTTTTTTTCAAAGAGACCAAAACAATGTAGATAGGCATACCACTTATCTCCTCGATAATATAAAAATTATTTCTGAGTTATGTCTCGATGTATACATCAAAAACGACAACTTCAATGGGAACATTCCAAAAAATCTGCAAGAGTTGCGTATCTACAATTCGAAATGGGTTGGATATGAGAGACTGTTGGAAATAGATTGTAAAAGTGTGATCCTTGAGGCTAATCGAATCTCGAATGAACAATGGAATTCGTTCATCAAGAAATGGATAGCGATGGAGACAAATCAAAATCTGGAATACTTGGAACTCAATTATAGAGAACTAGATGAATTCAGAGCACTCGTGTTGCATGACATACCGCATGAAGTGGTGGATGGAGCAGTCAAACGAGTATTAAAAACGTGAGTTGAGAATTTGTTTCTATTCTATTCACACTCTCGAACTCACTCTCTTCCCTCAACTCGAGAATTCAACTTTTTGTACAACACTTCAATAATTCTTATCTATTTCCAGCAGACGCAATAAAACTGAAGAGATATCCGGAGGAATCGATATCAGACGAATTGATGGAAAAACTGCCACATTCTTCGCGCACCGTGCGTTTGGAATTAAATATTTTGCGATGTGTATTCATTAAATCGCTTTAATTGACTATTTCCAATTTATCAATTCCAATAAAACATTTTGTGTCGATGAAAATTGTCATTTCTCTTCCAAAAATTAGAGTTCTTGGGAAATTACCTTATCTTACTGAAAGACACTGATTTCATCAAAAAGTTTCAAAAAAGCAAAAAAAAAAAGACATTCGACCCGTCGACCCGGTATCGGATAATTTATTTCGAACACTTTTTATTTCATCACCATTTCTCTCGTTTTAGCGGTACTTATTTCCAGAATTCCTCTTACCATAACGGTCTTCATATCAAAACTGATTCTCATTACAGGAGGGAATGATCGAATTCAAAATTCAGTCAACTGGTTCAGATTTTTTTGATTCATGACAGTTTTGAAACGACAAACAGCCAATGTTCTCCTCTATTCATGTATCGAAAATTATTCGCTAACAGACATACATGAAAGCATCTCTCAGCCAACTACAAAGAAAGTTAGGTAAGGAGATCTCGGCCATCTGGAACATCTGCCTATTCTTTCCACAGAGAATATTCCCATCTGTCTTTATTTGTGTATCACGGGTAGTTAGACAGAGTAGCTATTAGGCATAGCATAGTTGTAGTGAATGCCATTTTCCGAAAAACCGGAATCCGGAATCCAGAACCGGAATCAAATTTTTAATCTTCCGGAATCCGGAATCCGGAACCGGAATGACGAAAAAACCCGAAATTCCGGAAATTCGGAATCCGGAATGATTCGATAAATTTGTAAGGCCAAGTCATTTTTTCGAGTGTTTTTATTATTATTATTATTATTTATTTACGCATGCTTGATACGTGAAGGTTAACCAATCAAAAAAATAGAATACAATAAAAAAGTACAATAAAAAGAGTAGGGGAAGTCAAGTTAAGGAATGTCAGAATCCGTGTTTCAACTAGACCTTTGGTTTACTATTTTATTCAGCACTCTATTTGTAAAAAATAATCTACTTATTTTAGTCTTTGATTTTTTCCATCGGTAGGAGTGGCCACGCCGGGTTTTTGTGGGAGAGTAGCTAAAGTAATTGTTGTGATCGATTGCAATTTTACCTAGTAAGAGGTTTTGGAAAAATTTTACGTCAAAGTGTTCCCGCCGATCTTTAAGAGTTTGTAGGTTGTAGTCTATACGGCGTTCAGAAGCATTCCTGTATTCTAAGTCTGTGTGAAGAATCCGTCTACCAGCCACTCTAAGCATAACTCTTCTAGTAAAGGAGTTTTGGACAGCCTCTATGGATTTGACTGTTTTCATATCCGTTGGGTTGGAAACGACCGTCCCATACTCTAAGAATGGCCTGGCAAACGTTTTATAAAGCAACAAGAGCAACCTTAATGATATATAAATTTTAAAACTACTTTTGAGGTTTACAACCGGAAAAGAAGTAATGCAGTTGTCTTAAAAACTCAAAAACTTTAAAATTTCAACTTCAGGATTCCGGAAAAAAATATTCAAAAAACCGGAATCCGGAATCCGGAACCGGAATGAAAAATTTCATTTTCCGGAATCCGGAACCCGGAACCGGAATGTCAAAAAACCCGGAATTCCGTAATCCGGATTCCGGACAACTATGAGGCATAGGTAGGCCAGCTGTTAGTCTCGCACTATTAAAGTAGTCTGAAAGTGGAAATTCGAATTCATACAGCAGATTGAGTGATACAGTTAGAGAGCAGAGTAGATTTGACACAGCTGCTTATTCTTTCCAAAAAGATCAGTACCATCTGTCTCTATTTGTGTACCTCACGTAGTGTAGCCATTTTGGATCTACTCAAGGTAAGACAGTTGTTCTTATTATTTATATTCCCAGAACTCCTTGGTCACTCAAAACCTTCTCGAACGTTCTTCATCCTCCATCCACCACTCATTGCCTCATTCATACTCCTCCATTCTCTTTTTTCCCGTCAATCGATTGCTCCCTCCTACAGAATGAAACCTCTGAAGCAATTGCCGATTCTAAGTCTACCGTTTCAAGCTATTGAAGACATTTCTAAGGAAATGCACTCCATGTAAGTTCATAGTCAGATCCTACGGAAGATAGAAATGCTATGTCTTTCAGAACAAAAGTGAATAGCAGTCGTAGATGTAATGAGTTTCCAATCCTCCGTTTACCGTTTCTTGCCATCGACGAAGTTTTCAAAGCGATGCATCCAATCGAAATGTAAGTCAGAAATGTAATATCATTCTAGATTGTGAACAAGTAGAATTTATTTCAGAATCAATTTCTCAATGATTAGCAAACGGGCCAAAACAGTAGCGAAACTGATGAGCTTCAATTCGAAATACTCAATTCATTTGTTTGTTGAAAATTTCAAGCTGTTCATTGGGCTTTATGGAACTAATGAGATGGTGGCATGCACTTATATAATGACATCAGAAGAACACATGGATGGATAGATTGAGGAGAAGGAAAACAATGGTTACATTAACCGGAGAGTGTACAATTATTCGAAGGATCCAGCAGAGGAATGGAAACAGTTGTGTTTATATGTATTGGAGATATTCAAGAAGCAAACGATTCACTATTTATCAATGCAAATGGATACATATGTAAACCAAAACGTTTTGCTGATTGATTTTTTAAAAGCTAATGTGAAATCAGTGAACGAATGCCGCCTTAACCAATGGTATCCAGAAAACAACGTAGATGAAAATTTCGCTTACCTCCTGAATAATATCACTATCAATAATAAGTTAGAATCTTTACTACACATTCGAAACTATTATTTCGATGTGAAAATTCCTAAAAAATCTAAAGGAATTGCATATCTACAACTCGGAATGGATCGGATATGACAAACTGTTGGAAATAGATTGTAAAAGCGTGGTCCTGGGATACGATCGGATCTCGGATGAACGATGGAATTTATTCCTCAAGAAATGGATAGCAATGGAAACAAATTTAAATCTAGAACGCTTGCAACTCAAATTCAGAGAACTAGATGTATTCAGAGATCGTGTGTTGTATGACATACCGCATGAAATAGTGGATAGAGGAGTCAAACGAACCCTACTAGCGTGAGTTCGTGATATTTTCAATTCTCTTCATAACCTCGAGAACAGAATTCACAATTTCCTCTAAAACATTCAATTTATTTTCAGTTTTCTAAATAGAAAGGCAAAGATCAGCGGAGGGATCGACATCCGACGAATCGATGGAAAGACGGCAACATTCATCGCGCAAGACAATGTTTTCATTATGAGTATTCATTAAATATTTTCAATTGGCTGTGTCTGTATTTAATCTGTGGATAATGTTCTTTTTTCAAATACCACTTCCATTTTAATGCGTTTTCAGTCTCTACAAGCAAACACAACAGATAAACGGAGGGGTCGATATTAGACGTATCGACGAGAAAACTGCCACATTCTTCGTGTGTCGTCTTCGATATATTCTTCTCTTCCTCAAACTTCCTAACTCCATTATTTTTTTCTCCCGGTTATTTTACCCCTTATTCCAACTCTAATCCCATCTATTTGTGTACCAAAAATTTTTCTGCCTAAAGTTGTTATTTCTCAAGCCTTCAAATGATCAATCAAATAGAATAAACGCATCTTTCAGCAAAGGACACACCACAGGTCGTTTGCAAACGATCCGTTACGGATGCTTCGGACGATCGCGCACGGGCCATACCGAAAACGAGGCTCGTTATGGATCCGTAGCCGACCTGTTTGCGAACGTCCGTATATGGTCCGTACGCGATCCGTTCATTTCTGGTTGCTCTCCATGCTAATTAAAAATTCAAGAAAGATAGAAAAATCAACAAAAACGAATAGAAATTGTATTTAAATATCCCTCATTTTTTTGTGGATTTGTGTAGGTTTTGTGCCGATATCCATAATTCTTTCGATTTTTGAAGCCGAAATTCTATTGGAGTTGCCTCCGCGCCGCAGCACTTGAAGCTCTGATAATTTATTTTTTTCTCATTTTTATCTAGAAATAAATCGCTCACTTACCGAAAAACTGCTCAAAAGTAGATGGTTTCTGCATCATTTATCAAAATGTTGAATCACTCTGAAAAATGCATACAAGGTTGTTGATAAGTATGTATATGGACTGTTTTTTGTCAATATTCTTTACAATTTGCATTAATGGGGCATTGAGAGCGATTTCTTAACTCCTCTTCATCTGAATTTCTACGCCTAGAAGCTTGTGCTACTGGAGATACAAACAAATAAATGTCACAACAAGTCGTGGAGAATATTCTCTTTATTTCGACAGACCTGAAGCCTCAGATCCGAACAGTATCTGGAAAGATCTGAGAAGACCCGATAAGATGACATTTTTCACAAACCGCCTTCACTATCCCGGTCCACACCTCCTTTCACTGTACCGTTCACTGTACTGTACTGAAATGTATTGCACTAATCCATGGGCAATAACGAAATCTTACTGGGTTTGCCCTGAATACGACAAGATCGAGATTATCTGCCTCTATTTGTTCAACTCTTGAAGCCAACAAAACCCTCTGTACAGGTAGACCAATGATTGACTTTCCCACGACAGAAGATTGCTAATCTTGCCAAGAATCTTCTTGAACATTTTTCCATCCTTCCATCACACCTCTTCTTTGTTCTCACTCACTTTCCTATAGCTCACGTAATTCGACAGTGTTGCTAACACACATCCACCACTGGTAAGACCATAATTTGACATTCCCATAGCGATCTAATCTTGAGATGAATCTTCTCGAACGTGGACCTGTCGTTCTTATTGTTTATTTTCCCAGAACTCATTGGTCGCTCAGAATCTTCTCGAAGATTCTTCCCTCCTTCTTCCATCACTCATCACCTTATTTCTACTCATTCATTGTCCTCCATTCTTTTTCTTCTCGTCAATCGATTGCTCCAACAGAATGAATCTTCTATTGCCAATCCTCCGTCTACCGTTTCGAGCAATGGAACTAGTATCTAAAGCATTGCACTCAATGTAAGTTTATAGTCGGATTCTACAGTTGATAGAGATTTTATGTCTCTTTCAGAATGAAAATGATAAGCAACCGTAGAAATAATACGTTCCCAATCCTCCGTCTACCGTTTCTTGCCATCGAAGAAATCTTCAAAACGATGGATCCGATCGAAATGTAAGTCATTAAAACTTTTTCAAATTGTGAAAAAAGATAGAACAGTGATTTGTTTTGTATTTCTACATAACTTATTGAGTAATCTCTTCCAGAATCAACTTCTCAATGACTTCCAAACGAGCCAAAGCAGTTACAAAAAAGATGGTCTTCTATTCAAAATATGTTATATGTGTCTATATAGACAAAACGTTGGGAATAGCAATTAATGGAACTAATAATCGGTTATCATGCTTTTATGAAATAACATCAGACACACAAATGGACGGAAAAACTGAAGAAGATAAACGTAATCGTTTCATTACACGGAAGGTATTCAAGTATTCTAATAATCCAGTAGAGGAATGGAAACAGTTGTGTAAGAATGTATTGGAAATATTCAAGAAACAGACAATCAATGTATTAACACTGTATATGGATGAATTTGTAGATCACAACGTTTCGATTATTGATTTTTTGAGAAAAAATGTGAAATCAGTAGACGTATGTTATCTGTATCAGTCGGAAAATGAGAATGATGTAGATGAACACGCCGCGTATCTTCTTAATAATTTAAAAGTTAACAATGAGTTAAATTCGTTTCTACACATTAAAAACGACAATTTCAATGGGAAAATTCCAAAAAATCTGAAGGAATTATGCCTCGCCAACTCGCATTGGATTGGATATGAGAAACTGCTTGATATAGATTGCAAGCATGTAGTCCTGACAAAGGATCGGATCTGGGAAGAAGAATGGAATTCATTCATCAAGAAATGGATAACAATGGAGACAAATCAGAATTTGGAATATTTGGAACTCAATCATAGAAATCTAGATAAATTCAGAAATCGGGTATTACATGACATACCGCATGAAGTGGTGGACGAGGGAGTCAAACGAGTTTTGAAAATGTGAGTTCATAATGTTTGCAATTCACAACACACGAGAATTCAACTTTTTTCCTTTACTTTCAGTCGTTTCAATCAAACTCAAGAGATAAGCGGAGGAATCGACATTGGACGAATTGATGGAAAAACAGCCACACTTTTCTCGTACCAATTCATTGGAATGAATCTTTTCGCGATGAGTGTTCATTAAATCCTTTTAATTGACCATCTCTGCATTTTTAATATTCTGTCATTCTCAATTTATCAATTCGAATAAAACATGTTATGTTTTCTATAATCTAATCCTATTGCAATTAATCAGATTTTTCATGGAGTGCAATAAATAAAACAAGATCGGTACCATATATATGTTATTACAAGAGGGTTTGTTAGTATATTATGCTCTGTCAATAATTTCATGAAGTTTGGTCTATTGAACTACTAACTATAGTTTGCATTAATGGGACATCGAACGCAATTTCTGAGATCCTCTCTATCTGAAATTCTAGTATTAGACGTCTGTGTTACTGAAGATACAAACGAACCAATGTCACAACAAGCCGCTCTGGTTTTCGACATGCCTGAAAGCGAGAAACATGAGTCTCAATATTTTATAGACACCTTGAATTGTTAATTTTCAGCTGATTCAATTAAACGCATGAGATAAGCGGACGGATCGACATCAGTTGAAATACTTCCACACACTTCGCTTCAGAATGAGGAGGCAACTTCCTGATGTGTATTCACTGATTCCATTGTTTACTGTTCACTCAACATGATTCGTGTCTGCTGGTATGTATTTTCCCGAACTCACCCTTTTCCAGACCAGTTTCCTTAGAAGTACAATTTTCTGGAGAAATACTATTTGGATCGGCAGATTGAGTGATACCGTGAGACCCGATTAGATCTGACACCGTTGCCTATTCTGTCCGCAAGGAATAGTACCATCTGTCTCTATTTGTGTATCTCACGTAGTGTAGGCATTTCGCAGAGGTAGACCAGCTGTTCTTATTGTTTGGTTTCCCAGAACCCTTTGGCCACCCAGAACCTTCTCGAACATTCACCCACATTCCCCACATTCCGCCACTCATTCACTCTCCCTCATCCACCCATTACTCGTTTATCGACTTGCTCCTCCAAAATGGACCCTCCGAAACCGTTCCCAATACTCCGCCTCCCATTTGTTCCCCTTCAAGAAGTGTTCAAAGCGATGGATCCATTTGAAATGTAAGTTTTAACAGTCACGTTTTGATACAGCGCGCTTTTTTGCTTTGTTCAATTAGATAATTTGTATCTAGTCCCCTACTCATGAGATCTTTCAGAATCAACTTTTCAATGATTTCCAAACGGGCGAAAGCAGTAACAAAGCAAATGACCTTCTATTCAAAATATTATATTCAACTTAGTGTCGGTGATGAACTAGGAATCACGATTCGTGGTCCTAAATATATGACACAATGCTTTTACAAATTCACATCAAAGGAAGAAAAGAGTGGGAAACTTACGGAAAATTCTCAGAATAGTTGGAATACGCTGTTCGTATGGAAATACTCTGATAACCTGATAGAGGAATGGAAGCAGTTGTGTAAACACGTATTGGAAATATTCAAGACGCAGACAATCGATATGTTATCAATGACTTTGGATGCATTCGTATATGAAAAAGTTTCGATTATTAACTTTTTGAAGACTAATTGGAAATCAGTTTCCGTTTGCAATCTGTTTCAGTCGGAAGAAGAGAATGACGTAGATGAACACGCCGTATATATCCTGGAAAATATCAAAATAACTTCAAGGTTATTGTTCTTTTATGACATTAAAAACGACAATTTCGTTGGGAAAATTCCAAAAAATCTGAAGGACCTATTCATCGAAAACTCGGAATGTATTAGATATGAGAAACTGTTGAAAATCGATTGTAAAAAAGTGATCCTACAGAATGATCGGATTTCAAACAAAGAATGGAATTTATTTCTCAAGAAATTGATAGCAATGGAGACCCATTTGAATCTGGAACACTTGGAACTCGATCATAGAGAAATCGAAGAATTCCGAGAACTCGTACTGCATGATATTCCACATAAAGTGGTGGATGGAGCAGTCAAAAGAGTATTAAAAACGTGAGTCCATAACTTTTACAATTCCATTAACACTTTCATATTTCTTTCTTTTTCCAGCCGTTTCAATGAAACACAAGAAATAAGCGGAGGGATCGATATCAGACGAATCGATGGAAAGACAGCCACATTCTTCGTGTACCGAAGGTTTGGAAGATATCATTTTGCGATGAGTGTTCATTAAATCGTTTTAATTGTCTGTATATTTAATATCTGCCATTCCCAAATTCAATTTCAATGAAACATTTACCGTTTTTCATAACCTCCTGAAAGTAATTTTACTTGTTCATTAAGTCATTTTAATTGGCTGTCTCTGTATTTTTAATATCTGTCATTCTTTATTTATCAATTTCAATGAAACATCTTACATTTTCCATAATCTCCTGAAATTTTACTAACCATATAGCACTAAACAAGATCTTTCTGGGTGTGCAATAAATGAAACAATCTTTCTCTATTAGTTATTACAAGGTGGTTGAGAAGTATATTATGATTTGTCAATAATTGCAAGTTCGGTCTGTTGAACTATTCTCTATAGTTTGCATTAATGAGACATTGAGAGCAATATCTGAGATCCTCTCCATCTGAATTTCTAGTTCTAGAAGTCTGTGCTACGAAGACACAAAAGAACAGATTTCACAACAAGTGTCGGCGAATATTCTCTTTCTTACAACACGCCTGAAAGCGTAGCGCGCTACCAAGGATTCTAACTTCAACGTTTTCTTTTGTCAAAAGATACTGTTGTTTTAAAAAATATAATTAGTTTCTCTTGTGGTGGACACTCACTATCACACTTTTTCGAGACACATGGCTCTCAATACTTCATAGCCACCTTGTATTGTTCAATTTACTCGCCATTACCCGCCCGAGCAACCGGCAGGGAGGAGGAGAGAATTCCAAACATCTCATTCGTTTCCAGATTGAAAAATAGAGGACGTGAGGAAAAGTGAGCCGACTGGTTTATTTAAAATTCTGTTAAGCATTTGACGTTTTCTATCATGAAGTCCTGAAATGGACTGTACTAATCCATTGGCAGTAACAAGATTTCGTTGGGTTACTGGTTGGCCTGGGGGTTGACAAGATCAAGACCATCTGTCTTTATTCGTGTATCTCACGTAATTAGATCGTGTAGCCATCACGCACACGACCAGATGTCTTTATTATTTAGTTTCCCAGAACCCCACTGTCATACAGATTATTCTCGAACATTCTTCCTCCTCCTTACATTGCCTATTGCCCTCCCTCCTACTCATTCACTCTTGCTCATCACCCCATTTCTCGTCTATCGATTGCTCCTCCAAAATGGTCCCTCCGAAACCGTTCCCGATACTCCGTCTACCGTTTCTAGCTATTGAAGAAGTTTTCAAATCATTGCACCCAATCGAAATGTAAGTCACTTAAACTTTCTGAAATTTAAAAAAAAATAGAACAGTGATGTTTTTTGTATTTCTACTGAATTTATTGAGTAATCACTTCCAGAATCAACTTCTCAATGATTAGCAAACGAGCAAAAGCAGTAACAAAGCAGATGACTTTTCATTCAAAATATGATATCTGTCTTCGTATAGAAGAAGGATTGGGAATAGCAATACGTGTAGAAAATAAACTGGCAGAATGTACTTATCTCATGACATCAGACAAACGAATGGATGGTAAGATTGAGAAAATAGAAAGGGATCGATACTGTTCACTGAGGGTATACAAGTATTCGAAGGATCCAATAGAGAAATGGAAACTGTGGAGTAAGCATATATTGGAAATATTCAAGATGGAGACAGTCAATCTTTTATCAATGACTTTAGATGATTTTGTAGATCACAACGTTTCGATTATTGACTTTTTGAAAACTAATGTGAAATCAGTGACCGAATGCAATCTGTTTCAGGAAGAGGAAGAGAATGATGTAGACGAACATGCCGCATATTTTCTCGATAATTTAAAAATTAGCAATGAGTTATATTTCTATCTAAACATTAAAAACGACAACTTCGATGGGAAATTTCCAAAAAATCTTAAGCAATTGCATATCCTCAACTCGGAATGGGTTGGATATGAGAGACTTCTGGAGATAGATTGTGAGTATGTATCCCTGAGAGATAATCAAATCACGAATGAAGAGTGGAATATGTTCCTTAAAAAATGGATGGCAATGGAGACGCATTTGAATCTGGGATTCATGAATCTCGGTTTTAAAGAAATCGAAGAATTCAGAGCACTTGTATTGCATGACATTCCGCATGAAGTGGTGGATGAAGGAATCGAACGAAACCTGATAACGTGAGTTGATAATGGTAAAGTATAATCTTGTTCTACGATATCGTGAGAAGATTTTTCATTTTCAATTGACAAACACGAGAATAAAAGTTTAAGTTCTATGGATCATAAAAATCTAAACATTCCCAGTGTTTTTCTTGTGTAATGTTTCATTTATTTTCAGTTTTCCCGATGAAACTGACGAGATTAGCGGAGGGATAGACATCAGACGAATCGATGGAAAGACTGCAACATTCTACAAGGATTTTAATGTTTTATCGATGAGTGTTAACTGAACTGCTCTTTTTTATCGTTGTAACCAAGTTCCGTACCCCATTATTTTTCCTGTTTTACTTACTCTTTGTTATTCCATTCTCCTCCAGTGTATCTATAAATTTCTCTTATGTTATAATAAATCCTTATTAAGCGCTCTTTTAATTTTGAGAATTTCTTTTTTTAATTTAGAAGTAGACTCCATGATGAGTAAACCAACTGCAACGACATGCCGACAAAAACTGCGTCAGCGAAAGCTAGTTATGTGTATTTTAAATACACTGAAAGTGACGTTTTTTGATGAAAAAATAAGTTTATAAATTTAGTGGAACAGTGTTATTAGGTCTCGATCTCTTTCAACTATTCTCTACTTAATGCCGGAGAGGATCGAAGATATGAATTTTTAACTTTTAGTGAAAAGCTGTGATTGTTATGCATATCTATTGGTTCCATACTGGCAAATCGATAGGTCCCACTGTATGTAGACCCTACACTGAGCGACACCCGAAGACGTTTTCATCTGCTTCTATTTGTGTATCTCACCTAATTAGACAGTGTAGCCATCGCGCGTCTACCCCAGTAAGGCCAGTCGTTCTTATTGTTTAATTTCCCAGAACCCTTTGGTCACTCAGATCCTTCTCGAACATTCTTCCATTGCCTATTGCCCCTCACTCTCACTCATTCATTCTCACTCATCCTACCTATCGATTGCCCCTCAAAAATGGACCCTCCGAAACCGTTCCTAATCCTCCGTCTTCCATTTCTGGCAATTGAAGGAATCTTCAAAGCGATGCATCCAATCGAAATGTAAGCCATATTGTGAATAAAGTAATAGTACATGGATGTTTTTTACTTCTATATTAGTTAATGAATAATCTATTTCAGATTAAACTTCTCAATGGTTAGCAAACGGACCAAGGGAGTATCAAAGCAGATGAGCTTCTATCCGAGATATAAAATAGATCTTCATATAAAAGAAACGCTTGACATCTGGTTTCTAGGAACAAGGAATTTGACCGTTTATGTAATGACATCAGATAAAGAAATGGATGAAAAGATTGAGGAAAAAGAATGTTTTGGGAGCATATTACCGGTTCCATTGATTTTTAGAAAAGTATTTAAGTATTCAAAAGATCCGGTGAATGAATGGAAACAGTTTTGTAAATATGTATTGGAAGTATTCAAGAAGCAAACGATAAACTTTTTAACTGCGACTATGGATGTATTCCCAACACAAAACGTTTCGATTGTTGACTTTTTAAAAGCCAATGTGAAGTCAGTGGACATATGCACTCTATCACAAAAGAATAAAGAGATCAATGTAGAAAAGCATGCTGCTTATCTCCTTGATAATATACAAATTAATTCTGAGTTATGTACCGACGTATACATTAAAGACGTCAATTTCAATGGAACATTTCCAAAAAATCTGAAGGATTTACATATCAAACATTCGAAATGGATTGGATATGAGAGACTGTTGGAAATAGATTGTAAAAGTGTGATCCTTGAGGCTAATCGAATCTCGAATGAACAATGGAATTTGTTCATCAAGAAATGGATTGCAATGGAGACTCATTTGAATTTGGAACACTTGCAACTCATTTATGGAAATTTCGAAGAGTTCAGAGTACTTGCATTGCATGACATTCCGCATGAAGTGGTGGACGGAGGAGTCAAAAGAATCTTCAAGATGTAAGTGTAGAATTTCTTTCAATTTTCTTCACTCAACTCAAGAGTTTATCTTGATCTAAAACACTTCAATATTTCTCATTTATTTTCAGCAGACGCAATTGTATCCGAGAGCTAAACGGAGGCATCGACATTCGACGTGTCGATGGGAAGACTGCCACATTCTTTGTGGTTGGCCATAGATGGTATGGAGGTTTCTGGATGTGCATTCACTAATACTTTTTCTATTCACGCCTTTCTTCTATTTTTTGTGTGCATATTCAAAGATTTCACTTTTCATTTCTCAAAATACATACAACATCTGTTCCCCTCTATTCGTGAACCAAAAGTTATTTTTCTGAATAAAGTTTGTAATTCTCTAGCCTTTTAATGGTCGATCAATTATAATGAATATATTTTACAGCAGAGACCAGAGAGAGTAGTTGTCGCCCATCTGACATAAATTCTGTCCACAGAGATTGATACCATTTGTCTCTATTTGTGTACCTCACTCTTTCCGACCCAGGCTTCCCAGAAATTTCCCCTGCTCGGATTTAAAAATAGGTACCTATTTTTTAAAATATTTTTAAAGTTATGACAAAAATGCTTAAATTACCAAACACATTCCGTTTTAGTTCCAAAATAGGCTGAAAAATGTTATTTTTGGTCAGGAAAACTCTGGTAAGATAATGTAGCTATTACGACTCTACTCAAGGTAGACCTGTATTCGACAGTGTAGGCGACACACATTCATACCCATTAAGACCATTATTTGACATTCTCATAACAATATAATCTTGAGAAGAATCTTCCCGAATGTTTACCAGACCACCTCGTACAATTAGATCTTCCTCCTCCTTCTATCGCCTATTGCCCCTCACTCATACTCATTCATTTTCACTCATTACTCCCATAACTCGTCTATCGATTTTCATCTCCAAAATGGTCCCTCCCAATCCATTCCCAATCCTCCGTCTATCGTTTCTAGCTATTGAAGAAGTTCTCAAAGCGATGCATCCATTTGAAATGTAAGTTTCAACAGTCCCGTTTTGATACAATGTTAATAGGTTTTGATTAGTTCAATAATATCATTTGAATTCATTTCCCCAACTGATAAGATCTTTCAGAATCAACTTCTCATTGATTTCCAAACGAACAAAAACAGTAACACAGCTGATGACTTTCAATTCGAAATATTTAATTCGAATTAACGCTAGTGAAGAACTAGAAATCTGGGTTGTTGGTCCTGAATATATGACACAATGCTTTTACACGTTCACAACAAATCAAGAAATGAATGGAAAAGTTGAGGAACGTGACTGGGACGGTCGGGATGAGAGAATGGAATGGAAATACTCTAATAATCCAGTCGGGGAATGGAAACAGTTGTGTAAACATGTATTGGAGTTATTCAAGTTGTGAAAAATGACACAATGCTTTTACACGTTCACAACAAATCAGGAAATGAATGGAAAAGTTGAGGAACGTGATTGGAATGATTGTAATGAGATATTCGCAAGTAAATACTCGGATAATCTAGTAGAAGAATGGAAACAGTTGACTAAACATGTATTGGAAATATTTAAGAAGGAGACAATCGATGTTTTATTAATGACAATGGATGCATTTCAAGATCAAAACGTTTCGATTATTGATTTTTTAAAGACTAATGTGAAATCCGTTTCCGATTGCCATCTGTTTCAGTCGGAAGATGAAAATGACGTAGATGAACACGCAGCATATCTTTTCAATAATTTACCAGTTAAAAATAAGTTATATTCTTACTACACATCAAAAGCGATGATTTCATTTTGAAAATTCCAAAAAATCTGAAGGAATTAAATATCCAGAACTCGCAATGGATTGGATATGAGAAACTGTTGGAAATAGATTGTAAAGGTGTGTTTCTTGGGAAGAATCTAATTTCAAATAAAGAATGGAATATGTTCATCAAGAAATGGATAGCAATGGAAACGAATCAGAATCCGGAACACTTGGAACTCGATTATAGAGGAATTGAAGAATTCAGAAATCATGTACTGCATGATATACCGCATGAAGTGATGGACGGAGGAGTTAAACGAGTCGTGAAAACGTAAGTTGCGAATTTGTTTCTATTCATACTGTCGAGAATTCAACTTTTTGTTGAACATTTCAATATGTCTTACTCATTTTCAGCCTACGCACTGAAACTCAAGAAATAAGCGGAGAGATTGATATCAGACGAACTGATGGAAAGACTGCCACATTCTTCGTGTACGAAATATATTCGATACAGCGTTTTGCTATGAGTATTCATTGAATCTCTTCTATTTATCTCTTCTTCCCCATTTGTCAATCATTATAATACAATTCACGTTTTTCATTATCAGTGATCTCATATCATACCTCTACTAATTAATTGGGAGTAAACTCGGCAGTTAGATAGAATTGAATATTCAAAAAACACGTTCTTCTCATGCTATTCTCACATGATTAACGCGTTTCAACTTTTTGGATTTCATAGGTCCCAGATGTTTATGATTCTCTTTACTTTCGATTATTGACAGTTCTGCAACAACTAACAACTTCTGTTCCCCTCTTTTCGTGTACTGAATATTATCATTCTGAATAAAATTCTGTCCGTGGCTTTGGGGGGCGTGTACCAGTGTCAAACTTAGAATGTGAGAGTAAAAGAAAGAGGAAACAACTATCAACTTTATTAAAATTGACACATGGCACACATGCATTCACACATGCTTCATGAACAAAATGTAGAGCGATTCTTATCATCTGGTCATCAGATTGAGTTTAAGAGGGCGCGTCCATTCACGTTTCACTCAGTTGTCTGTGTTCATTAAAATTAGATTTTTTTTCAGTTAATTATGGTGAATCTTGTGTAAGTCTGGCAATGGACCATGCTTAATACTCAAGGTTGTGAATATTAACAATTATGTATTAGTTCCACGTATCCTCACGTAATTAGTAAGACCAATTGTTCTTTTTGTTTGGTTTCCCATAACCCCTCTGTCACTCAGATTCTTCTCGAACGTTCTTCCCTCCCCCTCCACCGCCTATTGCCCTCATTCCTTTTCATTCATTCTCCCTCATCACCCCTTCTCGTCTATCGATTTTCTTCTCCAAAATGGACCCTTCAAAACCGTTCCCAATCCTCCGTCTACCGTTTCTAGCTTTTCAAGAAGTATTCAAAGCGATGGATCCGATCGAAATGTAAGTCACTAAACCTTCTCAAATTGTGAAAAATAGAACAGTGATGTTTCTTCGTATTTCAACATGAAGTATTGGGTAACCTCTTCCAGAATCAACTTCTCAATGATTAGCAAACGAGCAAAAGCAGTAACACAGCAGATGACATTCTATTCAAAATATAGAATCTGTCTTCGTATAGATGAAGGATTGGGAATAGCAATACGTGTAGAAAATGAACTGGTAGAATGTACTTATTTAATGACATCAGACAAACGAATGGATGGAAAAGTTGATGAATATGGAGGTAATGATTACATTTTACGGAGGGTATACAAGTATTCAAATGATCCAAAAGATTAATGGAAACTGTTGTGTTTATATGTATTGGAAATATTCAAGAAGCAGACGATCCATCTTTAATCATTACTTTGGATGATTTTGTAAATCACAACGTTTCGATTATTGACTTTTTGAAAACTAATGTGAAATCAGTGACCGAATGCCATTTGTATCAGTCGGAAGATGAGAATGACGTAGATGAACACGCCGCATACCTTCTCAATAATTTAAAAGTTAGCAATAGATTAGACACTTTTCTACACATTAAAAACGACAATTTGAGAATAATTCCAAATAATCTGAGGCAATTACATATCTTCAACTCGGAATGGATTGGATATGAGAGACTGCTGGAAATCGATTGTGAGCATGTGACCCTGAGAGATAATCAAATCAAGAATGACCAATGGAATTTGTTTCTCAAGAAATGGATGGCAATGGAAACAAATCAAAATCTGAGTTTCTTGGGACTCGATTACAGGGATTTAGAAGAATTCAGAGCATTTGTATTGCACGATATACCGCACGAAGTAGTGGATAGAGGAGTCAAACGAAACCTTATTTTCAGTTTTCTTGATGAAACTGAAAAGATAAACGGAGGGATCGACATCAGACGAATCGATGGAAAGACTGCAACATTCTTCGTGCAGGATAATGTGTTTTCGATGAGTGTTCACTGAACTTTTGTCGGACGTACACCTACACCATGAGACCCTTCACCCTCCCGCACGAGTATGTGGCCGAGCGGAAGCTCATTCAAGACCAATCTCCCTAACGTGTTTTTTCCTGTCTTACTGACTCTTTGTTATTCCTTTTTTCCTCAGCGCCACTTTTATCTGTAAGCTTCTCTTATAGTCCATAAAATAAATCCTTATTTAGCACATAACGGTTTTTGGTTCAAGCTAAATACACATAAACCTTACCCTTTAAGTGCGACACACTTAATAAATGAAACGCAAGCTATTATGAACAGAATCGGGAACTGTAGGTGCGTAATGATTGGGTCCAAAATCAAAATTCAGAATTCAACAGAAACTGAATATGTCTGGTAATTGAAGCAATTTTACTCTGAAGTTTTATTTCTAAATCCGAGCCGGGGCAATATTTGACACAAACTAAAGTACACAAATGAAGACATATGAGAAAATTCTTTGTGGACGGAATACGCAGATGTGGTGTCAGATGGTAGAGAACTACCCTACCTAACTTTTTATGTACTTGACAGAAAGATAGTTTTATGATAAAATGTTTGTTAGTGGTGATTCGATTTTATCCACGATTAAAAGTTGGAGAAACAACAACTTTATTCAAAAAATATATTTTGGCGCCCGAATAGAGGAGGACAGAGGTTGTATGTAGTTTCAGAAGTGTATTATAAGAAGTGAAACATGAAAACTTTGGAAAAGTACAGAAACAGTCACATAAATCACGTTGGTATAGAATTCAAAAGAAGATTAGCAAAGTGAAGCGTGAATAGAAAAAGAATCAGTGAATACACATCGAGAAATATTCTCCCCAACCAGCACGAAGCTCAAAGAATGTGGCAGTCTTTCCGTCGATACGTCGGATGTCGATCCCTCCGTTTATCTCTTGAGTTTGCTTGTAGCGACTGAAAAAAAGAAAGTTATAGATAACTTCTACGATTCATTCATTCATCTAGGGTGACGGGTGTTGGAAAGATGACGTAAAGAAAAAGAATATTATGCACTCACATTGTCAAAATTCTGGAAACTTCTTCGCCAACCACTTCCTGTGTCTTCTTCGCCAACCACTTCCTGTAGTTGTTGTTTCTCCAACTTTTAATCGTGGATAAAATCGAATCACCACTAACAAACATTTTATCATAAAACTATCTTTCTGTCAAGTACATAAAAAGTTAGGTAGGGTAGTTCTCTACCATCTGACACCACATCTGCGTATTCCGTCCACAAAGAATTTTCTCATATGTCTTCATTTGTGTACTTTAGTTTGTGTCAAATATTGCCCCGGCTCGGATTTAGAAATAAAACTTCAGAGTAAAATTGCTTCAATTACCAGACATATTCAGTTTCTGTTGAATTCTGAATTTTGATTTTGGACCCAATCATTACGCACCTACAGTTCCCGATTCTGTTCATAATAGCTTGCGTTTCATTTATTAAGTGTGTCGCACTTAAAGGGTAAGGTTTATGTGTATTTAGCTTGAACCAAAAACCGTTATGTGCTAAATAAGGATTTATTTTATGGACTATAAGAGAAGCTTACAGATAAAAGTGGCGCTGAGGAAAAAAGGAATAACAAAGAGTCAGTAAGACAGGAAAAAAACACGTTAGGGAGATTGGTCTTGAATGAGCTTCCGCTCGGCCACATACTCGTGCGGGAGGGTGAAGGGTCTCATGGTGTAGGTGTACGTCCGACAAAAGTTCAGTGAACACTCATCGAAAACACATTATCCTGCACGAAGAATGTTGCAGTCTTTCCATCGATTCGTCTGATGTCGATCCCTCCGTTTATCTTTTCAGTTTCATCAAGAAAACTGAAAATAAGGTTTCGTTTGACTCCTCTATCCACTACTTCGTGCGGTATATCGTGCAATACAAATGCTCTGAATTCTTCTAAATCCCTGTAATCGAGTCCCAAGAAACTCAGATTTTGATTTGTTTCCATTGCCATCCATTTCTTGAGAAACAAATTCCATTGGTCATTCTTGATTTGATTATCTCTCAGGGTCACATGCTCACAATCGATTTCCAGCAGTCTCTCATATCCAATCCATTCCGAGTTGAAGATATGTAATTGCCTCAGATTATTTGGAATTATTCTCAAATTGTCGTTTTTAATGTGTAGAAAAGTGTCTAATCTATTGCTAACTTTTAAATTATTGAGAAGGTATGCGGCGTGTTCATCTACGTCATTCTCATCTTCCGACTGATACAAATGGCATTCGGTCACTGATTTCACATTAGTTTTCAAAAAGTCAATAATCGAAACGTTGTGATTTACAAAATCATCCAAAGTAATGATTAAAGATGGATCGTCTGCTTCTTGAATATTTCCAATACATATAAACACAACAGTTTCCATTAATCTTTTGGATCATTTGAATACTTGTATACCCTCCGTAAAATGTAATCATTACCTCCATATTCATCAACTTTTCCATCCATTCGTTTGTCTGATGTCATTAAATAAGTACATTCTACCAGTTCATTTTCTACACGTATTGCTATTCCCAATCCTTCATCTATACGAAGACAGATTCTATATTTTGAATAGAATGTCATCTGCTGTGTTACTGCTTTTGCTCGTTTGCTAATCATTGAGAAGTTGATTCTGGAAGAGGTTACCCAATACTTCATGTTGAAATACGAAGAAACATCACTGTTCTATTTTTCACAATTTGAGAAGGTTTAGTGACTTACATTTCGATCGGATCCATCGCTTTGAATACTTCTTGAAAAGCTAGAAACGGTAGACGGAGGATTGGGAACGGTTTTGAAGGGTCCATTTTGGAGAAGAAAATCGATAGACGAGAAGGGGTGATGAGGGAGAATGAATGAAAAGGAATGAGGGCAATAGGCGGTGGAGGGGGAGGGAAGAACGTTCGAGAAGAATCTGAGTGACAGAGGGGTTATGGGAAACCAAACAAAAAGAACAATTGGTCTTACTAATTACGTGAGGATACGTGGAACTAATACATAATTGTTAATATTCACAACCTTGAGTATTAAGCATGGTCCATTGCCAGACTTACACAAGATTCACCATAATTAACTGAAAAAAAATCTAATTTTAATGAACACAGACAACTGAGTGAAACGTGAATGGACGCGCCCTCTTAAACTCAATCTGATGACCAGATGATAAGAATCGCTCTACATTTTGTTCATGAAGCATGTGTGAATGCATGTGTGCCATGTGTCAATTTTAATAAAGTTGATAGTTGTTTCCTCTTTCTTTTACTCTCACATTCTAAGTTTGACACTGGTACACGCCCCCCAAAGCCACGGACAGAATTTTATTCAGAATGATAATATTCAGTACACGAAAAGAGGGGAACAGAAGTTGTTAGTTGTTGCAGAACTGTCAATAATCGAAAGTAAAGAGAATCATAAACATCTGGGACCTATGAAATCCAAAAAGTTGAAACGCGTTAATCATGTGAGAATAGCATGAGAAGAACGTGTTTTTTGAATATTCAATTCTATCTAACTGCCGAGTTTACTCCCAATTAATTAGTAGAGGTATGATATGAGATCACTGATAATGAAAAACGTGAATTGTATTATAATGATTGACAAATGGGGAAGAAGAGATAAATAGAAGAGATTCAATGAATACTCATAGCAAAACGCTGTATCGAATATATTTCGTACACGAAGAATGTGGCAGTCTTTCCATCAGTTCGTCTGATATCAATCTCTCCGCTTATTTCTTGAGTTTCAGTGCGTAGGCTGAAAATGAGTAAGACATATTGAAATGTTCAACAAAAAGTTGAATTCTCGACAGTATGAATAGAAACAAATTCGCAACTTACGTTTTCACGACTCGTTTAACTCCTCCGTCCATCACTTCATGCGGTATATCATGCAGTACATGATTTCTGAATTCTTCAATTCCTCTATAATCGAGTTCCAAGTGTTCCGGATTCTGATTCGTTTCCATTGCTATCCATTTCTTGATGAACATATTCCATTCTTTATTTGAAATTAGATTCTTCCCAAGAAACACACCTTTACAATCTATTTCCAACAGTTTCTCATATCCAATCCATTGCGAGTTCTGGATATTTAATTCCTTCAGATTTTTTGGAATTTTCAAAATGAAATCATCGCTTTTGATGTGTAGTAAGAATATAACTTATTTTTAACTGGTAAATTATTGAAAAGATATGCTGCGTGTTCATCTACGTCATTTTCATCTTCCGACTGAAACAGATGGCAATCGGAAACGGATTTCACATTAGTCTTTAAAAAATCAATAATCGAAACGTTTTGATCTTGAAATGCATCCATTGTCATTAATAAAACATCGATTGTCTCCTTCTTAAATATTTCCAATACATGTTTAGTCAACTGTTTCCATTCTTCTACTAGATTATCCGAGTATTTACTTGCGAATATCTCATTACAATCATTCCAATCACGTTCCTCAACTTTTCCATTCATTTCCTGATTTGTTGTGAACGTGTAAAAGCATTGTGTCATTTTTCACAACTTGAATAACTCCAATACATGTTTACACAACTGTTTCCATTCCCCGACTGGATTATTAGAGTATTTCCATTCCATTCTCTCATCCCGACCGTCCCAGTCACGTTCCTCAACTTTTCCATTCATTTCTTGATTTGTTGTGAACGTGTAAAAGCATTGTGTCATATATTCAGGACCAACAACCCAGATTTCTAGTTCTTCACTAGCGTTAATTCGAATTAAATATTTCGAATTGAAAGTCATCAGCTGTGTTACTGTTTTTGTTCGTTTGGAAATCAATGAGAAGTTGATTCTGAAAGATCTTATCAGTTGGGGAAATGAATTCAAATGATATTATTGAACTAATCAAAACCTATTAACATTGTATCAAAACGGGACTGTTGAAACTTACATTTCAAATGGATGCATCGCTTTGAGAACTTCTTCAATAGCTAGAAACGGTAGACGGAGGATTGGGAATGGATTGGGAGGGACCATTTTGGAGATGAAAATCGATAGACGAGTTATGGGAGTAATGAGTGAAAATGAATGAGTATGAGTGAGGGGCAATAGGCGATAGAAGGAGGAGGAAGATCTAACTGTACGAGGTGGTCTGGTAAACATTCGGGAAGATTCTTCTCAAGATTATATTGTTATGAGAATGTCAAATAATGGTCTTAATGGGTATGAATGTGTGTCGCCTACACTGTCGAATACAGGTCTACCTTGAGTAGAGTCGTAATAGCTACATTATCTTACCAGAGTTTTCCTGACCAAAAATAACATTTTTCAGCCTATTTTGGAACTAAAACGGAATGTGTTTGGTAATTTAAGCATTTTTGTCATAACTTTAAAAATATTTTAAAAAATAGGTACCTATTTTTAAATCCGAGCAGGGGAAATTTCTGGGAAGCCTGGGTCAGAAAAAGTGAGGTACACAAATAGAGACAAATGATATCAATCTTTGTGGACAGAATTTATGTCAGATGGGCGACAACTACTCTCTCTGGTCTCTGCTGTAAAATATATTCGTTATAATTGATCGACCATTAAAAGGCTAGAGAATTACAAACTTTATTCAGAAAAATAACTTTTGGTTCACGAATAGAGGGGAACAGATGTTGTATGTATTTTGAGAAATGAAAAGTGAAATCTTTGAATATGCACACAAAAAATAGAAGAAAGGCGTGAATAGAAAAAGTATTAGTGAATGCACATCCAGAAACCTCCATACCATCTATGGCCAACCACAAAGAATGTGGCAGTCTTCCCATCGACACGTCGAATGTCGATGCCTCCGTTTAGCTCTCGGGTACAATTGCGTCTGCTGAAAATAAATGAGAAATATTGAAGTGTTTTAGATCAAGATAAACTCTTGAGTTGAGTGAAGAAAATTGAAAGAAATTCTACACTTACATCTTGAAGATTCTTTTGACTCCTCCGTCCACCACTTCATGCGGAATGTCATGCAATGCAAGTACTCTGAACTCTTCGAAATTTCCATAAATGAGTTGCAAGTGTTCCAAATTCAAATGAGTCTCCATTGCAATCCATTTCTTGATGAACAAATTCCATTGTTCATTCGAGATTCGATTAGCCTCAAGGATCACACTTTTACAATCTATTTCCAACAGTCTCTCATATCCAATCCATTTCGAATGTTTGATATGTAAATCCTTCAGATTTTTTGGAAATGTTCCATTGAAATTGACGTCTTTAATGTATACGTCGGTACATAACTCAGAATTAATTTGTATATTATCAAGGAGATAAGCAGCATGCTTTTCTACATTGATCTCTTTATTCTTTTGTGATAGAGTGCATATGTCCACTGACTTCACATTGGCTTTTAAAAAGTCAACAATCGAAACGTTTTGTGTTGGGAATACATCCATAGTCGCAGTTAAAAAGTTTATCGTCTGCTTCTTGAATACTTCCAATACATATTTACAAAACTGTTTCCATTCATTCACCGGATCTTTTGAATACTTAAATACTTTTCTAAAAATCAATGGAACCGGTAATATGCTCCCAAAACATTCTTTTTCCTCAATCTTTTCATCCATTTCTTTATCTGATGTCATTACATAAACGGTCAAATTCCTTGTTCCTAGAAACCAGATTTCAAGCGTTTCTTTTATATGAAGATCTATTTTATATCTCGGATAGAAGCTCATCTGCTTTGATACTCCCTTGGTCCGTTTGCTAACCATTGAGAAGTTTAATCTGAAATAGATTATTCATTAACTAATATAGAAGTATAAAACATCCATGTACTATTACTTTATTCACAATATGGCTTACATTTCGATTGGATGCATCGCTTTGAAGATTCCTTCAATTGCCAGAAATGGAAGACGGAGGATTAGGAACGGTTTCGGAGGGTCCATTTTTGAGGGGCAATCGATAGGTAGGATGAGTGAGAATGAATGAGTGAGAGTGAGGGGCAATAGGCAATGGAAGAATGTTCGAGAAGGATCTGAGTGACCAAAGGGTTCTGGGAAATTAAACAATAAGAACGACTGGCCTTACTGGGGTAGACGCGCGATGGCTACACTGTCTAATTAGGTGAGATACACAAATAGAAGCAGATGAAAACGTCTTCGGGTGTCGCTCAGTGTAGGGTCTACATACAGTGGGACCTATCGATTTGCCAGTATGGAACCAATAGATATGCATAACAATCACAGCTTTTCACTAAAAGTTAAAAATTCATATCTTCGATCCTCTCCGGCATTAAGTAGAGAATAGTTGAAAGAGATCGAGACCTAATGACACTGTTGCACTAAATTTATAAACTTCTATTTTTCATTGAAAAACACCAGTTTTAGTGCTTTTTAATACAAAGACTCAGCTTTCGTTGACGCAGTTTTTATCGGCATGTCGTTGCAGTTGAATTACTCATCATGGAGTCTATTTTCTAAATTTTTTGAAAGCAATTTTCTAAATTGAAAGAGCGCTTTATAAGGATTTATTATAACATAGGAGAAATGTATAGATATACTGGAGAAAAATGGAATAACAAAGAGTAAGTAAAACAAGTAAAATATAGGGGTACGGAACTTGGTTACAACGATAAAAAAGAGCAGTTCAGTTAACACTCATCGATAAAACATTATTATCCTTGTAGAATGTTGCAGTCTTTCCATCGATTCGTCTGATGTCGATCCCTCCGTTTATCTCGTCAGTTTCATCGGGAAAACTGAAAATAAATGAAACATTACACAAGAAAAACACTGGGAATGTTTAGATTTTTATGATCCATAGAACTTAAACTTTTATTCTCGTGTTTGTCAATTGAAAATGAAAAATCTTCTCACGATATCGTAGAACAAGATTATACTTTACCATTATCAACTCACGTTATCAGGTTTCGTTCGATTCCTTCATCCACCACTTCATGCGGAATATCATGCAATACAAGTGCTCTGAATTCTTCGATTTCTTTAAAACCGAGATTCATGAATCCCAGATTCAAATGCGTCTCCATTGCCATCCATTTCTTAAGGAACATATTCCACTCTTCATTCGTGATTTGATTATCTCTCAGGGATACATACTCACAATCTATCTCCAGAAGTCTCTCATATCCAACCCATTCCGAGTTGAGGATATG
Organism: Caenorhabditis latens; assembly: GCA_002259235.3. NCBI lineage: Eukaryota > Metazoa > Nematoda > Chromadorea > Rhabditida > Rhabditidae > Caenorhabditis > Caenorhabditis latens. Next base: position 16,091,911 of record CM056095.1, read on the forward strand.
CAATTGCTTAAGATTTTTTGGAAATTTCCCATCGAAGTTGTCGTTTTTAATGTTTAGATAGAAATATAACTCATTGCTAACTTTCAAACTATCGAGAAGATATGCGGCATGTTCGTCTACATCATTCTCTTCCTCTTCCTGAAACAGATTGCATTCGGTCACTGATTTCACATTAGTTTTCAAAAAGTCAATAATCGAAACGTTGTGATCTACAAAATCATCTAAAGTCATTGATAAAAGATTGACTGTCTCCATCTTGAATATTTCCAATATATGCTTACTCCACAGTTTCCATTTCTCTATTGGATCCTTCGAATACTTGTATACCCTCAGTGAACAGTATCGATCCCTTTCTATTTTCTCAATCTTACCATCCATTCGTTTGTCTGATGTCATGAGATAAGTACATTCTGCCAGTTTATTTTCTACACGTATTGCTATTCCCAATCCTTCTTCTATACGAAGACAGATATCATATTTTGAATGAAAAGTCATCTGCTTTGTTACTGCTTTTGCTCGTTTGCTAATCATTGAGAAGTTGATTCTGGAAGTGATTACTCAATAAATTCAGTAGAAATACAAAAAACATCACTGTTCTATTTTTTTTTAAATTTCAGAAAGTTTAAGTGACTTACATTTCGATTGGGTGCAATGATTTGAAAACTTCTTCAATAGCTAGAAACGGTAGACGGAGTATCGGGAACGGTTTCGGAGGGACCATTTTGGAGGAGCAATCGATAGACGAAAAATGGGGTGATGAGCAAGAGTGAATGAGTAGGAGGGAGGGCAATAGGCAATGTAAGGAGGAGGAAGAATGTTCGAGAATAATCTGTATGACAGTGGGGTTCTGGGAAACTAAATAATAAAGACATCTGGTCGTGTGCGTGATGGCTACACTATCTAATTACGTGAGATACACGAATAAAGACAGATGGTCTTGATCTTGTCAACCCCCAGGCCAACCAGTAACCCAACGAAATCTTGTTACTGCCAATGGATTAGTACAGTCCATTTCAGGACTTCATGATAGAAAACGTCAAATGCTTAACAGAATTTTAAATAAACCAGTCGGCTCACTTTTCCTCACGTCCTCTATTTTTCAATCTGGAAACGAATGAGATGTTTGGAATTCTCTCCTCCTCCCCTGCCGGTTGCTCGGGCGGGTAATGGCGAGTAAATTGAACAATACAAGGTGGCTATGAAGTATTGAGAGCCATGTGTCTCGAAAAAGTGTGATAGTGAGTGTCCACCACAAGAGAAACTAATTATATTTTTTAAAACAACAGTATCTTTTGACAAAAGAAAACGTTGAAGTTAGAATCCTTGGTAGCGCGCTACGCTTTCAGGCGTGTTGTAAGAAAGAGAATATTCGCCGACACTTGTTGTGAAATCTGTTCTTTTGTGTCTTCGTAGCACAGACTTCTAGAACTAGAAATTCAGATGGAGAGGATCTCAGATATTGCTCTCAATGTCTCATTAATGCAAACTATAGAGAATAGTTCAACAGACCGAACTTGCAATTATTGACAAATCATACTATACTTCTCAACCACCTTGTAATAACTAATAGAGAAAGATTGTTTCATTTATTGCACACCCAGAAAGATCTTGTTTAGTGCTATATGGTTAGTAAAATTTCAGGAGATTATGGAAAATGTAAGATGTTTCATTGAAATTGATAAATAAAGAATGACAGATATTAAAAATACAGAGACAGCCAATTAAAATGACTTAATGAACAAGTAAAATTACTTTCAGGAGGTTATGAAAAACGGTAAATGTTTCATTGAAATTGAATTTGGGAATGGCAGATATTAAATATACAGACAATTAAAACGATTTAATGAACACTCATCGCAAAATGATATCTTCCAAACCTTCGGTACACGAAGAATGTGGCTGTCTTTCCATCGATTCGTCTGATATCGATCCCTCCGCTTATTTCTTGTGTTTCATTGAAACGGCTGGAAAAAGAAAGAAATATGAAAGTGTTAATGGAATTGTAAAAGTTATGGACTCACGTTTTTAATACTCTTTTGACTGCTCCATCCACCACTTTATGTGGAATATCATGCAGTACGAGTTCTCGGAATTCTTCGATTTCTCTATGATCGAGTTCCAAGTGTTCCAGATTCAAATGGGTCTCCATTGCTATCAATTTCTTGAGAAATAAATTCCATTCTTTGTTTGAAATCCGATCATTCTGTAGGATCACTTTTTTACAATCGATTTTCAACAGTTTCTCATATCTAATACATTCCGAGTTTTCGATGAATAGGTCCTTCAGATTTTTTGGAATTTTCCCAACGAAATTGTCGTTTTTAATGTCATAAAAGAACAATAACCTTGAAGTTATTTTGATATTTTCCAGGATATATACGGCGTGTTCATCTACGTCATTCTCTTCTTCCGACTGAAACAGATTGCAAACGGAAACTGATTTCCAATTAGTCTTCAAAAAGTTAATAATCGAAACTTTTTCATCTACGAATGCATCCAAAAATATTGATAACATATCGATTGTCTGTGTCTTGAATATTTCCAATACGTGTTTACACAACTGCTTCCATTCTTCTATCAGGTTATCAGAGTATTTCCATACGAATAGCGTATTCCAACTATTCTGAGAATTTTCCGTAACTTTCCCACTCTTTTCTTCCTTTGATGTGAATTTGTAAAAGCATTGTGTCATATATTTAGGACCACGAATCGTGATTCCTAGTTCTTCACCGACACTAAGTTGAATCGAATATTTTGAATAGAAGGTCATTTGCTTTGTTACTGCTTTCGCCCGTTTGGAAATCATTGAGAAGTTGATTCTGAAAGATCTCATGAGTAGGGGACTCGATGCAAATTATCTACTTGAACAAAGCAAAAAAGCGCGCTGTATCAAAACGTGACTGTTAAAACTTACATTTCGAATGGATCCATTGCTTTGAGCATTTCTTGAAGGGGAACAAATGGGAGGCGGAGTATTGGGAACGGTTTCGGAGGGTCCATTTTGGAGGAGCAAGTCGATAAACGAGTAATGGGTGGATGAGGGAGAGTGAATGAGTGGCGGAATGTGGGGAATGTGGGTGAATGTTCGAGAAGGTTCTGAGTGGCCAAAGGGTTTTGGGAAACCAAACAATAAGAACAGCTGGTCTACCTCTGCGAAATGCCTACACTACGTGAGATACACAAATAGAGACAGATGGTACTATTCCTTGCGGACAGAATAGGCAACGGTGTCAGATCTAATCGGGTCTCACGGTATCACTCAATCTGCCGATCCAAATAGTATTTCTCCAGAAAATTGTACTTCTAAGGAAACTGGTCTGGAAAAGGGTGAGTTCGGGAAAATACATACCAGCAGACACGAATCATGTTGAGTGAACAGTAAACAATGGAATCAGTGAATACACATCAGGAAGTTGCCTCCTCATTCTGAAGCGAAGTGTGTGGAGGTATTTCAACTGATGTCGATCCGTCCGCTTACCTCATTCGTTTAATTGAATCAGCTGAAAATTAACAATTTAAGGTGTCTATAAAAAATATTGAGACTCATGTTTTTCGCTTTCAGGCATGTCGAAAACCAGAGCGGCTTGTTGTGACATTGGTTCGTTTGTATCTTCAGTAACACAGACGTCTAAGACTAGAATTTCAGATAGAGAGGAGCTCAGAAATTGCGTTCGATGTCCCATTAATGCAAACTATAGATAGTAGTTCAATAGACCGAACTTCATGAAATCATTGACAGAGCATGATATACTAACAAACCCTCTTTTAATAACATATCTATGGTACCGATCTTGTTTTATTTATTGCACACCCAGAAAGATCTGATTAATTGCAATAGGATTAGATTATAGAAAACATAACATGATTTATTGGAATTGATAAATTGAGAATGACAGAATATTAAAAATGCAGAGATAGTCAATTAAAAGGATTTAATGAACACTCATCGCGAAAAGATTCATTCCAATGAATTGGTACGAGAAGAGTGTGGCTGTTTTTCCATCAATTCGTCCAATGTCGATTCCTCCGCTTATCTCTTGAGTTTGATTGAAACGACTGAAAGTAAAGGAAAAAAGTTGAATTCTCGTGTGTTGTGAATTGCAAACATTATGAACTCACATTTTCAAAACTCGTTTGACTCCCTCGTCCACCACTTCATGCGGTATGTCATGTAATACCCGATTTCTGAATTTATCTAGATCTCTATGATTGAGTTCCAAATATTCCAAATTCTGATTTGTCTCCAGTGTTATCCATTTCTTGATGAATGAATTCCATTCTTCATTTGAGATTCGATTATTTCTCAGAATTACATGCTTACAATCTATATCAAGCAGTTTCTCATATCCAATCCAATGCGAGTTGGCGAGGCATAATTCCTTCAGATTTTTTGGAATTTTCCCATTGAAATTGTCGTTTTTAATGTGTAGAAACGAATTTAACTCATTGTTAACTTTTAAATTATTAAGAAGATACGCGGCGTGTTCATCTACATCATTCTCATTTTCCGACTGATACAGATAACATACGTCTACTGATTTCACATTTGTTCTCAAAAAATCAATAATCGAAACGTTGTGATCTACAAATTCATCCATATACAGTGTTAATACATTGATTGTCTGTTTCTTGAATATTTCCAATACATTCTTACACAACTGTTTCCATTCCTCTACTGGATTATTAGAATACTTGAATACCTTCCGTGTAATGAAACGATTACGTTTATCTTCTTCAGTTTTTCCGTCCATTTGTGTGTCTGATGTTATTTCATAAAAGCATGATAACCGATTATTAGTTCCATTAATTGCTATTCCCAACGTTTTGTCTATATAGACACATATAACATATTTTGAATAGAAGACCATCTTTTTTGTAACTGCTTTGGCTCGTTTGGAAGTCATTGAGAAGTTGATTCTGGAAGAGATTACTCAATAAGTTATGTAGAAATACAAAACAAATCACTGTTCTATCTTTTTTCACAATTTGAAAAAGTTTTAATGACTTACATTTCGATCGGATCCATCGTTTTGAAGATTTCTTCGATGGCAAGAAACGGTAGACGGAGGATTGGGAACGTATTATTTCTACGGTTGCTTATCATTTTCATTCTGAAAGAGACATAAAATCTCTATCAACTGTAGAATCCGACTATAAACTTACATTGAGTGCAATGCTTTAGATACTAGTTCCATTGCTCGAAACGGTAGACGGAGGATTGGCAATAGAAGATTCATTCTGTTGGAGCAATCGATTGACGAGAAGAAAAAGAATGGAGGACAATGAATGAGTAGAAATAAGGTGATGAGTGATGGAAGAAGGAGGGAAGAATCTTCGAGAAGATTCTGAGCGACCAATGAGTTCTGGGAAAATAAACAATAAGAACGACAGGTCCACGTTCGAGAAGATTCATCTCAAGATTAGATCGCTATGGGAATGTCAAATTATGGTCTTACCAGTGGTGGATGTGTGTTAGCAACACTGTCGAATTACGTGAGCTATAGGAAAGTGAGTGAGAACAAAGAAGAGGTGTGATGGAAGGATGGAAAAATGTTCAAGAAGATTCTTGGCAAGATTAGCAATCTTCTGTCGTGGGAAAGTCAATCATTGGTCTACCTGTACAGAGGGTTTTGTTGGCTTCAAGAGTTGAACAAATAGAGGCAGATAATCTCGATCTTGTCGTATTCAGGGCAAACCCAGTAAGATTTCGTTATTGCCCATGGATTAGTGCAATACATTTCAGTACAGTACAGTGAACGGTACAGTGAAAGGAGGTGTGGACCGGGATAGTGAAGGCGGTTTGTGAAAAATGTCATCTTATCGGGTCTTCTCAGATCTTTCCAGATACTGTTCGGATCTGAGGCTTCAGGTCTGTCGAAATAAAGAGAATATTCTCCACGACTTGTTGTGACATTTATTTGTTTGTATCTCCAGTAGCACAAGCTTCTAGGCGTAGAAATTCAGATGAAGAGGAGTTAAGAAATCGCTCTCAATGCCCCATTAATGCAAATTGTAAAGAATATTGACAAAAAACAGTCCATATACATACTTATCAACAACCTTGTATGTATTTTTCAGAGTGATTCAACATTTTGATAAGTGATGCAGAAACCATCTACTTTTGAGCAGTTTTTCGGTAAGTGAGCGATTTATTTCTAGATAAAAATGAGAAAAAATAAATTATCAGAGCTTCAAGTGCGGCGGCGCGGAGGCAACTCCAATAGAATTTCGGCTTCAAAAATCGAAAGAATTATGGATATCGGCACAAAACCTACACAAATCCACAAAAAATGAGGGATATTTAAATACAATTTCTATTCGTTTTTGTTGATTTTTCTATCTTTCTTGAATTTTTAATTAGCATGGAGAGCAACCAGAAATGAACGGATCGCGTACGGACCATATACGGACGTTCGCAAACAGGTCGGCTACGGATCCATAACGAGCCTCGTTTTCGGTATGGCCCGTGCGCGATCGTCCGAAGCATCCGTAACGGATCGTTTGCAAACGACCTGTGGTGTGTCCTTTGCTGAAAGATGCGTTTATTCTATTTGATTGATCATTTGAAGGCTTGAGAAATAACAACTTTAGGCAGAAAAATTTTTGGTACACAAATAGATGGGATTAGAGTTGGAATAAGGGGTAAAATAACCGGGAGAAAAAAATAATGGAGTTAGGAAGTTTGAGGAAGAGAAGAATATATCGAAGACGACACACGAAGAATGTGGCAGTTTTCTCGTCGATACGTCGAATATCGACCCCTCCGTTTATCTGTTGTGTTTGCTTGTAGAGACTGAAAACGCATTAAAATGGAAGTGGTATTTGAAAAAAGAACATTATCCACAGATTAAATACAGACACAGCCAATTGAAAATATTTAATGAATACTCATAATGAAAACATTATATTGCGCGATGAATGTTGCCGTCTTTCCATCGATTCGTCGGATGTCGATCCCTCCGCTGATCTTTGCCTTTCTATTTAGAAAACTGAAAATAAATTGAATGTTTTAGAGGAAATTGTGAATTCTGTTCTCGAGGTTATGAATAGAATTGAAAATATCCCGAACTCACGCTAGTAGGGTTCGTTTGACTCCTCTATCCACTATTTCATGCGGTATGTCATACAACACACGATCTCTGAATACATCTAGTTCTCTGAATTTGAGTTGCAAGCGTTCTAGATTTAAATTTGTTTCCATTGCTATCCATTTCTTGAGGAATAAATTCCATCGTTCATCCGAGATCCGATCGTATCCCAGGACCACGCTTTTACAATCTATTTCCAACAGTTTGTCATATCCGATCCATTCCGAGTTGTAGATATGCAATTCCTTTAGATTTTTTAGGAATTTTCACATCGAAATAATAGTTTCGAATGTGTAGTAAAGATTCTAACTTATTATTGATAGTGATATTATTCAGGAGGTAAGCGAAATTTTCATCTACGTTGTTTTCTGGATACCATTGGTTAAGGCGGCATTCGTTCACTGATTTCACATTAGCTTTTAAAAAATCAATCAGCAAAACGTTTTGGTTTACATATGTATCCATTTGCATTGATAAATAGTGAATCGTTTGCTTCTTGAATATCTCCAATACATATAAACACAACTGTTTCCATTCCTCTGCTGGATCCTTCGAATAATTGTACACTCTCCGGTTAATGTAACCATTGTTTTCCTTCTCCTCAATCTTTCCATCCATGTGTTCTTCTGATGTCATTATATAAGTGCATGCCACCATCTCATTAGTTCCATAAAGCCCAATGAACAGCTTGAAATTTTCAACAAACAAATGAATTGAGTATTTCGAATTGAAGCTCATCAATTTCGCTACTGTTTTGGCCCGTTTGCTAATCATTGAGAAATTGATTCTGAAATAAATTCTACTTGTTCACAATCTAGAATGATATTACATTTCTGACTTACATTTCGATTGGATGCATCGCTTTGAAAACTTCGTCGATGGCAAGAAACGGTAAACGGAGGATTGGAAACTCATTACATCTACGACTGCTATTCACTTTTGTTCTGAAAGACATAGCATTTCTATCTTCCGTAGGATCTGACTATGAACTTACATGGAGTGCATTTCCTTAGAAATGTCTTCAATAGCTTGAAACGGTAGACTTAGAATCGGCAATTGCTTCAGAGGTTTCATTCTGTAGGAGGGAGCAATCGATTGACGAGAAGAAAAAGAATGGAGGAGTATGAATGAGGCAATGAGTGGTGGATGGAGGATGAAGAACGTTCGAGAAGGTTTTGAGTGACCAAGGAGTTCTGGGAATATAAATAATAAGAACAACTGTCTTACCTTGAGTAGATCCAAAATGGCTACACTACGTGAGGTACACAAATAGAGACAGATGGTACTGATCTTTTTGGAAAGAATAAGCAGCTGTGTCCAATCTACTCTGCTCTCTAACTGTATCACTCAATCTGCTGTATGAATTCGAATTTCCACTTTCAGACTACTTTAATAGTGCGAGACTAACAGCTGGCCTACCTATGCCTCATAGTTGTCCGGAATCCGGATTACGGAATTCCGGGTTTTTTGACATTCCGGTTCCGGGTTCCGGATTCCGGAAAATGAAATTTTTCATTCCGGTTCCGGATTCCGGATTCCGGTTTTTTGAATATTTTTTTCCGGAATCCTGAAGTTGAAATTTTAAAGTTTTTGAGTTTTTAAGACAACTGCATTACTTCTTTTCCGGTTGTAAACCTCAAAAGTAGTTTTAAAATTTATATATCATTAAAAACACTCGAAAAAATGAGTTGGCCTTACAAATTTATCGAATCATTCCGGATTCCGAAATTCCGGAATTTCGGGTTTTTTCGTCATTCCGGTTCCGGATTCCGGATTCCGGAAGATTAAAAATTTGATTCCGGTTCTGGATTCCGGATTCCGGTTTTTCGGAAAATGGCATTCACTACAACTATGCTATGCCTAATAGCTACTCTGTCTAACTACCCGTGATACACAAATAAAGACAGATGGGAATATTCTCTGTGGAAAGAATAGGCAGATGTTCCAGATGGCCGAGATCTCCTTACCTAACTTTCTTTGTACTTGGCTGAGAGATGCTTTCATGTATGTCTGTTAGCGAGTAATTTTTGATACAAGAATAGAGGGGAACAGAGGCTGTTTGTCGTTTCAGAATTGTCTTGAATCAAAAAAATCTGAACCAGTTGACTGAATTTTGAATTCGATCATTCCCTCCTGTATTGAGAATCAGTTTTGACAAGAAGACGGTTATGGTAAGAGGAAATTCTGGTAATAAGTACCGCTAAAACGAGAGAAATGGTGATGAAATAAAAAGTGTTCGAAATAAATTATCCGATACCGGGTCGACGGGTCGAATGTCTTTTTTTTTTTGCTTTTTTGAAACTTTTTGATGAAATCAGTGTCTTTCAGTAAGATAAGGTAATTTCCCAAGAACTCTAATTTTTGGAAGAGAAATGACAATTTTCATCGACACAAAATGTTTTATTGGAATTGATAAATTGGAAATAGTCAATTAAAGCGATTTAATGAATACACATCGCAAAATATTTAATTCCAAACGCACGGTGCGCGAAGAATGTGGCAGTTTTTCCATCAATTCGTCTGATATCGATTCCTCCGGATATCTCTTCAGTTTTATTGCGTCTGCTGGAAATAGATAAGAATTATTGAAGTGTTGTACAAAAAGTTGAATTCTCGAGTTGAGGGAAGAGAGTGAGTTCGAGAGTGTGAACAGAATAGAAACAAATTCTCAACTCACGTTTTTAATACTCGTTTGACTGCTCCATCCACCACTTCATGTGGTATGTCATGTAATACGAGTGCTCTGAATCTATCTAGTTTCTAGAAGGTCTTATTCCTTTAATAGAAAAGATATGTCGGTATTGGCAGTTAATTGGTAGGGTTATGCGGTTATTGCTGATGGAACACGTGAATTGTTTTTTTATAACTGATGAACACAAATAGACAAAAAGAAACAGATGGGAATATTCTTTGGGAAAGAATAGACAGATTTACCAGATGGTCGAGAACTACCTGGCCTAACTTTCTCTTTGTCCTCTACTATTATAAATTCACGACACCACGCCGTATGGCTTTAAAGGCGCATCTATTTTGTTCAAAATGGTTTCGAAGCGAAAAGTATTTTTTATATTTATTTTTAGACCTGCAAAGCTCGAAAATACGGTATTTGACCTTTTTCAACTACGAGACCATTCTGCGAAATTTCTAATAAACTAGATGCTCCTTTAAAGCCATGCGGCGTGGTGTTGTGAATTTATAATAAAAGATAGGTTAACCACAAAATGTCTGTTAGCGGTGATTCAATTCGATTGACGGTTTAAAGACTATAGTCGTTAGAAATAACAACTTTATTCAGAAAATAACTTTTGGTACACAATAGAGGGGAACGGAGATTGTATGTGATTTCAGAAGTGAAAAACAAACTCTTTGAAAAGGAACACAAACAGTCACATTGAAGTAAAGCGTGAAAAATCAGAATCAGTGAATACACATCAAGAAACTTCAATTCCATCCAGAACGGAGCACGAAGAATGTGGCAGTTTTCCCATCGATACGTCGAATGTCAATCCCTCCTCTTATCTCTTGTGTCTGATTGTCGAGGCTGAAAACGCATTAAAATGCAAGTAAAGCATTATCCACTCACCATGACATAATTCTGGAAATTTCTTCACTAACTACTTCATGTGGTATATCATACAACACATGGTCTCTGAATTCATCTAGTTCTCTATGATCGAGTTCCAAGTATTCCAGATTCTGATTTGTCTCCATCGCTATCCATTTTTTGAGGAATGAATTCCATTGCTTATCCGAGATCGAATTTGTTTCCAGGACCACGCTTTTACAATCTATTTCCAACAGTCTCTCAAATCCAATCCATTGGGAGTTATCGATATGTAGTTCCTTTAGATTTTTTGGAATTTTTGCACTGTAGTTCTTGTTCTTGATGTCTAACAAAGAGAATATTTTGGAATTAATTGTGACATTGTTCAGGAAATAAACGGTATGCTCATCCACATTTGTCTTATTACTCCGTTGGTACAAATAGCAATCTTCTACTGATTTCACATTAGTCTTCAAAAAATCAATAATCGAAACGTTGTGATTTACAAATGCATCCATAGTCATTGATAAAAGGTCCATTGTCTGCTTTTTGAATATTTCCAATACAAATACACACAACTGCTTCCATTCCTCTACTGGATCATTAGAGTATTTCCATACGAGCAGCTCATCCTTATCATCCCAGTCACTTTCCTCAACTTTTCCATTCTTTTCTTTATTTGACGTGAATATGTAAGTGCATGCCGTCATATACTTAGGCCCAACAACCGAGACTTCTAATTCTTCATCAATGTCAACTTGAATTGAATATTTGGAATATATGCTCATATGCTTTGCTATTCCTTTGGTCCGTTTGCTAATCATTGAGAAGTTGATTCTGAATGAGAATCATGTGAGAACCCAATAAATTACACTTTTCCTTTTTAAGACAATATGAGAAGTGCCCACTATTTATAGATTCTAACCATGAACAGCTAACTTACATTTCGATTGGATCCATCGCTTTGAGAACTTCTTCAATTACGAGAAACGGTAGACGGAGTATCGAGAATGGATTGGGAAGGTACATTTTGGAGGAGCAATCGATAGACGAGTAATGGTGGAATGAGGGAGAGTTGATGAGTAGTAGTGAGGGGCAGAAGGCAATGGAAGGAAGAGATGGAATGTTCGAGAAGATTCTGAGCGACCAAGGGGTTCTGGGAAACCAAACAATAAGAACTGTCTAACTAAGTGAGATACACAAATAGAGACAGACGGTACTAATCTTTGTGGACAAAATAGACAACTGCGGTGTCAGATCTACTCTGATCTCTAACTCTATCACTCAATCTGCTGAATGATGCATTGATCACGAAAAGTCTGCTGGATTCCTGTCAATCAATTATTTCATGACTAGAAATAGTGCCGGGCCGGGCCAGACCTTCAAACTTTTTTAGATCATCTACCTTATGGTAAGTTATAGTGACGTCTTTACGGTTCGCTTGACCCATTCATCAACCACTTTGTATAAAGGTAAAAATGAAACAAAGTCGTTTATTGAAATAAATAAATTGGGAATAACAGATATTAAAAATACAGACATAGTCAATTGAAATTTAATGAACACTTGGTACGGTACACAAAGAAATGTTGCAGTCTTTCCATCATGTTACATTCTAGGCTCGCATGCATAAGTATCATAGTTGTCCGGAATCCGGATTCCGGAAATTCCGGATTCCGGAATTCCGGGTTTTTTTTCATTCCGGTTCCGGATTCCGGATTCCGGAAAATTAAAAATTTGATTCCGGTTCCGGATTCCGGATTCCGGTTTTTCAGAAAATGGCATTCCGTACAACTATGATAAGTATCTAGGTTGATCTACCCCAAGTAAGAGCGCGCACATTGGTTTATCTGCGCGTCTCTCGTTCACATTGTTTATAGTTTGGTCAGACTTCCCTATATAAGGGACTGACATCCCTCATTCAGGTTCTTCCTGATTCCCACCTCCATTATTGACTTCTGTTTCAGTATTAGTTTATCCCCGAATAAACTCTCTATATATTCACACCGCTGTTCTTGGACCACCCACCGGCTACAGTTAGGGCTGTTACTTGCGGCAATCGCCGGCAAGCCGGCGCCGCTTTTTTTCACGTTCATTGCATGAAAAGTAAGTTCATTTCCAAAACTTGCTTCCATCGTCGGTTTTCATTTCCAAACCGGCGTGAAACGCCGCTTTTTTTGAGTATAAAATATACTGAAAATGAATGAAAATGATAAAAACCGGCGTTAAACGCGGTTTTAAAAATTGTACTTGCCGCAATCGCCGGTTTCATTTCCGGCGTGGGCGGCAATCGCCGGTTTTATTTCCGGCGTGGGCGACAATCGACGGAAATGAAACCGGCGATTGCAGCCGTAAAACGCCTGTTTTAACAGCCCTAGCTACAGTATGCCGGATCCCAAGGACACAACACATCAATTCGTGCTTATCTACATTGATCTCTTTATCCCCTTCAAATAGACTGCATTTGTCTACTGATTTCACATTAGTCTTCAAAAAATCAATAATCGAAACGTTTTGATCTACGAATGGATCCATAGTCATTTTTAAACGTTGATTGTCTGCTTTTTGAATATTTCCAGTACGTGTTGACACAGGTAGACGGAGGATTGGGAGCGATTTCGGAGTTTCCATTTTGGAGGGGCAGTCGATAGGTAGGATGAGTGAGAATGAATGAGTGGGAGTGACTGGCAATAGGCAATAGAAGAATGTTCGAGAATGATCTGAGTGACAGAGGGGTTCTGGGAAACCAAACAAAAAGAAGAACTGGTAACTGCGTAACGTAATGGCTAAAAAGTCTAATTACTTGAGATACACAAATAGAAGCAGATGAAAACGTCTTCTCATGCCGCTTACTGTAGTTGGTCTACATAGAGAGAACCTATCGATTATCGACACCAACCGTCATACATGAAAATCACAGCTTTTCAGTAGAAGATAAAATGCAAGCACAATTCATTTATTCGATCTTCTCCCGCATTAAATAGAAAAAAATTGAAAGAGATCGAGACCCAATGACGGCCCATACTCCCAGGGGGCATTGGGACAGGGGGCATCGTGATCATAAGGGGCATTCACTCAGAGGGGTCACTAAATTTCAGAGGGCATTTCACTGATACTCTTAGGGGACATTTCTCATATGCTCATAGGGGACATTGACCTTCATTCTCAGAGGGGTCATCGAAACTCTCAGAGGGGGCATCAATATTTTCAGAAAAGGCATCAGTTTTCTCAGAAGTGCCATCAGATAAAAGTTAAACAAGGTTAGTTTCCGATAATCGAATGACCAGATAAACTTGATTTAAAGTTCCTTGAGAAAATTCACAATGATTAAATATTATTTTCCTCCAAAAAGTTTTTCTTCAAAGAGATTCTTGTTTCCTTCAAAGAGATTTCTGTACAACCCCAATATCAAAGGCTCTTTTGCTATTTCTTTCTCTTAACAGATTTTTGTTTATTTGTCAGAAAGCTTCTATTGGGATAATCTTTTCGTAGAAGATGCATGGAACAGTGCGATTAGTAAACTTTTTTCAAAAATAACATCTAATCATTGTGAAATTTATCGGCAAATACTCATAGACAATCTCTCATTGACTATATCTACAGTACTCTCCAAAAAGAACTCCGTCAAAATGCCATTAGATATCGTCTACTTATGACATGTAGAGCATTTCAAAATGCTTTTCACAGATTAAAAGCTCGCGGCATTCTTAACTTATTAGAAAGATGAGGAATGCTGCGAAGGATTTTTGGTGGCATTTCAGAATCTCTAATATCTAGCGTCAAATCATTGGGCTAAAACAAATGTGGAATCAAGGAGTCTTTGTTGTCATTGAGTTTCTGCCAATTTTCTCAAAGCACGCTAAATCAAGTTTATCTGGTCATCCAATTACCGAAAACTAACCTTATTCAACTTTTATCTGATGGCACTTCTGAGAAAACTGATGCCTCTTCTGAAAATATTGATGCCCCCTCTGAGAGTTTCGATGACCCCTCTGAGAATGAAGGTCAATGTCCCCTATGAGCATATGAGAAATGTCCCCTAAGAGTATCAGTGAAATGCCCCCTGAAATTTAGTGACCCCTCTGAGTGAATGCCCCCTATGATCACGATGCCCCCTCTTCCAATGCCCCCTGGGAGTATGGGCCCCTAATGACACTGTTCCACTAAATTTATAAACTTCTATTTTCATCAAAAACGTCACTTTCAGTGTTTTCAAAATACACATAACAAGCTTTCGCTGACGCAGTTTTTATCGGCATGTCGTTGCAGTTGAACTACTCATCATGGAGTCTATTTTCTAAATTTTTTGAAAGCAATTTTCTAAATTGAAAGAGCGCTTTATAAGAATTTATTATAACATAGGAGAAATGTATAGATATACTGGAGAAAAATGGAATAACAAAGAGTAAGTAAAACAAGTAAAATATAGGGGTACGGAGCCTGGTTACAACCATAAAAAAGAGCAGTTCAGTTAACACTCATCGATAAATTATTATAATCCTTGTAGAATGTTGCAGTTTTTCCATCAATTCGTCTGATGTCTATCCCTCCGCTTATCTCGTCAGTTTCATCGGGAAAACTGAAAATATATGGAAAATTACAAAAGAAATACACTGGGAATGTTTAGATTTTTATGCTCCATAGAACTTAAACTTTTATTCTCGTGTTTGTCAATTGAAAATGAAAAATCTTCTCACGATATCGTACAACAAGATTATACTTTACCATTATCAACTCACGTTTTCAGGTTTCGTTCGATTCCTTCATCCACCACTTCATGAGGTATATCATGCAATACAAGTGCTCTGAATTCTTCGAAATTTCTACAAATGAGTTGCAAGTATTCCAAATTCAAATGCGTCTCCATTGCCATCCATTTCTTAAGGAACATATTCCACTCTTCATTCGTGATTTGATTATCTCTCAGGGATACATATTTACAATCTATCCCCAGAAGTCTCTCATATCCAACCCATTCCGAGTTAAGGATATGCAATTGCTTAAGATTTTTTGGAAATTTCCCATCGAAGTTGTCGTTTTTAATGTGTGGATGGAAATATAACTCATTGTTAACTTTTAAACTATTGAGAAAATATGCGGCGTGTTCGTCTACATTATTCTCTTCTTCTTCTTGAAACAGATAGCATTCGTCTACTGATTTCACATTTGTTCTCAAAAAATCAATAATCGAAACGTTGCGATCAATAAAATCATCCAAAGTCATTGATAAAAGGTTGACTGTCTGCATCTTGAATATTTCCAATACATGCTTACTCCACAGTTTCCATTTCTCTATTGGGTCCTTCGAATACTTATATACCCTCAGTGAACAGTATCGATCCCTTTCTATCTTCACAATCTCCCCATCCATTCGTTTGTCTGATGTCATTAGATAAGTACATGACACCAGTTCATTTTCTACACGTATTGCTATTCCCAATATTTCATCTATACGAAGACAGATAGCATATTTTGAATAAAAATTCATCTGCTTCGTTACTGCTTTTGCTCGTTTGCTAATCATTGAGAAGTTGATTCTGGAAGAGATTACTCAATAAATTCTGTAGAACTACAGAAAACATTACTATCTTTTTTACAATTTGAAAAAGTTTTAGTGACTCACATTTCGAGAGGGTGCAATGATTTGAAAACTTCTTCAATTGCTAAAAACGGTAGACGAAGTATCGGGAACGGTTTCGAAAGGTCCATTTTGGAGGAGCAAATCGATAGACGAGAAGGGGTGATGAGAAAGAGTGAATGAGTAGGAGTGAGTGCAATAGGCAATGTAAGGAGGAGGAAGAATGTTCGAGAATAATCTGTATGACAGTGGGGTTCTGGGAAACTAAATAATAAAGACATCTGGTCGTGTGCGTGATGGCTACACTATCTAATTACGTGAGATACACGAATAAAGACAGATGGTCTTGATCTTGTCAACCCCCAGGCCAACCAGTAACCCAACGAAATCTTGTTACTGCCAATGGATTAGTACAGTCCATTTCAGGACTTCATGATAGAAAACGTCAAATGCTTAACAGAATTTTAAATAAACCAGTCGGCTCACTTTTCCTCACGTCCTCTATTTTTCAATCTGGAAACGAATGAGATGTTTGGAATTCTCTCCTCCTCCCCTGCCGGTTGCTCGGGCGGGTAATGGCGAGTAAATTGAACAATACAAGGTGGCTATGAAGTATTGAGAGCCATGTGTCTCGAAAAAGTGTGATAGTGAGTGTCCACCACAAGAGAAACTAATTATATTTTTTAAAACAACAGTATCTTTTGACAAAAGAAAACGTTGAAGTTAGAATCCTTGGTAGCGCGCTACGCTTTCAGGCGTGTTGTAAGAAAGAGAATATTCGCCGACACTTGTTGTGAAATCTGTTCTTTTGTGTCTTCGTAGCACAGACTTCTAGAACTAGAAATTCAGATGGAGAGGATCTCAGATATTGCTCTCAATGTCTCATTAATGCAAACTATAGAGAATAGTTCAACAGACCGAACTTGCAATTATTGACAAATCATAATATACTTCTCAACCACCTTGTAATAACTAATAGAGAAAGATTGTTTCATTTATTGCACACCCAGAAAGATCTTGTTTAGTGCTATATGGTTAGTAAAATTTCAGGAGATTATGGAAAATGTAAGATCATTGAAATTGATAAATAAAGAATGACAGATATTAAAAATACAGAGACAGCCAATTAAAATGACTTAACGAACAAGTAAAATTACTTTCAGGAGGTTATGAAAAACGGTAAATGTTTCATTGAAATTGAATTTGGGAATGGCAGATATTAAATATACAGACAATTAAAACGATTTAATGAACACTCATCGCAAAATGATATCTTCCAAACCTTCGGTACACGAAGAATGTGGCTGTCTTTCCATCGATTCGTCTGATATCGATCCCTCCGCTTATTTCTTGTGTTTCATTGAAACGGCTGGAAAAAGAAAGAAATATGAAAGTGTTAATGGAATTGTAAAAGTTATGGACTCACGTTTTTAATACTCTTTTGACTGCTCCATCCACCACTTTATGTGGAATATCATGCAGTACGAGTTCTCGGAATTCTTCGATTTCTCTATGATCGAGTTCCAAGTGTTCCAGATTCAAATGGGTCTCCATTGCTATCAATTTCTTGAGAAATAAATTCCATTCTTTGTTTGAAATCCGATCATTCTGTAGGATCACTTTTTTACAATCGATTTTCAACAGTTTCTCATATCTAATACATTCCGAGTTTTCGATGAATAGGTCCTTCAGATTTTTTGGAATTTTCCCAACGAAATTATCGTTTTTAATGTCAAATAAAAACAATAACCTTGAAGTAATTTTGATATTTTCCAGGATATATACGGCGTGTTCATCTACGTCATTCTCTTCTTCCGACTGAAACAGATTGCAAACGGAAACTGATTTCCAATTAGTCTTCAAAAAGTTAATAATCGAAACTTTTTCATCTACGAATGCATCCAAAAATATTGATAACATATCGATTGTCTGCGTCTTGAATATTTCCAATACGTGTTTACACAACTGCTTCCATTCCTCTATCAGGTTATCAGAGTATTTCCATACGAATAGCCTATTCCAACTATTCTCAGAATTTTCCGTAACTTTCCCACTCTTTTCTTCCTTTGATGTGAATTTGTAAAAGCATTGTGTCATATATTTAGGACCACGAATCGTGATTCCTAGTTCTTCACCGACACTAAGTTGAATCGAATATTTTGAATAGAAGGTCATTTGCTTTGTTAGTGCTTTCGCCCGTTTGGAAATCATTGAAAAGTTGATTCTGAAAGATCTCATGAGTAGGGGACTAGATACAAATTATCTAATTGAACAAAGCAAAAAAGCGCGCTGTATCAAAACGTGACTGTTAAAACTTACATTTCAAATGGATCCATCGCTTTGAACACTTCTTGAAGGGGAACAAATGGGAGGCGGAGTATTGGGAACGGTTTCGGAGGGTCCATTTTGGAGGAGCAAGTCGATAAACGAGTAATGGGTGGATGAGGGAGAGTGAATGAGTGGCGGAATGTGGGGAATGTGGGTGAATGTTCGAGAAGGTTCTGGGTGGCCAAAGGGTTCTGGGAAACCAAACAATAAGAACAGCTGGTCTACCTCTGCGAAATGCCTACACTACGTGAGATACACAAATAGAGACAGATGGTACTATTCCTTGCGGACAGAATAGGCAACGGTGTCAGATCTAATCGGGTCTCACGGTATCACTCAATCTGCCGATCCAAATAGTATTTCTCCAGAAAATTGTACTTCTAAGGAAACTGGTCTGGAAAAGGGTGAGTTCGGGAAAATACATACCAGCAGACACGAATCATGTTGAGTGAACAGTAAACAATGGAATCAGTGAATACACATCAGGAAGTTGCCTCCTCATTCTGAAGCGAAGTGTGTGGAAGTATTTCAACTGATGTCGATCCGTCCGCTTATCTCATGCGTTTAATTGAATCAGCTGAAAATTAACAATTCAAGGTGTCTATAAAATATTGAGACTCATGTTTCTCGCTTTCAGGCATGTCGAAAACCAGAGCGGCTTGTTGTGACATTGGTTCGTTTGTATCTTCAGTAACACAGACGTCTAATACTAGAATTTCAGATAGAGAGGATCTCAGAAATTGCGTTCGATGTTCCATTAATGCAAACTATAGTTAGTAGTTCAATAGACCAAACTTCATGAAATTATTGACAGAGCATAATATACTAACAAACCCTCTTGTAATAACATATATATGGTACCGATCTTGTTTTATTTATTGCACTCCATGAAAAATCTGATTAATTGCAATAGGATTAGATTATAGAAAACATAACATGTTTTATTCGAATTGATAAATTGAGAATGACAGAATATTAAAAATGCAGAGATGGTCAATTAAAAGGATTTAATGAACACTCATCGCGAAAAGATTCATTCCAATGAATTGGTACGAGAAAAGTGTGGCTGTTTTTCCATCAATTCGTCCAATGTCGATTCCTCCGCTTATCTCTTGAGTTTGATTGAAACGACTGAAAGTAAAGGAAAAAAGTTGAATTCTCGTGTGTTGTGAATTGCAAACATTATGAACTCACATTTTCAAAACTCGTTTGACTCCCTCGTCCACCACTTCATGCGGTATGTCATGTAATACCCGATTTCTGAATTTATCTAGATTTCTATGATTGAGTTCCAAATATTCCAAATTCTGATTTGTCTCCATTGTTATCCATTTCTTGATGAATGAATTCCATTCTTCTTCCCAGATCCGATCCTTTGTCAGGACTACATGCTTGCAATCTATATCAAGCAGTTTCTCATATCCAATCCAATGCGAGTTGGCGAGGCATAATTCCTTCAGATTTTTTGGAATTTTCCCATTGAAATTGTCGTTTTTAATGTGTAGAAACGAATTTAACTTATTGTTAACTTTTAAATTATTAAGAAGATACGCGGCGTGTTCATCTACATCATTCTCATTTTCCGACTGATACAGATAACATACGTCTACTGATTTCACATTTGTTCTCAAAAAATCAATAATCGAAACGTTGTGATCTACAAATTCATCCATATACAGTGTTAATACATTGATTGTCTGTTTCTTGAATATTTCCAATACATTCTTACACAACTGTTTCCATTCCTCTACTGGATTATTAGAATACTTGAATACCTTCCGTGTAATGAAACGATTACGTTTATCTTCTTCAGTTTTTCCGTCCATTTGTGTGTCTGATGTTATTTCATAAAAGCATGATAACCGATTATTAGTTCCATTAATTGCTATTCCCAACGTTTTGTCTATATAGACACATATAACATATTTTGAATAGAAGACCATCTTTTTTGTAACTGCTTTGGCTCGTTTGGAAGTCATTGAGAAGTTGATTCTGGAAGAGATTACTCAATAAGTTATGTAGAAATACAAAACAAATCACTGTTCTATCTTTTTTCACAATTTGAAAAAGTTTTAATGACTTACATTTCGATCGGATCCATCGTTTTGAAGATTTCTTCGATGGCAAGAAACGGTAGACGGAGGATTGGGAACGTATTATTTCTACGGTTGCTTATCATTTTCATTCTGAAAGAGACATAAAATCTCTATCAACTGTAGAATCCGACTATAAACTTACATTGAGTGCAATGCTTTAGATACTAGTTCCATTGCTCGAAACGGTAGACGGAGGATTGGCAATAGAAGATTCATTCTGTTGGAGCAATCGATTGACGAGAAGAAAAAGAATGGAGGACAATGAATGAGTAGAAATAAGGTGATGAGTGATGGAAGAAGGAGGGAAGAATCTTCGAGAAGATTCTGAGCGACCAATGAGTTCTGGGAAAATAAACAATAAGAACGACAGGTCCACGTTCGAGAAGATTCATCTCAAGATTAGATCGCTATGGGAATGTCAAATTATGGTCTTACCAGTGGTGGATGTGTGTTAGCAACACTGTCGAATTACGTGAGCTATAGGAAAGTGAGTGAGAACAAAGAAGAGGTGTGATGGAAGGATGGAAAAATGTTCAAGAAGATTCTTGGCAAGATTAGCAATCTTCTGTCGTGGGAAAGTCAATCATTGGTCTACCTGTACAGAGGGTTTTGTTGGCTTCAAGAGTTGAACAAATAGAGGCAGATAATCTCGATCTTGTCGTATTCAGGGCAAACCCAGTAAGATTTCGTTATTGCCCATGGATTAGTGCAATACATTTCAGTACAGTACAGTGAACGGTACAGTGAAAGGAGGTGTGGACCGGGATAGTGAAGGCGGTTTGTGAAAAATGTCATCTTATCGGGTCTTCTCAGATCTTTCCAGATACGGTTCGGATCTGAGGCTTCAGGTCTGTCGAAATAAAGAGAATATTCTCCACGACTTGTTGTGACATTTATTTGTTTGTATCTCCAGTAGCACAATAAAGAGGAGTTAAGAAATCGCTCTCAATGCCCCATTAATGCAAATTGTAAAGAATATTGACAAAAAACAGTCCATATACATACTTATCAACAACCTTGTATGTATTTTTCAGAGTGATTCAACATTTTGATAAGTGATGCAGAAACCATCTACTTTTGAGCAGTTTTTCGGTAAGTGAGCGATTTATTTCTAGATAAAAATGAGAAAAAATAAATTATCAGAGCTTCAAGTGCGGCGGCGCGGAGGCAACTCCAATAGAATTTCGGCTTCAAAAATCGAAAGAATTATGGATATCGGCACAAAACCTACACAAATCCACAAAAAATGAGGAATATTTAAATACAATTTCTATTTGTTTTTATTTTTATTTTCTATCTTTCTTGAATTTTTAATTAGCATGGAGAGCAACCAGAAATGAACGGATCGCGTACGGACCATATACGGACGTTCGCAAACAGGTCGGCTACGGATCCATAACGAGCCTCGTTTTCGGTATGGACCGTGCGCGATCGTCCGAAGCATTCGTAACGGATCGTTTGCAAACGACCTGTGGTGTGTCCTCTGCTGAAAGATGCGTTTATTCTATTTGATTGATCATTTGAAGGCTTGAAAAATAATAACTTTATGCAGAAAAATTTTTGGTACACAAATAGATAGGAATATAGTTGGAATAAGGGGTAAAATAACCGGGAGAAAAAAATAATGGAGTTAGGAAGTTTGAGGAAGAGAAGAATATATCGAAGACGACACACGAAGAATGTGGCAGTTTTCTCGTCGATACGTCGAATATCGACCCCTCCGTTTATCTGTTGTGTTTGCTTGTAGAGACTGAAAACGCATTAAAATGGAAGTGGTATTTGAAAAAAGAACATTATCCACAGATTAAATACAGACACAGCCAATTGAAAATATTTAATGAATACTCATAATGAAAACATTATATTGCGCGATGAATGTTGCCGTCTTTCCATCGATTCGTCGGATGTCGATCCCTCCGCTGATCTTTGCCTTTCTATTTAGAAAACTGAAAATAAATTGAATGTTTTAGAGGAAATTGTGAATTCTGTTCTCGAGGTTATGAATAGAATTGAAAATATCACGAACTCACGCTAGTAGGGTTCGTTTGACTCCTCTATCCACTATTTCATGCGGTATGTCATACAACACACGATCTCTGAATACATCTAGTTCTCTGAATTTGAGTTGCAAGCGTTCTAGATTTAAATTTGTTTCCATTGCTATCCATTTCTTGAGGAATAAATTCCATCGTTCATCCGAGATCCGATCGTATCCCAGGACCACGCTTTTACAATCTATTTCCAACAGTTTGTCATATCCGATCCATTCCGAGTTGTAGATATGCAATTCCTTTAGATTTTTTAGGAATTTTCACATCGAAATAATAGTTTCGAATGTGTAGTAAAGATTCTAACTTATTATTGATAGTGATATTATTCAGGAGGTAAGCGAAATTTTCATCTACGTTGTTTTCTGGATACCATTGGTTAAGGCGGCATTCGTTCACTGATTTCACATTAGCTTTTAAAAAATCAATCAGCAAAACGTTTTGGTTTACATATGTATCCATTTGCATTGATAAATAGTGAATCGTTTGCTTCTTGAATATCTCCAATACATATAAACACAACTGTTTCCATTCCTCTGCTGGATCCTTCGAATAATTGTACACTCTCCGGTTAATGTAACCATTGTTTTCCTTCTCCTCAATCTATCCATCCATGTGTTCTTCTGATGTCATTATATAAGTGCATGCCACCATCTCATTAGTTCCATAAAGCCCAATGAACAGCTTGAAATTTTCAACAAACAAATGAATTGAGTATTTCGAATTGAAGCTCATCAATTTCGCTACTGTTTTGGCCCGTTTGCTAATCATTGAGAAATTGATTCTGAAATAAATTCTACTTGTTCACAATCTAGAATGATATTACATTTCTGACTTACATTTCGATTGGATGCATCGCTTTGAAAACTTCGTCGATGGCAAGAAACGGTAAACGGAGGATTGGAAACTCATTACATCTACGACTGCTATTCACTTTTGTTCTGAAAGACATAGCATTTCTATCTTCCGTAGGATCTGACTATGAACTTACATGGAGTGCATTTCCTTAGAAATGTCTTCAATAGCTTGAAACGGTAGACTTAGAATCGGCAATTGCTTCAGAGGTTTCATTCTGTAGGAGGGAGCAATCGATTGACGAGAAGAAAAAGAATGGAGGAGTATGAATGAGGCAATGAGTGGTGGATGGAGGATGAAGAACGTTCGAGAAGGTTTTGAGTGACCAAGGAGTTCTGGGAATATAAATAATAAGAACAACTGTCTTACCTTGAGTAGATCCAAAATGGCTACACTACGTGAGGTACACAAATAGAGACAGATGGTACTGATCTTTTTGGAAAGAATAAGCAGCTGTGTCAAATCTACTCTGCTCTCTAACTGTATCACTCAATCTGCTGTATGAATTCGAATTTCCACTTTCAGACTACTTTAATAGTGCGAGACTAACAGCTGGCCTACCTATGCCTCATAGTTGTCCGGAATCCGGATTACGGAATTCCGGGTTTTTTTGACATTCCGGTTCCGGGTTCCGGATTCCGGAAAATGAAATTTTTCATTCCGGTTCCGGATTCCGGATTCCGGTTTTTTGAATATTTTTTTCCGGAATCCTGAAGTTGAAATTTTAAAGTTTTTGAGTTTTTAAGACAACTGCATTACTTCTTTTCCGGTTGTAAACCTCAAAAGTAGTTTTAAAATTTATATATCATTAAAAACACTCGAAAAAATGACTTGGCCTTACAAATTTATCGAATCATTCCGGATTCCGAAATTCCGGAATTTCGGGTTTTTTCGTCATTCCGGTTCCGGATTCCGGATTCCGGAAGATTAAAAATTTGATTCCGGTTCTGGATTCCGGATTCCGGTTTTTCGGAAAATGGCATTCACTACAACTATGCTATGCCTAATAGCTACTCTGTCTAACTACCCGTGATACACAAATAAAGACAGATGGGAATATTCTCTGTGGAAAGAATAGGCAGATGTTCCAGATGGCCGAGATCTCCTTACCTAACTTTCTTTGTACTTGGCTGAGAGATGCTTTCATGTATGTCTGTTAGCGAGTAATTTTTGATACAAGAATAGAGGGGAACAGAGGCTGTTTGTCGTTTCAGAATTGTCTTGAATCAAAAAAATCTGAACCAGTTGACTGAATTTTGAATTCGATCATTCCCTCCTGTATTGAGAATCAGTTTTGACAAGAAGACGGTTATGGTAAGAGGAAATTCTGGTAATAAGTACCGCTAAAACGAGAGAAATGGTGATGAAATAAAAAGTGTTCGAAATAAATTATCCGATACCGGGTCGACGGGTCGAATGTCTTTTTTTCCTTTTTTAAAACTTTTTGATGAAATCAGTGTCTTTCAGTAAGATAAGGTAATTTCCCAAGAACTCTAATTTTTGGAAGAGAAATGACAATTTTCATCGACGCAAAATGTTTTATTGGAATTGATAAATTGGAAATAGTCAATTAAAGCGATTTAATGAATACACATCGCAAAATATTCAATTTCAAACGCACGGTGCGCGAAGAATGTGGCAGTTTTTCCATCAATTCGTCTGATATCGATTCCTCCGGATATCTCTTCAGTTTTATTGCGTCTGCTGGAAATAGATAAGAATTATTGAAGTGTTGTACAAAAAGTTGAATTCTCGAGTTGAGGGAAGAGAGTGAGTGTGAATAGAATAGAAACAAATTCTCAACTTACGTTTTCAATACTCGTTTGACTGCTCCATCCACCACTTCATGCGGTATGTCATGCAACACGAGTGCTCTGAATTCATCTAGTTCTCTATAATTGAGTTCCAAGTATTCCAGATTTTGATTTGTCTCCATCGCTATCCATTTCTTGATGAACGAATTCCATTGTTCATTCGAGATTCGATTAGCCTCAAGGATCACACTTTTACAATCTATTTCCAACAGTCTCTCATATCCAACCCATTTCGAATTGTAGATACGCAACTCTTGCAGATTTTTTGGAATGTTCCCATTGAAGTTGTCGTTTTTGATGTATACATCGAGACATAACTCAGAAATAATTTTTATATTATCGAGGAGATAAGTGGTATGCCTATCTACATTGTTTTGGTCTCTTTGAAAAAAACTGCATTTGTCTACAGACTTCAAATTGGCTTTCAAGTAATCAATAATCGTAATCTTTTGGTCTACAAATCCAGTCAAAGTGATCGATAAAACGTCGATCGCCTGCTTCTTAAATATCTCCCTGACATTCTCGAACAAGTGTTTCCATTCATCGAATGGATCATACTTGAATACCCTCCGAGTAATGTATCGACCAAATGCTTTCTCCTCAATCTTTCCATCCATTTGTTCATCAGATGTCATTACATAAAAGCTTGAGACTACATCCTTTGTTCCATGGAGCCTGATTTCCAGCGTTTCGTGTATATAAAGTTCTAGTGTATATTTTCGATAGAAGTTCATAAGCATTGTTATTCCTTTTGTCCGTTTGGAAGTCATTGAGAAGTTGATTCTGAAAGTGATTACTCGATAAGTAACCTGTAAACACAAAAACTTCATTTTTCTATCTTTTTCACAACTCGAGAAGGTTTCAGTGACTTACATTTCAAATGGATCCATTGCTTTGAAGATTTCTTCAACAGCTAGAAACGGGACACGGAGAATTGGGAACGGTTTGGGAGGATTCATTCTGTAGGAGCAATCGATAGACAAGTATTGGTGGAATGAGAAAGAGAGTGAATGAGTAGGCAATGGAGGGAGGAGGAAAGACAGTTCGAGAAGGTTCTGAGTGACAGGGGGGTTCTGTGAAACTAAACGATAAGAACAACTGATCTACCCTACTGGCCCACGTTTGAGAAGATTATTCTCAAGATTAGATGGCTGTATGGGAATGTCAAATTTTGGTGTTACTGGGTGTGGATGGCAAGAAACGGTAGACTTAGAATCGGTAATTGCTTCAGAGGTTTCGTTCTGTAGGAAGGAGCAATCGATTGACGAGAAGAGAGAGAATGGAGTATGAATAAGGCAATGAGTGGTGGATGAATGAAGAACGTTCGAGAAGGTTTTGAGCGGCCATGGTGTTTTGGGAAATCAAACAATAAGAACAACTGGTCTACCTTGAGCAGATGCGTAGTGGCTACACGGTCTAATTTGGTGACATACACAAATACAGATAGATGGTACTAATCTTCTCTGACAAAATAGACAACCGTGTCAGATCTAATCGGGTCTAACTATACCACTAAATCTGCTGTATGAATTCGAATCCCCACTGCTCTAATAATGTGAAACTAGCACGATCAAATTGAGTTACAGCTGCTGTAGAACATGTCGACAGGGAGGATGTCAATTTTGTCGGGTGACAAGTCTGCTTTAGAATATTGAGATCACTGACTTCTTCATAGAATAATGTGTGTGTTCATTTTCATAATTATCATAAGTTTTTCATTCGGATCTGAAATTTGCTGAGAGCTCGAACATTCTTCATCCTCCTTCCATCACACATATTCTTCGTTCTCATTCACTTTCTCAGAGTAAAACCAATATTTTACTCACTAAATTCTACTGTGTAACACACATCCAATTCTAATAAGACCAATTTGCCATTCCCATAGCCATTTCCATAATCTTCTCAAACGTTGACTAGTTGTTCTTAGTGTTTGGTTTCCCAGATTCTTCTCGAACGTTCTTCCCTTCATCATTTATTGCACTCATTCACGACTAAACAATAAGGACAACTGGTCTCTCTGGGGTAGATGTGTAATGGCTAGACTGTCTAATTACGTGAGATACACAAATAGAGACAAATGTTTTTGATCTTGACGAACTGCAGCCATTAGTCCAGAAAGATCTAGTCGTTGGATTCTGGAAGGCCATATCGCCAATAGATTAGTAACATCTTGTACGGACACTCCTTTGAGAGTTACATATTGATAAAGTAATTTCTCTCGCAAATTGTCCCATTTCAGTGCAAAATACAGTGATTTTTGAGATGTCCCCTTAAAATAACTATAACTCTCTAGTGAGTGTCCGTTAGTCTGCCCAATCCCTTAAAAAGTTATTTTGTAAGACAGTGAGTTTTATCATAACACACTCTCAAAGTTGAACATTTTTAACTGAAGAAGACAAAACTTAACACACTTTAAAGCGGTACTGTATGTTGGAGGAGCGCCCATTTTGACAAGTTGATAGTTCCTCTCTATGGTAGACAAACTACAACAAGCTACACCAAAAAGACTCACGTTGTGTATCTCACCTGATTAGCACCAGTTGTTCTTATTGTTTAGTTTCCTAGAACACCTCAGTCGCTCAGAATCTTCTCGAACGTTCTTCCTCCTTCCACCACTCATTACCCCTCATTAATACTCATTAGCCCTCTCGTAAATCAACAGCGTTGCCATTACGCATCCACTCCCAATAAGACCAATATTTGACATTCCCATAGCAATCTAATCCTAAGAAGAATCTTCTCGAACGTTTTTCTCTCCTCTCCGTCACTCATTCATTGTCCCTCATCCCTCGCGTATCGTCCATCTATTCTCAGTGATGCTTTTTTGTATTTCTACATAATTTATCGAACAATCTCTTCCAGAATCAAAAAAAAGAGACATCAGGTCAACAAATGGAGGAAAAAACTGCGGAAGGTGAACCTAATGGTTACATCATACGGAGAGTACTCAAGTATGCTAAAGAAATACTCAAGAAGTTGACAATCGACATTTTAACAGTGATTATGGGTCTATTCGTCAATTTCTTCTACATTGCCAATCATCCTCCCATTTCTCGTGCATCGATTTGCTCCTCTAAAATGAACCCTTCCAATTCATTCCCAATCCTTCGTCTACCGTTTCTAGCACTTGAAGAAGTATTCAAAGCGATGCACCCAATTGAAATGTAAGTTAGCTGTTTATACTCAGAATCTATAGCTTGCGGAATTGTGAAAAAGTATTGAACAATCTCTTTCAGAATCAACTTCTCAATGACTTCCAAACGAGCAAAAGCAGTAACAAAAAATTTGAGCTTAAATTCGAAATATGCTATCCGTCTTTATATAGACAAAACATTGGACATATCATTTTATGGAACTAATAATCTGGTATCATGCACTTATGTAATGACATCAGATGAAGAAGTGGATGGAAAGATTGTCGAGAAGGAAAATAATAATTACATTAGACGTGGTGTGTATAATTATTCGAAAGATCCGGTTAATGAATGGAAACAGTTGTGTAAATATGCATTGGAAATATTCAAGATGCAGACAATTGATGTTTTAACCCTGTATATGGATGCATCCGTAGATCACAACGTTTCAATTATTGACTTTTTGAGGAGTACTGGAACATCAGTAAACAATTGCAATTTGTACCAACAACGCTATATGAAGAAAATGGACGAGCATACCGCTTATCTCCTTAATATTATCACAATTAATGTCAATTTGGTTTCTTTGTTAGACATTACTAACAAGAACTTCCATGCAAAAATTCCAAAAAATCTGAACGAGTTATATATCCTGTACGCGCAATGGTTTGGATATGACAAACTACTGGAAATAGATTGTAAAAGTGTGGTCCTGAGAAATGATAGGATCACGGATGAACAATGGAATTTATTTTTTAAGAAATGGATAGCAATCGAGATTCATTCGAATTTGCTATATCTGGAACTCGATTATAGAGAAATAGGTAGTTTCAGAAATTATGTGTTGCATGATATACCGCATGAAGTGGTAGATGGGGCAGTCAAACGAACCTTCAAGACGTAAGTTCATAAAGAATTTTCTACTCTCTTCACGACCTCGAGAACCATACTTGCAAAATATCGGCCCTGCCCGGTCGACCCGGAGTCAAAAAGTGAGCACAATTTTTACACCAAGTTTTTCGAAATTTTTTGCAATTTTCAAAAATAGTCAAAAATCTTGAGTACACTTGAGTTTTATCGATATGTAAAAACATAGTAAAAAATTCGACTCTTTTGCGGAAAATTCGAAAAATTTTTCAAATTTTTGTACTCAAATCGGCCCGGCCCTACCCGTTGCAAGTATATCGAGAACAGCAATTAAAACTTCCTTTGAAAATTTTTAATTTTTTTTCAGCAGATGCAATGCGACACATAAGATATCCGGAGGGATCGATATCAGACGAATCGATGGAAAGACTGCAACAGTCTTTGTGTACCGTACTTTTCAGAATCAATTTCTTGCGATGAGCGTTCATTGAATCATTTTAATTGCACATCTCTGTATTATTAATATCTATCAATACCATTTTATGAATTCCAATAAAACCTTCTACGTTTTCCATAACCCATAACCCAATTGATCAAATCTTCCCGGGTGTAAATGAAGCAACATCACGACCTTCTGCCTCTATAAGTTACGTTATTACAAGGATGCGTAGATCAGGTTTTGACAAAAATTGCGTGAACTTATAGTCCCTTTCAGAAGTTTTGGAGAAGGACTGCCACATTCTTCACTTCAGAATGGGGTTCTTTCGACAAATTTATTTATTCTCACAGTCAGATTGTGTGTAATTACCAGATATCACATTATTCTACCTCATCATTCAAATGTTTCGTCCCTTAATAAAAGTTATACTTTTTTTCAAAGCTTTCATCAATCATCGAAAAGCAAGCAAATGAGAAGCGAGTCCGTGAGAAAAGTAATGCCAGAAAGAGATCGAAACCATACAATAGTGAACATAGACGAGATTTATACTTTCATGTGTAACTCTACTGAATCGTGTCCGTTTAGCATGAAACGGCGCAGTAGGAGAAAAAGGAATAACAAAGAGTAAGAAAAACAGAAAATAAAAAAGTTAGGGGACTGATGAGGGAGAGGGAAGACATAGGCGTTTGCGGGCGTTGGGCAAATGGTAATTATCCAAAAGAATAGTTCAATGAACACTCATCGAAAAGCCATAATTTTGGGCGAAGAAAGTTGCCGTCTTTCCATCGATTCGTCTGATGTCGACTCCTCCGCTTATCTCTTCAGTTTCATCATGATAACTGAAAATAGATTGAATATTTCAAGGGAAAAGCATCGGGATCTTTAGATTTTCATGCTTCACAAAAAATCGTGATATCTAATTATGATATCTTAGAAAAAGGTGACACTTGATCATTATCAACTCACGTTATCAGGGTTCGTTTGACTCCTTCGTCCACCACTTCATGCGGTATATCATGCAATACAAACAATCTGAGATCTTCCAGTGATTTGAATTCCAACTTCAAGTATTCCAGATTCATATGAGTTTCCATTGCCATCCATTTTTTGAAGAACGAATTCCAGTCCTTGTTTGAGATCCGATTTGTTCCAAGAATTACTTTGACACTATCTATCTCCAACAGTTTATCATATCCAATCCAGTCCGCTTTTTTAATATATAAAACTTTCAGATTTTTTGGAATTTTCATATCGAAATCGACGTTTTTGGTGTCTAGATCAGAATGTAACTTATTGTTAACTTTGATATTCTCTAGGAGATAAGCGGCGTGTTCATCTACATCATTTTCTTCTTCCCACTGAAGCACATTGCATATGTTCACTGATTTCACATTAGTATTCAAAAAATCAATAATCGTAATGTTTTGATCTACGAGTGCATCTAAAACCACTCCCAAAACATTGATCGCCTGCCTTTTGGATATATCCAATACATATTTACACAACTGTTTCCATTCCTCAACTGGATCTTTCGAATACTTATATACTGTCCGTTGAATGAAACCATTATTTTTATATTCCTCAACCTTTCCATCTATTCTTTCATTCGAAGTCATTAGATAAATGCATGATACCAGACCATTAGTTCCATTAATTGCTATTGTCATTGTTTCATTTATACCAAGACCGATAGAATATTTCGAATAGAAGGTCATATTTTTTGTTATTGCTTTGGCCCGTTTGGAAGTCATTGAGAAGTTGATTCTGGAAGAGATTGTTCAATAAGTGATGTGTAAGCACAGAAAGTTTTACTTCTCTTCCTTTTTCAAAATCTGATATGATACTATACGTGACTTACATTTCGATTGGATGCATCGTTTTGAAGATTTCTTCGATGGCAAGAAACGGGAGGCGGAGAATTGGGAAGTTATTATCTCTACGATTGCTCATCATTTTTATTCTGAAAGGGACATAAAATTACTATCAACTGTAGAGTCTGATTATGAACTTACATTGAGTGCAATCCCTTAGAAACTTCTTCCATTGCTTGAAACGGTAGACGAAGAATAGGCAATTGCTTTAGAGGTTTCATTCTGTAGGAGCAATCGATCGACAAGAAGAAAGAGAATGGAGGACAATCAATGAATGAGAATGGTTAAGGCAATGAGTGATGAGGAGGAGGAAGAACCTTCGAGAAGGATCTGAGTGACAAAGGGTTCTGGGAAAACAAACAATAAGAACAACTGGTCTAACTAATTACGTGAAGATACGTAGAATTAATAGGTGATAATTCGACGGCACGACACGAAACACGAGCTTGAGTATCAACCTGATGACTTCACGATAAAAAACTGCTCTACATTCTGTGCATAAAAGGAAAAGGAAAACGTCAGAAGTCGTCGATCATTCACCCTTTGTAGTTCTACCGTGTTTATCTTCCACCACTTCATGCGGTATATCATGCAACACAAGTTCACTGAACTCTTCGAAATCTCTGTAATTGAGTTCCAAGTATTCCAGATTCAAATTTGTTTCCATTGCTATCCATTTCTTGAAGAATAAATTCCATTCTTCTTCCGAGATCAGATCATTTCTCAGAGTTACACTTTTACAATCAATTTCCAACAGTTTCTCAAATCTAATCCATCGTGAATTTTGGATATATAACTCCTTCAGATTTTTCGGAATTTTCCAATCGAAATAATAACTGTCTAGCCAAGTGTCTAACCTATTGCTAATTGTTATATTATTCAGAAGATAAGCGACATTCTCATCTACGTGGCTTTGAGGATTCGATTGGTATAGGAAGCAATTGTTCACTGGTTTCTCAGTAACTTTTAAAAAATCAATAATCGAAATGTTTTGGTCTTCGAATGCATCCATTTGCATTAATAAACCGTCGATTGTCTGCTTCTTGAATATATCCAATATAACGGAGGGATCGACATCAAACGAATCGATGGAAAAACTGCCTCATTCTTCGTGTACCGCCCATCTCGGACCGAAATACTTGGGATGAGTATTCATTGAAATGTTTCAACTTATTGTGTCTGCTTTTTTATATGTGTTATTTCCAATTTATCGATTCCAATAAAACATTTCAACTACTAGATCATTTTGGGTTGGAGTATGACAAGGTCCAGACCATCTGTCTCTATTTGTGTATCTCACGTAGTGTAGCTCAACTCAAGGTAGACCTATTGTTTAGTTTCCCAGAACCCCTTGGCCACTCAGATCCTTCTCGAACGGTCTTCCCTCCTCATTCCACCACTCATTCACTCTCCCTCATCCTTCCATTACTTGTCTATCGATTGCACCACCCAGATGAACCCTCCGAAGCCGTTCCCAATCCTCCGTCTCCCATTTATCCCCCTCCAAGAAATATTCAAAGCAATGGATCCATTCGAAATGTGAGTTTTTTATCAGTCAAGTTTTGATTTTCTCAAGTATATAATTTGAATTAAATCCCCAACTCATGATATCTTTCAGAATAAATTTCTCCTTGATTTCCAAACGGACAAAAGCAGTAACAAGGCAGATGACCTCCAATTCAACTTACTTAATGCAACTTATTATCAGTAGAGAACTAATGGTCTGTACATTTGCGCCGAAATATATGACAGCATGCACTCACATATTCACACCATATAAAGAAATAAATGGAAAAATTGAGGAAAGTGTCTCGGATGGATGGAATGAGGTAAACGTATGGAAATACTCTAATAATCTAGTAGAGGAATGGAAACAGTTTATCAAGCATGTACTGGAGATATTCAAGATGCAGACAATCGACCTTTTCTCGATAAGAATGGATACATTCGTAGATCAAAACGTTTCGATTATTGATTTTGTGAAGACTAATGTGAAATCAGTTTCCGATTGCCATCTGTTCGAGTTGGAAAAAAAGAATGTTGTAGATGAACACGTCGCATATCTCCTAAAGAATATTAAAATTACTTACGAGTTCTATTCTGAATTACAATGTAAAAACGCCAATTTCAATGGAAAAACTCCAAAAAATCTAACGGAATTACATATTGAAAACTCGCAATGGATTAGATATAAGAAACTTCTTAATATAGATAGTAAAAGAGTGATCCTTGGAAAAAATCGAATCTCGGATGAGCAATGGAATCTATTTTTTAAGAAATGGATAGCAATGGAAACGAATAAAAATCTGAAATACTTGGAACTTGATAAAAGAGAACTAGATAGATTCAGAGCACTCGTACTGCATGACATACCTCATGAAGTGGTGGATAGAGGTGTCAAACGAGTCATGAAAACGTAAGTTGAGAATTTGTTTCTAGTCTTTTCACTCAACTCTTTTTCAGCAGAGAGAATGAAACTCAAGAGATCAACGGAGGGATCGACATCAGGCGAATTGATGGAAAGACTGCAACTTTCTTCGTGTATCGAGTGTTGTTAGAGGAGCGTTTTGCTATGAGTATTCATTGAACCTTTTCTATCCATCGTCAAAACCTTATCTTTATATTTTTTCTCTATTCATCAACCATAATAAATCAATTCACGTTTTTCCATCTGCAATTGTCACAGGCCAGTTTCTGTCCTAAGTCACTCTCCTTCCTATACCGGCAAATAAATTATTGCAATCTATAATAGAAGAATGTACCTAAAACCGACTGAAATGATAAAAGGGGCAGGCGCGCTTTTGCCTTTTACACGATAAACTCATAGAACAACTGTACTGACAATAATCACCTTTTTTCTATAAAATGAATAATATGATCTCTGAGTTTCTACCCCGAAAGAAGACTGCTTCAATCAGGACTTAAAGGCGCGTGAAGATCAACCCTGATTTTTGCATTGAATAAAGTGTGTGTGTGTGTGTGTCTGCGAAAGTAAGGTTTATGTGTACTTAACTTGAATCATAAACCGTTATCCGCTATGTATTAACTGTAGCGCTGGGGAAAAGGGAGTAACAAAAAGTAAGTAAAACAGGAAAATAAAACAAGTTTGGGATACGGGGCGGGAGGGTAAGTGATTGGAGCCCGCGGGAGTAAGGCAAACGATGGGAGGTCAAATTGGTGAGACACAATGGTGAGAGATGAGAGTGAGCATAGAGACGCAGACACGTTATAATCGCCAAAAAGAAAAACTCAGTGAACAACCATCTGAAAACCAGTGAAAAATATGAATAATGTTGCAGTCTTTCCATCGATACGTCTGATGTCGATACCTCCGCTTCTCGCTGTCTTTTCATCACGATAGCTGAAAATTAATAAAACATTTCAAGGGAAAACACCGGGAATTTTTTTAAAATCTTTTCTGATGAGTCATCCAAGCGTTGGGACTATATGGACTGTGGTGTTGCTGGAAAATACCTGTTTTTATATATATATCGTACAACAAGATTAGACTCACATGGGAATGACCCGAGGTGTCCCACCCGAAATGTTCCCATATTTTGTACACAAGTAGTGTCTGGCGTAACTAAGAAAAATCCGAAATTATAGCGGCGCTCTCCGAGGTTTCGGGGAGTTACACAACTTTTTTGAAAATTTTCGAAAATTTTGGTGTCTCCACTTTGAGAACTCGTAACTTTTTCAGTTTTTGAGCTACCGTAATGGTTTTTGGCTCATTCGATAGGCAATAACATGGACTTCAAAAAGTTCTCTTTGAGCGTTTGCCGAAAAACATAACCTGCTGAACTGTAGCTGAAAGTGTAGAAAAGTTGCCAGTGTGAGGTAACGATAAATGTCAAATTTCGACAATCAGGGAACTGGGGACTACCACCTGCGTACTCGTTACTCCAAGTTATGTCTGTATACGTGTTCAAATATAGGTCGAGCCTTTGAGTTACGGGAGTTTTTTCAGTTTTTCAGAAAAATTTCAGCTTTTCCACGTATCCCTACGTTCAATTTTTATCAAATAATTAGAGCAATGACAAAAATAACGAAAAGGAGGCTAGAGCACAAAATTTCGCATTAACTGGCCATGAATGAGGTTTTTGGAGCATAAAATTCAATATAAACAGGACTCAATTATTGACAACATATCGTATAGGGATACGTGGAAAAGCTGAAAGCCTTTCGAATGAGCCTAAAACCATTACGGTAGCTCACAAACTGAAAAAGTTACAAGTTCTCAAAGTGGAGACACCGAAATTTTCGAAAATTTTCAAAAAAGTTGTGTAACTCCCCGAAACCTCGGAGAGCGCCGCAGACACTACTTGTGTACAAAATATGGGAACATTTCGGGTGGGACACCCCGGGTCATTCCCATGTCAGTCGTTATCAACTCACGTTTTCAGGGTTCGTTTGACTCCTCCGTCTACCACTTCATGCGGTATATCATGCAATACGAGTGCTCTGAATTCTTCCAATGATTTGAAATTGAAATCCAATAATTCCAGATTCAAATGCGTCTCCATTGCCATCCATTTCTTAAGGAATAAATTCCATTCTTTATTTGAAATTCGATTATTTCTCAGGGATACATGCTTACTATCTATTTCCAGTAGTTTTTCATATCCAATCCATTGTGAGTTGCGGAAATATAATTCTTTTAGATTTTTTGGAATTTTCCCATTGAAATCGACGTTTTTAATGTGTAGAAAAGAACTGAACTCATTGTTAACTTTCAAATTATCGAGAAGATAAGCGGCGTGTTCATCTACATCATTTTCATCTTCCGACTGAAACACATGGCATTCGTTCACTGATTTCACATTTGTTTTCAAAAAATCAATAATCGAAATGTTTTGATCAACAAATGCATCCATATCCATTCTTAAAACGTCGATTGTCTGCTTTCTGAATATTTCCATAACATAGATACAGAACAGTTTCCATTTCTCTATTGAATCTGTCGAATATTTGAACACTTTTCGGTTAAGGCATCCATCTTTTTCCTCAGATCCTTCGTGCATTGAATTCACACGATAAACGCATAATATTGTGGTTCCCCTTATCGATATTTCCGGGACTTTCTTAATATAAAGTTCTATCGAATATCTCGGATAGAAACTCATATGCATTGCTACTGCTTTAGTCCGTTTGGTTATCACGGAAAAGTTGATTCTGAAAGAGATTGCTTAATAAGTGATGTGGAAACATTTTTAAAAAAAACATCACTTCTTTTCCTTTTTTACAATTCGAGATGGTTTTAGTGACTTACATTTCAAATGGATGCATCGCTTTGAATACTTCTTCAATAGCTAGAAACGGTAGACGGAGTATCGGAAATGGTTTCGGAGGGTTCATTTTGGAAAAGTAATCGATGGACGAGTAATGGTGGAATGAGAAAGAGTAAATGAGTAGGAGTGAGGGACAATAGGCGATGGAAAGAGTGGGAAGGATCTGAGTGACAGAAGGGTTCTGGGAAACCAAACAGTAAGAACAACTGCTCTACCCAACTGGTCCACTTTCGAGAGGACAATAAATGAGTAGTAGTTAGGGGCAATAGGGGATAGAAGGAGAATGAGGAATGTTCGAGAATAGTCTGAGCGACCAAGGGGTTCTGGGAAAATAAACAATAAGAACAACTGGTTTGAGTAGATTTTTTCTCTATTTGTGTATCTCACGTAGTGTGGCCAATACGCACAGGACTAGTTGCTCGTCCTTTCCTCTCCATCACCCATTAGTCGTCTATCGATTTTTTCCTCCAAAATGGACCGTCCGAAACCA
The DNA here is from genome assembly GCA_002259235.3 of Caenorhabditis latens. Taxonomy (NCBI): domain Eukaryota; kingdom Metazoa; phylum Nematoda; class Chromadorea; order Rhabditida; family Rhabditidae; genus Caenorhabditis; species Caenorhabditis latens. Next base: position 16,129,351 of record CM056095.1, read on the forward strand.
TTCCCGATTTTCCGTCTACCATTTCTAGCAATTGAAGAAGTATTCTTTATTCTTTCATGTGTAACTCTGATGAATCATGTCCGTTTTGCATAAAACGGCGCAGTGGGGGAAAGGGAATAACAAATTGTAAGCAAAACAAAAAAAGGAAACAAGTTCGGGGCCTGGTGCGGGAGTGGGAAGTTTTAGGCGCCAGCGGCCAAAGGGCAAACCATGGATATCAAAATGATGAGACAATAACAATGTTTGAGACAGAAGTGAGCATTAGAGTGAGACTCAATAAACACTCATCGTACAATAATCAGATAGCAAGAAGAACGTTGCTGTTTTTCCATCGATTCGCCGGATGTCGACCCCTCCGCTTATCTCTTCAGTTACATCACGATAACTGAAAATAAATGGAAAATCACAAAGGAAAAGCACCGGAAACGGTGAGATTTTTACTAGTCAAACTGGCGAACTGAGAAATCGTGAGATTCTCATCAGCTCAGGATATTGAACAAATAGATTGAGCTCAATCATTATCAACTCACATTTTCAGGATTCGTTTAACTTCTTCGTCCATCACTTCATGTGGTATATCATGCAATACTAGTGCTCTGAATTCTTCCATTGATGTGATTTCAAAGTCCATTACTTCCAAATTCAAATCAGTCTCCATCGCTATCCATTTTTTGAAGAACGAATTCCAGTCCTTGTTTGAGATCCGATTTGTTACAAGAATCACTTGGACACTTTCTATTTCCAACAGTTTCTCATATCCAATCCATTCCCCATTTTCGATATATAATTCTTTCAGATTTTTTGGGAATTTCCAATCAAAACCAAAGTTTTTAGTGTGTACCCGAAAGTCTAACTCATTGTTAACTTTTAAATTATTGAGAAGATATGCGGTGTGTTCATCTACGTTATTATTTTCTTCCAAGTGATCCAGATCGCATTTGTCTATTGATTTTACATTAGTCTTCAAAAAATCAATAATCGAAACGTTTTGATCTACGAATGCATCCATAGTCATGAATAGTTTGTCGATCGTCTGCGGCTTGAATATTTCCAATATATGCTTACTCAACTGTTTCCAATCCTCTATTGGATTCTTCGAATACTTGAATACCCTCCGTGAACTGTATCGATCCCCTTCTATCTTCACAATCTCCTCATCCATTCGTTCATCTGATGTCATTTGATAAGTACATGACACTCGATTATTAATTCCATTAATTGCTATTCTCAATGTTTTATCTATACAAAGACGGATATCATATCTCGGACAGAAGCTCATCTGTTTTGATATTCCTTTAGTCCGTTTCGAAATCATTGATAAGTTTATTCTGAAAGAGATCATTTGAAAAGTGATGTGTAAACACAAAAAACTTCACTTCTCTTCTTTTTTCACTATTTTAAAAGATTTTAGTGTCAACTAGCTATTGATCTATGAACAGGTAACTTACATTTCGCTTGGATGCATTGCTTTGAATACTTCTTCTATAGCTAGAAACGGTAGACGGAGGATTGGGAATGGTTTCGGAGAGTTCATTTTGGAGGAGAAAAGGGATAGACGAGAGAATGGGAGGATGAGAGTGGGGCAATAGGCGATGGAAGGAAGAGGAAGGATCTGTGTGACAGAAGGGTTCTGGGAAACTGAACAATAAGAACAGCTGTTTCACGTTCGAGAGGACAATAAATGAGTGGTCGCGAGGGGCAACAGGGGACGGAAGGAAAATGAGGAATGTTCGAGGAGAAACAATAAGAACACCTGGTTTGAGTAGATTCTGTCTCTATTTGTGTATCTCACGTAGTGTGGCCGCTACGCACAGGACCAGTTGCTAGTCCTTTCTTCCTCTCCATAACTCGTCGATTGCTCCTCCAAAATGGACCCTCCGAAACCATTTCCGATTCTCCGTCTACCGTTTCTAGCTATTGAAGAAGTATTCAAAGCAATGCACCCATTTGAAATGTAAGTTGTCGAATGTCTCTTCACCTCCATAGTATTTTTTCAGCATAAACTTCTCGCTAATCTCTAACAGGACCAAACAAGTTACAAAGATGATGACCTTCCATCCGGAATATTCAGTTGCACTTGATATTTCTAAAAACCTTATAGTAGCAATTCGTGGAACTGATAAAATAGTATCAAACATTTATGAAATGACGTCAGAAAAAGAAACGGATGGGGTAACTAAGGAAGTGGTTGGTCGCATTGAGCTAACAGTGTTCAAGTACTCGAAGGATCCGGTGGAGGAATGGAAACAAATGTGTGTACATGTATTGGAACTATTTAAGAGGCAGACAATCGACTTTTTGAGAGTGTGTATGGATGGGTTCGTAAACCACAACGTTTCGATTATCGATTTTTTGAAGACTAATGAGATATCAGTGAACGAATGCAGTCTGTTTCATTGGGATAGAAAGATCAACGGAGATGAACACGCCGCATATCTTTTCAATAATTTAAAATTTACCAATGAGTTAAATTCTTACCTACACATCAAAAATGCCAATTTCAATGGAAGAATTCCAAAAGGTCTTAAGAAGTTACATGTCCTTCACTCCCAATGGGTCGGATATGAGAGACTGCTGGAAATAGATAGTGTCCAAGTGGATCTTGTACGAGATCGAATCTCGTATGAGGACTGGAATTCGTTCTTCAAAAAATGGATGGCAATGGAAACGAATTTGAATCTGGAATCATGGAACTTTGGTTTCGAATCAATGGAAGATTTCAGAGAATTAGTTTTGTATGATATACCGTATGAAGTGGTGGACGAAGGGGTCAAACGAACGTTGCAAACGTAAGTTGATAATGGATTTGTCGGGCTTGAAATTCATCATTCATTTTCAGTAGCTACGGTAGTCCCAGAGAGATCAACGGAGGGATTGACATCAGACGAATCGACGGAAAGACTGCCACATTCTGCGTTATTCTTACTGATTTGGGAGACAATTCATTTTTGTTTATTCATTAATTTTGATATCGTACTATTCTCGTATAAATTTGGCTAGTCGCCACGGTCTCCCACAGTGCGAAAATGAATTGCAAATTAATTCTTTTTCAATTCTTTAATTTTTTCCGGTATTTTCAGGGTTTTCAGGCGTTGCAATGGATGAAAAAAATCCCCTTCCATCAGAATTATGGGAAATCAAATTCTCTATCTTATGAGCCAAAAAACCTGAATTTTGGTCAGAAATTGAATGTTTTGATACAGAAAAACCGATTTTCAGTCAATATTTGTTATTTTCAAAATTTCTAACAGTTTCAGAGCATTCTCAAGAGCATTATGTACAATTTTAACCAGAAATTTGAAAATTCTGATGGATTATCGATTGCGCCGTCTAAAACACCTGAAAAAAAAATTCCCTGAAAACTGGCGTACCTCCGGCGCGTTTTCTTGACAATTCTGAAACCTTCTTGTTGATCTCCGACCATGAACCCAAAAGCAAAGAAAACACTGGGTAATCCCTCCATAAAACTCTGCGTCTCTCACTTCCACCACACTATTTCCCTCCCCTGCTCACCCATGCCCTAAGGCGAGTTTTCATCAGAAGACCCCCCGAATTCCGAAGAAAAAAAAGAAGACGTTGAGCAGAAAAGAAGAGCAACTTTTTTTCATTTCAATCTCCTTCTCTCTCTCCTCTTTTTATATCCCAAATCTATCCCTTTCTTTCAATTCCGAAACTTTTTGTCACTTTTTTCTGTCACATTTCGGTTTACGCGCGGCCTTTTTTTTGAGTGCAATGACGTCATCTGGAGTCTTTGGATTCTAGATTAAAAAATCGGCTAAAAATGACTAAAAATCCGTCAAAAATCGGCTGAAAATCAGTCAAAATTGGGGTTTTTTCAAATTTTTTCCAACTTTTACATTTTTTTTTCAATTTTCCTGTTAATTTAGAAGTGTTGAGGCAATAAAGCAAAATTTTTGGCATAGCTTCCGGCTCAGAATACAATTTTTCCTTTTATCACATTCTGACGTAGTGAAAAAAATCTTCAATGCCCAAGTTTCACCTTTAAGTCGTATCAAATTTCTATTACAAAACATTCGAACGCGCCTGAGGTGCGCCAGTTTTTTGTGAACTATTTTAATACTATGTGATTTAGCGTCCGAAACAACTGAAAAACGAAAATTTTCCTTTTTCAAGATTTTCCAAACTCGATTTTCATCTCTTTTTCAATGATAACGCGCCAAAGGTGCGCCAGATAATCTCCTGAAACCTTTTGGGCTTTTAACTATCTTAATGGTTGGTTTGAAAACGATCGGTTTTGAAACGTTAAGCACCAAATCGCCGAAATTGAAAAAAAACGTCAAAGGCGCGCCAGTCTATTGTTGCAACCAGATCGGATTCAAAATTGATACTCATTTTTTTACAAAATTTTCTAAAATTTAGCGTAAAAGTGCTTAAATTATTTTTATTCAATTTCGAGTTTTTATCCAAAAACTACTCTTTTTTGTAAAAATTCCAAAAAATTCAGAAACTCAAAAAGTTTTCAAAAAATGTTTCAAAACGAGCTATGCGGGCCTGGCCGGGCCTGGCCCGCATAGAATGATTTTGGCTTTTTTTCCTGATTTTGACCCTTCCCGGCCCGGCCCGTGACAAGTCTGGTTGCAATAACTTTTTTTTGAATTTTCGAAACTTTCGCAGTTGTTTTTTGTCCATAATTGACGTCACCAGTCCCCAAATTCCCATCTCAAAAATAATCTTTGAAAATGACTCCCCCAGTGCAACTTGATCTCTTTTGAACAACTGCTCCTCCTCCTTCAGGGTCTCTCCACCCTGAGGGACTCACTCTCTCTCTGAGAGAAATAGTGGATGTTCATTGAGTGTGTGGTCATCTCTAACAAACTTTTTCCCCTCTCCTCTGCTCTTCTGCTCATCAAAAAAAGACACTCCATGTTTCAGTGAGAAAAGAAAAAGATAGAGAGGAGCGGTCCCAAATGTGTGAAACTTGTCGAAATTGTCGAATTCTCACGAGAATTACATTCCGCCAATTTTTTGTTTTATTGTTGGATTGGAAAGGTGTCATTTGGGGTTTTTGGGGGGAATTGAATGAGAATAGGAGTGGCTGGCGTGTCTTTGACGCGTTTTTCATAGAACCTTCAATCTTCGATGTTTATATCCTTCTTGAAATTGAGAAGTACTAGATTTGTAAAAATTGAATGGTTCTTAGCTAATTTTAATCTAAAAACTAATTTATAAATGAAGAAATTTATATCTGACTGATCGAAATTTCGACTTTGACCAAAATCCCTAAAAAAACACGAATTTTCCCACAAAATTCAATTTTCAGGACTTTTTTTTTAAGTAATGGGATTATTCAAAACATTTACAAGTGAATTTTAATACATTTTTTCCTTTTTTTGCATTTTTCGACACTCCTATGTAGAAACATTTCGTCTCATGAAATTTGATTTATTTTGCCGATTTTTGAAATATCTGGATATCCGGACACACAGACAGATTCTCGATATCTGAAAAATCAAAATTTTCTGGACATCTGGACACCCAGGAATCACAGATGGACAAGCGCAAATCTGTTTTTCGGCTATTTTCGCTGGTTAGGGGCATCCGGACAATTGGAAATCAGCATTTCATGCGAATTCCTAGATCTATGGACATCCGGACACACAGACAGACAATCTGGGCCTATTTTACTTCAATTTTCACAAATTTTCCTCTTATGGATTTTTCATTTTTCACACATTTTTGCAGTCACTTTGAAATGTTGTGGTATCATATCTCAATACCAAAACTTCCAAGATTGCTCAATTTTTTTTTGAAATTTGTTTTTTTTTCTAACGAAAACCGCTGTCTTTTAACACTTTCCCCCCAAAACATTGAAATCATTGAAAACAACAAAATTCCATTTTTAGGTTATTTTTGGAAAAATTTGAAATTACTTTTGTTAATTTTCGGAATTTTTTTTTGTAATATTTTGTTGAAAATGTTTAGTTTCCAGACATTTAGGAACACCTTCATAGTTCCTACCGCGCGGCGCGGTCGCGTCGCGGTCACTCTGAAATTTCTAGCTGGTATCACTTGATACCAAAATCCCGATAATTGGCGCCGAAATTCAAAATTCAAATTTTCCGAACTTTTTTGAATTTTTCGCGAAAAAGTCAATAAGAAATTCTGAAAAACCATTAAAAATTATCACATTTTCGATAAATAATTGGAAAAATGTCGAAAAATATCTTTTTCATCTTTTTTTTCACAAAACCCTCCTTTTTTTGCGCCTAAGGCGCGCCAGATAGTACAATCCGGGAACTTTTAGAAAAACGCGTCGAAGGCGCGCCAGCCATCATGCTCTTTACGGTGTTTTGAAGCTTTTTTCAGGGTTTTGACTCAAATTTTTTGCTTAATCATGTTTAAAAAAGTTTCCACAAACACTTTACTCATAAACCTCTAAAATGCTCTGAAACGTCAAAAAACCAGAATGTCTGGCGTTCCTCTGACGCGTTTTTTGAAAGTTTTGAGGTAGACCAATCTGGCGCGCCTTGGGCGCATTTTCTAGTAATTAATTTTTACTTAGAAATCTCAAAAAACGATTGAAAATTGTATGTTCAAAAAATTTGACCGCTTTTACCCTAAAACATTGAAAATTTTCCGATTTTTTCAATTTTTTTTTCAAAAACTGTCAATTCGTTCACTAATCCTTTCTCCCTATTGTTTCCAACTTTTTTCTATTTCTCAATGTACGTAATTACAGTGTGAAACGTGCGTAATTGATGACGCAAGACATGTGATTCCTTCTTCTCTTTCGGCGATTCTTATCTTGAAAAATTTTTTCGATAAAGGCAACAAACAAAGGGAAAAATACAACGTCTCTACCGATTTTCGACCAATTTTCTCTTATCTGGCGTGTCGTTGGCGCGTTCTATTTTGAGACTTTTGATTTTCTGACATTATCTAAGATCCTTAAATCTCCTGGATTCTTCTGACGTCTTTTTTTATATTTCTAGGTCTTCTATATGTTTTCTGATGCCCGAAAAAGAAGAAAAAGTTGTTGAGGAGCGCATTTTTTTGCCGTGTGCTCTCTCCGTCCCGCCCGACTAAAAAATATTTACTTAATATGTGCGCACATCTGAATAGACGAGGAGGAGGAGGAGACCACGTGTCCAGGAGATTTACCTTTTTTGATATTATTTTTGGGCTTGAATTTCGATGTTTTTTGAAAAAAAAAGCGATTTTTGAATTTAGGAGTCATGTGGTTAAATGTAGACGGAAATTATTTTCTTCTGTGGATTTACGGGGTAGATTTACGGCGGATAACTTGGAAAATTTGGGTTTTTCCGAGTTTTGTTTGAAAATTACCGATTTTTCGTGATTTTTTGAGAGAAAACCCGTGTTTTTGGGCTAAAAGTGTATTTTTTCAGATAAAATTTCAATTTGTATTTACACTTGTATCGAATTACGGGAATAGTCTTCTGATGTGGATTTACGGGGTAGATTTACGACGGATAACTTGAAAAATATGCGTTTTTTGACATTTACAGCTAAATTTTCTGATTTTGGGTTAAAATTTGCCGATTTTTTATAATTTTTGAGAGAAAAATCGTATTTTTGAGCTAAAAGTGCGTATTTTCTATCAAAAATTTCAAGTTTCACTTACACTTGTATCGAATTACGGGAAATTTAGAATTTTTAGGTGAAAATCAGTTTTAGAGCTGAAAAATTCAAATTTATGCTCAAAATACCAATTTCTACATCTGAAAACTCAGTTTTGGAGCAGTTTTCGGCTCAAAAATTTCCTAAAATCACTAATTTTCTGCCGAAAACACTGATTTTGAGCTCAAACTTGATTTGCATGTGAGAAATTCAAGTTTTTGACAACTTTTAAGTCAAAAAATCTAATTTTCAGCAAAAATACTAATTTTGGGCACAGAAAGTGTTACGGAGCTTACAGTAAACAGTCTTCGTGTGAGTTTACGAGACGGGTGTAGATTTACGGAGGTCTAGATTTGGTTTGTGGATTTACGACCTATTGTACTAGATCTTACAACTGCGCTCCATCAAATTCCCCTTGTCTCGTTTTCTCTGAGTCTCTCGATTTCGCACACTATTTTCTGCGGTTTCGGTAGAGCGCGGTTGTAAGAAGCGTGGTGGTTAGATGTTTACATATATTTTACTCGGAAAATTTATTTTTTCTCGAATCTTAATACCCATAATTTTCAATATATAGTGAACGTCAAAGTGTTTTCTCTTCCTCTCTACACATAAATGTTATGTTGTTGTTGTTGATCCGAATATGAAATTCAGGCGGCGGGGGGCTAATCTCTCTCTCCATATGTTTTCCCCTCTTCATATGCTCGAATGAACACCTTCTGACTACTGACTTCTCCACCTTTTTTTTTGGTCACAAGGTGGTTTTTTTGAGTTTTGTTATTTTAGACTTATTGATTTTGGATGATTTTTTTTGAGTTTTATTCTCAAAAACCGCTTATTTTGGTACGTTCTTACGTACCACAAGAAAATTTTGATCAGGTTTTTGACAAGAAAAACCTTTTTTTCAAACACTTCTGAAAAATTGGAAAGAATTCAAAAGTGCCTTTTTCCACATCGTCATTGCCGACTATCTTTTTGTAAGTTCCACAAAACGCGTCAAAAGTGCGCCAGCGATTTCAAATTTAGGCTGGGGGTACCTGACTACTATAGTTATCATATCATCTGTGAAAATACCCAGAAAAATGCGCCCAAGGCGCGCCAGATAGTGCAATCCTGGAACTTTTAGAAAAACGCGTCAAAGGTGCGCCAGATGTTTCGGGTTTTTTAGGTGTTTCAGGGCGTTTTTGAGCTATTTTTCTCAAATTTTTTGCTTGATCAAGTTGAAAACGCGCCTCCGACACGCCAGCCACCATTTCCTGATTCCAGAATCTTCTAACATGGCTGAATTCAATGATAACCCTCCGCCTACCGAATGGAACTTGCAAAACATGCATCATGTCTGAAATTTTTGCCGTTTTGGGCAAAGATAATCTGTGGTTTTTTTGTATATTTGTTATTTTTTGCATTTTTTCAGTACAAAATTTAAAAAGAGCTGAAAAAATCACCTAGACGCAGAGAAACCAGAGTGTCTCGTTGTCTGCGTCTCTCTCTCTCTCTCAAGGAGGAGTCAAATCTTTGAAGTGGTGTAACTCCTCGGGGTGAAATTCAATCAAAAAGTTGTCAATTACAAAAATGTAGATCACAAAATTTTGTACATTTTATTAGTTAACAACGTATTGATAGCTATCAGCCGTCCATAGATATGGGCGCTTGAAAAAAAGTGAAGTTTTTCTAATTTCAAACTATACTATTCCCCTCAACCTTTGCTCTACGCCTCCTTGAATCTCAAAAAACTTTTTCTTTTTGTGTTCTTTGCAATTCCTTTTTCCTTGCACACATTCACATTCACATTTTCCCATTCCTCCTCTCGTTTTTCTGTTTTTATTTGATTCTTCTTCTTCTTTTTCCTATTTTTCCTATTTTTCGTGTCCTCTTCCTTGTCTTTTTCCTCTTTTTCTTTTTTGTTGATGCTCTTTTTCGACTTTCTGTCTAAGCCGAAGCCTTTTATCTGTAAATATATATTTTCATTATAATCATTTTCCAGAAAAAAAGAAAATGTCAATTGACAGAGGACGCGCCGGCACAATGGAGCGAAGACAACGTCTTCATGACTTGGTGGATTTGAGAGAGGAGTTGAGAGATCTACAGGCTAATTTGGTAAGGTTACTGTAGGATTACTGTATTTTGAAAAGGTTACGGTAGCTTCTTTACATTCTTAAAACTCAAAATTTTGGATTTCAAAAGTTACTTTGAAGCTCAGACTATTATAATAATAACCACATCGTCATTGCCGACTATCTATTTGTAAGTTACTCAGAACGCGTCAAAGGTGCGCCAGCGATTCCAAGTTTTTGCTAGAGGGTACCTGACTACTATAGTTATCATATCATCTATGAAAATACTCAGAAAATGCGCCCAAGGCGCGCCAGATAGTACAATCCGGGAATTTTTAGAAAAACGCGTCGAAGGTGGCCCAGCCATCATGCTCTTTACGGTGTTTTGAAGCTTTTTTCAGGGTTTTGACTCAAATTTTCTGCTTCATCATGTTTAAAAAAGTTTCCACAAACACTTTACTCATAAACCTCTAAAATGCTCTGAAACGTCAAAAAACCAGAATGTCTGGCGTTCCTCTGACGCGTTTTTTGAAAGTTTTGAGGTAGACCAATCTGGCGCGCCTTGGGCGCATTTTCTAGTATTTAATTTTTTCCCAGAAACCTAAAAAAACGATTGAAAATAGTTTGTACAAAAAATTTGAGTCAAAAACCTCAAAAACGGTCTAAAACACCATAAAAACAGAAACGTCTGGCGCACCTTCGGCGCGTTTTTCTAAAAGTTCCCGGATTGTACTATTTGGCGCGCCTTGGGCGCATTTTTCTGTGTATTTCTACAGATGATATGAAGACTATACTAGTCAGGTACCTCCAGCCAAAATTTGAAATCGCTGGCGCACCTTTGACGCGGCGTTTTGTGGAACTTACAAATAGATAGTCGGCAATGACGATGTGGAAAAAGGCGCTTTTGAATTCTTTCCAAATTTTCAAAAGCATTATATAATAAATGATAGTTAACAGTAGAAAAAGAAGAATTTCAGATTGAAAAATGGCACTAAAATTCTGAAAAAAAATTTTTTTTTGAAAATTTTTTGCAGGAACACGAAGAGCTGCGATTTGCGGACGCCGTGAAACAACGTTCATCGATAATGAACAAGAACGAACCTCCCCAGGAGGGGGATTCAGAAGACGAGGATCACTTTTTGGAGAGTCTTCGGTTGACCGAGGAGAGCATTGTGAGTTTTAGTGAAAATTCAGAAAATTTGGGTCTGAAAATTGAAAACCAAATTCCAAATTTCCAGTTTTTAGGATCCGGGCTACTGTACATAACGTCCGAATTTCTAGTTTTTAGGATTCGGGTTACTGTACACAGGATCCGAGTATCCTGTTTTTAGCATCAGGGTTACTGTACCCAGGATCCAAATTTTCAGTTTTTAGGATCAGGGTTACTGTACCCAGGATTCAATTTTTCTGTTTTTAAGATCCGGGTTACTGTACATAGGATCCAAAATTTCTAGTTTTAGGATCCGGGTTACTGTACACAGGATCCAAAATTTCTAGTTTTAGGATCCTGGTTACTGTAGTTTAGATCCAAATTTTCAGTTTTTGGGATCCGGGTTACTGTACCTAGGATTCAATTTTCCTGTTTTTAAGATCCGGGTTACTGTACCCTGGATTCAATTTTTCAGTTTTTAGAATCCGGGTTACTGTACATAGGATCAAAAATTTCTAGTTTTAGGATCCGGGTTACTGTACATAGGATCCAAATTTTTTCCAGAAAATTTCTGTCTGAAAATCTGAAAATTCCAGCACCACCATCGTCAGAAAATCATGGAGATTCAGGGAAAGATAATCGATAAGAAGGAGAGTATTCTGAGTTTGGAGATTCTTGTGAAACTTGAAGAAAATCGATAATTGGTATTCGGGTTCTCTTAATTTTTCTTTTTTTTTACTTAAAAATTTAATTTTTTTCCTTTTTTTTCAATAAACCCATTTCTCCTATCACAAACCACAAATTTTACCAGCACAATCTCTAATTTCAGACAATTTTCAGAGATTTTCAGACAAATGACTCATTTTAGGGGCCTATTGAGATTATACTAATGGCCTCCTTAGGGAAAAATAGAAAAATACCAATTAATCTGGTTCCAGCACATTCTCTTTGTTCTAGACATGGTTTTTTCAGATTTTGACTATACACATATAAATTTTTTGGTAGAAAAAAATTTTGGCGAAAAAAAATTTTGGCTTTTAGGATCTGGGTTACTGTAGTTTAGACCCTACTTGATCCTGGGTTACTGTACCCAGGATCCAAATTTTTAGTTTTTAGGATCCGAGTTACTGTACCCGGAATCCGATTTTTTCAGTTTTTAGGATCCGGGTTACTGTACCCAGGATCCAATTGTTTCAGTTTTTAGGATCCTGGTTACTGTACCCAGGATCCAATTGTTTCAGTTTTTAGGATCCTGGTTACTGTACCTAGGATCCGAATTTTCTTGTTTTTAGGATCGGGGTTACTGTACTTAGGATCCAATTTTTTAGTTTTTCAGGATCCGGGTTACTGTACCTAGGATCTATATTTTCAGTTTTTAGGATCCGGGTTACTGTACCTAGGATCCAATTTTTTTCGTTTTTAGGATCCGGGTTACTGTACCCAGGATCCAAATTTTGAGTTTTTTGTACTGTACTGTTTCAGAGCCAGAGGTACAGTAACCTCAACAATAACCAAATCCTTTTGAAAGTTAGAATTCAACTGTTTTCGGTCTTACAGTATTCCAGGGCTACTGTACTTTTCCTCAGTTTTGGTACTGTAGGTTACTGTAGTCTCGACCTACGCAGCTGAAAGAGTCATCACATCACAAAACCCATTAAAAGGTCGCATTGACTCAGAAAATATCGGAAAATTTTTCGATATTACGCGTGTTTTTTTCTCTGCAAATGGCTCAAGGGACAGGTGTAAATAGTTCCAGACACTGAAAGGGTATAATGACTACAAAATGAGCAGATTTTTTTTATTTGGGAACAGAAATAATATGTATAAATTGAAAGGATCTATGAGTCATTTGATAAATTTTGCTGAAGAAATTTTTTTTATGTCTGTTTTTATCTTTTTTGCACGATAGCAGTACTGTAGCAAACCCTAAACTAGATAGAGCTATTGCATCCTGGACAAGGTTACTGTGCCTTGGATGAGACCTTGGACATCTTTGCACCGGGGTTACTGTACTCTGAATCGGGCTACTGTAGCTGCCCATGACGGGTTACTGTACCTAGGGTTCAGTACTTTCAGCGCTGCGTTCCTACAATGTACCTTTATTTTCCATTCAATTTTTTCAGCACTTTATTATTGTTTTTCAGTTTTTTTCGCTTTTTTTCAGTATAAAAATTATATATTTTCAGTAATTTTACCCTGCTGTTCTTCTACTCTTCTTGGAATCTATTTTCCGATGAAAATGTCAGTCTAGGTAAGTGCAGCTAAAAGTACAAGAAAGGTCCCTGGAGAGGGAATGTGGATCAATTGGTTCAATATTTTCGAGACGGAACCATGATATTTTGGGTATTACGTGTAGATGATAGTGACCATTTATGACGGGGGGAATTGATGTTTCAAATTCTGTGGACTTTGGGAACTTTATGTGGTTAAAGTACTTGGGATACCGATTACGGTCGGTAGTCAGACTTTAAAGATACGGTTTTTTTCAGTAGATGTATTATTACTGTACTTGTGCATCTAATTTCTTCACAAGACGGTTATAAATAGTGATTGTTTAAAGTTGGCTATAAAATTTTGGCTGAATTAATGTATGAGCCAAGGTATAACCTTTTGTAATGACTATGGAATGATCCTGCCCAGAGTTGCGCGGAATTCCGACTTCCGGCTTCCGACTTCCGTTTTGAAAATTTCACTTCCGACTTCCGACTTCCGACTTCCGGATTTGGAGTTTCACTTTCGACTTCCGTCATTTCATAAGAGTGGAAATTAGGAAAAGTAAATTTCTCAGAAATACAAGGAAAAATGGTCTAAAAAGACAGAAAATAGGTTTTTTTCCGCCAGAAACTAATTTCTCACTGATTTTTGCGAATTTTATGATATTTTCTTTTGAATTTTCAAATCTTTACGGAAAAATCTACTTCCGACTTCCGACTTCCGACTTCCGACTTCCTAATTCCGGGCATTTTTTCACTTCCGACTTCCGTTTTCAAAATTTTACTTCCGACTTCCGACTTCCGGATTTGAAAAAATCACTTCGGCGCAACTCTGATCCTGCCGTATTTCAGGATTTCCAAATAAGGCCTAAAGTACCGCTCAAAAGTATATTAAGTTCTGCCTTTTCAGTTGAAACCGCCCAACTTTGAGAGTGTGCAATAGAAAAACTAACTGATCCACAAAACAAATAATTAATGGATCGCAGACAGGGATGTGCGGAAATAAAAATTTCGGAAATTTCGGAAATCGGAAATTTTCCGAATTTTATTTTCGGAAATTTCGGAAATTTCGGATTTTCCGATTTCCGTTCCGCACATCCCTGATCGCAGAGATGAAAAGTAGATCTTAATTTTTGTAGTTGACAACTTTTTTGTACGGACACTCCCTAGATGACCATAACTCTCTGGGGAGTGTCCGTACAAAAAAATTGTCAACTACAAAAATGAAGCTCTACTTTGGATCTGTTCGATTTTATTAAAAGTTATTCTGTGGGACAATTAGTTTTACTATGACACACTCTCAAAGAAGGACATTTTCAACTGAAAACAGCACAAGTTGATACCTTTTTGTCCGGTACTGTACATGGTTATATGGTTCAATATCTGGGGGTTTCAAAATTGTTTCTATTTTTGCAGAGCGCCTCTAGGAATCGAGATCATTACTTGTTAATCATCGGAAACGCGACTTTAAAGTTTCTATTTTTATTACTGGAATCTCAGAAAACCTGAATAACGTTTTTCACGAAATCATTCTGCAAAATAGGATTTAGCTTTTCATCGATATATAATTCGACCCACATCTCTGAAACACGTCGGGATCATTCCCTAAAGGCTACGGTCAAACTTTTTTCCATCGCGTTTATTGCATTTTTTTAAACAGTCCTGTAGTTTGAACAATCGTGATCTTTGAGCTTGAATTTCTCGATTGCTAGATGCATTTCGCCAAATTTGAAAACAGTTTTGGAAATTCCCGCCGATTTCTTTTCCAACCATAACTCCATCTTGACTAGGAATTCTTAGATAACGTAGTCAAATGTGAAACATGCTTCAAATTAAGCTACTATAACACATACTAAACTTTATTCCCGGATCTTTAAAAAAAAGTTGTCTAGACTCTGACAAATCACGAACACTTTGAAAATATCTATTCTATTTCTGCAAAAAAATGAATTTGATTGTTTGATCAAACATTATAATTGTCACCTAGAGATAGTCTGGTGTGTGAAATTAGATTACTCATATTATTTTTCTCGGTTTAAGACAAAAGACACTTCAAGATAGTAAACATTTTCAATATTTTAAAACTTTTAGTCCTTTGTGACCCGAAATTTAAAAAAATTTATAGAAAATTCTGTATGAATATGTATGAATATACATAAAAGTGCTTAAGCTTAAAGCTTTTGAATTTTCACAATCCTACTGTACCTTGGGTTACTGTAGGCACTGACTTCAGCTACTATCACCGTAACCATGCTACAGTACAGCCTGATAATCCTGATGATTATGATTTTTTCCCCCATTTTGCACATGAAAACCAAAAAATTTCGAAAAAAATCATTTCACCTGTCCCAGTTTTTCCTCCTTTTGTCAGTCAAGAGAAGTCTGACAACAATTTTTTTCTGATTTTTGTTTTTTTTCAGTTTCCTAACGCTCGGAGCTCTTTGATCTGATTGCTCTCTTCCCTGTGAACTTCCTGTCGGATAATTTTTACTGAAAATTTATTTTCTAAAGACGAAAATTAGTGTGGGAACACAATCAGGGGTCTACACCAGAGAACACATTCTACTGAAAATTTTGATAAAATTTCAGCAAAAATTTGAATCCCCCTCGACCTACCGTACTTCAAAAAAACCTTGACCGAAGCATTTTTTCCGAATTTTCAGCCATGTCATTTTTCAATCTGAAATTCCTGATATCCTTCTTTTACTGTTCTGTATCATTCCTTATATATACTCTACTTATAATAATGCTTTTGAAAAATTGGAAAGAATTCAAAAGTGCCTTTTTCCACATCGTCATTGCCGACTATCTATTTGTAAGTTCCACAAAACGCCGCGTCAAAGGTGCGCCAGCGATTTCAAATTTAGGCTGGAGGTACCTCACTAGTATAGTTATCATATCATCTATGAAAATACCCAGAAAAATACGCCCAAGGCACGCCAGATAGTACAATCCGGGAACTTTTAAAAACGCGCCGAAGGTGCGCCAGAATTGTCAATTTTTATGGTTTGTACGGCGTTTCAGTGCTTTTTTGAGCTACTTTACTCTATTTTTTTGTGGAACAATTTTTTTTTACTTGGCCATGCAAACAAAGTAGTTGCAGTAAGCCAGATAAATCGAATCTGCAGTTTTTGGAAAACGCGCCGAAGGAACGCCTGACTTCTGGTATTTTTGGTGTTTTAGAGCGTTTTTGAGCTATTTGACTCAAATTTTTTGCGTCATCAGGTTTTTCGACACATCAAAAACCCCAAACGCGCCTCCGACACGCCAGCCACCGTTTCCTGATTCCAGAACCTTCTAACATGGCTGAATTCCATGATAACCCTCCGGCTACCGAATGGAACTTGCAAAACATGCATCATGTCTGAAATTTTTGCCGTTTTGGGAAAAGAAAATGAGTATACCGCTGGTTTCTTGTATATTTGTTATTTTCTCCATTTCGGGAATGCCTATTTTCAATATTCGATGGTTACGTTGATGTCGTTGAACAGGGCGACCAGTATATTCTTTTATTTTATTAGTGAGAAGGTGAAAATCAAATTTTTAATGAAATTTCCAAAATTTGAGCTCCGTATTGACCATTTTTCAAGTATTTTGAATATTGGGCAATAACAAGGTCCAAAACCTTTAAAAAATGTCAAAATTAGGTCAATATTTGGCTCAAAATTTTCCACATTTTACTCTGAGTTCAAAAATGTTTACCAACTCAACGAAAAACTCTTAGATCTGGCAATTCCTGTTCCCCATCTCCCTAGGTACCGTAATCCTATGCGCTGTGTACTTCACTCGGACGATTCTAGAAACTAATCCGTATTATGTGTATAATGAAGCATTGGATATGTATAGTATTACGGCGGACTCCGTGAGTGCGACCTACAGTAATCTACAGTAACCCAGAGAGTTTAGAATATCCTCCCAGCCTATTCCAATGTTATCAACTTCATGGCTATCGCTGTGATCTCCTCGATTCTTCTCAATACAGTATCCGTGATTAAGCTTAAGCTTATGACTCAAAATCTATCGACAATTGAAAGAAACTTGTTGTTCTCTACTATTGCGTCATCAGTGGTACAGTGTGCTGCAGCGGGGAATACGGTATGTCACGGCTATTTTTGAAGAATGAGTATTTCAGCAAATATTAATGCTATATTTAGAATCTTCATAAAATTTGTGAAATTTTGAGCCCCATATTGGCCTATTTCTGACAATTTTGGTTTTCGGGACTTATTTCGGGCCCTTTTCGGCCAAAATCTCAAAATTTACTAAATATAGTCAATATGGGGCTCAAAATTAAGGAAAATTTACGGAAATTTCAAATACTCTATTATTTTCCCCTAAAAACGTTATTTTCACAAAATATAATTTTTCAGTGTTTTTGAAAAACTCTATTTTGAGCGGTATTGAATGAAAACTTTATTTTTACAGAAAATGATTGTTTAAATCAATTTTTTCATAAAATTTGTGAAATTTTGAGCCCCATATTGGCCCATTTCTGACACTTTTTATTTTCGGGCCTTATTTCGGGCCCTTTTCGGCCAAAATGTCAAAATTTACTAAATATAGTCAATATGGGGCTCAAAATTAAGGAAAATTTACGGAAATTTCAAATACTCTATTAGTTTCCCCAAAAAACGTTATTTTCACAAAATATCATTTTTCAGTGTTTTTGAAAAACTCTATTTTGAGCGGTGTTGAATGAAAACTTTATTTTTACAGAAAATGATTGTTTAAATCAATTTTTTCATAAAATTTGTGAAATTTTGAGCCCCATATTGGCCCATTTCTGACACTTTTTATTTTCGGGCCTTATTTCGGGCCCTTTTCGGCCAAAATCACAAAATTTACTAAATATAGTCAATATGGGGCTCAAAATTAAGGAAAATTTACGGAAATTTCAAATACTCTATTAGTTTCCCCTAAAAACGTTATTTTCACAAAATATCATTTTTCAGTGTTTTTGAAAAACTCTATTTTGAGCGGTGTTGAATGAAAACTTTATTTTTACAGAAAATGATTGTTTAAATCAATTTTTTCATAAAATTTGTGAAATTTTGAGCCCCATATTGGCCCATTTCTGACACTTTTTATTTTCGGGACTTATTTCGGGCCCTTTTCGGCCAAAATCTCAAAATTTACTAAATATAGTCAATATGGGGCTCAAAATTAAGGAAAATTTACGGAAATTTCAAATACTCTATTAGTTTCCCCTAAAAACGTTATTTTCACAAAATATCATTTTTCAGTGTTTTTGAAAAACTCTATTTTGAGCGGTGTTGAATGAAAACTTTATTTTTACAGAAAATGATTGTTTAAATCAATTTTTTCATAAAATTTGTGAAATTTTGAGCCCCATATTGGCCCATTTCTGACACTTTTTATTTTCGGGCCTTATTTCGGGCCCTTTTCGGCCAAAATCACAAAATTTACTAAATATAGTCAATATGGGGCTCAAAATTAAGGAAAATTTACGGAAATTTCAAATACTCTATTAGTTTCCCCTAAAAACGTTATTTTCACAAAATATCATTTTTCAGTGTTTTTGAAAAACTCTATTTTGAGCGGTATTGAATGAAAACTTTATTTTTACAGAAAATGATTGTTTAAATCAATTTTTTCATAAAATTTGTGAAATTTTGAGCCCCATATTGGCCTATTTCTGACAATTTTGGTTTTCGGGACTTATTTCGGGCCCTTTTCGGCCAAAATCACAAAATTTACTAAATATAGTCAATATGGGGCTCAAAATTAAGGAAAATTTACGGAAATTTCAAATACTCTATTAGTTTCCCCTAAAAACGTTATTTTCACAAAATATCATTTTTCAGTGTTTTTGAAAAACTCTATTTTGAGCGGTATTGAATGAAAACTTTATTTTTACAGAAAATGATTGTTTAAATCAATTTTTTCATAAAATTTGTGAAATTTTGAGCCCCATATTGGCCCATTTCTGACACTTTTTATTTTCGGGTCTTATTTTTGACCGTTTTCGGTCGAAATCTCAAAATTCACCAAAATTAGTCAATATGGGGTTCAAAACTTTGCATTTTGTGTGTAGAATCTAAATATCTTATTCATTTTTTGTAAAAACAGAGTTTTCATTCAAAAATCGCTCAAAATAGAGTTTTTCAAAAATCCGAAAAAAAAAATGAAAACTGAAAATTCTGTGAAAAGGTTGTTTTTGAGGGAAACCAATAAAATATCTGAAATTTCCGTTAATTTTCCAAAATTTTGAGCCACATACTGACCCATTTCTGACATTTTCTATTTTCGGGCCTTTTTTCGAGCCCTTTTTTGGTAAAAATCTAAAAATTTACTAAATATAGTCAACGTGGGGTTCAAAATTTTGGAAATTTTATTAAAAAACTCAAATTTAGCCTTTATTTTCCGTAAAAACAGAGTTTTCATTCAAAATCCGCTCCATTTAAAATATTTCGAAAATTTCGAAAAAATAAATTTTATTGTAAATGACGTTTTCAGGGAAATCATTAAAAAACTTGAAATTTCCGTAAATTTTCCAAAATTTTGAGCCCCATATTGGCCCATTTCTGACATTTTCAACTTTCGGATCTTATTTTAGACCGTTTTTGGTCAAAATATCAATATGGGTCAATATGGGGCTCAAAACTTTGCATTTTTTGTGTAGAATCCAAAAATCTTACTTATTTTTCATAAAAATCAAGTTTAGTTCCTCCTCCAACTCGACCGCAGCCGCACTACCGTACTCGGCCAACTCGGACAACTGTTACTCCCATTTTTCAGCGATTTTCTGACAATCAGTCAACCGTATATTCTGATTTTTTTGAGTTCCAAGGTTAGTACCTACAGTTTTTTTTCAACTTAAAAAAATTAATTTTAAAATCTTAAAGGTCCGTCTGGAAATGCTGAAAATGTATTTCCCAAAGGTCAAAGGTGTCAAAGTGAACTCAATAATAGTTAAAAATCAAGGTAGGTCAAAAAAAGTGGGCGTGGCCTCCTGAATTTTTTGTTTTTCAGGTTCAAGGACTTCTCAAGTGCAGAGGACATAACTTTTTAGAAAAAATTTTTTAAATGAAAATTTTTTTTGCGAATAAAAATTTTTGATCTACTATTCGTACGTCATTAAATTTTTGCACTAATAATTTTTCTCTCGAGCGGAAAAATTTTCTTGTCTACCAATGCGTATAGGTACCTCCCTCGAGGAAAAAAAAATATTTTTGATCTACAACTTGTTTTTGAGTCATATAGGTAGATATCACCTGAAATCGCACCTGCTGAAAATGGAACCCCGCTCCCCTCACTCAAAAAATTTTCAGCCAAAAAAAATTTTTTTTTGGCTGAAATTTTTTTTTCTGTCTATCTATTCGAGAATTTTCCTTCTCGTCTGATTTCTCACCCCGCCCACTTTTAAAATTTTGTTTTTTGAAATTGCACTTCCCAAGTTATACTTCTCGTTCCCTGTCCGTCTGAAATTTTTCATTTTTCAAAAAAAAAAGTTTTCAGAATTTTTAATGTCATTTTTCAATCTGAAATTCCTGGTATCCTTCTTCTACTGTTCCGTATCATTCCTTATATATACTCTACTTATAATAATGCTTTTGAAAAACTGGAAAGAATTCAAAAGCGCCTTTTTCCACATTGTCATTGCCGACTATCTATTTGTAAGTTCCACAAAACGCGTCGAAGGTGCGCCAGCGATTTCAAATTTAGGCTGAGAGGGTACCTGACTGCTATAGTTATCATATCATCTATGAAAATACCCAGAAAAATGCGCCGAAGGCACGCCAGATAGGGCAATTCTGGAACTTTCAGAAAACGCGCCAAAGGTGCGCCAGATGTTTCGGGTTTTAAGGTGTTTTAGAGCGTTTTAAGCCGTTTTTGAGCTATTTGACTCAAATTTTTGCGTGATCAGGTTTTTTGACATCTCAAAAAACTTGAAACGCGCCTCCGACACCCCAGCCACCATTTCCTGATTCCAGAACCTTCTAACATGGCTGAATTCAATGATAACCCTCCGCCTACCGAATGGAACTTGCAAAACATGCATCATGTCTGAAATTTTCGGCGCTTTGGGCAAAGATAATGAGTATACCGGTGGTTTCTTGTATATTTGTTATTTTCTGCATTTTGGGAACGCATATTTTCAATATTCGATGGTTACGTTGATGTCGTTGAACAGGGCGACCAGTATATTCTTTTATTTTATTAATGAGAAGGTGGGTTTTGAGAGGGAAACAAGTTGAAATGGGTGGATTTGAGTAAAAAATTTGGAAAGAGCGAAAAAAATTACCTTAGAGACGAGACACAGAGAAACGAGAGTGTCTCGTTGTCTGCGTCTCGTTGTCTGCGTCTCTCTCAAAAGAGGCCCCTAGCCTTTGAAGCCGTGTAACTCCTCAGGGTAAAATTTAATCAAAAAGTTGTCAACTACAAAAATGTAGATCATAAAATTCTGCACATTTTACTAGTTGACAACTTTTTGATAACTATTAACCGTGCAGAGATATAGACGGTTGAAGTTTGGAAGTGAGAGAGAAGGAGGGCGCAGACGACGCGACACTCTAGCTTCTCTGCGTCTCTTCTTTTTTGGTAGAGTTGAAGTATTTCTAGTAGATCAAATCTTGATAAGCAAGAATCACTTTTTCTGGCATAATACATGACATGGTTTACGCTCTGATGAACTCAGATTTGGTCAGAAACCAAAACATTTTGATCTACGAAGATCATACGGAGATCAAAAACTGATCTGGCGCTCCATTGGCGCGTTTTTAAGAAAAAAAAAGTTTCAGATCTGGAAGATCCTATTCCCAATCCTACTTGCTCTTATCATTGTGGTTACTGTATTTGGGACGCGTACTATTTTGGCTACAGTACCCTATTACACGTTCAATGAAGCTCTGGATATGTATACGATTAAGTCGGATTCGGTAAGTGTCAGTTACAGTAATCCTGGATCCTGGATCCAGGATCTGGCTACAGTAACCCGATCCAAACTTTTCTAGGATCCACCTACAGTAACCTCAATCCTAGTATTCCAGAACATTCTCCCCGCCTACTACAATGTGATCTACTTCATGGCATTTTCACTTTCCCTATCCGTTTTTCTCAATGTGATTTCTGTAATTCGTCTCAAAATAATACAACACAAAATATCTACTGTTGAACGGAACCTCCTATTGGTCACCATTTTTTCATCGATTATTCAGTGTTTTGCAGCAGGGAATACTGTAGGTTTTGAGCAAAAATAAAAATGAATGTGATATTTGAATTCAGGGAGTCGAAAGCTTTCAGAAAAGTACCCACAAGCCATGGTTTGGAGCGATTCGGGTCTCGACACGATTTACGGGGGTTACTGTAGTTTTCGTGGTGGGACCCAATCGGCACGGAATCAAGGCTTGTGGGTTTTTTCTGAAAGCTCTCAACCTCATGAATTCAAATTTGACCATAAAAACCAAAAATCTTGTGCCTGGAAAAATAAAAACCCAAAAAAACTTTAAATCAATTTTTTTCTCAACTTAAACCAGGTTTCCCAAGTTTTCATTGTTTTATCTAGATTCAGGAAATCAAGAGCTTTCAGAAAAGTACCCACAAGCCTATATTCCGATCACTTTGGGTCCCACCACGAAAACTACAGTACCCCTTCCCCGTAAATCGTGTCGAGACCCAAATCGCTCCAAACCTAGGCGTGTGGGTACTTTTCTGAAAGCTCTCAACCTCCTGAATTCAAAAATCACATTTTTAGCAACAAGCCACCTGAGATATAAAAAATTTTGTGCCAATTCCAAAAAAAAATTACAGTTCGTCCTCCAACTCGACCCTACGCGTACCACTCTTGCTGGTCAGGCCGCCCAAGTCATCCTTCCATTCGCCAGTGACTTTTTGACCATTTCTCAGCCTTATGTGCTCATTTTTTTGAGCTCAAAGGTATGGGCCTTTTTGGCGGGAAAATTAAAATTTTTTTTTTTTTGAAATTGAAAAAAATTGAATTTTAGGTCCGCTCTGGTTTTATTCGAATGTACCTGAAAAGATATGCTGAGCAGTTCAATGGAATGGCTTTTACCAAGACTAATGGTGAGTCTGGGTTACTGTAGTTTGCCCGTCAAGACCCAATGCTTTTTGAAAATTGAAAATTCGTCTGTCTGTGTGCCGGGAAGTCTACGAAATTACGATTTTTGGATTAAGAGCGTCGAGAGCTTTCAGAAAAGTACCCACACGCCTAGGTTTGGAGCGATTCGGGTCTCGACACGATTTACGAGAAAGGGTTACTGTAGTTTTCGTGGTGAGACCCAATGTGTACGGAATATAGGCTTGTGGGTACTTTTTTGAAAGCTCTTGGCAAGCTGAATCTGAAAATGTTAATCAAAAATTTTTTGGACAGCAAGAAAAAAATTTTCAGCTAAAAATGTTTTTTCAGGATTCAAATCTGGTGTAGCCTCCCACTCAACGTCTCAAGTCACTCGGTTCTAATTTTTTTCTTTTTTGTATATTTTGACTATTTTATTTGGCTTAAATAAAAAAAATTGCAATAAAAAAATTTTATTCGAGAAAAAATGGGTTATAATGCAAAAAAATCGATTTTTTCAATTATTTTGGGGAATTTTTTGAAAGCAAAAATGGGAAAATTTATAAATGAGGTTTGGGAAAAGAATATACACAAGTTACAGTAGTACATACAACTTTTGTACAAAAAATTCAAAAAAAAACGGTTTTTTTTTGGAATTTTTTTTCGGAAAAATTTTTACAATTTTTTTTTTAATTTTAAAAAATCTAAGCGGTTTGCTATTAGGGTAAAATAATGTACAAAGAAGGAAATTTACAGAATTTTTCAAATTTTCAGAGTTTTTTAAAGAAAAAAGAGTTTCAGGCACGTTGCCGAAGTTGAGCACGATGTTGGCTTCTCTTCTGAAGCCAATCGTCGGATGTCGATGGTTTGAACGATTTTTTTGGGATTGTTGGTTCTGAAAATTGGATGATTAGGTTACTGTAAGATTACTCTAAAAAATTTGCGAATTTTTGAGCCTAAAATCATAAAAATCGGGTGAAAATTCACAATTTTAGAGCGGTTTTTGTGATTTTTGGCCTAAAATTTTTTTCTGGGACTTACTGTAAGTAGGGATCTTGCATGGAAGTGGTGCTTTGTACGCGATATGTTTCCTGCGTGGAGTGAATTTTGGAAGTTGGCGGGTATGGCACTGATCGGTGGGTTTTAAGGCGGATCTCATCGATTGGCTGGCTTTCTGAAAACTTTGGAAATTGAAATTTTGTCTGTCTGTGTGTCCAGATGTCCGTGAAATTGAGATTTTTGGATTGAGGGAGTCGAGAGCTTTCAGAAAAGTACCCACAGGCCTAGGTTTGGAGCGATTCGGGTCTCGACACGATTTACGGGGAAGGGGTACTGTAGTTTTCGTGGTAGGACCCAATTGACACGGAACCTAGGCTTGTGGGTACTTTTCTGAAAGCTCTCGATGCCCTGAATCTAGGTAAAACAATGAAAACTTGGAAAATTTGAGTCTTGCTGAGAAAAATTTTTGTTTGAGTTTTCTTTTAATATAAAATTAAAATTTCCTGATTTTCATTGTAACATTCAAATTCAGCTTGTCGAGAGCTTTCAGAAAAGTACCCACAAGCGTAGGTTTGGAAAAAATTGGGTCTCGACACGATTTACGCGAAATTTCGGGTTACTGTAGTTTTCGTGGTGAGACCCAATTTGCACCAAACCATGGCGTGTGGGTACTTTTTTGAAAGCTCTCGACGCCCTGAATCCAAATTTCACAATTTCAGATTTTTCCCGTCACCCACCTTCCCACAAATATCGTATTTCTCTGTAGTGATCACCGGCTTCTTGAAGTTTCCCATTCCTCTCTTCTTCTCCGTAAAACTGAATCCCCTTCGTGGCATTACAGTATAATTTGGTGACGTATTGTAGATCACAGACGGAAAATTCTTCTGACACGTCCATTTGGATTGATTGACGTGGACGAAGCACGGCTGATGACGTGGCACCTGGATTTTTCGAATACGGCGTGGCGAGAATGGAGCCGGAGGGACCGGGGCGAGGGCTCGACACTGAGCCTGTGATCTAGCGTGAATTTGGGAGATATTGCGTTGGTAGTTGAGCCAGACGTCGAATTCCACTTCGATTTTTGGGAATTCTTTTGGAAGTTTTGAGATTTGGACTGGAATGGCGTCGGATTGTCTTCTCCAGTTGTAGGATTTGTTGGTGAGCATTTCCAAGACTTCGTAGCACTTCAATTGAGGCTTTTGGTTCTTAGTTTCACGCTGGAGGATGTTCTCGAGAAGGCGGAGACTGTTACGATCGGACTGGAAAATTGGAAATGAGGGTGTAATTTTTTGTAGAGATGATATTTTGCAAAACAGATTTAAAAATTGGATTCAGGGCGTCGAGAGCTTTCAAAAAAGTACCCACAAGGCTAGGTTTGGAGCGAATTGGGTCTCGACACGATTTCCGGGAAAGGGGTACTGTAGTTTTCGTGGTGGGACCCAAAATGGTCAGCACCTAGGCTTGTGGGTACTTTTCTAAAAGCTCTTGACGCCCTGAATTCAAATTTTTTGTTTTTAAAAATAATGAGTCACAACGGACAAAGTTACAGCGATTTCAATATTTTTAGGATTCTGGGTTACTGTAGTTTTCGTGGTGGTACCCAATTCGCACGGAACCTGGGCTTGTTGGTACTTTTTTGAAAGCTCTCGACCTTCTGATTCTAGATAAAGCATTGAAAACTAAGAAAACTTTGATCTAGTTGAAAAAAAACTGGTTCAAAGTTTTCTCGGGTTTTCTTGCTATCTAAAACACAATTTTTTTTTCAATTTTACTACAATATTTGGATTCAGGGTGTTGGGAGCTTTCACAAAAGTACCCACAAACTTAGGTTTGATGCAATTTGGGTCCCACCACGAAAACTACAGTACCCCTTCCCCGTAAATCGTGTCGAGACCCAAATCGCTCCAAACCTAGGCTTGTGGGTACTTTTCTGAAAGCTCTCGGCAAGCTGAATTCAAAAATCTTAACTATTTCAACCTTACCCTCTGTTTTCTTCTCCATTTCCTCAACTCGGCACTCTCCTCCTCAATCTTAGTGATCCATTCGCTCATCGACGGATAGCTCTGCAGGCTATCAATCATATGAAGGTCTGATTGGACACCATGACTGAGACGATGATTCTGGTAGGTCAAAATCCACGAAGTGAAGATGTCAGCCAACGGGAATATCATAAAGAACATGATGACGGCGAGAAGCATACGGCAGACACGACGAGACTCGATGGGGTCTTCTGGAAAAAAAATTGACGTACTGTAGTGGAAAAATTGCAGAAAATTTAGTCTAGAAGAGTTTAATTTCGATTTTCATGAGATTTTTATGGTTTTTGGCTCAAAAACTTTAGAATTTGATAACGAATGAAATTGAAATGCCGATTTTTGAACTCAGCTCGCCAAGAGCTTTCAGAAAAGTACCCACAAGCCTGGGTTTGGTGCGATTCGGGTCTCGACACGATTTACGGGTAAGGGGTACTGTAGTTTTCGTGGTGGGACCCGAATTGTTCAGAACATAGGCTTGTGTGTACTTTTCTGAAAGCTCTCGGCGAGCTGAATCCAAACATTATAATGAAAATCAGAAAATTAAGACTTAAATTGAAAAAAAAAACCCCAAACAAACTTTGAACCAGTTTTTTCTCAACTAGACCCAAAATTATCATGTTTTTATCATTTTACCTAGATTCAGGAGATCAAGAGCTTTCAGAAAAGTACCCACAAGCCTAGGTTCCGCGCCGATTGGGTCCCACCACGAAAACTACAGTACCCCTGACCCGTAAATCGTGTCGAGACCCGAATCGCTCCAAACCTAGGCTTGTGGGTACTTTTCTGAAAGCTCTCGGCAAGCTGAGTTCAAAAATCTCAAAGTTTTTTCGATTTTCAGCGGTTTTAACATTCAAAAATTCAATTTTCTTGGAATTTTTAACCTAAACACTTTGAATCCCTCTATCATGGCTTTCTATGGGCCGATTTTTTAGATTTTAGGCTCAAAAAAACCGCCAATTTCAGATCTGTCCCAATTTTTATACCTTGAACCTCCTCATCCAAACAGTAATCATGTTCCTTGCACGTTCTAATCGCCTCCTCAGTTTCAGCCAGTACTTCTTCTTCTTCAACAATCTCCTCCTCATCACTCAAATCAGAATCCTCCGATTCGACGTCGTTTTCAGATTCCTCAACTTCAGATTCTTCTTGAATCGCAATCTCTACATCCTCCTCTTCTTCCTCTTCCTCCGATTCTGAACCCTCAGATTCTGAATCCACGGAGACGTCAGAGTCATCAGAATCCTCGGATTCTGAATCCACCGACTTCTCCGACGCGGTGTCCTCTTCCTCCTCATCAGAAGTAATGGGCTCTTCGACAATCGGCTCCGAGTGCTCAAGCTCCGCCCCCTCGTTGTCGGTAGAGTTCAACGAGAAGTCATCGTCAAGACGGTCTTCTGGAAATGGGTTACTGTAGCTACCGTAATCCTGGATTACTGTACCTTCTTCCACAAGAGACCACGAATCGGTGGACGTCTCACTGTCACGACGCTCTCGTCGGGACATTATTATGCGGGTTTTGGTGGGTGAAATTATCCAATTGATCTGAAAAGTTTTCAGAATTTTTGGGGGACATCGGGACAAACAGACGGACAAAAAGAGAAAGAGAAAAGTGACATCAGAGAAGTGTCCAAAAATCGTGTTTTTTTCTTGTTGTGAATCAAGATAGTCAACAGTCAACAGTTCAAATGTTCTGTCTTGTTGATGATGGCATTGAAGATGGGTACGAGAAAACTAGAAAAGGGAAATGGTCAAATGATCTACAGAAAATTTGCAGTGTTTTGAGATCCGTGGGCTTCGGGAGATATAAGCTGTTTTTAGCATACTTGCAAACCGGGCCGAAACGGGCCGACACGGGCCGGCGCGTAACTTGCTTCAAACTCAACATTATGAGCTGAAAAATATACCAAAATGTAGATCTCGGCGAGTTCTATGTCCGTGACCTACTACGGGCCGGATGGCTATTCGTTTTTGTGCCGCGGGCCGGGCTAGAATGGCTTTTTTGGTCATTTTCCCGTTTTTTGGCACTTTTTCCCGGCCCGCGACATATTAACGAATAGCCATCCGGCCCGTAGTAGGTCACGGACATAGAACTTGCCGAGATCTACATTTTGGTATATTTTTCAGCTCATAATATTGAGTTTGAAGCGAGTTACGCGCCGGCCCGTGTCGGCCCGTTTCGGCCCGGTTTGCAAGTATGGTTTTTAGAAAACAAGTTGTATCTCAAAAAGTAAAAGAATTAGCAAAAAATGATCAACTATACAAATAATTTACAGATAATTTCTTACATTTTGGTACAAATTTTGTTGTTTTCGGTTTGCAAGGTGAGGATGTACACCCTGGTAAAAGTAGGGTTCTCAAAAATCTTGATATTCTAATTTCAGCCAAAAAAGTTTGGAATTTTTGCACCTTTTTTGAGCGGCAAATTTGACTTTTTTTCAATTCTAACAATTTAAAAATGTCAATTTAAACTACAAACTACACAAACAATCTACAAAAAATTTTCAGCCTTTTGGTATAAAAATCAAATTTCTACGTCTGCTGGTCTCAAAGTTACACTTCTACAAACCTGGGCATCGCTCATAAATCACTGATCATCCCTTCAAAGACCCATATCTCCCTCAAAACTAATTCTATTCAAAAACTACAAACTACGAAATTAATCTACATAAAATTTCCTACGTTTTGGTACAAATAATGTTTTTGTTGCTTTGGAACTGTCCAAGATACGATATCCTGAAAAGCGAGGTGGTTCCACTGGTGAGCATGTGCTTTGAAAAACCAGTGTATCTCAAGAATGAGCGATTCCTTCAGAAAACTACAAACTACAAAATGAATCTACATAAAATTTCCCACATTTTGGTATGAAAATCATATTTTTACGTTTGCTGGTTCCAAAGTTACACCCCCACAAACCCTGGCACGCTAACCACCTTTTTAAAACCCATAACTCCCTCAAAACTATCTCTATCCAAAAACTACAAACTACAAAATGAATCTACATAAAATTTCCTACATTTTGGTATATTTTTCAGTCATCTCGGTTTACAGGTAGCTGAGCTACACGTCCCCAAAGTTGACTTCCTAAATCAAACTTCAAAAAAAGTGAAAATAGACAAATCAGAGATAAGAATCATTGAAAAAAGACAAAAAACTTCGGTGTCTTCTGGTCATTTATAACCTTCGAGAGACGGACGATTCAAAAATTCATAGAGTGTGTAATACTGCGCAGTTTCTCTCTTCTCTCAGATGCCGAGGGGTCATATGATCATGAAGAAGAAGAAGAAGGGAAAGGTCACTTTTGTCTTCTTCTTTCTCTTCTCAGTCAGTGAGAAATGGAATAGAATTAGACAGGTTTATGCCATTGGAAGCAGTAGGAGAAAAAGAAGGGGGAGACGTTGCTTCATGTCTGCCATATGGGTCACATGGTGGGAGTGGAGAATCAGGTGATTTCGAAGAAAAGGTCATGACAATGGAACTGTCATTTGGTTGGAAGAAGCTGAGAGGGGGAATGAACAAAGGAAGGGGGGGGAGTATTGCAACATGTTCTAGTAGAATGGGGGGGGAAGGATTGATAGTTTGAACGACTTTTCTAGGTGAAAGGGTTGCAGAGATATGGTAGATTGGAAAAAAACTGATTTATCAAACTATTTTACAGATTTTTTGCACAAATTCGGCATAATTGGATGGAAACTAACTGGACCAGAACCACAGTATATTATGGTGATTCTTTTTTCAGATGATTTTGGTGAAATATAGCCTAAAACAGCTGAAAACGCTGAAAATTGACCCAAATATCGCTAAAATTTCTAAAAACCATACTTGCAAACCGGACAGCCGCATAACTCGCTTCAATTTCTGTTTTTTGAGCTGAAAAATATACCAAAATGTAGATCTCGACGAGTTCTATGTCCCTGACCTACTCGTGGCTGGATGGCTAGTTGTTAATGTGCCGGATTTTTGGACATTTTTCAGCCCGCGGCACATGAATGATCTGCGTCGTAGTAAATCATACATAGTTCTTAGATAAAAAAAGAAACTCGATCTTCTTTTTTTTGTTCTTTGGAAAGTTATTCTACTTTTATTATCTCTCACTCCCAAACCGATAAAGCTCTGGGATAAAGATGTTAGTACTGTCGAACTTCAGGCAGCGGCAGAATTGTTAGATTTTCCGGAGTGAAATAATATATTTACCTAACATCTATTGTGTCAAAACTCATGAAACTTAATATCAGTTTCAGCTTGTATCAGTCGTATAACAACGTCAAACTCCCCCGGTTTAATAGTCACACTGACTACTGAGGTGGGCTGGGTTCCTCGTGACTAACGATTTATTTTTTATAGCGAAAAAGTGGAATTTTGTTGTAAAGCGAATGCAGCGATTTTAACTATTGAATAGGTCCGGGAGTCAGATGTTCGTTCAGAAAAGAGTCCTGTGTATAAAATTCGAATCGATGGAGCAACATTTCGGAGGGAAGTTGCTAATGAAAATACAAGATTTTAATCAAACTAATCATCATAAAATCCCCTATACTTTGAATAAAATACCGAAGTTATAGGCGGCATGGCTCTAATCAATACAACCTATAAATTACTAGCCAGCTGTCATTCAAACGAGTGAGTAGTTCTAACTACCAACATCTTCTAAAAAAACTTCAAAAGTGACAAAAAGTTGCCAGATTTTGATATTTTCTAGGCTTGAGAGGTCGGGAGACATGTGGTTTTATGCTTTTAATGCCAGCGAGTGGTGCTACTTGGTGAATTTGCTGTAAATCGTTAGTTTGTGAATCTACAAAAAAGTGGTCAACTACAAAAACAATTTACGTAAAATTTTCTACATTTTGGTATAAAAATCATATTTCAACGTCTGATGGTTCCAAAGTTACACCTCTTCAAACCTGAGCATGTTCAAAAAACGCTTATCACCCTTTAAAGACCCGTAACTCGCTCAAAATTATTTCTATTAAAAAACTACAAACTACAAAATTATTCTACATTAAATTTCCCGTATTTTGGTATAAAACTCATATTTCTAAGTCTGCTGGTTCCAAAGTTACAGCTCTTCAAACCTGGGCATGCTCAAAAAATGCTAACCACCTTTTGAAGACCCATGACTCGCTCAAAATTATTTCTATTAAAAAACTACAAACTACAAAAATAATCTACATAAAATTTCCAGTATTTTGGTATAAAAATCATATTTTCAGGTAGCCTGTGGCCTGAGATGTGCCCATTCAAACCTTATAATCCTGTTAGTTCCTATGAACAGTGAGAACTTCCCCAAAACTATTCAAAACTACAAACTACAAAAAATTCTTCTGTATCTCAAAAACCACGAGCGCTACTAGCAAAATTGTTAACTATAAAATGATCTATATAAAATTTTCTACATTTTCTTACTATAAATTACAAAAAAAACCATAACTTTTTTCAAAAAAAAAAGAAAATAAAAACAGGGCGCCTACTCTTCTTGATTGGCCACTACTATTGGACACCTCCCGCCCG
This sequence comes from Caenorhabditis latens, assembly GCA_002259235.3. Classification (NCBI taxonomy): domain Eukaryota; kingdom Metazoa; phylum Nematoda; class Chromadorea; order Rhabditida; family Rhabditidae; genus Caenorhabditis; species Caenorhabditis latens. The sequence continues at coordinate 16,160,937 of CM056095.1, forward strand.
CCAACTGGTACCCCCTCTCTGTGTCTTTTTTAAATGGGAGGGGGGACCGGGGGGCAGTCATAGATCAAAACATAAACAACTGGAAAGTGAGAGAGTGGAGGGAGAGAGACGCAGACGACTACTGGACTCCCTCATGATGATGAGGGAGGGGGAATAAAAAAGTGTATTTTTGTCATATGACACCTTTTTTGAGTTGTAAGAGAAGGGGAGTCGATCTAGGGGAAATTCGGAATATTTTGGTGGTAAAAAATCAAAAAATGAACTATTTTTTCAAAAAAAATTATGCCTTTTTTTCCAATTTTTTATCTAAAATGGGAACATTTTTGATGATTTTTCAGAATTTCTTCAAATTCTGACGTCTCCGTGGAATCTGAATCTGAGGAAGAAAATAAGGAGGTAGATGTAAAGATTGGACGACAACGACGATTCGAAGGATTCTAATTTGAGTGATAACAATAGAAACTATACGGAAGAGAATACAAGCGAGAAAACAGCCGGTAACTCAAAACCAAGCAGTGCTAGCAAAAAACTACAAACTACAAAATAAATTTACAGAAAATTTCCTACATTTTGGTATACCAATCATATTTCTCAGTATGCTGGTTTCAAAGTTACACCCCTTCAAACCTGGGCATGCTCATGAAGCGCTAACCACCCTTTGAAATCCCGTAACTTTTTCAAAACTTATTCTATCAAAAAGCTACAAACTACACAATTAATCTACACAAAATTTCCTGTATTTTGGTATAAAAATTATTTCAATGTCTTTCTAAAATCTAGAGATACACCTTTTTAAACTTCAAGAGCCAAACCTTGACTATAAACCTTCCTCCAAAAAACTGCTAAATCTCAAAAACCACTCAACCGATTAAACGGGAATTTATTACAAAATTAATCTTTATAAAATTCCCTACATTTTGATATAAAAATCACTATTCTAGTACTCCAATTTTCAGAGATACACTACCCTTAACTTTCAGGTTCAAGCCCTGAAAATGAATCGGGTTTTGAAAATTGGTATATCTCTGAACTATGCAGTGTTAACAAAATTAGGTTAACTACAAAAATGATCTGCACAAAATTTCCAACATTTTGGTACAAAAATCACTATTCTAGCACTCCAATTTCCAGAGATATGAACACTGTAACCTACAAAACTTGGAAGCACAGGAAGTACTAACCTAAAGTACTTCCTCCTCCCCAATCTCTCTCCGAACAAACCAACAAACGCCAGAAACCTTCAAGTAACAAAAAAATGGTAAAAAGGGCTCTCGAACCGGTCGCCGGGGCGCCTATACAGGAGAGGGCGCCCTCTCCTCTGTAAACATGCGACAAGTGAGAGAGTGTGGGAGACGGAGAGACGCAGAGTGAGAGAGAAAAATGCCGAATGACAAAAGTCATGTGATTTTAGACTTTGTGTTAACTATATGTGAATGACTGTTTCTGTTTCAGTTGGCAAGCAGAGAAAAGGGGGAATTTTTGAACTTTTTTGAGGAAAAAGGTCTGAAAAGTGGGCGTGGGCTAAAGGGATGGGATCTGAAAAATGAAAAACCATTGTCTACTATAAAACCGGCATGTCTTTGTATTACAGTTGACACTTTTTTTGTATACAGAAAATTTTTAAGACTCGGGTTCAGCAAAAAAAAAACAATTTTTCAAAAAAAATTTTTTTTCACATTTTTCCAATTTTTCATTGAAAATGTGAAAATTGTTGATAATTTTACAGAAATTCATCTATATCTGAATGATGAAGAAAAATTTGACCTTTTTCGCGAAAAAATACAACAATTTTCAAAAAATCGAAAATTCATCCGGGTCTTGGGTCTTCGAGTCGGGCCTTAATTTTGCTGACAGAACAATTTCAATTGGGAAATTAATCTACATGGAATTTCCTACATTTTGGTATAGAAACCAAATTTTTAGGACGACAGAGTCCGGAGATACAGGCTATTGAAGATGAGTGACCACTAGGGAGGATATGACGAAGCAGCAACGGGAAGAAAATGACCGGTAACTTAAAAATTTTTAATCCAATCAAAAAATTACAAACTACAAAAATAATTTGCATAAAATTTCCTACATTTTGGTATGAAAATCATATTTGTAAGTCTGCTGGTTCCAAAGTTACACCTCTACAAACATGGGAATGAGCATAAAAACGCTAATCACCCTTTAAGGACCCATAACTCCTTCAAAACTAATTTTATCAAAAAACTACAAACTACAAAATTAATCTACACAAAATTTCCTGTATTTTGGTATGAACAATGTTTTTGTAGCTTTGGAACTGTCAAAGATACAATATTTTGAAAAGTGAGGTGGTTCAAATGGTGAGTAAAAGCTGGGCTTTGAAAAACGAGTGAATCTCAAGAATGAGCGATTCCTTCAAAAAACTACAAACTACAAAAATGATCTACATAAAATTCCCTACATTTTGGTATAAATTTCACCTCCCACACACTTCAACTCAAAAAGGTATGCGCCTTTAAACTTCGGTTCAGAAAAAAATGTTCGAATTCTGTTTTTTTCAGCGCCGAAACAAGTCAAAACAAGCAAAAAACGGACCATCAAACAAGGAAAAAAAAGACGAAAGGAATAGAAGGAAAGAAGGAAAAAACTCGAGGGGTCTCTCTTTTTCTCTTTTTCTCCAATTCCCTGTGGCAAGTCAGCTGAGAGAAATAGAAATAACCGGGCCCCGAAAGAATTGAGCCATCTCTCAAATCGTCTGCGTCTCTGCCCGTCTTCATCTCTATCATCCCCCCGTCGGGTTGTTTCTGACGTACCCACCCGACGAAATAGTGTGGACGGGTGGAGAGACGCAGACAGTCTCCCTGCTAGAAGATGCCGCCGCCCGCAATTGTTTCAATGGATCGACGGGAAAAGGCGCCTCCTGGCGCGGAGCGGGATCGAAAATCGGGGAGAAAAGAGGGACAGCTGAGAGGATTAGTCGGGTAGATTACACCTGCCCCCAGGATATTGATATAGGTACCTGAGAAAATGTGCTCCGGAAAAAATGAAACTCAAAAAAGGAAGGGAAAACACACAAATTCAAGTGAAAAATTTGAATTTTGAACTCCCGCGTGATCCGAAACTACAGGAATCCTACAGTAGCTGGGCTGGAAACCCGTCAAAATGAAAAAATTTACACGATTTTTTGGTAGAATTGACAAAATTGGGTTTTTCCAGCTTTTTTAGACCCGAAAGCCTTTGAAAACCAGCTGAAAACAGGTAAAACCGGATTTTCCACTCGAGACCTATTTTTTAAAAAAGAGGTGTGCGCCTTTAAAAAGTTACAGTAACCTCAAAAATCGAAAATATGGAATTTTTCGCGTTTTTCACAACTTTTTTTGTTAAGCAAAAACTAGAAAAACGTATTTGAATTTTTTCTTGCAAAAATTTCATATAAAAATCTGAAAAATCGCTGAAAACCTCCAAAAATCAAAATTCCCCTCGAAACCTGCCACACAATTACCGCCATGCGCCTTTAAAAAAGTACCGTACTCTTCCATTTTTTGTTTTTTCTGTTGTAAAAATAGATTTTTAGCCGTTTTTTACATTTTCTTTGTTGGGATAGCGCAAAAATAAATGAATATTTGCAGTTTTTGCTTTTAAATTTAATTTTTCCCAGAAAAATTCATCAAAAATCACTCAAAAACCTTCAAAAACCACATTTCCCTTCGAGACCCATCACACAATTTCCGCCATGCGCCTTTAAAGATTACTGTAGAATTAAAAATGCATTTTTCCTCCACATTTTCCACCGAATTTCATGTAAATTCGGCGCGTAAAAGTGCAAAAATATTAATTTTATTCAATTTTTCCGATTTTCAGACTGTCTACTACCCGCCAATCACATCAAACTGTCAGTTTTATATTAGCCGAGCAAATTCGTTACAACTGCGCCCCGCCGCAAACGAGAGAGTATCGGCGAGAGACGCAGATTTTTTTCTCGCGCGAACAATTATTTTCACAGTTTTTGACCTATTTTCACTATTTTTCCAACGTTTTCATATAATTTGTTCTTAAAAACAGCGAAAATAGGTCAAAAATGGTAAAAATATTTGTTCGCGCGAGAAAAATTCTGCGTCTCTCACCGATACTCTCTCGTTTGCGGTGGGGCGCAGTTGTAAGAAGGGGTGGGCCGCTAATAGCTGTCCATCACTTTTTTTTTTCACTTTTTTCGTTTCTTCACAGAAAAGTATCAATTTCTGTCGATTTTTTCCTCATTTTCCTCGATTTTTCTCTATTTTAAAGAGGGAATGTTAGTACACGTTGACCTAGTGAAATTTTCGAAATTTCGCAACATTTTGACTCTTAAAAGTGGGCGGAGTCTCTGAGTTTCGTCCTCCAAAACGTATGAAATGTTGTTTATAAATTTTTCTTTTTGGTTTATAACTTTTTTTTGGCAAATGTTTCGTAAAGAGTTTTAAAATTTGAAAAAAATCGCAAAAATCCGATTTTTACAAGTTTTAGTTGAAAAAATTGGGTTTTTTGGCAGAAATTGACCTAGAAAACCTAGTAGAAGTGATTTTTTTGAGTTCTGACAATTGCGTAATCAAAGAAGTGTCAAGTTTCTGTCAGTTTTTCTGTGCTTTTTCGTTTTTGCTCTGTTTGCTCTTTTTTTGCAGAAAAAAGAGTTCAAAAATATGGAAAAATGATTTTTTTTTTCATATTTTGCACAAAAAATCTGAAACAGCTGATTTTGACTGAAAAAGTGTAGAAAATTCTTTATTTTTTTCGATAAAAAGCGGATTTTTAGTACCAAAATCTCAGGAAAATGAGATTTTACACGGAAATTCGGGGGTTTTCACTCAAAAAATGTGATTTTGTGACTGTGACTCAAAACTACAGCTTTTTCAATAAAAATAGAATTTTCGATGTCAAGATATAACTTTTGGCATGAAAAAGCACAGGGTCTAGGGGTGAGTACTGAAATCGTTCGCGCTCCACTAGACATTGGCGGCAAATTCAAATTTTAATTTTTTAAATTCGCTGTTTCACTGTGGCATTTTGATACGCAGCTTAATCGACCACGTTTTGAGCCGATTTATGTCCGTTTTTCCGCATTTTTGGCCAGTTTTTCGACCGTCGCGCGTCTTTTCGGGATCAATTCTATTTAATAAATATAAAATTAAAAATTTATTTTGAATTTCGCGCTAAAATTTCAGCTGATTTCAGCGGAGCGCGTTTATTTTTACTACTCATCCCGAGACCCTGTGAAAAAGTTATTTTGGACTAGAAAATGACGATTTTTAAGCTAAAAACAGATTTTCAGTGAAAATGAGTGTTAACTTCTGTTAAAGTGACTTTTACTTCGTCAAATAATGACGAAAACCTGCTATTCTGATAAAAATATCATTTTTTTTTCAATTAATTCCATTTCAATTTACCACTAAAAACAGGGGGAGTCCAATGAAGCGCATTTGCTTACTTCCCTGTTTTTCCTATCAAAAAATCACCGAAAAATCGGTTTTTTGTAGTTTCTGTTCAATTTTATCATTCCAGTGTTGACATCTAATTTTTTCTGTCCTAATTTCATCAGATTTGCGCCAGATATGATTTTTTGCAGTTTTGATACTGAATTTCTACTGAAAAAGTTGAAAAACTGAAATTTATTAAGCGGCAATCGCACACCAGACTCCAAATCTGCTCGTTCTATTCATTCGAATCTGTTCATCGAAAATTTGAATGTTTTGAGCCGGAAAACTCGTTTTTTGAGTGGATTTCTCTGTGAAAACTATTTTTTTGAGATTTAGTCACTAAAAATCCGTTTTTTGGCATAATAGCTGATTTTTTACCGAAATGATTTTGAAAACCACTATTTTTCCACTCACAAACCCGATTTTCCTCCCAAAAGCACTTTGTTCTGAAAATTTCTAATTTCTGCCTGGAAACGCGTTCAAGGCGCACCAGCCTTTGAAATTCGAGGAAAATGGCGCGCCTATGACGCGTTTTTGATCGATGTAGTGAGTTTTCGATAAAACTTTCGTATGAAAAACGCGCCAAAGGTGCTCCAGATTTGGTTTTGGAGTTTTGAACCTGAATTTCGAGTTAAATTGTTAAAAATCGGGAATTTTTACGAAAAATATGCTGCGAAAGCGCGCCAGACTCCGAATATGCTCATCGTCATCTTAAAAACCCGCCAAAAGTGCGCCAGATTCGATTTTTTGAGTTTTGAAATCACGCCAAAGGCACCCCAACTTATTTCTGTTCGATTTTGGTGCAAAAACTGAGAATTTTGATGATTTTAATGCTGGATTTTTGAGTTTTTTGCTTAAAATCAGCATTTATAGCACAAAATCTACTGGAAACCGCTTTTTAGGCATAAAAATGATGAAAATAGTGTCGAAAATGCTTTTTTTCACCTAAAAACCCAATTCTTCTCCCAAACGCGTTCTAGGCGCGCCAGCCTTTGAAATTCGATGAAACTGGCGTGCCTTTGACGCGTTTTTGATTGAAAAAGTGAGTTTTCGATAAAACTGTCGTATGAAAAACGCGCCACAGGTGCGCCAGATCGATTTTTCCATCTTGAAACGCGCCAGAGGCACGCCAACTCATTTCTGTTCGATTTTGGTGCAAAAACTCGCAATTTTAGATAATTTTAGCATAAAAACCGGTTTCTAGTAGATTTGATGCAAAAATCTCGAAATTCCAGACATTTTAGCCTTTAAATCATCAGAAATTCCGAGTTTTTGCACCAAAATCGAACAGAAATGAGTTGGCGTGCCTTTGGCGCGCTTCAAGATGGAAAAATCGATCTGGCGCACCGTTGGCGCGTTTCGAGCACATTTGTTCGATATTTTACTGTTAAATGTGTGTGATTCCCGAGTAAATTAGCATTTATAGCAAAAAAATCCACTGAAAATCCCAATTTTCCTCCCAAAAAGGCACTTTTCCGCATCAAAAACGCACCAGACGGGAAAACTGGCGTGCCCATGGCGCGTTTTTGATTGAAATAGTGAGTTTTTGGGCGGAAGTTTGGTTTCAAAAAACGCGCCAAAGGTGCGCCAGATCGATTTTTCCATCTTGAAACGCGCCAAAGGCACGCCAGACTCCAAAACCCCCCTGAAATTACCCATTTTCGCCCATGTGATCCCATGTTTCGATCCGAAATTCGACAGCAAATAAACATATTTTCAATTCTTTCTCCCTCTTTCCGATTCATGAGTGGTGTCCCGTGTTGGTGTCTTCTGTTCTCTTACTGTGTCTCACCACTCTCTCCATTCTACACACTCTCTCGTCGCGTCTCTCTGCGTCTCTCTTGTTTCTCTCTCTCTTCGTACCGCTCGTTGTCTCTCTTTTCCGTCGTAGTCAAAGCAAGACCCGCTTATTATTCTCTCTTTCTCTCGATTCGGAAGAAATTTTGTAGTTCTGACCGTCGTGTTTTATTATTTTACCTCGGCACAGTTTTATTATCAGTTAAAAATCTGTTTTTGGGAGCGAAAATAGACTGAAAATGACGAAAAAACTGACTGAAAACAGAGTTTTTGAGGGTAGAAATAGCGTAAAAGACTCCGAATCTAACCATTTTCAACCTGAAAACGCGCCTAAGACGCCCCAGATCATACCGACTGAAAATAGCTTGATAAACTGTGATTATCACAATAGTTGTGCTCGAAACGCGCTAACGGTGCGCCAGATTGATTTTCTTATTCTGAAAACACGCCAACGGCACCCCAGCTTATTTTAATTTGATTTTCGTGTAAAAACTCGGAATTTCTGATGATTTTAGTGCTGAACTGGCATGAATTTCAAAAATGATGATTTTCAGGCGAAAATCATGAAATTCCCCGCCGTTTAAGCATCAAAATCATTAAACATTCCGAGTTTTTGCACCAAAATCGAGCAGAACTGGGTTGGGGTGTCTTTGGCGCGTTTTCAGATAGAAAAATCATCCTGGCGCACTGTTGGCGCGTTTTGATCACACAATCATAGTTTTTCTAAGTTATTTTCAATCAATATGTTCTGGGGCGCCTTAGGCGCGTTTTTAGGTGTCGATCTAGCGTCATTCCGAATGGTTTTGTCCTAAAGATCGTTTTTGTTTCGAACGTTGATTTCTGATGTTGAAAAATAGGCTGTAAATGACGAAAACGATGGTGTTTGGCGGTGTTTTCAGCCAAATTAACAGTTTTTGGTCATTTATGAAGAGAAACATACTGAAACTGACGTTTTTTGGCTCAAAGATGTATCCTGATGTTAGTTTCAGTATTAGAATGTCAAATTGTCACTAAAGAGACCGACGATTGGATTTTTTGCATGAAAATTGCGCTTTTTCATCTTTATCTGATTTTTCGCCAATTTTTCACTATAATCACGCTGAAAAAGCAGGGAAATCTGAAATTCTTTTCCATTTTTGAGCAAAAACTTCAGTCAAAATCAGTTCAAAATGCTGAAATTATTGAATTTTTGATTAGTTTTCAGTTAGTTTTCAGCTCTTTCAGTAGTAAAAACATCAACTTCTGCAATTTCTTCCAATTTTTAGCCAAACAAAACTCGATTTCGGGTTTCAGCGACTAAAAAAACGCCATAAACCTCAATTTTCTCACTAATCGATTGAGAAAACGATAAAGTCAGGAAATCAGTCAACGATTTGACGGGCAGATTTGAGAAATTGAGATTTGTAGCGCTTTCTTGACTGAAAATCGACCGTTTTGTCACTATTCTTTCCCGTTTTTCACCATTTTTCAATTTTTTTTGTTTTGGGCAACGTTCTGAGTCATCGTGCCGCTAGCAACACTGAGAACTTCTCATTTTTGTACAGTTTTCATCGAAAATTGCAATTTCTAGCTGAAATTTTTAATGATTTGGAACATTTCCATATTGAGAAACCCTTTTTTACTCAAAAAAAAACGCACAGAAGATGTTCCAGATAGTATTTTATGCACTTTTCATCTAGAAAAACTGATTTTTCGGCGATTTTCTAGACTAAAGAAGATTTCCGACGCAAAAATCAATCAAAATCATTTAAAACGCGTCAAAGGTGCCCCATACTCTGAAAAATTGTAATTCCTGGCGCGCCTTTAGCGCGTTTTACCATGTTTCAGAGTCTGGGGCACCTTTGACGCATTTTTTGCTTGGGAAATCCCATTTTTAGATAGGAAATTGCAGAAAATTTCTTTTCCGGCGTGCCTTTGACGCGTTTTTTTTTGTCAAAATAGGAAATTTCCAAAAATTATCGAAAAACCTTAACTGTCACCTAATTTTGACAAAAAATCGTGCAAAAACTGGAAATCTGGCGTACCTTTGGCGCGTTTCAATCATTTTTCGTTGATTTTTCTCGAATTTTCCGCTGTTTTCACCCATTTTTTTCTCAATTTTCACTATTTTTTCAGCGTAAAAACCGTCAAACTGATCAAAAATGGAGTTAGATCATCATCACCAAGTAGATCATCCATCAGACGACGTTCTGATTCAGAATTCGGGACAAGTCGAAGAGATTCACTCACTTCCCACCACTCCACAAGCCGTTCGAATCGTTGAAGTCGTCGAAGAAGTTGATCATTCTTTCGAGTTGAACACAGAACTACTCGAACAGATTCTTCTGAATCCGAAAGTTGCTGATAAAAAGGTAAAAATTGAGGAAAAACGAGTATTTTGAGACTTTTTGTGCTGAAAAACGAGAAAAAATGGCCCGAAATATCATAAAATTGGAATTTTCGGATGGATTTTGTGAGAATTCTGAAAAAAAGTCGATTTTTTATATATCTGGGACGAAATTGGACCATTATTCAATCAAAATGAATGGAATTTTTAGTCAAAAGTAGAGAAAACCGGCATTTTTTGACATTTGCATGCCTCATTTCGCTGAAATTGCCGGAAAATGTCTATTTTTGGCGAAAATTTGTATATACGAGAATTTTTTTCTCTTTTAAACGAAAATTGCCGAAAAATCGGTTTGGAATGAGAAAATTACGAAAAAAAATGCCCGTCTGGCGCACCTTTGACGCCTTAAAAAAACGGACTAGCCTTCTAGGCCTTCTGCTGTAACTTCGACGCGTTTTTGAGTGCAAGAACAATCTGGCGTGCCTCAGACGCGTTTTCAGTTGAAAATCTGGAAACCTGTCCTCTGGCGCGCCTGAAACGCGTTTTCAGTATGATATCTGAAAATTTCGAGGCTGGGGTGCCTGAGACTCGTAGAACTACTCGAACAGATTCTTCTGAATCCGAAAGTTGCTGATAAGAAGGTAAAAAATGGGGAATTTGGCAAAAAATTGCACCATTTTTTAATCGAAATGACTGAAATTTTGAGTAAAAAGTGGAGAAAAATCGGCTGAAATTGCCGTAAAATTTCTATTTTTAGCGATTTTGAGGCTTTTTTCGCTGAAAAACGAGATAAAACGGCTCGAAATGTCAGAAAATTGAAATTTTTGGATGGTTTTCAATGGGAATTTCATAAAAACTGCAATTTCAGCTCGTTTCCTATCGAATCCGGCAGAAATCGATAAAAAAATTGAATCCTAGATTCGGTAAAAATTAGGTGAAATTGAAAATTTTGAGTCATTTTTGCTGAAAATGACTCAAGAATTTGAAAATATATGTTATTTTAAACCGTTCGAGCAAATTTTAAGCTTTATCTGATCAGAATGACTCAAGTTTTGAAAAAATTGATCAATAAACGGAAAATTGCCGAAAAAATCTGTTTGGAATGAAAAAATACGAAAAAAATGCCCGTCTGGCGCACTTTTGACGCCTTAAAAAAACGGAATAGCCTTCTAGGCCTTCTGCTGTAACTTCGACGCGTTTTTGAGTGCAAGAACAATCTGGCGCGCCTAAGACGCGTTTTTAGTTGAAAATCGAATCATTTCAATGCTGGGGAGCCTTAGGCGCGTTTCTCATTTCAAAATCCGGAAAACTGCCAACTGGTGTGCCTGCGACGCGTTTCAAGCACTCCAGAAGACACGTTTTCGAGTTTAAACGCGCCCAACGTGCGCCAGATAGTCCAGTTACTCAGAAACGCGTCTCAGGCACACCAGTTGACAGTTTTCCGGATTTTGAAGTGAGAAACGCGCCTAAGGCGCCCCAGCCTTAAAATGATTTTGTTTTCAACTGAGTTTTTGTCATTTTTCACTTTAAAATTAAGAATTAACTCAAACATGACCATTTCGAACTGTTTTTGACCAAAAAAATTACCAGAAATTGAGATTTTATGCAGAAAACTGTATTTTCGACTGCATTTCAGTCGAAAACGCTCTTTTTTCTCTCAGAAAGCATGAAAATTAGCTGAAAATCCACAAGTTCCAAGCCGAAATTTCCCAAAAACTCATATGTTTCAGGTAGCCGTAATCGGTGTCGCCGGAGCCTACCGTAAGGGAAAATCGTTCCTTCTCAACTTCTTTCTTCGCTATTTGACATGGAGATCGAAAGCTGATAAGGTTATGGGAGGTGAGTCTGAAAATCAATGGTTCTTTCCGCCTTTCGGAGAAAAAAACAGCAAAAATATCGAAAAATTAGTGAATTTTGATCGAAAACAGTCAAAATTCGAAAGATTTTCTGACATTTTCGGGAAAAATGAACGCTGGCGCACCTTTAGCGCGTTTTTTGATGTTCGAAATTGTTGGGCGCACCTTAGGCGCGTTCTCAGTTAAAAAAGCGGGAAATTGCCAACTGGCGTGTCTTTCGACGCGTTTTTGAGCAATTTAGCTTTCTGGCGCGCCTAGGACGCATTTTCTGCCTAAAGGGGACAATACTTACGTCTGGTGCGCCTTAGGCGCGTTTTCGAGCGATCAGTGCAATCAAGCGCGCCTCATACGCGCTTTCTATTCAAAATCGAAAAAAACTGAAGTCTGGCGTGCCTGAGACGCGTTATTGAGCGATTTCGCTATCTGGCGCGCCTTTTTCCCCGTCTCCTACAATTTGGACCGGTTTGGCGCACCTTTGACGCATTTTCTCATTTCAAAAAAGCCATAGTTGTCACGGGCCGGGCCGGGCCGATTTCTAAATTTTCACCGGCCCGGCCCGGCCCGGTCGGCCCGGGTAAAGCGACTTTTTTTCGAAAAACATGTTTTTTTCTGCAGTAATTTTTGAAAAAGTGATTTTTGGAGCATTTTCTGCAAAAATTCGACTGAATTGATGATTTTGATTAGTTCTACAGTGAATTTAGTGATAAAAAAGCACTTGAAAATTGTTTTTGGGGTGAAAATTTTTAAAAATATTTTCCACCCGCGCCGACCGGCCCTGGCCCGGCCCGTCAAATGAGTATGAAAAAGGCTGAAACCTGTCCTCTGGCGCGCCTCAGACGCGTTTTCGAGCAATACTGACTTTCTGGCGCACTTATGACGCGTTTTCTGTACAAAATCGAAAACACTAAAGTCAGGCGTGTCTTCGACGCGTTTTCAAACGGCCAGCACAATCTGGTGCGCCTAAGACGCGTTTAAACTCGAAAAGGTGTCTTCTTTCAAGCTGTTTTCAAAATCTGGCGCACCTTTGACGCGTCTTTAAGCGGTTAGAACAATCTGGCGCACCGTCAGCGCGTTTTCTGTTGAAAAAAAGAACTGAAATCAGGCGCACCTTTGCCGCGTTTTAGACCAATCTAAACTGGCTGGTGCGCCTCAGTAGCGCTTTCTAACAGATTTCTCTGCGAAAATCTGAAATTTTTAATGAAATTTTTTGCAGAAATCGACTTGGAGAATTCTCAATGGATGTCGCCGAACTCTCCACTATCGGGATTCTCATGGCGTGGTGGAAGTGAGAGAGATACGAATGGAATATTGATTTGGAGTGAACCATTCCTCATGAAAGACAAAAATGGAGAGGAGATTGCAGTCCTTTTGATGGACACTCAGGGAGCATTCGACTCACAATCGACTGTCAAGGATTGTGCCACCATCTTCGCGTTGTCTACGATGATTTCTAGTGTTCAGGTGCGAAATTTGAGGAAATTTCAGTCAAAAAACGGGGTTTCTCGAGGTTTTTAACCTCAAAATCGAGATATTCGATGTAAACGCGTCGCAGGCGCGCCAGATGGCTCATTTTCAGTCCACCAATTGAAAATTCCCAAGAAAGTAGTTTTTCCCGGTTTTTGCAATCTCAAATGGATGTTTTCGATGTAAACGCGTCGCAGGCGCGCCAGGAAGTTCAGAATTTTGAAAAATCGTGCTCAAGGCGCACCAGACTTAGAAAATCGAAAAAAAACTTTTATTTTTCAAAGACGAACGCGTCATAGGTGCACCAATTCCTCCTGATAATTGAATTGACGCGCCTTTGACGCGGACGTAGTGAATTTTTCCACAAAAGCTTCATAACAAAAAACGCGTCACAGGCGCGCCAGAAAGTTTCGAATTTTTCATTTCTGTCCGGAAACGCGTTCTAGGCGCACCAGACATTGAAAATTAAGTTTTTTGAAGCCGAACGCGCCAAATGTACACCAGTTGACTCATTTTAAGTACACCGCTTACAGAAACGCGTCTTGGGCGCGCCAGTTTTATCTGATAGTGGAACTGGCGTGCCTATGACGCTATTCGTATCAAAAAACGCGCCAAAGGTGCGCCAGATTTGATTTTTTCAAACTTTTCTCACACAGAAAAATGCAATTTATTGATTTCATTTTCTCGATTTTATTCATTTAAATTGGAATCACAATAGATTCAATACATTCACAAGTAAAGGGATACTACTTCTATAAAGAAAGTTCCCGAATTAATCAATTATTGCAAAACGGCTTGTCCGACAATGGGAGTCGCGTTCTGTTCGTTTTCCATTTGTCTCTCCGCCGCAAGTTCCAATTCCTCGAACGCCAAGAACATCGCCTGTTGTTCCTTCAACTCTTGGTCCATTCCAAATTTGTAATCCCAATTCAACTTATGAGCGACGGCCAATTGAAGCCAATACGATTGGTGGGCCGTCTGGATTGCGTGCCAACGAGCTTTTCTCAAGCGTTTAAGTCGATTGACCCATGTAATCGTCTGATCATCAATCACGTCTTCAGTGACGGTATGGATTCCGATGAATGTCATTGTACGCCCGATTCCACTCGAGCAGTGAACCACCACTGGGCTTTGGAAACGTGCTGGGATCTGCAAAACAACTTTGTTTCGAAAAATATTCAGAGAATCTGGATTTTTCAAGAACTTGGCAACAAAATTCGAAAAAAGTAAAGAACTACTTTGAAACGCGTTCAAAACCGCTGTTTAAAGCCGTCTGGTGGCCTAGAAACCCAAATTTTTGGATATCTAGGCCATCAGTCTCAAAATTCTCCGAAATATCTCAACGTGTGACAAAATGAGTCAAAAATATGAGTTTTAAGCTCAAAATTCGTCTTTCTGAGCTAATTTCCGTTATTTTGGGCACCATATCGACTAATTTTGGAGCAAATGCCTAAATCCACCATAATCAGTCCTCGGCAAGGTTGGGAAATTCCGGGCCGGGCCGGGCCGACTGAAACATTTTCCTCGGTCCGATCGGCCCGGGTCACAGTACAAAAGTTTGAAATTTTGAATTTTTTTGAAAATTTTTTCGATTTTTTCGCAAAAATGTAGAATTTTCGAGTATGTTTTCACATATCAATAAAACTCAAGTGTGCATAGGATTTTTGACTATTTTTGATGGAAATTTCAAAAAAATTCAAAAAATTTTGTGAAAAAATGGTGCTCATTTTTTGACTCCTGGCCGACCGGGCCGGGCCGGGCCGGAAGAAATTTTCCTCGGCCCGGCCCGGGCTGGCCCGGAATTTCCCAACCCTGGTCCTCGGCCTAGAAACCCAAATTTTTGAATTTCTACGCCACCGGCCTCAAGATGCTCCAAAACATCTCAATATGGAGCTCAAAACTTTGGAAGTTTTATGAAACATCTGAATACGACATCTGAATTTTGGTTCAGTGGCATAGAAACCCAAAACCAGAGTTTCCTAGTCCATCAATGCTTAAAATAGCTTGTTTTCACTAGTTTTTCGTGGTATTTTCACCGATTTTTAGGGTTTTTTTCTTCATAAAGAATCTCACCCATTTGCTTTCGAGTTTCTTCATCAACTGGTACAGAGCCTCGTGTTCTCCTCCCGGCGGACACTCTCGATCTTTCCAGCCAATGTGTTGGTAGTGAGTGATGGTGCGCTTTTTGAGTTTGTTGCTGAAAAAAACGCAATTTTTTCATCAATTATTTTCGGAGTCTTCTCTTACGTCGTATCTCTGATCTGCATTCGTCGAACAATGATATCCTTGAATTCCATGAATGTTCCCGGTTCGGCGAGCAGCGAGATCTCGTATCTTCCGCATTTTTTGGGTTTGTTAACCGCAACCGGATAGTATTCCGCCGACTGGACCGAACCTGAAAATTTGGATTTTTCGGTATATTCTGGAAGAATTCTGACCGCCCTCAACGCAACGACACAGCATCACCACATCGTTACAGCGCTCTTTTACGACCAGGTGCCAAAAGTCTTCGGTCGTGTCGTCATGATTCTTGGATTTGTCGGTTGGCGCCTGTAACATTTTGGGATTTTTCAACCCGATTCTGGGAAATTCTAGAAATTCGACAATCCGGGTTAGAAAAATTCGAAATTTTCTGATTTTTTGAGAATCGGACGCAGAAAAAGAGAAAAACCGGCTTTTTCTCTGACTACAGAATGGTCAGAACTGACTTTGGAGTTGAGCAAAGAGACCTAGTACAATCGATAGACAATCGAATTCTGATGGGAAATCAGTTTTCAAAAATTGCTGAATGACCTCCAGATTCCAGATATTCTGGTCTGAAAATCCAAATTTAATACATGTGATTTACTCTTTTTTCCTCCTAAATTTAGCCGCGTTTTGCCCCAAATATCACGGCACCGGACGACACCTTTCGGCCAGCGATTCGTGGTCAAGTGGTGAGCCAGTCTGACTATGAAACACACTATGCAGGTTCGACCCCGCATGTGGAAATCTTCTTTTGGTTTTTTAAATTTTGAGTTTTTTGTACTTTTTGAGCCGTGTTTTTAATATTAAATATCGAACCGAAACTGCGTTCGGTGGGTATTTTATATCCGCCCTTCCGTAGACAATATCCAGAAAGTTGATCACGCCAGGCGACACTTCTGGTTCGCTTAAATTTCAAATTACTTCATGTTTTCAGAATCGTTTGAAGTTTCTGTTCGATTTAATTTAAAAAAAAACGGCTCAAAAAGTACAAAAAAGGCAAAATTTAAAAAACCAAAAAAAGATTGCCACATGCGGGGTCGAACCTGCATAGTGTGTTTCATAGTCAGACTGGCTCACCACTCGACCACGAAACGCTGGCCGAAAGGTGTCGTCAGGTGCCGTGAGATTTGGGGCGAAACGCGGCTAAATTTAGGTATAAAATCGAGTGAATCACATGTATTAAATTTGGATTTTCAGAACAGAATATCTGGAATCTGGAGGGTCGTCAGCAATTTTTGAAAACTGATTTCCCATCAGAATTCGATTGTCTATCGATTGTACTAGGTCTCTTTGCTCGACTCCAAAGTCAGTCCTGACTATTCCCTAGTGAGCACTGAATATAAATTTCGAAAATTCGAGGTAAATCTCAGAAAAGGAGTTGAAAATGCCCAGATTTTCGGGAAACCGTACCTGACAAGCGATAAACCGTTTCCCGTTTCTCGATTTGACCAAATTCGCGTGAATCGGCATCTTCTTGTCGTCTTTCATCAGTTTATGCAGTGCGGTCTCCGGGTTACACAGGATTTCGGGATTTCTGAAAATGAGAGAACAAGTTGGATTGTTTCTACACAACTGCCAACTAACCTATGCTTTCTTTCGGGCAGATAAGCATACGATTGCCTCTTCAGCTCTTCCATTAACTTTTCTGTCTCGATGGCGATTTCGTTCACATACCCGTTCTGGTGTAAACGACCAGCCGTCACACTCGAATATCTTTGTTCATTGATCCATCGTCTCAGATCTTTTTTGGCGGGACGTTTCCTTTCCCACTCAGCGAATAGTACCGGCATAAGTAAAATGGCAATCACCATAAGGAACATTGTGATTATCAGTAGACTGAAAAGTGGGGGTTTGACTTAGAAAAAGAAGTAAAGAGTAGAAAAAATGTGAATTTTCATTTTTTTATAACCCAGATTTCTTTTTTTTTTTAAAGTTCGATGTAAAAATTTCTGAAATTCCAGACTAAAATTCACCTATGAATCCGGGTAAGAAAAAGTTGGAAAATAAAATTGAACTCACTTTCGCACTTTTTTCGCATTCCCTAATTTATCTTCATTATCATCGTCACTCGATCCTCTGTTTGATCCTCTGTTCGATCCAGAATAGATCGGTGGTGTCAGTGGAGCATTCCCAGAACCAGGAGGAGAAGCTTGTGTCGGTTCGATGGAAAATTTGACCAAGAAATCGTAGAGAGACTTGAGAGCATTTGGAACCTTCTGGAAGTGGGAGGAGTGACTTGAGAATGCGAGATTCAACGATTCCAGGTGTTGGAACGTTTTCTTGATCTTCTCCATCTCGGCAGGTGTCTTAGTCGATGAAATGAGAGCATCCAATGCCTCAATCTTCGCCTTCACATCTATCTTCACATCTTGCATCGACTCGAGACTCGTCTTCATCACGGTACCGTAATCTTCGAAAGTCTTGATTTCAGCCAACTTCAGATTCGTACCAATTGTCTCTATCTGATTGCTGGCTGTTTTCAGATCGGACACAAACTTGTTGTGATCTCCCCATAGAGCCTTGATTTTCTTCCGATCATTCCCGTCCTTAATGGCTTCAATCAGTGACTGAACAGACGCATTAACCTTATCGAGATCTCCAGATGACACCAACGTCTTAAAGTCGTTAGCATGGGACAAGAGAGCCACGGACTGTCCAATTTCTTCAGAAGACTTCAGGGATTCTGGCCATTTGTTGATTTCCGTTGTGATCGATTTGGCATACTTCTTCATCGAATCCGGAATCGAGCCAAGCGACTTCAACTCATTTTTCACCGAAGCAACTGTTGACGCCAAGTTTTCCACGTTTTGAATTGTAGCCGAGTCGATACCACTGAGCTTTCGGGTCACTCCAATCGCCTTCTCCAAGTTCTCGAACTTTTCCTTCAGTGTCTGAAGACATGAGTGCATTTTACCCTCTTCCATGAAGCCATCAGTACTAATTTTATGTTTCTGGGAAATTATTTCACCGACAGCGGTCTTCAAATCATCTTTCTTGATTGCGAATCCTTTTCTGATGCCAGCAATCAGTTCCTTGAACTTCTTCAACGTGTCTGTTGTCCTTATTCTTTTCATCACTGCAGGTATTTCCGATGGCGCTGTAGTTGCATCTTGGATGTTCTAAAATTGAAATTATTACTGGAACGTTCAATGATATGAAAAATCCTACCTTGAATCCGAGGAACTTTATGAAAGCATTCATATCCTTCTGATGTTGATCGATATTGATCCTTTTGACAGCTGCAGCCAATTCAGCAAACACTTTTCCCACTGCTACTATCTTCTCAATCACTGTTTTTCCTTCTTGATAGGAGGTCGGGCCGAAATTTTTGGACTTCCCCTTACACGTAGCGATATCCGAAAAAATATTCACCAACTCAGCTGAGTTCTTAGGCATCTTTGACACTTCTCGTATAACTTCTTCAAAGTAGGAAATGGATCTTTGATTGTCGTTTGAGGAAACAGGGTTCAACTTCTCATCAATATGAACTAGTTTATCCTTAACATTCAGAAGGATTTGTATACCATCAGCCAATCGTGAAGATGATATTGCATTGCCCGTAAGCTGCTCAATCCACGGATCTCGAATTTCCAAATCCAATTTTTTCAGATCTGTGATACCGTTGTAGAATCCAGATGTGTAAATTTGCTTGTTAAAGCCAGGAATGGTTCTAGAGTGTATCAGAGAACTCAGACCTTTGATTTCTGGTTCGATTGGTTTGGAGATCAGATCGGTGAGCTTCTGAAAATTATTTCCAAGAACTTCGTGTATGTCTGAAACCGCATGGGCCTTGAGGTTATCTCGGATGCTGATGAGCTCGATCATGGTTCCAAATGGTGCAAAAGCGGAACTACTGTCTATTAGAATCTTGTTGTTCTCGAAGGATTTAGTAGTTGCTTGGGCTTCTTTAAGCTCTTCCATAGCAGTTTTGAAATGATTTGGAATAGAATTAAAGTTATCGCTGTGAATAGTCTCCAAAACTCTTGGTTTAGGATTTTCTACGATTTCCAGTTCTTCGATTTGTTTCAGCCTCGTTAAAATGGCTTTGAGAGCCTTATCAACTTTTCCAAAGACATCAAAATTGAAGATGGTTTCATACTTTCCGAGAGCCGTGAAGTATGCTTCTTTCTGAGGAAGATTAGTGACACCTTCGACTGCTTCTGACTTTTTCCTCAATTCGTTCCATCCCAATCCAGCGTCTTCCAATTCCTTAGTTGACTCATCAAGAGAAGTCGGCAATTTTTCCATCGTTCTAGCCAACTCCTTCACCAAATCCACATTGAATCCAGCGACTTCTGAGACCTTGAGTGTTCCAAACTTCAGCAGCTCAGCAACAACATCCTCAATCTTGATAGATCCATCCATAAGTCCAGATTGGAGGGCGATTCCATTGGATATTCTTGCCAGGGTTGAAGATTTGTCGATGAGTTCTTTCAGCTTGTCGGGAGATGGAGCTGAAAATCAGGAATCAATCCAAACTCTGTCTGTGTATCTGTTTATCCTCACCATTTCTCTTAGCTCGCATGAATCCTCTCGAACTATTCAAGTCGAAAAGATCGTTGTTCTTGGTTGAGTCGGGAAGGGTGTTGTCGTCACTGACACCGTAGACTGAAAATGGAAATAAGGTGTTGAAAATGCGCTCTATTGCTAATCGACCTACCATGTTGAACTATTAGTTCTTTGAACGCATCAAGATATGATGGAACATGAGAGTTGTTGTTTGAAGATAGGGAATGGTTGAGCGGGGCTGAAATTGACATAAAATAAAGGAAAAATAGGCGGCGTGGTGGCAGGAGAAGCCCGTAAATCTACCCTTGTTTTTTATTTACGGTGAAACTTTTTTCCCTCGTAAATCTATGTCAAAGCCCGTTAACCCACACTGACCTCTGTAAATCTACATCTGACCTCGTAAATCTACGGTATCTTTTTTCACATTTTGCCAAGTAAATCTTCACAACTCTTCAGTAAATCAACACCACTCCTCGTAAACCCACATTTAACCCCGTAAATCTACACGAACCATTTGTAAATGGAAACGAACTTTCCCTAAATACACTTTCCACCCCGTAAATCAACACCAGAATTCTCCCTCCGTAAATCTACACCACTAACTTTTCCATGTGGATTTACGAGCTTCCCCCGTAAATCCACCCCACTCAATAACTCACCACAATCAGAATGGACGAGAAGCAATCCGCATACCACTATCCATGATAACAATCGTCCGATCATAGTTATCATCACTTCTTCGTTGCACACTCCAACGATTTCAATCAATATGATTGTATCGATTGATTTTTGATGGGGGGAGGAGAGGTCAGTAGGGCAGTGGATTATTTCAATGGAAGGGGAAGAAAAGGTCGCCACGCGGGATGTTTGTTGGCAGAATATGTTTTTTTATTCGGAAGTTGACCTTTGACATTCTACGCGGATGAAACGCTTTTTTCGAAAAATGTACAAATTTTTCCACGTGGCGTGATTTTTATATGAAACGAGACAGATGGATTTGACCGGGATTTCTTTGAAAGCAAATAAAGATACTTCTCAAATTTTCGAAATCCATGTTGGCACACCTTATCGAATTTCGGCGCGGCCCGGCTTCAAGAAAAGGTATATTTTTTGAGAATTTTGGAATTTGAGGAATTTGAACATTTATAATCAATTTTTAATGTTTTTTTCCAAATATGGGCTAAAAAATTCTCACACAGAAAAATGCAATTTATTGATTTCATTTTCTCGATTTTATTCATTTAAATTGGAATCACAATAGATTCAATACATTCACAAGTAAAGGGATACTACTTCTATAAAGAAAGTTCCCGAATTGATCAATTATTGCAAAACGGCTTGTCCGACAATGGGAGTCGCGTTCTGTTCGTTTTCCATTTGTCTCTCCGCCGCAAGTTCCAATTCCTCGAACGCCAAGAACATCGCCTGTTGTTCCTTCAACTCTTGGTCCATTCCAAATTTGTAATCCCAGTTCAACTTATGAGCGACGGCCAATTGAAGCCAATACGATTGGCGGGCCGTCTGGATTGCGTGCCAACGAGCTTTTCTCAAGCGTTTAAGTCGATTGACCCATGTAATCGTCTGATCATCAATCACGTCTTCAGTGACGGTATGGATTCCGATGAATGTCATTGTACGCCCGATTCCACTCGAGCAGTGAACCACCACTGGGCTTTGGAAACGTGCTGGGATCTGCAAAACAACTTTGTTTCGAAAAATATTCAGAGAATCTGAATTTTTCAAGAACTTGGCAAAAGTAGAGAACTACTTTGAAACGCGTTCAAAACCGCTGTTTGAAGCCGTCTGGTGGCCTAGAAACCCAAATTTTTGGATATCTAGGCCATCAGTCTTAAAATGCTTCAAAATATCTCAACGTGTGACAAAATGAGTCGAAAAAATGAGTTTTAAGCTCGAAATTCGTGTTTCTGAACTAATTTCCGTTAATTTGAATTCCATATCGACAAATTTTGGACCACTTTGAACATTTCGGACCGGTGACCTAGAAAATGCGTTTTGGGGCTCAAAACGCTATGGGGCTTAAAACGCGTCAAATCTCACAAAGATTTTGAATCTGACGACTATTTCGAACTTGGTGACCTAAGATTCTCGGGATGAGTTTTCTAGGCCACCGAAAAAAAACTTTTGGCGCTTGTCTTTGATGAAATACGTTACATTTCCTTTCAAAGCCCAAAAGTCCACCAGAAAATGCCTAAATCCACCAAAATCAGTCCGTGGCCTAGAAACCCAAATTTTTGAATTTCTAGGCCACCGAGTCTCGAGGTGCTCCAAAACATCTCAATATGGAGCTCAAAACTTTGGAAGTTTCATGAAACATCTGAATACGACATCTGAATTTTGGTTCAGTGCAGTGTGTGCTCTCGAATTTTTTTTCTCGAAAGATTTGATTTTCGAGAGATCTCTCGAGAGATTTTCGATAGATTTCGAGAGATTTTGAGAGATTATTCAAAGACTGCGCCAAAGAGAGCATAGTGCAAATTTCGACTCTGTGACATCGCAACCGGACATTTCAAGACCAGACAGTTCGAAACCCGTGAAACACGAACAATTTTTATTTTTAAAAAAATGGTGTTATTGTGGTTCCGAGGGTCCGGGGTTCGACACTGGGCTAAGCACAACATTTCGCATTCTGTTTTTGGATTTTATGTACAAATCTAACCACCAACAGGTTCGACCGCAATTGGTAGCAAAACATGTTTGTTTTTTTGTTTTTAGCCGTTTGGTACTAATCAGAAGACCATGGTTCGATCCCCACTGCGGAAATGAATAAAAAGTTATTCGTTTTTCACCGGTTTCGAAATGTCAGGCTTCAAAAACTCGGAAATGATCTGTCAAAAGCTTAATTTCCAGGAGAGATTTACGAGAGATTTCTCAAAAATCTCTCGAGATGCTCTCGAAGACACACACTGGTTCAGTGGCATAGAAACCCAAAACCAGAGTTTCCTAGTCCATCAATGCTTAAAATAGCTTGTTTTCACTAGTTTTTCGTGGTATTTTCACCGATTTTTAGGGTTTTTTTCTTCATAAAGAATCTCACCCATTTGCTTTCGAGTTTCTTCATCAACTGGTACAGAGCCTCGTGTTCTCCTCCCGGCGGACACTCTCGATCTTTCCAGCCAATGTGTTGGTAGTGAGTGATGGTGCGCTTTTTGAGTTTGTTGCTGAAAAAAACGCAATTTTTTCATCAATTCTTTTCGGAGTCTTCTCTTACGTCGTATCTCTGATCTGCATTCGTCGAACAATGATATCCTTGAATTCCATGAATGTTCCCGGTTCGGCAAGCAGCGAGATCTCATATCTTCCGCATTTTTTGGGTTTGTTAACCGCAACCGGATAGTATTCCGCCGACTGGACCGAACCTGAAAATTTGGATTTTTCGGTATATTCTGGAAGAATTCTGACCGCCCTCAACGCAGCGACACAGCATCACCACATCGTTACAGCGCTCTTTTACGACCAGGTGCCAAAAGTCTTCGGTCGTGTCGTCATGATTCTTGGATTTGTCGGTTGGCGCCTGTAACATTTTGTGAGTTTTCATCCCGATTCCGGAAAATTCTAGAAATTCGACAATCCGGGTTAGAAAAATTCGAAATTTTCTGATTTTTTGAGAATCGGACGCAGAAAAAGAGAAAAACCGGGTTTTTTCTTTGAGCTCTGAATATAAATTTCGAAAATTCGGGGTAAATCTCAGAAAAGAAGTCAAAAATGTTTTCTTCATCCGAGGTTTGTGAAATCCGGCTGAGAAAACAAGGGAATTCGAGTTGAAAATTCCATTTTTCTGACCCAAATTATTTTTCCCTTACCCGAATGTTCGGGAAACCGTACCTGACAAGCGATAAACCGTTTCCCATTTTTCGATTTGACCAAATTCGCGTGAATCGGCATCTTCTTGTCGTCTTTCATCAGTTTATGCAGTGCGGTCTCCGGGTTACACAGGATTTCGGGATTTCTGAAAATGAGAGAACAAGTTGGATTGTTTCTACACAACTGCCAACTAACCTATGCTTTCTTTCGGGCAGATAAGCATACGATTGCCTCTTCATCTCTTCCATTAACTTTTCTGTCTCGATGGCGATTTCGTTCACATACCCGTTCTGGTGTAAACGACCAGCCGTCACACTCGAATAATTTTGATCATTGATCCATCGTCTCAGATCTTTTTTGTCGGAACTTTTCAAATTCCACACAGCGTATAGTACCGGCATAAGTAAAATGGCACCCACTAGCATGCATATTGCGATGTGCAGTACACTGAAAAATGGGGGTTTGACTTAGAAAAAGAAGAAAAGAGTAGAAAAAATGTGAATTTTCATTTTTTTCATAACCCAGATTTCTTTTAAAAAAAAGTTCGATGTAAAATTTTCTGAAATTCCAGACTGAAATTCACCTATGAATCCGGACAAGAAAAAGTTGGAAAATAAAATTGAACTCACTGCTGGTCTTCTTCCGCATCCCTTAATTCCTTTTTATCATCGTCACTCAATCCTCTGTTTGATCCTCTGTTTGATCCAGAATAGACCGGTGGTGTCAGTGGAGCATTCCCAGAACGGGAAGGAGGAGCTTGTGTCGGTTCGATGGAAAATTTGACCAAGAAATCGTAGAGAGACTTGAGAG
The DNA here is from genome assembly GCA_002259235.3 of Caenorhabditis latens. Lineage (NCBI taxonomy): Eukaryota > Metazoa > Nematoda > Chromadorea > Rhabditida > Rhabditidae > Caenorhabditis > Caenorhabditis latens. Next base: position 16,185,188 of record CM056095.1, read on the forward strand.
CATTTGGAACCTTCTGGAAGTGGGAGGAGTGACTTGAGAATGCGAGATCCAACGATTCCAAATGTTGCAACGTCTTCTTGATCTTCTCCATCTTGGCAGGTGTCTTAGTCGATGAAATGAGAGCATCCAATGCCTCAATCTTCGCCTTCACATCTATCTTCACATCTTGCATCGACTCGAGACTCGTCTTCATCACGGTACCGTAATCTTCGAAAGTCTTGATTTCAGCCAACTTCAGATTCGTACCAATTGACTCTATCTGATTGCTGGCTGCTTTCAGATCGGACACAAACTTGTTGTGATCTCCCCATAGAGCCTTGATTTTCTTCCGATCATTCCCGTCCTTAATGGCTTCAATCAGTGACTGAACAGACGCATTAACCTTATCGAGATCTCCAGATGACACCAACGTCTTAAAGTCGTTAGCATGGGACAAGAGAGCCACGGACTGTCCAATTTCTTCAGAAGACTTCAGAGATTCTGGCCATTTGTTGATTTCCGTTGTGATCGATTTGGCATACTTCTTCATCGAATCCGGAATCGAGCCAAGCGACTTCAACTCATTTTTCACCGAAGCAACTGTTGACGCCATGTTTTCCACGTTTTGAATTGTAGCCGAGTCGATACCACTGAGCTTTCGGGTCACACCGATCGCCTTCTCCAAGTTCTCGAACTTTTCCTTCAGTGTCTGAAGACATGAGTGCATTTCACCCTCTTCCATGAAGCCAACAGTCTTAATACTATCTTTCTGGGAAGTTATATTTTTGACATCTGCCTTCAGAGCATCTTTATCGATTGCGAATCCTTTTCTGATGCCAGCGATCAGTTCTTTGAACTTCTTCAACGTGTCCGTTGTCTTGATCTTCTTCATCACTCCGGGTATTTCCGCAGGCGCTGTTTGATCATCTTTGATGTTCTAAAATATAGATTTTTATCGAAACGTTCAATGATATGAAAAATCCTACCTTGAATCCGAGGAACTTTATGAAAGCATTCATATCCTTCTGATGTTGATCGATATTGATCCTTTTGACAGCTGCAGCCAATTCAGCAAACACTTTTCCCACTGCTACTATCTTCTTGATCACTGTTTTTCCTTCTTGATAGGAGGTCGGGCCGAAATTTTTGGACTTCCCCTTACACGTAGCGATATCCGAAAAAATATTCACCAACTCAGCTGAGTTCTTAGGCATCTTTGACACTTCTCGTATAACTTCTTCAAAGTAGGAAATGGATCTTTGATTGTCGTTTGAGGAAACAGGGTTCAACTTCTCATCAATATGAACTAGTCTATCCTTAACATTCAGAAGGATTTGTATACCATCAGCCAATCGTGAAGATGATATTGCATTGTCCGTAAGCTGCTCAATCCACGGATCTCTAATTTCCAAATCCAATTTTTTCAGATCTGTGATACCGTTGTAGAATCCAGATGTGTAAATTTGCTTGTTAAAGCCAGGAATGGTTCTAGAGTTTATCAGAGAACTCAGACCTTTGATTTCTGGTTCGATTGGTTTGGAGATCAGATCGGTGAGCTTCTGAAAATTATTTCCAAGAACTTCGTGTATGTCTGAAACCGCATGGGCCTTGAGGTTATCTCGGATGCTGATGAGCTCGATCATGGTTCCAAATGGTGCAAAAGCGGAACTACTGTCTATCAGAATCTTGTTGGCTGTGAAGACTTTTGCGGTTCCTTGGACTCCTTTAAGTGTACTTATAGCAGTTCCGAAAGTGCTGGTAATAGGATAGAAGTAAGTGCCGTGAATATTCTTCAATTCGTCTGATGTTGCCTTTTCATCAATTTCCAGTTTTTCGATTCGTTCCAGCATCGATTTAATGTTATTGAGAGCCTTATCAACTTTTCCAAAGACATCAAAATTGAAGATGGTTTCATACTTTCCGAGAGCCGTGAAGTATGCTTCTTTCTGAGGAAGATTAGTGACACCTTCGACTGCTTCTGACTTTTTCCTCAATTCGTTCCATCCCAATCCAGCGTCTTCCAATTCCTTAGTTGACTCATCAAGAGAAGTCGGCAATTTTTCCATCGTTCTAGCCAACTCCTTCACCAAATCCACATTGAATCCAGCGACTTCTGAGACCTTGAGTGTTCCAAACTTCAGCAATTCAGCAACAACATCATCAATCTTGATAGATCCATCCATAAGTCCAGATTGAAGGGCGATTCCATTGGATATTCTTGCCAGGGTTGAGGATTTGTCGATGAGTTCTTTCAGCTTGTCGGGAGTCGGAGCTGAAAATCGAAAATTGTTCGAAAGTCTGTGTGTGTATCTGTTTATTTTCACCATTTCTCTTAGCTCGCATGAATCCTCTCGAACTATTCAAGTCGAAAAGATCGTTGTTCTTGGTTGAGTCGGAAGAGTTGTTGTCGGCACTGACACCGTAGACTTAAAATGGAAATAAGGTGTTGAAAATGCGCTCCATTACTAATCGACCTACCATGTTGAACTATTAGTTCTTTGAACGCATCAAGATATGATGGAATATGAGAGTTGTTGTTTGAAGATAGGGAATGGTTGAGCGGGGCTGAAATTGACATAAAATATAGGAAAAATAGACGGAATGGTGGCAGGAGAAGCCCGTAAATCTACCCTTGTTGATTTACGGTGAAACTTTTTTCCCTCGTAAATCTATGTCAAAGCCCGTAAACCCACACTGACCTCTGTAAATCTACATCTGACCTCGTAAATCTACGGTATCTTTTTTCACATTTTGCCAAGTAAATCTTCACAACTCTTCAGTAAATCAACACCACTCCTCGTAAACCCACATTTAACCCCGTAAATCTACACGAACCATTTGTAAATGGAAACGAACTTTCCCTAAATACACTTTCCATCCCAAATCTACACCACTAACTTTTCGTGTAGATTTACGAGCTAACCCCCGTAAATCCACCCCACCCAAGTTACTCACCACAATGAGAATGCACGAGAAGCAATCCGAATACCACTATCCATGATAACAATCGTCCGATGATAGTTATCATCATTTTCTTGTTGTAAACACCAACGATTTCAATCAATATGATTGTATCGATTGATTTTTGATGGGGGGAGGAGAGGTCAGTAGGGCAGTGGATTATATCAATGGAAAGGGGAAGAAAAGGGTGCCACGTGGGATATTTGTTGGTAGAATTTGTTTTTTATTCGGAAGTTGACCTCTGACATTCCACGCGGATGAAGATGGTTTTTTTCGAAAAATTGACAAATTTTTCCACGTGGCGTATGAGACATGTCTCCCAAATACCTTTTTTCGAGTGCCTTTGGAGTGTTTTCAGGCAGAAAAATCAGCCTACCGCACCGTTGGCGCGTTTCAAGAATACTTTCATGACATTTATCTGAGAATCACAGTTTTAAAAGTTTTGTTCGGCCGGTATGATTTGGGGCGCATTTTTAGATTGAAAAGTATCAGATCCGGGGTCTGGCGTGCCTTCGACGCGAGTTTTAGACATAAATTTTTGTTTTTAATAGGAAAGTTTTGATTTCCAACGTTTTTCAATCTTAATTGGTCTCAAAACTTTCAAAATTATATCTGGCGCACCTTTGGCGCGTTTTTTGATCCGGAAAAATTCACTACTTCGATGAAAAACGCGTCATAGGCACGCCAGATCCCATTGAACTGGAACTGGCGCGCCTAAGGCGCATTTCTGAATGCGGTGGACTGAAAATGAGGTATCTGGTGCACTTCCTTCGGTTTCAAAAAATCGAGATTTTCTCGATTTTCGATGGCTGGCGCGCCGAAGGTGCATTTCTGGGCAGAAATGAGAAATTCTGAACTTCCTGGCGCGCCTGCGACGCGTTTTTTGTTATGAAGTTTTTGTGGAAAAATTCACTACTTCCGCGTCAAAGGCACGCCAGTTTCACTATCAGATAAAACTGGCGCGCCTAAGACGCGTTTTTCAATGCGGTTGATAGAAAATGAGTCATCTGGTGCACCTGGGACGCCTCCGACTTTGAAAAATCATACATTTTCCTCGATTTTCAATGTCTGGTGCGCCTTGAGCGCGGTTTTTTTGAAATTTTGAACTTCCTGGTTCGCCAGCGACGCGTTCACATCGAAAACATCCATTTGAGATAGCAAAAACCCGGAAAAAACGACAGAAACCCATTAAAATCTTGAATTTTCCGACTAAAAACTCGAAATTTCTGTTGATTTTCATGCTAAAATGGCGGGATTTTAATGTTTTTTCGCTTAAAAGTTTAGATTTTTCTTCAGTTTTTGACTAAAACTCGTAATTTTTGCAAAATTTCAGATCTACAATCTGTCCCAAAACATTCAAGAAGACGACTTGCAACACCTTCAACTCTTCACAGAATACGGTCGTTTGGCACTCGAGGATTCCGCCGCCAAACCGTTCCAATCGTTGCTATTTCTGGTCCGTGACTGGTCGTTCCCTTATGAAGCGGAATTCGGATTCCAAGGGGGTCAACGAGTGCTGGATAGACGACTGGAAGTTTCAGAGAAACAGCACGCGGAGTTACAACAACTCCGGCAACACATTCGATCGTGTTTCGAGGATATTCGATGCTTTTTGATGCCACATCCTGGACTCAAAGTGGCTACGAACCCGAATTTTGATGGAAAACTTGTTGGTAAGCAAGGAGACGGATTTTGGAAGAAAATACGGCAATTTTGAGCTGAAAATCAACTGAAACTGATGGTTTTCAGACAGGAAACATTGAATTTTATCATTTTTAGAGTTATTTTTGTTGCTAAAATTAGCTGCAAATCCATAATTTTAACACATTTTTCCGAGTTTTTCCGCTCAAAATCAGTTTTAAGTCAACTGAGATAATCTGAAATAAACAACTGATGGAATCACAAAAAATTGGTTCAAAATTGAGGATTTTGAGCTGAAAAACTCGAAAAATGGCTCCAAATTTCGGATTTCCAGCTAATTTTAGCAACAAAAAAACTCTGAAAATGAGTAAAAATTTTCGTTTTTTGGCTGAAAATCTTCATTTTCAGATGATTTTTACTCGAAATTGAGGTTTTTAGAATAAAAATTATCAGAACAACACAAATTTCAAGTGGTTTTTACTCAGCAATTATAGGAAATAACAGAATTTCAGACTTTTTCAACCCAAAATTGAAAATTACTGTTTTTGACCCGAAAAAGCTGAAAAAGCTCCAATTTTCAGTGACTGAAAGTTATCGAAATTTGATTTTTTTTGTCTGAAAATCATTATTTTCAGACTATTTTTAACTCGAAATTCAGATTTTTAGAATAAAATATGTTCGAAATAAACTATTTCCGACAATTTTCAGTCTGAATATCAATTTTTTAATAAATAGACAAAAAAAGTGAATTTATAATCAGAATCATCGAAAAAATCGAATTTTAAGTGATTCTGAGTCTTTTTTCAGTCATAAATGAGCGATTTTTTCTATTTTTTCTTGATTTTAACCAAAAACTTCAAATTTTATTTTTTTAAATTCAGTTTTGAGTCGAAAAATCGAAAACGTAGCTCAACATTTTTGTTTTCGGACATCCGGACAAACAGATTCCGGGTTTTCCGTCAAAAATACAGAAAAAACAGGCATTTTAAGCCAATTTTCCGGTATTTTGGACACCCAGGACACCCAGGACACACAGACAGACATCAATCAATTCAAATTTGCAGACATCGAAACGGAATTCCAACAACAACTCGGCGTAATGATTCCACGTCTCTTGGATTCTCACGCGTTGGTTCACAAGGAGATTAATGGACAGAAGATGACTTGTCGCGAGTTGTTGGAGTACTTCAAGGCTTACATGCGCATTTTCAAGGGTAAGTTGTTAGAGGATTTCGGCGGAAAAATCTGAAAGTTTGGAGAAAATCGGTTGAAAATGAGCGAAAATCGATTTAAAAACATCAAGAACTGATCCGGAGAGTTTAGATTGGCCTAAAACGCGTTCAGATAATTTGGAAATTGCACAAAACGCGTCTCAGGCACCCCAGTGATAGTATTCCGAATTTTTAAATGAAAAACGCGCCTAAGGCACCCCAGAAGCGACGGTAATTAAGTGTTCTGTTCATTTCAACGAGTTTTTATTGATTTTTCGAGTTTCAGACTGATTTTTACTGGTTTTAGACTTGAATTTCGAGAAAAATTGAGTCTAGACGCCAATATCCGCGATCAGAAGGAGGGAAACTCATAAATTTTGATTTAGAGCTCATTTCTAGCCGATTTTTTTTTCCATTTTCTGACTTTTGAACTTGGCTATCAGTGAAAACTCGAGAAAAATCGATAGAAAATGAGCTAAAGAACAAATTTTGGATTTTGGGACATCCGGATGTCTGGACAGACAGACAGACAGAATTGTGGTTTTTCAGCGTTTTTTTTTTAACGTTTTTATGTCGAAAAATGGGAAAAAATTGTGGTTTTTGGACATCCGGACACACAGAACGACGGACAGATGCGTTTTCTTGCATTTTTGAGCAATTTTATGTCGAAAACTGTGGAAAATCGATATTTTTCATTAATTCTGATCGGAAAATATAGAATTGCCGTCATAAAATTGCTCGAAAACGTAGAAAAACATCCATAATCATAATTTTTCTCGTTTTTCGACGTAAAATGTCCAGAAAACGCTAACAAACTACAATTTCGCGTGAAAGTAGAGATTTTCCGACATCAGGACATCCGGACCCACAGAAAGACATCCTTAAACCAGATTTTCTTACTAGTACTAGTAAAATTGCAATTTTCTAGCCATTTTTGACCCAAAAATCCTTTTTTTTCAGGTCAAATTTTGCAGATTTTACCCTATTTTTTGTTAATTTCCGCATTTCCCCCTTTTCAAATTCCAGGCCAAGACCTTCCGGAGCCGAAATCCATGCTGATGGCCACCGCGGAAGCCAACAATCTGGCCGCCGTCGCCTCGGCTCGTGCCGTTTATCAACGTGAAATGGAGGAAGTCTGTGGTGGAGATACTCCATACATGTCCACAAATGAACTACTCGAACAACACGAACGCGTCAAATCTGTCGCCATTCGAGAATTCAGAAACGCCCGAAAAATGGGCGGAGTTGAGTTTTCGCTCCAATTTTTGGATCGGTTGGAGAGCGATCTGCAGGTGAGGAGAGGGTGGCTGGCGTGACGTTTGGCGCGTTTCTAGAAAAAACTGAATTTTCATATGAAAATCAGAGACTTTACGAGTCTGGCGCACCTGTTACGCGTTTTTCGATTCCAGAATGTCGAAAATTGAAATTGCTAGCCTGTGGCGCTTTTTGTCCTGTGGCGCTTTTTGTTGAAAATCGCAAAAATCCTGAAAATTTGAGAATCTGGCGCACTTTTGACGCGTTTAATACATATTTTTGGATACAATATTCTGCCATTGATGGTTTGTATCGGAATTTTTCAATTATGTTGAGTGTCTGGCGCACCTTTGGCGCGTGATTGAAAAAGTCTGAACTTCAGTTTTCAGACGTTTTCGCTGAAATTTTTTTTGAATTTTCAAAATTTTATCTCTTTTCTGGTCTCCAACGCCTTTTTTTTCTATAAAAAACATAAATTTAGGAATTTGGACTATCTGGCGCACCTTTGACGTTTTTTAAGAAACAATTTCAATCATCTGGGGCACCTTTAACGCGTTTACTACTCAAATTCCATGAAAATTGAACTTTCAGCTGAAAATCTTGGAACCAGCTATTTTCAATTAATTGTTCCAAAATTTTGCAAATCAGGGGCACCTTTGACGCGTTTTACCATTCAAATTTTATCAATTTCATTGCAGGAATCGTACGAAAACTATCTGAAAGTGAATAACGGAAAGAATTTGTTCAAATCGATGCGTACACCGACAGTTCTCGTCACTCTGATGATCATTGACTATATCTTCCAAGAGTTTTTCCAGTTGATCGGTTTGGATGTGATTGCTGGTGAGTTTTGGGGTAAAAATCTCTTAAAATAGCGGTTTTTTGACTGAAAATCGCTGAAAATTCTCAAATATCCGTTTTCCAGGTCTCTGCTCATCGGTATTGTGTATTGTGATCGGTGCTCTCGGCGTGTGGGCGTACTCTCGTTATTCTGGACATTTGCGTGAGGCTGGTGGATATGTGAGTTCAGAAATCGAGTTTTTCGTTTTAAAAACGCCTGAAAATGGGCGTAAAATTATGAAAAATCACTTAAAATCACGAAAAATTGGCTGAAATTGATGAAAAATGGCTTTAAACAGTCTTAGGCAGTTTCAGGCCTGTTTTGAGGCTTTTAGGCCATTTATGCCTAGAAGAGTGCCTGAAAATGGGCCCATAATTATGAAAAATCAAAAAAGAGGCTTGCCATTTTAAGCGAAAAAATAGCAATTTTGAGATTTTTGGGTTACTGTAGCTGGATCCAGGATCCAAGACTCTAGATCCGGGATCCGAAGGGTACTGTAGTGAGTACAGGGAATGATGTAGATCATAAATCCAAAGAAAGTCTAGGATCGGGTTACTGTACCAGGATCCAAAATTTTAGGATCCGGGGTACTGTAGCAGGATCCTGGATCCGATACTCTCGTTTAATCTGCATTTCAAATTAGGCCCATTCAGGCCCTTTTAAGTCCTTTCCCCTTCTCCAAATCCAATATTTCCAGGTTGACGACGCTGTGACGTACGTGTGGACCAACTTCATCTCTCCAAACGCGAATCACCTCGGACCACTGGGCGGAGCGATTCAAATGGGCGAAGCGATGGCTGGAAATCGGACTGCAAACGCCACGTCATCGGATGCCAACAAAAAGAGACAATAATTCCCCTTTTTTCTCGTTTTTCACTATATTTTCGTATCAGAAATCATCAATTTTCACATAATTTTCTTTTTTGTAAGCCACGCCCCCTTTTTCTCCTTTTCTAACCATTTTTCGCCTCAAAAATGACCAATTTCTACCCTAAAATCTTCATTTTTTGTCTTTTTCAAATTATTTCTATTGTGTGTGTATTTAGAGCAGTTTTCCCTTATTTTCTATCAAGCCCCGCCCACTTTTTGCAGTTCTTGTGCTAAATTTTTGTATTTCAGGGGTAAATATCGTTTTGAGTCGATTTAAACCATTTTCCAGTCGATTTTTGGCATTTTTAGGCTATATTCTAGTCTGGAAGGCTGGAAATCGCACAAATTTCAAAATTTTTGGCTGAAAATGCCACATTCAAGTCGATTTTCAGCATGAAATATGATGAAAATCGCACAAATACTCACTCAAGCCCATTTTCAGCCAAATTTCAAAAACTTGGGATGAAAATGGCAGAAATAAGTCGATTTCCAGCTTTAAGTCCATTTTCAGACAAATTTTTTTGGCTGAAAATGGCTCAAATACTCAAAATTTTCAAAAAATATTTAACCGATTTATTATTTGACATCAAAGAAATAGAAGGGCACAGTGAGGAAAGAGAAATACAGATATAGGTATAGACATATATACATAGTGAGACTGAAAATTTTCAGCCAAAAAAATTTTCAGCCAAAATTTTTTTTTTCAAAAATTTCAAAATTTAGTATTCTCGTTTAATCTGAATTTCTTGCTTAATTTCAGACGACGTGGAGTTCCACGCCCCTGAAGACGTGACGTATTCATGCCACGTCCTCACGTGGAAATCATAGACCAACACGTCGTTCATTTGACACGTATTCGATGTGTAGAATAGCGTCATCCATCTGTCGAGATACATGGCAGTGTTCTGGAAATATGGTTACTGTAGGGTTACGGTAGGCTATAGAAAAAAATTTGGGAAAATTTGAGCCATTTTAAGCGATTTTTGAAGATTTTGGGTTACTGTAGCTGGATCCAGGATTCAAGACTCTAGATCCAGGATCTGGGTCCAGGGATACTGTAGTAGGGTACAGGGAATGGTGTAGATCATAAATCGAATGAAATCCTAGGATCGGGTTACTGTACCTGGCTCCAAAATTTCAGGATTTTGGGTTACTGTACCTGGATCCGAAATTTTAGATTCTGGGGTACTGTAGTTGGATCCAAAATTTCAGGATCCGGGGTACTGTACCTAGATCCAATATTTTAGGATCCGGGTTACTGTACCTGGATCCAAAATTTCAGGATTTTGGGTTACTGTACCTGGATCCGAAATTTTAGATTCTGGGGTACTGTAGTTGGATCCAAAATTTCAGGATCCGGGGTACTGTACCTAGATCCAATATTTTAGGATCCGGGTTACTGTACCGGGATCCAAAATTTGAGGATTTTGGGTTACTGTACCTGGATCCAAAATTTTAGGATCCGGGTTACTGTACCTGGATCCAAAATTTTAGGATCCGGGGTACTGTATCTGGATTTAAAATTTTAGGATCCGGGTTACTGTAGCAGGATCCGGGATCTTGGATCTAAGACTCTAGATCCTGGATCCCGGGTACTGTAGGATCCAAAATTTTTGATTCTGGGGTACTGTAGCCACTAGGATTACTGTAACTCACCCTAACCGACTCGACAATCTTCAGCAACTCGGAAATCCGGGCGATTCGCTTCTCCGGATCGGGAATTTGTCGTTTTATATATTTTCGTAGTAATCCACAGTATTTTAGACGGTAGCATCGGATACGGTACATGTCTGATGACGTGTGCGACGTGGAAGATTCTGGAAATTAGAAAAAAAATTGCATTTTGAAAAAAAAAATTTTTTGATCCTGGATCCAGCTACAGTAATCCGATCCTATTTTCTATATCCAGGGTCCAGGTACAGTAACCCACGATGGATAACTGTGCTCACTTTCTGGCTACGGTAGGTTAGGTTACGGTAGTTGACTCGGATCCAAGATCCACATCCAAAAATTAGGATCCAACTACAGTAACCCGATCCTAATTTTCCTTCAAAAAATGATTCTAGATTACTGTAGCCACGCCCCCTACCGTATACTCACCACTAAACAGCATAATATACTTGAGAAGCACGATTTCCTCCATGGAAATATCCAACGAATCCATGGGTTCCATAATTTCGGAAATTGCGCGGTGCACAGAAATTTTGGCTTGAATGGACAGTCTGAAATAGTAAGGGATTACTGTAGGTGTCGAATGGGTACCGTAATCCAAAAATTTTCTAGGATCGGGTTACGGAAGTTGGATCCTGGATCCAGGATCAAAAAAAAATTTTTGATCCTGGATCCAAAATTTTGAGTTACTGTAACTCACTTAGAAATCTGTGCAAACCACTCGACGGAGCACGGTGGGGGTACTGTACCGTCCTCCTTCTCGAATTGGTCCCTCTGAATTCTCAAAAATCCGTAAAAACTTGTCAAACATGCGATCGATAGAAAGTTCTCAGCGATGAGCAATGTCTGGAACAAAATTTGTTGGCTGGCGCACCTTTGGCGCGTTTTCCTACCTGTTCTTGTCTTGAAAAATGGCGGAGATCCTCGTTGGCACAAGTCCATTCGAGAAAATGATTGACATTTCGACACCAGAAGAGCTTCATGTTGGTCTTGGGATCTTCCAGGAACTCCTTACGGATGTAGTCCATCTGAATATACAGTAAGACTGAGAAAGTACAGTAACCCGGATCCAGGATCCAGAAAAAACTAAGGATCCGGCTACAGTAACCTGGATCCAGAATTCAGCAACTCCAGGATCCAACTACAGTACCCCGGATCTTGGATTCTGAACATTTCAGATCCGGCTACAGTAACCCGGATCCTGGATCCAGAGAATTTAGGATCCAACTACAGTAACCCGGATCCTAGATCAGGAAGACTTAGGATCCAGCTACAGTAACCTGGATCCAGGATCCAGAAAATTTAGGATCCAGCTACAGTAACCTGGATCCTGGATCCAGAGAATTTAGGATCCAACTACAGTAACCCGGATCCAGGATCAAAAAATTCTGGATTCAGCTACAGTAATCCGGATCCAGGACACACAAAATTTAGGATCTGGTTACAGCAACCGATATCCAAAAATTCTGAATCCGGCTACAGTAACCCGGATTCTGGATCCAAAAACTTAGGATTCAGCTACAGTAACCCGGACCCTAGATCAGGAAGACTTAGGATCCAGCTACAGTAACCCGGATCCTGGATCAGGACAATTTAGGATCTGGCTACAGTAACCCGGATCCAGAAATCTTAGGATCCAGCTACAGTAACCCGGATCCAGGATTCAGAGAATTTAGGATACAGCTACAGTACCCCCGATCCTAAAATTTTCACACTACCGTAACCCTGCCTTCCTACAGTAACCCTTACCGGTATCTTTTCACAAATTGGCATCGGAAATTCCATAGCACTCGACATATCGATTCCAGCATTACACATTCGCGGAAATTGGTCCCCGAACCGAAGTGCCGCGTTGTTGTCACTGGATCTGAAATTTCTGAGCTACAGTAACCCATCTACAGTAACCCGAATACCTCTCTAAATTCACAAAAGTCTGTAAAACCGACATTTCGTCGTTCCCGTAGTTATGAATATCTATACAAGAGATTATTTGATTCGAGCAATCTTGGAGGGACGTCTGAAAATAAAAGTCTGTCTGTGTGTCTGTCGGTGTGTGTCCGGATGTCCACAAAAACTTACAGATGGCTGGGAGCTCTCATCAAAATATCCAACTACAAATCCTTCTTTTTTGACCATTGGCCCCGGTGGATAGTCACAATTTCTCATGTCGCGGAGACGACCGACTTCTGAAATTTATTTTGTTGGAAAACGCGTCAAAGGTGCGCCAGTGGGAAATTTTAAAAATATATTTTGTGTGGATTTGTTAAGAATAAAATGATCTATTTAATAATGTAAAAATCATTGAAATCGGCTAGAAGAGCTCGGAGTTACTTTACGCTAAAAATTTTGAAAAATTAAAGATTTTTAATAATTTTTGGAGCTCTGTATCTCAAAAACGTGAATTGCTATCAAAAAATAATTAACTACAAAAATGTTGCCCATGATTGAAGCTATATTTTGGTATATAAATATTAAAAATTGGCCAAAAACCCACTGAGTTAGAAAGTTTTGAAGTTAAGTAACTTTTTTTCAAAAAATTTTTTTTCAACTTTTTCCAAAAACCACTTATATCTCGAAACCCACCACTCTTATCAAAAAACGGTCAACTACAAAAATGATCTACATAAAATTTCCCACAAACCTAATCAAAAATAATTAAAACTCCCACTCACCTTCCGGACTCATATGCGCCTTTAAACACAGCTGAAATCGACAAGCCCTGCATTTTGCTCGTTTCCCTGCATTCATTGGACACTGACCACCTCGTTCGCATACGAATCCTTTTCTCGATTGGACCGTCCGTGAGAAAAAAATCTTGCATCCGCCACATACAGTACCCCCGTAGTGTGACGTCGCACCCGCGTGACCACAAACTTCACAAAGTTTGATTTTCGGCACGGCGGGAGGCTGAAAATGGACAGAATTTTAGGTAAGAGATGGAAAACGCGTCAAAGGTGCGCCAGACACTCAAAATAAATACAATTTTAGATTTTGAGCCACAATTTAGTCTAGAATCCAAAAAATCAAAAAAATTTTAATTTTTGAAAATTTTCAGAAAAAAATGTGAAAATCTGAAAAAATTTACAAAACTCAATTTTTTTCAAAAACGCGTCAAAGGTGCGCCAGATAGTCCAAATTACTCAAATGTTATTTTTTCATAGACAAAAGCTGGTTCGGTGACCACAAAATTGAAATTGAACAAAATTTGAAAGTTCAAAAAATTTCAGTACAAAAGTTCAAAATAACCTGAAAATCTGAAAATTTTAATTATTCTCAACAGCGCGTCAAAGGTGCGCCAGATTGTCAAATTGACTTTTGAATCAAAATTCGCGTCAAATTATAGCCTAGAATCCGTGAAATAGAAAAATATTGAACTTTTGAAAAATTTCAGAAAAAATCTGAAAATCCGAAATTTTTAGATTTTCAGTTTTTTCAAAAAAAACGCGTCAAGGGTGCGCCAGACACTCAAAATAAACATAATTTGTAATTTCTCGCCAAATGTTTCTAATTTACTCAAAAATCCGAAAAATATTTAACTTTTGAACATTTTCAGAAAAAGTCTGAAAATCCTAAATTTTTAAGATTTTCAGTTTTTCTCAAAAACGCGTCAAATGTGCGCCAGACACATATATTTTTGGTTTTTCATCATTATATCCACAAAACGAACGTCTAAAATCAATAATAACTGAACAACCCAAAAACGCGCCAACGGCGCGCCAGACGGAATTTAGCGTGATCTAACTCAAATTTTCCGAATTTTCTAGTATTTCTTACCATTTTAAGTCTTTCAACAACCGAGGGACCAGGATCTGGATCAGGGGACGCAAGGGCGCTAGACGGTGTGGTCTCCGGGGATGATTGGGACATTGGGCCGAATTTTTGTGTCGGCGATTGAAAAAAGTCGTACGGTGGCGGGGGATAGAAGACGTTGTTGGCGGGATTCAGATTCAGATGAAATTGGTGATGGCGTTCAGGAGGGTACTTGTGATGAAGTAACATATTGGTCAACATTATCCTGAAATTTCATATTTAAAGAGAAAAGAGGGAGGGGAATCAACAACAAACATATTTTTTCGATTAGCTTGGAGATAAACGGATAATCTTGGGGGTAAGCACGGTTTTTGGACAGGATTGATCATTGGTGACGGATCGGGGAGAAGGAATGGGTTGGGGAGACGCAGAGAAACTAGAGTCTCTCGTTGTCTGTCACTCGTCTCTCATTCACTTCTGTAAGGCTTATATCTCAAAAATGGGCGGAGCTAACAGAAAATTTTTAATTACAAAAATGATCTACGTAAAATTCTGCACATTTTTGTAGTTGATCACTTTTTGATAGCACCGCTCGTTTTCGAGATACATGTCTTGGAAGATTGAAGATAACGAGAGACGCAGAGAAGCTAGAGTGTTTCGTTGTCTGCGCCTCTCTTATGGGCGTTGAAGAGGGATAACTTGGAGGGGTAAAGAGATAAAAAAATGAATTTCATTACAAAAATAATCAGCTTCAAATTATCTATAATTTGGTGTAAAAATCCTTAGAAAATGTTCAGAAATTGTAGAGTTACAGCGATTTGAAATCTGAAAATGGAGAATTGGCTATATCTCGAAACTCGCTGCACTTATCAAAACGTTTTTCACTCCAAAAATGATCACCGTAAATTTTGGAATCCAACCGTAGTTTTTTCATTGAAATCGGTTCAAAGCGCACTGAGATACAAGCAAGGAGAGACGCAGAGAATGGAGAGTGTCTCGTTGTCTGCGTCACTCCTTCATGAAACTTTGAATGTCTGTAACTCTATGGGGTTTGGGTGGTTTTGTGAGATTTTTATAGCAAATTGTAGGAAATTTTTTGGTGATTATTTTGGTAGTAAGATTTTTTAAAGAAACTAAGAAATCCGTTGAGATACACTTGTTTGAAGTCAAGATTCATGTAATTGCTGTATCTCAAGACCCATTATGCCTACAAAAAAGATTTTTATACCATTAAACGTAAAATTTTACGCAGATCATTTTTGTTGTTGACCACTTTTTTCTATCTCTTCAGGCAAATGAGATACCGCGTCTCAAAGTTTCAGCTAGACGCAGACAACGAGACACTCTAGCTTCTCTGCGTCTCTCCCAACTTTGATGGCTTGTATCTTAGGGCGCTTTGAGCGGAATTTCATAAAAACACTACGGTTGATTAGGAAATTTTACGGGGATCATTTTCGTAGTTGATCACTTTTTTGCAGGTGCAGACAATTTTGAGATAGGACCGAGTCTCCAGTTTCGGATTTCAAATCGCTGCAACTCTACAATTTCTAACTATTTTTAAAAGATTTTTACACCAAAATGTAGATAATTTGAAGTTGATTATTTTTGTACTAAAAATAACCATCTTTCTATCAATTCACCCCTTCATGTTATCCCCTTCAAAGCTCCTTAGGAGTGACGCAGACAACGAGACACTCTCGTTTCTCTGCGCCTCTCGTTATCTTCCAAGCCTCATATCTCAAAAGAGGGCGGTGCTATCAAAAAGTGACCAACTACAAAAATGTGCAGAATTTTACGTAGATCATTTTTGTAGTTGACAACTTTTTTGTATCTCTTGAGGGTTTTGACATAACGCGCTTCAAAGTACATCGAAGTGAACCAGAAGCGCAGACAACGAGACACTCTCGTTTCTCTGCGTCTCTCTCTTTCTTCCAGAACTTACTCGAAGTAATGAGAGACTAATCCCGAGTCAAATCGTACGATTAAGAGGAGAATTCTGAATTTCAGGAAATGATCAAAATCAAAAATAAAGCATCTGACCGTCAATGCATCAATGATTACGAACGGATCATCACAACTCAGAAATTTTCGAAAAAATAAGAAATAAAGTGAGTGGGTTAAGTAAGTGAGAGATTAATTAGGTCATAAGTTCTTGTTTATTTTCTCTCTTTTGATTTGATCTACACTAATTATTTAGATTTCTTCGAATAACGGATTATGGTAGTGTCTCCGGCGGTCAGGGGTGACAATCTGACAGACAGAAACATCAATGATCAAATGATGTGTCGGGTGGTGTGAGGAGGAGGATGGGACAGAGAGAGAGGGTCCTAAATATGGGGGACTAAAATTTCAGAAAAAAAATTCAAAAAAAAGTGCATTTTGAAAAATTTTGAAAAATTTCTGCACAATTATCTGAAAATTTCAGTGCAAAAAACGCGTCAAAAGAGCGCCAGATGATTGAAATTTTGATAATATGTGGATCTAGGAGTCAGAACTTGGTCGAGTGGACGAGAATACATATTCTCAAACATTTTCAGAAAAATACTCGAAAATCTGAAAATTGTCTGAAAATCTTTTAAAAACTATTTTTCTCAGAAACGCGTCAAAGGTGCGCCAGATAGTCCAAATTGCTAAAATTTCATGTTTTAGTGGTTTGGCGACCAAAGGAACAGATAAAATTCTGAAAATTTTAAAAATTCAAAAAATTTCAGCACGAAAATCTGAAATTTTGAAATTTTCAGTTTTTCTCAAAACGCGTCAAAGGTGCGCCAGGCAGTCGAATTTGTTTTTAAAATCAAAACTCGCGCCAAAATTCAGTCTAAAAGCAAAAAAGAGAGAAATAAGAAATTTTGAAAAATTTCTGAAAAAAATCTGAAAATCCAAATATTTTTCGGTGTTCATTTTTTCTCAAAAAAGCGTCAAAGGCACCCCAGTCACTAAAAAAATTCATAATGTAAAAAACGCTAAACGGATTCTTAAACAATCTCAAACATTTTGAAATTTGCTAAAAAAATTTTCGAAAATTTTTCAAAAAAAAAAATTTCAAAAAAAGTTTTCCAGAATGTTCTCCAACTTTCCAAATTTTCCTTTTTCTATCTCCTTCCTTCCATCTCCTAGTACATACAAATTCTGATCTTTTGATTCCAATCCGATCCCCTTTTCTCCCGCTCATCTTCATTTTACGTCATTCGTCGGGGGGCTCTGTGAGGTCTGAGACACGGCTGGCGTGTCGTTGACGCGTTTTTTAAGAGGGTGGTCTGTCGGATAGCGTCATATTAACTACTCATCTAGTCTGGCGCGCCTCACACGCGTTTTTTGTTTTGAGTGTGGTGATCATTGAAATTTCAAACATTTTAAGCTTTAGGCGGATGGATTTTAGGAAGTTTTCATGAAGGGGGTGTCTAATGGAGAGATCATCTTCAGAAGATTCCTGGTGTGATCATTGGGATTGAGGGGAAAACGCGCTGAAGGCGCGCCAGATAGCGGAGGAAAATTGAAAATTGGGGGATTTTGAAGGGAATGAAGATACTTTATAAAATGGTTTTTATCAAAAAAATTTCTCCAGATTAAAAAAAAAAGCGTCAAAGGTTCGCCAGACAGAGAAATTTACTTTCAGATCAAAATCCGCGTCAAACTATAGTATAAAAACTAAAAAAACAGAAAAATGAATTTTTAAAAATCCGGAAATCCGAAATGTTTTTAGATTTTCTGTTTCTCTCAAAAACGCGTCAAAGGTGCGCCAGACTATCAAATTTACTTTTGAATCAAAGTTTGCGTCAAAAAATAGTCTAGAAGCTAAAACGAAAAAACAATGAATTTTTGAAAAAATTTCAGAAAATAATCTGAAAATCCGAAATTTTTTCGATTTTCAGTTTTTTCAAAAACGCGTCAAAGGTGTGCCAGACACTCAAATTAAACACAATTTTAGATTTTGCGCCAAAATTTAGTCTGAAATACGCAAAATTGAAAGTTTTTCAATTTTTGAAAAATTTTGATTTTCAGTTAAAAACAATCACTGTTTCCACCAAAATGTATCGAATCAAAAATTTTCGCACCACGAAATCTACCGTATCTCGGTCAGGTTTACGGTGAGACCCATAAAAATGCTATTTTTAAAATCTACTCGTCAGTCCGGTTCGAATGAGTATAATCATGAATATTTTCTGAAAATTTTCAAATAGAGGCATGATTATACTCGTTTGAAAGGTCCTGACACGCTGATTCTAAAAAAATAAATTTCATGAGTCTCGCCGCAAATCTGACAGAGTTACGGTAGTTTGAACATTTTCGAAAATTTTAGAAAATTCTCGAAACTCTGTAACTTCATCAATTTTACCGTTTTCAGTCTAAAATTGTTTTTGGGGCTCAAAATCTCTACAAGACCTTAAAAACCTACCTCCAAAACGCGTCAACGGCGCGCCAGCATCGGAAGTCCAAAATTATTATTCCAAGTAACAACACGAGTCCTGCTCTTTTTATACCTTCACAAAAATTAATTGTTTTGACAACTTGTGTATGAAAACCACACTCACACACAGGACACTGTTTTTCCAGACCAACTTTTGTCAAGTTTACGTAAATAATTCTGGGAATAGAGTATTCTCAGGTGGAAATCCCAGCCGACAATAGAAAATTGACAAGAAAAATCACGAAAATTGGGGTAAAGTAATAATAATAATCAAATTAATTGTTTTTGGTCTGATCCCAATATATAGGTCAAGTTTACGCATGGCGGAGTACAACGGGCGGTACAAATTCTCTTTTTTGTCAAAAAATTTTATTTTTTATATTTAATTGCGTCATTAGGCGGTGTACACCGGAAGTCAATGTTCTAATCATTTTTTATCTGGCGCGCCGTCGGCGCTGTTCTCAGTCAGCTTCCAGTCCCATTGTCTTCAAAAACTCAAGGACTATCTGGCGCACCTTTGACGCGTTTTCTTTCATTTAACTGTTCACTGATAAAGGTTGGAGAAAATTAAGCACCTTGAGAAAAGAAGTTTTGTATTTCTAGTGGAAGATCATCTTTAGATCTCATGATCACTGGTCTAGTTGGTTATGACAAAAAGGCGTCAAAGGTGCGCCAGATTTTTGAGAAATGAGAGTATGTTATGTTGGGTTGAAATATGATGAGCTTTGAGTATGTGTAAATGAATAAGATTGGGAAAAAACCGGATAATTCTAGTAAAAATGCGTTAATCTCCAAAAACTCGAAAAGAGTAAGCGAGGAATCAAGTGAAATTCTTGTCCGAGAGGACTACACGGGGGTCGCTTGGAAAAACCCTTCCATCGAAGCAGTTTTTGAGTCAAGAACACGGGAATAGTTGTCTAACAAGGGAAGTACACGACGGACCGAGTTGAACTTTTTCTATAAATTTGACCATAGATACTTTCGACCCTGCTGATTCCAAATCTGCAATAAAAATCTGCTAAATGCTCACGTAAACCAAGTTATGACCCGTCAAACTTGCGCTTCTACAGTACAAGTGTCGATGAAAACGTGAAAAGGTTAAGAACGTGAACAAATTAAAACGTTTGACGGGTCATAACTTGGTTTACGTGAGCATTTAGCAGATTTTTATTGCAGATTTGGAATCAGCAGGGTCGAAAGTACCAGAGGTCCAACTGTAGAAAAAGTTCAACTCGGTCCGTCGTGTACTTCCCTTGTAGCATATGTCTTAATAATAAAAGTTTCCTAGAATTGTCGGAAATATCGGAATCTGAAAAGAAGACACTTCAGTCCTCCTTAAATCTAAATTTAAAATATATCGGACTACTTTTTTTTTCCAGATCCAAAACCAGGCGGTTTGAAGTGACAGAATCAAGCAAGTCATTGTAAGTGTGAGATATTCAAAATTGCTAAACCTGGGATGAATGTTTGTCCAAAAATGTCTAAAAACTAGAAGAAACTGATTCTATCCTCACTGCGATTGTCATAATTCTGACAATTTCTTTCGTTTTCAGTTGAAAATGTGTAAGAGGGTGTTACGGTATTGTCCCAAAAAGTGAATTTTTAATGAATCATTCCGATCAAAAGTATAAATCCATTTTTGTAGTTGACTACTTTTTTGTACGGACACTCCCTACCAAGTTACAAATCGACAAAGTGATCTCTATCTCAAATCGACTAATGTCAGTGCAAAATATAGTGATTTTTGAGCAGTCGTTTCAAAATTTGCGGTTAAGGCTCTGCAATAGTACTACAGTAAGAATTGACTTGCTAAATCCTTAAAATTGAAAATATCAAGAAGCAATCGACCAACCTGATTCCTTCTATATGAATTCCAATAGTCAGATTCTTTCTAATCCATTTTTGACCACCACCTCCACATACAATACCAGGAATATACTTTTAATATCAACCAAGAAAGAAGCCCCGAAATTCTAAAGCTTAAAGTTTATTAACCAGAAAATCTAGGCCCCGCCCACTCCAATCAAATAAACAGCTGATCAAATGATGATTAGATGGAAAACCTTGTAATGTTACAGCAGTGTGATGTGTCTGTTGTTCATTCTCATATTACATTTTCACAATATACATATATATATATATATATTTGCACCAGAATTTCCACCAAAAGAGAGGGGAACTTTATGGAAGAAAATGTGTGTAGTTTGAAATAGATGGATAGGGGGATAAGCTAGTATTAGTCACTGCTTCTTCGTTCGATGTATAATTTGGGTGGGAAAAGTTGGGGAAAGAGAAAAGACGGAAAATGGTGGGAAATTGACGTAGAGAGATGGGAAAATGAGCAAAATTTGATATTGGTTTGAAAAACTTCAGATTTTCAGTCAACAGTCAAAAAATCACTGTTTCCACCAAAAATTGCAAAAAACCTCGAACCTCTTTGACGCGTTTTTGGGGGTAGGTCTTGGTAAAGATTTTTAGGGTCTTGGTAGAGGTTTTGAGCTCCAAAAACAATTTTTGACTAAAAACGGTTTAAAAATGCACATTTTAAGCCTAATTTCGTACTTGTAGCATCAAAAATGATAAAGTTACAGAGTTTCGAAACTTTTGGGAAATGTTCATCCTACCGTACCTTGGTCAAATTTGCGGTGAGACCCATAAAAATTACATTTTTGAAATCTCCGCGTCAAGCCGGTTTGAATGAGTATAATCATGCTATGTTCTGAATTTTTCATTTTTTTGGTTATTTTCTGAAAATTTTTGAATATAGGCATGATTATACTTGTTTGAAAGATCTTGACGCGCTGATTTTGGAAATACAAGTTTCATGGGTTTCTTCGGGAATCTGACAGAGTTACGGTAGAAAATGGAGTTTGAAAATTTTCGAAAAGTTTCGAAAATCTGTAACTTCATCAATTTTTGTGATACAAGCACGAAAATAAGCTTAAAATGTACATTTTTGAACCGTTTTCAGTCAAAAATTGTTCAAGGTCTTCAAAATCCGTTGTTTGTTTATGAGAAAATGTGCAAAAATGGAGTTTTAAAATTAATTTCTGGAATTGCTTTCTATTCTCATGGGAATTTCAGAACTTTTTGAAAAAATGCTGAAAATTCTTTCCGTTTCTGAAACACCGACATATTATCCTAAAAGCATGTGAGAAAAAATGTAATTGAACTTTTAATAATTTTTTCTTTTTGCGCCAATCCACTTTTATGATATTACACCTGCACATACATGTTTATTTTTTCTTTTTTGAAAGAAAGGCTAAGAAATCAAAATCACGTTTTCGTATTCATATATAAATGTATATATATATATATATATAAAGTGTTCTCTGTGAGAAAAAACTGAAAAAAAATTGTAAGAATATCTATCAAATTGTCTCCTGAGGGAAGAAGAAGTATTTGTACATACAAAGAAATCAAGACACAAATAATACAAGAGGAACAATAAATTGTATCAGATCACACAAAAACTATAGAGGGAGTAGAAAATGAGCAGATGTTAGTTTTACAGACCAAAAAAATGAGAAATGAAGAAGGAAACTCAAAAAATCAAAATGTTGAGATAAAGAAACTTTATTCTAGACGCATACAGTATTGGCCATAAAGAATTGCAGTTTTTAGTTGAAAATGGTCAACTTTGTAACTGTGACACGGCCTTCCTGATAGTCTCACAATATTGATTGTTTATGGAGTGTATAGATCAAAAGTAGAGCTTCATTTTTGTAGTTGACAATTTTTTTGTACGAGCACATTCTAAGAAGTTATCAATCGTCAAAAAAATTTCTAGCAATTTTTGCTGTTTTTCAGTGCTAAAATGTGAAATTTAATTTTTGAGTTGTATACATTGACTGCCTGTAACTTCTTAGGATGTGCCCGCACAAAAAAGTTGCCAACTACAAAAATGAAGCTTTTCTTGTGATCTACACACTCCATGAACAATCGATATTGTGAGACTATCAGGGAGGCCGTGTCACACTCACAAAGTTGACCACTTTTAACTAAAAACTGCAAGTGTCGCATTCTTTATGGCCAGTGCTGTAGGTATTCTAAAAATCGCTCTAATCAAGTTTTTAAGGTTAAAATTGTCTTTTTCATCTCAAAAATGACATATTTGTCAGTTTTCAGACCTCAAAACCGAAAATTTCAGTCTAAACTCACTTCAACAAGAGGAAATCAAATTTTCAGCCCAAAAAATAAAAAATATATAGATTTTCAGCTAAAAATAGTCGATTTCGTATCAAAAACCAAAAATTTTTGCCTGGAAGTCGTTTTTCAGTGAAAAATTACAATTTCAGATGTTTCATAATGTAACTACTGATTATGCTGAAAATACGCAACTTTTAGACTCAAAAATAGGCAGAATTTCCATTCTCCTGACTCAAAATAAGCTTAGGTAGAAGAGTTTTTCCCAGAGGACCCGTGTACTCCTCTCGGACAAGATTTTCGCTCAATTTCCTGTTTCCCATCTTTTTTCTACAAAATTTTGCAGTTTTTCTCTATTTTTTGGATATAAATGTTGGATATATTAAAAGATGCAGGCGCCTACGCGTCAATTCAAAAATCGAATTCCGCTCAACTTTGTTCGCAATATTCCGAAAATGAGAAAATTAAAGCTGGGACGATCACTACCGTAACCATCATGGTTGTGTATATTGTTAGCTCACGCCAGCATAAAATGATTCTTGATTTCTGGAGAAAAAAGCTGTAAAAGTTTGCTAACAACACGAGATTTCGTTTCAAATTCCTGAATTTCCAGTATGAAAATCGTAAAAGCAAAGTTATTTCCCCCATCTTCTCATCATCAGTTTCTCACCAGAAAATATCAAATTTTCGCTATTTTTCAATGAGAAACATCCTGAAATATAACATTCTCGTCTCCACTTAATACCAGGTTTCTCAAAAAACCCAATGCTATAATTAAGTTGCTGACTACATACATACACATAATTAGATCAAGTCTCCGTAATTATACATAGAAAACATTCTGTTTTGTGATATTGGTCCTTTGATTTATACCGAAAGGGACATCCGGACACACCGACAGACAGATGGAAAATTTCAGGGAAACTTAGAGAAAAAAGACGATTATAAGAAGAGGAAATGAGGAAGAAGTGATGGTGACTAATCTAGTTGTATCCGCCCGTATAAGGAAGCGATCTCATCTCAGAAGCAAAATGAGGAAATCCGGATAAATGGATTCAGCGACAGACATCAGTGTCAGAATGATTCTACGATTGGTTTTAAAGAGAAATGGTGATCAACTTTTTTCTAAAAATCTTGTCCGAGAGGACTACACGGGGGTCGAATGGAAAAATTTTTCCACCAGAAACTTATTTCGAGTCAGGAGAACGGGAATTGCGGTGTTTGTGTCAGTAATAAAAGTTTTTAGAGTTTTCTTAATTATCTAAATCATCTGCAATTAAACAATTATGACACTTCCGTCCTCTAACCAACTAAAACTACGATATTTGGACGTCTATCAAATCAAAAACAGCAAAGATAATGAACATCCGGACTCCCAGGACACACAGACACCTAGCGCTTCCCTGAAAAGGAAATCAAGTCACACGACACATCGAAGAGGAAAAAATAACACTCAATTTTCCTCTTCCTCGTGGGGAAAAATATAAAGGTGACTAATCCCCCCCCTCTGGAAAAAAGTGAGAAGGAAAAAATAACAAGCAGAAATCAGAAAACATCAATTTTTGATAAGCGACCGACTATTTTTTGTACATAGTCAGTGATTCGATGGGAACGTTTTTTTCTTCAAGACCCTAGGTGGGGGATGTTGATGAGAACGGAAATGTTATTGTATAGTTCGTTAATGAGGAACGGCGGGATGTGTTTTCGAGGTATTATCAGAATAGTAGTAGTGATATGGAGATGAGATTTTGGGTTTTTGGTTTTCATTCATATGTACATGCCCGAGGGAACACCGTAAATACACAATGAAGATCATTAATTTGCACAGGGTTATGTTAATACGGAGTATACGGTAATGCCATGAATGCAATTTGTTTTCCAGTGAAACTGGAAGAGGCGTGTGCACTATTGACGTACTAATGGGCTCTGATCTTTGTATCTGCATGTGATCGTACGGTTTAGTCTGAATGACGGCAACTGGTAATCTTGGCACACTACCGTAATTATGTTATAAGATGAAAAATATATTAAAATGTAGATCTCAACAAGTTCTATAATTGTGATTTACTACTTTCCAGATGGCAACTTGTTAATATATCACAGACCGGGCTATAGTGGTTTTTTCAGTAAATTTTGCGTTTTTGGCATTTTACCCGATTCGCGGTACATTAACAACGAGCCATCCGGGTTGTGATAAGTCACAGACATAAAACTCGCCGAGATCTACATTTTGGTATATTTTTCAACTGTTCATCACAGAAATAAAGGTTTGATCTCCAAGCCTGACCAACAATTGAGCTGACGATCAGTGATAACCCAACAGTTTTTCGAAATTGTTCAACACGAAAATAACTTTCTGCCAAGTACTGTAACTGCTGAAGTTGGAAAATAATGACCATATGAAAACACATTTTGAGCCAGACCTTACAAAAGTATAACAACTCTTCCCCCAAAAAATGTAAAAACTAGCTTTCTGACCACATTTCTGATAGGAAATGACGCCAATGCTTGCTCGCCCGAGACTGCTCGTAGATCCGCATGAAATGTTAGTAATGAACAGGTTGGAAGGGTCAGAAACATCGCAAAACATGAAAGCCGGGATTTGAGAATAGTGAAAACCACCTAATCATGAAATATAACCCCCTTATCGTTCCATTTTAGTGCAAAATAGAGTGATTTTTTAGGTGCTCCCTTAATAAAATGACCATTACTCTGTAGAGAGTGTCCGTACAAAAAAGTGGTCAACTACAAAAATGTAGCCCGTGATTTTTTCTATACAACTAATAAACACATTGTGATTTTTGAAAGAGCACGGGACTCCACGACTAGATCAAATGATCAAATCTTTTTGTTTATCAAAGAACCACTAC
This sequence comes from Caenorhabditis latens, assembly GCA_002259235.3. NCBI lineage: Eukaryota > Metazoa > Nematoda > Chromadorea > Rhabditida > Rhabditidae > Caenorhabditis > Caenorhabditis latens. The sequence goes on from CM056095.1 coordinate 16,210,790, forward strand.
TTTGACACAAATCAGAAAAAAACTTCGACTATGTTATTATTACACGAGTAAGTTGAAAAAACCAAACTAATATGTAGTTGCGATAACTAAAACACGCCTATTATTAAATTTTGTTCTGTAAATTGAATGTTTGGTTTTCAATGTATGGCTGAACTGAAAATTGAATAAAAGGAAGTTGGGCTACGTGATTTTTTTCATTTTTTTAAAAGAATAAAGTTTATTTTCTTTTAACATGAAAGGCTTTACTTCCTGAAAATGTTTAAAAAGACCGAAAAAATTGAGGAAAAAATCCAGGTGGAAAAAACAGAAAAAAATGAAAGATCATTGAAAGAAGTGTGATCTTACAAAAAAGCAGAAAGAAGTAATTCCACTCAAAAATAACCTGAGAATTCTGAATTTTTGAGTCCGGAAACCCCTAAAACCCTGATTTTCGCAAAAATCTGGATTTTGACATGAGCAGTGGTGGCCGAGTGGTTAAGGTAGACAGAAAGGAGTGGTAGGAGAGCAACCAGGGTTCGACCCCGCGTGGGGTAAAAAGTTTTTTGTTTTTTGGTTTTTGAGTTTTTGAACGTTCTAAAGTAATAAACGTTCATTTCTTCTTTCGTTTTTCGTTTTTCGAAAAACAAAAATTTTCAAAAAAATTTCAAAAATTTTTTTTTCAAATAACAAAAAACTATGGTGAAGCCGTTCTGACATGTGCTCACTAGTCTTATAACCAGACAGAATATTTGTGACGACAGTGTCCGAAAGTGCTGAAATCGAGGGGGCTGGGGGGCTGAGATCAAGTATTAAGAAAGAAGTCTGCTACTAATCCTGTTATATATATAATATATGTTACAAAATTGAAAGGGGGACTGGGATTAGTAAGGTTGTCCTATTTTTGCACTAAAAATATAAAATAATATTCTGATTTGGTGGTGAGAGGCGCTAGATTATAGAGTAACTGACAGGGTAAAAAATTGGTAAAAAATAGAAAATGGGGTGAAAAGGTACCCCGACCTGTTTTTTAAAATAAAATTTATATTTGTCAGATAGATAAAATCCAGGACTACATTTTTGTAATTGACAGTTTTTTGTTATAGTTAGCTCGTAAAAAGTTATGGAGGCTGGGAGAGACCGCACTACTCAATTGAAGAAGAATGGTGTATTTGGACGGTCTTATATCTTAAGTCATAACTCGACAGGTAGGGTTTGTACGAAAAAGTGGTCAACTACAAAAATAAAGGCCTAAGTGTGATCTTCACAGACAATATAAATTAGAATCCTAATAATTATACTGGGACACCGCAAAATCACTTTGGAATTTTTCTCAAATTTTCAGTTATTCGAAAGTTTTCGAAATATGGGATCTTTCAAACGTTAATGTTTCAATTAACAGATAATTTGTGTCTAACACATCCGTGCAGTAAGATATACAATTTGGTATTTTTCAGTTGAGAATGACATATTTTGAGAGGGTGTTACGGTATTCCTGATTGTCCCTAAAAGTAAATTACGTATAAACCATAGAAAACAAAGGTAGATCTTCATTTTTGTAGTTGACAACTTTTTTGTACAGACACTCTCTGGAGAGTTATGACCATGAAAGCTCAAAAATCTCAAAAAGGACGATTTGAGGGAGAAATTACTTTGACGATATGTACCTTGCTAGGAAGTGCCGGTACAAAAAAGTTGTCAACTACAAAAATGAAGAACTACTTTCGTTCTGTATGGTTTATACATTTTTTACTTTGTAGGACAATCCTTGATACCGTAACACCCTCTGGCCATTTTCAACTAAACAAGGAAAAATTCGATTACGGTAATGTATCTTGCTACAAAATGTACAAAATAAAAACACTTCCAAATCTAGCACAAAAAAAAAAAGAAATCTTCGTCACATCAAATCCCTCTTCCTAATCTCATTCAAACTACCTGCATACGTCTATCAAATCCGTGAGAGCCTAAGACACATCCCACATTTCTTGTTAAAAGAAAAAAGAAAATGACTAAGGTTTCCCAGTATAAACGTGATGTATAATAACATTTACTATTTTTAGCAGCTTGTTAAAAATATTTTTATTCTGTAGATCATGAGAAAACTTTTTTCAAGAAACATGTGCATATGTAACATGGGAAAGAAAAAGAACAACTAATTGAATTTTTGGTTTCTGATTTGGTTTTTTCAACTTTTTTTGGTCTAGAAAATATATATTTTTTTAAGTTTCCAGATTTTTAGAGTAAATTCGTAAAACTACCTAGAGCTTTGTGTTCAGCGCCACTCCTTAACCATTCAGCCAGAGACTGAAAATCCGGATTTTCAGACTAAAAACTGATTATAGGTTGTTTTAGACCCAAATTTTCATATTTTTCAGACAATTCTCCACCAGAAACACACGTTTCCGCTCAAAATAGGACAAAACCAAAAAAAATTTGAAAAAGAAGATTTTTCGGAGATTCTATCATCCCGCTTATGCGCATTAAGCCATGAGCTAATCCTCTTTTCAGCTCAATTTCACTTTTTGTGAGATTTCTGATTTTCTGATTTCTTGTTGTTTGTTTGGAAGACGTCGTCATCACCTTTCAATAGAGCATGAATAGAGAAATTGATGAGATATCAAAGTTTTTTTTCATATTTGAAAAAAAAATCAAGGAAAGTAGGGAATTACAAATAAATGGGGGAAATTTGAAGTGATTTGAGCAGATTTTGAACCGTCTGTCGCGGTCGCGTCGCGGTTTTTGAATCTGACAATGAACGCTTCACAAAAGTTGGTCGTTTTATAGTTGCTAGCGCTTTGAAAATGATTTTTCTCCAATATGTCGATCTCACACCGGCTGAGTGTTGCTTCATTTGATAAATTTAACTCCCTATGGTTCGTCCACGTTGTGAGCAAAAAGTTTGGCTGAGTGGCTTCACTAGAAAAAGATAATCAAATCAAATATAACCGAGTATATCCTCTTTCAGATTGTTTCTCGTGATTTGTTTGTAAGCGTCCCTAAAATTCTGCTGTTTTACAATGACGAAAGTCGTCGGAAGTCGGAATTCCTACCATCTGTGCATGTTAAGTCATTTCCAGTGAAAAACAGTCACATCTGCATCCCTCCTCAAGATAAACCCCAAAAGTTCCCATCCTCTTTTCCCCCCTTCCGCCTAGGAGCTCAAATTTATGACATTTTCTGACAGGCTACCGACAAAAAAGACCCATTAACCTTCTTATATCCGTCAGCTGTTTTCGGTAAGTTTTGAAATGTGCCTCACAACTAAAGATTAATCATCGAACTTCCCTCGTCACCCGTTTCTCAGCCCCGTGCTCAGATTTATGGCTCTCCCCCTTTTCCATACCGCCAACAGCTGTCCCATACTGTTTTCGGAAAACCAGATGTGGAGAAGAAGATAAATGACTGTTTTTCACCTTTATGAGAAATATGGGGTAATTTCTCATGGACCGTCATCATGACCACCGTAATATATGACACTTTATGGAGATACTGTAGAAAGCCTGGGGGCGGAGTCTAAAGGACTCTTAACCACATAGTTATGTAAGATGTACTAACGGAATGTGCGTCTGAGATTGATTTTGATTTTATTTGAATTCTAATATTTTTCTATATTTGTATTTATTGGATGTTGAGAGGTTAGTTTTCTAATGTTCCAATTAAAATTACTATCATTTTTCAAAAAAAATGGCCTAGCTTTTTCTTTATCATCTACCGTAAATATGTCTTTCACATAGGGAACTTGCATTTTCAATTAAAAAAAACAACTTTATAGGAAATCTGAAAAAAAATCTGTAAATTGACCGGATTTTGAGTGAAAAATGTCCAAATATCTGAAAATTGTCTGAAGAACCTTCACTTGCATCCAGGGCCCCCAGCCACTTGAAATAAAGTTGGCTGAAAAATATTCAAAGTACTGTAGATGTGCATTTTTCCGTACGATTTTATGCAATAGTTTTTTTTTTCAAATTTTGCCACCTCTTCTGCTTTTTTCTTCTAAATCCGGTCAGATATGACAATTTGACGAGTGACGATAGTTTCATACACACATATTGAAATGATAATTTCAGGTGTTTCACTCGAAATTCACCACAAGCACCGGTTGCCTGTTTATTCCTCTCTGTGAAAATGTCCATTCCCCACTACACACTCCACCTATACTGTCGAGAATGTGGAATTCTCTACGAAAACGACTACTGTTTCTATGTGCACTGTTGTGCTACTCATTTGGGAGTTACCCCACTTCCACCGGTCATCACTCACACTGAATCCCATCCTGGTCGACTCCACGTCAAGCCCAGTCTTGTCCCGTTTGCCTAGTGCATTATCGATCAACGGCAGAACTTGTCGACCACATTCGTCTTCATCATCCGACAAGGAACCTACTGTTTCCGCGCACTCATCAAACAAGCCCGGAAGATTCCTCGAGTTTTGGACCCCGAACAGAAATTTTGGATACGAAGTAGAAAAAGAGGTAAGTATTTATTACATTTTTCACAATTTCTAGAGTCAAAATTCTTCTCTTTTTTGATATTCAAACCCTAAATTTGTCATTTTCAGATGTTGCGAGGAGAGAAACATCTTCAATTCCCACGATACCCAAAGACTCGCGACACCAAGTTCAAAACTATCGAGGCTTGCTTGGAGCATGTGGCTACCCAACACTACCATAAAGTATGGGAAGCGTCTCGTTCCGTAGTCTGCCGCAACTGGTCGCACCAGGAGAAATGGAGCATCTCGAAAGGACAGTCTTCACAACTCCCCAATTTTTGGGACAGTCACGAGATCCAATCAACGCGCCCGGGACCACTCCAAATAGAAGAAGGACGAACATTAATACCCTCTTCTCGATAGAATCAATCCCGCTTCCACCACCGCAATCATCGCCACAGCAACTGGAGCAGCTGTCCCCACTCTTCCATCAGCAAGCAATGGGGGAACTTCACCAGGAGCAGCTGATGGACTGTCGAAAAGCCGAAGAGGAAATCCCAATTTTTTATTAAGCAAGTTTTTAAAATGTTACTGAATGTTCTATAACTTTTTATGTATTCCACGCTCATATATTCTTTAAATTCTTTCAAATTTTGTGTAATCTTACCCTTATTATTATTCATATTTATAATCTTTATAATTCAACATGAAATAAAATAGATATCACGATTAAAATACCATTTTTATAGTGCACAACGCGCTCCGTCGCACAACAATTGGCACCGGGCCATATTCAAATTCTAAGTTTATTTGTCGCATCTTTCATTATACACCGCAACGCGACTCGGAAAAAATTCAACGCTTTTCGTTGAGGACCTTCCCTGTGAAAATACTGATATTGGTTTTTAAAAGATAATAGGGATCAGGGACAGACATCCGGACAAACAGATATACAGATCTGCAATTTATCGTCGCCTGACTCTTCGGGAAGCTCGTCTAACTGAAACATTGCCAAAAAATGTGATTTGCAGATGCACTGCTCGTTTTTTTCGATTTTATTCAAATTAAAAGGTAAAACTAGCACGGATGGACGGTAAGATGAAAAAATAGGTTAAAATCGATTTCTAGTCTGTGCATTTAGTGTTGGGCGACAAGTTTGGCCTTAAGAGAAGCTGGCATTTCTAGTGGTGGAGGACGTGGAAGGTTGAGAGCCACCTGAATAGTTCAATATAACCGTGAAACACGAGGTGGACCGCTCACTTTTACAGAATCATAGATAAACCATTGGAGGGCAGTGAGAGTTCCGATCATGATAATACGCGGTACAAGTCCCTTCCAAACTCCAGCAAATCCAAGATTCTTCAGAATCCCTCCGGCGGTCGCTTGAGAATCTTGGTTGAGCTTTGAAACTACAGTATCAGCTGGATGAGAAACGATGGCACAGAAAACTCCAGCAATGTACCCGGCGACGAACGTAACGATGAGTTGCTCACCCTTTGAACACTCGGCTCTTGGTTTTGGAACAACGAATTGATAGAGAGCCTCAACGGTCTTCTCGAAACAAGCGAACTTCATCATGGTGTACGGGATCTGTCTCATCCAGAGTGGTGGGAGGCCCTTATAGAATCCAGTGAGACCCTCGGTTCTGTAGATTAATGGGGCACATCCGCGAAGAGTCGGTGGTGCTCCTGGAGCTGTCTGGATACGAACTTTAGTAGCCTCCATTGGAGCAAGCAGAATATCGGCGAAGAACTCGGCTGAAGCGGAAGCAGCCAAGTAGAGAGACGTTCTGTAGAGATAGGCGTTCTCCTCTCCGAGCATATCGGCGTAAACGTTCTTGAAGACCTCATAGAATCCGAACTTTCCGAGTCCTTGAGCGGAATATCCGATGAGAGTTGGCGCCCATCCTTTCACGAGAGCACGAGCTCCCTCCTCGGCAACAGTGATGCGTAACCCAGAGGCAGTACTAGTATACTTTTCTGGATTGACCTAAAATAATAAAATATTTCAACTAAAAAAATCAAAACATGGTAGATTTTTGGCCGGTACTCTACATATGCTTTGAACCAATAATATGAAATTGTACCTGAATTCTGCACTTGACGAGATCAAGTGGAACCATTGCAGTGTGAGTGATTCCGCAGGAAAGCACTCCTCCGAAAGCACAGTAGGCATAGTATTTGCCAGTTCCAAACTCGACTTGTCCAGCTGTAATCAATGATATATCTTGTGTTTCTAACTAGGGAATGTTCCAGGCGTAACTCGGCCTTAGAATTTGGCTCATATTCTAATCAGTATTTCTCAACACGCTGATTCCGACTACTGTGAAAAAAAATTTCGCGCGCTGAAACAGTTTAGTGCAATTGTGAATATTTTTTTTTGAAAATCCGTGGCCAAACTTTATTTTTTTCACAGTATTTAATCCATTTTTGCAGAATGCTTCACTGAATCGAGATATATGCATTTTTAGTCATTTTCAGGGCGAAAATTGCATTTTTCAAGCTACTCAAAATCAATTCAAGACCCAATTCACGTAGAGTCCAAGACTACCTATGCAGACGCGCTCTATTTGCCAACGGTTACAACTTGTCGTAACGGTGAACTTTCGAAACTTCTGTGCATACCATGGTGAACATTAGAATTTATTTTTCACGTTGAATAAATTCTAATGTTCACCATGGTATGCACAGAAGTTTCGAAAGTTCACCGTTACGACAAGTTGTAACCGTTGGCAAATAGAGCGCGTCTGCATTGGTAGTCTTGGACTCTACGTGCCAATTATTTCAATTTTTTGGTAATACATGTAGATAAAGGTTGAAACAGCACATGGAAACGTTTTTTGATTAAAACACCTTCAAAGAAAGTTTAATCACAACTGTTTATCTGTTAAAAATGAAAGTAACAGAATTGGTTTACTGAAAGAAGTATGATTCTAACAGGAAAAAGAACTTACGGGCTGAAACTGCGCTGGCACAGTTTGCAGTTCTGAATGGCAGACTGAATGGATTCTGTTTAGCCGATTCGGACATCTGACTGAACACGGTCATAGTAGCCAAGAAGTGAAAGTTGAATATGAAACAAACTCGAATGAAATTGCATAATGGAAAAATATTCGAGAACTGATAATTTCTTACTGATGTCACTCCTAGAGTGTATGCTTTATGACCTGCACATCTTACTCTATTCTGGCATTGCGAAAATTCACAGAACGATTTGTTATCGGCTTATAATAAAAATTATCCTCAAATTTTTATTTTGAAAGTTTAATAAATGAAAAGAAATAATTAATAGTTTTCGAATAAGTTGCCTAACACTTCGGTACACTCAACATTTTCAACTGACCCAAATATGCAAATGCGGTGTAGTTGCGAAACGTCGCGGTTGCGAAATGGCTAGTGGCGAAATGTCGCGGTTGCAAAACCTTCGTGAGTTGCGAAATGTCGCAGTTGCGGAATGTCGCGGTTGTGAAATGTCGCGGAGCCAAAAACAAACAACTGTTCGATATATCCATAAAAAGTTCAATCCCTATAAATTCCTTTTTTTGTGGAGACTGAAAACATCAAATTCTATCACCTCCTCACTTTTCTTTTGACAAACAATAAGTTTTGTGAAGAAAAGGAAAAAAGTCCTTATCAGTATTTGTTTTATTTGTTCTCCCCACCATACAATGTGACTCAATTTCTTATTGATACTGAAACTATTGACCGTTAACAAGTGATTTTCTATTGAAATGTACATTTTCAGAAGAAAAACTAGTTATTCATTGCTTAGAGTGAGTGGGAAAGGGTAGAGTTGTGAAATTTTCGCTTTTTGTAAGTTTCCAGATATGCCTACTGCTACTACTGATAGAGACATGTCTTGCTCAGTTATTTGCAAAAAGTGAACCGTGTAAAGATGTCAATGGGGTGGAATTGAATTGTGAGTTTTTTTTTTCGGGAAGTTGGGGGAACAGACTAGTTTAGAAAAATGGGAATCAGAGAAAACATTTAGAGGAACGTTTTGTAAGTTGAAAACGTGAATAAAAATTCTGAGCTTATTGGAAAATTTAATTGAATATCGAATTTGCTGAGTTTTTTTTTATCAATGCACGGTCTCTCACATAGCGAAAAGGAACTGCAAGAAGCCGATTTTTTCAAGTTTTAATTCAATTGTTTTACTTTTGCACTGAAAATCCAGTATTCCCTGGTTTTCAGACGTCGCAATGAATGAAAACAGGTCCCATCCATCAGATAGGTAGAAAATGAAATTCTCTATATTATGAGCCAAAAATCGAGAACTTTGGTCGAAAAATGATTTTTTGATAAAGGAAAACGAATTATCAGAAAACCATGATTTTCAGCTATTTCTATTTCAGACAACAACTTTTTTTCTGAAAACTGTAACAGTTTCAGAAAATACGCAACTACATAATGAGCAATTTTTATTGGAAAATTTTTTCAGTTTTTTTAATGTATCCGTCAGCTTTTTACCAAAGTTTATATTTCTGGCTCAAAAAATTTCAAAAATTTCTGTGAATGATATTTTAGAACAATTTGAGGATGATTTTCGTGTTGTTCACAAAATTTCCAAAGTTTCGAGTCCCATATTGACCCATTTCTGAGCATTTTTAGTTTGGTGGCCTAGAGAACTCAAATTTTGGATTTCTAGACCACCAGCCTCAAAGTGATCAGAAGTAGGTGAATATGGGGTTCAAAACTCTGGAAATTCTATGGAGAGTTCAGAAATCGTATCAGTTTTAAAATTGGTGGCTAAGAGCTTTCTAGAGTTCAAGATTTGAGAGTTCCAAGCCATCAAATTTGAAAGTCAGTGATTTTTGCGCATGAAATGTAAAATGTATCTATTTTTCTAGTTTTAACGTATTCTTTTGTCTAAAACCTTTACAAAGAGAAAAACGGCTCAAATTAATGGAATTTTGGGATTTCAAAAGTTTGATTTTCAAAATTTCCACAAAATTTAACGTTTTTCGGAAAAAAATAACTGAATTTTCAACAAAAATTAATAATGGTTTTCCAGGTCCCAGCAACTTCATCTACTATTTCGAATGCTGCGCAAATGAATGCTGCCTGAGGACGCAGGTACTTTTATTTTTCAAAATTTTATTCGAAATTTTATTTCAATTTTAATTTCCAGGTCCTTCCCGCTATTCTCATCGGTATCGCCGCAGTCATCATGACATGTTTCTGTTTGGTTTCTTGTGTAGCTTACTGTTGTTGTGGTGAATAAATATGATAATGTATTAAAAAAAAGACATCCGGACAAACTAACAGACAGACATCTACCAAAGGACAACAGGTTGCGGTAGATCAAACACTAAATTATCTTTTGACCAAAGTTTTTTCGAATAACCGATCTACCGAGAGGATTAAAAAAGTGTACCGGTTCAGATTACCCCTACCCCCCGTCCCTCCGAATAAAAAGAAAATTTTGACGAAAATATTTGCACCCAGGACAAATACTACGGTGGAAAACATGCCACGTGTAATTTCTCTGGTCTTATTGTGCTCACTGGTCTTCTATGTTTCGAGTGACCAAATTGTGGTGGGAGCACTCCAGAAGATTTTCCCATATGCGGCAGTGGCGAAGGTTAAAGCGGTGAGTGGTGGAAATTTGGGAAATTTTGGGAAATTTTAGGCTGAAATTGAGCAAAAACTAGTATTTTTGTGGAAAAAAGCATCAAAAAGGCCACAACTTTCAGCATGGTAATTTCACCCAGAAAAGACCTGAAAATTCCGAAAATTTGGGTCCGGAAACCCCTAAAACCCGGGTTTCTTGATTTTGCCAGTTTCAATGGTGGCCGAGTGGTTAAGGTAGACAGTGTCAGGAGACCAACCAGGGTTCGAGCCCACATGGGGTAAAATGTTTTTTGTTTTTTTTATTTTGGTGTTTTTGAACGTTCTGAAGTACGGGAAAACATGTTTTTCTTTAGATTTTCAAAAACAAAATTTCGAAAAATTAAATTTTTTCAATAACAAAAAAAATTGTGAAGTCGTGTCTCCATTCTGACTTGTGTAAATAAAAATCCCCAAAAATCCGCAAAAATCGGTTGAAAATAACTCCAAAACCACCCAAAACCGAAAATCTAAAATGTTTGGGAAGGAAAACTATAAGAACATTAGAAAGACAAGTTTTTTTGTGAGAAATTTGAGAAAAACACAAAAAAAAAGTCGTCTTTACCGCTTCAAAAAACTCTAAAAACGCCCTAAAATCACTCAAAATTCAAAATTCCAAACTTGCTCGTCAAATCCGACACATTGTCCGCAACCACCGCAACGTCATATCCCACCATTTCTCTCGCTCCCCAAGGTATCACTGCCGCCACTCCTCCGCTTTCTTATACGCCCTCCCAGTCGTCTGTCCGACGTGTCCTCGGTAGTATAGTGGTGAGTATCCGCGTCTGTCACATGCGAGACCCGGGTTCAATTCCCGGCCCGGGAGAAATATTTTTTCTTTTTTTGATTTTGATGGAAAAGTGTTTTTCAGCTAACCACCAATGTAAACAAGCAGACAGTGATTGCCAAAGCGAAGACAGTGGTGAAAAATTGGATCCCAGCAAACTGGAAGGCCGCCGGCGCCACCGTAGACGCCAAGAATCAGCTCTCCAAACAGGCCTACGCACAAAAGAAGGCGCTCACCTTTATCGATTTCAGATTTTCATTAAAAAAATACATCAACTATCTGTTTGCGCAAGCTGTCAGTACCAAGTACTTGACACAAGCCGACGCGGATAGTCTTCGCACTTTGTACTGGGCTTCTGACGCCAAATCCGTCAATAACTTCACACAGACCTCCCAGATTTTTATGACGGAGGCTGCTACCAAGGTAGGTAATATACAGAGAAAATTTCAGCCAAATTGGACCACAGGGCGGCGAGTTATAACGATGCGAATATTGAATTTCGACCACGCGACGCGGTCGCGTCGCGGTTTCCCAATTTTGCACCTTGTGGTCCAAACCAGCTGAAATTTCTTGGCTAGACTAATTAGACTACGCACTTCCCAAAAACAAATAAAATTTTTAAAATTTTCAGGTCAAGGAACCGTCCACCCTCAAAGCAAAGGTGCAAGAGCTCAGTGGAAAATTCGCGGCGGCGAATCCAGCGGACTATGCCAATTTGCAATGGACACTTTAAATTTTATTTGTGGAAAATTTTGAAAATAATGAAATAGATTTGATCTACACGTGCCAAACGGAATTTTTTTTTATTTCGGGGGAAAAAGTTTATACTCATATTGGATTTCGGCGGATTAACGGAGGGCGTATGACTGAATACACGGGGCGATCGAAAAATCGGATTACTGTAGTGAGGGGATTATTATATAAGTGGTGGTATCGGCATAGTGCGAACATTCCGTTTTTTTCGGTCAACATTTTTTGTTTCAAAATTTTTTTTTCAAAATTTCAAAATTTAAGAGTTGAGATGCCTCGTGTAGTCTCTCTAGTTTTGCTATTCTCTTTGGTTTTCTACGTTTCAAGTGACCAGATTGTTCAAGGAGCTCTCGAGAAGATTTTCCCATATGCGGCAGTGGCGAAGGTTAAGACGGTGAGTAGAAAAAATTCGGGAAATTTTTGTGAAAATAGTGAGCTGAAAACGAGTAATATTAGAGTGTAGCTATCAGAAAACGGGATTTTTGGAAGAATTATAGTAGCAATTTGTGAAAAATCTTGAAATATTTTCAATTTTTGTCACTTTTCGAGTGAATACTGTTGATATTTTAACGATTTCGACCAAAAATACACTAAAAACTGATCAAAAACTGTCAAAATCCACCCAAAACTGCTAGAAATTCAAAATTCCTAACTTGCTCGTCAAATCCTGCACATTGTCCGCAACCACTGCCACGTCATATCCCACCATTCCTCCCACTCCCCGAGGTATCACTCCCGCCGCTCCCCCGCTTTCTTATACGCCCTCCCAGTCGTCTATTCGACGTGTCCTCGGTAGTATAGTGGTGAGTATCCGCGTCTGTCACATGCGAGACCCGGGTTCAATTCCCGGCCGGGGAGAAATATTTTTCTTTATTTGATTTTGTTGGAAATCGAGTTGTTCATGTCTAGGTACCTATATTTTGTTATTTTCAGCTTACTACCAATGTAAACAAGCAGACAGTGATTGCCAAGGCGAAGACAGTGGTGAAAAATTGGATTCCAAAGAATTGGGTGAGTTTTATACAGTTTTTTTTTTCCATTTTTTTTCTATTAAAATAAAAATTTTGTAGAAAGCAGCCAACGCCAAAGTCGATGCTAAAAACCCACTCTCCAAACAAGCCTACGCACAGAAAAAGGCTTTGGCCTTCGTTGACTACCGCTTCTCTCTCAAAAAGTACATTAACTATCTGTACAATCAGGCAGTGAAGACAAAGTACTTGACAACACCGGAAGCTAATAATGTGAGTTGTGTGCGGTGGAGCGTAGCTGTGACTTTCAGACTTTTTCAGATGCGCACAATGTTCTGGGCTGCTGACGCCAAGGCACTCAACAACTATACAGTAACCTGTCAAACATTTATGGTGGAGGCAATGACGAAGATCCAGAAGACGCCAACTATCAAGGATAGTGTCACTGATTTGACTGGAAAATTCGCGGCGGCTAACCCGACAGATTACGCTAATTTGCAGTGGACTTTGTAAAATTTTTTAAAAATTTGAGATTTTGAATGAAGCGATTTTTCTGTTTTTAATATTTTTGGCCAAAAATGTTGTAGTTTGGTTACTGACAACTTTTAACCACGGATTAGCACAGGGTGTCAAAGGCCAGTGGAGATTATAAGTGTTACACTCACAAATAAAAAAAGTGTGACCAGATAATATTTATAGTTCTTGTATTCCTTTTCATCTACTGGGTAAAATGTGAGCAGATTGTGCCGGAAGGCTTCTACAACAGAAAAAAGACGCTAGGTAAGGTATTTTTGTTGAAAAATCGTGAAAAACTGCCAAAAATCAGTTTTTAAAACTCACGCTTTGAAAATTTCGTAAGATTTTGAGAATTTTGAGGAAAAAACACGAAAGCCCTACTTTCCGCTTCAAATAACTATCAAAATCCACCCTAAACTGCTAGAAATTCAAAACTCTTAACTTGCTCGTCAAATCCTGCGCATTGTCCGCAACCACCGCCACGTCATTTCCCACCACTACTCCCACTCCCCGAGGTATCACTCCCGCCGCTCCCCGCTTTCTTATACGCCCTCCCAGCCGTCTCTCCGGCGTGTCCTCGGTAGTATAGTGGTGAGTATCCGCGTCTGTCACATGCGAGACCCGGGTTCAATTCCCGGCCGGGGAGAAATCTTTTTTCTATTTTTGATTTTGATGGAAAATCTGTTATATACCTAACTGTCATCAAGACAGGCACCCATGGTATCCCTTGTCTACCTATCTTACTTTATATCTTCGCCAATTACATTCACACAGCTCTCTGAAGAGAGCCGCACCATCTGCCCCCTAAATACACGTCGTTCTGGGGAAGATAAGACGGTAATCTAGTCGAATCTTCCAGAAACCCAATTATGTCATTAACGTCAACCAGCAGTACTAATCCTCATCACACCGTTGACGTGGCATGTGCCACGTCATTTCGTATTTGCTTACTATTAGGCCCCCCACCCTCCATTCCTCGTTTTTGTATAGTGTCATCCTCGTTCGCTCTTTTTTCGGGCATTTTATTGATTTCCCACCAATTTTTATCCTGTTTTTGTACATTTCTTGGTAAAGTTTGTTATTATCCATTATTCCAGATCAAAAATGCTTGACAAAGAAAATCTTAGGCCACCTGGGAATCCGGCAAAACAAAGGTAAGTGTTTATTATTATAAATGAAATTGAGTCTGTTGGTGTTATTAGACATCCGAACAACACACATATAGACAATACATCTTTTCAGCCCTAACTTCATGGAATCCAGCAGAACCCTTATGGAACGTATTCGAGAACTACAGCATCAAGAATACTCTCTCCAAGCGTCCATAACCAAAACCACGGGACCCAACTACCGTAAGCTATTGGAGGAGAAGGACAGAGCGATTGAGGAGTTGACAAATAGGCTGGAAAGACAGAGGATGGATGGGGAGTACTATAAAGAGGGCTATGAATCCTTGAAAGCGGAAAATAACAAAAAGAATTCAAATGGCAACACATATTCTCTATTTCCATGCAACCAAAGTGTAAAGCATAGAATGGAGAAGACGACCAAACAACTCACAAGAGAGAAGAAGAGAGAAGCTTTAAAGTATTTCGCTTTATGCTCATTTTATGTTGTCTTGATCCTTCTTACTGTGCACGTCGTTCTATTGGGATTCCTCTTGCTCTCTGTTACCTTAAATGATCCATCTGCTGACTACTACAAAAAAATCAAAATGATCTATGTTTCATTTATCATGTCTTGAATCCTCTTCCAAACTATTAAAATTGTTTTAAAATCGAATAAAGTTTTGATTAAAATAATTTTTTTTCATTTCAGTGGCTGAATTTTAGTAGTCTTTTATAAAATCGTGTATAAAAACAACGGCGTGTCAGTGATGACTACAAAAAATTGCCCTCGAATTAGTCATTCTCAAAAAAAATTTCCCTTTTCAAAAATTTACTTTTTTTAAAGTTTCGAACTCATTCAATTGATTTTAAAACTACCATCATGCGTCGCGGTTTTCTGAAAATTTGAATTCGAGCTTTCATCTCGAGCTTTCAAAACTAGGCGCAACTTCTTTATTCACCGCACACTTAGCCGCATTTCCGTCAGCTTTGACCGACCGTCTATCTCATTGCATTCTTTACCTAATTGATCACACCACGATAGCTCTTTCTTATATTATGTTAGACATTTTACATCCCGATTTACCCTCACTGATGCTTATTCTCTTGATATTTCTGTTTTCTTTTCCTCCTTGCACGATACTTGCGATCGTATTCTATAAATAAATAATTTAAAAAAAACTACAATAATGACCATAATTCTAACAACTATTGCCGTTTTCAGTTGAAAATGACCAAGTTTGAGAGGGTGTTACGGTATCATTGACTGTCCCACCAAAAAAAAATTTTAATGGATCAAACAGATCAAAAGTAGACCTTTATTTTTGTAGTTGACAACTTTTTTGTACGGACGCTCCCTAAAAAGTTACATATCGACAACGTAATCTCTACCTCAAATCGTCTCATTTGAGTGCAAAATAGTGATTCCGTCTTAAAATGACCATATCTCTCCATGGAGTGTCCGTACAAAAAAGTTGTCAACTACAAAAATGAAGCTCTACTTTTGATCTGTATGATCCCATAAAAACTGTTTTTGTAGGACAATCAGTACAACCATGACACACTCTCAAAGTTGGTCATTTCTACTGACAAAGTTCGTGTGCTTCTGCGCGGCACTGTAGTCGAATCTTCCAGAAATCCAGTAGTGTCATTAACGTCTACCAAAATTTTTGTAATTCTTGTTCTCTTCGCTTCCACCTTGACGTGTTATACGCCACGTCACCTTGTATTTACCTAGCCCCTCCACAGCACCATCCACTACATCCCTCTTCCATTAATTGTGTGGGGCAATGTCCTCCTCTTCCTCCGCGCTGTCTCGAACAATTTATCGATTTCGTGTCTAATTTTTTAATAGTCCGTCATGTCATCTCATATTTACTCACTATTAGCCTCTTCATCATATCCTCACTCGCCCCTTTTCTCAGGCAAGGCTCTCGTACACATTGACAAATTTCATGGTACACGGCCGCCTTGCTCTCAGGCATTTTTTGGATTTTCCGCCAGTTTTTTACCAGTTTACATACATTTCTTGGTGAAGTTTTTCTCAATTTGTTATCCGTTATTCCAGATCAAGAGTTGTAAACAAGATGGTCGACAAAGGGAATCTTGGGAATCCGGCGAAACTAGGGTAAGTTATGTATAAATGAACATCTGGACACACAGACAGACAGACAGAAACGCCTCTTCTCCTTAAAATACCTCTTTTCAGCTCAAGTTCCGCGGAATCCAAGAAATCACTAATGTAACGTATTCGAGACCTGCAGCATCAAGAATACTCTCTTCAAGCCTCCATTACCAAGACCACGGGACCCAACTACCGTAAGCTATTGCAAGAAAAGGAAAAAGAGATTGAGGAGTTAAAGAACGAGTTGGAGCACTACAAAGAGGCCTATGAAGCGTTGAAAGCGGAAAATGACGAGAAGAATTCAAATCGGGACTCCTATGCTCGATTTCCAAGCAACCAAAGTGTGAAGCATAGAATGGCGAAAACGATCAAGCAACTCACAAGAGAGAAGAAGAGAGAAGGTCTCAAATATTTCGCCTTATGCTCATTTTATGTTGCCTTGATCCTTTTCACTGTGCACGTCGTTCTATTGGGATTCCTCTTGCTCTCTGTTACCTTAAATGATCCATCTGCTGACTACAAAAAACTTAAAATGATCAATTGTCTTTTTTGAGTTTTTTTCTGTGCATAATTTTTGTCTGACTCACATTTTCATTTATCATGTCTTAAATCCTCTTCCAAAGTTTTTTATTATTTTCAAATTCGAATAAAGAAATTTTGTGTGAAAACAACGGTGTGTCAATGATGACTTCAAAAAGTTGTCCTCAAATTAGTCATTCTCAAAAAAAATTCCTTTTTTTAAAGTCATTCCCTCTTATCACTAATTATCACGAACTTTTATAACATTTTCCGAATTTTTATTGCATTTAAAAAAATAATTTTCCAGTAAATAATGTGGGATTTCAATGAATTAGTCAGCTGAGACAAAATAAGGGAAATGTACCGGAAATTGTATTTTTTCTTTTTTGTTATGAAGTATTGGTGACACGACTCTAAGTATCTATTTGTTCCTTATTTCACACAATATTTTTCGATACTGCATTTAAACTGCTGACAGCTTGGAGAGAGGTTTCTGACAGTTTCGGTTTCCAGCAGAATATGATATCTGAAATTTTTCAAACTGTAAATTAAAATTTTGATTAGTTATTTACACAAACTCACTCAAAAACGCATTCCGATAAGATTTAATTATAAAAATATTGGGTAAAGGGTCCAGAACCGGATAAAACGAAATGAAAATCGCAGTGACTGGTCCAAGAGATTCGGGAGCTGAATTCATGAAACAAGTGATTGCAATAATTGTACTGGGCAGATGCATGAGACATAATGGGATAGCCGCTTGGATGACCAATGCGAAAAATAATTGGTTTTGTATAGATCGGTAATGATGGGATACTATAGAAATGTCAGTCAAGCTGTGGAGTTTTGTGTAGCAACGGGTGCCGAAGTAGAGCATTATGGAGATGGAGATTGTCTGGAAATGTGTATCGTGACGCAACCGTAGCACATGGTCATAATTCTGACAATTCTGGCCGTATTCAGATGAAAATGGTCAACTTTGTGTTGCGGAGATTGTCCCACCAAGTAAAATTGTAATGGGTCGTAGAGATCAAGAGTAGAACTTCATTTTTGTAGTTGACAATTATTTTGTACGGGCACTTCCTAGCAAGCTAGATATTGACATAGTAATTGACCAATTTCAGAGCAAAATATTGCGATTTTCAAGCTGTCTTTTTAAAATAACCATAACTCTCTAGGGAGTGTCCGTACAAAAAAGTTGTCAACTACAAAAATGAAGTTCTTCTTTTGTTCTGACCGATCCATTAAAAATTTACTTGATGGGACAAGCAGTGATACCGTAACACCCTCTTAAAGTTGAGACATACTTCACAAAAACAGCCAGCTGACCGCGCGGCATCTTCAAAGCTGTCAAAAACTCACAATCAACGTTGAAACTGCTGTAACACCAAATATACTATGCCAGTTCACATACTTTTTGCCGTTTTGATCTACCGGATAAATGTAAAAACCGATAAAACTCAAATGGTCTATTGAATCGTTTTGAAGAACTTTTAGCCTGAAAAATTGAAATTTTTGAATTCTCAATCTTCAACTTAAAAATTAAAATTTACTTCATAAACTGTTCCGTGGCCTCATTCATTCCAAAGAACTCATGAGTAGATATTGTATATACAATACCAAGGATTTCTGGGCATGTAATCCAAATAAATACTCGAGTCGCGTTGAAACATGTCCATTCTTTGTTTCTAGAAGTTTAAGATTTTCAGAAATTGCATATTTGAAAATTGAAAAGGCCTTACCCAATGACCGCCAAAAATCTATAAATAAAATGCACTCCAAAGTTGGCCAACGACGTTCCAAACATAAAGAAATACAATAAATTACACATTCCAACTGGAAAAACCGTTAATTTCTGATCTACTGCCACCAGGAACCCTGAATCTTTTATATAGATTTGCGAGGGGGCCAACAGAAATAAAGACGCGTAAACCAGTTCAAATATGGATAGGTATATCATAAGATATTTATAGACACCCAGTCGATGAGGGGACTTGAAAATAATGAGGTACAGTAGGACGGAAATAGTGAAGATGGAGAATACACCGCATACTTTTTCAATTTTATCGACGGCCGCTTTTAGACACATTTTTTGGATTGAGAAATGGAAAATAATGAATTTCATAAGAAAAAAACAAAGATCCAATTTCAGGTACATTACCATTATTTTGTCTCTGAGCTGGCGGCACTCACGTGAGTCAGAGACTGAAATTTTTGCAATGAGATGGTCAGATGACTCAGTTTTTGAAAATTTCATGAAACCAAACTACATTGCATAAATTTTAGTCTTTGACTGACCTCAATTCCGTCAGCTCAGACAAAATAAGGGTAATGTACCGGAAATGGAATTCTTTTTTCTTATTATGATGATCTTGTTTGTATGTATCCATTTTGTTCATTATATTCCTTTTTCATGTCCAAAATATGTCTCTAAAAGCCGTCGTCGAAAAAATTGAAAAAGTTTGCGGTGTCCTCTCCCTCTTCACTATTTCCCGCCTACTGTACCTTATCATTTTCAAGTCCCCTCAACAACTAGGTGTCTACAAATATCTTATGATCTACCTATCCATATTTGAACTGATTTACGCCTCTTTAAATTTTTGGGCCGCCTCACAAATCTATACAAAAGACTCAGGGTTTTTGGTGGCAGGGGATCAGAAATTAACGGTTTTTCCAGTTGGAATTTGTAATTTATTGTATTTCTTTATGTTTGGATCGTCGTTGGCTAACTTTGGAGTGCATTTCATTTATAGATTCTTGGCGGTTAATGGGTAAAGTCTTTTCAATTAAAAAAATAAAAGAATTTTCTGAAAATGTTGATCTTCTAGAAACAAGGAATGGACCTGTTTCAACGCCACTCGAGTATTCATTTGGATCACGTGCCCACTTATTCTTGGTATTGTATATACAATATCTGCTTATGAGTTCTTTGGAATGAATGAGGCTACGGAACAATTTATGAGGTAAAGGTTCAGCTTTTTTAAAGTCGAAGATTGAGAAAATTTTAGGCTAAAAGTTCTTCAAAACGATTCGATAGACAACTTGAGTTTTATCGGTTTTTACATTTATCCGGTAGATCAAAATGGTAAAGAGTATGTGAATTGGCATAGTATATTTGGTCTGACATCAGTTTCAACGTTGATTGTGAGTTTTTAGCTTTTTTGAATTTGCCGCGCGGTCAGCTATAGTAGTAAAAACTCATAACGTTGGCTATTTCACTTGAAAATGGTCAACTTTTTTGTAGCGGTGATTGTCCCATCAAACAAATTTTTAATGGATCGTATAGATCGACAGTAGAGCTTAATTTTTGTAGTTGACAACTTTTTTGTACGGACACTCCCTAGAGAGTTATGGTCATTTTAAGAGGACAGCTTGAAAATTGCACTATTTTGCACTGAAATGGGACTATTGATCAAGAAATTACGTTGTTGATATGTCTGGGAGTATCCGCACAAAAAAAGTTGTCAACTACAAAAATAAAGTTCTATTCTTGATCTCTACGATCCATTATAATTATATTTGGTGGGAAAATGAATGATACAGTAACACCCTCTCAAAGTTGAGCGTTTTCAATTGAAAACGTCC
The DNA here is from genome assembly GCA_002259235.3 of Caenorhabditis latens. NCBI lineage: Eukaryota > Metazoa > Nematoda > Chromadorea > Rhabditida > Rhabditidae > Caenorhabditis > Caenorhabditis latens. The sequence continues at coordinate 16,231,162 of CM056095.1, forward strand.
AACTTTGTAGAATTATGACCATTACTGTATGCGCTACGATTGCGTCACAATACACGTTTTCAGACAATTTCCATCTCCATGATGCTCTACTTCGGCACCCGTTGCTACACGAAAATCAGCAGCTTTAATGATATTTCTACAGTATCCCATCACTACCGTTCGATACAAAACCAATTATTTTTCGCATTGGTCATCCAAGCGGCTATCCCGTTATGTCTCATGCATCTGCCCAGTACAATTATTGCAATCACTTGTTTCATGAATTCAGCTCCCGAATCTCTTGGACCAGTCACTGCGATTTTCATTTCGTTTTATCCGGTTCTGGACCCTTTACCCAATATTTTTATAATTAAATCTTATCGGAATGCGTTTTTGAGTGAGTTTGTGTAAATAACTAATCAAAATTTTAATTTACAGTTTGAAAAATTTCAGATATCATATTCTGCTGGAAACCGAAACTGTCAGAAACCTCTCTCCAAGCTGTCAGTAGTTTTAATACAGTCCCGATAAATACTGTTGGTGTCATGGAAAATTGATTTTTTTGAGTAATTTAAGGGCAACTTTTTTCGTTTCAGAATGTGAAATAAGGAACAAAATGGATACTTGGAATCTTATCACCAATACTGTATAAGAGGAAAAAAAACGAGTTCCAATTTCCGGTACATTACGCTTATATTTGTCTCTGGTGTCTACATTCAGGTCAGGTCAGACTCGAACTTAAGTCAAGTAGTTTTGCTTAATGAAGTTATTTTTTCAATTTCTCGATTTTTTCAGATTACTGCAGCAAACTAAGGACCTAATGGATACTGTACATACACAATTCATGGAAATTCCACATTATTTACTGGAAAATTGAATAAAAATGCAATAAAAACTTGGGAAATGTAATAAAAGTTCGTGATAATTAGTGATAAGAGAGAATGACGAAAATTGATAGGAGAAAGTGCAAAGTTTTATGAAACTTCAAGGATCGGTATCGTGAAGTTCACATGTTGAACTGGTCTGTTTGAAAAGTGCAAAAAATGCAAAAAATAAAGGTAAAAAGTGATTAGAACGGTGAAAATGAGAAAAGTTTAGCTCAAAAACCACCCAAAACCACTTAAAATTCATAAACTCCAACTTGCTCGTCAAATCCTGCACATTGTCCGCAACCACCGCCACCACTTTCACACCATTCCTCCCACTCCCTCAGATATCACTCCCGCCGCTCCCCCGCTTTCTTATACGCCGTCCCAGTCGTCTCTCCGACGTGTCCTCGGTAGTATAGTGGTGAGTATCCGCGTCTGTCACATGCGAGACCCGGGTTCAATTCCCGGCCGGGGAGAAATCTTTTTTCTTTTTTTGATTTTGATGGAAATTGGGTTTTTTGCATTCTCAATCATTTTTCATTCGTTTTTTTTTTCCATTTCAGAGGAAATTTCTGTAACTTACCTATAATTGATAATAATTCGTCACCTGCAGAAAAACCATGACTTCTTGACGTGCACATTCGAGCCTACACCCTAACTATTTCATGACAATGATATGGTGAAAAAGGAGGCAAATAATATAAATAGGGAAGCACTCGCCGTTATCAGTGAAATAATCGAATGACTGATTTCCATACAAATATGATGAAAATTTTGCAATTTTTGGTGCTTTTTGGCTTATTGACAGGTGGTACCCATTGTTTACTGTCTTGTGAACAATGTCTCAGTTCTGGAAATCAGTGAGTTCTATGGAGTACAGTACCCCTCAGTACAGTAACCCATTTGTTTCAGCTATTGTGCGGACACAAAACTATGTAACACTCCAGTATGTGTCAACACGATTACGGTAGCCCTGAATTGTCCTCGTAAGTCGAATGTCACGTATGATGACCACGAGGCAAGGACCAAGTGGTTACCACTTTTTGGGGCAGGAGCGACGAATGAGAAGATGGCACAAAAGTGTTTTGAGTGAGTTAAAAAAATATTTTAATTATTAAAAAAATATTTTTCAGCAACAACTGGCCAACTTTGAAGCTGTCCAAACGGGTTCTTGTCAATTGCAGTGATCCGAGCCCGGTTCTTCCGAGTAAGTGAAATTCAAGTTTTAACAAAAAAGTCATCCGAAAAAATTGTCGAAACTGACAATCTTTTAAAAAACACGAAAAACCGTATTTTCCGGTTCAAAAAACGTCAAAAATGCCCTAAAATCACTCAAAAATTCAAAATTCCCAACTTGCTCGTCAAATCTTGCGCATTATCCGCATCCACCGCCACATCATATCCCTCCATTCCTCCCACTCCCCGAGGTATCACTCCCGCCGCTCCGTCTCTTTCTTATACGCCCTCCCAGTCGTCTCCCCGACGTGTCCTCGGTAGTATAGTGGTGAGTATCCGCGTCTGTCACATGCGAGACCCGGGTTCAATTCCCGGCCGGGGAGAAATCTTTTTTCTTTTTTTGAATTTGATAGAATTCTTATCTAGAGGGATTTTTTCAATATTTCAGCCACCCAATGTGCCATGATCACCGCTGTCGACACCACCCAGAGAATTCTTGTCATGACGTTCCGTGCGACTTATGGAAACACTCAGTTGGGAGAGGAGGTGCTGAACTATTTCGTTGGGAAGAAACAATTTTTCGACGTCGGAATGATTTTTGAATTCTTTTATGATGCGTATGTGGCACTTTGGAGAGGAGGGCTGGAACAGGAGATTAGAAATTTGAAGTACAAGTATCCGGATTATGAAGTTTGGGTGAGTGGGCGGGGCTAGGCTTTTCGAAATTTAAAAATATCGGAATTCCAGGTCACCGGTCACTCCCTCGGAGCCGCGTTAGCCTCTGTCGGAGCTTCTTGGGTAGTCAAATCAGGAATATTCACGCCAGACAAGGTGAAGGTCTTCACCGCTGGCCAGCCACGTACCGGAGACTATAATTATGCAATGTGGCATCAGAATACGGTAGGCGACGGTGTCAACGTCACTAACTTCAAATTATTTCAGTTCGCCTACTCATTCCGTGTCGTCCATCACCACGATATTGTGCCCCATGTGCCATTCCAATACGAGTTGGTTGATCACGATAAGATGTATCATCATAGGACGGAAGTTTGGTAAGAATTTCATGAAATGATGAAGAATAATGAAAAAAAGAAAAGAACAATTTAAAAAAACCCGGGAAAAATGACGCAAAGTTGGGACAATTCCACAAAATAAACTTTTTTAGAGAAGAAAATCGGCAAAACCGTCTTTTCCGCTTAAAAAAACGTTAAAAATGCCCTAAACCCACTTAAAATTCGAAATTCCTAACTTGCTCGTCAAATCTTGCGCATTGTCCGCAACCACCGCCACGTCATATCCCACCATTCCTTCCGCTCCCCGAGGCATCACTGGCGCGCTCCCCCACTTTCTTAAACGCCTTCCCAGTCGTCTCTCCGACGTGTCCTCGGTCACAGGTGAACCGCTGGGGAACACATATGGAACCGCGCGGTGGCGAATATGCGGCTAAAAAGAATGAGGGTTGGACCTTTTATGTGTCCATATGGATCACCGCGCGGTCGGCCGAAAACGTGGGGCGCATGGAATAGCAAATCAGTATTAATGCTACCAACCGTATTCGGTTGATTATTGTATATGAAACACTAGAAAGGCCTAATTCATTGTTTTGATTGGAATGTGATGTTATAATGTTGTTTTACTTTTCCTTTTTTCAACTTGTTCACTTCCCATTTCTCGGACTTGTACATTTTCTCCATTTTTTCTCGAAGTTCTTCGTTTTTTAACAGATAATGGCAATACTTAAATTTAAAAAATTGAGAACCACACACGATTTCATATGAAAATTAGAAGTTTGCTTGGCGGGTATAAAGCAATTTATAATGCTCGAGCTTCTCTTTGAACTCTAACAGAAAATTATACTCGTCGATAAAATTCGAAGTCCGTTATTTTCACTTTACTTTAGTATGACAAATTCTTACCTTCTTACCTTTTAATCCACCTGAAAATATTATTTCTTATCATACCAAAGTAAAGAAAAACATAAGACTCGAATTTCTCAACATAAAGAAAATCTCAAAGTTTCTTGAGAAAACAACAGGTTTTCTAATGGAAAAATGAGTCTCCGCATATTTAAATAGCTTTATTTATATTTTTGAAGTTAGCCATTATCTGTTTTCTGCAAAAATAATGAAGAAACTCGGTGAAAAACTTCGAGAAACGGAGAAAATGGGCCCGGACTTGTAGAAAAAATTGTTGCGTCGATTTACGGTAAACAACACGCCCAGGTGTAATTCCGGAGTGTCGTTGCGGCGGCCGGCCGCCAGCCTCAAAATGTGTGGAACGTATATGGGAGCTATATGGGTCAACGCGCGGCCAGTACACAGAAAAGACGACAACACATATGCGCCACACGCGCGATCCACGTTTAATTTGGGGACACATATAGGATGCTATTCCACCACTTTCACATATAGGATTCCCAGCGGTTCACCTGTGGTAGTATAGTGGTGAGTATCCGCGCCTGTCACATGCGAGACCCGGGTTCAATTCCCGGCCGGGGAGAAATCCTTTTTCTTTTTTTGATTTTGATGGAAATTGGGTTTAAAGCCTCCAGGAACAGTTTATATACTAAAATGTATGTTTTTTTACAGGTACAACAATGACATGTCGGTCGGGTCCACCTACCAAATCTGTCCAGAAGCCGATGGATTATATTGTGTGAACCAACAAGTCGACTTGAGCTGGAACGACCATACCCACTATTTTAACACTGATTTGAATGTATATGGAGACCAAGGGTGTCCCAAGAAATGATTTTTGATATAAATATAATAAATAAATCGTTTGCATCCTATTCGTTCATGATCATTTTTCGGTTTCCCCACCACTGATAACGCCATTTTCCACGTGTTTCTTATCAGTAACCTGGAAAAATTTTTCTAAATTTTGTTGGAGCATTCATAGGCATTCAGTCTTTACCTCAATATTGCTTTCAGAACATTCCCATATTAATTTAAAAATTGATTGTTTCTAGGTAATTATGCTGAAATCCTTGGTTATTTTGAGCGTCGGCCTGTTGGCAGTGTGCCAAGCCCTCACGTCGTGTGAAGATTGTTTGAAAAGTGAAAATCAGTGAGTTGACTGGGTACAGTAGAGCTTAAAAGCCCTCCAAAAACTTCAAAAAAAAGTGAAAAAATCCAAGAATTTCAGTTTCTGCGCCGACACGAAACTTTGCAATAGTCCAGTGTGTTTGAACTCGATTACGGTAGGTTTTCAAAAGTTTTTTTGGAAATTTAAAAAAATGAATTGATGGAGAATTTTACGCTGAACATTTTTGTAGTTGACAACTTTTTATGAAAATTGCGGTGGAGCGAGTTATGAAGGTTTGAAGATGTGCAGGGTGGTACACCGTGCCGCCCATGCCTCTTTGAAGCGTTCATATATTTTTGCGATCCAATTTTCAGCACATGTCTCAAGAGACAAAAATACTCAACATAAAATTTTGCTAGTAAAATTTAGTAAAATTTTCAAAATTTTTTTCAAAAATTTTTTTTTGAAAAATGTAGAAATTTTTCTTTCAAATTTTCAGCACATCATCAACTGCCCCCGTGCTCCCAACGCTACTTATGATGACAACGAAGCGCGTACCAAATGGCTGCCCCTTTTTGGAGCAAGTGCCACAGGACCCGTACAAGCACAAAAGTGTTTTGAGTGAGTAAAAATAATTTTGCGGTGACATTTTTTTTCAAAAAAAAATTTCCAGAAAATTCTAGCCACCACACTAGAGACCATAACCTACAGTTTAGTTGCACACAACTTCCTTTGTAACCTTTTTCTTATCAGTGGTCGTTTTTGGAAATTGGTCGACCAAAAAAAAAATGTCGTCAGCAAAAATTGCTGAAATATTTGTAGACAAATACGAAAATTAATAACACATCCGGTTTGGCGGTCGGGGACCATGAAAATAAATTTTTCAGCAACAACTGGCCAACGATGAAACTCTCCAAACATATCCTCGTCAATTGCAGTGATCCGAGCCCGATTCTTCCATGTGAGCAAAAAAAAAAATTTTTCGAAAAATTAAAATTTTTTATTTTTCGAAAAATTTTAATTGCAAAATGTTTAGCAGTCTATTTTTAGTCTACACAACAATTTTCATCACGTTTGGGCCACAGGGGGCCAAATCAGAAACCGCAACGCGACACGCGACGCGCCGCGGTCAAAACACTATATCTCGGCACCCGTTATCTCTAGCGCTCTGAAATTTTGACAGTATACCATACTGAACTTCCTCTTTTCAACTACAGTAACCACATGCGCCATGCTCACCGCCGTCGACACCACCCAAAAAGTGTTGGTCATGTCGTTCCGTGCGACGAACACCGGCACCCAGTTGGAGGAGGAGATTCTCAACTATTTTGTGGCGAAGAAGCGGTTTTTCGACAGTGGATACATTTTTGAGTTCTTCTACGATGCGTATGTGGCACTTTGGAAGGGCGGACTGGAACAGGAGATGAGAAATTTGAAGTACAAATATCCGGATTATGAAGTTTGGGTGAGTGGGTGGGGCTAGGCCGTTAAAATTTAAGATTGGAAAAAATTGAAATTCCAGGTCACCGGTCACTCGCTGGGAGCCGCGTTAGCCTCTGTCGGAGCTTCTTGGGTGGTCAAAGCTGGTCTTTTCAAGCCAGACCACATCAAACTCCTCACTGCTGGTCAGCCACGTACGGGAGACTACGCTTACTCGTTGTGGCATCAGAATACGGTAGGCGATTTTGAAAAAAATTATTTTAAAAATTGTTTCAGTTCGCCTATTCATTCCGTGTCGTTCACGCGCACGATATTGTGCCCCATGTGCCATTCCAATACGAGTTGGTAGATCACGATAAGATGTATCATCATAGGACTGAGATTTGGTGTGTTTTTCAGTTTTTAGGGGAAAAATTGCGAAACTTGGCTTCTTTTGAAAGAAAACCTCCAAAAAACCGTCTTTTCCGCTTCAAAAATCGCTAAAACCGGCCTAAAATCACTTTAAATTCATAATTCCCAACTTGCTCGTCAAATCTTGCACATTGTCCGCAACCACCGCCACGTCATATCCCACCATTCCTCCCACTCCTCGAGGTATCACTCCCTCCGCTCCCCCGCTTTCTTATACGCCCTCCCAGTCGTCTCTTCGACGTGTCCTCGGTAGTATAGTGGTGAGTATCCGCGTCTGTCACATGCGAGACCCGGGTTCAATTCCCGGCCGGGGAGAAATCTTTTTTTCTTTTTTTGATTTTGATGGAAAATGTGTCCTGGGCTGATTTTCACTATTTTGGAATATTTTTTCAGGTACAACAATGACATGTCGGTCGGGTCCACCTACCATGTCTGCCAAGAGGCTGATGGCTTCTATTGCTCTAGCCAGAACGCCGATTTGAGCTGGAACGACCACACCCACTATTTCAACACCGATTTGGATGGTTACGGTAACCAAGGGTGCCCGAAGAAGCAATAATTTTCAGCGTCATTAAAAAATAAATTTTTCGAGAAATAAATTTTTTTCATTTTTTCAACAAAAAAATTATTAATTAATATCAACATCAATTAAATGCATGTCGTAGGTAACTCATTATTATAATTACAGTTATTATTAGGTTACGGTAAGGGGGTACTGTAGCTTGTCTCACTGCTTCAAAATCCCATTTCCTTGAGGTTGCTGATGACGTACAAGAATACCATTTTCGTTTTGAAGTCCTTCATCACCACGTCCGAATGTTGCATCAATGATCTGAAAATATGAAAAATGGCGTGACGTTGGCGCGTTTTTGAATTTTTTGAATTTTCGAAAAACTTCAAAAATGACCGGAAATAGCTCGATTTTCATGATTTTTATATAGAAAGAAGCGTCAAAGGTGCGCCAGACACCCCGGAAAACTTACATCATCCTCAATACCATCCTTGAAAAAGAAGCTCTTCAACGCGAACGGATTCTGTGGGAAACTGTTGTGAATCACTACAGTAACCTGATGATAATCCGGGCATTGTTGCTCAGTAGTGTCCAGACAACAGTAGTAGTCCACTTGGTTATGGTAGCAGCATACGGTGTCGGCGTTTGGCTGAAAAAAAGATTTTGAAAAAAACATTTTTTTTATATTGGAAAATTTTTGCCTACAGGGGAGGGGAAAGGGGGGGAGAACGCGCGCATTCATGACGGCCCTCGGAGGGAGGAGGCGAGCGTGAGCAGCGTGGCGCAGTGGAAGCGTGCTGGGCCCATAACCCAGAGGTCGGTGGATCGAAACCACTCGCTGCTAAAAAGTTTTTATGCTTTTTTCGATTTTTGGTTATAGTGGGTCTCAAGTAATTTTTTATCATTTTTGAGCATTTTTAACCATTTGAGCGAGTTTTTTCTTTTAAAACTCACCTTATCCGGTAGGGCATTTATACACAACGAGTTCTGGTGTGGTAGACACTTTCTTGGCTGTCCATCTGGCCTCAATAGTGGTCTGGAACCTGCTGGGCACGCAGGAACCGTGATAGGACTGGTTTCTTTGAGTTGGGTAGGGATGGCGGAGGAAATTGCTGGAAAAAAGTTTTAAAAAATTAAAAAAAAAACAAGAAAAAATGTGAAAACTTACCAAAAACTGCGGAAAAAATGAGTAATTTTAGCATTTTATTAGCTCAAATCGATATAGGAGAAAAGAAAAGCTAAAGATTTTTCACTTTTCCAAATCTTCGCTGTCTTCCCAATGCTTATCCCGAATCTCGATCGAAATTGACCCCGATTTTTCACTTTCTGCGTCTCTTCCCGCTTTGTGCTCTCCTCTTATCAAATTTCGCCGCCCTTATAAGATCGGGAGTGCGTACGGCTTCGGGGAAGGGAAAATGGAAAGTTGTAGACATTCGGAGGGTAGAAGATGGGAGATTACGGATCAGAAGAGAAGAAATGAGAAAAAACACTTTCAATTAGTGAAAAGCCAGAAATTTTGAAGTTATCAAGGCTAAAAACAAGTAAAAACAAGTAAAAACCCCATTTCCAACAAAATCAAAAAAAGAAAAACATTTCTCCCCGGCCGGGAATTGAACCCGGGTCTCGCATGTGACAGACGCGGATACTCACCACTATACTACCGAGGACACGTCGGAGAATTATGAATTTTAAGTGGTTTAGGGTCTTTTCATCGTTTTTCGAAGCGGAAAAGACGGTTTTTTTCGGGGTTTTTCACCAAAAAAGTTGTATTTTGTTGGAATTGACGAAACGTTTCGTCATTTTTTCAGATTTAAGTGATTTCAGAGAGTTTTCAAGATTTTTAAGAAGGCAAATTCAACTTCTTTCAGTAAAATGAAAATAAAGTTTTTTTCAAAAAAATATTGTTTGCTTTGTTTTTTAAAGCAATTTTCTAGTCGTTTCCATAACATTTTTTACTATGATTTCATTTTTTTGCTTTCTATTTTTGCTTTCTAGACAGCTTTGACTAAAAACAGTTGATACTACTGGGATGTCCCTCGGCTCATTAGACTGTCTAGGCATCATAGAATTTTATTCTGAAAAAGAAGAAATTTTGATTTACCTAGTTTAAGTTTCTAGAGTTTTTCGTCCTAAATTAATGATTTTCCTAAAAGTACAGTACTCTCGCATACTAAAAATCTGAAATCTAAAGTTGAAATAGGATTACTTACCCCTCTTCTCCCTCCAGTATGGCGCTAGGAGGAGGCGAGAAAAGGGGGAAGAACGCGCGCATTCATGACGGCCCTCGGAGGGAGAAGGCGAGCGTGAGCAGCGTGGCGCAGTGGAAGCGTGCTGGGCCCATAACCCAGAGGTCGGTGGATCGAAACCACTCGCTGCTAGATAGTTTTTTTTGCTTTTTTTGATTTGGAGGGAAAATGGTTTTTTGGAGGTTTCAAAGAATTCCTAATGAAGTATTAGTGTTTTTTGACAGGTTTCAACCTCAAAATTACATTATTTGTTCAAATTTCAGTATAGAATCATACTTTCAAGATGTTTTACCTGCTCCTCATAATAAAAGTAAGCATATATATACATACACCTAGTTTTAACAAAATAATTTTTGTTGTTGTCCATCTCCTGCAATACACATATATATTTACACACCCAAACCCTATCATTATTATATCGAAGAAAATTTGAAAAATTCCCCAAAGGGGATATTTTTATTTCTATATACTCCCTGTTACTTCTCGTTGCTTGGTTACTTTTGTGAGTTTTTTTTGAGTTTTAAGTACGTTTTTGTGCCGTTTTTCAGTTTTTACAGCAAAACCTAGATTAAGTTTTTTTTTTCGAAATTTTCGATTTTTTTAAAAAAGGTTCTCAATTCTTACAGCTTCCCGTTTGACTAAAATAACTTTTGAAAAATTTTGTTGCGCTCTGATTCTCCTTATAATTTTAAGAATTGTAAGCCAAAAATCTATCAAAAATGACAAAAATTCAAAAAGATATCGAATTTCGAAAAATTTCGAAAATTCAAATTTTGTTTAAACTACAGTAACCCAGCCAATTTTGGTGTGAGACCCATGAAATTGAATTTTCCAGATTTAGCTCATCTAGACGGTTCAAATGAGTATAATCATGACTATATTCTGAAAATTTTGACTTTTTTTTTTGGATTTTTGGGTCCCCCCCCCAATACTAAAACCGTTGTAACTATTCCGGATTTTGTTCAAACTCAAATTTTCATATATTTTTGAATTTCTCATGTCAAGACGGTTCGAAAGAATATAATCAAGACCATTTTTGGTTCATTTTGAAAATTTTCAATTTTTACTACAGTAATCCGGGATCGTGGTGAGACCCAATAGTGACGGAATGTGGGCTTGTGGGTACTTTTCTGAAAGCTCTCAACGAGCTGAATTTAAAAATGCTAGTTTCAAATGTTTTGGATCTAAATCCCCGGAGTTGTGACACTTTTAGATTTTTTCGGATTTTTTGGAAATTTTTCGAAAATCTGTAAAACTCTTTGTTTTTATCCGTTTTTCTTGATTTTTAGCTTAAAATGTGTGCAATCTTTTTGTCTATTTTCAAAAAATAATTTTCAGACATGGCGGAACTAATGGAGACATATCGACACCATTTCGTGAGTCCAGTCCTCAACCACACGATTCGTTTCGGCACAATGCTCAATTCGGCCGGCACTTTTGCAACGTTCGTCGTTCTTTTCACATTCATCGCGTTGACTTTCTTCTGTTGCTGCTTTTGTTCCCATCGTGCATCCAGAAGAGTCGAAACGGTCAGAGCCAGAAATCCGTTGGTCCGTCGGAGGGTTGACAGAGCTGTCCGAATGCAGAATATGAATCCAACACTGGAAGAATTGATGGAAGAAGATGAGGAGGAGGATGAGGATCTACCACAGGACACTGTAGTTTTGATTGCAGACACAAATGAGACAATGCTTTGATTTTTCTGTGATTTTTTGACATATTCAAAATAAAAAAATACAGTTTTTATACTTCTGATTGACCTAAAATGAAATTCGAATGTTGGAATCGTTCTCAGAATACCAAGAGCTTTCAGAAAAGTACCCACAAGCCTAGGTTTGGAAAGATTCGGGTCTCGACACGATTTACGGGGGTTACTGTAGTTTTCGTGGTGGGACCCAACCGGCACAGAACCTAGGCTTGTGGGTACTTTTCTGAAAGCTCTGAGCAAGCTGAATTTGAATTTCCCTATAAAATTCCCAAAACTTGTGTTTCAAAATGAAAGAGAACCCAAAAAATCTTTAAACCAGTTTTTTCTCCAATAGACCCAAAATCTTTGAAGTTTTCATTATCTTATCTGGTTTCAGGAAGTTGAGAGCTTTCAGAAAAGTACCCGCAAGCCTATGTTCTGAGTGATTTGGGTCTCACCACGAAAACTACAGTAACCTGAAAAACAGGGGTACTGTAGCTTTCGTGGTGGGACCCGATGTTATCGAAACCGTGGCTTGTGGGTACTTTTCTGAAAGCTCTCAGAGAGCTGAAGCTGAAAATATTAATCTTATGAGATTTTGATCGGAAAATTTTTTTTTTAAATGTAGCCTTCATGTTTTTTTTTCAAAAATTTCAAATTTCAAAATCGTAATTTCAAATTCAAAAATATTTATCCTTGAAACAAAGAGACAAAAACAATTCATTATATGTATAAACAGGTGGCCAAATCTCCCAAAACATTTTCGGACCCCCGCTGTGCCCGCGAGGCCACGCCCACTTCACCTGGTCGGTTTTTCAAAATGTCCACCTGTTTCTCATTATTTATTATACCAGACGGTCTACCGGACATGGCTGTCTCCTCTTTTATTATGATTATTATTGAATTCTAAAAATTTTTCTATAACTGCTATATTTATTTTCTTGATTTATTTTATTGAAAATGAGGTGAGTATTCAAAAAATTTGATTTTTTAAAAAACATTCAGTATAATTTTTGAATTCAGCTGTTCAAGAGCTTCTAGAAAAGTATAATCATGCCTATGTTTGAAGCAATTTCGGTCTCACCACGAAAACTACAGTACCCTTCTTTTCCGGGTTACTGTAGTTTTCGTGGTGTGACCCAATATAGTCAGAACCTAGGCTTGTGGGTACTTTTCTGAAAGCTCTCATCGAGCTGAACATGAAAATGTGACTTTTAATAGAATAAAGATTGTTTATAAATTTTCAGTAATAATGGAGCACTTCACAATCGTTCTCACTTTTCTTCAATTCTTGAAAAAAGATACATCTTTCAATAGTGTATGTGAAATCATCGTGAGCGGGTTCAAACCCCATCCCTTCAATCCCGACAACGCAAAAAAATCATGGAAATTGTCGGCAAAATGGAATTAAAAAATCCTGATTTTATACACCCTGTGAAATTCGATGTACTGGGGGACATTTTTTTAAGTGAAGGTCGTTACAATTGGGAGTCAATGGTAGAGCTGAGAAACCCAAATAATCAATACGAAATCAATGTTGAAGTTGTGGAATTTGTTAGTGACTTTCAAAAAATTAAAATTTTTATATGCCTGAATAGTTTTAGATTCCAACAAATGCTAGACCGATATGTGGGGGATGAGACAATCAATACATTTGTAATGGAAACCACCATCCAAGAGTACTATCAGGTATTATAAATCACTAAAGTTAAAAAAAAATAATTGAAATCTCATTTTCAGATTGTTCACACACAATCTGCAGCACATGCATCGATCATATTCCAGATATTGAAATTGGATGTCCAACCTGCTTCAACCCAAAGAACTACCTTCTTATTGGAATCGTGTCTTTTTCTATTTTAATAACCCTATTTTTGTTATACCGTACTATTTATATTGTAGTTATATTGTTCATTTAATACATACATACTATACTTTTTCACTATACAATCTCCCTTGTTAAATAAATAATTCATTAGCACATACCGTGATTTTTTCAGCTGAAAACTTTTAAATTTTCATCTGATAAAAAGAAATACATTGAAGACCTATAACTTCTTAGGATGTGCCCGCACAAAAAACTTGTCAACTACAAAAATGAAGACCTACTTTCGAGCTACATGTTGTGAAAAAATTGGGAACTATATGACAATCTTTGACACCGTGACACACTTTCAAACTTATACGTCCTCTAAAATTGTTGTCCTCCCCATTGTATTCGCGCCGTCCGCCTTATCTTCTCAAACAGCGGGTGGTCCTTTTTGCGCATTTTTATGAGTTCTCATCAAACACTATGTTCTGAAGGTGCTAGTAAGAAACGTAATAAAAATAATATTATTGGTTTTCTATTAAAATCGTGACTAACTTTTCAGAAATGGGAGAGATAGGAATGGTCGGCAAGGTTTTGACCAACTAGAGAGTAATAAAACAAATGTTTTTTTCGATACTGCACTCCTAAAAGTGATATAAAATGCGCAATATGCTAATTGTACTTTCAAATCTAGACCAAATTTATGGCATATATATAAATGGGCGGTATGTTGTCTAAAGTGGTCGACCGCTCCGTAAGCCGATCAATCAAAAGGGCGCCTATCGATGTAATCAGTGGAGATTTCTCTTTTCGGCCGGGGCAGAACGTGTGAACAAGTGCCCTTATCTTCCAAATATCACCGGACCCCCCCGCTGTGCCCGCGAGGCCACGCCCACTTCGGTATATAAAGTGTCGAGGTATCCTATGGATTCCTCATTATTATAGATATATTAGACGGCCTACCGGACATGGCTGTCCCCTCTTGTATTATGATTATTTTTGAATTCTAAAGTATTTTACTACTACTGTATTTATTTTTTGATTTATTTCATTGAAAAGGAGGTGAGTATTGAAACATTTGAATTTTTTGAAATAAGGCTAAAAACGGTATAATAACCGGCAATAACTCTGATAAAATCACAAATCTCTTTTTTTCCCTTTCTAGGTGTTTCGAACCTTTTTTATTTTAGAATGCTTGTGGAGTTGCTTAATCTCATCGCACCCCGCTGGGGAGATCAACTCTTGTTCGGCCCACCCGGTGCGAGAAAAACTGTAGAGGCGCATTTCGCGTCCAGATATGGGGTTATACTGGAAAGACCCCACGAGCGTCTGGTATACCTAGCTGAAAACCCGGGCTCTCTAATTCCAGTAGAGACCGTCATATTTTTAGGGTTGATGGGTAAGGCCACTGCGGGGGTAGAAATAATGCCTTCTATTTTTTTAAGGCTAGTTGCCTCCACCGGGTCCCAAAAAACAAAAAAAACCCCCATCATCTACTCATTGCCATCTACTCATTGCCATCTACTCAATGCAATCTACTCATTCACACATATATATTCTGCGGGGAGGGTCCCCCGGTAAGTAATTTTTCAACTGTTTTCTAAAAACATATATTTTTTTCAAATCTTCCTCTTCATCATCATCAACACAGCCGGCCGAGAAATGGAAAAGGTGAAAGTTTTTGCTTCTTAATCACAAAAAAAAAAATCATTTTTTCAGAAACTGGGGACATTCGCCTGCGACAACTACTGCATGTTCTTTCGTCTTCTTTTAAAAAAAGGTAATTTTAAAATACCAATTTTACAAAATCTAAAAAAAATCAATTTTCAGGATGCTGTTCATTGGCTTCATCTCGAAAAATCATTGGCTTCAAAAAAAAAAAAAGGGGGGGGACAGGGTATGGATCGGGGATACTGAAGGAGGGGGGATACTGAAGGCTTGGGGATAATGAAGGAAATACATATGGAGGGAATACTGAAGGAAATACATATGGAGGGATATTTGAAGGAAAACATAAAATGGTTTTTTTGGGATATCTGAAGGAAAAAAAATCACCTAGAGGGAAGAAGAGGGATCTAGAGCCAGTTTTTTTGGTGCTGGTTCCCCATCTTCCAAACCTTGGCGCACAGGTTTCCGTTTCATATTGTAGAGGTCAAAATTGTAAAATTTGATGAACATTCCAGCCTTGTGAGTGTGGGCACAGACGTTGCACAAGATCACTCCTGAAAATGCGTTTTTAAAACATTAAAAAAATACAAATTTCACAACATACCAACTCTTTGGTGTGTTTCACCAAGCGTCTCCACAATAGTATCAGTGTTGGCTCACCATACAGAAATCTCGAGCCGAGCTTGGCTGCACTAGGTGGAACATATCTTCTGAATGTATTCCAGGAATTAAAACTAAAAAATTGAAATTATTTGAAAAAAACTCTCACCTCACAGCTTTGGGAAGCGTAAGACTTGGCCACGTTGATAATGCTGAAAGAAATTTGAAAAATTTACTTATTTTTCATTTAAGAGATTTCTAGAAAGTACAGTAACCCATAACTAGCATACTTGCAAACCGGGCCGAAACGGGCCGACACGGGCCGGCGCGTAACTCGCTTCAAACTCAACATTATGAGCTAAAAAATATACCAAAATGTAGATCTCGACGAGTTCTATGTCACTGGTCTACTACGGGAAAAATGGCCAAAAAAACCATTCTAGCCCGGCCCGCGACATATTAACGACTAGCCATCCGGCCCGTAGTAGGTCAGGGACATAGAACTTGCCGATATCTACATTTTGGTATATTTTTCAGCTCATAATATCACGATTGAAA
The DNA here is from genome assembly GCA_002259235.3 of Caenorhabditis latens. NCBI lineage: Eukaryota > Metazoa > Nematoda > Chromadorea > Rhabditida > Rhabditidae > Caenorhabditis > Caenorhabditis latens. The sequence continues at coordinate 16,247,144 of CM056095.1, forward strand.
GGAGGTACGCGCCGGTCCGTGTCGGCCCGGTTTGCAAGTATGATAACTACAGTAATCTTAAAACACTCACCTTTGTTTCAATAATTCCATACTGACCATTATATATATAGTTTAAAATTTGAATAATTCTATAAAAATAAGAAGACAATATCGGCGACCAGCTATTCCGATAAGCAGTCAAAAACACATAATGAATATTCTGAATTCGAATTTTTTTGTTAGACGAACCGGCCACGCCTTGGGGGCGGGACGAGCTCTCCTTGGACAAGATCGTTTTAATTATGATGATAGATGGCTATCCGTCCAGATTTAAATAAGGAAAGGGTAACGACAGCTGGATGAGAGTGTGAATTAACATAACCATCTGCTTATGAATTTTCGAATTTGAAAACCGAACTACAGTATGCAGAAAATGATGAATTACTGTAGTTTTTGCATGTATATGGCGTCAATGATGAGCGAGAAAGATAACACTTTTTACCATTTTAAGTTGAGGATGCGGAACTTTGAAAGTGTGTCACGGTGTCAAAAATTGTTATATAATTCCCAATTTTTGTACAACATGTAGACCACAAGTAGAGCTTCATTTTTATAGTTGACAACTTTTCTGTGCGGGCACTCCCTAGAGAGTTATGGTCATTTCAAAGGGACAGATCAACTGAAATTGGACGATATAAAGGAAAATGACTTTGCCGATATGTAACTTGCTAGGGATTATCCGTACAAAAAAGTTATCAACTACCAAAATGAAGTAAAAATGCGCTAAAAGGACCGCCCTCTGTGAGAGAAGATAAGACGGACGACGAGATTATAGTGGGAAGGAAAAATATTCTTTCTGGAATTCTTTGGAGAAACAACAATATATTTTTGATGGAAAAAATGAAGGAATAAAAAATAAAATTGCCATATCTCCCAGAAATCATCGGACTTCCGCTGTGCCCTCGAGGCCACGCCCTCTCCCCCTTGTCGTTTTATAAAATTTCGCGCATTCCTCATTTCTTATTATATTAGACGGCTTATCGGACATGGCTCGTCCCCTATTGTATTATGATTCTTTTTGAATTCTTTTTTATAACTTCTATATATATATATATATATTTTTTTTGTTATAAAAAATGAGGTGTGTCTCAATAAAGTCGACGATTTTTTCAGGAAATTACTTGTTTTCGATTTCCTGTAACTCTTCAAGAAGTGCTCGTACAAAAAAGTTGTCAACTACAAAAATGAAGTACTACATTCGATCTACATGTTGTACAAAAATTGAACATAATGTGACAATTTTGACACCGTGACACACTTTCAAAGTTATACATTCTGAAATTGGCAAAAAAAGTTGTCTTTCTCGCCATTCTCAATTTATGCCTGCACGTTTTTCTTCGATTTCCCAACAATTTTTTTTATAGGAAACAATTAATAAAAATCGTTGAAAATTGCTAAAAATGGATTATGAAAATCGCTTAAAAATCGGAAAATTCAATAAAATCTAAATTTTCGTCCCAAAATATTACGGTAGCAAATTCCTTTTCAGCTCTGTCGAATGACCTTATTTCATTTGTGCTCAAAATGTCCGAATTGACGTGTTTCAGACCGCAACTGTCTTTTATTCTGATTGTCATAATAGTTGTCGTCTGCAATCCTCAAATGCTCCAAAACAGATAACACTCTAGTTAATGAGGTTGAACATGTTCCTCCTATGCATATTTTTATTGCGGCGAGACTCTTATTATGTATATATTCTACCTCTTCTTTTGATAAGATAACGCTGATAATGACCATTGAGAGTCTCATATTCTCATTATTCACTCTTTTCGACTGCCTAGTATGGCTTGGTCTCCCGTATTTGATTTTTATTGAATTATGAACATCTATTTCTATAAGCATTCGTTACACCACTGAACTCGGATGCAGAACCCACATGATGGTTCGAATTGTTTGATGTCTTATTACCGTCAACTATTAGTACTACACCACTAATATTCAGCGACCAACGGACTATCTCAATGGAGAACCGTTTGGTATATCATTATTAGTCTTAGCTATCATTTCTCGGCGGATTCGTAAATGCTTCAATTAATTTCAAATGGTTATGTGAGTTCTCTAGTCACTTCACTAAATGAATATGTAACACCACATCGAGCATATTATAACATATTTTTCCGGTTATCAACTAGTGAGCACTCAATAGCAAGTCACACATTGACAAAGTAATTTCGCGCTCAAATCGTCCCATTTCGTTGCGAAATATAGTGATTTTTTAGCTGTCCACTTAAAATTATTATAACTCTCTCGGGAGTGTCCGTACAAAAAAGTTGTCAACTACAAAAATGAAGGTCTACTCTTGGTCTGTATGGTTTATACATAATTTACTTTGTGTAGCAATCAGTGATACCGCAACACCCTCTCAAAGTTGGTCGTTTTCCACTGAACTGTGAACACAAATTCTGGTTATCAGGGCAAATATATCTTATCAGTTTGAGAGAAACTAATAGGAGTGAATGCTATAACACAGAAGAGAAACACACGAAAAATTCAGCTACATATTTGAGAAGAAAGTCAAAAACTAACTAATTTCAGAACTTGATCATGTGGAGAAGACCTTTAGTCTGATTGCCCAGCTCTGAAAATTTTCACAAAGAATGGAAACCGCTATAAAAGCAATCCGGTACCTGCCTACATTGCCTCAAACAGCACAAAGGAAATTGCAAAAATGCTGCACAATGCTAAAACGGACAAAATTCTTTGACCCATGCGGAGTAGAACCAAATTTTTAGATTCTGAATAAACCCTTTTCTTAATAAACTGTTATTTTTTGAAAATTCTTTTGACACCAATGTGGATAAATCAAAATTCGACAATTGAAAATAAAAAATCCATATCTTTTTCAATGTATCCATTTCTTTGTTCTGAATTCCTATTTTTCAGAATTCATATCTCTCTACTCACCGACGTACATCTGTTTTCACTGTTTTTTGAGAACGCGTCAACGTCCCCCCTGACTATGCCGTGTTATGTATTTACAGACTGAGCGTGTTGATACCCCCTAAATGTTTGTAGCTTCAAAACTTTGAAATTTTATATTTCGGCACCTAAAAAACACGGCAAGCTGACTCAACAGTCCCCCCCCCCACTTGTTCTCTTCTTTGTTTCATTGAAAATAGAAGAAGTGATGAGTCATCTGCGTCTCTTCAGGAAACGACACTCTCTCTCTCTCTCTCAAAGGTCTGCCGTCCCCTCGCTCCCTTAACTTTTTCATTTCAATGTTTCCCTAGGCTGCTTACCGGAAACAGCGGCCCCCTTATTTTGAATTACTGATTATTATTGAATACTGAAATTTATTTTATTACTATTATTAAAGCTGGTGGTATGGGTTTTTGGAGATGAGGTGAGTTACATTCTTTTGTGTTTGTTTATAGCAAAGTTTACCGTCTTTCTTAGTGGACCGTTTCTATGAAACTTGGACACATAAATCAACAATTTTTCTTAGATGATGATCGTAAAATTTTCGACATAAAAACTTCTCAAACTGAGTTAGTAGGCGAGAAAAACGAACAAATTTTGATGGAAATGGTTTCATTTCTACAAATAGAATAAATTTCTTCAATATTTTTCGGTAACATTTCTTTAATTAGGGGCAAAATTTATGACTTTCTGATGTCGAGAAATACAGTACCGGTCAATAGGAAATGAACTTTGGCCGTATTCAGTTGAAATTGTCCAACTGTAAGAATGTGTCATAGTAATTATGATTGTCACACTCAGTGGGGTTTTAGTGAACCTTACAGATTGAAAATAGAGCTTCATTTTTGTGGTTGATGACTTTTTTGTACGGGCACTCCCTAGAGAGTTATGGTCATTTTAAGACGACAGGTCAAAAATCGCACTATTTTGCACTGAAATTGGCCGATTTGAGGGAGAAATTACTTTGTCGATACGTAACTTGCTAGGGAGTGTCTGTACAAAAAAGTTGCCAACTACAAAAATGAAGCTCTACCTTTGTTCTGTAAAATCCAATAAAAAAGTACTAGTTGTGAGAATCAGAATTATCATGGCACACTCCCAAAGTTGGACAATTTCAACTGAAAAGGGCCAAACTTCATATCCTATTGAACGGTACTGTAAACAGCTCGAAAAATGCTACAAATTGAAATTTTTGATTGTTGTTCACAGACTTGCAACGGCCCGGTCCGATCCGGTCGGTAGGGAAGTTCAGTACTGAAAAAAATCAATTTTTTTCTAAAAATTTTTTAAAGAACCATTTTTTGATGGTTTTAAAGGTTTTCGAGGAAAATGCTTTTTTTCTTTAACATAATTTTCGCTTTCTCAGCGCGTGTTGTCCGAAGTGGAGGAAGCTGCCATTTCAATAAAATGAATAACGACTATGGAGAAGCGTGTGGAGGTTTTGACGAGAGAGAGTGCCACCTTAAAGAAAGAGGTGAAAATCACTGAGCGAAAAACAAACGGTCGTGGAAAGGAAGAGAGCGGTCATGGAAACGAGAATCGCGGTAATCGAACAACATAGAATTTAAAAATATGTTTTCTGCATTGTTTTGGCAATAATGGTCGTGCTGAGACAAACCGAAAAACGCCACTGACGAGACCAGAGTTGGAGTGACTTTCAATTGGCGTCTACCCCAATCCGTGATGTCAAAAATCAGAAGATTGTTTAGAGCTACTTTCACATTATTACTTTCTTCTGCAAAAATGAAATGGTAGTTGAATAATACTCCTGTTTGTTTTTTCTTCTAATGACACAAGGGTGGCGTTATCGAAAAACGCACGCACTATAGTCTAGTCCCTTTTGTAAGAAAACACCAAATCTAAAAAGGAAAAAGCTCTGAAAAGAGAAAAACACATGTGTACTTATATCACATATTTATTTGCAATTTTAAAACAACATTTAAATGTAAAAGATCAGATTAAAAAAGCTTAATTAGTTTACAATGAAGCACGCAGGATTCAAAATTTCCAGAAACCCTTTCAGCGTGGTTCAGTGCTTCAGAAATTGCGCCTTTATAAGTTTTTTCAACGTTTTCAATCTCTGCTTCAGCCGTTGTCGTTGAAATTCTTGTGATCGACATCATCTTCATCATTTTGTCGTCGAAATCTTCTATTGTTTCCATCCCTTTTGTGATGAATCCAAGAATTTCTCCAGTTCTCTTCACTTCTTTGGAACATTCCGCTTCAGTCTGAAAAGTGATGACAGATTTTATATTTTTCACAAAATACGGTTATTTTGAGTCTTGAAGTATTCGAAAATTGTATTTTTTGAATCGGAAACCAAATTTTTGGACTAAAAATATGAATTTTGATCTCAAAACTTGATTTTTGAATCGAAAATTGTAAATACAAAATAGGATTCAAGGTTTTGACATAAAAACTGATTTTCAGCGTATTTGGTACTGAAAGATTCATTTTCTCAGAAACACTTTTTTTCCCGAAAACCAGCGTTTTCATTCTATAAAGTTTTGTTCTGCATTAGTGGACATCCGGACGGATAGGTACACAGACAGACATAAATGGTGAATATCCGAAACTCACAGACAGGAAGTAAGTAATTTTCAATAATGGTGAATTTTGGAGAATCACTTACCGATACTGCAATTTCAAAAAAGGAAAGAATATTAGTTAGAATTCAAATAAAATCAGAAGAAAAAGGGGTTGCCGGCATTCCAATAGCTAGCATAGGAGAAGGTATGAGTAGTGTTGGAAGTGGACGATGGAGGTACGGCCATGGTGCGACCTTCCCTGCTAGAGAGTGTAATCTCATGAAGAGACGCACACATCATTAAGCGGCTATATGACTGTGAAATACGACACTATTGGCAGTTGCGCAACGCGTGCTCTCGCAATCTGGCAGTGTCATAACAAAGAACTCGGAGGGGTTTTCATGAGACCCGTTAGGAAGAGACGGTTGACTTTATGACCCGATTGTAATACGAGAAAACTAGATCTCATTTTCTATTGAAAAAGGTGAAAAAAGGTAGTAGCTATCAAAAAGTTGTCAACTAGTAAAATGTAGCAAATTTCACAAGGATCATTTTTGTAGTTGACAACTTTTCGATAGCACCGCCCACTCTTGAGTTATAGCAGTTAGAATCGTAGGGAAGACGCAGACAACGAGACACTCTAGTTTCTCTGCGTCTCTCTCCCTCACCCTTTCTTCTGGGATTGACTTTAACCTACCGTAACTCCGTACGTTTAGTAGCTATTGAAAAGTTGTCAACTAGTAAAATGTAGCAAGTTTTACAAGGATCGTTTTTGTAGTTGACAACTTTTTGATAGCTCCTCTAAGGTTTGAGATATAAACCTTTTAAAAATCAAAATGATTACAACAAATGATTAATATTGAAGTTTATTAAATCATGCTTGCCGTAAACTTATTCACAATTTTATTTGATACATCTGCAGGTAAAAACCTCCAAAGAAATTTTCTACAAAAAATAATTTCAAAACTTCTATCCGAGTTGCAGAATTTCCAGTTCCCTGTAATAAAAAGTTCATTTTTGGTATTCAGTGTTCACAAAACATACTTTTTTGCATTTTCCTCGGCGTGGATGGGCACTGGAGCACCTGCAAAAACATACACGGATACTTAATTGAGAATAGAAAAAATCTGACCTGAGATAAGAATTTCCAGTTCTCGGGCGCCGGAATTACAACAATAAATGCCAATTGAAGAATGCCAGTGATGTCAAAAACCAAAAACGTTTTGATGATTTGGGAAATAATTGTCTGTAATCCATACAATGTGTCCCTGATATGAAAAACTTAACTTGCCTTTCAAGGCAGGACTTCCGTGCTGAAAATAGACTTTTCAATCACAAAAAAGTGTTCAGTGACTCACCTTACTCCAAACAATACAGTAGAACCGAAAAAATATTAGAATTCAATAAAAATCAGTAATAGGGGGACCAAGCCATTCCGATAGGCAGTCGAAGCGATGGGGGATTATAAATAATTAAAATTTAACGAAACTAAGACGAAAAGAATATTGATCGGCTATTCCATTAAGCAATCAAATAAGTATACTAAAATGAAAAAAAAGAAAAAAAGTGTCGACTCGACGCCCGATAAGAAGACACAACGAGTGTGACACTGATAACAAACTGCCTTCACCATACTCTTTCGTGATCAGTTCCTTTTTCCCATCAGAAAACGCGTCAACGTCACTCCAGCCATGTCATGTTTGGTATCATTGGAATCAGGCAGACGAGATCTATCTATTAGTATTTTCAAAATTCCAGATTTCTTTCTGTGTGGTCTGAAAATTGCTTTGAAACCGAAAAAACATGTGTTGTCGCGAAGCGGTTTCTGCGTCTCTTGATGCTAGAAACCGCGCCAACGACACCCCTGTCATGTTTGGTGTCAATAGAATCAGCGAAACTTGAACTAAAATTTGATGATTATTATCATTTATTCGAAAATTTTTTTGGAGTCAAACAAGAAACTGTGTCATTCAAAACACAGTTGATACATTTCTAGATGCATTTTTATTGTTTTCTCTAGCAGCCAACATTAATTTTGAGGTCGGTATAGTAAGTGACTTTCTTCGAACCATGGAGATCAACCAGTGTCGATAATGACGATTGAAATAAAGCATACTAATAGTACCCAAGAAAGTGTGGAATGACATAAAAAGGAAAGAGATCAAGGAGGATACTGTAAGTATGAAGTATTTCAGGAACTGTTTCAAAGATCTTTCTTACTTTGAGTATTCGGTATCGTAAACATCAGTGGAGCAATCACCACAAAAACTGGACCGTAAAATGCAAGGATTGGGACAGAGATCTGAAAATTTTTTTCTGTTTTTATCTAAAAATTCAGATCGTCAAAATTCAAAAAGTCTACCTGATAACACAAACTTCGAATTAGTTGCATATGCATCATTCTAGTTTTTCTCGATAAATCGAATCTGTGTAGTGATCTACTCGACATCCAAATCAGTAGAATTACTGTAATCATTCCGAGACCCAACCGGAAGAAACAAGAGAACAAGAATATAACGTGGACCAGTTCTACTATAACACATACGAAATACACGTGTTCATCTACAACGAGATACTGGAATTCTGGGTAGAGTCTTGCGAATTGTGCTCTCGCAACTTTTTGATCGGGTACCGCGCAATGAAAACTGATAATCATGATAGTAATAAGAATAACTTGATAGAGAGCCACCAGAATAACTGAGGTAAAAGTGGTTAGTTTATATGGGTGGGAATGGGGAAGTATAGCTTGATAACGAAGAAAAAATAGTAGTTCCACACTGCCAGCTGTGATGAAAACGGAGACGAAGACCATTATCTACAAATAAAGATTTCCTTAACGTAAGAGATGAGCAGCTCTATTTAGACGTCCCTCAAAATATTCAAACGTCCCAAAAAACGTTTAGACATCCCTTCAACACTAAAAGTCACTGAAAATGTTCGAGGAACGTCTAAATATTTTTGAGGGTCTTCAATTGTTTTTGGGACATCAAAATGTTTTTTGGGACGTCTAAGTGTTTTTTGGGACGTAAATATTTACAACTATATTTTGGAATCTCAAGGGACATCTATACATTTTATGGGACATTCAAACTTTTTAGGGCATCTAAATGTCTTTTGGGACGTTCTAGTTTTTAAAAAACAACTAAACTAAAATAGAGCCATATAAACTCACACACTGGGCCTCTGTACTCAATGAAATACCGAAAAATTGGAAAATTCTAGTAAAAATTCCATGAGGTCTCCCAATGGGAAACGGAGAATATACAACAGGCAAAGTGCCTATATTAATGAAAAAGTCGGTGGTCATGGAGCATATCTGAAAATCAAAATCTGTATATCCGGATGTCTTGCTCGTGACAAACCTGATAAGTCAGCAGATGCCACCTCAATGACGCCAGCTGACTTTTCTGACAAAACAAAATTATAAAAACTCCAGCTAAGTTGATTGGTGTAGTGAGTATAGCTGTGAAATGCATACTATAGAAATACCATTCTGGATCCACGACGATTCCCATGAAATTTTGGAAAAGAATAGTGCGTTTCAAGAGAAGAAAAGTCACCAGCGAAACTAAAAAGTAGAAAAGTGGAAATCATAGAGCAAAACGAGCGGAAAGATGAGTGAAGAAGTCACGTTTCTCCCACTAATGAGGTTGGAAAAGCAGAAAGCGTGAATTGAATTCTGAAGACGTTGCTCAATTCTTCTAGGGCAGTGAAACACAGTTTATAGACGAAATTATCAGAAAACCATAAAAAAAATCGAGTTCAAAGAAGCCGAAACGACCCAATTCGGTTACGTATCTGAAACGCGTCAACGTCACGCCAGACATGTCATGTTTGGTATCATTGGAATCAGCGAGACGAGATCTTTCCATTGACATCTTCAAAATTCCAGTATTTTCAGTGTGGACGGAAAATCGCGCTGATAGATGTGGTATTGCGACTTATCAGTCGGTGTCTGCGTCTCTCTAGAAAAAGTGTGACTTGAGATCCGGCATCTTTCTATACGACTCGAGGATTGCTACAAACCACAAAAATTTCAGAAAACCCCCAAAAATCTAGTTAAAAAGATCCAAATGCGCTCTGAAATATGTTATGTAAGCGCGCCGACGTCACTCCAGCCATGTCACCATAAGAGAAGTTATGAGTAGGTTGGAAGTGAACTGTTGTGTCCGCCATCCTTATGTAATGTAGAAGACGGAGTTAAGGTATACTCGTTTATTCGGAGAAGTGATTGTGGTGTTGGAGAGAAAACGAGAACTGAACATTTTAGGAAAGTTCAGAATAACATTGACCTTGACACGGCATGATAAAAAGGCAAGGTCAATGGGAAATAGAAATAATAAAGTGCGTGTAACCTTGAGGGAGGTTCACGTGAGAGTATACAAACTGAGCGTTTGTAACATCTCCCTTTTTTAAGATGGATACGAGAGGAAGAGATAAACGAGGTAAAGAGTTCACTTAATATCTCTTCTGCTTTGGGTGTACTTGGAATGGTTGAACGGGTTTAATGGTTCTGGTGGAGCGACGGAGTGGCACCGGAGGCGACGGTGGAATGATCGTTCTTGGAGGCGGTACAGGAATTGTGGTGGCATCGGTTTTGTCAGTCTGGGGCATCTCTTCAGCAAAGTCTTCGAATCCCAGGAAATCCGACCAATCACTGTGAGACGGCGGGGACGTGCGCAGGCGCAGTTGGTTTGCATGTCTGGTCCAGCGTTGACTTCCGACACGAACTTTGTAGACCGTCTGACCGAGCTTACGTTCGATGACTCCTGAAACCCATTGGGAAGAATTTGGGCTACGACGGTCAATGACATAAACCTGGTCGTTTATTTTGAAACTCCGATCACGTGCTCCATGATGCAGGTTGAACTGCGTTTCCATTGCCAAATTTCTCTCTGAGCTGGGAGTCGATTTGTGTGGCAGGAGCAAGTTCAGCACAGTTCTCATTTTACGTCCGATGAAGGCTTCGGCAGGAGTTTGGCCATCCGGAACAGATGCACATGGAGTCGATCGATAAACCTGAAGGAAGGTCTGGAGCGCAGTCTCAGTGTTTCCCTCCCCTCTTAACTTGAATAAAGCCCGTTTCACCGTGTCGACAAATCTTTCGGCCTGACCATTCGATTGAGGATGATATGGTGGAGTGCGAACATGAGTGATACCATTGGATGCAGTGAATTCTTGGAATGTTTGTGACGTAAACTGAGGACCATTGTCGGTGACTAGTGTCTCTGGATTTCCAAACTGCCCGAAAACTTTGGCCAATATCTTGATAGTAGCTGCGGTGGTAGTCGAAGTTGTTGCATAGACTTCCGGCCACTTTGAATACGAGTCTACAAGTACAAGATAATACATACCGTCTACCGGTCCAGCATAATCAACATGCACTCGTTCGAATGGTTTCCTTGGAATTGGCCACGAGTATAAGAGATTTTTGACAGGATTCTTGGCGGCAGAGGCACATTCATCACACGATTTGACCAATCTTTCGATGTCTTTGTCCATTCCAGACCAGTACACGTAACTTCTTGCCAACATTTTCATTCTCACAATTCCCGGGTGTGCTCGATGGAGTGTCTTCAGGACCTTTTGTCGCAAAACTGTAGGGATCACTACTCGCTCGCCCAGTACGATGCAGTCGTTGACAATTGAGAATTCGTCCTTCCGATTACACATGTTCCACATTTCGGTTCCTCTTTCACTTTTGGGCCATTTACCAGATTGCAGGGAGCAGAGGACATCTTTCAGAATTTTGTCTTTTCCGGTCTGGAATGAAATAGTTTTGGCAGTGATAGGAAGGAACGGGAGATTTTGGGAAAGTTGGTTGTCAGGATCTAGCTCCACTTGTGCAATGACGAAGTCTTCTGGTGCTTTCTCGGCATTCTGCTCATCAATCAGTCTGGACAGCGCATCCACTTGTCCAAAATCTTTGGTATTGATATATTCGATGTCGAAGTCATAATTCAAAAGAATTGTAGCCCATCGTTGAAGACGATTTGCAGTGTAAACAGGTACTCCTTTCTTTCCTCCAAATATAGTTAACAATGGTTTGTGATCGGTTCGCAATGTGAATTTTCGCCCATGGATAAATTTGTGAAATTTGGTGACGGCTGTGATGAGACCTAATCCCTCTTTTTCGATCTGACTGTAGTTCCGCTGGGTTTTTGACAGACTCTTGCTGATGTGGTATATGGTCTTCTCGGTTCCATCTGGACATCGGTGAGAGATGGTTGCTCCAATTCCGTATTGTGACGCGTCCGCGGCTACAATGATTGGCAAGTTGGGGTCGTAATGAGTCAGCAGCAAGTCCGATTGTAGGATCTCTTTGATGGTATCGAATGACTTTTGGCAGTCCTTGGTCCATTCGAATTCAGTATCTTTTACGGTGAGGTTGTCCAAGGGTTGGCGTAGTCGGAAAAGATGTTTTACGAATTGGCCATAGAATTGGATAAGTCCCAGGAAAGACTTAACTTGACTCACGTTGGTGGGTTCCGGCATGTTTTTGATGTGTAGTACTTTCTCTGGATCGGGACGTCGTCCTTGCTTGTTGATGATGAAACCAAGGAATTTGATTTCCTCCATCAGGAACGAACATTTTTCCATCTTGATCCGGAAACCATACTCTTGAATTCGACCAAATACTCGAAGCACTCGCTCATTGTGTTCTTCTATTGTAGATCCACAAATAATGATGTCATCCAAGTAAGTGGACACTCCTTCCAAGCCATTCAGCATTGCATCCATGATTTGCTGGAAAATTCCTGGAGCAGCTTTGACTCCGAACGGAAGACGATTGTATGTGAAGAGGCCCAGGTGTGTGTTGATGACCAGCAGCTTCTGTGAGTCTGAGTCCATTTCAACCTGCAAATATGCCTCGGCAAGATCGATTTGTGTGAAAAAATTACCACCATTTTGTTTAGCAAATATGTCGTCAGCAGTGGGCAGTGGATGGTTATTTGACTCAATGGCATCATTTAGTCCAGTGGAAAAATCGGCGCATAATCTGATGTAACCATCCTTTTTCCTCACTGCAACGACGGGAGCGGCCCATTCGGAATGGTCGACTGGTGAGATGACTCCTGTTTGATTCAGTCGTTCGATTTCAGCAGAGACCATCGGCAGAGCAGAATATGTCACGGGTCGTGCCTTCCGGAAGATGGGTCTAGCATTTGGCTTCAATGTCAGTGTTGCTTTGGTCTTCGTACACTTCCCGAGTCCTGGTTTCATGATTTCTTTGTATGTGGTTCCAATTTTTTCGATCAACCGTTCTCTCGCCCCGCCCAGGTAGATGCATGCTGATTCAGTGACGGAGACGCGGTTAATCTTTTCATGGTTTTGGAGGAACTTCCATAGCTCTTTATCTTTCGAAATCCAGTCTCTTCCTAGTAAAGTGTCGGTGTTTGATACGTACGCTACTCCAGATTCTTGCTGTCCATTCATCAGGTATTTGCAATGGAGCAATCCGAATATCTTCACCGGCTCGTTCGTGGCAGATTTGACTTTGATGGCGGGTTTGTCCAGTTTTGGTTTTCCCAGATTTGTCCAATCATGCTGACTGAGAAGCGTGATGTCGGCGCCCGTATCCAGAAGCATTTTAACAACTCGACCATTGATTTGCACATGTCGATAGATTCTTTCTGTGCCGTCGGTCGATGCGGCACCAACGTAGACCGTCTTGACTTTTGGAGACTTGTTTTCCCGATTTTTGCTTCTGCAACATTTCTCTACGTGACCTGTTTTCTTACAAAAATTACATGTCACCTTTTTATTCTCACAATCTCGAACCCAATGGTTGCCTCCACATCGATAACATGCAGATGGTGGTGGCTTGGCATCCTTCTTTTCTGGAGTGTTTCTTTTGGATTTTTGAAACTTCTGCACGGCGTTCACATCCGACGTTGTTGTACCGGATCCTCCGACAGCTCTCGCGTCTGCCCGAATATCCAGAAGTCTCTTGACGTCACTTTCCAGCTCCAGCAGTGTCAGATTGGGCTTTTGCTCGAGGACTTGGAGTGCTCTTGCTCGGATGTCTTGATAAGATGGGTCCCGCATTCCCGCTATCCATACCATTGCACATGTTTGCTCGTCGGTCATCTTTTTGAACTCTGACGTGGCAAATCTTCGAAGAACTGTCCCCGTGTACTCTTCCATGCTCCCTCCGCCGAATTCTGTTCGTAAGAACTCTTGACGCTTTCTGAATATTGACGTCGTCGATTTGAACAGAGATTTGAGACTTTTGATTGTGTCGGCGTAACTGATTTCGTTTGGTCGCTTTGGCAGGCATCTGTTGGTGTACAACGCGTAGTCTTTCTGGTTTAACTTGGACAGGATAATCCTCGTCTTATGATCTTCTGACAACGATGATCCATCTTTGGTGATGACCTCTTCGTACCTTGTGTACCAGTTATCGAACGTCTTCTCTTCTTCTGCCTCATAGACGAACATTGGGATTCGGGCGCAAATCGAGTCGAACATTTTGGTGTCGTTGGAGGTGGTGGTTGGGGCTCCGATGTTACCGGAATTTTGGAGTTGTTCTTGATTTTTTGCTAAGGTACTCACGACTCCTACTAGAGCATTGATTTGTTCAGTGAGTTTCTGTATTTGATCGCCAGTTGTTGTGTCCGCCATCCTTATGTAATGTAGAAGACGGAGTTAAGGTATACTCGTTTATTCGGAGAAGTGATTGTGGTGTTGGAGAGAAAACGAGAACTGAACATTTTAGGAAAGTTCAGAATAACATTGACCTTGACACGGCATGATAAAAAGGCAAGGTCAATGGGAAATAGAAATAATAAAGTGCGTGTAACCTTGAGGGAGGTTCACGTGAGAGTATACAAACTGAGCGTTTGTAACATGAACGATGGAGGGACGACCTTAAAAACTAGAGAGCGTGTCTCTTTTGATGCAGATTTTTTTTCTCTTTGTCGTCTCTCATAACCGAGGACTCTCCATGAAACCATGATTCCTTTGAGAGGAAAGCGCAGGTGGAGGAGTAAGAGAAGACGGTGAGAAGTTCCAAACAAAGCGATTTTCAAACCATCCAGAAAGAAATCTGGAATTTTAAAGATACCAATGGGTAGATCTGATCCTGCTGATTCTATCGATACCAAACATGTCAAGTCTGGGGCGACGTTGGCGCGGTTTCTGGGAGTGATCAGCGCATTGGACACTCCCAGGAGGTACTTCGGGTTTGTATTTTAGACCCATACTCACAACTTCAACTTCAGCAACAAACACAATTAGATACTTTATTTAAAACTCTTAAATTACACAAATTGAGAACCCAGAAAACTGACAAAACATTCAGATTGAAACTATGAAAGAGTGATTACGGTAGTAGTATGCAGTAACTGAATGATCTGCAGTTGATCCATCAGCTGTCTATTTTAGGCAAACACATCAAGTTCCACCTGCAAGAAATCCATGTTTTCCGACATACCAAATACTTTCAAGTGAACATTTACCTGTTCATGATCTGGAGAACCGAAGGGTTCCTTCTTTTTGTACATTCATACATCAATTATTAGGACGACGACCACAATGATGGCTCCAATCGGAGTGCCGACTTGACCGGTCCGAGGTATTGAAGGCAGTCTTCCAGTCCTCCAAGGTACACTTTGGAATACTTCGTCGAAATTCAACTTTTTCAGGAGCTCTTCTGTTTTCACATTGGTCGGCGTCCAGACTGTTCACAAAGAACTTGACCTCCGTCCGATTCCTCGACGTCGTTCCAACCGAGAGTAGAGTGAAGAGCTCGACTGGTGCGTTGAGTGCGTTTGCCAAAAAGTTCATAAACACCGTTCTAGTGTTGATGAATCCCATGATCTGGTACTCTGTCGGGTGATAGAGTACCATCTGGATGACATGGTTGTGGGGTGGCGATTCCTTGGTTGTCCGGAGTGAACTTCATGTGGCATAGGGCTCCTCTGAAAACATACAACAGTAATCTACAGTATCTATAGTACCTACAGTATCTACAGTATCCACAGTGTCTACAGTATCTACAGTAATTCTAGTCCCCTTCAAAGAGCTATTTGAGCTCATAGAGTGCACATTTCAAAATACAGCTCCTTCCCCTTTTTTAATAACCCAAATTGGATAACCCATCAGAAATGTACTCTACTTTATGAGGATTTTTTATGAGATGTACTTTAGAAGGGTCTCCCCCCAGCTGTCACCCAAAACGCACAATACTCACGATATTCGAACTTCATGACAGATTTTTTTTGATTTTTTAAAAATTTGATTTTAAAAAATGGTTTTAACGGGAAACTTGTCTGAAACTAACAATTTTGTTGTTTAAAAATACAAAAATGAGGTCTCTTCATCGAAAGTTTGGACGTTGTTGTCAAACTTGATGCATTGTGCGTAAATGCAGACACTGTACCAGATTTGACGACAATATTTTTAACTTTTGCCAAAAATTACAAGATAAAAGAAGTTTTTTGATAAACGTAGCTGATTTTTAATTGAAAAACTTAACCGAAAATGTCAATTTTCTGATGAAAAACGTAAAAATCGCAAAATTTCTATAGAATTTCAAAAACTGTCGTGAAATACGGTGAATTTTACGCAATTGCATCAGATTTGACGACAAATTGCAGACTTTTTCGAGTTTCAGCATAAGTCAAAAGTCATTTTTGAATAAAAATTACAGTTTTTGCTTCAAAAATTGATGTGGGTCTTCCCTGAAATTCTATTTCAATCAAATACCCTTTTATAGGTCAAAAAATGGCACAAATTTTGCAAAATTTGAAAAATCTGCGACTAGGTTCGATTTTTATTCAGTTTCAGAAGAAGATGCCGTTCTATTAGAAAGAACACTCACCTCACATTCAAGCATCCAATTAACTCCAAAATTGCTCCAAAAATACCATTAATTCAATAAAAATAGGAAGATGTTTGCCGATCAGCCATAACAGAAAGGCGATCGAGAAGAGAAGGGGTATGAGCGATGTGTATCGGGTAGGGATGGTTTCATTTCTGAGAGATGAAAAGACGTAGACATATTCGTACATACCTCTCATTCAACAGTACTATTTCACTGGTAATACATTAATCATTTATGAGGCCTTTTGTGCGGAAAACGGGAATTTAAAAGTTGTTCCGACACGGGAACAGCACCTGCCGACGGTAGGGCCATAAAAACCATAAGAACAACATTTTTAATTTTCCAACGGTTCCACTAGATTAATCGAGTTTCGCTGATTCCATTGACACCAAACATGACATATCTGGGGTGACGATGACGCGTTTTATTGCAGTTTGTTCGAGATCGCTCTGAAAAGAGAAGAAACATGTATTTTCGCGAATCTCGTCAGCGAATATGCTAGAAACCACGCCAACGTCACCCTAGGCATATTATGTTTGGTGTCAATAAACTTAGCGAGACGGTACCTATCCGATGGTATCTTCAAAATTCCAGATTTTTATCTGGGTGGTCTGAAAATCGACTGAAAATCAAAAATCGCTGACTCCTCCGTCGACCGGTGCTTGTTCTGCTTTTTCTTTTCTCGAACAACTTTTTATTTCCCGTTTGCATATTTATAACCAGTGAAATAGTACTGCTGAATGAGAGATATGTCCCACCCAATGTATCTGCGTCTCTCACCAAATGTATCTGCGTCTCTCATCATTCGGACATGAAGCCATCCCCACCCGATACACGTCGTTCATTCCCCTTCCCTTTTCGATCGCCTTTCTGGTATGGCTGATCGGCAAAACATATTCCTATTTTTATAGAATTAATGATACTTTTGGAGCAATTTTAGAGTGAATTGGATGATTGGATGTGAGGTGAGTATTCTCTCTAATAGACCGGCATCCTCTGCCACAGGGTCCAGCAGAAGCTGCCCCGAATTTGAAAAAAAAACAATTACTACTTTCAGATTCATTCATCGACCATCATGACTGCTGTCTCAACCACTCGAAGATGGTTACGACGAAGAGACGTTCTCTCACAACCAGAGGAATTATCTTCAATCGCCGATCAATGAAGATCGAATGTGTCAGGTACGAACTGTAGGGTGAGGGGGCTGACTGCTATTCGTATTTCCTTCATAACCCTTGTTCGTTTCACGCCATAAAAAGCAAAACGCGCTATTTGCTAGTTTTTATTAGGTTGTGTGTTCTTTGAAGGGGGTACCATAGTGCGTCCACTTACGGTTTTAGGAATAATTTTCAAAAGCCATGTGGCGAAATTCGAATGCATTGAGTAAAGTACGTTTTGGATGACAACTGGGAGACCCTCCTAAAGTACATCTCATAAAAAATACTCATAAAGTACATGCCATTAAAAAAGGGAAATGAGCTATATTTCGAAATGTGCACTCTCTATTAGCTCAAATCACGCTTTGAGGGAGACTAGAATCACTGTAGATACTGTAGATTGCAAGTTATATATTTTCAGAGGAGTCGTATGCCAGATGAAGTTCACTCCGGAGAACCCCTACATCAAGCATTGGAGTCTTCATGGTAGCTGGAAGATGGAACACTAGAAAATGGTTGTGAGAGCGCACCACTTCTTGACACCACCTAATCTGTATGTTTCTTCGGACTGGAATTGATGAGGTTCTTCGCCAGCTTCTCAAAACTTGTAAAATATAATTGTGTTTTATGTTTTGATAAATTGTTGTAGAGTATCCCCTTTTTTGTGGAAAAAGCACCATCGTCAAAACCGTCTAAATCCGAAATACCTATAAAATGCACCCAAAGCGCAGATCACTCCAAAAAACCGCGCAAACATCACCCCAGACATTTCATGTTTAGTGTCAATAGAATCAGCAGGATCAGATCTACCAATTGGTATCTTCAAAATTCCAGATTTCTTTCTGGGTGGTCGGAAAATTGCTTCGTTATCAATTTCCCATTGTCCTCCAACACCGCTCCTTCCTTCACCCGCGCCTTCCTCTCTAAAAACTCATGATTTCATAGAGATCCCTCGGTTATGAGAGACGACAGAGAAAAGAATCTGCGTCTAAAGAGACACACTCTCTAGTCATGAAGGTCACATTGGTCGTCCATCCGTCGTTCACTTTCAACCCACTCATAACTTCTCCTATGCCGCCGAACGGAATGGTGGCAACCTAATTTTCTTATGATTTTATTTGAGTTCTAACTGATATTCTTTCCTATTTTTGGGATTGTTGAACACTCCTCAATGGAAAGTATCGGTAAGTGATTCGATCTTCCTCTAAAAATTCATCACTTTATCAATCTCTTTCCAGAAGTTACCACAACTATGTCGGTTCAATCCATCGTCCAAGTTTCAGTGTTGGGAGTGAACGCTATCAAAGGATACAATGGATCCGGAAAAACCACGCTTCTGAAGGCAATCAAGTATTGTTTGAGGGATCTAAAGGTTAGTTTTTGTAATTTGTTTTTTTCGAATTCTCTTTTTTCAGCTCTGTTGCGGTGAAGTTCCGACTCACAAACGGCTTGTTCCGAACATACCGGAAAACAACTAGTGACGATTCTCAATAAACGGAAACAAAGTGTCCGATACGGAATATGTGGTCGATCTGGACAACGTGGGAATCAACAACCACACTGTCCATTTCATGATTCCAGAATTCGATTGGAAAGAAATGGCCAGAAAGGACAACTGGCAGCTGGCAGTTCTTATCATTTTTTCTTGCCAACCCCCACGAACCATATGAGTAGTTTTTCCAGTTGTACATAGTATCCCAACCCCCGGTGACAACTCTTTCTTTCTGATTTTAATGTATTATGTGTTGTATCTTTTGTCCGTTAACTTCTTGTTGCATGAATAAAAATTTTAATCTTAAAATTTGAGTTCAGTTAAAGTGATACAGAATTGATTAGCTATAGTTTTTCAGAAACATAAACTGAAAATAGTGCATGAGGCGGAGAACGGAGAGATGAACAACCCGAAACACCTCCCGAAAGCAACTAAACCACAGATCCCTCCAAACAACCACGCCAACGTCGCCCCAGACATGTCATGTTTGGTATCAATGGAATCAGCAGGATCAGACCTATCCATTGGTCTCTTTAAAATTCCTGATTTCTTTCTGTGTGGTCTGAAAATCGCTTTGTTTGCAAATTCTCACCGTTCGCCGATACCTTTCCTCCCACCACACGCGCCTTCCGCTCACAGGAATCATGAGAGAGCCCTCGTTATGAGAGACGACAGAGAAAAAACTCTGCGTCTAAAGAGACTCACTCTCTAGTCATAAAGGTCACATTGGTCGTCCCTCCATCGTTCACTTCCAACCCTACTCATAACTTTTCTTATGCCACCTAACGGAATGGTGGCAACCCAATTCTTCTTGTGATTTTATTTGAATTCTAACTGATATTGTTTCCTTTTTGGGATTGTTGAGAATGGAATAGGTAAGTGATTGGATCATCCTCCAAAAAAGGAAAATATATAAATATTTATTTTGTTATCACAATTGGTGAACCCCAATTTTAATATCTCTGATTTGTTTTTTTCTACATATTTCCGCTTTTTCAGTTCTCAATCTTTCTCAAAAATGATGTACATCTCGGACGAAAAAGATGCTTCCCCGGTACTACAACGAGTGAATCCTCTCAACCAGGATCGTGGGGAAAACACCTTCCCGATTGCAGTCAGGGAATTCATTTCCCTGCGAAAGGGACCGACGACTGGATGAAGGTCTCATTATTCTCGGACTCGAAGTTACCAGGGTAACCAGTAACTTTATGAATTTGGGTTCATATGGGGATAAATATCTGCCAGTCCGCACAGTCTACTTAATGGCATGTCAAATTATTTCATAACTTCAAATGATCAAATATTTTCAGTTAGACGCCCTGCAAGACTTCACTGGGCCGGGCGTCGATGAGGAGGAGCTCTGCGAGAACCACATGATGCTCAGACGCCTGCGTCGCAACTGGTCAGTATAACTTTTCATTGTTTTTACAGATATTTTGAACAAGTAAGAGTAAAAAATGTTTCAGAAGATCTCATGCCTTCCTAGCCGCCGTCACCGTTTATCAGCTTCCCATTTTTAAATTGTTTTTTTTAATTATCCCCACCTTTATTCTTGTAGTCAGATATTTTTCTGGCATTTCTTTAAATAAATTCCTGGTGACTTAATATGTGTTCTCTACTTGATTCATGGGTTGAAAAAATTATACTATCTTACTGTCTAGGAATTGACGAAAGTTGCCGGGCGATTTAGAGGGAAAAACCATCTAACAACCAGAAATACCTCCCGAAAGTACCAGAAGCGCAGATTGCTCTAAAAAACCGCGCCAACGTCGCCCCAGACTTGTCATGTTTGGTGTTTTTAGAATCAGCGAAACGAGATCTATCTACTGGTATCTTTAAAGTTCCAAACCTCTATCTGGGTTGTCTGAAAATAGCTTTATTTGCAATTGTTTACCGTGCATCATCTGCTCTCCCTCCTCCACCCGTGTCTTCCTCTCAAAGGAAACATGGCTTCATAAAGAGTCATCCGTTATGAGAGACGGCAGAGAAAAACAAATCTGGGTCTAAATAGACACACGCTCTAGTCAAGAAGGTCACCATGGTTGTCCCTCCATCGTTCACTTTCAACCCTGCTCATAACTTCCCTTATGCAACCTAACGGAATGGTGGCAACCCCCTTCTTCTTATGATTTTATTTAAATTCTGACTTACATTTTCTGGGATTGTTGACAATGAAATAGGTAAGTGATTCGATCTTTCTCTAAAATTTATCATCATTAAAAATTATTTATATCTGTCAGTGTGTCGGTCCGTGATTTTATTTAAATTCTGACTTATATTTTCTGGGATTGTTGACAATGAAATAGGTAAGTGATTTGAACTTCCACCAAAATGCATCTAAATAATAAGAAAACTTTTACCAAAATTGTCAATGTTTAAAAACGGGAAAGTTGCTCGTGGCTTCTGTTTATCCTCTCAATTAGATTACGCAACGAGAAAATAAATAAATAAAATTTTAACTGAAGTTTTCGTTAAAAGAAATGGGAGAGGTTCAGACGCAAGCGAAACATGTCTGAGTCAGTCAGTGTAGTATTACTCAAAAAGAACTACCGTACCCCCACGAATCTCAGTCTTCTCAGTTCGAGACTGTTTTCCCGAATTTTGGCAGGGGCACATATGCTTTCAATTTTCGATGTTTTAATTAGCTATTTTCAGCGAGGAAACCGTCGACTTCTAAGAGCTCAAGTTGCTCAACTGCTTGATGAAAACACCTTACGAAATGAACATTTGAAAACTTGGAGGATACTTTTGGATGAATTCCCCTCAAGAGCTATGCGATCTCTTCTTAATAGAGACGACATCAAAACAAACATATGAAATTGGAAGAGATATAATTCAATTGCAACAATGCGCAAATGTGTTCTTTGCAAACGTCAACAAGGACAGGAGAATCGGCAATGAATGAGTGCTATAAAAAGATGAAAGCCGTAACGAGTGATGGAAAAGATCTATTCACCATTCCAAACTCAGTGGAAGCCACAGAAGAATCCGACCTTGACTGCAATAAGATATTTGAGTTTGTATGGCCGGACAAGTCCGGAAATTTAATGAATGGCCAAACTCGAATAATTGTGGAAATATAACTTATTTCAATGGCATTCCGGAATTTGAAAAAGCGAAATCAAAATTCTCTGCTAGTGACATCTATGCAAAAGAGGATCATACTTCCCTGTCATGCTGGCTGTACAATATGATGGAAATACTCAAGCTCTGCAGTATAACCAATTCACAATGGAACTAAATTCTCAAAGAAAAGAAGGAAACCCGGTGATTGCTTTAATCGGAGGTTATAAGGAGCTTATTACCACTCATTTGCCAGAATTGGGAGACTGAGTTATGAAAAAAATGGATAATTTGGCTGGATTTGACGATTGGATGACTGTTTTATATTGTCTTGTAGCCGTTGCGTTTTCTAGTGCTCTGATTGTCCTAGTCATCGTCTGCGTAATGTACTGCCCCACTTGTTCCAACAAGCAGTTTCGTATCAACAATATCAATATTGCGCATCCGAACGAAAACGATGGAGATCAGGAAGACGTCGATAACAACAGTAACGATAAGGACGAATACGACGAAAAAAAGTGTTCCATTTTACATTTATTCCGTGAATGTAAGTTACTTCATCATACACCTCATTTCGTGCCTCCTCCTTTTACCCACTATCGCTCTTTCAATTTCCAGTTCTTTTATGCACTTATTATTTTATGCATTCATTCTATTATGTAATCATTCAATGTAATCATAACTGACTAATCTTTCAATAAACGTAGTAACCCTTAAATTGTGTTCTGTTATGACACGTATATGAAAACCACCACCTAGACCCCACCAGAGGTCTAGGCCCTGGTATACACAGCCTGAAAGACGATAAAGTAATTTTTCCCTCAAATCGACCCATTTCAGTGCAAAATAGAGTGATGTTTGATATGTCCCCTTAAAGTGACCATAACTCTCTAGGGAGCGTCTGTACAAAAACGTTGTCAACTACAAAAATGGAGTTCTACTTTTCATCTGTATGGTCCATAAAAAACTACTAGATGGGACAATCAGTATTACCATGACACACTCTCAAAGTTGGACCTTTACAACTGAAAAACCAAAACTAAATATACTTTTGAGCGGTAATGTAGGTTTGAACTACAAAATTTTATTCTTAGACTAAAAAAACTTGTTCAAGAGTTGGCAAAATTTGTAATAAAGAATCAGGTTTGTGAATACCGTAAGAATTGTAATAGAAGCGTCTTTTTAATTCAGGCGCATTCTTAATGCCCCTTACAAGGAACTGTGTAACACTCTGCAGTTGGAAGATTTCGTCGCAGTTGTCATGGCGTACGAATGTCTCGGAATGGTTGGAACACTTGATATCCGTTACATCAAGAAGATATTGTTAAATGGATCGATAAAGGATTTGATGGCAGAGAAGAAATGGTCCAAAGAGTAATTGTCACAGTGTTGGCTAATCTGAATATCAAGAATGCGAATGATATCGATGGTCTCTTCGAACAGCCACCTAGAAGGACAAATTTTATTGTCCTCTCTGTAAGGTCATTCCTCAAGTTCCACGGACAACTGCTTCAATAACTCTCCTTCGAAGCGTCGAGTCGTTGATTCGAATTGTGATAAACACACATTTCGATTCGGTAGAAAATCAGGAGTGGCAGCGACTCTCATGTATAGAGAATCGTTTTGTCTTTGTGATAAATCCACAACAAAGATTCGATCGATGATTGTTGTGGCGTTGAACTTTTTCTGCTCTATGCACAGGTAAGTGTCCAACAACTCATTTATTTTTTTTAAAGTAACAAAACACAGTTTTGTATAGACAGTTCTTGATTCAAATTAAATTTTTGCAGACGAAATCAAATGATTTATTCACGGAAGCTCGTAGTGATACTGTTCCAATATTCAGAAGATGCGCTAACGCGCTGCCAATCGGTGAGTTCATTCGAATGAATAGAAACACAATTACTAATTTTTCAGAAAATCGTTCAAAACGCTTTTTGGATCAGTTTCCTGTCCTTAAGTGGATCTTAGGCCAGCACCCAGAAGACACTGAAAAAGTTCCGACAATGCAAAAAGAGGCAAACGTCAGTTGTTGATTTTGTTAATATGTATGTCGCGATTTTCATTTTATTTCCTTATTATGCATTGGTAGCTTTAAATAAATAACTGGTGACTTTATATGTATTCTGTGCTTGATCCACGGGTTCAAAAATTATACTTTCTAGGAATCGAAGAATGTTGCCGACTGTGCGCAATTGAAGTGAAAAAAACCGCGTCAACGTCGCCCCAGATTTGTCATGCTTGGTATTTTTAGAATCAGCAGAATGAGTCCTACTCAAGGTAATATATCTAAATTCATGAATTTCCACAACATTCGTCGATAATCCTCATTTTCAAACCACCGATGCAAAAATCGCGGAAAATCTCTGAAAAGGACTACTGTAGTGGCCGAGAAACTACTTTACTACTCTACAAAATCTTGTTTTCTAGACCATCATACTCAAAACATGCTTCAAGTTTAAATTTTACCTGAAAATTTCAAAATTTTGAACCCGATATTGGCTTATTTTGGAGCAAATTCAGGTTTGGCCTAAAAATGCATTTCCTATGTCACCAATGAAGCTTAAACATTGGAAATAACATTGAAATTTTGAAAATCATGTTTAATTTTAGGTTGCTGGTGTGAGGTTAGATAGTTTTATTTAAAATAAAGATTACATGAAACCAGTGACCACAACCATACTATTAAAATGAATTCCATTAAAATCCGAGTAGTGCTTATCCTCAATCAACCAGGTACACGAGTTCCGTACTGTCTTCGCTCGAGTATACGCAATGCCCACATTTCTCTCCCTGTAGGCCACAAGGTATCCGGCATCTTTCACCTTATCCGTCGCCCACTCGTCCAATTCCTTCTGAGTCGTCCAAAACGATTTCACGTCTTTCTCATTGATCACTTTTTTGATCTCCTGCATTCCATCTCTAATCTTTTGAAACGTGTGGTCAGTCGTCTCGTTGTAGGCTTCGTGGCTACGGTAGATGAGAGCTCGACAGCCGGAATGATTCAGGTCGACAAGAATTTGGTCAGAATTTTTGACGTGTTTGAGGCATGGACACGAGGAGGCGGAGACAGTGACCACAAAGATGTCGCTGGAAAAATGTGAACTTATGGTTATGACAGTATGGAAAGCACTATTTTTCGAAAAAAATTCTACAGGAAACCTACTTCTTGAGCCTAAATCCATAAAATTTGAACAAAAATTGAAAGAGTTATGGAATTTCGAAAATTTTAAACTTGCTGTAATCAATTCGGAAAGGTTCCAAGTTAACTGAAATTTTTATTTTCGATTTCAGCTCGCCGAGAGCTTTCAGAAAAGTACCCACAAGCCTAGGTTTGGAGTGTTTTGGGTCCCACCACGAAAACTACAGTAACCCTCGTAAATCGTGTCGAAACCCGAATTCCTTCAACTCTAGGCGTATGGGTATTTTTCAGAACCGTCTCGATGAGCTGATTCTGAGATTGCTATGAATAATCTACCATTTCAGGATTTTTCTAAAATTTTCTATGAAATTTCGAAAATTGAAAAAATGGCTGTAATTTAGTCGGATCCAAAACCAACTGATTCTCAGTATTTGGATTCATCTTGCCGAGAGCTTTCAGAAAAATACCCACAAGCCATGGTTTGCAGCAAATTGAGTCTCGACACGAAAATTACAGTAATCTAATTTTGGATTACTGTAGTTTTCGTGCCGAGACTCAATTCACCGAAAACTATGGCTTGTGGGTACTTTTCTGAAAGCTCTTCTCAAGTTAAATTCAATTATGCATTCAAAAACAAACAAATATTAAGGTTTGAAGTGTTGAAGGTCTCGACACGCGGGTTACTGTAGTTTTCGTGGTAGGACCCTACACAGACTTGTGGGTTCTTATCGGAAAGCTCTCAAATAGCCGGATTCAACTCACTTTGTTAGAACTCTTTCCATCGCCTTCTGAATCAAATCCGCCTTCTTCCAAACCGGCTTATCCTTGTTATCTTCCAATGTCTTTTTCACGAATTCCTTGACTTTTTTGTCCCAAAAATCTTCGTCATTCTTGAAATTCTCGCGGAAATTATCCATCATTCCAATATACAAATGTGCTTCTGATGCCAACTCATCGTAATTATTTTCGTTGCCATCATGGATAAGACCGACGGCGACTGCTTCGACCATTAGCTGAAAATTTTCAAAATTTTCAAAATTTGCTGAAATTAAATCGGGAAAGGTTCAAATTAACTGAAATCTTAATTTTTGGATTCATCTTGTCGAGAGCTTTCAGATAAGTACCCACAAGCCTAGGTTTGGAGTGTTTTGGGTCCCACCACGAAAACTACAGTAACCCTCGTAAATCGTGTCGAGACCCAATTTGCTCCAAACCATGGCTTGTGAGTACTTTTTTGAAAGCTCTCAACGAGCTGGACTCAAATCTAACAATTTCGATCACTAAAACCTTCACCCCGTCGTAAAAATTACTCACCAATTGCTTAAAAACACCAGTGAATAGTTTCTCCCACTTGTCGTAGGCATCTTGAGATTTGAAGTAATCCGCTTCCACAGCCGTGTTCAGTGGACTATTAAAACTGTTGTTCATCACACGTAGCTTCTGAAATTTTTTTTATTAATTTGATTCTTTTTGTTATAGACCTTACCCTTGCATACTCCAACGGATCATACTTTGCATATTTATCCTTGAAATTTTTAACGCGAGTTTTTCTTTGTGTCTCCGTCAAACCCTTTTCATTCATAGCGTTCATGTAGATCATAAGGACACCAATGTCATCGGAGATTTTCTGAAAACAAAACGGCTCCAGAAAAGCGCAAGCACTGGAAATGCGCCAGCAAACTCACCGACTCAAACTTGATCTCCGTCATGAATGATTTGAGTTTTCCGAATTCCGAGCTCATTTTCGAGCTGAGCTGAAAAAAAATCGATTGAATATTTTTTTTTAAAAAGAGGTTTTTTTTTTACAAAACCTTATCAATTTCCGATTTCAGCTCTCCCAATTTTTTCATGAGAGGTTCCATTGCATCCGCCTTCGTTCCAGCAATGATATGCTTCAAAGTGGTACCGACAGCAATAAGACACGCAATTTGAGGGACGGTTTTGCCCAAAGCCATGAGCCCGGTCTCGCCGAGCTCCTTCATCGCCTCGGCAGCCAATCCCACCTTGCCTTTGGCATCTAAAACAGTTTTCAATAGAGTAATTCATTGAAAAACCTATTTTTTGTGCCCAAAACCATTGAAAATGAGCAAAAATTGAAAAAGTTATGGGATTTTGAAAATTTTCGAAAAACTGAAATTTTTTTAATTTGCTGTAATTTAATTCGGAAAGGGTCCAATTTAATCGAAATCTTAATTTTAAAATTCAACTCGCTGAGAGCTTTCAGAAAAGTTCCCACAAGCCTGGGTTCCGAGCACTTCGGGTCTCACCACGAAATCTACAGGACCCCAAATTATTTCGTGGTGGGAACCAAAACACTCCAAACCTAGGCATGTGGGTACTTTTCTGAAAGCTCTCGACGAGCTGAATTCAAAAATCACAAATTTATTTGAATTCAAGCCGATTCGATGAAGTTATACAACTGCTTTTCCAAATTCTGAAAAAATAACCTCTGAGACCCATTCTTCAATAATTTAGTTTGCATATTCTAACTAATCGCATTTCAAACTTTTAGAAAAATACCCACAAGCCTAAGTATCACCATGAAAAATACAGTAACCGGATTTTGAAAACTTTGAATCCACTGTAACGTTGTCAGTTTTGAAGAGAGTCCTTTAAAAATAAATACATTGAACTCAGCACGACGAGAGCTTTTAAAAAAGTACCCACAAGCCTAAATTTGAAGAAAGTTGGGTCTCGACACGATTTACGAGGGTTACTGTAGTTTTCGTGGTGGGACCCAACTTACTTCAAACCCCATCATGAATGTACTTTTCTGAAAGCTCTCAAGGAGCTGAATCCAACGGAAATAATGAAAATGCTTACCTTCAATCCCTTCGGCAGTTGTCAAGTCCACAGTCATAGCTCCTCCGCACAGAAATAGACACACAGTGCCTGTCTAAAACACCTCACTTGCACTCATTTTATACCAAGAATTCCACCAAAGATCATCGTTTCAAATTTTGTTTGTTTCGATTCGAGTTAAGTGCCGCACAATAAAAAAAGCGCTGATAAGAAATCCACATCGGCAGAATTTTTGATAAAATGTGCTTTATCATGAATATTTTTATGTATCTTTTGTGGTTTGGCCGTGAAATGAAACAAACAAATGCGTTTGATCTCCGGTATGAGCGATACTATAAATAAGGAGCGGTGAAGGAGGCAGTTTTGTGTTCTGATATTCTTATCAACTCTGCCGAAATGTCCGAGGAAGTTATGGAAGGTAGGTCGATGAAAAATTTATTTTCAATCGTGGATTCGGATTCAGGAGAACAAGAGCTTTCAGAAAAGTATAATCATGATGGGGTTTGGAGTAAATTGGGTCTCACCACGAA
The DNA here is from genome assembly GCA_002259235.3 of Caenorhabditis latens. Taxonomy (NCBI): domain Eukaryota; kingdom Metazoa; phylum Nematoda; class Chromadorea; order Rhabditida; family Rhabditidae; genus Caenorhabditis; species Caenorhabditis latens. The sequence goes on from CM056095.1 coordinate 16,275,644, forward strand.
AACTACAGTAACCCACCGTAAATCGTGCCGAGACCTGAAATGCTTGTAATCTAGGCTTGTGGGTACTTTTCTGAAAGCTCTCAACGAGCTGAATTTGAAAATTGTGTTTTCAGCTGGTTTGGTCTTTATCCGACTAAACTACAGTAAAATTTCAGATTTTCGAAATTTTTGCTCATTTTTCACGGTTTTGGGCTCAAAAAATTGGTTTTTTGAAGAATTTTCTATGAAAAATAGTGTTATTGCTATTTACACACTAAATCCACCTACGCTCATAAAATTATTTTGCGATTTTTTTCAGCAGGCCTACAATCCCTCGACCAAGTGATCCCCGCTATCGACCAATGTGTTCAAGAGGGAATCTTCAGTTTCCATCATATTTCTGAGCAAATTGAAAATATTTCGGGAATTGGAGCGCTTGCATCAAGTGTTGAAGACGGACAAGAATCCGAGGCAACTGAGAAATTCAATGAGTTGGCAGGGCTCATTGAGAATGTGAGTGAAATCACTAAACTTGTAGTTCGGAAAAGGTTAAAATTGGCTGAAATCTTAATTTTCTGAATCAGCTTGTCGAGAGCTTTCAGAAAAGTACCCACAAGCCTAGGTTCCGAGCACTTTGGGTCCCACCACGAAAACTACAGTGACCCCCGTAAATCGTGTCGAGACCTAAGTTCCATCGAAGCTAGGCTTGTGGGTATTTTTTCGAAAGCTCTCGTCGTGCTGATTTCAATTTTTTTATTTTCAAAGAACTTTCGTCAAAACTGAGAAAGTTGCAGCGGTTTCAATGTTTTCAAAATTTGGATTACTGTAGTTTTCGTGGTGGGACCCTACATAGGCTTGTGGGTACTTTTCTAAACCCTCTCAACGAGCTGATTCTAAATTTGCTATAAAATTTTTAAAATTTCAGCTCTCCGAATCAATGTGCTCTCATTTAAACGATCTAAAAGACTTCATGGCTAATGAGCCGTTTTATGAGGTAAAATATTTGCTTTTTTTAAAAATAATTTTCAATTTCAAATACCTTCAGGAAGCCATGAATGGGTCTCTCCACCTCCTCAATCTTCTAAAAAACCATCTGACTAATCCGGGTTACGGTAGCACCAGTGATTTTATGGCGGCTCACGGGGAGACAAATCCAGTGGAGTTGGGATATGTGGGTAGATCAAAACTTTCAAAAGGGTGAAAATCGATAATTGCAGAGACTAGTCGTTCTCCTCAACGGGGACACCACAAACCCCTTGAAAAAAGCGCTCATGCCAAACCATGAGTTTGACACGTGGAAAAATGTTCTAAGCGGATTTTTTAGCCAATTGGTAGCCGATTTTCAATTTATTTTTGATCGTATCAATCAATGATTTTCAGCTTTTCATTGAAGCATATGCCTATGGATTATCTCTAGATGAAAACCTCGCGGACCCACATGCTTTAATGGAGGAAATTGAGGATTTTGAGATGAAATGTGAGATGTGGAGGAATGAACATCAGGTAATTTCACACATTTTTATGAAAATTCTACAAAAAACCTACTTTTTGAAACAAAAACTTTGAAAAATGAGCGGAAAATGAAAAAGTTACGGGATTTCGAAACTTTTCAAAGATCTGAAAATTTTTAATTTGCTGTGATTTTGTCAGATAAACTGTAAACAATCCTAAACTTTTATTTTTGAATTCAACTCGTCGAGAGCTTTCAGAAAAGTACCCACAAGCCTAGGTTCCGAGCACTTTGGGTCCCACCACGAAAACTACAGTAACCCCCGTAAATCGTGACGAGACTTAACTTGCTCCAAACCTAGGCTTGTGGGTACTTTTCTGAAAGCTATTATCATGGGGAATTCAACATCTTTATTTCTGTAAAAATTGCGTCAGAACTGACAAAGTTACAGCGGTTTCAAAATTTTCAAAATCTGGATTACTGTATTTTTTGTGGTGGGAACCTACATAGGCTTGTGGGTCCCTTTCTGAAAGCTAACATCACGTGAAATTTGAAAATGTCATCAGTTCCGCTTCAAATTGGATTGAAAAATATAACAATCCTTAATAAGTTTATATTCTCGAAATTTTTCGAAAATCTGTAATTTTTTGGTTTCCTGTTTTTTACTAATAAGGATTTGTAGAAATTCATGAATTATCTATGAAAAGCATCTTTTTTTTAGCCTGAGTCCCACCACGAAAACTACAGTAACCCTGAAAACTCAATTTTCTTCAAACCTAGGCATGATTATACTTTTCAGAACCGTCTTGACAAGCTGATTTCAAATTTTGTATCATTTTGTCTTGAATTTTCAATTTCAGACCTCCTGGCCGGACAACGTGCTCAACTTCATTGAAACCGTTCAAGACAATGAGAACATTGGGTCCTGCGATGAGATGGCAGATCTAATTCGTGAAGGATTGGAGAAAATCGATACGGAGTGAGTGGACATCCGGACACACCGACATACAGACAGACTTTTAGGGATGTGTTCTACGTGTTGGTCTTCCCGAATACCAGTCTCTACGTACTCCACAGTACCCTCTCGGATCAGGTGGTCACTTCGTGTGATCGTGGATTATTTAATGTGATTGTTTATAAAAGTATCGATGGAAAATATGCTGGAGAAGACGAGTGGAATGGATTCAGAGACGCCGTGGACCAATATCGGGAGGTGCAAAAAATCAATAACTGGGTGACCGACGAGGACTTGGAAAACTGGGCGAACGGTATTGAGAATAATGGATTTGTGGTCATTTTCGGTGAGTTGGAAATAGTATTTTTGGATTTGAGATGTCTAGAAATTGGGACAGTTTTGGAATTTTTAAGAAGTCCAAATTAACTGAAATTCCAATTTTAAAAGTAAGTAAACTAAGACCAACTCCGGTCACTGTTGCCATATTTTCTATTTTTCATTAAAAATTCCACAGAAAATCTACTTTATGACCCCAAAACCAAAAAAAATGAGCAAAAATTGAAAAAGTTAGAGAATTTCGAAACTTTTCGAAAATCTGAAATTTTAAATTTTGCTGTAATTAGATCGGGAAAAGGCCAAATTAACTGAAATCTCAGTTTTCGGATTCATCTCGTTGAGAGATTTCAGAAAAGTACCCACAAGCCCAGGTTTGGAGTGTTTCGGGTCCCAACACGAAAACTACAGTATCCCTCGTAAATCGTATCAAGACCCAAATTCCTTCCTTCAAACCTAAGCGCGTGGGTATTTTTCTAAAAACAAATCCACTGAAATCCTTCTTTTCGAGCCAAAAACCATAAAAAAATAAGCTAAAATTTGGAAGGTTATGTAATTTCGAAAATTTTCGAGAGTCTGAAAAGTTGTAAATACGTTATAATTCTCTCATTTAAACTTTAATAAACCTGAAATTTTTATTTTTGAACTCATCTCGTTGGGAGCTTTCAGAAAAGTACCCACAAGCTTAGGTTTGGTGCAAGTTAAGTCTCGACACGATTTACGGGGGTTACTGTAGTTTTTGTGTCGAGACCCAAAGTGCGCGGAACCTAGGCTTGTGGGTACTTTTCTGAAAGCTCTCGACGAACTGGGTTCAAAAATCAAAAATTTATGTAATTTGGAGCAGACTCGACAAAATTATGATAATTTTAAAGAATTTTTTTTGAAGTTCGAAAATTTTCGAAATGCTGTAACTTTTCGAGTTTTTGCTCATTTTTGATGGTTTTTAGCTAGAAATGTAGGATTTTTTGAAAAAAAAATTCCCATTCACACTTTCAGAAACTATGGATGGTATGGCCGTCCGATCCACCAAAACTGACCAACTCGAGAATGGGCCGGGGTACGGGATTACTGTAACACTTACAATCAAATCGAAGCAGAATCATGGAGAGGATGAGGAGGAATTCGTGGATGACGGAAGTGATGAGATAGTAGAGATTGAGGAGAATGAAGTGGAGTTGGTGGACACCACTGAGGAACTCTATTTGCTCGTTGGATATAAATAAAAAATAAATTGTGGTTGTTTTAATTCAATAAACTTTTACATAGGGGCAGACAGTCCTCTTTTAATATAATTTTTGTTGATTTAAATTCAAGCAATTTGCCAAAAAGAGAAGCCAACATTTATATATCATGCACAGTTCTGAAAGCGCAGATCACTTCAGAAAACCGCGCCAACGTCGCCCCAGGCATGTCATGTTTAGTATCTTTAGAATCAGCAGAATGAGTACTATTTGTATTGATATTCTAAGTTCATGAATTCCCCCAACAGTCATTCAGAATCCTCATTTTCAAGTCATCATCTGGGATTTGTTCACGATTGCGCCATCTGGGCTCCCTTTTCCACCTGCGGTTCCTCTCTAAAGGAAACACGGCATTATAGAGACTCCTCGGTTGTGAGAGACGACATAATGTCAACCGTCTCCTCCCAACGGGTCTTATGAGACACTGCCAGATTGCAAAAGCACGTGTTGCGCAACAGCAGATGAGAACTGTCCATCTGCCCGAAATGGTGACATGTTTACAAGCCGCTTAATGATGTCTGCGTCTCTTCATGAGATTACACTCTCTCGTCATGAAGGTCGCACCATGGCCCTCCCTCCATCGTTCACTTTCAACCTTCTCATAACTTCTCCTATGCCACCTAACGGAATGGCGGCAATCACTTTTGTCTTATGATTTTATTTGAATTCTAACTTATTTTTTTCTTTTTTGTCGGATTGTTGGACAATATCGGTAAGTGATTCGATCTTTCTCTAAAATTTTTCATCATTGAAAATTATTTATGTCTGTCTGTGTTCCTGTCCATCCGGATGTCCACTAATGCAGAACGAAACGTTTTTAAGGACAAAAACACTGGTTTTGAGATAAATTTTTTGCGATTTTCTTGAGATTCTTAATATCTGTCTGTTTTCTGCGTCAGAAAATGAATCTTTTAGTACCAAATACGCTGAAAATAAGTTTTCTATGCCAAAAACCTGAATTCTATTTCATATTTACAAATTTCGATTTAAAAATACAGTTTTGAAGTCAAAAGTCGTAATTTTCGGCCAAAAATTCAATTTACACCAACAACTAACTTTTAGCCCAAAATTATCACATTTTAAACGTGAAAATATAAGTTTTCAAGTCATTATCTCAATTCTTTGCTCAGAAACTTGATTTCACTCATTTTTGTTCTGAAAATACATATTTCTCTCATGAAATCCCGGGTTTTGCTTAAAAATATCGATTTCTGATCATTTTTTAAGACTAAAAATGCAGTTTCTAGGTCAAAAACGTGATTTTGACCAATTCGGCGCTTTTTTCAGTTTCAACAGTAGAGATGCAATTTTTTTAAACTGTATACTTTCGGCGTGATATACTTAAGGAATAATTTTTAGGTGTTTCTTGCGGAGCACGATTGTGTGCAATCAAAGTTGTGAACAACTGGAGGCTGATGACACCAACCCTCCAAGAATCGGAGAAAGGGGAGTTGAGAATCTATAAAGAACTCGACCACCCATTCATCATCAAGATGTTGGCCGCGTTTCAAACTTCCATCAAACTTTGTTTGGTTCTGGAGTTGGCTGCTCACAGGTCAGGATGGCAGAGCTTCATAGGTGTCTTCATGAAAAATCCATCATGCACCGCGACATCAAACGGGAGAACATCCTTCTGGCAACTGACGATCACATCGATATTTGGGCATTCGAAATCCTGACATTGGAGCTGATCAAGGCTGTCGCACGGCCGGCCGCGGCCGGCCGCGGCCCTCGGCCTTTGGGGCCGCCGAGGCCGCGGATTAACCAAATGGGCTGAATTTTTGTATATCGACTAATCTTTTGGTCCTCTACAAGGCCGCCTGAAGAAGCGAAATTTTTCCATGGCTGGGAACTGAGATATAGAATTGGCCCACGGCCTTTTTGACAGCCTTGGAGCTGATCACCGCTGAAAATCTTTATGGTACTACCGATCTGAACGAAATCGCTGGTATCTTCAAAACAATGCAAAGCTGCGACCAGTTGGAATTCCCTAGGGATCTCAAAGGAGACTAGCTGAATTTTGTGAAAAGAATGCTCCAGTTTGAAGAAAACAGAACACCGATTCTTCCGTGGAGTCAAATGGAACACATTTCTGGACTACTCTTTTAAAGATGCTCCATACCAATTGCCAACAAATGAAGATTGCGATGATCCAATCATTCTAGAATATCCAAAAACATGGTGAGTTGGGCATTACAAATAGTGATTAAAAGGTATTCAATGATTATTTTTCAAATTTCAGGTTCACCTATTACTATTCAACAAAACTTCTAGCCACTACCACTAATCAATCTCATTGTATGTAAAATTTCCAAACTCTTTATCATTCCCTTATTTCACCAATCTGAAACCATCAATAAAATCTACACGTACTTTCTGCATTTTCTTCATTTTTTTCATACTGTACACATGTTCACTGGTCGTCATCTTCACAGGAAATATATTCGTCATATTTACAAAAATCAAGTATATAAATTCATTTATCATGCATGAATCAGTGTGCTATCCCATTTGTTTATCAGGAATTGAGATATTTCGACATTCGACACCGTCCCGTGCCTTTCTTTCTCATGAGTTCATAGACAGTACTCGGTTATGAGAGACGACAGAGGCAAAAGATATCTGCGTCTAAAAAGACACTCTCTCTAGCAGGAAAGGTCACATTGATCGTCTCTCCATTTCTAACTTACTCATACGTTCTCCTATGCCGCCGAACGGAATGGCGGCAACCCCTTCTCTTCTGATTTTTATTGAATTCTAACTTATATTTTTCCTTTTTTTTATATGTCTCGTCAGTCGAAACAAGAAGTGAGATTTCGTTACTTTTTGTTGCTGATTCATACATGTGGCTTTTGCAGAATTGATATTCTTCTCCTGGATTTTATGAAAAAAAAGTATGGATAATCAACATGTGCTCCCGTAGCGATTGCGTCGGGAGAACTACAAGCTGCTCAAAAAACTTGGTGAAGGATATTTCGAAAAGGTAAGTTATCTTGTGAGAAAATCACTAACAGTGGGAAAAGTTCCCAAACGTCTTAAATTGAGAATGTTTCCTTTTTCCAGCCCTACGTGAAGAATGGAAGGAAACATTGCAGAACCACACTGGGAAGATCTCACTGATAGAAAGGTTATTGATTCTTATTTGACTTTAATCATTTTCAACATTTTCATTACAGATGTTCTGTCTTCATAAAATTTTGCAACCCAGTTGAAATCCACTCGGCAAGGACAAAAAACGCAATCACGATGAATCTGACTGTGTTGATGCAGACACTGGTCACTAAGCTGCGGTGAGTGAAGTTTGTTTGGAATTGGATTTGAGAAAAATACGGTTTCAATGAACATTGGAACAAGTGGTGGCCATACTCGTGGCTTTCAAACGACCCATACATTTGGTTATAGGTATTTTCGACGACGGGAAAACCATCTCTGCTTTCAAAACCGGCTAAATGTGTCTGTGAACTCAAATGATTGAGCTTTTTACACATGAAATTTTAAATCGGCGGTATCATGTCCTGTACTTATACGTTGCAAAAATAAGAACATTTGCCGATGTGAAGTTCTATGTAAAAACGTTTGGCCATATGAAAACTTTGAGAGCTCAAAAATCGGCTCGCAGATACATTTAGTCGGTTTTAATGTCAGAAATAGACTTCCTGTAGTCGAAACCATACTTGCGAACCAGGCCAAAACGGGCCGACCCGGGCCGGCTCGCAATTTGCTTAAAACTCAATATTATGAGCTCAAAAATATACCAAAATGTAGATCTCAACGAGTTCTATGTCCGTTACCTACTACGGGCCGGATGGCTATTCGTTAATGTGCCGCGGGCCGGGAAAAAGTGCCAAAAAACGCGAAAATGGCCAAAAAATCCATTCAAGCCCGGCCCGCGGCACATTAACGAATAGCCATCCACTCGTCAAGATCTACATTTTGGTATATTTTTCAGCTCATAACATTGAGTTTTAAGCAAGTTACGCGCCGGCCCGTGTCGGTCCGGTTTGCGAGTACAGTCGAAACTATTTATAATCAAATTTATAGATCGTTTGAAAGTCGCGTCTACAAAGACTTCCATTGTAATTCCAGAAAACCTATTTTTTGAAAACTATTTTTCATGTTACATCACAATTCGGACTAATGTGTTTTCATTTTACAGGTCTACCTTGCCCAATGCTCCCCTATAAACTCCCACGCTGCCATGAAATTGCTAGAAAAAACAAGAATCGAGAGCCAAAGAGATGAGCAGATGATAGTGAAGCTTCCCGTCACGTTCCACACCGAGAAGCGTATTTACTTCATCATGGAGTACGTCAGTGAACACAACTTGTTGAATTCTACATGACTCAGCTTTTCCTTGGTATTGAGCACATTCACAGCATAATTTTTTTCAACGGATTTTCTTTTTGTTTCTTAATTTTCAATTACTCTTAAAATAAATACATGAATGAATGAATAAGCCTGCAAATACCCAAGTCGACTAGAAAATCACTGATATGATATGGCTGGGGTGACGCTGGCGCGTAATCCAATATCAGGATTTTATAAACACATTTCTTCCACTTACAGAGCGATTTTCAGATGTCACAGACAGAATTCTGAAAGTTTGAACACACCATTGTATAGATCTCGTTTCTCTGATTCCAATGATACCAACCATGACATGGCTGGCGTTACGTTGACGCGTTTTCTGATAGGGAGAGGCAATTGATTACTGGAAGGGTATTGTGGAGGTCGTTTATCATTGGTGTTCTACTCGTTGAGTCTCCTATCGTACCAAAACATTCACATTTATTCATTTGTCTTTAAAAACAACAAAGTCACAAAAAGAATTATCACATATTATTCATCTCAATCAGAATACACTTCTTTTCCTCTTCTGACGTCTTCTTTTTTTCATCTCCAAAAGTCTCCACAATCTTCTTCTCATCCTTTTCCGATTTCCCACAACATTTGATGATACAGTAACCCGTCGTAGCCACCAACCAGATCAACACACAAATCGCCGCGAATGTCTCAAAAGACTGATATTTCTGTGCGTCTTGGTGTCTGGATGCCCGCAGCTTCTCGTCATTCTTTTCGAACAGTTGATAGATATCGGCTCGATTCGAAAATTTGTTTTGAACCGTCAAGTTCGCGCCGAAATTGGTCATCAAATCCAGTTTTGACTCGATTATATGAAAAAATCCGCAGTCGTCACCCAAGTATCCTGCTGGACAGTGGCATTTAGTAGAAGACTCCGAGAGAGGGTTGTAACATTCTCCACCGTTTTGACAACTGCAATTTGCGAAAACTGGACAGTCCGATCCGGCTGAAACAATATAACTTATATATTTATTCGCTATAAAAACCGAGAACTCACACTTGAGACAATTCCATCCACAGTAACCCTGGGCACAAGCCGGATTTCCATTCTCATCACATCGCCATCTTTCGTTTTTCACAAAGCAGTGCTGGTGGCAAAGGATTCCGTACCAATCTCTGAAAACGGGATTTTAGATTTTTTTTTAGACATTTTTAAGTAGGACTCACTCGGCACACTTAAATTTCATCTGGAGACCGGTGTACGGTAGTGGAAGCTTGTTAATGTCGTATACCGGTTTATTGGCAGGTTGGAAAACCACGGAATTCGAAGTGATATTGTCGTGAATCGTAACATTCATCAGGGCTTGATTCATCCCAGGAAATAAATCGAATCCTTCGAAAATCAATAATTCAGGAATGTTTGGCTTTAAATGACGCCAAGTGACATGTGACTTGTTTTTATAGGTTACTACGAATCCAGCATGGATTGGAGCTTCAGATTCGATTAGAATCTCCAGAATTCCAGAGTCATACGCCGGAATGGTGAAAAAGGCGGATGAAAGTAGGATAGTAAAGGAAAAGAGGAGTAGGAGACGCATCGTTAGATGAGGAATGAAAGGGCTCTGGCGGTTACGAGGAGACAGATCGATGAGACCGCGACGCGGCTAGACGCGTTGCGTGTATGTAAATAGGTCTCTGGAAATCTCTGGGAAATTGGGAGTCTACGTCACCTCAATAGATCTTTCCAGATCTCCGGATATTCCCAGAGACCTCTTTATCTACACGCAACGCGTCTCGTCTCCCGCGTCGCGGTCTCATCGATCTGTCTCCTCGTTACCCTCAGAATCCTTTCATTCCTCATCTTACGATGCGTCTCCTACTACTCTTTTCCTTTTCTTTCCTTCTTTCATCCGCCACTTTCTCCTTTGGGCTGGAATTTTGGAGATTCTAATCGAATCTGGAGCTCCAGTACATACTGGTTTCGTGGTAACTTTTGAAAATAAGTCTCATGTCACTTGGCGTCAGTTGAAGGCAGACACTCCTGAATTATTGATTTTCGAAGATTTCGATTTATTAAGAGGATATCGGATGAATGTCACGATTCACAACAATATCACTTCGAATTCTGTGATTTTCTATCCCTCTAATAAAAGGATATACGATATTGATGAATTGCCGCTACCGTATACCGGTTTCCAGATGAAATTCAAGTGTGCCGAGTGAGTCATAAAGTCTGAAATATATCTAAAACCTTTGTTTTCAGAAATTGGTACGGATTCCTTTGCCATACGCACTGTGTGGCAAAAAACAAATTGCGATGTGATGAGTATGGATATCCGGCTTGTGCCCAGGGTTACTGTGGATCGAATTGTCACAAATGTGAATTTTTGGTTATTATAACGAATAAATGCAAATGAATTCGATTGTTTCAGCCGGATCGGACTGTCCAGCCTTCGGAAATTGCAGTTGCAAAAACGGTGGAGAATGTTACCGCCGTATCTCGGAACCTGAGACTAGATGCCACTGTCCAACAGGATATTGGGGTAACGAATGCGAGTTACTCAAATTATACAGAAACAAACAACATTTTTTGACAAATTTCGGCGGGAACTTGACAGTTCCGAACAAATTTTCGAATCGAACCGATATCTATCAACTATTCGAAACATATGGAGAGCAGGCACAAACATCCGATCCTCAAGACACACAGAGATATCAGTCTTTCGGGAAATTGACGGTGATTTGTGTGTTGATCTGGCTGGTGGCTATCACGGGTTACTGTATCTACAAATGTTGTGGGAAAACGGAAAAATATGAGAAGAAGATTGCGGAGACTTCTGGAGATGAGAAGAAGAAGACGTCAGAAAAAAAAGAAGTGTATTCTGATTAAGATGAATGATATGTGATAATTATTATTTTTTGACTTTTCTGATTTTTTGTGATTTTTGATAAAACAAAATGATTGAATTTGAATATTTGGGCAGTATTGCGAGGTTTTGTTTTACTGTCTTCAGATTATCAAGACTACAAGTTAAAGATTAAAAAACATGTATCCAGGTACATCCGTATGAAAATGACCAAGGAATGCAGTAAAACAAACTATTATTGCAATAAAAGGGTGATACAATTGAAAAGAATGGAATGGTACATGAAAAGGTGAGTAAGATGGGGAACAAAGGGATAGGGAACGAAAAAAAAATGATGAGATGGGAAAATTAATTCGTAGAAATTGAGTAGAGGGGAAACCGGGATCAGCGGTTCTTCATAATATGAAGCATACGGTTCCTCGACACCATCCATAACCACCTGTGATAAAAATGGTGTTTGGTTAAAATTGTAGCCGACAATCTAACCTGCTCATCAGCATATTCTGGATTATGGTTCATAATCAGCTTGCTGTATCAATTGACGTGCTGCGTGACGTCCATTATCAAAGTCTTTTTGACGCTTCTCCTGTTCCAAAACTGGTCTTCTTTTCTTTTTCGTGGAGGTTCCTCCTGAACAGGGTTATAAGCTCTGGTCGTGGTGCTCCATCCCATTTGAATTTGGAGATCCTTGACGGGAACCGAGAAATTCCATAGATGGAGATCGAACGGGTTTCTCGACCTGACATTGAGTGACAAAAGTTTTTTTTTTCAAATCGATTTTATTACAGGGCCTCTATCTCTCTCACTCTCTAACTTTCCCATTCTAAAAAAGTTATCAAACCAGTAATCTACAAAAAACGCATTTGTGTATAATTCTGAATCTCACACACCTCGTTCTTATAAATCCATTCAAAATCTTAGCTCAGGGAATATTCATCCCAAAACAGTACATAAGCAGTAAAAAGGGGTTTCGATATGAAAATAAGTAGAAATGCTCTTAAACAAGAATTTTCTGAGAAAACTACAAAAATCTCTTTTTTGGTTATTTTTTGCATTTATTCCGTTAAAAAAGTTGAATTTTTCTATGAAAAAGCAATTTTTCAATAACTCACCTTACTCCAAATAGTCTAGTAAAATACTAATAAATAACATAAGAATTCAATAAAAATCAGTAATAGGGGGACAAAGCCATTCAGTAGGCAGTCGAAGTGATGAGGGATTAGAAATAATTAGAATTTAATAAAAATAAGAAGAAAAGATAAGCTATTCCATTAAAAAGGCTAAACTGAAGTGAGAAAAGGGAAAATAGGTCGGCCCAATTATTTCCAAGAGATTCGATACGGAGACACAACACACCGATAATAAATGACCTCCACACTACTCTTCAGTGGTCAGTTCTCTCTCTCCCCATCAAAACACGCGTCAACGTCACGCCAGACATGTCATGTTTGGTGTCATTGGAATCAGCGAGATAAGATCTATTCAGTGGTATCTTCAAAATCCCAGATTTACTTCTGTGTGTTCTAAAAATTGCTTGTGACGCTTGGTGACAATTTTCGAGTCGCATAGAAAGAAGCCGGGTCTCTCAAGTTACACGTTTTGCTAGAGAGACGCAGACATAGATTCAATAAGATAGGGAGGGATCACTTGCGATACCATATGTTTCTATTCCACTATCAGAGCGATTTTCAGACCACGCAGGAAGAAATCTGGAATTTTGAAGATACAAATGGATAGATCTCGTCTCGCTGAATCCAATGATACCAGGCATGATATGGCTGTCGTGACGTTGACGCGTTTGGCGGGGAAACGCGTCAATGTTACCCCAGCCATGCCATGTTGGGTATCAATAGAGCCACCATAACGAGATCTATCCGTCGGTAACCTCAAGTTCTCAGAAGTATCTATATTTTGTCAAAAATCCCAGATTTAAAAAAAAGAGAATTTTTCCCCTTTCTGACATTCTGACAGCTGTAAAAAGGGTAGAGCGCAACTGCTTCATATTTTAATATTTATGTTTGTTGAGGAGCAATCAATGCATTCTTTTTTTCAGCCGGTACAGGAAAGAGAGCGAATTGTGGTCGTCCTTCACCACTAGTGCGTGCAGAATAGAACATTCTTTTTTTTTGTACACATTTCCGCTCGTGGAAAGTGTCTTTATCTTTTTGGTCGTGAAATAGAACACGAGGAAAAGGAGAAGGAGGAGGCTGTTTTAAAATGCAAAAAGAAGATAGCCTCAAACAAATAGTGCTGAGAAACAAGAGACGCGCCCCCTCTCGAGCGGAACCCTTTTCCCGAAGTGGGACGGAGGGATATATTCGTTTTTTTTCTGGATGTCTCCGTCTCTTCAAAGAGAAGGGAGGACGCCTCGGAGTCATTTTATTCCACTAGTATTCGGATGCTTCTCTCACAAATATTCGTTTTTTTAGTTTTTTGAATATTCATTTTATTTTATCTACTAGCCATATATTAGTCGCTTCGACTGCCTACTGAATGGCTTGGTCCCCAATTATATTATCTGATTTTTATTGAATTCTAAAAAAATATTTTGCTTCTTCACTTGGATTGTTTGGAACAAGGTGAGTTATTAAAAAAAGGTTTTTTCAAGAAAAATCTGATTTTCGAGTTGGTCTTGAAAAACGCGTCGAAGGTGCGCCAGATGGTTTTGAACAAAATAAATAATCTTGTGTCTGGCGTGCCTTTGACGCGTTTAACACGCGTCAAAGGCACGCCAGACTGGATGAATACGGTATTGGCCAGGAAAAACGCGTCAGATAGATTTTCCAAATCTGGCGTGCCTTTGGCGCGTTTTCCCGAATTAAAGTATTTGTGCTCAAAAATGCTCAAAATAAACCAATTTCAGTCAAATTTTTCAACTTTTTCTTGGTCTGGCGTGCCTTTGACGCGTTTTTATGGGGTTTTTGAAATGTCCGGTTGCAAAATGGCCAGTTGCAACGTACAGAAATTACAGAAGATAGAGGAACTACGAAGTTTTCAATTTTTTTAAAAGCTGTTTTTAGGGATTTTTCAAATAAAAAATAGAAATTTTAGTCGAAAATCAGCGGAGTCATTCTGCTATCTAGTCAAATAAAATCTGTGCTAATTTGTGTTTTTGAGTCAAATCGGTTTTTGAGATTGGTTACTTCATTTTATTGAATCAGGCTGTTATAGGGATTAACTAAATGAACAATTGTTCAAAATTTCAGATCGGAAATAAAATTCCCCAACCACCCCTACTTCTGTGTCGCAGTTCAATACATGATGCACGATTTTCAGTTTTGCCCCTTTGGCAGATGGAGAGAGTCTGCAAGACTTGTTTGGGAAGATCAAAGGAGACTCTGGGACTCTGGTGGTCATTGGGTCACTCAAAGAAACTATATTCTGGAAGTCAGAAGAGAAACCAATGACCTTGTCATCCCTGTGGTGAAGGTGAGATTTTTAAAAAAGTTGTTTAGAATTTTCTGAAATTTTTGTTCCAGATTAAATGTGAAAATCGGTGGAAAGTGGATTGGAAAACGTTACGAAGACGTGATGTACTCTTCAAAACTCGATGTGGAAGTGGAAAACAGAAGAGACAACGGAATTCATATTTATTGTGAAGGAAGGCTCATAACGTGGGGATGGAAAAATTCGCAATTCTTCAATACAGCTCGGAACACACTAGGATTCTCAATGTACTTCAATGTTGTCGATTTTTTGGAAAATTTGTAACTTGATTTAACATTTTCAATAAATATATTAATTACTTTGTTATTTAAAGTTCCATTTAGTATTCATCCGATTTGGCGAGCATTTTGGAATGAGCAATGAGAATGAGACCTCCGTTAAGGGTACTCAACAAAACAAATCCAGAACGTTTTGTGATTTTGTAAAATCTCTATCAAGGTTTTCATTCGAACATTCATTTCTCATCAAAAACCAAAAATAAAAAAAAACGTTCGACCCCGGGTGGGGGATCGAACCTTGGTCGGTTTTGTGCAGTGGTGGTGGTGTCTACCGTCTCTGGGGGCATGCGGGGTTTTGAGTCTAGGTTTTAGTGATTTTCACTATTTTTTCCATACTTGCAACGGGCCGGGCCGATTTGAGAATTTTCACCGGCCCGGCCCGGTCGGCCCGGGTCTCAGTACAAAAATTTGAAAATTTGAATTTTTTTGAAATTTTTTTCGATTTTTCGGCTACGATTCTTGTTTTAAAACACAGAGTTATAAATTTAATAGAACAATTGAAAGAAGTAAAATAGAATAACAAATAAACCGGACAAAAGTAATAAGTAACAGTTGGAAAAATGAAAAAGAAACAAAAAAGTATTTATTGGAGCCAGTGTGGGAACTTCGAAGCTAGTTGGGAGCCGACGACGACCAATTCCGCGCGAGAGTATTGTAATCTGGTCCTTCGTTTATCCAATATGTACCCGGCAAGAGATAAACATGAGGCCGAGAAAGTAAACCTGTAATTGTATTTCAGTCAAAGAAAATTTGTGTCGATTTACGCGCTAAACTGTAAGCGCGCGTAATTCCGGAGCATCGTTTCAGTTCATCTCGCATTCCAATTCCAGTAAAAATGTTGAATTCGATAAAAAATACAAATATGAAATTACGAGTTTTTGAACCGGGCCGACAAACTTCCACACCGGCCCGACGGGCCGACCCGGGCCGGGCCGAAATTTTGCAAGTATGATTTTTTCGAGTCTTGAAACATATTCGTGCTCGAAAATCTCAGTTTTCCAGTAAATCTCAAAAAATATAAGAAAATCAAAATATTTTTTAAACGTGTCAAACATTGAAAAAAAAGGTGAACTTTAAATATTGGATCGTGGATTATCCACGTTACACAACAAAATAAAATGAAAAGTTTTACAAAAAAAGTGTCACTTTTTTTCTGCTCCCCCAGCCATGAACAGGTAAGCTGTGCAGCTGTTTTTGAAAAATACCCCATTTTTTGCAGAAATTTCAGAAATTTCAGCCGAAATTCATGTCTACTCCTCAGTATTTTCATTGCTGTTAATCTTATCATTCACAGAAATTCATTCCGTGAAAACCAACAATTTCATCTGAAACTCGAAATAGATGACACGAATTTCAGTGAGTTTTTGTTTTCAGTGGTGAATATGCGCTCTATTGACATTTTACGTATTTCAGCTTCCTCTTTCCTCCACGTGGACTCCACTAGCGACTCTGAGAATACTTGTGTCCTCCCTGAATATGATATCTGGCATCCGGATATTAAGAAAGTGTTGACTGCCAAATTTCCGACGAACAATTGTGATAAGAGCTTTGAGCCATGGACACAGCTGGTCAATTCCACGTGGCGTGTTGTCAACGAGGTCGCTGAGTTGTGTTTGGCGAGGTGAGAGAATTTCTCTTCAGAGCGCGTTTGCAATATGTTCCAGATGCATCGAGGGAGTCCGCGCTAGTCGAGAAGTGACATTCGGAAAGTGGATGACACCTGGATATGTGGATTGCGAATTCCTGGAAGCAGTTTGTTGGGATAGTGGAGGAGAGGAAGTCTATGGATACATTCATACACAGATTCTACCCAAGTGAGTTAGAGAGAAAGAGACGCAGACATTCAGACACTCTTGTTTCTCTACGTCTCTCTCTCTAAGCTCTATCATGCTTAAAGCGCTTGTAACTCTACCAGGAAGAGCGATATTCAATGTTTTTAACTTGTAAATTGTAGAAAATTTTCTGTAAATTATTTTACTAGTTGACCATTTTTCGATATCTCCCCTCCCCGCCGAGTTACAGAAGTTTGAGAGTGAGAAGAGACGCAGAGAAACGAGAGTGCACTCGTTTCTCTGCGTCTCCCCATCTTTTGCACGGGGGATGCTGTTATCAAGACTTCTCACTAGTCAGTGAGGAATAAAGATTTTTGAAAATTTTAAAACGGAAAAATGTAGAGAATTGAATTCTCCATAGTTTCGTAGTTAACCTCTTTTTTGTATAAATGCGATTTCGGGGAGTTATGGGCTCTTGGAGCTGGAAAAGATGGGTTCTAAGCTTCGAAGCGTTGTATCTCACCGCCCTGAATAGCTATCAAAAAGTTGTCAACTACAAAAATATGGAAAATTCAATTTTCTACATTTTTCCATTTCAAAATTCTGAAAAATCTTCACTACTCACTGAGATAATCGAGTTTTAGTATTTCTGGGCGAGAGACGCAGAGGAGCGAGAGGACTTTCGTTTCTCTGCGTCTCTTCTTTCCTTCAAACGTGTGTAACTCAGCGGGGAGGGGAGGTGTCAAAAGGTTGTCAACTGAAAAAATGTGAAGAATTTTAAGGACTATAATTTTCTAGTTGACAAATTTTTGCTACTACTCTTTATTCTTGAGATCCACATTGTTGCAGACCTTCTACCTCTCCACCAATTCATAAATCTCCTCCAAACGTGTTCTTCCTTATGATCGACTCGCTGAGCACTGGAATGGCAAAACGGTCGCTTCCGCAATTTCTGAAATATTTCCAGTCAGAATACAACGGAATCGAGTTTCGATATATGAATAAAGTGGGTGAGAACAGTCATCCAAATGGAGTCCCCCTTTGGTTCGGCAAATCAGTTGAATCGGGACACAAAGTGAGTGGAGAGAGGATAGACGCAGATTGGAATGCAGTCGACAAGTGCCACAGGTATATTGATAATGAGACACATCTATTCAAGCAATTCAAGGAGTTTGAGTATACGGTAAGTGCAATTAAGTAATTATCTTTTCCAATATAGTTTCAGACCTTTCTAATCGAGGATTGGATGGTCGAGTTGATGGACTCTTACCCATTTTGCAAGGGTTTCCTCAACAAACCGGTAGATCACATGTTCCGCCCATTTACTTCTGTATTCGAGAGATTTGGAATGGATATCACTAGACAACATTTGAAAGGACATCTCTGTCGTGAGATTCATGAGGCTGTAATGGAGTATTGGGAGCAGGCAATGAATGCTTATAGAGGTGGGAATAATGAGGTTGGGACAACAATAATTTGTTGGAAAAATTAGTTGGTTACACTGAACAAACCTTCCGCTTTCATTTTTGCTCTTAAAATTCTCAACATTTTTGCAGTTGACAACTTTTTGATAGCTATTCAGGACGCTAAGATACAACGCTCTGAAACTACAATTCCATATTTTTCAGTTTCAGGAGCCCCCAAATGCACGTTTATAGGAAAAAAATAGTTAACTGGTTAACAAAAACATGGAGAATTCAATTCTCTACATTTTTTCATTTTAAAATTCTCAAAAATCTGTATTCCTCACTGCAAAAACTGGCTAATAGCATCCCCATGCGAGAGAGGGAGAGAGGGAGACGCAGAGAAACGAGAGCACTCTCGCTTCTTTGCGTCTCTTCTCATCTTCAAACGTCTGTAACTCAGCGGGGAGGGCAGATATCGAAAAATGGTTAACTACAAAAATGTGTAAAATTCAATTTTCTACATTTTCCCATTTTAAAATTTTCGAAAATCGCTATTCTTCACTCCGAAAACTTGATAATAGCATCCCCATGCAAAAGAGAGAGAGAGAGAGAGAGAGACGCAGAGAAACGAGAGCACTATCGCTTCTCTGCGTCTCTTCTCACTTTCAAACGTCGGTAACTCCGCGCAGAGGGGAGATATCAGAAAATTGTCAACTACAAAATCACTTCTGAAAATTGTAGACCGCCCATTATACACCTTCACTTGGCTTACCGATCTCGCCCATGAGTACCCGGATGGCCCCGTGAGAATCGATGACTACTTGACGCAGTTTTTCGAGAGAAATCGTGAAATTCTAGACGATTCTTTTATATTTATTAGTGGAGATCATGGAATCAGAGTGGGTGATGTAAGTGTGTTTCACTATAACAGCTACAGTAACCCCATATTCCAGCACATAACATCGGAAATCGGATCATTCGAAAGGAATAATCCATTTCTAGGGATTTCGGTGCCGAAAAAGTTTCGAGATGACAAGAACGGGATGTTGGAAGTGATGAGAATGAATTCCAGACAATTACAGACTCATTTCGATACAAGGGCGACTATTTTGGATATTCTTATGGTTGGCTCTTAAAAATTTATAGCAAATTTTACGTTGAAACCAGAAGACAGTGAGATACAACGCTTTGACTTGGAATTTTTCTAGATTTTAACAAGTTTCTTGATTCCAAACCTCATTTTCTGCATTAAAACAAGTTCCAAATAAAATTTTAATGTAAAAAATTTAAACTCCCCACCTCTTTTTACCACTATCCAGACGGTTTTTACTCAATTTTCAAAATCTGTGCATTTTGTCGTCGCGGTGTTCGGTGTTTGCACACAATCGGCGCTACAGTAACCCAAAAACACAAAATGAGAGATAGAAACGCAGAAAAATGGGGGTAGGGGTTATATAATTTTTTGAAAATTGTAGGAATCTGACTGATGTTCGGCAGGTTTCAGATCCTCAAATCTGATATTCCGCAGAAAACGTGTTCCAAATAATATTTTAATGCTAAATTTGAACTCCCCACCCCTTTTTACCACTACCCAGACAGTTTTTACTCAATTTTCGGAATCTGTGCATTTTGTCGTAAGGTGTATGCACACAATCGGCGGTACAGGAACCCGGAAACCACAGAATGAGAGATAAAAACGCAGAAAAATGGGGATACGGGTAGTTTTTAATGGGGAGTCCGAATTTGACACAACATTTCAAAATTTTTCATAAATTCGGCCGCTATTCGTCTACTTTTTTATTTCCAGTACCAACCAGAAACCGCTTTCACTGACCGTCATCCCTTATCGATTCCCAATGAAAAAGGACACTCTTTGCTACGGAAACAACCGGGATTCGCGAGAACTTGTGGGACACTTCCCATCCCCAATCAATACTGTATCTGTCAGGTGAAGAAGACGAAAGTTAAGGAGTAAGGAGACGCAAAGAAAATATTTGGTTGAATTGATTGTTATTTCAGCAGAGATCTTAAAATGCGTCTCGGTCAAAAAGTACTGGATCATGTGCACCTGGAACTAGACAAATTGAATTTCACATCCATCTGCCGGCGATATAAGTTGAAAGAGGTTTGTATCTCCTTGGGTTGTGGAGATATTGAAAAATGATCAACTATAAAATTATACCCCTTGAAATTCTCCACATTTTTCTAGTTGACAATTTTTTGATAGCTAGCGAGGGCGTTAAGATACAAGGGATACAAAGCACTCTCGTTTCTCTGCGCGCTCCTTGCTTCTAACTTTGTATCGCTTGTATTTCAGCGTCCTAGGCAGCTATCAAAAAGTTGTCAGGTGCAAAAATGTGGAGAATTTCAAGAGCTACATTTCTGTAGTTGACCGTTTCTCGATAGCTCATCACAGTTTTGAGATAAAACTTTCTCCAGGTCCCCTCGCTCATCGAATACCACTACAGTACCCCATGGAATACCTATGAAATCGAAGTGAAAACCCATGAACCGAGTGCAGTCCATTTCCAGACAACGATGACGTACAACCAGGAGACACATACTGCAACTGTTGCAAAAGTGGTCAGAATGGATCGGTATGGGAGTACTGCTGAGTGCACTTCGGCGTATTTTGACACTCCGATGTGTTACTGTAAGATTCAAGGACCTTTTTCTTATATCACTAATATTTTTGACTACTGGTTGTAATTATTGCTAATAAAATGTGTTT
Organism: Caenorhabditis latens; assembly: GCA_002259235.3. Lineage (NCBI taxonomy): Eukaryota > Metazoa > Nematoda > Chromadorea > Rhabditida > Rhabditidae > Caenorhabditis > Caenorhabditis latens. Next base: position 16,296,405 of record CM056095.1, read on the forward strand.
TCAAGATTTAGTCATTTTCGGTACATAGTTAAATCAAGAGTAAGATCAGCACTCGTATACTTTATTCTACCAACCACAACTGTTTCTATTCATTTTCATTTGAATTCGTAAAATAATTATATCATTCTTCTCTCTAGCACCACTTGACACCATTCTCATTTTTCGGAACTCCACTGTACGCTCTATCCACCTCCAAGAAGACATTGTTCATCTGATTGAACATGTACATATCCAGATTATGATTACGGCTGGTGAAGAAGACGGATCCCACGTGCATCCATCCGATTTGGCGAGCGTTTTGGAATGAGCAATAACGTTTTTCCATCAGTTTTCCGAATGCGTCCTTGTACACAGGTAAACCGCGATGGATCCATTATGGATGAAACGCGGATCGCGCGCGGGTGCTGTGGGTATGGCAGATGGATCCATTATGGATCCATTATGGATCCACGCGCGGCTACTGAAGAAAAGCCTGCAGCACGTGGATCCGTAATGGATCCATAATGGATCCATCTGCCATACCCACAGCACCCGCGCGCGATCCGCGTTTCATCCATAATGGATCCGTTTTTCGCTGAATTTATTTTGTATTCGTTACTCGTACCATTCGATTTTTATGAGAATTTATTGTTATGAAAGAAGGGGAAACAGGAGAGAGTGGATAATCCAGGAATGATTAATAAACAAAAGAATTGGAATCGAAAAGGTAAATTGTAGTGGTGGAAGGCGGGTGGCAAGAAACGAATCGTTTTTATACTTTGTGGAGCGACGGACGGAGGGTCTCCTATGTTGTGGAGTGAATGATGTACGGGGAGGGGGCATTGAAATCAATTTCCTCTCTGAAAATTGCTTTACGTGATTGTTCATTGTGCAAAATGTCTTACTTTTGCGGAGTGCCAGAGGTAATGAGCGCATGCTTCAGCTCGGAGGCGAGCTCTTCGACCTTTCGACCTGTTTTCGACGTGTATTGAGCTCTCAGTCGATCGCTGAAATTGGTAAATGAATGAAGAGTGAGGGAGAGGAAGGCAACTCACAGTAAATTTGTCAAGGTGTCTCGGATCAATCTTGTCGTGTACGTCTCTACATCCATTTCCGAGGATTGACCAAATCCTTTGATGATGAATGCTGAAATGTGGAGTTGTCGAATCATATAATCGTGAAAAAGCTCACTGGACACATTGTGGAAAAACTCATGGCTGAACGGCACGTAATCTTTCGACGAGTTTTCAGCTGGGGTACATGCGATGAAGTATGGATCGTGTTTGGCAACCTGAAACTGCCTGAAATGCGTTTTACTTACTTCAGCGGTCACACCTCTGAAAAGACTTTGCGAAGAATCGATTTGGAATCGATTCTAAATTTCGAAGATGTATAACTGCTTGCGTCGAGAACATTCAAAGCGGCAGACATTTTGAATAGTCTCCCGCTGGGTGTTAACACAAACGTTTCGTTTTCTTTCGCTTGAATCAAGTTGAAACCGTTCCCCTGCACAATTAAATCGGACAGAACCGTATTCTCTTTCGGCGCCGAGTGATTTTCCCTTTTCAGTGTTTTATTGAGCTGAAATTGGAGAACTTTCATAGCAGCAGCTGAAAACCACCTAACCATAGTCGACATGAAAACCATTCCAAGTGCTAACTTCTCCAGAACCGGCTGGTGTCCATGCATTTCGGAAGCTATTTGCAAAAATTCAGATGGATCAATAAGCTTCTCATTTCTTAACAGTTTCTTCACGTTCTCCTGAAAATGATTACTATGAATTTATAGTTTCATTTTGAAACTAACGTCAATAGTGGCTTGACATAACGGGACGCCATTGATTGAATCATAGAAATTCTCCTCAGAGAAAGAGATCGGCATCCATTTGTTATTGATGGATGACAGCTTTGTTCGAGAATGGACTTCGGAATTACTATCAATTCGACGAGTCGGAGTACACATCAAATTGTGGCTCACATTCTGAAAGTTACAATCTTCTGTTATGGGAAAGTTAAATTGCGCTGATACCTGAGGTGTATTTTCACCGACACCAATTTTTTTCTTCATAAAGCTTGGAATTAATATGGGTGCATAACGATCAGTAGAAGAAGAACTCGTTGGTTCAGCATTATTGGAGGAACTGGGCGCTTCCAAAGTAGACGGTTTAACTTCAAAACGTGGTGTGACGTTCATTGAATCGTTGTCATCCGATTCGAATCCATCGAATTCATCGCGTATGCGTGTATCTGTGATTTGGTTCTAAAAATCACAGAGTTAGATTAAACATATGTGAATAACTTACATCGAATAGAGTGGATCGGTCGTCAACCTCATATTGGACGTTTGTTAGTGAAGCGTATGTGTTTTCAGTGCCATGAACGAGTGGTGAAACGACTTTCTTCGAAACGTGAGCGACTACTTTTTCGGTTTTATTAGTCACATTTCGTTTCGTTGGTTTACGAATTTTTGGTTTTTCTGGAGAGAAGCTCTTCTTCGGAGCGTTTCGCTTTACACGCATTGTAGACACTGTTGCAAAAAATTGATGTAAAACGCAAAGTGTTTTCGAAACCTGAAAAATTTGAGCGCAGGCAGGAAAGTGATGAAATATTGCAGTTGTCCGAGAGGATTTCACCGACTAGGTCGATGGAGCACGCTTGCTGCAAACAGTTAAACATTGCAATTTTGAAGGGTTTCCTGTCAAACTTTTTTATAATTTCTTGGAGATTGAGGATGAAATATGTTTGTATCAATTGTGGACAGGTACTCCGTTAATCGATAACGCTAAAATAGAGTCATCGCACTGTGTATAACCGCCAATAGCGTAGACAGATGACGATTCAACGAGTTCTCGAGAGTGAGACAGCTGCCCGTACACAATTCCCTCGTAACTCTGGATCATTTTTAATATTGTCACTCCATAATATAAATCCGTATCTTCCAGGTTCTCCACTTCTTTTCTAAGTGATGAAAACGGGGAATTTGAGGAGATTATTGGTTCACAAATGATTTTTGTTTGGCCGTCTAATTGGAAACAAGCGACAAATCTAGCACATTTCAAACCACCACTTCCTTTGAGAAAGAAGAGATCATTTGTTGTGTCCGTGTTGTAATATTCAGAACGAAGTTTGCCAATGGGAAGATGCAACTGTGAGAAGTATGTTACGTATTCTGGGCCAAGTCTATCGATGGTTTCTAGGTTCTGAATAACAGTTTTGCAAGAAATTTTTGGCTTTGCTATTCCGGGAGTGAGAGCGAGGAACTGTTTCAGACCGTCTGAGCAAGAACTTTCTGATCTTCTACACATTTCTCGTCTCAAGGCATTATGTAAGAGAACTCTGAAAACCAGTTATCGTTATTCCCGTGGTACAGTTTCCGCCTGTTACCGAGATACAACAGTTTCTGTATAATTTCTGGTTAACTTGCTGGTGTATCCAAGAAGAGCAAATTGATAGCTACTCTCGAAACTAAAAGTGCTGATCGGTGCAACGTTGCCGAATAACTGATTGACAAATGGCAGATGGAAAAGTATCTCCTAAACCGACTGTTTTTCTGGAAAGTTACTCAACTCTTACATGTGTTTTACAAGTGAAGTATCTCTCATCAGCTTCTTGTAGAAACCATCTTGCTGCTGCGGATAATTCACCATCGAAGACTTCGCACGCTTTGGCTCCGGAATACATTTTGTTGGCTAGCAATGCTATTGAAATAATGACAAGCCTTGCCTTCGGTGACAATAGATTTGATCGAAAAGCAATTAGACAAATTGAAATTCGGAAAAACTGAAACATTATTTGTTAACATCACATATCTTTCTAGCGCACATTCAGTTTGTCCGTTCCATTTCGACAGCCACCGATATTTGCGTATTCCATTGGCAACGTCACTTCAACTAACTCTTTCTCCAAATCTTGTACGGAAACAATAAACAAATCAGACTTCCTTGTGCTACCAAACAACTCTGAAACTTCTTCTAGTCTCCTATTTCACTGCCCTTGAATTAATAAACCTTTCAGAATGTTCTGGAATAAACCCTCGCCAAAATTATGAAGCAAGTCAACTGGAGTTTCATATGGCATTGCGATATTTAAAAACTCGGCGGGAACAGGTCCGAAACCATATCTACTATTCCTACTATCACTTATTGTTACGTCCGGTCCACGTTCATGACGAGCTGAAGATTGTTTTCGTCAATTTCAAAAATATTAAGTTTACCGGGCCCGTTTCTTTTGTAAAAAGTTTCGGGTGCCAAACAGAAAAAACAAGACTCCGAACTTTGATGTGACCTAATTCCAAACAAACTTCTTTTAGCCTACAAAAAATGATTTCAAATCGTCTTTGCATTCTTCCATACCGGCTGGTCAGCCGCTACTGTAACACACTGGAATTGAAATGAAACATCTCTGACTCGAAATGACACGTTGGAATCAGAAGAAAACAACGGATAAATGGCGTTCCAGCACGCAGTTGACGGATTTGATCTACATTCAATAATCCCCTCTAACAAAATGTTCGAAGATTCTTGCATCTGAGCAGTCGATATATCTAGAACCATCATCGAAATAGGCCATATTTTGCTGAAAGAAAAAGTTAAGATATTCGAAAGTATAGATGTGGGCCAACTTCGTATTCCCCGGAACGGAAACTCCATCCACCGACATAACACCTGACAGATAGACCGAACCAATAGGCTCGTTTTTCCACAGATGGGCAAGATATGAGCTAGATAATGAATGGTTACTTGCTTTCCCACATCTCAAATTCTCTCTTAATCTCATTATTTGTTCAAAATAATTATTGACAAGCTCAATGAGTTGTGGAAGAATTCCCAGACGGACGAATTTGGCGATATCTCCATTCGGACAGCTTAATCAAAAATAGGAAACATTCCTGAATCTTTCACTTTTACCACTTCTCTCCCCGACGACACGGTTTTCCACAAAGATTGCAAATGAAATGCACAGAATACTGCGTTTTCCGCCAATTCCACAAACTCCGAACATTTTCACTGAATTCCGGATCATCAACAGTCGTCATAAGCCTCTCAAACTCTTAACCGATAGAACATATTTTCGAAAATTAAAACATTAGTAACCTCTTTCCGAATTTCTAGATAGACAGGAGCACATCAAAAATTGTAGCACTTTGTCATCACTTTTCCTTACTTTTCTCGAGAACTCTGTATACGGTACCTAATGTAAAACAACCTGTATCACATTTTTTACCCTCATACGGTTCTGGTGGTGAACTCTCATGATCTACTACGTCATCACCATCCCACGAATAAAAATCATCGGTTCCGGCTCCTTCAACATTCAATACATTGCTTGATGATCCTGTATCCACATAATCTTCTGTATCTTGAGAACTTGTCTCATCGACGAACTCTCTATTACACGAAGTCTCTCCTGAACATGTTTTGTGGAACTAACGAAACAAAATAGTTACCTCCATCCATTTTTCTTCGTTTCGGGACAAAATCTTTTAGTATGGAATGCGGCATTCTTGAGATTAATTTATGAAAAATGAAAGAACAAAGAAAAAAGTGTAGAGAAATAAGCTAACTTTTTTGAAAACAGAAACTATTTTGGTTTGTCTCCTTCACATGTGGATGTGCAACGCAGTTTGTGCCAACTCAGCATGCGGCCTTCAAATGCTCTGAATATGCTTCCACGCTCGCCCCACAGTTGAAACGTGGATCTATATGGATCCTATATGGATGCACGCGCGATCCGTGTATGATCGAGGACGACCGACATCCTCCCTATCCATATTCCATCCGTGCGCGATCCGCGTGGGGACCCACGCGCGACCCGCGTTCTAAATGTGGACGCATTATGGATCCTATGTGGATCCATATTCGATATGGGCGCATATGGATCCACAATGGATCCATCGCGGTTTACCTGTGTACGTGTACTCCTCGTGGAATTCCATCATTCTCGAAGTGTATTCCAATCCCACAAATGCCATTGGACTGCCAACTCCTTTCGTGTTGTGGACCAGGATGGGCTTCTGAAATGTAATCAAAAATTGTCTGACTGAAACCAGATGACATATACTCACTTTCGACTTGATAACTGTCTGCATAATCTGATAACACGTCTCATATCCAAACGGAGGAATATCTTCATCATTCCAAGTAGCCATATGGAAGTGTTTGAACTTGTGAGAAGCCTTCTTTTTCCGTTTGTCCGTAATCTTTAGAGTCCTCAGTGTCACATCAATCTGGGCTGTTCCCTGGTACATGAATGGCGTCTCGTCCAGTGTCTCCACAGTAAACGGTCCAATTTTAAGTGATCCACCTGGGACTGGGCTGAAATAGGCGGCACAGAGGTTGGGGTTCTTCGGATCTTCTTCTGACTGAGCTTGTCCAATCATCACCGCGTACTCCATCTCGTCCTTGATGATCAATGAGAGGAAATCGATACGTGTGTCGTCGTGGTCATCGGATGCATACATGGGTCCCTGGAAACTTAGATAATAAGATGTGTCCCCACATTTCCTGAATATCGACTCAAGCTGAAGTGCATACCTGCGCCACTGTGAAAATGTTTCCAATCCGAGTCATAAAAACATTTGCATGAATTCTGATGGATTGGAGTGCCGTCCACGGATTCAATGGAATATTGACATCCCTGAAAACCTTCCAGTTATAATTATCTATAATTATACTCCCTAAAACCAACCAATACTTGCGGATAGCCAACTGAATATACGGAAATGCTCTATTCTCATTTCTTGTCTCATTCACCACCATCTTCATCAACTCCATCCATAACTCGTATTTCTGCTGAATTGCACCAAATGACGCAGTGACAACCATAATGACGAGAAGGTCTTCTGTCATTGGATCCACTGTTTTATCAGCTGCATCCATGTCGACCACTGAACACAGGGTCCAATTCTTCCGTTGTTTGAAGCAAAGCAGTTTGTAGTACCAGAGAATGAATAGAACGATTCCGGTGATTAGGATGAAGATGAGGAGAAGGAGGCACATGTAGTAGATGCTGAAAAATAACAGTTTTTTGGGTAATATCGTAGAAAACTCACGTCCAATCCTCTCTCACTTTCTCAGGACCAATTGGCGACTCTTCAGCAAAGAATCCATTCAAAAACTTGTCAAACTTCCGGAATGCTTCTGGAACTTTTTCATAGTTATACTTAGAAAACTGCAAATCCATCGAAGCCATCCGATTCAGTTTAGAATTTAAATCAGTCAACTCTTTCCGTGTCCCATTCTCCACCAGCGGAATCAAGTAATCCAATACTTCTACTAATGAATCATCAAGCCACATATCAGGCATCTTCTCGAGACCAATGAAAAAGGATCCATACTCCGAAATATTTCTTAGTGTCGAGACATCTGTTTTGTGAATCCAATTTTCAAAAAATTCGAGACCCCTCTCAATCCGATCGACGACATCGTAAACTTTTCTCCATTTCTTCATCAACTTCCGATTTAAATTATTATACCCAAAAATCATCTCAATCTCCTTAAATACAGTATCCACATTCCACAGCAGTTGCTCCAACATTCTCAGCTCCACCAATTTTTTCACTTCCAGAACATTCTTGATTCCAGTCACTGCTCTATCAATTGTTGTTGCCAGCGACCAATCCATATTGTTCAGTTCTTGAACTGTCTTCTCCTCCGACTGCTTTATCATTTAATTTCCAAATGATTTGTATGTCTTGAATAGTTTTATTGGGTTCTTGAGACCGTCAAAATAAGTCTTCAAAAGAGTAAACTGCTCCGATCCTACATAAACGGCCAATTTCCGAACCAATCGACTCGCTAGGAACACATCTCTTGACCGACTTCCTATCGCTTCCAAACAGTTCAAGACCAAGTATGTGTTCGATAAGTCTATACTTTCAAGACTTTTTGTAGAGTCTTTATTATCCAAAATTGCTTTGATATTAGAAACCAAGGAGTCAGGCACATAGATGGGAATTCTATTGAATTCATCCAACGACTTTTGTAGTTCGTTCAATATTGATTTCAATTGAACGTGAACCCTTGAAATCTCAGTATAAGATACCAGAATGTTTTTCGGATCTTTGAATGTTATTAAACTTGTCACATTAGTTAACTCGGTTTGAAGTTTTTGGTAATCGATCCAAAGCATCGATAGCATTTCGAGATTATCAAACACTCTAAGCTCATATTCCATAGCAACAAGCATCTCACTTGAATAAAACTCACTTGTCTTCAAACAATGTTGATATTCATTGAATATACTATCCTGGTTTCCAACTTTCGATGAAATATCATTAAAATCTTTTACAATTGAGTATATATTTGAAACAACATCACGAGTGTTCTGGTTCATCGAGAAGCTGATATTAGCCAGTTTCGATGTTTTCAATGTCGTGAAAATCGGACTCAATCCAGACATCAACTTCTCTATATCTGTTTGATTTTTCAATAATCCATTCAACGAATGATCATTGATTTCAGATAACAATTGACTGATTGCTCCAAATCCTTTAAGATCTGCTGATGGAGTATTTGGATACTTGAGCGTATTTGTCTCAATAAAATCGAAAACACTTCCAAGAGGCTCGAGGATGTCTTTCATGTTATCCAGCAGATTGAAGTTCTTTTTAAAAACATTTTGAACTGAAGAAGTAACTGTAATCCTACTAATGCGAACCAAAATCATAGCAAAGCTAATAAAAAACATCGGTTTTTCTAACTCTGGATCCCGTTCGTATTCATCTTTGAAATATTGATAGTCGGCAAGAGATGCAGTAAGTTCTTTCAGTTCGTTAACATTATTCTTTGCACTTTTTATTTCACTTAAAAGCTTTTGAAAGCCTTGCACTACTTCGGTAATTTCCTTTTCAAATACGAATTCTCCCAATGAATATTTCTGAACAATTTCAATGGTAGTCGATATTGATTTCAGTTTCCAGAGTGTATTTCTGACAACGTCGGCATTGAATGTTTTGTTGAAACCCTCCACTTTTTCATAGAATTCCGTTCGAAACGGAAAAGAATTATTGCGAACAACCTTGGATCTAAGCGAACTACCTTGGATCGAACTTCTTCACAAACGCTGATATAAATTTCGCCATTCTTCACATAAGTAGTCGTGTCGATTGATTGAATCGTAGTCTTCAGAGAATCCATAAACTTATTCAGACCACTTATTTTCAGTTTCCAAAGATTGGAGGCATTGTAGGGACCCAAGTTGAGAAGTTCACCAACAGTATTGTCGATTCCAGAACGATTCATAATGTCCGATTGCATTTTGATTGTGTTGGCAAGACGAGCGATGGAAGAGATTTTGTTGAGGAAGATGTGGAAGTTGGATTCGGTGGTTTTGTCTGAAAAATGGGGAATGTAAGAAGAAAATAACTCATCAAATGGGATGAAGCAGCCTAACTATGTAGCCGAAAACGGTTGCAACTATCTTACTATCCTTTGTGACAGAAATAAAAAAGTTTATTTTGCCAACAAGCTAAGTCGATACGCAGCAAATTTTGCCTGATCGCACTTGATCGCTCTCATAAGGTCTACATACCTGATTCATCATCATTCTGTTCGCTGTACTTGAAACCACGATCAGACGGTGGATTGGTACGCGGAGGAGAGGTACTTGGAGTGGGTGCAAGAGTTGTGGACGCTGAAATTACAATATGAGCTCTGATTGGTCTTTGCCTAGTCACTGCTTGCAATCTTCCTTTAAGACTTACGAAATGTTATTCCATAAGAGGCTAACGTTGCTACTAATATAATTACAGGTATTGTAGCAAATCGCATTTTTGGTGTTCGCGATAGTTGGGAATACGGAAATGAATCTGCCCATTTTTGGTTATGTAGGTTTTTGGGTTTTGGGAGCATCTCAGAAAAACTTAACTAGTTTATCAAACACGTAATTCCTAAAAAATTTTAATAGCATGTTCTCACCAATCTGCCGTGACCTTGCTAATTTTATTTTCTAAAAGGTTCCAATCCGCGCCAACCTCACCCCATCAGTAAAATCAAATTTATCTAACAAGACTACCTTTTACATCAAAAAGCTAGAAAAATTCTAGGAAAAGGATCTAGATTGCCTTGTAACACAGTGTGCCCTCAATAAACGTGTCAACGTCACACCAGTCGATACCATGTTTCGTATCTTTTAAATCAGTAGGCTAAGTCAGAATTATACAATTTGCCTTCCCACCACTTACGATATGATATTCCATGAGAGGCTAAGGATGTTATCAAAACGAATATGGGAATTAAATCGAACCGCATTTCTGGTGATCGCAACAATTGGGAATAAATATGAGGGAAATGAATTCGGGCATTTAATCCATCTATTTAGGTTTTTAGGTTTTGGGGGCAGCTCAGGAAAAAATAATTAGTTTATCGAAAACGTCAAATTTTCAATATCTTTAAACATGTTTTTTTGTATTTTCTCATAGAAAATGATATGTATATCTTATTGATTTTCACTCTTGGGAGAAGGTTCAGTGATCTCAAATTGCTTCAAAGTCACTGTAAGGAGCTGTCCTGACCTCTGACTGTTTGGCATTCCTATCGGGGTCATGACCGGTAATGAATTTTTTTATGTGTCTGCGTCTTTTAGATATCTGGGGTGACGTTGGCGCGTTTTCTAGGGTATATTGCGTTGACCGGTAATGAACCTTGGACCTACTTATTCAAAAATACCAAAGACAACGCATTATTTCTTTGTTTCAGGAGGGTAATTAGTCATTCTTTCCCTCCTGGGAAAGGTTTATGACGTGTGATGACTATATGACCCAGTTATGATGACAACTCACATAAACAACCGTGATGACCTACTTTCCCAGATTCAGATCCACGCCGAAGGCGCGCCAGCCTACAACTTCAAAAAATTTTATGTCTTTTTCATGATGTTCAGATCAATATATGTTTTAAATAAACATTTATTAATCAATGTTTAAAGCTTCCTTCTACAAGAGAATTATTGAATTTATGAAAATCAGAGAGAGAGAGGGTGGATAAGGGGAGGGAGAAGGTGGGTTCGATCTCGGCTGAACATTTTTTTGAAATTTGAAAATTTTCAAAAAAAAATTTTCAAAAAATTTTTTCAAAAATTAATTTCAAATTTTTCCCCGCCAAATTTTTTCCAACACCTCCATGCGATGAGTCGTCTCTTGCCTCACTAAAATGAAGACTGAGCAATCTGAAATTTTGCAAAAAAAAAATCTGAAATGAATCTGGAATTGAACCTGGAAGTGCCTGTGTAAAGAAAAAGAAAAATCCAAAACACTAAAGGTGCTGACAAATTATATATTGGAAAATGGAATTTTATAATCAATTTACAGAAGAAGAAGAAAACATTTTAGCTGAAAGTTTGTAAATGTTATTTATTGTTGATGAAATTAATGAATTACTGGATCAAAAAATCTTGGTGTGATGTCTGGGCGGGGTGGACCTGAAAAATATTTCTTATTCACAAAATAATTATTTTCAGAACTTACTGTAGCTCCAATCCAATGCTGACCCAATGTTGATGTTGTGGAGTACAATGGCATCCATTGCAGCATATTGGATCTGATCATTTCTCAACTGCGGTCTGCACCAATTGCTCATAGTTTCAGTTTTGGAGATTGGCACTCGAATCCTGTCCGCAGCAGCTTGAAGTGAGAGACAAGGATGTCTTTGGATGTCCGATGTGGTACCCCCACTACTCGAGTCGATGAATCCAGTGTCCATAATACTGTCGTGTAATAGAAGCTCTTCCAAATCACTGATAGCTTTTCTTTGCGCTTTCAAGTTTTCCGAGAACTGTCGAATCTCTCCATGATCTCTGGCATCTTTGCTTCCACATTGATTTGAATTGTCTCATGTTTGTGTCGACCAGTGAATCTTCGAGTTCCAAATTGAACAATGGTGTTGTGAAAGGCCTTCAATGTGAATTGTCCCGATTGAGACACGTTGTGGACACTGGAAACGGAGATCGATCCATTTTTGAATAGAGAATAGTGCTGAAAATGTGAATATTGTTACAGTAACTAGTTCACAAAAAGATTTCAAATCAGTTTATTAGGTACTTCAGCTATTGTTTCTTTTAACTGTATGCAAAATGGACACTTTTCAGCTAAAGTACACATGAAAGCATGGAGGTACGCTCACCTTTGACCGATTTGGAGAATAGAAGACAGGGAACAAGGGGGAGGGATAATTAGCATTTTATAAAAATCAGAGAAGGACCAGCCATACAGTAGGCAGTCTGGGAGACAGAATGAGATGGGAAAGCGTCTACGGCTTACGTCAAGTGGATACATATCTGCGTCTTCTGCGTAATGCCTCCTGGGAAGAGCGCGCACCATTTTTATGGTAGTATAAACACAACTGGCTGTGGTTTTTAATATGTTTAATAAAAGAAGATAGAATAGACGCTCTCCCTTGAGCTTTTATACGAAGAACAGAGGCGGAGCTTATACTGCGTTTTTTATGCTGTTAAGATCAATAGACGTTCTGAATAAATATTTATTAATCGAGTAATCATTTATTTACTAGATAATTGTTGTATTTTCGAATTGAAAAAACAGGAATTTAAACGATATCAGCCTCTTATAGTAAACTTTTAACAGTTCCACATTTGTCTCGCATCTTGTATTGAATGTTCTTGCCAGTGTTATTTGGGTCAATGTACAAACATGTTCTGTACGCTTGACGCATTGCTCCCTTCAATTCTTTTGAGCAATCTCCCATTACATCAAGCAGTTTTTAACTACATCAACACGGTCTGAGTTTACTACTTCATACGCGTAAACTCTGCAATGACGGTTTCTGGAAAGGAAAGACGGATGAAACACTTAAAAAAAACGTTTCTTAGTTCTGAAGTAAAGTCAAAAATATGTATTTGAAAAAATGTCAATTTTTCATTCAAAATTCATTCAAGTTCGAAAAAAAACCAGCTGATTGACAAAAAACTTAGTATTTAGTTACTTTAAAACACCAACCTTGTTCATTCGGATCCATCAAAGACGCCAAAACAGAAGAAAGAATATTAGTTAGAATTCAAATAAAATCATAAGAGAAGGGGCTGCCACCATTCCGTTAGGTGGTATAGGAGAAGTTATGAGTAGAGTTGAAAGTGGACGATGGAGGGACGACAATGGTGTGACCTTTCCTGCTAGAGAGTGTCATCTCATGAAGAGACGCAGACACATATAGATGTAAAACACGACACTATTTCGTCACTCACCTAGTCAAGACCGTGTTTGGAAATTGATAGTTCTAGACATAGATTGAAAAAAATTGGAGAATTTAAAACTGGAAATAAGTTTATCTCATCTTGCCGATTCGAAAGATACCAAATATGGTACAGCTGGGGTGACGTTGGCGCGTTTTTGAGGGTAACGTGCTACGGAGCAATCTGGATCATGTTTCCAAGAGTTTTCCAACTTTTTGATGTGAAAAGTATCTTGTTAGATAAATCAGATCTAACTTTTTCCGCAAATGAAAATTATATCTAATCAGAGGAAATGTTGACTAGTTTTATTAATAAAACGACGTGTGTCTGACGTGACGTTGGCGCGTTTTCTAGGGTATATTGCGTTACTAGGCGGTCTGGATCAAGGCTGTGCAAAAAATGTGGGAAGCTGTCTTAACCTCTAGATAGAAAAAATATTTAAGGGGTCATGAACTTTTGACCTACTTATTCTAAACTACTAAAAACATCATTTTTTTGGGAATGACATAAGATATTCTCTCCCTTCAGGGAAAGGTTTATGACATGTGATGACTATATGACCCAATTATGATGACAATTCACACTGTGCGATGACCTACATTTCCAGAATCAGAATGTTAACATTGTTTGCATTCGAATTCTTCTTAAGTCTTTTTTATGTTGATGAGATAAGATCAATACATGTTCTGAATAAATATTTATTGGTTTAAGCATTCTTTCCACAATAGAAGTTGTGAGTATACTTCTTCAGAATCGCGTTGTTGATATCCTTTTCGAACTCAAATTCTGCTACCATTTTGTCGATACCCAATTGGAAAACAGCGGCTTGAACAGCTACAAAATAGGAGTCCTGGTAAATGTGCTCTTGCTGCTTGATCTCCATGGTCTCTGGCATCTTTGATTCCACATTAATTTGAATTGTTTCATGTTCTTCGTGTCGACCAGTGAATCTTCGAGTTCCGATTTGATCAATGGTGTTGTGAGGGGCCTTCAATATGAACTGTCCTGACCGAATCTTTGGAATATAAGGAGCGCGGATCAGGAGATGGTTGCTGGAAACTTGTAATCCGTGAATGCGGCTAGTCACTACTGTCGCATCGCCCAATTCCGTAATGTAGACACTATTTGGAGTGTGAACTCGCTTTACTGGACAGCTGTGGTATGACAGCTGTGGTATCCACAGTTTCCTTTCGACTTGATGCAATTGTAATAATTTCCGAACGGCTGGCAGTTGATAGCAGACACCGGACCTTCTTCAGTGAAAACAACGAATTTCCGCAACAATGAGATATAGAGAATAGTAGACAGGGAATAAAAGGGGGAAGGGAGTTAGAATTCACAGAAAATCAGAAGACAGGGGGGACCAGCCATACAGTAGGCAGTCTGGGAGACATAATGAGATGGGAGATTGTCTACGGCTTACGTCAAGTGAAAACATATCTGCGTCTTCTGCGTAATGCCTCCTGGGAAGAGCGCGCACCACTTTTAGGGTAATAGGCCTAGATTTTTCCCAGGAGCGAGGAAAATGGTGCGCGCTCATCCCAGGAGGCATTACGCAGAAGACGCAGATATGTTTTCACTTGACGTATGACATATACGATCTCCCATCTCATTATGTCTCCCAGACTGCCTACTGTATGGCTGGTCCTTCCTTCTTCCTGATTTTTATTGAATACTAATTCCCCATCCCTCTCTTTATTCCCTGTTTTCTATTCTCCAGATTTGATTGCTGTGGATTTATTATGTTTCGTCTTCGATTGGAGATAAAGTAGTAAGTTGAATCAATTTTTTGAAAAAGTTAAAACTTTCTAATTTTCAGAACTTACCGATCTTCACGAGCCCATCGCAAGATGTCGAACGGCGATATGCAGCACAACACCTACTCCTCAAAAAGTACTTGGGTCGATAAGTTTGACCGATCCACGAGATTTGGCACTGGGATGATCACAAGTGGTTCAAATTAAGTTTTTTCGAGAAGGTTTTGGCTCCGCTTTCGAAGTTGAAGCACGAGGCTTCTGGATGGCCGAAAAATCAAGGACAATACCATATTTTTTTGGTGCTCAACCGAGCACATACCCAACGGTTCACAGAATTTCCAGTCGAAGTCAACATGTTTGCTAAAAGATGATCTCTTGTCGCATTTGTGGAGTACGTCACCAGAGATGGAGGAAAGACAGGTCACTACTGGACGTGGACACTGTATGAGTATTTCTGCTTAGGATCGCATTGTCAATTTTTAATTTAATGTCTTCTTAATTAAAAAAAAACAACTGTTTGAATAAATTTTTGAGTTTAATACATATAGTTTCTCACAAGCATACATAAGGTTCTGGTAAATTCGCAAGCTCTAATAATAATTAGCCAAAATCTGTGAAAATATATGTCGGCGCGAGGAAAAAACTCTGCGTCTCTCGCCGATACTCTCTCGTTTGCGGTGGGGCGCAGGACTTCTCATGAGTACCTTTATCGGAAGACTGTCTCATTCTCATTTCACATCGTAAACCAGTCATACCAGATGACAATCATGGAGTATTTCCAATAGAAACCATCATAGATTTTCCATGTTTTTTTTTCGGTTTTTAACATGATGGAACAACTTTTTTGACTCGGATTGATAAGTACACAGTACTCTCAAAAACGCGTCAACGTTACCCCAGCTGTACTATGTTTGGTATCTTCCGAATCAGCAAGATGAGATAAACTCATTTCCAGTTTTAAATTCTCTAATTTTTAAATCTACGTCTGGAATACTCAATTTTAGGCCCCCCGCAAAAAACGGGACGCCCTCCTCTTTTTCCACACTCTCTTGTCCAACATTACGCCAAAAAACCGGACCACCCTTCTCCTCCCTCTTGTGGCAAAAAACGGGACGCGCTCTTGTGCCAAAAAACCGGACCACTTTCCACAAAAAGAACACTTTTTACGCCTCAGTCAAAAAGTCTTATTTTTGTGGAGAATATCACCAAGTGTTTTCAGATTCAAATTCTTTTCTATTTTTTTCAAATTTCCTTTTCAAATTTCCCACCAAATTCTTTTCTACGCTTTTAAAATTTCCTTTAGACCTGAAAGAAAGAAAGAAACACATTTTTTACCAGCACAATAATTTTATTATAATAAACAATTAATATTAATATACCTCATTGAGGTGCTCCAGGTCGCCGTGGCGCCAATTAGGCACCGCGGCTTCAAGCATATTTACGAGCTGAATATCTAGAAAAAATACTTTACTAAAAAACTACAAGAGCCAAACTAATAGAGCTAAAATTAAAATAACGAGACGAATCTAGAACGAGAAAAAAAGGAAAAATGGTCCAGTGGCTGAACCAGGAAACAATGGTCAGTTCCGAAGAAATGAACCAGCTGGCAAGTCGGCTGACATGACCGGCGAACGTACTTCCCGATGGTCTCTGTCAACCAAACTGCCACACAAATCGGCTCGTTTTCTCTTCCACACTTGATTCCTTCGTAGAGGTGGTGAGAGGTTCCACAGTACAAAACCTATCTGCTTTTCCACTTGTGGTGTAGGTGTTGTGCTGCATATGGTTGTTCGACATCTTTTGATGGGCGCGTGAAGATGGGTAAGTTCTGAAAATTAGAAAATTTTAATTTTTTAAGAAAGAGAGCAATAAAAACCCAAAAATCGCCCTTGCAAAGCTTACTAGGCCCACTTCACGGATGAAATTCATATTTGACAAAAAATAGTTGCAACTTACTACTTCATGCCCAACCGACGACGATATGTCATAAATCCACAATAAGATCTAGAGAATATAAGACAGAGAATAAAGAGACAGGGGGAATTAGTATTCAATAAGAATCAAGGAGAAGGGAGGACCAGCCATACAGTAGGCAGTCTGGGAGGCAGAATGACATGGGAGAGAGTCAATAACTTACCTCAAGTGGAAACATATCTGCGCGTCTTTTGCGTAATGCCTCTTGGGAAGAGCGCGCACCATTTCTATGGTAATAGGCCTAGAGTTTTCCCAGGAGCAAGGCAAATGGTGCGCGCTCTTCCCAGAAGGCATTACGCAAAAGACGCAGATATGTTTCCACTTGACGTAAGCCACAAACGATCTCCCATCTCATTATATCTCCCAGACTGCCTACTGTATGGCTGGTCCTCCCTTCTCCTTGATTTTCACTGAATACTAATTCCCCCTCCCTCTCTTTATTCCGTGTCTTCTATTCTCCAGATCTGGTTGTTGTGGATTTATTATGTTTCGTCGTCGGTTGGAGACGAAGTAGTAAGTTGAACCAATTTTTGAAAAAGTTATAACTCTCTAATTTTCAGAACTTACCGATCTTCACGAGCCCACCTACGAGCAAATGCAAGCCATTCGTCGTGAGATGAAAATCGTCGCGATTAACCGGCGAATAGTCACGTTTGGACCTGAATCATCCATTAAATGTACCACATCGGACATCCAAAGACATCCTCGTCTCTCACTTCAAACTGCTGCGGACAGGATTCCAGTGCCAATTTCCAAGACTGAAACTATGAGCAATTGGCGCAGACCGCAGTTGAGAGACGATTAGATCCAATATGCTGCAATGGATGCCATTGTACTCCACAACATCAACACGTCGGAGCGGATGACATTGGAGGAGGCGAGGCACAAAGTGAGAACTGAAGATGAACGAAGACGCATAGAGGAACAGAGAAGTGCAGAAGAGAAAAAGAATATGTAGATGAGAACGCACCGTCCACCAAAAGCGAAGTGAAGAAGACCTTAGGTGAGTATATTGGAACAAATCGGATTGCCGAAAATTATTGAAAAAAACTTCTATTCTATTTTTGTTGTTTTTGGTAGAAAAAAAGTTCAATATTTACAGCTGTAAAAAGTGCAAGAGGAAGGTCAGTGAGACCCACGAGTGTGGGAAGACGTTTTGCACCATCTGCTGTGAACCTAGACGAAAAAAACCATGATTGTGCGCACCCACTGCCAACCGTCGCCAACCGGAACGCTTGTCTGGCTAAACAGGAGAATGTCCGCTACTTTGTTTACGATTTCGAGACAATCGTAGTATCACTCAGCACACTAATGGCTACACCAATTTATAATTTAATGTCTTCTTAATTTTAAAAAACAACTGTTTTAATGAATTTTTGAATTTGACATAATTTCTTACAAACATACACATGGTTCTGGTGAATTCGCAAGCTCTATTGCAATAATAGGTCAAAAACTGTGAAAATATATATCGGCGCGAAAAGAACCTCTGCGTCTCTCGTCGATACTCTCTCGTTTGCGATGGGGCGCAGTTGTAAGAAGGGTGGACTGCTAATAACTTTTGTTATTTGATTTTTGAACACTTCTGCAGAAATTTCCAAAAAATTTTTCGCACATCCCTGAACAGTCTCTTCGGGACTTCTCATGAGTACTTTTATCGGAAGACTGTATCATTCACACATCGTAAACCAGTCTTGCCAGATGACACTCTAAGATACAGTACGCCGTTATTGATGTGTTTATGACTCCCAGCACTAAGACCCATCTTCACATTTGCGTGATCTACCAAGATTGGCTCACAAACTGACATTCTCATTCCTGGAAATCAATAATGTTTACTACCAGAAGACAAAATGTTTATTTGAACACTTTTCTGGAAAATGAAATACGAATGGATAAGTGTGGGTAATAAGAGTAAAAGATACATGAGAAATATACAAGGCACATTTCAATTGGAATTTAGATCCAAGGCAATTCGATTCGTGAGCCAACGTCACTTCATCCCCTCTGTTCAGAGGTTTTAGAGCTTTGACTATCAGGTGAAGCTCAGTTCCGATGAAATTGACATCTTTTGATGGGCTAGTGAAGATGGGCAAGTTCTGAAAATTAGACGATTCCAATTTTTAAGTAGGGGAGCAACAAAAACCCAAAAATTCATCTTGCGAAGCTTACTAGGCTGAGAAGAACCCACATCACGGATAAAATTCATATTTTTTAAAAAGTTGTTGTTGCAACTTACGGCTCTTTCTTAGTTTACAGGTCCCATGGGAGTTCACAGGTCCCATGGGAGTTTAAAGGTCCTATCGGAGTTTAAAGGTCCCATCAACATGCGGAGTTCGCAGATATTCTGTTAAACAGCGCGCGACTTTTTTTATCAATCATTCATTTACTTTTGCCTCCTTCATCTTCTGTTTCTTTTTCGTCTTCATCTCCTTCTTCTGTTCTTCATGTCCGATCGACCGACGATATATCATAAATCCAGAGCAATCAGATCTGGAGAATAGAAGACAAGGAATAAGGGGGGGGAATTAGCATTCAAAGAAAATCAGTGAAGGACCAGCCATACAGTAGGCAGTCTGGGAGGCAGAATGACATGGGAGAGAGTCAATAACTTACATCAAGTGGGAACGCATCCTGCGTCCTCTGCGTATTGGCTCCTGGGAAGAGCGCGCACCACTTTTAGGGTAATAGCCCTAGAGATTTCCCAGGAGCAGAGAAAATGGTGCGCGCTCTTCCCAGAAGGCATTACGCAGAAGACGCAGATATGTTTTCACTTGACGTAAGACATACACGATCTCCCATCTCATTCTGCCTCCCAGACTGCCTACTGTATGGCTGGTCCTCCCTTCTCCTTGATTTTCATTGAAAACTAATTCCTTTCCCTCTCTTTTTCCCCTGTTTTCTATTCTCCAGATATGATTGCTGTGGATTTACTATGTTTCGTCTTCGATTGGAGATGAAGTAGTAAGTTGAATCAATTTTTTGAAAAAGTTAAAACTTTCTAATTTTCAGAACTTACCCATCTTCACGAGCCCATCGCAAGATGTCGAACAACGATATGCAGCACAACACCTACCCTAGTTTTCTCAGTTCTCTAAAAAATATGCTCGCTTCCACAAGACGGATAACATTTTTATTAGTTGCCAGTGACCGATCCACGAGATTTGGCATTGGGATGATCACAAGTGGTTCAAAGGAGGTTTTTTCGAGAAGTTTTTGGCTCCGCTTTTGAAGTTGAAGCACGAGGCTTCTGGATGGCCAAAAAATCAAAAACAATACCATATTTTGGTACTCAACCGAGCACATACCCAACGGTTCACAGCATTTCCAGTCGAAGTCAACATGTTTGCTAAAAGATGATCTCTTGTCGCATTTGTGGAGTACGTCACCAGAGATGGAGGAAAGACAGGTCACTACTGGACGTGGACACTGTATGAGTATTTCTGCTAAGGATCGCATTGTCAATTTTTAATTTAATGTCTTCTTAATTAAAAAAACAACTGTTTGAATAAATTTTTGAGTTTAATACAATTTCTTTCAAACATACGTAATGTTCTGGTAAATTTGCAATGCGAAAATAGGCCAAAAACTGTGAAAATATATGTGGGCGCAAGGAATACCTCTGCGTCTCTCGCCGATACTCTCTTGTTTGCGGTGGGGCGCAGTTGTGAGAGGGGTGGATCGGTGATATTTTTTTTTGCCCTGGAGGGACTTCTCATGAGTACCTTTATCGAATGACTGTCTTATTCTCACCTCCCATCGTAAACCAGTCATACCATGTGACACTCTAAGATACAGTACGCTGTTATTAATGTGTTTATGACTTATAGCACTAAGACCCATCTTCACATTTTCGTGATCTACCAAGATTGGTTAAGACAAAATGAGGATCAATAATGTTTATTTGAACACTTTTCTGGAAAATGAAATACAATTAGATAAGTGTAGGTTACTGTAGAAGGGAGTACTGTAGCTATGACATCTCACAATAACCGTCATGAGTGCATCATTCGAATTGGTCAAAAAAGCGTAGAAATATTTGACTTCTCATCCAATCATGAAGCGTTTCCAATAGAAACCATCATATATTTTCCATGTTTTTTTTCGGTTTTTAACATGATGGAACAACTTTTTTGACTCGGATTGATAAGTACACAGTACTCTCAAAAACGCGTCAACGTTACCCCAGCTGTACTATGTTTGGTATCTTCCGGATCAGTAAGATGAGATAAACTCATTTCCAGTTTTAAATTCTCTAATTCTTGCAATCTACGTCTGGAATTCTCAATTTTCGGTCACACTCTTGCTAGGCGTTCAGGTTTGTCCTTCTCTCTTCAACAATAATGTCTGATGAAATAGTGTCGTCACATCTATACGTGTCTGCGTCTCTTGATGAGATTACACTCTCTAGCAAGAAAGGTCACCTCGCCGTTCGTTCCCGACTAGCATACTTCATTTCTTCCCCCTCTGCAGCCGACGGGAGAGAGTCAATAACTTACCTGAAGTAGAAAAGCATCTGTGTCCTCTGCGTATTGGCTCCTGGGAAGATTGCGCACCACGTTTAGGGTAATAGGCCTAGAGTTTTCCCAGGAGCAGAGAAAATGGAGCGCGCTCTTCCCAGAAGGCAATACGCAAAAGACGCAGATATGTTTCCATTTGACGTAAGCCACAAACGATCTCCCATCTCATTCTATCCTCCCAGACTGCCTACTGTATGGCTGGTCCTTCCTTCTCCTTGATTTTCATTGAATACTAATTTCCCTTCTCTTTCTTTATTTCCTGCCTTCTATTCTCCAAATCTTGGGAAAACCCTAATTGCCCGTGCTATCAAGTCAACTGGGAGTATGATTACAAGACAACCGAATTTGTAAGTTAAATGATTCATGTTTCCAAGAAGAAGGTCTATTCAAAAAGTTTTCAGGCATCATTCAAAGTAAAAACCAGACAGTTTCGAAAATCTTTTTGGATTCGCGTGCTCTGAGTTGTGCCACTGCAAAGGTCACTGCACCAACAATGTCACTCTTCTAACATTAGATTACTGGTTGTGGCCACCGAAAACATATTTCCAGGAGACGAGGTAATTCTAGACTGGAATTTCATCAAATCATTCATCAAACAATTTTTCAGCTCAATCTAAATTATGGCAATGGTTATTCCAAGTATTTACCTGGATGCAACTGCGGAGCGGTCTGTTGTAAGAACAAGGTTGTGACTTCGTTTCCAGACAGAAAAGACTTTGAAAATACGGTAAAAAAAGAATGCATATAGATTTTTCACAGATGTTCTTATTGTATATTTCAGATTGCAAAGGAACTCCAAGCAAAACACTCCGCAAAATACAACATTTACAAGTCGGAAGTATTGAACAAATTATTTTAAATGTTGCACAATTGTCTGTCGAATATCTTCACTTGGTTTTCATGTCCCTTCTCCTTTGTTCTCCTTTTCTGGGTATATTTTTGAATAAAAATTGTAAATTTATTAGTTTGAATGTTTTCGACGCTCTCACGTACCACTGTTCTCTCCGCAACGGCCTTGACGGCGTATAAAACCTTTTTCGCTCACCTCTCGATTGCTCTCCGAGCAGGCTGTCCGAACCACCTTCCCGAACAATTCGAGCCATTCGCATACAAATATTATTGTATTTTAGGCACGATCTTCTGTCTCCACTCAATTTAATTTCATGTAATGATAAGTTTGCCAGATTCCAGAAGAAAAAATCAATAGTGTACACTTGAGACCTGATCAAGCCCCCTCACCGCGGCAGACCAGGTATACGTGGGGGAACAATGTATAAATTGAGAATAGTAATGGCAAGATAGGATTGGGGGAGGTTTTTTTACTTAATTTTTGAAAATCAAAAGTCTCCGCAATTTTTTTTAACTATTCGAAAATTTTCTGCACAGCCCCTGTCTCTTTCGGGACTTCTCATGAGTACCCTTATCGGAGAACTGTATCATTCTCACTTCACATCGTAAACCAGTCATACCAGATGACACTCTAGAATACAGTACGCAGTTATTGATGTGTTTATGACTTATAGCACTAAGACCCATCTTCACATTATGCGCAATCTACCAAGATTGGGTCATAATGTGTGGGAATGGGACAGTTTGCTGGGTCTTTCAAATCAATAATGTTTACTACCAGAAGACAAAATGAGGATCAATAATATTTATTTGAATACTTTTCTGGAAAATGAAATACGAATAGATCAGTGTGAGTGAAAAAAGTGAAAGATACATGAGAAATATACAAGGCACATTTCAATTGGAATTTAGATCCAAGGCAATCCGATTCGTGAGCCAACGTTGGAAAGCAAAATTCTCATCAATTTGGACATCATGGTACAGCTCATTGTTCGCCTTCAGCCATTTCAAAGCAGCAATCACTTTTGGCATCGAAACAATGTATTTCTTCTCCCAGGCTGTTCGCACTTGAAGATGCAATCCGCTTCCAGATGGTAGAGTATCCAGCACTTGGTTCATTGTCGCATCGATTTGTGTCGGAAAAACAACGAGAACGCCTTTCGTCCCTTTCATCGGTGTCTTCTTATTGGTGATGCTCGTAATGTAGAAAATCTTCATGTTCGATCTCGCTCTTTCAATCAACATTTTCTCCAATACATTAAGACATGTTAGTTCCGATGGACATTCTACCGGCACCAAATTGTTCTTCAGTGATAA
Organism: Caenorhabditis latens; assembly: GCA_002259235.3. Taxonomy (NCBI): domain Eukaryota; kingdom Metazoa; phylum Nematoda; class Chromadorea; order Rhabditida; family Rhabditidae; genus Caenorhabditis; species Caenorhabditis latens. Next base: position 16,319,985 of record CM056095.1, read on the forward strand.
GAATAGAAGACAGGGAATGAAAGGGGAAGGGAAGGGAATTAGAATTCACAAAGAATCAGGGAGACAGGAGGGGGACCAGCCATACAGTAGGCAGTCTGGGAGGCAGAATGAGATGGGAGAACGTTTGTGGCTTACGTCAAATAGAAACATACCAGTCGGTTCACGTCGCCTAACGGCGACTGAACCTCCTTTTCAACACCACCCTTCTAAGTGTTACAGCGCCTGCGGCGCTTCTCACATGGTTCAAACAGTCATCAGAATTCTCATTTTCTTCTGGTCCTATAACTTTTCTTCAATTTTTGGTTTTTATTAGCTGAGCATCCCGTTCCAGAGAAAACAATTAAAACACCCCTACTTTTCTGATAAGATTTCGACAAATTACTTTAGAAGAACAGGAACTTGGTAACTCTATTTCCCCCTCATAAAAAGGCAGGAGATCCTCTAAATATTGAGTTTTAACTTTTGACTGATCGGCGCCGACGCCGCCTCCCTCCTCTGAGCATGGCAAACTAAGGCCATATTTAGACAAATCTTTATTCTAGGGTTTGTTTCTTTTTTGAAGGTAGCCGAGCTACGACAGAGTTCCTTATGCAGACATCACCATCTTTTCTTGAGTAGTGTTATTTCATTCTTTATACTCCTAGTCGCTTATTTAATGTTTAAGACGTCCGGGTCTCAGAATTATTGTACTAAATACAGGGAATGTGTTTCTTTGCCTGGCTGAGAAACCTTTTACCAAAAGAGATTTTCCTATTCGCATCTTCAAAAAAAGCGTTTAAAGTATTCTTCAGAAGTTTTTGACTTATCTGCGGCGAGGCCGCCTCCCTCCTCCAAATGCTTTCAAGATTTTTTCATATACACGGAAACCTTTTTAGTTTGATTTGATCCAAAAAGCTCTGCTTCCTAAACTTTGTACTGTTCGGCGGCGATGCCGCCTCTCTTCTCTGAAATACTTCGAAACTAAAACTATTTACATACTTCTAAGATCAAAGGTTGAAGAAGCTCTTTTTCAGTTTATCTTAGTTCAATACTTTATCATTCGTACCTGAAAGTGCTTCACAAAAAAATCTCAAAGTTCTTTAAAAAACACTTTTTGAGTTTTCAAACGATCGGCGACAATGCCGTATGACTTCCCCATGAAGCTTCTGACGAAAATCTTATTGTGAATTACTATCATTCTGACTCGGTGTTTGTAGGATTGGGAATTTTTAAACACCGTCAAATTTGGAACTCAATCATTCATTATGACAGAATTGTAGCGGTGTGTACTGAGTCAACAGAAAGGTCGCTACTCCACCCTTTTGTTCTTAAATCTCGACTATAACAGTTATTTACTACTTTCATATACTGGCTGTCTATGTTCTTATCAAAACAAAAAACCAAAAAAACTTTTCTGACCTGGCGGGAACGAACTCACGACCCCATGCGTGAGGGTCATCTGCGTAGACCGCTACACTAAATACGCGCGGCCGAGGCGCTCTCGAGAATGCAGTCAAGAAACACCGAGTCAAAAGTTTTGAGCTTTCTACCACCCTGTCGGGACACACCTTTTCTCAACGCTTTTTACCGCTGAAAACGTCATCGTTTCCAGACGGCGTCAAATTTGATATTTTTGAAAAAAGAAAAGTTCGGGCATCATCTAAGGGAAATTTCCAGTCTATCTATCCAGGTCTCATAAAAATCGGCCCACTACGGACGGAGTTATGAGATGCAACACATAAACAGACACACGGATCTGTTGAATATTATTAGTAAAGATCTGCGTACTCTGCGTATAGCCTTCTGGGAAGAGCGCGCACCACTTATAGGGTAATAGGCCTAGAGTTTTCCCAGGAGCAGAGAAAATGGTGCGCGCTCTTCCCAGGAGGCAATACGCAAAAGACGCAGATATGTTTCCATTTGACGTAAGCCGCAAACGATCATACATCTCATTATGTCTCCCAGACTGCCTACTGTATGGCTGGTCCTCCTTTCTTCTTGATTTTTAGTGAATTCTGATTCCCTAACCCCCTCCTTTATTCCCTGTCTTCTATTCTCCAGATCTTATTGGGCAAAGGTGAGTTTACATCCATACTTTCATGTGGATATTAGCTGAAACAAGTCCGTGTTGCATAAGCTTTTAAAAGTTAGCTGAAAACTGATTTGATATCTTTTTGTGAGCTCGTCCCTGTAACCATGTTCACATTTTTCAGGGTAGTGATCATGATGGGTTATGGCAAAGAAGAGACTCTCCGAGAAAGCCAAATACAGAAAGTTTTCTCAGTTGTCTAAAAAATATGATCGCCTCCACAATACGGATAACATTTTTATTAGTCTAAATGGACCGTTGCCAGTGACCACTTCAATTGGTTGGTCAAATGAAGTTATGTTTACGCTCCCTCACATGGCCAACCGAGACGATTTCCTGCAGTACCGTTACTCCAACCATCTGGAGTGCCGGGACATTGAGCACGCCATGCACATGTCGCAAAAATCGTCGATTTTATGTTGAGTGCCCAAGACAAAAGGACGGAGCTGATGACATTGGAGGAGGTAAGACACAAAGTGAGAACTGAAGATGAACGAAGACGCATAGAGGAACAGAGAAGTGCAGAAAAGAAAGAAGGAGAGGAAAGAGAGGAAGAATATGTAGATGAGAACGCACCGTCAACCAAGAAATGTATTTAGAAGATACACCTTTTTGGTTGGAGTGAGTTTAAAAAATATTACCCCATCATTTTTGTACATTTGTAGATTGAGCCACCTATCCGATGAGAAGCAGAAATGTTACTTACAACACGTGAAACATCCAAAAGGCACAGGTCACGCCCTAGTCAACATGATCTCACTACATATGCAATCAAATGCCAATTTTGTTTTGGATGGGAGACTGCAAGTGACAATGTTTGTGTTTACTGACCGCGATACGTCTGGAGGATGCGTTGAGAAGATAAGCAAGCGTACAATGGTTGGTAGAAAAAAACGGTCGGGTCCGGTGTGACTCACACTGCCTCCCAATTTCACTAGTTCTCGGAAGAACTCAAGCGGATCTGGCTCACTCTGTCGTACTAAGTGAACGCAAGAACCTGAAGAAACAGGTGCGTGTTCTCACTGAAAAGGCGGGCGAGACGCACCAGATGGAGGCAGCAAATAAGTTTTTAAGAGAGTGCGGCATGGATGAAAATGTCGGTGAACACAATCAACAGGATTTGGAGCGGATGGCCACGCATTTGACCGACTATCAGATTGTCGTATTCACGCGGAATTCGACTCACTCAGACGATTGTCAAATCAACCGATTTCCCACACTACAACCCCGACGCCAGGAAGAAAATAAGTCTGTTCTTCCACGAGAATCACTACGAGCAATTCAATCTGGCAAATAAATCTCTAGCGATCAACTATTTTTATTGTGAAGACTGCCGAAAAGTGATTGAGGCATCGAGTGGTAATCGTCGGAATCACAAGAGGAACTGCTCCGCCAAATGCCGCAGGTGTGGATTCGTAAACTGTCCGCCATCAACCGGTATCTTCAGAAAGCAGTGTGGAAAATGTCGTGTATTGTTCCTCAGTCAGCAATGCTACGATCAACACTTGGCAACCAACCCCAGAGATCCGCGTCCGTCAAAAAATCAATGTATGCGGTACCAATAGTGAGTTGCTATTTTTGTAGTTTTTGTTAGAAAAAAACGTTCAATATTTACAGCTGTGAAAAGTGCAAGAAGAAGGTCAGTGAGACCCACGAGTGTGGGAAGACGTTTTGCACCATCTGAACGTTCCCGTATCTCTACAATCACCCCGACAACTACCACACGCTACCCTTCTGGAAAAAAAGAAAAGTTTGATGCCTGGTATGCGGAAAACGCGAACAAAACATTCGACTTCGACAACGAGATTCTGCGATACTGTGAGGACGATGTGCGAATTTTGACTAAGGCCGTCAAAAAGTACCTCCAGGTATGAATTTTTCTAAAATTAACCAGAAAATTGTTTTATTCCAGATTTGTACCCAAATCCTCAAGAAATGGAATCCAATCGTACAAGTCTGCACTCTTGCTGACTTTGTGATGTTCATTTTGAAGCATGAGCACTTTGAGAAGGGCGTGGTTGGTTACATCCCGGAGAATGGATTCCGAGGCGAAGGGCGCTCAAACTCAGTATTCGCCTTGAAATATCTGAAATGGCTTGAGCACAAGGATCCGTCGTTGAAAATACGGCACGCGCTGTCATCAGGCGGCGAGAAGTTTGTGCCTGTCGCTGGTAAAGGCAATTATTGTGTGGATGGCTACTCCGAGGCAAAAAAACCATTCTCATATGAGGTCAGTTTTCTTGCAAACAAATCTTTTTAAGTGTTTTTTTCAGATAAATGATTGTATGTGCACTTGAAGAAACTTCATCTGACTTACCTCCTACATCTGCTGAACCAAAACAGCGCCCGAGAAAACGCAAGACTGATGGATATCGAAAAAAGAAACATAACAAAAAAACGAAGACGTCGGATGATCCCAACGCTCCAATTGACCAGACAGAAGTGCACAAGAGGTCCGCTCGTTGGAATGCAATTGGATGTCTCGAATCGGCATACGTGGATATGGAATTGAAGGGAACACTTCCAGATGGTCCGGGAATGAATGCGCTCAAAAATTTGATTGCTGAAAATAAGGTTTGTTCATTTGGGTTTACTAAGTATCCGTCAAGACAAAATGACTTAAAAACTGCGGGAAGTGCAATAAAGTGAACTAACTAACGGTGGGATCGAGAATTCTTTGTGAAATTATTGGTTTGTTCGGCTTTTGTTAGATGACGTCTCAATAAAAGTTTTTTTTTGAAACGCATGCTGTGCGTTTGTATGAAAGCCGAAGAAGCTTCTCGGGTTTAAAATAGAAACATTAGTGAATGACACAGAAAAAACCATAATACAAAAATAAATTCATATCTAAACTAATTTCATTTTCCAGGAGAAAGATTGTCATGCATTCACAATCCCAGCAAATTTCCAATTCGCTGACGAAGGCAACTACCGACACATCCAAACTCAAATGCACGATAATGTGATGTCCGGAAATAATGAACCTCCACAGAAGACAAAAATCGAGAAATCGAGTGAAATGACTCCACCAGTACTCTGTTTGGCTTCCAAATTTTTTATGAGTCACGAAGCAACCGGAAAAGAAGTGATTGAACGAGTGAAACAATATGAAGGATGTAATGAAAATGGAGTTTATGAAGAAGTAAAAAAACATCCACTTTTCAACGAGTCGGACGCTCTTGCCGTGATGGAGAAAGAATTGATTGCCGAATCAGGACATACACAAAAAGAAGAAATCGATAGCATGCACGAAAATCGAGCCATCGTACTTCAGATCGATGCACGCAGATGTTCCGTGGAAGAACTGGAAAGAAATGCCAGAAAGATGGGAATTTGTAACATCACAGGCTTCCAACAAAAATTTGAAATAAATGGAGCGGTTTTTGATCCAGAAGAACTCGTCAAATGTGATTCAGATCAGGTTTTGAAAGTAAGACGTCAGTTGCCTCAATCCTCAGCAACAAACTACTACATTTGGAACCGCAAAGGTGTGAAAGACCGTGCCGATCAACTGAAAGTCTATGATTATGAACAGTCAGTCACATTGAAGGAGTTTGCAGATAATCTGGAAAAGTTAGAGAAGCTTCAGAAAAAGGTGATTACAAAAATATTGCGAAACGTTAATTTTTATATTCATTTTTACAGCTTGCCGACAAATTATTGAAGAGCCGGACCGCGTTAAGGACATTTTGGAAGAATTAAAGACTGAGCTTCGGAAGCTGATGATTCCTCTCCTAGAACGCCCTAGTTCTTTTGTTTGGGACTAACATTGATTTAATGGATGGAGAGAAGTTTGGAAATCAGAGTGAGGTCAGTGAAAGCTTTAAATAAAATATGAATATTTCATTGTACATTTTCAGGAAATCAAAAAGTTCCCGAATTTCCTTCGGCCAAATGGAGATGGAACTTTGCTTAACTATTCGCGTGAGGTGATCGGCGGCTTAAATAAACCTCAATGTTATGCGAAGCCACCCGGAGCAAGAACAACTCCGCATACAGAAAATAATAGTCTGGCGTCTGTTAATTTAAATCTTGGCCGAGGAAACTGTGAATGGATTTGTGTCCTTCCGGAACAATGCGGAAAATTCCAAAATGTGGTTGCCCTGGAATTGAAAAAGAAGACAAGGAGGCAAAAAAGAACAACTTGGTGGATCCAGAAGAAGAGCAAATTGCAATGATGGAAATCAAAGAGATGTATAATGTTGGATACTGGCCCAACGAGCAGAAGCTTCTGGCTGCTGGAATAAAACTTCAAAAATTTATTCAAAAACCAGGAGACATGGTGTATGTAGGTCCTTTGACGTACCATTGGGTCCAGTCGAATGGCTACTGCACTAATGTCTCCTGGAATATTGGGCAGCCCGACTTCTGCCAGTTGGTCATGTCAGCCATTGCTCATGATCACAACATTGGTGTGCAATATCCGTCGGTCATGCCAATTGAGCCGATCGTTTTGAGAATGGCAGAGCAACAAGCCCAAGTGAACCAGAAACTGTTCGCCCTTCTCAAAGATGTAATGGGATATTGCTCAAAGGAATTGAAGGAAGTAATGCGTCAAGCGTACAGAACATGCTTGTACATTGACCCGAAAAACATTGGCAACACGTCAAGAACGTTCAGCGTACACAATCGAGTATCTGCGGCCTGTACCCGTGGACCAACATGAAGGGCCCGTATTACCCGAAGGGCCAGCCAAAAGTGATTAGAGACAGCTTCAAAGCTATCGTCAAAAGGCGACCAATCGGGTATCGTGGGTGATGTTCATCCACCATCTGTATTGGATTTCGGGGACCTACCATTCCGGGCCAATAACAAGTTGTTCCCGCTGTGTAGAACGTGTGCAATTCAATCGAATGGGGGAAAATGCACATAAAGAGTAGGCGCAGCGGTACCTGACAGGATCTTGGGTGTCCGATGAGTTGGACCTGGCCATCAAGATGGGGTACGAAGTCAAGAGGATCCACGAGATTTGGCATTGGGATGATCACAAGTGGTTCAAAGGAGGTTTTTCGAGAAGTTTTTGGCACCGCTTTTGAAGTTGACAGCCGCCAAGAAACAGAAACACATAGACGGCATTTTGGAGAATGATGGCATCATGATTGATGAGGCAAATGTTGCAGAGAACCCGGAACTCCGTCAGCTTGCCAAACTATTCTTGAATAGCGCGTGGGGAAGTTTGCACAGAACCCACTGAAGACGGAGATCAAAATGTTCGGATTTCATTATGCTCACATTTGGGAAAATGCACCAGAGACGGATGGACACTTTTTCTTCAATGTGCACCCAGAGTCACAACGGTGGTTGGAGCAGTACTGGTTGCAGAAATGGTACAGGGACATGCTGGCCTCAGGAGCGTTCAATCAGGATGTTGATTTTTCAAGTGCTGAAACCATGGAGGAGCTTCATCAATATCTGATCTTCTCAAGTTACTGGTTGAGTATTTCTGCTAAGGATCTCATTGTCGATCTTCAATTTAATGTCATCTTAATTTTAAAACAGCGGTTTGAATAACTTTTTTGAATAAAGTTTAATATTATTTCTTACAAACATACACAAAATTCTGGTAAATTCGCAAGCTATAATGCGATAATAGGTCAAAAACTGTGACAATATATGTCGGCGCGAGAAAAACTCTGCGTCTCTCGCCAATACTCTCGTTTGCGGTGGGGCGTAGTTGTGAGAGGGGTGGACTGCTAATAACTTTTGTTATTTCATTTTTGAACATTTCTGTTGAAATTTCCAAAATTCTTTTCGCACATTCCTGGACAGTCTCTTTCGGGACTTCTCATGAGTACCTTTATCGAAGGACTGTCTTATTCTCACATTGTAAACCAGTCTTGCCAGATGACACTCTAAGATACAGTACGCCGTAATTGATGTGTTTATGACTAACAGCACTAAGACCCATCTTCACATTTGCGTCATCTACCAAGATTGGGACATAATGATTGGGAAAGAGACAGTCCGTTGGCCAGACATTCTCACTCCTGGAAACCAATAATGTTTATTACCAGAAGTAAAAAATTAGCATCAATAATGTTTATTTGCACACTTTTCTGGAATATGAAATAGATCAGTGTGAGTGAAAAGAGTTAAAGATACATGAGAAATATACAAGGCACAATTTAATTGGAATTTAGATCCAAGGCAATCCGATTCGTGGGCCAACGTCACTTCATCCCTTCTGTTCAGAGGTTTTAGAGCTTATATCAGGTTTTAGAGCTACTATCAGGTGAAGTTCAGTTCCGAAGAAATGTTAACCAAACTGCCATGCAAATCGGCTCGTTTTCTCTTTCACATTTGATTCCTTGGTAGAGGTGGTGGGAAGTTCCACAATCCAAATCCGATCTGCTCTTGACTTCCGACTCCAAAAACACGTGTAGGTGTTGTGCTGTATATTGTTGTTCGACATCTTTAGATGGGCTCGTGAAGATGTGTAAGTTCTGAAAATTAGACAATTCCAGTTTTTAAAGAAGAGGAGCAACAAAAACCTAAAAATTGCTCTTGCGAAGCTTACTGGGAACCACATCACGGATGATATTCATATTTGTCAAAAAACAGTTGAAACTTACTACATCATGTCTACGACGTTTTCATCAATTTGGACATCATGGTACAGCTCATTGTTCGCCTTCAGCCATTTCATAGCAGCAATCACTTTTGGCATCGAAACAATGTATTTCTTCTCCCAGGCTGTTCGCACTTGAAGATGCAATCCGCTTCCAGATGGTAGAGTATCCAGCACTTGGTTCATTGTCGCATCGATTTGTGTCGGAAAAACAACGAGAACGCCTTTCGTCCCTTTCATCGGTGTCTTCTTATTGGTGATGCTCGTAAGGTAGAAAATCTTCATGTTCGATCTCGCTCTTTCAATCAACATGTTCTCCAATACATTAAGACATGTTAGTTCCGATGGACATTCTACCGGCACCAAATTGTTCTTCAGTGATAAGAATAGAAGACAGGGGGATAAAGGGGGAAGGGAAGGGAATTAGAATTCACAAAGAATCAGGGAGACAGAAGGGGACCAGCCATACAGTAGGCAGTCTGGGAGGCAGAATGAGATGGGAGAGAGTCAATAACTTACCTCTAGTGGGAACGCATCCTGCGTCCACTGCGTAATGCCTCCTGGGAAGATCGCGCACCACTTTTAGGGTAATAGGCCTAGAGTTTTCCCAGGAGCAGAGAAAATGGTGCGCGCTCTTCCCAGGAGGCAATACACAAAAGACGCAGATATGTTTCGACTCGACGTAAGACATACACGATCATCCATCTCATTCTGTCTCCCAGACTGCCTACTGTATGGCTGGTCCTCTCTTCTCCTTGATTCTTATTGAATACTAATTCCCCCTCCCTCTCTTTATTCCGTGTCTTCTATTCTCCAGATCTGATTGTTGTGGATTTATTATGTTTCGTCGTCGGTTGGAGACGAAGTAGTAAGTTGAACCAATTTTTGAAAAAGTTATAACTTTCTAATTTTCAGAACTTACCGATCTTCACGAGCCCACCTACGAGCAAATGCAAGCCATTCGTCGTGAGATGAAAATCGTCGCGATTAACCGGCGAATAGTCACGTTTGGACCTGAATCATCCATTAAATGTACCACATCGGACATCCAAAGACATCCTCGTCTCTCACTTCAAACTGCTGCGGACAGGATTCCAGTGCCAATTTCCAAGACTGAAACTATGAGCAATTGGCGCAGACCGCAGTTGAGAGACGATTAGATCCAATATGCTGCAATGGATGCCATTGTACTCCACAACATCAACACGTCGGAGCGGATGGCATTGGAGGAGGCAAGACACAAAGTGAGAACTGAAGATGAACGAAGACGCATAGAGGAACAGAGAAGTGCAAAAGAGAAAAAGAATATGCTACGATGAACACTTGGCTACCTATCCCAGAGATCCGCGTCCGTCAAAAAATCAATGTATGCGGTACCAATAGTGAGTTGCTATTTTTGTTGTTTTTGGTAGAAAAAAGTTCAATATTTACAGCTGTGAAAAGTGCAAGAGTAAGGTCAGTGCGACCCACGAGTGTGGAAAGACGTTTTGCACCATCTGCTGTGAACCTAGCCGAAAAAACCATGATTGTGCGCACCCACTGCCAACCGTCGCCAACCGGAACGCTTGTCTGGCTAAACAGGAGAATGTCCGCTACTTTGTTTACGATTTCGAGACGATCGTAGTATCACTCAGCACACGAATGGCTACACCAATTTATAATTTAATGTCTTCTTAATTTTAAAAAACAACTGTTTTAATAAATTTTTGAATTTGACATAATTTCTTACAAACATACACATGGTTCTGGTGAATTCGCAAGCTCTAATGCCATAATAGGTCAAAAACTGTGAAAATATATGTCGGCGCGAAAAAAACCTCTGCGTCTCTCGTCGATACTCTCTCGTTTGCGATGGGGCGCAGTTGTAAGAAGGGTGGACTGCTAATAACTTTTGTTACACGGCCGGGATTCTTCTTCTCGTGGCCTAGGAAATTTTGCGACGAGTTACGCAGGTACGCAGCCAAATGGTCCGCAAAATTTGCGTCACGGTGTTTACAGACTGCGTACCGTAATCGCATGAAAAATTCAGGTTTTTTGGCGATTTTTTCAGAAATTTGACGCGGAAAAATACTAAACATATTTAAAAAAGCGAAAAAATGTGCCGGAGGATAGAAGAAGGCTTCGCCGACGTGTGGAAATGCAAAATTTTGACGTCTGATCCGCTCAATTCACATAGTTGGCAAAAACACCTCTAAGTTTGAAAATCGTTCATTTTCTTTGAAAAATATCATTAGCGAGTACTATATTTTTTACAGAAAACGTTCAGCCTTGTCTGGTTTACTTTCCTATCCTGCTCCGAATTTTTTTAGTCACAAAACGACGAAATTATGAAGGATTTGGAGTCAATTTTTGACACTTTTCAATTTTTCTCGATAACGAAGTCATGAACCCCAACTTTTGAACATGTCAGAACGTGAAAAATGATAAGGCGGAACTTTTGGCAAATTTATTCGAAATTCGAGGAACGCGTTTTCGAGAAAAGTCATTTTTAGCTGTTTTTGGCCCATTTTTTGCATGTTTTTGACTATTATCTCGAAATTGAGGTCATGAACCTTTATTTTTGACCATGAAATATTGTAGAGAACGTTGCTGTGCACGTTCTGGCAAAGTTTAAAAAATTTTGAGGAGAGCATCTTCGAGAAATTTAAGTTTGAAGTGGGTTTTTTCGATTTTTTCGAGGATTCTCCATTTTCTTGAAACGTGAGAAACAAAATCCGAGTGTTTTAGCATGTATTTACAAATCGGACGTGACTGGCGACGTTTCTGAGTTACTTTCGCTTTTCCAACAACTATTCTGAGCCTGAAATTGAGCAAATTCTACACAATATGTGTTTCTGGCCACCTCCGTTGCAATACGTAACTATTTTCAAAATTTTTTTATTTTCTGTGACATTTCACTGATTTTCAACAACTCAGCACCGAAAAAAATCCGAAACAATGACCAAAAACACCGTTTTTTTGCTCCGAAAGTTTGCAATGCTTAAGGTCACGGTGGCCGAAGTCACTGATTTTTCTAGGCCACGAGTAGAAGAATCCCGTCCGTGGTTATTTCATTTTTTGAACACTTCTGCAGAAATTTCCAAAAAATTTTTCGCACATCCCTGAACAGTCTCTTTCGGGACTTCTCATGAGTACTTTTATCGGAAGACTGTATCATTCACACATCGTAAACCAGTCATACCAGATGACACTCTAAGATGCAGTACGCAGTTATTGACATGTTTATGACTTATAGCAGGACCCATCTTCACATTTGCGTCATCTACCAAGATTGGCTCACAAACTGACATTCTCATTCCTGGAAATCAATAATGTTTACTACCAGAAGACAAAATGAGGATCAATAATATTTATTTGAACTTTTTCAGAAAAATGAAATACGAATAGATGAGTGTGAGTAAAAAGAATGAAAAATACATGAGAAATATACAAGGCACATTTCAATTGGAATTTAGATCCAAGTCAATCCGATTCGTGAGCAAACGTCACTTCATCCCTTCTGTTCAGAGGTTTTAGAGCTTCGACTATCAGGTGCAGCTCAGTTCCGAAGATATAACCGGCGAACGTACTTCCCGATGGTCTCTGTTAACCAAACTGTCATACATCGCACTTTCCACTTTTTGTGGTGTAGGTGTCGTGCTGCATATTGTTGTTCGACATCTTTCGATGGGCTAGTGAAGATGGGCAAGTTCTGAAAATTAGACGATTCCAATTTTTAAGTAGGGGAGCAACAAAAACCCAAAAATTCATCTTGCGAAGCTTACTAGGCTGAGAAGAACCCACATCACGGATAAAATTCATATTTTTTAAAAAGTTGTTGTTGCAACTTACGGCTCTTTCTTAGTTTACAGGTCCCATGGGAGTTCACAGGTCCCATGGGAGTTTAAAAGTCCTATCGGAGTTTAAAGGTCCTATCGGAGTTTAAAGGTCCTATCGGAGTTTAAAGGTCCCATCAACATGCGGAGTTCGCAGATATTCTGTTAAACAGCGCGCGTCATTTTTTTATCAATCATTCATTTACTTTTGATATTTAAGAAGTAATTATGTTATTTTTCATGGCCAACTGCCTCCTCCTCCTCTTTTCGCCTTATTTCCACGATTTGAACGTGGTGCATTATTGCGGTCACGTCCATGTCCATGCCCACGCACTGGTTGTGCTGATGACCCACGACTGGAACGACTGCTGCTTAAAGATCTTCTACTGACAAGGGCATCATTTCAAGAGGGAGCTGGAAATTAATCAGATTTATAAAATGAAAAATGACCGCGTTACCTCTGCGATGTTGTCTACTAGCTGGTGACGAATGGGTACTGTGTCGCCGCCATCTTCCGTGACGGGCGCCCATTGTTTCTTCTTTTTTGTTGATTCTTTCTTCTTCTTCATCTTCTTTGTCTTCTGTTTCTCCTTCATCTTCTGTTTCTTTTTCGTCTTCATCTCCTTCTTCTGTTCTTCATGTCCGATCGACCGACGATATATCATAAATCCAGAGCAATCAGATCTGGAGAATAGAAGACAAGGAATAAGGGGGGGAATTAGCATTCAAAGAAAATCAGTGAAGGACCAGCCATACAGTAGGCAGTCTGGGAGGCAGAATGACATGGGAGAGAGTCAATAACTTACATCAAGTGGGAACGCATCCTGCGTCCTCTGCGTATTGGCTCCTGGGAAGAGCGCGCACCACTTTTAGGGTAATAGCCCTAGAGATTTCCCAGGAGCAGAGAAAATGGTGCGCGCTCTTCCCAGAAGGCATTACGCAGAAGACGCAGATATGTTTCCACTTGACGTAAGCCACAAACGATCTCCCATCTTATTATGTCTCCCAGACTGCCTACTGTATGGCTGGTCCTCCCTTCTCCTTGATTTTCACTGAATACTAATTCCCCCTCCCTCTCTTTTTTCCCTGTTTTCTATTCTCCAGATATGGTTGCTGTGGATTTACTATGTTTCGTCTTCGATTGGAGATGAAGTAGTAAGTTGAATCAATTTTTTGAAAAAGTTAAAACTTTCTAATTTTCAGAACTTACCCATCTTCACGAGCCCATCGCAAGATGTCGAACAACGATATGCAGCACAACACCTACCCTAGTTTTCTCAGTTCTCTAAAAAGTATGCTCGCTTCCACAAGACGGATAACATTTTTATTAGTTGCCAGTGACCGATCCACGAGATTTGGCATTGGGATGATCACAAGTGGTTCAAAGGAGGTTTTTTCGAGAAGTTTTTGGCTCCGCTTTTGAAGTTGAAGCACGAGGCTTCTGGATGGCCAAAAAATCAAAAACAATACCATATTTTGGTGCTCAACCGAGCACATACCCAACGGTTCACAGAATTTCCAGTCGAAGTCAACATGTTTGCTAAAAGATGATCTCTTGTCGCATTTGTGGAGTACGTCACCAGAGATGGAGGAAAGACAGGTCACTACTGGACGTGGACACTGTATGAGTATTTCTGCTAAGGATCGCATTGTCAGTCTTTAACTTAATGTCTTCTTAATTTTTAAAAACAACTGTTTGAATAAATTTTTGAGTTTAATACAATTTCTTACGAACATACATAAGGTTCTGGTAAATTCGCAAGCTCTATTGCGATAATAGGCCAAAAAACTGCGAAAATATATGTCGGCGCGAGAAAAAACTCTGCGTCTCTCGCCGATACTCTCTCGTTTGCGGTGGAGCGCAGTCGTAAGAGGGGTGGATTGCTGATGTTTTTGCCCTGAAGGGACTTCTCATGAGTACCTTTATCGAAGGGCTGTTTTATTCTCACATCGTAAACCAGTCTTACCAGATGACACTCTAAGATACAGTACGCAGTTATTGATGTGTTTATGACTTATAGCACAAAGGCCCATCTTCACATTTGCGTGATCTACCAAGATTGGATTATAACGTGCGAATGAGGCTGTCTGTTGGGCAGACATTCTCACACCTGGAAATCAATAATGTTTACTACCAGAAGACAAAATGAGGATCAATAATATTTATTTGAGCACTTTTCTGGAAAATGAAATACGAATAGATCAGTGTGAGTGAAAAAAGTGAAAGATACATGTGAAATATACAAGGCACATTTCAATTGGAATTGAGATCCAAGGCAATTCGGTTCATGAGCCAACGTCATTTCATCCTGTCTGTTCAGAGGTTTTAGAGCTATGACTATCAGGTGAAGTTTAGTTCCGAAGAAATGAACCAGCTGGCAAGTCGGCTGACATGACCGGCGAACGTTCTTCCCGATGGTCTCTGTCAACCAAACTGCCATACAAATAGCACTTTTTCACTTTTTGTGGTGTAGGTGTTGTGCTGCATATTGTTGTTCGACATCTTTCGATGGGCACGTGAAGATGGGTAAGTTCTAAACATTATACAAATAAAAGTTTTTAAGAAAGAAAGCAACAAAAACCCAAAAATTGCCCTAGCGAAACTTACTAGGTTGTGAAGAACCCACATCACAGATGTAATTCATGTAACAATTTTGCTACTTACCTCTTTATGTCCAACTGACGACGATATATCATAAATCCACACAGCAATAAAAGCTGAAGAATAGAAGAAAGGGAGAGGAGGGAGAGGGAATTAGCATTCAAAGAAAATCAGAAAAGGACCAGCCATACAGTAGGCAGTCTAGGAGGCAGAATGAGATGGGAGAGAGTCAATAACTTACATCAAGTGAAAACATATCTGCGTCTTTTGCGTATTGCCTTCTGGGAAGAGCGCGCACCACTTTTAGGGTAATAGGCCTAGAGTTTTCCCAGGAGCAAGGAAAATGGTGCGCGCTCTTCCCAGAAGGCAATACGCAGAAGACGCAGATATGTTTCCACTTGACGTAAGCCGTAGACGATCTCCCATCTCATTCTGTCTCCCAGACTGCCTACTGTATGGCTGGTCCTCCCTTCTCCTTGATTTTCACTGAATACTAATTCCCCCTCCCTCTCTTTTTTCCCTGTTTTCTATTCTCCAGATCTGATTGCTGTGGATTTATTATGATTAGTCGTCGGTTGGAGATCAAGTAGTAAGTTGAATCAATTTTTTGAAAAAGTTAAAACTTTCTAATTTTCAGAACTTACCGATCTTCAGGAGCCCATCGCAAGATGTCGAACGGCGATATGCAGCACAACACCTACTCCTCAAAAAGTACTTGGGTCGATAAGTTTTCTCAGTTCTCTAAAAAATATGCTCGCCTCCAAAAGACGGATAACATTTTTATTAGTTGCCAGTGACCGATCCACGAGATTTGGCACTGGGATGATCACAAGTGGTTCAAAGGAGGTTTTTTCGAGAAGTTTTTGGCTCCGCTTTTGAAGTTGAAGCACGAGGCTTCTGGATGGCCGAAAAATCAAGGACAATACCATATTTTGGTGCTCAACCGAGCACATACCCAACGGTTCACAGAATTTCCAGTCGAAGTCAACATGTTTGCTAAAAGATGATCTCTTGTCGCATTTGTGGAGTACGTCACCAAAGATGGAGGAAAGACAGGTCACTACTGGACGTGGACACTGTATGAGTATTTCTGCTAAGGATCGCATTGTCAATTTTTAATTTAATGTCTTCTTAATTTAAAAAACAACTGTTTGAATAAATTTTTGAGTTTAATATAATTTCTTACGAACATACGTAATGTTCTGGTAAATTTGCAATGCGAAAATAGGCCAAAAACTGTGAAAATACATGTGGGCGCGAGGAAAACCTCTGCGTCTCTCGCCGATACTCTCTTGTTTGCGGTGGAGCGCAGTTGTGAGAGGGGTGGATCGGTGATATTTTTTTTGCCCTGGAGGGACTTCTCATGAGTACCTTTATCGAATGACTGTCTTATTCTCACCTCCCATCGTAAACCAGTCAGACCAGATGACACTCTAAGATACAGTACGCCTCTATTACTGTGTTTATGACTTATAGCACTAAGACCCATCTTCACATTTGCGTGATCTACCAAGATTGGTTAAGACAAAATGAGGATCAATAATGTTTATTTGAACACTTTTCTGGAAAATGGAATACGATTAGATAGGTGTAGGTTACTGTAGGTGGGTTGCTGTAGCTATGACATCTCACAATAACCGTCATGAGTGCATCATTCGAATTGATCAAAAAAGCGTAGAAATATTTGACTTCTCATCCAATCATGAAGCGTTTCCAATAGAAACCATCATAGATTTTTCATGCTTTTTTCGGCTTTTAACAAGATGGACTGGATAAAACAACTTTTTTGACTCGGATTGATGATTACACAGTACTCTCAAAAACGCGCCAACGTTACCCCAGCTGTACTATGTTTGGTATCTTTCGATTCAGCAAGATGAGATAAACTCATTTCCAGTTTTGAATTCTCTAATTTTTGCAAACAATGCCTGGATTACCAATTTTAGGTCACGCTCTGCTAGGTTCGTCCTTCTCTCTTCAACAATAATGTGTGACGAAATAGTGTCGTCACATCTATACGTGTCTGCGTCTCTTCATCAAATGACACTCTCTAGCAGGAAAGGTCACCTCGACGTCCGTTCCCGACTAGCATACTTCATTTCTTCTCCTCTGCAGCCGACGGGAGAGAGTCAATAACTTACCTCAAGTAGAAAAGCATCTGCGTCCTCTGCGTATTGCCTCCTGGGAAGAGCGCGCACCATTTTTTTGTTAATAGGCCTAGAGTTTTCCCAGGAGCAGAGAAAATGGTGCGCGCTCTTCCCAGAAGACAATACGCAGAAGACGCAGATGCGTTTCTACTTGACGTAAGCCACAAACGATCTCCCATCTCATTCTATCCTCCCAGACTGCCTACTGTATGGCTGGTCCTTCCTTCTCCTTGATTTTTATTGAATACTAATTTCCCTTCTCTTTCTTTATTTCCTGCCTTCTATTCTCCAAATCTTGGGAAAACCCTAATTGCCCGTGCTATCAAGTCAACTGGGAGTATGATTACAAGACAACCGAATTTGTAAGTTAAATGATTCATGTTTCCAAGAAGAAGGTCTATTCAAAAAGTTTTCAGGCATCATTCAAAGTAAAAACCAGACAGTTTCGAAAATCTTTTTGGATTCGCGTGCTCTGAGTTGTGCCACTGCAATAGGTCACTGCACCAACAATGTCACTCTTCTAACATTAGATTACTGGTTGTGGCCACCGAAAACATATTTCCAGGAGACGAGGTAATTCTAGACTGGAATTTCATCAAGTCATTCATCAAACTATTCTTCAGCTCAATCTAGATTATGGCAATGGTTATTCCAAGTATTTACCTGGATGCAACTGCGGAGCGGTCTGTTGTAAGAACAAGGTTGTGACTTCGTTTCCAGACAGAAAAGACTTTGAAAATAAGGAAAAAAAAGAATGCATATCGATTTTTCGCAAATGTTCTTATTGTATATTTCAGATTGCAAAGGAACTCCAAGCTAAACACTCCGCGAAATTCAACATTTACAAGTCCGAAGTATTGAACAAATTCTTTTAAATGTTGCAAAATTGTCTGTCGAATATCTTCACTTGGTTTTCATGTCCCTTCTCCTTTGTTCTCCTTTTCTGGGTATATTTTTGAATAAAAATTGTAAATTTATTAGTTTGAATGTTTTCGACGCTCTCACGTACCACTGTTCTCTCCGCAACGGCCTTGACGGCGTATAAAACCTTTTTCGCTCACCTCTCGATTGCTCTCCGAGCAGGCTGTCCGAACCACCTTCCCGAACAATTCGAGCCATTCGCATACAAATATTATTGTATTTTAGGCACGATCTTCTGTCTCCACTCAATTTAATTTCATGTAATGATAAGTTTGCCAGATTCCAGAAGAAAAAATCAATAGTGTACACTTGAGACCTGATCAAGCCCCCTCACCGCGGCAGACCAGGTATACGTGGGGGAACAATGTATAAATTGAGAATAGTAATGGCAAGATAGGATTGGGGGAGGTTTTTTTACTTAATTTTTGAAAATCAAAAGTCTCCGCAATTTTTTTTTAACTATTCGAAAATTTTCTGCACAGCCCCTGTCTCTTTCGGGACTTCTCATGAGTACCCTTATCGGAGAACTGTATCATTCTCACTTCACATCGTAAACCAGTCATACCAGATGACACTCTAGAATACAGTACGCAGTTATTGATGTGTTTATGACTTATAGCACTAAGACCCATCTTCACATTATGCGCGATCTACCAAGATTGGGTCATAATGTGTGGGAATGGGACAGTTTGCTGGGTCTTTCAAATCAATAATGTTTACTACCAGAAGACAAAATGAGGATCAATAATATTTATTTGAATACTTTTCTGGAAAATGAAATACGAATAGATCAGTGTGAGTGAAAAGAGTGAAAGATACATGAGAAATATACAAGGCACATTTCAATTGGAATTTAGATCCAAGGCAATCCGATTCGTGAGCCAACGTTGGAAAGCAAAATTCTCATCAATTTGGACATCATGGTACAGCTCATTGTTCGCCTTCA
Organism: Caenorhabditis latens; assembly: GCA_002259235.3. Lineage (NCBI taxonomy): Eukaryota > Metazoa > Nematoda > Chromadorea > Rhabditida > Rhabditidae > Caenorhabditis > Caenorhabditis latens. Next base: position 16,339,052 of record CM056095.1, read on the forward strand.
GCCATTTCAAAGCAGCAATCACTTTTAGCATCGAAACAATGTATTTCTTCTCCCAGGCTGTTCGCACTTGAAGATGCAATCCGCTTCCAGATGGTAGAGTATCCAGCACTTGGTTCATTGTCGCATCGATTTGTGTCGGAAAAACAACGAGAACGCCTTTCGTCCCTTTCATCGGTGTCTTCTTATTGGTGATGCTCGTAATGTAGAAAATCTTCATGTTCGATCTCGCTCTTTCAATCAACATCTTCTCCAATACATTAAGACATGTTAGTTCCGATGGACATTCTACCGGCACCAAATTGTTCTTCAGTGATAAGAATAGAAGACAGGGAATGAAAGGGGAAGGGAAGGGAATTAGAATTCACAAAGAATCAGGGAGACAGGAGGGGGACCAGCCATACAGTAGGCAGTCTGGGAGGCAGAATGAGATGGGAGAACGTTTGTGGCTTACGTCAAATAGAAACATATCTGCGTACTCTGCGTATAGCCTTCTGGGAAGAGCGCGCACCACTTATAGGGTAATAGGCCTAGAGTTTTCCCAGGAGCAGAGAAAATGGTGCGCGCTCTTCCCAGGAGGCAATACGCAAAAGACGCAGATATGTTTCCATTTGACGTAAGCCGCAAACGATCATACATCTCATTATGTCTCCCAGACTGCCTACTGTATGGCTGGTCCTCCTTTCTTCTTGATTTTTAGTGAATTCTGATTCCCTAACCCCCCTCCTTTATTCCCTGTCTTCTATTCTCCAGATCTTATTGGGCAAAGGTGAGTTTACATCCATACTTTCATGTGGATATTAGCTGAAACAAGTCCGTGTTGCATAAGCTTTTAAAAGTTAGCTGAAAACTGATTTGATATCTTTTTGTGAGCTCGTCCCTGTAACCATGTTCACATTTTTCAGGGTAGTGATCATGATGAGTTATGGCAAAGAAGAGACTCTCCGAGAAAGCCAAATACAGAAAGTTTTCTCAGTTGTCTAAAAAATATGATCGCCTCCACAAGACGGATAACATTTTTATTAGTCTAAATGAACCGTTGCCAGTGACCACTTCAATTGGTTGGTCAAATGAAGTTATGTTTACGCTCCCTCACATGGCCAACCGAGACGATTTCCTGCAGTACCGTTACTCCAACCATCTGGAGTGCCGGGACATTGAGCACGCCATGCACATGTCGCAAAAATCGTCGATTTTATGTTGAGTGCCCAAGACAAAAGGACGGAGCTGATGACATTGGAGGAGGTAAGACACAAAGTGAGAACTGAAGATGAACGAAGACGCATAGAGGAACAGAGAAGTGCAAAAAAGAAAGAAGGAGAGGAAAGAGAGGAAGAATATGTAGATGAGAACGCACCGTCAACCAAGAAATGTATTTAGAAGATACACCTTTTTGGTTGGAGTGAGTTTAAAAAATATTACCCCATCATTTTTGTACATTTGTAGATTGAGCCACCTATCCGATGAGAAGCAGAAATGTTACTTACAACACGTGAAAGATCCAAAAGGCACAGGTCACGCCCTAGTCAACATGATCTCACTACATATGCAATCAAATGCCAATTTTGTTTTGGATGGGAGACTGCAAGTGACAATGTTTGTGTTTACTGACCGCGATACGTCTGGAGGATGCGTTGAGAAGATAAGCAAGCGTACAATGGTTGGTAGAAAAAAACGGTCGGGTCCGGTGTGACTCACACTGCCTCCCAATTTCACTAGTTCTCGGAAGAACTCAAGCGGATCTGGCTCACTCTGTCGTACTAAGTGAACGCAAGAACCTGAAGAAACAGGTGCGTGTTCTCACTGAAAAGGCGGGCGAGACGCACCAGATGGAGGCAGCAAATAAGTTTTTAAGAGAGTGCGGCATGGATGAAAATGTCGGTGAACACAATCAACAGGATTTGGAGCGGATGGCCACGCATTTGACCGACTATCAGATTGTCGTATTCACGCGGAATTCGACTCACTCAGACGATTGTCAAATCAACCGATTTCCCACACTACAACCCCGACGCCAGGAAGAAAATAAGTCTGTTCTTCCACGAGAATCACTACGAGCAATTCAATCTGGCAAATAAATCTCTAGCGATCAACTATTTTTATTGTGAAGACTGCCGAAAAGTGATTGAGGCATCGAGTGGTAATCGTCGGAATCACAAGAGGAACTGCTCCGCCAAATGCCGCAGGTGTGGATTCGTAAACTGTCCGCCATCAACCGGTATCTTCAGAAAGCAGTGTGGAAAATGTCGTGTATTGTTCCTCAGTCAGCAATGCTACGATCAACACTTGGCAACCAACCCCAGAGATCCGCGTCCGTCAAAAAATCAATGTATGCGGTACCAATAGTGAGTTGCTATTTTTGTAGTTTTTGTTAGAAAAAAACGTTCAATATTTACAGCTGTGAAAAGTGCAAGAAGAAGGTCAGTGAGACCCACGAGTGTGGGAAGACGTTTTGCACCATCTGCTGTGAACCTAGCCGAAAAAACCATGATTGTGCGCACCCACTGCCAACCGTCGCCAACCGGAACGCTTGTTTGGCTAAACAGGAGAATGTCCGCTACTTCGTATACGATTTCGAGACGATTGTGGTGTCGCTCAGCACATTGATGGCAACACCATCCATATCCAGCGGACCACCACACGAGCCGAATGTAATCTGTGGACAATTTATGTGCAGCAAGTGTGTGGGGGAAAGAAGATCGATGCCACTCGTGTCGAGGAATGGTCAAGATCACATATGAAAAAGAGAAAGAAGAGGGACCTGTGGTCAAGCAGTTTGCCCAGTTCATTAAAGATGATCCACGATTTGCAAATTGTATTCTCCTCGCTCACAATGGAGGAAAATATGACCATAGTTTCATAATCGCGGAACTCGTCGAAATGACTGGTGTCACTCCACACTTGCTTTTGAACGGAAACCAAATAATCTCAGCCGAGATGACGCTCGGGAAGAACAAGAAGGTGATTTTCAATGACAGTCGACAATTCCTACCTATGCCGCTTGGACAAATGACAAAGGCCTTCGATTTTGAAGAGCTGGTAAAAGGAACGTTCCCGTATCTCTACAATCACCCCGACAACTACCACACGCTACCCTTCTGGAAAAAAGAAAAGTTTGATGCCTGGTATGCGGAAAACGCGAACAAAACATTCGACTTCGACAACGAGATTCTGCGATACTGTGAGGACGATGTGCGAATTTTGACTAAGGCCGTCAAAAAGTACCTCCAGGTATGAATTTTTCTAAAATTAACCAGAAAATTGTTTTATTCCAGATTTGTACCCAAATCTTCAAGAAATGGAATCCAATCGTACAAGTCAGCACTCTTGCTGACTTTGTGATGTTCATTTTGAAGCATGAGCACTTTGAGAAGGGCGTGGTTGGTTACATCCCGGAGAATGGATTCCGAGGCGAAGGGCGCTCAAACTCAGTATTCGCCTTGAAATATCTGAAATGGCTTGAGCACAAGGATCCGTCGTTGAAAATACGGCACGCGCTGTCATCAGGCGGCGAGAAGTTTGTGCCTGTCGCTGGTAAAGGCAATTATTATGTGGATGGCTACTCCGAGGCAAAAAAACCATTCTCATATGAGGTCAGTTTTCTTGCAAACAAATCTTTTTAAGTGTTTTTTTCAGATAAATGATTGTATGTGCACTTGAAGAAACTTCATCTGACTTACCTCCTACATCTGCTGAACCAAAACAGCGCCCGAGAAAACGCAAGACTGATGGATATCGAAAAAAGAAACATAACAAAAAAACGAAGACGTCGGATGATCCCAACGCTCCAATGCACGAAAATCGAGCCATCGTACTTCAGATCGATGCACGCAGATGTTCCGTGGAAGAACTGGAAAGTAATGCCAGAAAGATGGGAATTTGTAACATCACAGGCTTCCAACAAAAATTTGAAATAAATGGAGCGGTTTTTGATCCAGAAGAACTCGCCAAATGTGATCCAGATCAGGTTCTGAAAGTAAGACGTCAGTTGCCTCAATCCTCAGCAACAAACTACTACATTTGGAACCGCAAAGGTGTGAAAGACCGTGCCGATCAACTGAAAGTCTATGATTATGAACAGTCAGTCACATTGAAGGAGTTTGCAGATAATCTGGAAAAGTTAGAGAAGCTTCAGAAAAAGGTGATTACAAAAATATTGCGAAACGTTAATTTTTATATTCATTTTTAGAGCTTGCCGACAAATTATTGAAGAGCCGGACCGCGTTAAGGACATTTTGGAAGAATTAAAGACTGAGCTTCGGAAGCTGATGATTCCTCTCCTAGAACGCCCTAGTTCTTTTGTTTGGGACTAACATTGATTTAATGGACGGAGAGAAGTTTGGAAATCAGAATGAGGTCAGTGAAAGCTTTAAATAAAATATGAATATTTCATTGTACATTTTCAGGAAATCAAAAAGTTCCCGAATTTCCTTCGGCCAAATGGAGATGGAACTTTGCTTAACTATTCGCGTGAGGTGATCGGCGGCTTAAATAAACCTCAATGTTATGCGAAGCCACCCGGAGCAAGAACAACGCCGCATACAGAAAATAATAGTCTGGCGTCTGTTAATTTAAATCTTGGCCCAGGAAACTGCGAATGGATTTGTGTCCTTCCGGAACAATGCGGAAAATTCCAAAATGTGGTTGCCCTGGAATTGAAAAAGAAGACAAGGAGGCAAAAAAGAACAACTTGGTGGATCCAGAAGAAGAGCAAATTGCAATGATGGAAATCAAAGAGATGTATAATGTTGGATACTGGCCCAACGAGCAGAAGCTTCTGGCTGCTGGAATAAAACTTCAAAAATTTATTCAAAAACCAGGAGACATGGTGTATGTAGGTCCTTTGACGTACCATTGGGTCCAGTCGAATGGCTACTGCACCAATGTCTCCTGGAATATTGGGCAGCCCGACTTCTGCCAGTTGGTCATGTCAGCCATTGCTCATGATCACAACATTGGTGTGCAATATCCGTCGGTCATGCCAATTGAGCCGATCGTTTTGAGAATGGCAGAGCAACAATCCCAAGTGGACCAGAACCTGTTCGCCCTTCTCAAAGATGTAATGGGATATTGCTCAAAGGAGTTGAAGGAAGTAATGTGTCAAGCGTACAGAACATGCTCGTACATTGACCCGAAAAACATTGGCAACACGTCAAGAACGTTCAGCGTACACAATCGAGTATCTGCACTACTGCGGCCTGTACCCGTGGACCAACATGAAGGGCCCGTATTACCCGAAAGGCCAGCCAACAGTGATTAGAGACAGCTTCAAAGCTATCGTCAAATGGCGACCAATCGGGTATCGTGGGTGATGTTCATCCACCATCTGTATTGGATTTCGGGGTCCTACCATTCCGGGCCAATAACAAGTTATTGTTCCCGTTGTGCAGGACGTGTGCAATTCAATCGAATAGTGTAAAGTGCACATATAAAGAGGAGGCGCAGCGGTACCTGACAGGATCTTGGGTGTCCGATGAGTTGGACCTGGCCATCAAGATGGGGGACGAAGTCAAGAGGATCCACGAGATTTGGCATTGGGATGGTCACAAGTGGTTCAGAGGAGGTTTTTTCGAGAAGTTTTTGGCACCGCTTGTGAAGTTGACAGCCGCCAAGAAACAGAAACACATAGACGGCATTTTGGAGAATGATGGCATCATGATTGATGAGGCAAATGTTGCAGAGAACCCGGAACTCCGTCAGCTTGCCAAACTATTCTTGAATAGCGCGTGGGGGAAGTTTGCACAGAACCCACTGAAGACGGAGATCAAAATGTTCGGATTTCATTATGCTCACATTTGGGAAAATGCACCAGAGACGGATGAACACTTTTTCTTCAATGTGCACCCAGAGTCACAACGGTGGTTGGAGCAGTACTGGTTGCAGAAATGGTACAGGGACATGCTGGCCTCAGGAGCGTTCAATCAGGATGTTGATTTTTCAAGTGCTGAAACCATGGAGGAGCTTCATCAATATCTGATCTTCTCAAGTTACTGGATGAGTATTTCTGCTAAGGATCTCATTGTCAATCTTCAATTTAATGTCTTCTTAATTTAAAAACAGCGGTTTGAATAACTTTTTTGAATAAAGTTTAATATTATTTCTTACAAACATACACAAAATTCTGGTAAATTCGCAAGCTATAATGCGATAATAGGTCAAAAACTGTGACAATATATATCGGCGCGAGAAAAACTCTGCGTCTCTCGCCAATACTCTCGTTTGCGGTGGGGCGTAGTTGTGAGAGGGGTGGACTGCTAATAACTTTTGTTATTTCATTTTTGAACATTTCTGTTGAAATTTCCAAAATTCTTTTCGCACATCCCTGGACAGTCTCTTTCGGGACTTCTCATGAGTACCTTTATCGAAGGACTGTCTTATTCTCACATTGTAAACCAGTCTTGCCAGATGACACTCTAAGATACAGTACGCCGTAATTGATGTGTTTATGACTAACAGCACTAAGACCCATCTTCACATTTGCGTCATCTACCAAGATTGGGACATAATGATTGGGAAAGAGACAGTCCGTTGGCCAGACATTCTCACTCCTGGAAACCAATAATGTTTACTACCAGAAGTAAAAAATTAGCATCAATAATGTTTATTTGCACACTTTTCTGGAATATGAAATAGATCAGTGTGAGTGAAAAGAGTTAAAGATACATGAGAAATATACAAGGCACAATTTAATTGGAATTTAGATCCAAGGCAATCCGATTCGTGGGCCAACGTCACTTCATCCCTTCTGTTCAGAGGTTTTAGAGCTTATATCAGGTTTTAGAGCTACTATCAGGTGAAGTTCAGTTCCGAAGAAATGTTAACCAAACTGCCATGCAAATCGGCTCGTTTTCTCTTTCACATTTGATTCCTTGGTAGAGGTGGTGGGAAGTTCCACAATCCAAATCCGATCTGCTCTTGACTTCCGACTCCAAAAACACGTGTAGGTGTTGTGCTGTATATTGTTGTTCGACATCTTTAGATGGGCTCGTGAAGATGTGTAAGTTCTGAAAATTAGACAATTCCAGTTTTTAAAGAAGAGGAGCAACAAAAACCTAAAAATTGCTCTTGCGAAGCTTACTGGGAACCACATCACGGATGATATTCATATTGGTCAAAAAACAGTTGAAACTTACTACATCATGTCTACGACGTTTTCATCAATTTGGACATCATGGTACAGCTCATTGTTCGCCTTCAGCCATTTCAAAGCAGCAATCACTTTTAGCATCGAAACAATGTATTTCTTCTCCCAGGCTGTTCGCACTTGAAGATGCAATCCGCTTCCAGATGGTAGAGTATCCAGCACTTGGTTCATTGTCGCATCGATTTGTGTCGGAAAAACAACGAGAACGCCTTTCGTCCCTTTCATCGGTGTCTTCTTATTGGTGATGCTCGTAATGTAGAAAATCTTCATGTTCGATCTCGCTCTTTCAATCAACATCTTCTCCAATACATTAAGACATGTTAGTTCCGATGGACATTCTACCGGCACCAAATTGTTCTTCAGTGATGAGAATAGAAGACAGGGGATAAAGGGGGAAGGGAAGGGAATTAGAATTCACAAAGAATCAGGGAGACAGAAGGGGGACCAGCCATACATTAGGCAGTCTGAGAGGCAGAATGAGATGGGAGATCGTCTATGTCTTACGTCAAGTGGATACATATATGCGTCTTCTGCGCAATGCCTCCTGGGAAGAGCGCGCACCACTTTTAGGGTAATAGGCCTAGAGTTTTCCCAGGAGCAGAGAAAATGGTGCGCGCTCTTCCCAGGAGGCAATACGCAAAAGACGCAGATATGTTTCCATTTGACGTAAGCCACAAACGATCTCCCATCTCATTCTGCCTCCCAGACTGCCTACTGTATGGCTGGTCCTCTCTTCTCCTTGATTCTTATTGAATACTAATTCCCCCTCCCTCTCTTTATTCCCTGTCTTCTATTCTCCAGATCTGACTGTTGTGGATTTATTATGTTTCGTCGTCGGTTGGAGACGAATTAGTAAGTTGAACCAATTTTTGAAAAAGTTATAACTCTCTAATTTTCAGAACTTACCGATCTTCACGAGCCCACCTACGAGCAAATGCAAGCCATTCGTCGTGAGATGAAAATCGTCGCGATTAACCGGCGAATAGTCACGTTTGGACCTGAATCATCCATTAAATGTACCACATCGGACATACAAAGACATCCTCGTCTCTCACTTCAAACTGCTGCGGACAGGATTCCAGTGCCAATCTCCAAGACTGAAACTATGAGCAATTGGCGCAGACCGCAGTTGAGAGACGATTAGATCCAATATGCTGCAATGGATGCCATTGTACTCCACAACATCAACACGTCGGAGCGGATGACATTGGAGGAGGCGAGGCACAAAGTGAGAACTGAAGATGAACGAAGACGCATAGAGGAACAGAGAAGTGCAGAAGAGAAAAAGAATATGCTACGATCAACACTTGGCTACCAATCCCAGAGATCCGCGTCCGTCAAAAAATCAATGTATGCGGTACCAATAGTGAGTTGCTATTTTTGTAGTTTTTGGTAGAAAAAAGTTCAATATTTACAGCTGTGAAAAGTGCAAGAAGAAGGTCAGTGAGACCCACGAGTGTGGGAAGACGTTTTGCACCATCTGCTGTGAACCTAGCCGAACAAACCATGATTGTGCGCACCCACTGCCAACCGTCGCCAACCGGAACGCTTGTTTGGCTAAACAGGAGAATGTACGCTACTTCGTATACGATTTCGAGACGATCGTAATATCACTCAGCACACGAATGGCTACACCAATTTATAATTTAATGTCTTCTTAATTAAAAAAAACAACTGTTTTAATAAATTTTTGAATTTGACATAATTTCTTACAAACATACACATGGTTCTGGTGAATTCGCATGCTCTAATGCAATAATAGGTCAAAAACTGTGAAAATATATGTCGGCGCGAAAAAAACCTCTGCGTCTCTCGCCGATACTCTCTCGCTATTGCGGTGGGGCGCAGTTGTGAGAGGGGTGGACTGCTAATAACTTTAGTTATTTGATTTTTGAACATTTCTGCAGAAATTTCCAGAAATTTTTTTCGCACATCCCTGAACAGTCTCTTTCGGGACTTCTTATGAGTACTTTTATCGGAAGACTGTATTATTCACACATCGTAAACCAGTCTTGCCAGATGACACTCTAAGATACAGTACGCAGTTATTGATGTGTTTATGACTTATAGCACTAAGACCCATTTTCACATTTGCGTGATCTACCAAGATTGGCTCACAAACTGACATTCTCATTCCTGGAAATCAATAATGTTTACTACCAGAAAACAAAATGAGGATCAATAATATTTATTTGAACTTTTTCAGAAAAATGAAATACGAATAGATAAGTGTGAGTAAAAAGAATGAAAAATACATGAGAAATATACAAGGCACATTTCAATTGGAATTTAGATCCAAGTCAATCCGATTCGTGAGCAAACGTCACTTCATCCCTTCTGTTCAGAGGTTTTAGAGCTTCGACTATCAGGTGAAGCTCAGTTCCGAAGAAATAACCGGCGAACGTACTTCCAGATGGTCTCTGTTAACCAAACTGCCATACAAATCGCACTTTCCACTGTTTGTGGTGTAGGTGTTGTGCTGCATATTGTTGTTCGACATCTTTCGATGGGCTCGTGAAGATGGGTAAGTTCTGAAAATCAGACAATTTTAAGAAAATGAACAACAAAAACCTAAAATTGCACTTGCGAAGCTTACTAGGCCCCCATCACCGATGAAATGCATATTTGTCAAAAAAATGTTGTTGCAACTTACGGCTCTATCCTAGTTCACAGGTCCCATGGGAGTTTGCAGGTCCTATCGGAGTTTAAAGGTCCCATCAACATGCGGAGTTCGCAGATATTCTGTTAAACAGCGCGCGTCATTTTTTTATCAATCATTCATTTGCTTTTGATATTTAAGAAATAATTATGTTATTTTTCACGCCCAACTGCTTCCTCCTCTTCTTTTCGCCTTATTTCCACGATTTGAACGTGGTGCATTATTGCGGTCACGTCCATGTCCACGCCCACGCACTGGTTGTGCTGATGACCCACGACTGGAACGACTGCTGCTTGAGGATCTCCTACTGACAAGGGCATCATTTGAAGAGGGAGCTGGAAATGAATCAGGTTTATAAAATGAAAAATGAACGCATTACCTCTGCGATGTTGTCTACTAGCTGGTGACGAATGGGTACTGTGTCGCCGCCATCTTCCGTGACGGGCGCCCATTTTTTCTTCATTTTTGTTGATTCTTTCTTCTTCTTCATCTTCTTCTGTTTCTCCTTCATCTTCTGTTTCTTCTCCGTTTTCATCTCCTTCTTCTGTTCTTCATGTCCGATATATCATAAATCCAGAGCAATCAGATCTGGAGAATAGAAGACAGGGAATAAGGGTATCTAGTATTCTAAGAAAATCAGAGAGTGACCAGCCATACAGTAGGCAGTCTGGGAGGCAGAATGTGATGGGAGAGAGTCAATAACTTACGTCAAGTGGAAACATATCTGCGTCTTCTGCGTCTTGTCTCCTGGGAAGAGCGCGCACCACTTTTAGGGTAATAGGCCTAGAGTTTTCCCAGGAGCAGAGAAAATGGTGCGCGCTCTTCCCAGGAGGCATTACGCAGAATACGCAGATATGTTTCCACTCGAGGTAAGACATACACGATCTCTCATCTTATTATGTCTCCCAGACTGCCTACTGTATGGCTGGTCCTCCCTTCTCCTTGATTTTTATTGAATACTAATTCCCCCTCTCTCTCTTTATTCCCTGTCTTCTATTCTCCAGATCTTATTGGGCAAAGGTGAGTTTACCTCCATACTTCCATGTGGATCTTAGCTGAAACAAGTCCGTTTTGCATAAACTTTTTAAAAGGTAGCTGAAAACTGATTTGACATCTTTTTGTCCCTGTAACCATATTCACATTTTTCAGGGTAGTGGTCATGATGGGTTATGGCAAAGAAGAGACTCTCCGAGACAGCCAAATACAGAAAGTTTTCTCAGTTCTCTAAAAATATGCTCGCCTCCACAAAACGGATAACATTTTCATTAGTCTGAACGGACCGTTGCCAGTGATAGCTCCAATTGATTGGACAAATGGAGTTATGTTTACGCTCCCTCACATGGCCAACCGAGACGATTTTCTGCAGTACTGTTACACCAACCATCTGGAGTGCCGGGACATTGAGCACGCCATGCACATGCCGCAAAAACTCGCCGCTCTTTTGTTGAGTGCCCAAGACAAAGGGACGGAGCTAATGACATTGGAGGAGGCAAGGCACAAAGTGAGAACTGAAGATGAACAAAGACGCATAGAGGAACAGAGAAGTGCAGAAGAGAGGAAGAAGATGTAGATGAGACCGACGAAGATGAGAACGCACCGTCAACTAGTCAACCAACAATTTGTGAGTTGAATGGAACACTTTTCAAAGTAAACCGGTTTTTTCTATTATCAAACGTTTTCAGGCCGCATTCAAACCAGTCCTCCTGAAACCAGACAGCTTTGATGACATTATTGGATTCGCGTGCTCTGAGTTGTACCACTGCAAAGGTCACTGCACTAACAATGTCACTTTTTTATTAGACAAGACATTCACTTCTATTATTTTCCTGTCTTTTCTCCTTTTTCCACAATATTTGAGACCGAATTCAATAAATAATTAATATCAGTATATCTGACATTTTCTATTAACTTAAATCCGCGTCAACGTTACGCCAGGTGAACTCGGGGAAGAAGTGAGAATGCTTGTCGGAAAGCGAACTTTTCTGAGTAGGGAGTGGGATCTGATGAAGAGACGCAGACATATGTATTAAGTGGTCATATGACAATGCAACACGACACTATTTCGTCACTCGGAGTGAAGAGGACGAAGTCAAGGTCGTGCCCGAAAATTGATAATTCCAGGCGTAGATTTCGAAAATCAAAAAATTTAAAACTGGAAATGAGTTTATCTCATCTTGCTGATTTGAAAGATACCAAACATGACTATTCTGGCGTGACTCTTTATGTCTGAATGATTTTTTCCTGTAGTTTCTGTGGACATGTCTCAACCGTTCATTTCGAAACCATGCGGACGCCAAGACAGCAGAAAATTCATGCTGTTGAAATATTCCAATTTTCCTGAAATGTATTCCTCCTCATCTCCCTTCCCTCAAATAGTAGGGAGGGTAGAAACAGTGTCACAGCTAAATGTGTCTGCGTCTTTTCGCTCACTCTAGTCAGATAGGTCGTCCTCGTTGTCCGCTCGCTTTCCGACTAGCATTCTCATTTCTTTCTCTCTGCAGCCTTCCGGTATGGCCGCAAAATTTATTCTTCGTATTTTTTTAAGTGTCGTGTTTCTGCGGTATCTTAATGTGTCTGCGTCTCTCCATGAGATTACACTCTCTATTCATGAAGGTCTCCTCGTTGTTCGTTTGCTTTCCGACCAGCATTCTCATTTCTTACCCTCTGCAGCCTTCCGGTATGGCAGCAAAATTTATTCTTCCTATTTTCATTGAAATCTAACTCATATTTCCTGTTTTTGGGTCATCGATGATGTTTATGAAAACTGAAAGATGACTCTGTTGAAAAACCGACGTCCTAACCGTAAACTCAAGACTGAACTCAACGTTTACAACAACAAATATAATAAGAACAACCCACATGCGGACTTCTTCATATCTTGACGACGAGTGCCCACCAGTCATACCGCCGCCTCTCACTTTCTCTCCCTCTTGCACTCAACTGGCTCGTCGTGCACTTGTTTGACATACCCATCGACTGAAGGCTCTCAAACACAACTGGTTTCCCAAGAATTTCGCTTCGAAACTGTCAAACTGGATGAAGAGCAATTTGTGGTGGTGAGAGGTTATCTGGCTGATTAGGCAGTGGAAAAACAAGGTAACGTTTTCACGGAGATCAAAATAATTAATGTAACTATTGCAGTTGAGTCATATGTTCAAAGATGCATGGATTATAATGCAAGTTCGAGATACTGAAAAGACGGTAAGTTGAACTGAATTTTAGTTTAAAATGATATTAGTTTTTCTTTCTAGAAATAAACGTCTTCGCTGACAAGGAGATCATCCTTAAACATTCCTTTCAATTGGAGTCTTTCAAGCTCAATCTCTTCGGCCGGATTACTACTGTAAAATTCTTCAATTTTTTGATGGTAACGGATCAAGACGTTTTAAATGAGTGTTCAAAATCACTTGATTACAGAAATTGCTGGAAAATACAAAACTTCGGAAAGCTCTGGAATGATTCGGAGACAATCAGAAATGAGCTACTGAAATACAAACAATCAGACGACTCTGAGTGATGCCGAGTGTCTTTATCCAAACTGCAAAGACAAGCTCCTTTTTTTATCTTCCGAGCACATGTCACATGTCAGAAACCAATAAAACTTCTTACTCATCAAAATTTTCGGACCTTCTACTGAAAAATGATGAACTACAAATTTCAAAAGTCGCTCACTGTTTTTCCAATAGCAACAAAATCATGCTCAGAGAGTTTTCCTCTTTTACCAAGGACTACTTTTCCACAAGAAGAAGAGACATAAAACCCAGTTCTCCATGATTATACATAAAACATAATTGAATCAAAGCTGTGTTCAACAAATTTTATTTAGTCAGTTTTTAAAAAAGTATTTGATAGTAGCCTAACGTCCCTTTCTTCCAGAAGTTTTTGCTTTTTTTGATATCCTCCATGTCGTCTCCAGTCAGAATCTTCCAGTATGCCGGCTCCGCCAACTCGAATTTGCAGCCTTCTTTGCACTGGCATTTTGCCAATCCACCAATGGGAACAGGGGAGCGATCCTGGAGGTGGTGGTGGTAGATAGACAAGCTCGTGCTGTGGAGGAAGTGACGCGTACTGAAATAAGCGAATTTTAGCAATTTCGAATATTTTACACTAGGTTTAACTCACCATTTCTTGAAGTTTGAGTCTCAACTCCTCAATCATGGTGAACGCTTTCTCCTCGAATTTGTCTGCCAGCTGCAAGATTGTTATATGAACCTAATTTTCAAAAATTCAACTCACTTTCTGGCTGAGACAAATCTCCAAAAGATTGACGACTTCCTTGTAGAAGAAAGAACTGGTGTTATGCAAGAAGACTCTGGAAACGAGAAATTATAGAATTTTTTACATTTCTCGTAAACTACTTACTTCTGACCCAAAACCACGGAATATCAATTTGAATTCAATAAAAATAGGAGAAAAAGGTGAGTGTCATTCCGATAGACACTCGGAGGAAAGAAATGAGAATGCTAGTCGGAAAGCGAATGGACGACGAGGTGACCTTGCTAATTAGAGAGTGTGATCTCATAAAGAGACGCAGACACACTTAATGCTGTCCAACGACACGACACTCTGTTTTCCCTTTCTATTATTTCATAGTCAAGTAAAGGTCATATCCGGAAATTGATAATTCCAGGTGTACATCGCAGAAACTTGAGATATTGAAATTTGAAATGAGTTTATCTCATCTTGCTGATTCAAAAGATACCAAAAATGGCACAGCTGGGGTAACGTTGGCGCGTTTTAAATGGACTGTGTGACGCATGTCATTGGAGAGGAACTCTCAGGTAACGACAACGACAACGGGGCCACACTGAAGCATCTGCGCTTTACATGAGTTTAACTAATGAACCAGAACACAAGGGCTCTACTGATATTATATATTTATTGAATAAGGTCTCAAATATTGTGAAAAAAGAGAAAACGACAAAAATATTATATGCAAGACGTGTGAATTTTTTTTATCCTTCCTCGTATTTTTGAGCCGCAACCTTCATGTCGTCAACTTCTTGCCGGACCTTTTCATAGTAGCCTTCACCGTAACCGACGCGGTAAATTACAATTGTTTTCGGAAGTTTACCGGCAGCGTTTTTGTATTCGCTGATGCATTTCACGAATTTGTCACCAACATCTTTCAATCGATGGAGTCGTGTGTCTTGGTAGTACGAAAATCCTCCAAGTTCAGTCGACTGCTTGAGAGTATAGCACACTCCAACACATGTCGGATCTCCTTCGACAATCGATTTCTGTTGCTCGTACTTGGTTCGAGCACCGGTGTGTGACATCTCAAATCCGATGAACTGAGTGTCTTGGAACAGCTTTCGTGTCATCTCTGCTGCATTCCTGCACACAGGTTTTCCGTGGAACTGTTCGGGAACTTCGACATAGAAGTTGGTGCCTCCACACTTGTTGTTGAGCTTGTGGAGGACATTGTCCTCCACACGCCACCTCGTGACATCTTGTTGGGTGGTTTATCATAGAATATGCTGAAGGACATAGAATTTTCATCAAAGAATTGGAGCTGTTTCATGGGGAGGAGTATCCCGAGGATTTTTTCAATATGTTCAAGAAAACTCGATTTGAGAAAGTTTCTGTGTCTTCCAGAAACAATCTCAGAAAATTTCTGGTGAGTTGCTTTTGCTAAAAACAAAAAAATATGAGTGGAAAACGAATGTACATGGAAAACTTCTGTGAACCTTTTGTTGAGTGACACAATTATCAAGAAAAAAAAACCTTTTTCAGACTGAGCGTGCAAATGAAGTCGTTTATCTTGATGAAGAAAACAGAGAATGATTGAAATGCTTCATGTCTCCAGTTGACCTTTTTAGGCGGCATCTCTACAAACTTGAAAAGGGGTTAATATCATATAATTTATTTAATCATTTGCTTTCTGTTCAAGCTTTTCAGTTAACTAGTTCAGAAGCTCTTAATTCTATGCAAATATAAACATTTCAAATAAATTAGTGATCAGTTTTATCTCCACACTAACCTTATTTACTCGCGTCCATCGAAAAACCAAAAAAACAAATAGTATCAGTTAGAATTCAAATAAAATCATAAAAAGGAAAGGGTTGCCACCATTCCGTTAGGTGGCATGAAGAAGTTATGAGTATGTTGAATGTGAACAATGAAGGGACAACCATCGTATGACCTTTCCTGCTAGAGAGTGTCATTTCATGAAGAGACGGCAGACACATTTATAGCCATGCAACAACACGACACTATTTCGTCACTCATTATTATTGGAGTAAATAGCTAAATGTGTCTGCGTCTCTTCATGGGATCACACTCTCTAATCAGCAAGGTCATATCGTCTTTCGCTCGCTTTCCGACTAACATTCTCACTTCTTCTCCTATGTAGCCTTCCGGAATGGCCGCAAAATCAATTCTTATGATTTTTTTTGAATTCTAATTTATATTACGATGAGATTGCGTACGCCCAATGCGGGAAAAACGTTGGAATCGAGCTTGCAGCTTTTCCATTCGAATTTGCCACGCACGTCACTGGATATTTCGAAAAGTGAGTCATCTCAACGGATTAATGCTGATCAGGGCAATTATGAATAAGAAAACTTTTTTTTAATGCTTATTGCATCGAAAATTCTGTTTTTTTTCCATTCAAACTTCACTTTTCTGGGCAGATTTCGATTCTAAAGCTAAACGGTAAAATCATAGATTCTTACGTTTTAACTCTGAAAATATAACAAAGGCAGTGATATTATTTTAGCTGTAGCTGATGACGTTTTTGGCGGAGAAAACGATATTCATCCAAACGGACTAATGAATTATATCGATGGATCAGGATCTTCGATGGGTTCCGCCAATGATGGAGGTGCGCCTGAACCACTATTCATGCCACCGATGATGACGAGTCCAAGTGGAATCCCATCAAGTTCGACGAGCAACTGTGTGATTGGAGATGTCAGCTCCAATCGAGCGTCGATTCCGTCGTCAAATCCAGCACCCGGAATCAGCGGAAGTCAGTCTCCAACTGCAGCTCCACCACCACGCCGACAAAAGACCCGATACACTCCCCAATCGCTACCCGAAGACGAGAGGGAACGCTTTCAAAAAAGTGTCATGCTAGAAGAGCACGGAGTCTCGCCATTGCCAAATGGTACATACCCTGAGCAGTCTGTGCGTTCCTACCTCTTCAGTCTAGCTGTACAAAGTGAATCTCATGGAAACCAGGGCTGTTTTTCCAGCTGTAACTGACAATGGCATTGCCGAAAATATCATTCGTCAACATTCTGGAGCAACAGAGGAGGTATGATCACAATTATTTCAATTATGGACACCTTCACATATTGTGATTTTCAGGATACTGACGACTTTGATGACACCGTTGAAGAATCACTATTGATCCACCGAGCACTAAGCCCAAGCCTGATTTGTGTATGATTTCTGAAAGATTCAATTTTCGATTAACTCGATTCAAGATTTTTTTTTGTTTTTAAGAAAATTTGATACATGAATCACCTATATATCCTGAAGCGGTTTGAGCATCTATAAGCTGTCTGAATTGTATTTACTGTTTATCATTACCATTTTCCCTTCTCGCATGAAAACTATTCTGTTTTTTATTCTCTCCTTTAATTACCATTCATTTAATTTGTATATTTCATCAATTTATCCCTCAATCTCATCAGTTTTCTGTAATTCTTCAAAATAAAGTAAACAATCCTAACAATCTATTATTGGAGTGAAGAGATAGTAATGAAAGACAAAAGAGTGAACAGCTAAATGTGTCTGAGATTATACTTTTTCATATTTTTGAATATTTGAATAACCGAATTATACAATAAAAATCCCCAAGAAAACCAATAAAAATGAGTGAAAAATGCCCAAAATAAATGTAAAAAATGCAATTCTAAAAAAATGCAATCGCGCTCCACTGACACACATTATGGGAGGGATTCAAATTTCAGTATTCTGCTTTTGTGTTCATTTGATTTTCTTTGCTTTTTTCGCTTGATTTTCGCATGTTTAACATTTCAAAAAACGATGTAAAAACGAGAAAAAAAAACTTTTTTTTGAAATTTTTATTTTTTAAATGTTCTAATTTTTATTCCACTCACTGCTTTATTCACAAAACACTGAAATTTTATTGGAAAGTTTACAAAAAATGGAGAAATAACTGGAAAAAGTCGAATGCTGCAAACCTGCTCTACTGAGCTCCGCCTATTTTTTATAAAAGAAGAGATATACCGTCTCTCCACTGATTTTCGCTCGTTTTTCGTTATTTTTCCGTTATTTATGTTGATTTTTTTGCATTTCCAGGTTAAAAAGCGCGATATCTTGCAGGGAAATTAACAATTTCCGTCGAAAACCATAGAAAAATAATTATTAAATATCTAAAAATATTTTTTCTCCGTTTTTTGTCGTTTTCAAATCAAATTTCTAGACTTTTTGTGTCCAAATAAGTTTCTACGGCTTTCTTTCAATCATTTACATCCAGTTTTACGCAAAATATGAATGCTGGCATAGATTTCACGATTTTTTCACTTCATTTTTGATTTTCGTTGAAAATTTTTCACAAAATCTGTAAAAACTCAAATTTCTTCCAATAAAACATCTATTTTACAAATTTTTCGGCTCAAAACAGGCCCACTTTGCTTTTGGACAGAAAAAGCGAAAAAAACTAACATTTTTCATGTTTTCTCAATGTTTTTAGAGCCTAATTTGCTGTGAAGCGTTTGTTCCTTATTGAAAAGTGATTTTAATTTATCAAAATGTAATTTTTTTTGTGGTTTTAAGCTATTTTGACCGCGGAACCGTTTCATTTGCACTATTTTATGATTTCTTCCGTTAATTTCTTGTCTTCTCGTCATATTTTTCTTTTTTAACTCTTATCCTCATAGCTGAAGCGTTGAGCTTCCTACATTTGAGGGGTTCCGCTGAAAAACTTAATTTTCTTTCAGAAAACAAGTTGAAAAAGACTGAAATCCGGGATTTCAGCCTTTTCAACCTAAAAATTGTGAAAAAACAGGAAAAATTGCACTAAAGCCCATGAAAAACGCGCGCCGATAGTAAAAGGGAACCCTTTCAGTCCGCGAACCGCTCATTCTCACAGAATGCGGACGGAATGCGTTAAAAAGTCCAAAAAGCCCCCGTGCGCAGAGCTTGCTGACCATTTTTTCAAAAATTTATAAAAATCGAATTTCCGAGGTTTTTTGTCTGAATTTTCCAATAAAATTGGCTAAAAACCCCAAAATTTCCAGTTTAAAAAATAATCGATACATGTAAAACACTCTAACCTGAAATCTAAAACATAGAATTATTGCACTTTTTCTGTTTGAACTGTGAAAAAATAGGAAAAATTAGCTGAATTCGTGGTGAAGGGGATCAACGCGAGCACTTCCTCCGGGAAGTGCTCCGGCTAAGACAGCACCACTTTTGAATAGTGAGAAGGGAAAAGTTGGGTAAAAATCAGAAACTGATGGTTTCAGCCTATAAACCCCTCTATCACAGTGACTAAGGTGTTGAAAGTGCGCTCCACCGAAAAAAAACCAAAAACCCTTCTCATTCTTCAGAAGTGATGCTGTACAGCTATCCCGGAGGTTCCGCATATTCAGAATGCAAAATTTTCCAAATTTCTACTTTTTTTTTGGTACCTAAGATTTAAAAAAAACCCGAAAACTCAGTTTCTTTGTTTTGAAATGTCGAGAAAGTGCGCTCCAGCGAAAGTCTCTTAAAATACTGTAGCAAATCGAGAGACACAGAGAAAAAGAGCGTGTTTTCGAGGAGATTCGCGTTGGAGCGCGTTTGCCTTTTCCCTAATTACCTCGACGCTCCATCTCCAGCCAACATCAACTATTCGACGGGAAGATCCGATTCGAAGTGAAGAATGGAACGATGGAATGGAGGATGTCACTGGAGCAGGACGGTCAGTGACGGGATATCAGTGAAAAATCACAAGAAAACTGAATTTTTCCGAACTGCGGACCCGACTTTCTTTATTTCAGATTCATCCACGCGCCACCGTCGCCCATCCTTCATCACCACAGTCATCTACAGTACCCCCGTAGGGTCTGAACCCTGCAACGTGTCGATTTACGCTCGTTTATCGTCACAAGCAGTGTCTAGGACCAGGCTGGGGAAGTTTTAAATTTTTTGTCTCGAAATTTTTCAAATAGGAATCAACGCGAGCACTTCCTCCGGGAAGTGCTCCGGCTAAGACAGCACCACTTTTGAATAGTGAGAAGGGAAAAGTTGGGAAAAAACCCAAAAAAATTGACAAAAAATAGAGAAAAAATCACAAAAGTTGATATAAATCTCGAATTTTCAGGTGCTCCACCGAAAAAAAACTAAAAACCTTTCCCATTTTTCAGAAGTGATGCTGTACAGCTATCCCGGAGATTCCGCATATTCAGAAGGCAAAATTTTCCAAATTTCTACTTTTTTGGTGCCTAAGATAGAAAAAACCCCCGAAACTGAGTTTCTCTGTGCCGAAATGGGAGAAAGCGCGCTCCATCAAAAGTTTCTCGAAATAGAATGTACAATCGAGAGACTTGAAGAAAAAGAGCGTGTTTTCGAGGGGATTCGCGTTGGAGCGCACTTGCCTTTTCCCTAATTCATCTCCAGCCAACATAAACTATTCGACGGGACAATTCGATTCGAAGTCAAGAATGGAGCGATGGAATGGAGAATGTCACTGGAGCAGGACGGTCAGTGACGGGATATCAGTGAAAAATCACAAGAAAACTGAATTTTTCCGAACTGCGGACCCGACTTTCTTTATTTCAGATTCATCCACGCGCCACCGTCGCCCATCCTTCATCACCACAGTCATCTACAGTACCCCCGTAGGGTCTGAACCCTGCAACGTGTCGATTTACGCTCGTTTATCGTCACAAGCAGTGTCTAGGACCAGGCTGGGGAAGTTTTAAATTTTTTGTCTCGAAATTTTTCAAATAGGAATCAACGCGAGCACTTCCTCCGGGAAGTGCTCCGGCTAAGACAGCACCACTTTTGAATAGTGAGAAGGGAAAAGTTGGGAAAAAACCCAAAAAAATTGACAAAAAATAGAGAAAAAATCACAAAAGTTGATATAAATCTCGAATTTTCAGGTGCTCCACCGAAAAAAACTAAAAACCTTTCCCATTTTTCAGAAGTGATGCTGTACAGCTATCCCGGAGATTCCGCATATTCAGAAGGCAAAATTTTCCAAATTTCTACTTTTTTTGGTGCCTAAGATAGAAAAAAACCCCCGAAACTGAGTTTCTCTGTGCCGAAATGGGAGAAAGCGCGCTCCATCAAAAGTTTCTCGAAATAGAATGTACAATCGAGAGACTTGAAGAAAAAGAGCGTGTTTTCGAGGGGATTCGCGTTGGAGCGCACTTGCCTTTTCCCTAATTCATCTCCAGCCAACATAAACTATTCGACGGGACAATTCGATTCGAAGTCAAGAATGGAGCGATGGAATGGAGAATGTCACTGGAGCAGGACGGTCAGGGACGGGGGATCAGTGAAAAATCACGAGAAAACTGAATTTTTCCGAACTTTCCAAATTTCTTACCCGCTAACTCGAAATTTCGGTGAAACTAGAAAACTGTGGCCCAGAAAACCTCAGGCAGCTACTTGTGGCCTTTCCTTTCGCACCATGCTTCGAGTTCTTATAGTTCTCCATGTGGCATCCTAAAATTACAAATTATAAAATACAACCAGAAAATCGGGCCCGTGTGGAAATACACTCGAAAAGAAATGCATCGCTCCTCATCTCTCCTCACTTGTCACTAAAATAGTGGTGATGGACGAAATTTCGAAATTTACACAGCTGGCAGCTAAATGTGTCTGTTAGGGGGTCATCTCGTCGCTTGTCCGCTTTCCGTCTAGTATACTTCATTTCTTCCCCTATGTAGCCTTCCGGTATGGCCGCAAAATTAATTCTTCTGATTTTTGTTGAATTCTGATTTATATTCCCTTGTTTTTCTGATGTACAGCACGAACTTATGCTGGCGTCACTGTTGTGTGCTTTCAAGCCTGTCAGTTACCACCCAAGGTGAGTTACATACAACTGATGGCTAAAACTTGAATGCTACTATTCTTTCAGCTATCTCGACGACCATGATAATGAAAACACCAATCGATAACTGGTACTACTACCAGAGGACAATTTCCAACTTCTCAGCGAATGCCCGAAATAGTGATGAAGACACGAAAATAGTGATGAAGACACGAAGCCTATCACAACGTTCATGATGATTTTCGTTGGCGTCATCGTTGTGTGCTTCCTCTCAATGCTCATTGGCAAATGCCTCACATCAGATGAGCTCGGAGATGATGAGAAGGATGTTCAGAAACTGGAAAACTTGGATGAGCCAATCTACAACACAATCGGATTCATCGATGAGGACATGGTCACAAGAGACACCTGTCTACTCTGTCCCATACCAGCCTTTCCTCCGTCCAGCCATTCCAACTGGTTACCAGCTGATCAGCAGCTGTCAAAACACTGAAGGACACTGTGATTCCGAAGAAAGCAGTAAGGGAATAATTGTCACTCGTTTTTGATCAAATAAGGATTTTCTATGTTTCGATGTATCTCATATTTTTAGAGATTGGTACAACATTGAACTGCGAAACCCATAAATTATTGTTTAATGTTAAAAATAATAAATTTAGTTTTTTTGAGAATGTTTTCAGTTTTATTCCACAGGAATGCTCTTGATACGAAAGTGAGTGACGAAACGACACCTCGCAAAGAAATATTACCAAAATAATTATACAAATTAAGAGAAAAGAGAAGAATGGGAGGCGAGAGAGTATGGTCAGAGAAGAGAGTGCTCATGTGGGCAATGGGAACAGGGGTTTTTGTGGGTTGTATTCTATGGGAATGGGAGTTTAGGAAAAATGAATGATCAACACCATAAACTGATAACTGTAGGATCATTTTCTTCTTGGTCACGGGCTTCTGCATCCGGAAGTGGTTGAGCATAGTTGTTTTGCTGAAACTGGTTTGGAGTTATTTCGTCTGAACTACTATTCTAAAAACTAACATTTATTGATCTCTGTCCCAGTTCATTTCCCATTTCGCACCACCATGCTTCGAGTTCTTATCGTTCTTCATGTGACATTCTTGAAGTTACAATTCATCGTATACAACCAAAAAAATTATGTCCAAAAACTCAAAATGAAACCTTTATAGCTGTATACCGTAAAAACTGTATTAGCGCGACATGTCGCTCTATTTTTCGAACAAGTTTTTGTTGTCGTTCTATTAGAGGTGTCGTTCTTTTAAAGGTGTCGCTCTAATACAGTTTTTACGGTAATTAAATTCTTCTGGAATAACCAGAACAAAACTGTATTCTCCGCGTTTTTGGAATAATCTAGCTGGTTTTGAACAGTAACCTATTGAAAATGTTCGATAACTAACCCTAGGTGATCCCATAACGATCATTTCGTAAAAAGGTTGTTCTGAAGAAAACAACTAATTATTTTTCCTTTTTTATATATTAGATACTAACCCTACTCCCATCCATCAATGACCCCAAAACAGGAAATATAAGTTAGCATGACTCACTCGGATGATCCGGCTCAACCTTGATTTTTTCATTGACAGTGGTCACAACTCTCTCCACTAAATTCCTGGTAATCGGCACATTGATTCCAAGTGATTGGAGTGCCTCGAGTACAGAAGTCGTCGCATTTTTCTCAATTCGATTGATTCCAAGATACCAGCTAGTTGTGGAAGAGAAATTTGACTCTCTCGTTTTTAGGGCGGCTTGAGGCGATTCTGTTGGCGATGTAATCGCTGAGAATGGTACTCACATCCATCGATGAACCCGAAACAGGGAATATTCGTTAGAATTCAAAGAAAATCAAAATAATACATTTTGCGGCCATACCGGAAGGCCACATAAGGGAAAAGGTGAGAATGATAGTCGGAAAGCGAACGGGACGACCATTATGAATAGAGAGTGTGATCAAAGACGCAGACGCATTTATAGCTATGCAACGCCACGACGCTCTTTCTTTCCCTCTCTATTGATGCATTGTCAAGTCATGTCCGAAAATTGTTAATTCCAGGTGTAGATTGGAGAAATTGGAGCCTCTAAAACTGGTATTATATTCGTGTTCAACTCGCTGAGAGCTTTCAGAAAAGTACCCATATGCCCTGGTTCTGACCACTTTGGGTCCAACCACGAAAACTACAGTAGCCCGTTTTTGTGGGGTACTGTAGTTTTCGGGGTGGGGCCCAATAGGTACAGAATGTAGGCTTGTGGGTACTTTTCTAAAAGCTCTCGATGAGCTGAGTCTAGATTTTTGGTTGAAATTAGGTTTTTAGTGAAAACTTCGGAAAAAATTTTGAAGAAAAATTTTCAAGACATGGTTTTTTAAAAATAATTTTATGTACAGTTCATAGCATTTTTCTAATGTAAGTTACTTTATTGTTTTTGGAAGTGAAAATGTAACAGGTGATATCGAGTTGCATGAATGGAAATGTATTGAATAAAAATAGGATTATCAGAAAGCTTTGAAAAATTAAAAATTGAGAATTGGATGAAGTCGATACATTTAAGAAACCGGGGGCCACGCATTCGGATACGGAGTTGATAGTGCCAACAGAGTTTCGATACTATGGAAAATTGAAGAGCTAGGTGAAGTCGGCGATTTCTGAAACAGAAAAGTTGTCACAGGCATAGTGCAATATGAGATAATTGAATTACCTGAACCCGGTCTCTTTTTTGTATAATTTCTTTATTGTATATTGTATATTGCATCTTTTCTTATCATCGAATAGGAATTTAATAACGAATCCATCCTTTATCAATCTAAGCTATCGAAATCTAATTGAGTCACATTTTTATTAAACTATTCTTTCCCCGCGCTGTCTGGGAATGTACACACGCCCCCAACCGACAGCGCGCATTCATATAAATACCGAATCGAATCGAATCTTATCGAAACCATTTCTCACATCATTTATATTTTCACCTCAATTGTTATTTGTTGAATCTTTATTGTCATTTTCTTATTATTTATCTTATTAATCTTATTAGATAAATGGTTTAATTACCCGAATCGGGTTCACTCCCGCCTCCCAGAAGATTTAGTCGATTTGGTTCGCTCTCGGTTCTGCTCTACATTCGATTGATGGGCCATACACAGAGTGCTGCATGATGTGACGTATCTCGTTCTCCCCACTTCATGCAAAAAGAGCATGTGTGGCCTTCTTTGTGACATCTTCGATAAGGGTGTTTGTTTAGACAAACTCGGCAACGATTCTGCATCGATCATTGCTTTTCGTACGGATACATCAGGATATGAGCCGCATTCGTTCGAATGGTGTCGACAGCGACAAAGCTCACATAAGGTGTGGCAGTTAAAGTGCCTGTTCACGTCTGTCTGGTCCGAGGATTTTCCTCACTAGTATCGGTTGATTCTGATTTCGTTCTCCTTAAGCTGCTCACAGGCGGGAAGATATTAGTAGCTGGAGACAAGGTTTGCAGATGGGGTTGCTGAAATGTATACTTGAAAATGTATTAAAAAAATAAAATTCTGTTATTACCCACCTTCCGTCAGTCGAAATTTGAATTGCGGACATTTCTTTCGGCCTTCTTTGCTGTCCCAGACATTCTTGTGGGTCTTCGATTTTCAAGAGAACACGGACGGTGTGAAACAGAACTTCCTTTTGGTGAAATATCATCGAGAATTCAAAATCGTCATTATTCCACAATCATTTGATTTGTCGTTCGACGGCTTTATCGATTTGAAGGAATCCGTGATTTGAACACGAACAACACCGGTCGAACCGTCTCGTCCAAAAACTGCCAATGCAAAATCCATGAAGAATATTGTTGAATAAAGGCGTGATATTCTGTTGACATGTCGCTATCGAAGAAATCGGTTACAAATTTCGGATGAACCAGACTAAGTTGATGATAAGGTGTAATGTCAGTATTATGACGACCAACCTGAAAATTATCGGAATTCATCAAAAAATTATCAAATTTTATGAAATGTTAAACACTGCTGATGCTAACAAGCCGCAAAAATCTCAATTTTCTGGTCAAAAATGAAAATTTCTGTTAAATTTTGCTGAAAAAGAGCAGTTTTTAGACTGAAAATCGGCTGTTTATATTAAATTTTGACAGATTTCGACAAATGACTAATTCATCCCCAAAATTTGAGCTTCTGTGTATAAAATTAACAAAAACACTCACCTTGCTTACTCTTATCCATCGATAATACCAAAACAGAGAATATAAATTAGAATTCAATATAAATCAGAATTTTTTAAAAATCAGAAGAATACATTTAGCGGCCAACCAGAAGGCTACATATTGAAACAAATGAGAATGTTACTGGGAAAATAAACAGAAGACAAGGACAACACGACACTTTTTCTACCCTTTCTTTTGTTGTCAAGGCTGTGTTCGGAAATTGATAATTCCAGGTGTAGATTGGAAAAAACGAAGAATTTATAACTGGAAATGAGATTATCTCATCTTGCTGATTCAATAGATACCGAACATAACATGGTTGGGGTGACGTTGACGCGTTTTGATCAATCCGGATCAAAAAAGTTGTTTCATGCAGTCTATCATGTTTAAATCCGAAAAAACATGGAAAATTTACAGTTCTGGCCATAGAGAATGCAAATCTTGCAATTTTTAGTTGAAAATGATCGACTTTGTGAGTATAACACGGCCTACCTGATAGTCTCACAATATCGATTCTTTATGGAGTGTAAAGATCACAAATAAAGCTTCATTTTTGTAGTTGACAACTTTTTTGTACGGGCACATCCTAAAAAGTTACGGGCCGTTTAAGTGAACCGCTCAAAAATTTCTCATTTTAGCACTGAAAAACGGCAAAACTGCGAGAAATTTCTTTGATGATTGATAACTTCCTAAGATGTGCCCGTACTAAAAAGTTGTCAACTACAAAAATGAAGCTCTATTTGTGATCTTTACACTCCATAAAGAATCGATATTGTGAGACTATCAGGAAGGCCGTGTCACACTCACAAAGTTGATCATTTTCAACCAAAAACTGCAAGATTCGCATTCTTTATGGCCAACACTGTATATGGGATGGTTTCTATTGGAAACGTTCTATGATTGGTTGAGCAATCAACGTTTTTGTGTTGGTTATTGATCTTCAGGTAAGTTCGCTTGCACTTAGAAGCCCGATTTGGACTGAACTTTTTTTTGGTTTTCCAGCAGAAAGTAGTAAATGCCTTATCGTCTTAGAAAACAACAAAAAATTTAATTAATTCATATAAAACTTTGGTGAAAATGAAAGGAAAAGATAATAATTTGAAATACAAAAAAGTATTATGGAAGAGCATGCGATTGAACGGGAGACCAATAGGAAACCCAATTGATGCGGATTGATGAAATCATGGAGTTTGTCGTAGATGAACCTAAAAACAAATGAATACAGTGCCGGACAAAAAGGTATCAACTTTTGCTTTTTTAGTTGAAAATGTCCAATTTGGAGAGTGTGTCACGGTAATACTGATTGTCGCATCAAATAGATTTTAGATGGATCGTACAGATCAAAAGTAGATCTTTATTTTTGTAGTTGACAACTTTTTTGTACGGACACTCCCTAGAGAGTTATGGTCATTTTAAAGGAGACAGCTCAAAAATCGCACTAAAACTGGTCGATTTAAGGGAGAAATTACTTTGTCGATATGTAACTTGCAATTGTCTGTACAAAAAAGTTGTCAACTACAAAAATAGAGTTCTACTCTTGCTCTGTGTGATCCAGTAAAAATTATTTTGTGGAACAGTTAGTTTTAGTACGACACACTCTCAAAGTTGGACATTTTCAACTGAAAAAAGCAAAAGTTGATACGTTTTTGTCCGGTACTGTATCTTCTAATTTATGTTACCTGTTGATCAATCAGAGGGCCAACAATCCCATTTCGCAGTTGAACTCGAGGGATGATTTCGTTTCGTGGCTGAGCAGGAGCAACAAAATTGTTGAGTTGTTGAGCAGGAGCAACTGGGGCATTTATTTGTGGAGCAGGAACAGAACAATTCCGTTTTGCTGCTGAGCATGAGCATTGTCCCGGTTGAAGAATATCAGCATGATTGTCTACTCCTGGTTTTGCTGAAATTTGTTTGGAGTTATTTCGTCTGAACTACAATTATTTTTAAAAACTAACATTTTGTGATCTCTGTCTCCGTTCATTTTCCTTTTGCACCATCCTTTGAGTTCTTATCGTTCTCCATGTGACATTCTGAAATTGCAAATTAAAGAATACAACCAGAAAATTATGAAAATGTCACTTTTAGAGCTGTAAAACTTTGAAAATTCGAAAAGATTCTGGAATAACCAGGACAAAAATGTATTTTTTAAGTATTCTAGATGGTTTTAAAAAGTAACCTATCAAAAATTATTGATAAACTAACCCTGGGTGGTCCAATAACAATGACTTCGCCTTATTTGTCCGACATCTTACCCGATTCTTCGTGGAAAGGTTGTTCTGAGAAAAAACTAATTATTTTTTCATTTTTTTTTAAAATATTAGTTACTAACCTTAGTCCTATCCATCGACGACTTCAAAACAAGGAATAAAAACTAGATTTCAATAAAAATAGGAAGAATACATTCAGCGGCCAACCAGAAGGCTACATAGGGGAAAAATGAAAATGATAGTCAGAAAGCAAACGGACGACGAGAGGAGAGAGTGTGCTCTCATGAAGAGACGCAGACACATTTATCGCTATGCAACGCCACGACACTCTTTTTTTTCTTTCTATGTATTATTCTATATCTAGTCGAGAGTGTGGTCTCATGAAGAGACGCGGGCACATTTATAGCAGTGACACTCTTCATCCCTTCACTACAATTATAGTGAGGGAGATTAGTAAAAGCTTGATAATTCCAGGTGTAGATTTCAAAAATTGGAGAATTTGACACTGGAAATGAGTTTATCTCATCTTGCTGATTCGAAAGATACCGAGCATGATACATCTGGGGTGACGTTGGCGCGTTTTACCAGACATTTTGAAACCGGTACATTTGAGAAGCTTCATATTGTCTGATTTTTTCAAGATTGAGTTGCTTCATTTTTTGAAAATTAGAAAATTTTAATTAACTGTGAAAAATTTTAAACAATCTTCATAACAATGTTTAGACTATGGTGCAATCGTTGCAAGAAGTTGGAGCAGCTGGGGCAGCAGTCTTCTCCTCTTCGCACACCAATCTCTCCGTGTGGAGACAGTGATTGAGACTCTCGAAAAAGAGAAGGCTATCTCCAACATTGATAAATGCAGGCGTAGATTTCAAAATTAGAGAGTTTAAACTGGAAATGAGTTTATCTCATCTTGCTGATTTGAAAAATACCAAACATGACTATTCTGGCGTTTCTCAAAATCTCCTCGACTTCCGACGCCAACGTCGACCCAGCTAGGCCGTATTTGGTATTTTCAGAATCAACGAGACGAGGGGACTACATATCCAATAGCCAAATCTTGTAATTTCAGCCAAACCTCCATGGAATTATCACTTTTAGGACACAGTATAGGGTAGACTATCCTCCTCGCTGAAACAGTGGTGAATCACGAAATTTCGCAATTTCGCTAAATGTGTCTGCGTCTTCTAAATCACCATCTCTTGTCGAAAAGGCCTGTTTGCTTTCCGACTAGCGTTCTCATTTCTTCCCCTATGCAGCCTTATGGTATGGCCGCAAAATTTATTCTTCCTATTTTTATTGAATTCTAACTGATATTATTTCTTTTTTGGGGTATGGATGAGGGAAAGCAAGGTGAGTGTAATAGTTTATGAGAAATGAAAAATGAATTCATTTTTGAGAACGAGAACGGTCTAAAATCCCTGACTTTGAAAGTCTAAGCTTTTGAAACTAGTCTAACCATATTTAGCTCGTCAAGGGCTTTCAGAAAAGTACCCACAAGCCTTTGTAGGGTCCCACCATGAAAACTACAGTACCTCTATTTCCGGGTTACTGTAGTTTTCGTGGTGGGACCCAACTTGATTCAAACCATGACATGATTATACTTTTCTGAACCGCATTTTCACGCTGAATCCAATTACGCTATGAAAAATCCAAAAAAACACATCCCGACCAAAATGTTTGAATTTCAGATGCAATCCAAAACCGATCGCTCACTCTTCGCTTGAATTCGGCAAATGTGAAACAAACATGATGACCATTTGATCGAATAGAACGGATTTCCTGTCGATTGAGAAAGATTTATTGGATCGTATGGATAGAATGAACAATTTGTTCTGCATTTTGGAAGGAACTTGGGAAGGTTTGTAGAATAATGAAACTCACTAATTCACACAGTTTACTTTCAGATTCGATCTGACTGTCCCGTCTGCAAAACCAGTGTATTTTTCTGGTCCGACATCGTCAAAATCGTGCTCAAGTTGTCTTCAGAAGCGGAATTCGAGAACCGTCTTAGCACCAAATTGATTTCTCAACTGCTTTGGGTGCAATCGAAGAATTGGATAATGTTCAATCGGATTCTGGATCACCATTCGAAACACCGGACACAATCAAGCTGAAGCAAATGAATGCCGTCGATCGAATTCAGTACAGAACGGAGAGACTCCAGGAAATCGAAATGTCCACTGACAACGATACGATTCGTTTAAGCAATGCACTTCGGTGAGGATGGAGACGGGTGTTTATGGAAGCAAAAATAGGGAATTGTTCTGCCGAATGGGGAGATGGATGCAAACGATGTCGAGTACGACGAAACAGAGCTATACTGCCATGACGACAGCAGGAACTTCTTCGTATAATTTTAATTCTAATTGGTATATTATTTCATCATAATTGTTACCTCTCATCTCCACCAATTTTTATGCATTGTTTCGGTTTTTTATACTCCCAGTTAGCAAAGTGTGATTTAATTCTGAATATTGTTTAACGAATAAATGAAGTTCATAAAATAAGGCTAATTATGTTTTGATTTTCTAGAAAGATTAACCTCTAAGGCTATACATACAGCTAAAACAAATATACTCTAATAAACCGGAATCTCTAATTGACAGGCAGAGAAAACGGAAAAATATTTTTGAATTAGTCATCACAATTTTGCTGTTTGTTTACTTCCGATGTTTTGATCACTATTTCGCAATGGAAATTGTTTTTCTTTTTTCATTTTTTATTCATTCACTACTTCAGATTGAAAAATCAAAAATCGAAAAATGCGAAACAAAAACAACTTTTGGTTGTTACTTATTTCAAGACGTCATCGCATCCTTTGGTGAGATGGTAGACATCCGGACATCCGGACAGACAGATAGAAACTGAAAAATCATGTTTTCTTCTCAAAAATTCGACTTTTTCTGCGTTTTCACAAGGGTTTTGGACATCTGGACGCTCTGGACACACACAGAGACATTGAGAATGATTTTAAGGAATCATGTTTTTCCGCAAAAG
Source organism: Caenorhabditis latens (assembly GCA_002259235.3). Classification (NCBI taxonomy): domain Eukaryota; kingdom Metazoa; phylum Nematoda; class Chromadorea; order Rhabditida; family Rhabditidae; genus Caenorhabditis; species Caenorhabditis latens. The sequence goes on from CM056095.1 coordinate 16,370,219, forward strand.
TCGTATTTTTGCGTTTTTACAAAGGGTTTGGACATCTGGACGCTATCAACCCACAGGCCGACAGCCGAACGAATGGATCTACAAGCATACATAAATGGTGGTCATCCGGACATCCGGACATCCGGACACACAGACAGAAATTTCGTTTTTATTGAAATAAAGGGAAATATAAAAAATCTGTATTTTTTAAACATAATTTTGATGAAATTATGCTCCGAGAGCTTCAGGCTGCGACGGTCGATGCCAAACGTCGCTGACTCCTAGTATTGCTGACACTGTCCCCTAAAGAACGACTCTGTGTCACTCTGATCTGAAAGAAAATTATCCATTTGAAAAAAAAATTCCCATCTATTTTCCTTACTGTATTTTCAGGTTTCTTGAAATTACTGATAACTGGAAGGAACGTGGCGACCACTGCATTCATGTATTGTGTCGAGATAGCCAAACTAATAAAACAGTGAGACATTGTGTTCAGCGAAACGAAAATGTCAAAAATCGGTTTGCAGTTGAGTAGAATACCTCTGTAAAACTTGATTTTTAGTGTAAATTTTTTGAGTTTTGCACTAACAATACAGATGCGTACTCCCTGCTACCAGCTAGAATTAGAAAAAGGAAATAAGTGGTTCCATATGGTGATTCTGCTATAATTGATGCGATTGTCATGAAAATGATAACTTTAGTCGTGTTGTCGAGTTTCGATCTGGAAAAAAAATTCAAGAAATTTTTGTCATTTTGGTAAAAAAAACCTAAAAAAATGAGTAAAAATTGAGAAAGTTGGAATATTTTGAATCTTTGAAAAAATCAAAAATTTTCAAAATTTTCCAACTTTATCAATTTTTACTCAATTTTCGAGATGTTTATACCAAAATGATGCAAATTTTATGCATTTTTCAAATAAATAAGATTCTAAAAGATTAGTACCACTATCTGAAAAGTTAAGAAAATTTGCGGCATTTTGGTATTAAAATCGGGTAAAAATTGAGAAAAAGTTGAGAAAGTTGGACAATTGTTACTTTTTCAAACATTCAAAAATTTCTAACTTCCGATTTAAGTCAATTTCACACTGTTTCCTGTGATTTTCAGCTCAAATGAAGGTTTAAAAAAAGTTAAAATGGTTGAAGGCGGAATGCGGAATGCGGAATTCAACTCAACCCCTGTTCTAGAAGTTTTTGGATCCAACAAAAACGAGAACGGTCAAAAATTCCAGACCTTGAAAATCTGAGCTTTTGAAACTAGTCTAGTCTTATTCAGCTCATCAAGACCTTTCAGAAAAATACCCACAAGCTTAGGTCCTGACAAACTTGGGTCCCACCACGAAAACTACAGTACCTCTATTTCCGGGTTACTGTAGTTTTCGTGGTGAGACCCAACATGTTTCAAATCATGGCATGATTATACTTTTCCGAACCACATTTTCACGCTGAATCCGATTCCGCTATTAAAAATCCGAAAAAATCACACCAATAAATCAATTGAAAATGGGAAAAAATTCCACCCGCAAAAGTGCGTTCACAAAATCATAGATCGGCTTGTCCAACAACTTCAATTTAAAATCTTCGTCCATTTTGAATTCATAGTAAACGACAGTGTAGTTTTCAGGGTAACCACATCTAAATTTTTTAGATATATGTGCATATTTTGAAAGATTCCTGCTCCTCACAACTTACACTTCTTCAAATTCCCAATCATTTGGTGTCAATTTGAGTTGAATCCGATAGAAAAACTCTAATAAGAAAAGCGGTAAGAAAACTGCAAGTAAAGTTTTTAAGCCTGCATTTTGGGTGGATAACGAATCGAATTTCGAGTCAAGAGCATTCCGAATAATAATCAATCGATATAACGCTACCGCTAGCCAAGCGGACGTCACTCGAGCAACATTATCAAGAATTTTGGAGAGCATTTCACAAATTCTGAATGTGACACTGAGTGGGCCATAGCAGGAATATAACATTATAAGTTTAATACTTGCATAACTCGCTTCAAATTTAGTTTTATGAACTGAAAAATATACCAAAATGTAGATCTCGGCAAGTTCTATATCCATGGCTTACTAAAAGCCGGGAAATGGAGCCTGACGGCCCGAAAGTTGCCCAAAAATCCAAACTACAGTGACCAAGTTACACTGACGAACAGTTGGCTCAGGCTGAAAATAGGAGGTGAAAACGAGTCAAAGGTGCGCCAGATAACAGAATTTTTGATAAAACGTGGGATCTGAGTGCCAGAACTCGGTCTAGTAGTCAAAAATGCGAGAAAAATGAGAAAATTTCAGCAATTAAATCTGAAAATCTAAAAAATGTTTTAAAGCTCAACTTTTTTCTTAAGATCGCGTCAAAGGTGCGCTAGATAGTTCAAATTCCTCAATTTTGATCTTAATAGACAAACGCGGATTAGGTGACCAAATAATAGATAAAATGTTCAAAATTCAAAAAAAATTCAGCGCCAAAAAATCATAAAAACTGAACATTTCTCAAAAACGCGTCAGAGGTGCGCCAGACACAAAAAAAATAGAAAAAACTTAAATTTTAAAGATATTTTTCTGAAATTTTGAAAAATTAAATATTTTGCGGACTCTAGACTAACATGTGAGTTTCGGCGAGCAATCTAAAATTTTACTTATTTTCAGTGTCTGGCGCACCTTTGACGCGTTTTTGAAAAATTCTGATATTTTTTTAGTTTTTCAGATTTTTGGGCTGAAATTTTTTTGAAATTTCTTCATTTTATCTATTTTTGGTCATCAAATCCCTCTTTGTCTAATAAGGTAAAGTTTGGGAAATTTGAACTACCTGGCGCACCTCTGACGCGTTTTTGAGTAAAAAAACGAGCTTTGAAAACAATTTTTTAGATTTTCAGATTTTTGTGCTAAAATTTCACCGTATTTTCTCGCATTTTCGACTACCAGACCGAGTTCTGACACACTCATCCCACATTTCATCAAACTTTCCTGTATCTGGCGCACCTTTGACGCATTTTCCAACTCCTATTTTCAGCCCCTCCTCCCTGTTTGTCAGTGTAATTTGGTCACTGTAGTTTGGATTTTTTCAAATTTTTCAATAGCGGAATTGAATTCAGCGTGAAAATGCGGTTCAGAAAAGTATAACCATGCCACGATTTGAAGCAAGTTGGGTCCCGACATAAAAACTACAGTAACCCGGCTTACTGTAGTTTTTGTGGTGGGACCCTACAAAGGCTTGTGGTTACTTTTCTGAAAGCTCTTGACGAGCTGAATAAGACTAGACTAGTTTCGAAAGCTAGATCATGGATATAGAACTCGCAAAGATCTATGTACATTTCGGTATATTTTTAGTGCATAAAACTCAGATTGAAGCAAGTTCGGCCCGGTTTCCAAGACCAATAAAAATGACGTACCAGTCAGGCTCATCCATCTGAAACTTCTCATATACATAAATCGTTGTCCATACAAAATTCCATAGCAACACTCCCATACACACCATATCACATACCGCTATTCCAGTCATCAGCACATTTATACAATTAGAACGCATCGATTTCCGAGTGAGTATCAGAATATGAAACGCGTTTACCAGTAGACTGATGTCTGCTATTATATGACTACGGTTGTAGATATAGGATATAATTACAGAGAATGTGTTGGGTTCGGAGTTCATGTTAAAGAAATAGAGAAGTCAAATTTGAAAATGAAAAGAAAAGAAAGTCAAGTTAGTCATGGAATAAGTGAGGGACAGGTGAAAAAAATATGTGATTTTTGTTCATCGGGGGGTGTCTGGTTTATTTTTATTTAATTTAATAATATAAGTGAACAGTTTTTCAGGTTTCTTTGCAGCATGTTTCATTAAAAGTGATGACAACTGTAAAGCCGTTTATCAAAGGTTTTGGAATGAAAATAATAACTTGTTTTTCGATCTGGAAAAATATTCTGTTACGTTAAAGTTTATCAAACTTTTTTTGTTGTAAAAAGCCCCGAAAAATGTTAAATTTCGTTTTTTTTTCAAGAATTGAGTGAAAATTGAAAAAGTTGAGAATTTTGAAAATTTCTGACTTTTTCAAAAATTCAACATTTCAATTTTTGAGATTTTATACCAAAATGACGCAAATTTCTTGAATTTTAAAAATAAATCAAACGATTCCAAAAGGTAGGTTCCACAATTTGAAAAACAGAAAATTTACGTCATTTTGGTATAAAAACCTCAAAAAATGTGTGAAAATTGAGAAAGTTGGAAAATTTTTATTTTTTCAAAAATTATAATTTTCCGTATTCAGTCGATTTCAAAGCAATTTCTGCGATTGTCAGCTCATATGAATGTTTTAAAAATGTTAAGATGGTGAAAGGCGGACGGCGGAAGACGGAATTCCGTTTTTGGATCCAACATCAGAAACAAATACTGTCTAAATTCTTGACCTTGAACATCTGGGCTTTTCAAACTAGTCTAGCCTTATTCAGCTAGTCAAGAGCTTGCAGAAAAGTACCCACACGCCTTTGTAGGGTCCCACCACGAAAACTACAGTACCTCTGTTTCCGAGTTACTGTAGTTTTCGTGGCGGGACCCAACTTACTTCAAATCATGACATGATTATACTTTTCTGAACCGCATTTTTACGCTGAATCCGATTCCGCTATTTAAAATCCAAAAACATCACAATCAGACTAAAATTTTACATGATTTTTCACAATTTCAGGGAAACGGAACTTAATCGGCCCCTCTTCTTAAATCGCGTAAGTATGAGCGTGCCGATTTGGAGTGGGCGGAGTTTGTTCAAAAAAAATGTCCATAAAAACGTCCGCACTCATTTTTCTTAATAACTCTCTTTGTTCTCAACTTTTTCAAAAAATTCTTTTTGATGGTGATACAGAAACTTGGGGCGCCGGTGGCGACTTGCAAAGGGTGGGTTTGGAGCATTAGCAAAAAAGTTATGAGCACAAAAGTAAGAGCAACTTTTTTCACTCAAAAAAATGGCTTGAGAAATTCACGATTTTTGCCTTTTCCTGCTTCGTACGGCGCCAGTTTTGAACAGTTCGGGGGGATATTCTGGACTTAAGATCTTTGAAGATCTGGCTATCGAGACATGTAAAAATTATCTGAAAATCTGGAAAAATATGATTTATGGCCATAAAAGAAAGGGAACTACTTTTTTTCCCGAATTTTTTACTTTCCTCTCGATATCTCGAGTTGTACTGAATCGAGAGCTTTGAAATTTGGTACAGTCATGTAACTTGGCATGGAGAAGATGACTAAAAAAACAGATTTCAAATTGGAAATGATGCATTTGAGTTATACTCAAAAAACAGTCGAAAAATGAGCAAATATCGATCCATCCCCCTTTTTCCGCCCAAAACTTTGACCGGCTGTAACTCGCTCTGCTTTGAGAAATTTGAGGATCCGAAAAAAGGAAATGCTTAGAAAAAAATCTCTATCGAACCATGTAAAATTCAATATACTTTTAGTTGGTAAAGCTTTCAGGAAACCGGATTTTGTGGTTTTCGGGGATTTTCGGTCATTGAGGATTTCTTCCATTCGCTGTTCTGGGCACTGGATTCACTGAATCGCTCTGAATTTTTGGCACCGATCTAAACTTTTCGAGATCTAATGGAACTAAAAAGTCCGATCAAAAAATATTGAATCCGGACGATTCTGTGGAGAAACCTGAATCTCCACTGACATTTCTTTCGAATACACTGACCATTTTGTCACTGTACTTGTCACTGTACAGCTGCGAGATGCCTCCTTTTTTCTTTTCCCTCCATATCCACGTTTCTCTGTCTATCAGTGGCGCAGTGGTTGTGTGCGGGGGTGAGAATCGATGGGGTGGGGGTTCGGAACCAACTGGTAATTTTATCTTTTTTCTTTTTCGTATGAACTTCCTATTAACACGGCACGCTTCTTACAATCGCGCTCTACCGAAACTAAAGGAAATAGTGTGCGAAGTTGGGAGAGTCAGAATAAAAAAGACATTTTTCAAGGGCATTTAGGTGGAACGCTGTTGTAAAAACTGTGCCGAGCTGATAAAAGATTGTAATTTCGGATCGAAGACGGGAAAAAGAGGGTCAGGCGGTGTCATTATTTTGAACTCAGAAGCTGGATATTCTTATATTCCTTAGAGTCGGGCAAGCAAACTTATGAATACAAAACTTGCTAAGCACCGCGCACGAGGCGCAGCCGAGTACTGCGGAGCCCGCCGGGAGGCGGGGGACGCTAGTCCAGAGGCATTTAAATCAAGCATTAATAAAAAAAAGTTTGTATGCTAAAAATTATTTATTTTAAAAAAAAATGGAATTAGACGAATGGCAAGGCGTCGAAATGAAGGGGAGTTCCGTCACCATCAGCATGTTCTTTCAGCTCACGATGGTTCGGTTTTCTGAATATTTTAAAGTTACAAGATTACTAAAAACCGTAATAACTCACTCATTGAGTTTTTCCTTGAACGAGAAATCGTACTTGAATGCCATCAGTTTCAATCGGAGTTTGAAGACGGAAGAGTGTGATATTTTCTACATGAAAGATAAATTTTCAAGTCAAAATCAAATCGAACACACAGACAGACACGTTTGGCTCGAAAAATAGCGATTTTCAACTTGAAAAGATCCATTTTTACTGATTTCCTGAGATTTCTACTCGAAAATCTAAATTCTAGACTAATTTTCTACTTGGAAAATCCCATTTGGAGTGAAGATGGACATCCGGACACCCGGTTTTGAAACCATCAGAAACGAGAACGGTCTAAAATTCCAGTCGTTGGAATTCTGAGCTTTTGAAACTAGTCTAGCTTTATTCAGCTCGTTAAGAGCTTTCAGAAAAGTACCCACAAGCCTAGGTTGGGTCCCACCACGAAAACTACAGTACCCCGGGGTACGGTAGTTTTTGTGTCAAAAGGTGAACGAACGACTCAAAATGTATACTCAAACATCAGTGTCAAAAGTTTTATTTCCCCGATTTATTCCCATTTTTTATTCTTCCATTTTATTCTAACTTTTTTCTCGATGTTTTATTACTTTTCTGTTGTTGGTCGTTTTCAAAGGAACATAGCGAAATTGAAGAATATGTTGTGAAAAACCAAGAAAATTTTTGGTCGGGTGTCATTTTTTCAAGTTTTTCATAGCGTAATTGGCCTCAGCGTAAAAATGCGGTTCAGAAAAGTATAATCATGCCACCATTTGAAACAAGTTGGGTCCCGACACGAAACTACCGTACCCCGGCTTACTGTAGTTTTTGTGGTGGGACCCTACATAGGCATGTGGGTACTTTTCTGAAAACTCTTGACGAGCTGAATACGGCTAGACTAGTTTCAGAAGCTCTGATTTTTCTGATCTGGAATTTTAGACGCTCTCGTTTCTGTTGGATCCAAAACCACCAAACATGTCCGTCATCACTCAAAATGGAAGTTTACGGGTCGACAATTTGCTTAGAATTTGGATTTTCAAATAGAAATCAGTGGAAAAACGACGTAAAATGGATCTTTTAAGGTTGAAAATCGCTATTTTCAAGCCACACATGTCTGTCTGTGAGCCCGGATGTCTGAAATTCAAAAGCAGCATAAGCTTTTACAGTGAAAATTGGGGTTTTTGGTCGAAAATCGGTCAAAAGTGGTCCTTTTCAGTTAAAAAGGGTATTCTGGGTGTCCGGATGTCCTCTAAATTGAGAAATGACCATAAATTTGGAGATTCAGAGGTACTTTTATGGAGTTTTTCAGTAAAAACTGATCAAAATCTGGTCCGCTTAAAAATTCGATGACTCACCTCATTTTTTACAACACAATATGTACAAAAATAAATCTAGAATTTCAGAAAAATAAAAAGAATATTTTGGGGACCACCATTCCGATAGACGGTCAAAGAAGAAAGATTCTGAGTTTTCAGCCGAACTGCATCTGAAAAAGGGAGAATGAAAAGGAACAGCGATCGTCCTATTTATATGTTTTTTCGTTTGTCTCTGTTCGTCTGTCGTCTCTCAACAATAAATATTTCAGAAAAAATAGTAAGAGACGGTAGAGAAATTGACATGAAGCACCGATGAAGCAGTTTTTCGTGTTGTTTGCAAACTGTTCCCTGTGAAATAGTGTAGGTCATGGAGAGACGACAGACAAACAGACAAACAAATATAACTATGAGAATCCCTGTTCCTTTTCATTCCCCTTTTTTTCTGATGCAATTTGGCTGAAAATTCAGAATCCGTCTCTTATTCGACTGCCTACCGGAATGCGTGGTCCCCCTAATTATCTTCTTATTTTTCTGGAATTCTCGAATGATTTTTGTACATACTGTGTTGTGAGAAATAAGGTGAGTCATCATATTTTTAGCGGATTTTCTAGAATTTTGACCAGTTTTTGCTGAAAAACTCCTCAAAAGTACTTCTGAATCAGGGCTGGGCAAATTATTTGTTTGATTATTTGAATTACTTGAAATTTGAGGTAAAAGTCAAATAAATTGTTTCAAATATTTATTTGAACTTATATTTCAAACAAATTGTTTGACCAAATAATGTTTGACAAATTCATATCAAATAAAATTATTTGACCAAATTATTTGAAACTTTTCAAATAATTTGAAATCCATTTCTGTGTATCATTTATGATAGGTTTTTAATCCAAACTGCCAAAATGTTAGGTAAAATAATTAATTCCAGCTTGAGAAAGTCTTTCAGGACGGAACATTTTGCAAAAAAAGTATTTTTTATTAGTTTCTAAGTATTTAAAAAAAATGGTTTACTGTTTTTTGTTCTGTTTAGTGCTCTTGTTGACGATAAAAGTATTTTTTCAGTTGTTTGAAATTATTTGAAATTATTTGATTATTTGAGAAAAAATTTCAAATAATGTTTGGCCAAATAAATTATTTGAAATAAAATTCAAATATTATTTGATCAAATAAATTTTTTGGAAAAAATTTTCAAACATTATTTGGTCAAACAATTTATTTGACTTCTCAAACAATGCCCAGCCCTGTTCTGAATCTCCATATTTGTGGTCATTTCTCAATTTAGAGGACATCCGGACAGCCAGACTACCCATTCTACGTAGAAACGGTCAATTTTTGACCAATTTTGGCAGGTTTTTGACCAAAAATCTCAATTTTCACTGTAGAGTTTTTGAAGTTCGGACATCCGGACGCCCAGACAGACATATTTTGATTTGGAAAGCCTATTTTTGGCGGATTTTCCATCGAAAAACCACAATTTTTCTCAAATCAACTTGAAACCTTCTTGTTTGTCTTCATTAGGACATCCGGACATCTCAGACACACAGACAGACATGCTTGGCTCAAAATATAGCCTATTTCAACCAGAAATATCAATTTCTCATCGATTTTATTGATTTCTACTGCTTTTTAATTAAAAATCTAAATTCTAAGCAAATTTTTGACCAGGAGACTCCCATTTTGAGTGACGATGGAGATCCGGGCACCCGGACGTCACCAGAAACGAGAACGGTCTAAAATTCGAGACTTTGTAAATCTGAGTTCTTGAAACTAGTCTTCGTTGAGAGCTTTCAGAAAAGTACCCACACGCCTTTGTAGGATCCCACCACGAAAACTACAGTACCCCATGAAAACGGGCTACGGTAGTTTTCGTGGTGGGACCCAACTTGCTTCAAATCATGGCATGATTATACTTTTCTGAACCGCATTTTTACGCTGAATCCAATTCCGCTATTAAAAATTCGAAAAAATCCTACCTCGACCAAATTTTTTCATGACTTTTTACAAATTCAGGAAAAGCTGACAAGATTCATATGCTCATCTTCACTCTACTAAAAGATACGGCGACTCAATTGCTGCGAATTATTTGATATCAAAAATAGAATCTCAGTGATTGACGTAGAAGTCTGTCTCGGAGAAAACCTAATGGAACTTGCAAAAATCCCAAAGGTAGTCCAGCTAGAGAGATATAACTATGTACATAATTTTGACAATTTCAGTGCCTGGTCTGGTGAAAACTGACAGAGGATGTATTAGACAACATTGGGTCAGCATAGTATGGGTTAAAGTGTGATAATAGCCAGTTGATCATTTTCCAAGTAAGATACCAGGTATGTCGAATTCCGGATGGGGAATACAAAATGTCTTTGGACAGAAACGGGACATTGGGAGACCTAAGACAAAAATGAGTTTCATATTAGTAATCTACGTCAAATTTCCAAAATTTCGAGCCCCATATTGGCTATATTCAGTAAAGTTTGATTTTTGTTCCCTGGGTGGTCTAAAATATGGACCGATGTCTGAAAATCTCAGAATATAGCCGATATGGGGCTCAAATTTTTGGAAATGTTACAGAGATTACGAATATTTGACTCATTTTTATCTCAGGTGTCTCAAATGTCCCATTTGTCTCAAAAGTGTAACTTTTTTTTTAAATTTACGTTTCAAGAATTTGCTGTACCCACTCAACGATTTAAAATTCAAGGTCAAACTGTGAAAAATTTATTAAATTAATTTATAGGTACTCCTGAACAAAATCATCTCCGAACTTCATGTGGAACGACGGGTTATTGTAATTTCAATTCTACAAGCAGATCACCAATATATAAATTATCCAAGCTTACAATCTTCATGTATAACTTTGTTTCTTATTTTCCAATTTTAACGAATAAACACAAGAATATTATTTTCCACTCGAAATTGTACAGTTTTCTATTCATAAAAAATAGGGAGAATGTTTGACATAAATCACCGAATTAATATTTATGGCAGCAGTTTTTCGGGTGTTTGCAAACCGGTTACCTGTGAAATAGTGTATGTTATGGAGAGACGACAGACAAACAGAAAAACGAATTAAAATCGGAGAATCGCCTTTCCGTTCCATTTCATTCCTCTTTTTTGGATGCGATGTGAACTATTCTCGCCTTGTATTTTCCTGATTTTTTGACTGCCTACCGGAATGGCTGGTCCCCCCAATTGTCTTCTTATTTTTATTGAATTCTAGAATGATTTATGTACATATTTTGCAGTGAGAAATGAATGAGGTGAGTCATCAAAATTTTAAGAGGAAGGAATTCTGAGCTTTTGAAACTAGTCCAGTCTTAGTCAGCTCGTCGAGAGCTTTCAGAAAAGTACCCACAAGCCTTTGTAGGGTCCCATCACGAAATCTACAGTACCTCTATTTCCGGGTTACTGTTGTTTTCGTGTCGGGACCCAACTTGCTTCAAATCGTGGCATGGTTATACTTTTCTGAACCGCATTTTTATGCTGAATCCGATTCCGCTATGGAAAATCCGAAAAAATCACACCAGGACCAAAATTTTTCATGATTTTCCACAAATTCAGGGAAACGCGCAGAAATTGTATTAATTGAAGACGTGAAACATTGATAGAGCTCACTGAAAAAAACGAAACACAGATCCGTACCCAAAATTTTCAAAATTCGGTCAAAATTAGAAAAAAAGAAGAAAAAGAAGTGGAAACCAAAACATAATCGTTTCAGTTTCCTCCTCAACTTGGCACAGGACATACCATATGTCTGCTTCTACGACTATGCCTTAAGGAATAATCGGGATTGTCTGTAAGTGTAGTGACTTGTAGATACGTTCCAAAACTATCTGAAAATTTATTTCCAGCTCAAAAAAGTATGTCTGGAGGTCGTGCGCTCGTTTCCAATGCAATCCAGCCACGTCATCCCACAAATTTGTTTACGATGAGCAAAATTCCATCGGCTCCAATGTTGGTGACCCGGAACTATAGATAGTAAGTGATTTATTGTATTGGTAACTGTGGAGACGGGGATTTGAATGGCTGGTGAGGCCCGCACCGTCACACCATAGAAAGCGGATTGGGTGGAAAGGTTCCAGAGAATTCTCGTGTTAGACGAGACTGTGCGTCGATAGAATTGTGGTGGTTCAGTGGTTCAGTGGTTTAAGAATAGAATTTCAGTGAATAACTGGTTTATTTAGTAAACCATAGCTGGGGAACACGATAATAGAGAGCGGTGAGCGAGTCACCGTCCCATAGGTGGGGAATATGTGAGAAGTGAGTAAAAAGCAAGAGCGAAACGATAGAAGAGAGTTTCGCGGGCAAATTATAATTGTTCTGGAAGAATCCCGGTCGTTTCGCGCCAAGCTGCCGATATTTGAACTTTGTCCAGTGGAGCGCGGTTGCATTATCGCTTCCAATCGCGAGTAGTCGATTGGAGGCGATTTCCGGAGGATTTTCCATTGATTTGAGCGAGAAGCTGGGGAAGTTGAACACACAATATATTGACAGAATTTATAGAGTAAATTCTGGCCATAAAACTAATCTCTTCGATTAGAATAAAGCGCGAATTACCCAAAGTTGATGAGCAGAAAGGTCGCGTTAATAACGACCCAGTTATGGGCGCGACATTCCGGGGGCGGATGAACCTGCTTTCCGGTTGAAGATGAGGAAAGTAGGTTGAGAGCTAGGTTTGTCACACCATTGGGTTTTGACACATCAATTGGGGTTTGATATTGTTATGTAAAACCTCCTTTGTTCTTGCTGGGTGTTGACGTTTTTGCGGTTTTTGATAAGAAACTCTTCGTTTCTAGAGTTACGTGGCAGTGATCATTGTGGGACTTTGATAATTAGCGTTTGATCGAGTTAATTGAGGAACAGTTGACAGCGACAAGCATTAGTAGACGAACAGCTGGGGGGTTGGGCGAATCTGCATCAACAGATGGAGGGTTGATCATCTTTTCCGTTGCGCAGTTGTTCTTCCAACTCCTCGTCGTCTTCGTAGTCCACCGTCTCTGTGATTCTGACTCGGATCTTCTCCTTGTCTTCGACCTGAGGGCAGTGGGCCGTGTAGTGCCGCTTGTAGCAGTTGAAACAGCTGAACCTCGATCTGCAGTCGCTGACGCTATGTTGGTCCGAGAGACAGTTGAAGCACAGCATCTTGTTAGCCACCGCTCTCATCTTCGTTCCTACTGGAAGAGTGCATTCGTTGGCCCCATGATTTCCTGACTCGCAATACTTGCATGGGACCACTTTCCCCGGTGGCACGAATCTGCGTTTCTTTTCCTGTCTCTGCTTTTGGCATGGTCTCTTGCGCTGGGGTTGTTGGTACTCCTCGGTATGAACTGCGACGCATGCGGTAATCCTTGTGAAACTCCGAGTATGTCACTTGACCGAAGCCTCTTTCTTTCCGAATACCTTTCAACAGGTGCGGTATCGTCACGGCCGATTCCATCAACTCTCTTCGAATTGAGGAATCCGCTATGTTGAAGTTGCACTTGTAGCAATTCGACTGCGTTTCCGATCTTGGTGATTGCTGCCTCAATTGCTGACAGTCTTCTGGCGTTGTTGAAGTCGTTGTCTTTCACCGACTTTTCCAACTCTTTCAGAGCTCTTCCGGTAGCTTCCTGTGTTTTCTCCATAGCTGCCATTCGACTGACGAATCCGTCTTCGAACACTTTGCGTGCTGACTTGTCGGAATCGATGCTGGAGCTTCTCTGATCCCGGTCCGTTCCCCCATCGTTGTACTCTGAGTTGAGGGAGTGTTCCAACCTACCCAGTACAGACGTGAAAGCCATTACGGTGCCGATATCGTTGAGTCTCTTCGACCCGCTCATAGTATCGGTTGCTGGTGTATTGGCTGTAGTTCCTCCGGTACTGGTGATCGGGAGAGGCGTGCTGTCCGGTACTGTCACTCTCACTGGGTGAACAGGTAGTGCTGGGGACAGGTGGTTTGATAGTCTTTGACTGATCTTCTCAATCGTGGACCTGACCCGTTCCGAGACACCCGCGTGGTTGATCAGCTGGAGATGAGCTTTTATTTCCTCTCGGATTCCGTCCAGTCTTTCCTGAGTTTCATCTCCTTCGCCAACGGAATGACGACGATCGGCTTCGAGCTGTTCCAGTCCGGTAAGCTTGTCCTTGAGAGTCTTCAGCTTCATTGCTAGAATGTCGCTTTTCAGCCCTCTCGTGTCCCACTCCAGAAGGGTGTCCGCCTCTTTGCGTTCGTCATCGGCTTTTTTCACCGTTTTTGTTGCTCTTTGGCGAAATCCTTTCAGGAAGTCCATCGTTAAGCTGGGGAATTGCTGATCCAAGTTCTGCAATGAAGACCCGCTTTAGTTAGTGGATGAAACGAGCAAGCGTTTAAGACGTTGGGCGATAACGAATGATTGACGACAGAAAATAGAAATGAAAACAGTGTTTGCTCGAAAACGAAATGAGCTCGTAGTGATCCGTCCTCCATCGTTTGCATCGCTCTCGCGATTTCATCCTCTGTACGTAGCATCATCTTGGGGTGATGTCACGATATGGTTGGACCGAGACTTCTGTCGGCCTGTTGCGAGTCTGCCTCACGAACTCTCCGTTCGTGGACTCGTCTGCTCTCCTTGCTGTTGTTGGTAGGTAGCGTGTCTTGTTTGTTGGAGCCTCTTCCTGTCTGGACGTCCGTCCTATACAGGAGTCTTCAACTTCGAGCTCTGACTTCCTAGCTGGGCATCCGAAAGCAAATGTTGACCAAAATGGAGCGTATGCTGGGAAATGAAGCGCTGGGGAGGAGGGTCGTTGCTGTTCCTCGCTCTTCTTGTTGGTTCGTTCTTTGACCATCGTGGAGTGTCTGACCAGGTACTTGTTGAGAGATTCGCGCTCTGGTTCGGTTGCGTGGTCCCTGGCTCCACCTCTTCGGTGATTCCATACTCTTTAGGAGAGTGGTTGTTCCATGTGGATTCTTTCCTCCCTGTCTGGGTGAAAGACGTGTGGAACTCCTTATGAGCTGGTTGACGAGCATCTTCTCGTGGTTGTCCTCTTGCTTCTCATCGGAGTGTGGATTGCTTCATTGCTTCAGCTCTCGCTTGATCTCGGTGGCTTTGTCGGTGAGATGACCGATCTACGAGATGATCCTCCTCCTCTTCGACAGATACGATGAGCTGTGTGCGAGTTTTTTAGGCCACTTTGGCGCTTTGTCCTCCGATTGGTTCTTGGCCTTGTCGGAATCGTCTTCTGATTCTGACGAAGTATCATCTGTCTTTGATTCCGAACCGGTCCAACTAGTTGCTGACTTGTCCAGCTGGGGGTGTGGATATCTTCTTGCTCTTCTTATTCTTGTTGGTAAACACAGCTGTGCTGGGGGTCCCTGTCCTGGAGTTTCAGCACGTTGCTATTGGCTGTTTTCTTGGAGCAAGCTATGTCGAGCAGTGTATATGGTCTTCAGCTGTTTGAAGAGAAAAATTATCAGCTCTTCGCTGTTTTCCCTGATTTGAGCGCTTGCTGAAAGCATTCCTCCTTCTCCTTGAGCCAGGGCAAGTCTGTTCACACAGTCAGACCTGCTGGAGGAGTCGAAGTTCACGACGTTGAGAAGAGCCGACGAGGGAATGAGGGAACAGCGAAGTTTCATCATAGCAAATCGGCAGAGAGTTCCAGGCGGGAATCATTGTCCAGACGTCCTCCTTGACTGTCTCCAAGTGGTGATGACTGATGGGTTGGTGACTCGATTGGAGAAGTTTTATTGCAATTTGTTTGTGGATCAATCGAACTGAATTTGATCTGTTCGATGTTCCGATCCATGTTAGCTTGTCGAATTTATCTGTGGGGCGGTTGATTAGCAGGAAAGGATATTGATTCTTTCCTTTTTCCCGCAGCCGCCAAACATCTTGCTCCGAATTGCAATAATTACTGCCTATCGAATCCTCAATATTTGTCCCTCTTTGAGAAGAATTTGAAGATTTTCAAGATCAGAACTTGTAACTCTCCTTGTAGTTTTCGTGATCCGATTTGCTTGAGATTCCGAGGTTTCAGCTCGTTGACGATTCAAGAATTGCTCCCTCGGTTCGACTTGAAAGGAGCGGATCAAATGGATTATATCCGAACATATCCAGTTTCTTCGCGTAGCTCTGACCATGTGCATGTGATTGGTGAGCTGAGCAAGATCGTCGCTGGGGAGGGGTGTGAGCAGCATCTGTTCTAGCAATCATCAGAGCCTCTCCGGCTCTGTTGTTTGCAAACGTTCGTGTTGACCACCTGATGGGATTCGTCTTCTCCGAGAGTTGCAGCTGTCTCTGGAATTCCTTGATTCTGGATGCTGGGGTCTCTTCGACCTTTGTCTTTGTCAGAATGAAGTGGATTCAGCTGTTCCTTCCGGAGCCTGCCAGTATCAGAGAAGATATTGTAGTAGTTGACGTGACGTTGTCTCATTTCCGTGTCCCCCACCAATTGAACAAGTAGGTGTCCTTTCGGTTTGCGACAAATGTTGTTGAGCTTTTCATGCTGGCTTGGGCAATGGATCGACTCTAGAGGCTAGGGCATGTGTATGAGCCACTGGATTGTAGGTCATTGCAGATTTCCTCCGTGCTGTATCAGATGGGAGACCCGATAAGGATCACATCTTCTGCTGCTGCTATCTTTGAGTTTCCTCATGAGTACGCATTTCATTGATCTTCTCAATGATCCGCTGTACTCTACCCATGTGATGTAGGATCCGTGACGCTTCGGATGAGCCACTATTTCCAGTCGAGTCGGTTTGTCTTGATTGCCCTCTCTTTGCTCCATGGCGTTGATATGTTCGAGGAAGGAAAGCTGGGGATGGTCAAGAGACTCTTCGTTCCTTCTGAAGATGAAAGATCCGTATTGTTAGTTTCCTTCGCTTTGTTTCGTGATTCCAGTTGTTGTGAAGATCGTATCTTCCTGTCCTCTTCGGACTGATACATATAAATGTTAATGTGATGAGTGTAGATAAAACTTGAGTTGCTGTGTGACAGCGTGTGTGAGTTGATTGTAGCTTGCAAGGTTGCTGAGCTTTGACGGAGATTTATGTGATGGGTTCCAACCCGTGTCGCGTGTTTGAAGGTTGCTCGTCTGTAGTTGCCTTGTGAAGGTTTTGATGAGTTTGATTTGGCATTTTGGTTGATGGTTGCTTGACCGTAGTTGCATTTTGTTTGATGGTTGCTTGACCGTAGTAGCATTTTGGTTGATGGTTGCTTGACCGTAGTTGCATTTTGGTTGATGGTTGCTTGACCGTAGTTGCACTTTGATAGGAGGCTGCAGGGACCCTATGAGCATTTTGAAAGGCGGCTGCTCAACCATAGGTGATCGTCCTTGTACTTGACTTAATTGGTGTAATCCTCCAGTCCGGTTCATCTGAGATGTTATCGAGGAGTGTTACTGGCCCTGTCCCGCGCGCTGGGTATTGACTAGTAGACTCGTCCTCTGCCTGATGAGCTGGGTCTGAATGACCTGTCGTCCTCGTTTCTTGAAGGAATCCTTGTCCTCGGTTTCCTTCTTTATCGTGGACGTATCCTTCTTCCTTTCCTCTATAAGTCGTTCCTAATACGATGGGGGCCACGTCGTATCCCACATTCTTCTCTTTCAGAAGTATGCTGGGGGTTGATCCGAACATTGACTCAGCAGCTCAAAAAGTTAGAAATTGAGCTATACGCTTCTCTTCGAAGGTTGCACTGAGCAAGTCCTTGCATGTTCCGTCTGGGTTGATTGTGTTTCCCACCCGTCGAACGTGCTGGGGGCGGGGGTGAAACATTCCAGATCCTTCGGCGCATCGTGCATTTCCATCCGGTTTCTTGGGAGTCCATAGAATCTCCATCCTCCTTTACGGTGTGGGTTCTTCGATGTCCCTAGCTGACCAGCTTGTGTGCAAAGGCATTTATGTTGTTTGGATTCCTCTTCGGAAGGAGACGCAGTTCGATCTCCGTCGAACATGCTGGGGGCGGGGGTGATTTCTCGGTTCCGCTCTTCGCGTAACCGATACATTTGCCCTTTCCTTGTCCATTGAAGACTCAGCTTCAGGTTAACTCTTCGAAAATTCCTTATACCTCTTCGGCATGCGGTACTGCTCGAATAAACGTTTATACGACGTTTTGGAGTGACTAGATAATGTGCTCCGGCTCACTTGATTGCGTGTGACCACCGTTGCTGGGGAAAGATCATCATCTAGCTTCACCACTCCTTGAATTGCGTTGTGTTGCCACCGTTCCTGTTGTTATTGGGATTTATTTGAGGAACACCCACTTCGACTTCCGATTGAACGGCTTTTGTGGCTTCTTCAGCCCCATTCCAGTAGCTGCCTTCTCGCGGCAGCTTCCGATCACTGTCTACTGCACCCGACTAATTCTCCTCTTCGGAGAATCTGTGCAGGCTCTTCTACACCTCTTTCATCGTTGTCGCTGACTCTGTTGGGCTTCGTCGTCTCCATCGCGTCCGACTTTGACTTCTTCCTTGTTGTCGATAGAGCATCGATCATCATGATGAGTTCCTGTGCTCTGCTCGGATGAAACAGTAGACAAGTGATTTGTATTTGATGCTTCCGTCCTTATCGCCAGCACAACGACTCTCTTCGAGCCGATTGCTGTCGAATTTTACTTGAAATTGCATCATTATTGCCAACACGGCGAATCTCTTCGATTCGGCTGGCGAAGCTCTGCTTGAAGTTGACATCAACTCCCAGAATGGCTTCTACACATTGCTCTCACACTCTTCTACTATTCGTGAGCTGGGGAGCGTTTCGCAATAATTTCGAAATTCCGTTTCATTGGCTGAATGCTCGAGAACCTGAAATTTGTATAGCAACTTACAATTACAGCGAAATCGCTCTGCTTTTGGTCCAGAAAAAAATTATCACATAGATTGCATCATTTCCTTTTCGCCGACGACCAACAATTAATAAAATCGATAATCCGTGTCGTCGAGATTCTTCTGTAGAAAAAATCGGCTCCCCTCTTCGGAGAGTCAAATTCTTTCGCTTTCCGGCGAAATGTTATCGAAAAATCGATAATCGTATCATCGTGATTCTTCTATAGAGAAAATCGGCTCTCCTCTTCGGAGAGTCAATTTTTCTCGCTTTCCGGCGAAATGTTATCGAAAAAATCGATAATCCGCTTCACCTCGGTTCTTTCTAGAAAAAAAATTAACCTTCCTCTTCGGAAGGCTAATAGTTTTCTTTTCCGGTCGATTGCACCATGTGGAGACGGGGATTTGAATGGCTGGTGAGGCCCGCACCGTCACACCATAGAAAGCGGATTGGGTGGAAAGGTTCCAGAGAATTCTCGTGTTAGACGAGACTGTGCGTCGATAGAATTGTGATGGTTCAGTGGTTCAGTGGTTTAAGAATAGAATTTCAGTGAATAACTGGTTTATTTAGTAAACCATAGCTGGGGGAACACGATAATAGAGAGCGGTGAGCGAGTCACCGTCCCATAGGTGGGGAATATGTGAGAAGTGAGTAAAAAGCAAGAGCGAAACGATAGAAGAGAGTTTCGCGGGCAAATTATAATTGTTCTGGAAGAATCCCGGTCGTTTCGCGCCAAGCTGCCGATATTTGAACTTTGTCCAGTGGAGCGCGGTTGCATTATCGCTTCCAATCGCGAGTAGTCGATTGGAGGCGATTTCCGGAGGATTTTCCATTGATTTGAGCGAGAAGCTGGGGAAGTTGAACACACAATATATTGACAGAATTTATAGAGTAAATTCTGGCCATAAAACTAATCTCTTCGATTAGAATAAAGCGCGAATTACCCAAAGTTGATGAGCAGAAAGGTCGCGTTAATAACGACCCAGTTATGGGCGCGACAGTAACCAATACAAAAAGTAGTTTTTCCAGAAAAAAAGAGAAAGCCATTTTTCCGAGGACAGAAATACGAGAATCAAGGACGTAGAACTACCAATCTATAAGGAAATCTTGGAGAGGTTTTTGTAAGTTTTTATTTCTGAAAATTCATATATTTAAAGTATTTTTTCAGTTTTCGTCTTCTTCCTCTACCTCATACTCGATGTGCCATGTGAGCACTTCCAGCTCTCGGAGAACCTTGTAATTTTTTAAAAATTGGTTTTTATTCGAAGTTTAATAAATTGTTGTTTGTCAGAGGCCCAAACTTTTGAAATTAGTTTTTTTTTGTTAAAAACCCAGAAATCTAACATTCGTAGTGGACCGTCCTGGAAATAAAGTTTATTAATTTTAGATTTCAAAAATATGTAAAGCTTGCCATTTTTACTTTTTTCAATACATTTTTTATTTCAAATTTACATTTTTTCCTCTTCCATGCAATGAACACCGCTGAAGGCGATTTTGTCGTCGAAGATCCTGCTGGAATGAGTTGTTTTGTGGAAAAAGGAACGCAGTGCCCAAAAATCCCGAAATTTATTAACGTTTTCAGAAAGTTACAATAATTTGAAAAAGCATGACATAGCTGGCGTGTCGTTGACGCATTATCTTGCGGTTTCAACGTGGATTCTCAGAAGCTGTATGAAGAAATTGGAAATTTTAGAAGTACCAATGGATCTCAATCTGGTGATTTCAATGATACCAAACATGACATGGCTGGGGTGACGTTGACGTGTTTTAGATACATAATCAAATTTAAAGCGAATTTGGTTTTTTTTAACTCGATTTTTGGAGTTTTCTGAAGTTTTTTTGTAGATTGTAGTTTGGAGGTTGGTACCAATCTTCCGATTCTTGCGTCACAGAGAAAGAGGTCGGGTATCAAGTTTCACTTTTTTACCTTTTTCTAGAGACGCAGACACCGATTTGATAAGATAGGGGGGGGGTCAATCGGAAGAACATGTTTTTTAAATGGATTGGAGAATTCAAGGAGGATTTTCAGAGCACACAGATAGAAATCTTGAATTTTAAAGATACAGTAATGTTCGAACAGGGATTTGGTTAACTACTAGTTTATTAAAGGCAAGTGTAGTTACATTATGAGGCGAGCGGGGGATAAAAGGGGAACAAAAGGTTAAACGTGGGATAAAGGATGCCTCCACAAAAGACTGCCTAGAATGAGCTTTTCAGCTCCTTATATAGGGAAAGCGAGAGAGTGAGAGAGATTAGAGAAAGAGAGCTTGGCGCCAAGATGAACGGTTTGGCGGGTGATGAGGAAGTTGGCGGCGGCGGCGAAATGGTGAAG
This sequence comes from Caenorhabditis latens, assembly GCA_002259235.3. Lineage (NCBI taxonomy): Eukaryota > Metazoa > Nematoda > Chromadorea > Rhabditida > Rhabditidae > Caenorhabditis > Caenorhabditis latens. The sequence continues at coordinate 16,390,994 of CM056095.1, forward strand.
GCGAGAGGGAGTGTCGGCGAGGAGACGTGAGGCGACGAGACGACGAAACTTTGCAGGTCTAATCGAGCGATTATTTAGTGATTTGAGAGATCGTTCGTTGTTGTGCTTCTTGATGGGAATGAGTTGCACACATTTGATAGAGATGAAACTAACGGATCAGCTTGATACGTTACAATACCTATGGATAGATCTCGTCTCGCTGATTGCATTGATATCAAACATGACATGGCTGGGGTGTCGTTGACGCGTTTTCTGATGGGGGAGAGGGGCAACTGAACACTGAAGAGTAGTGTGGAGGTCATTTACGTCACAATCGTTGTAATTGGGTTGAGATGTTTTCTCTTTTCTTACTTTCATTTATACCCCCTTGATTGATGGAATGATGATATTGTATTTTTATTATTATGATTAAATTCTAATTATTTCTAATCCCCCATCGCTTAGACTGCCTATCGGAATGACGGTCCCCCCCCCAATTATTACTGATTTTTATTGAATCCTAAAAAAAAATTATTTTTTGCTTTCATTCATTTGGATTGTTTGGAGTAAGGTGAGCCAATTTTTCTTGTAATTAGCAAAAACATTCTTTTATTCTTTGGAAAAAATGATTAAAATTATAGTGTTGTGCTTCAACTTTGTACAAGAGTTTCTCAGCAATGAGAAATATTGGCAGCCATTGTCATTAACAATAATGACAGCAGAAACGAATGACCGCATGAAGGATTGTTTTTCGGTAAGCAATTATTAAAAAATTATTTTACAAAAATGATTATGAACTTTCAGGAGCTGCACCCTCTTGCCATTCTTGACCTGTTAGTAGGTTTCCCATATATGAGACAGAGTGAAGTAAGTTTTTTTTTGTCATTCTCTTTTTTATTAATGCTAACAGTTTCAGTTCACTGCAGCTGTATCGCACGTAGCGGATCTTCTCTTCAAAGAGAAGTTTTGAAAAGAGAGATGAGGAACAAAAACGATTTTTCGTGAGTTTTTGTGTTTTAGTGAGAACTACAGTACCGGACAGAAAGGTATCAACTTTTGCCTTTTTAGGTGGAAAATTTCAAACTTTGAGAGTGTGTCATAGTAAAACTAACTGTCTCACAAAATGATTTTTTACACGGTCACACAGAACAAGAGTAGAACTTCATTTTTGTAGTGTATCACTTTTTTGTACGGACACTCCCTAGAGAGTTACATATCGACAAAGTGATTTCTCCCTCAAATCGACCGATTGCAGTGCAAAATAGGAAGAGTTTTGAGCTGTCGCCTTAAAATGACCATAACTCTATAGAGAGTGTTCGTACAAAAAAGTTGTCAATTACAAAAAAAAAGTTCTACTCTTGTTCTGTGTGACCCTGTAAAGAGTTATTTTGTGGGACAGTTAGTTTTACTATGACACACTCTGGAAAATAGAGGAAAGCTTGCTTAAAAAAGGGAATTTCGTAGTTTCTCTAATTTCTGTAATTTCTGTACGTTGCAAGCGGACATTTTAAAACTAGATATCTTAAAACCGGAAATTATGATTGAAATTATAATTTTGTGTTTCAGCTTTGTACAAGAGTTTCTCAGCAGTGAGAAATATTGGCAGCCATTGTCATTAACAATAATGACAGCAGAAACGAGTGACCGCATGAAGGATTGTTTTTCGGTAAGCAATTATTAATAATACTGTGGAAACTTATCAATGAACTTTCAGAAGCTGCACCCTCTTGCCATTCTTGACCTGTACTTATGTTTCTCATATATAAAGTATAGGAAACAGAGTGAAGTAAGTTTTTTTTCATTCTGTTTTTTATTAATGCTAATAGTTTCAGTTCACTGCAGCTGTATCGCACGTAGCGGATCTTCTCTTCCAACAGAAGTTTTGAAAAGAGAGATGAGGAACAACAACGGTGCTCAGCAGGAATTGGAATTACTTAGAAAAACTTTTTGTGAGTTTTTGTGTTTTAGGGAGAAATACAGTACCGGATTTTGATAAGAAAGGTAATCATACGGCTTTTTTTTACAACTCCAAAGTAATGTCCTATTTTCAGACTGAACCCTGTCAAGAAGGTTTTTGGAAGAAGAGATTTCGGATGTTCGACAAATCGCTGGTTTAAATAATTTGATTTTTTATTCTAGTTTGAAAAAATTGAAATAAAACAATGTTTGTTAAATTCTTTGTGAGTCTTTGATACCAAATATGTCATAGCTGGGGTGACGTTGACGCGTTTTAGATACATAACCGAATTTAGAGCACATTTGGCATCTTTCAGCACGATTTTTGGGGTTTTCTGCAACTTTTTTTGTAGTTTATAGTTTGGAAGTTGGTATCAATCTTCTGATTTTCGCGTCGCAGAGGAAGAGGTCGGATCTCAAGCTTCATTTTTTTTCACTTTCTGCTAGAGAGACGCAGACACCGATTTGATAAGAAACGGGTCACTCGCAAAAACATGTTTTTTTAATTGGATTGGAGGATTCAAGGAGGATTTTCAGGCCACACAGAAAGAAATCTGGAATTTTGAAGATACCAATGGATAGATCTCGTCTCGCTGATTCCAATGATACCGAATTGGACATGGCTGGGGTCACGTTGACGCGTTTTCTGATGGGGAGAGACGCCTGACCACAGAAGAGGGCTGTGGAGGTCATTTACGTCACAATCGTTGTGTCTCCGTATCGCATCTCTCGAAACTAAATGGGTCGAGATGTTTTCCATTTTCTAACTTCAGTTTACCCCTTTGATTGATGGAATAGCAGATTGATAATGTAGTCTTGTTATTATTGTTATTAAATTCTAATTATTTCTAATCCCCCATCGCTTCGACTGCCTACTGAATGGCTTGGTCTTCCCAATTATTTTATTCACTGATTTTTATTGAATTCTAATTATAAATATTTTGCTTCTTCACTTGGATTGTTTGGAATAAGGTGAGTCACTGGAAGATGGATTTTATAAGAGAACTCCGATTTTCAACAAAAAATTACAGTTTAAATTTGGAAAATTCGGGAAAAATTGCTTCAATAGTTTGGACAAATAAGAAATGTGCAAAAAGTGCAAATTACATTTTTTTGCTGTAGGTCAAAAAAATTTCAATTCCAACCTTAACACAGATAGTATCTTTTAGTTGTGAATAATTGCTTTAAAAATAGAAACTTTTAAAAAAAGACTGAAATCATACAGTGCTCCACATAGCCTTAGCCTCACCTGATGAAAATTCGAAAGTTGCAATTTTTGAAACTTCGGGAATGCATTTAATTTAAATCTTCAAAATAGGTAAATTTAATCTTCAAAACAGGTAAAATAAGAGGGGTGAGGCAAAAATTTAGTGGAACAGAAAAAACGCATTTTTCATGAAATGTAGCCTTAAAAATTTTCTTCATTTTATTATTAAATTTACATTTGTACACAAATTTATGGCCCAATTAGTCATGTTTTGAATCTTGAATGCATTTTCAAAATTTTCGAATTTGTCAAGTTTTTGACTTTTCATTAATGAGGCTAAGTTTATGTGGAGCACTGTAGTAAGGAGATGAATAATATGCAAAAATGGACTAACTAGGGAAGGACCTCGACTCTGTCTGGAGTTATGGGTCGTGACTTATATCATTGAAAAGCTGAGAAAACGCTGATTCCAAATATATATTCAGTTTTTGCCCTCGAAGTCTGGTATTCGAGAAAAATGATGTCAATTTTTCTAACTTTGACCTTGTTTTTCTCGAATACCAGATTTCGAAGGCAAAAACTGAATATATATTTGGAATCAGCGTTTTCTCAGCTTTCCAATGATATAGGTCACGTCCCATAACTCCAGACCGAGTCGAGGGCCATCCCTAGTAAGACGCACCAGTAAAGTTGAGTTCCGACTATTAATGTTTGTCTTCCAGGATAATCAATCTGGTGCAAGTGGATCACGGATTTCACGCCAATGTACAACTAAAGCAAATTCAATGAAGAAATGGAAGGAGTCCCAGCCCCTTCTATGCACAAAACAATCCTTCCCAAAAGTGGTTTTTTGAAGGAAACTATGTCAACAATAGCATCTTTACAATTCCTGATGCTCCGAATAAGAGAACCTTCGTCAAAGCAGTGAGTTTTTATATGTGCACATTGGAATTGTACAAATCGACTGTTTTAGGTACGAACCATCTCGTTACCGTCATCCGAAACAAGTACTGATATTTCAACGTCTAGTAGGAAAACGGTGAATTTTCATTTGCTCCATGCAAAAGAATACTCACCGTTCAAGAGGAAACAAACTGTGAATTGCAAGTGGAACAACCATTGCTCGAAAGTATGATTCCGGAGAAAACAGAACCATTGATAGACATTTCACCGTCTTCAGAAGCGCATACTGTAAGAGTCATTTTATCAGGCAGTTAGAAAAAAAGTTTTTCAGAAAACATCAATTGTCGAAAGTTCTTCACATAGTCACACTCCGCACTTCAATGAGAAAGGACTTAGGTAAATCATTTGGTTTTTTTTTAAGTGGTTAAATATTTGAACGAAAAAAAGAACCTTTAAATGGTTTTTTGAATCTTGAATACCTAAACTAGGTTTTTATAAAGATTCTGAGTTCTTTAATAAAAATTTCAATAATTACAATAATTTAACTAAATTATCAGAACATAACCGGATTGTATTGAACAAACGCATAGAGCAGATATTCCAGATGAGAATGAAAGTGAAAAACCGGCCGCAGTCGACATCAAAATTTCCGAAGGTCAACATGAAGATAGCGAATGGACAATGTTTTTTTTGAAGAGTGGAGTGTATTGGACGATTGAAGATGAATTATATAATGCATTTAAAAAATTTGAATAAAACCTATTTTTAATCTCTTGTGAGTACCAATTTTTAGATTGACGCGAATTTACACGTCTCAAAAACTGCAATCAGAAAAACCTGAGCTCACGCCAATTTTACAGGAAAAATGAAGAAACAATGTCAAAAAACGTTGACGCTTTGGTAAACTTATTATTTTTTCTCGAGCTGGCCCTAAAACCCAAAAACGTGAACATCTAGAAAAAATGTCCACATTCATTTCCCTCACATTTATTTCCAATTGTTGCGATCACCAAAAATGCGGTTCGATACGATTCCCATATTCGTATTGATAACATCCTTAGCCTCTTATGGAATATCATATCGTAAGTCGTGAGAAAGGCGTGACGTTGACGCGTTTTCTGGGGGTATAATGTGTCACAAGGTGATCTAGATGTGATGAAACTAGTCTAATAGATCGTAAAATTGATAATCGGGGGTCACGTTGGCGCGTTTTACTAGAACACAGTTTTACTAGAACACCGGGGGACGACGCGTGGCTAAACTGGGGTCACTTTCGCTCGATTTAAAATTTCTGACAAGGGAACCTTTTTCATATCAGGGTTGAGAATTGGCTGAAACTTTGCACACATATACTTTCGAACCTGCTCTATCACATGCCGTTCTCAAAAGCTGCGCAATACGGCTCGTTGGCGAGAAAACTGGGTCTGAAAATTTCTGAAAATCGCCGTGTCAAATTAAACGCGTGACGTCCCTTTCTTCAATTACCTTTTCTCTGTTAAGAATATGAACATCGGTGGTCCAGTGGTAGTGAGGGGAGTCGTGGTGGGAAGGGTGTGGGTTCGATTCCCGGTCACGCTAAGATTTTTTTGCATTTTTGTTACGAATTTTCAAGGTGCTCTTATTGGGTCTGTATCACATTTTTCGAGATTTGGGAAGTGTAGTACTGATTTTTATGAGAACAGAAAGAAATTGGGTCCAAGTGATGGCCATTAATTTGAAAATTTTGGAGAAACTTTTCCAAAAGAGTTCAGTATCTTTTCGAAATGAAAAAATTATGAAATACATGTGGTTTTTTGAAGAAATTTTCTTATGAAATTCGTTCTCCGAAATATGTTTTACGAAAACAACATTGTTCTCGAAAATTTAATGGCCATCACTTGATGATCGAAAAGTGTGGAAATCTTCGAAAAAATTAGTTTCGTTTTTGTGGACCCAATTTCTTTCTGTTCTCATAAAAATCAGTACTACACTTCCCAAATCTCGAAAAATGTGATACAGACCCAATAAGAGAACCTTGAAAATTCGTAACAAAAATGCAAAAAAAATTTAGCGTGACCGGGAATCGAACCCACACCCTTCCCACCACGACTCCCCTCACTACCACTGGACCACCGATGTTCATATTCTTAACAGAGAAAAGGTAATTGAAGAAAGGGACGTCACGCGTTTAATTTGACACGGCGATTTTCAGAAATTTTCAGACCCAGTTTTCTCGCCAACGAGCCGTATTGCGCAGCTTTTGAGAACGGCATGTGATAGAGCAGGTTCGAAAGTATATGTGTGCAAAGTTTCAGCCAATTCTCAACCCTGATATGAAAAAGGTTCCCTTGTGCGACAACGATAAAATTGGAATACATGAGCCAGGGTCACGGTAAAACTTATGGGAAAAACTCCAGAAAACCAGAAATTATGAAAATGTTGACGTTTATGACATTCCATTGTTTCTCTGAGATGTCCCCAAAACCCGAAAACCTACATGACCAAAAAACGTCCAAACTCATTTCCCTCCCATTCATTGCCAACTATTTCCATTAGTAAGAAATGCGGTTTGGTACGTTTCTCGTATTCTTACTGATATCATATTTGACCTCTCATGGAATAACATTTCGTAAGTTTTAAAGGGAGATTGGGATCAGTGGGACCATATGTAGTGGTAGCAGGGCGGTTAAGACACTATTGACTGCGTGTCGATTTCTATATTGCTATTGGCGACAATACGGAGATTCATAATATTACTAGCAAATTGAACGCTTCAATTTTTATCACGAGAGATGGTTGCGAGCATTATCGAGTACGACGAGTGACAGTTCAATCTCTTTTGGATGAGTTCTGTCTTCCTTAACATCTTTGATTTTCAGAAATAACTACCGAATCCAACTTCCACGTCTTCCTCAACAAAATCTCTTCCATCGCTCGTCTAGCCAATACAATCAAAATGCAATCGGACATTATGAGTCGTTCTGGAATCGACAACACAATCGGTGAGCTTCTCAACTTGGGACCCTACAATGCTTCCAACCTCCGGAAACTTAAAATAAGTGGTCTGAATAAGTTCATGGATGCTCTGAAGACTACTATCCAATCAATCGATACGAATAGTGATGTGCAGTCTGATGAACGTTATATCAGCGTTTGCGAAGGCATTCGGGTTGAATCGAAACCTATTCGTAGTAATACACCCTATTCTTTTCCTGATCGAACCGAATTTTTTAAAAAAGTAGAAGTTTTGAAAGATAAATTTAATTACACCATTGTCGACAATGCGCTCAAAAAACTGAGATCGATATCGACTACGCTTCAATCAGTACAGACGTATTAATTGGAAGAATTTGTGTTTGAAAATGAAAAAACCGAAGTTGTTCAAAGTTTTAAAGCATTTTCAAATGAGATAGAAACTGCAAAGAATGATGTCAACAAACTGAAAGAGCTTATTGGTTCTCTTGCCGATTACCAATATTTCAAAGATGAATACGAACGGAATTCAGAATTAGAAAAACCAATGATATTGATTGACCTTGGTGATCTTAGTTGGAGATATAATCATGTATTAACACATTCTTCTGTTCGGAGTGTTTTCAAAAAGAACTTCAATCTGCTGGATAATATGAAAGAATTCGTTAAGCCGCTTGACGGTGTTTTCGATTTAATTGAGATGAATATGATGAAGTACTCGAACAGTCCATCCGCAGATCTCAAAGGATTTGGAGCAATCAGTCAATTGTCATCTGAAATCAATGATCACTCGTTGAATGGATTATTGAGAAATCAAACAAATATGGAAAAGTTGATGGATGGATTGAATCCGATTTTCACGGCACAGAAAATCTCAAAACTGGCTAATATAAGCTTCTCAACAAACCAGAAAACTGGTGCTGTTGCTTCAAATATCTATTCAATTGTAAAAGATTTGAATGAGATTTTATCGAAAGTTGGAGACCAAGATAGCATCTTCGATGATTATCACCAGACTTGTCACGGGCCGGGCCGGGCCGGGCCGGGCCAAAATCAGGAAAAATCTCGGCCCGGCCCGGCACGGCCCGGCCCGGCCCGCTCGGCCCGGTTTGAAACATTTTTTGAAAAAATTTTGAATTTTTGAATTTTTTTTGGAATTTTTTTGAAATTTTTCGAAAAAAGTATAGCTTTCGAATAAAAATTCAAAATTGAATAAAAATGTGAATTTGTACAATAATTTAAGCATTTTTACTCTATTTTTTCGAAAAATTTCAAAAAAAAATCGGTAAAAAATGGGTACCCGCCGGGCCGACTTGGCCCGGCGGGCCGGCCCGGGATTTGACAAGTCTGATTATCACAATTGTTTGAAAACAAGCTCTACAAACCGCACCTCTGCATCTAATATTTATGAAGCCGACATGTTTGAATACCTCGAAACACTATCTCCCATCTGGACAGATTATCAAAACCTGACGGCTGAGTTAACCAATATAACAAGTTTGATAACATTCAAAGATCCAAATGATATTTTGGTTTCTTATACTGAAATTTCAAGAGTTCACGTTCAATTGAAATCAATACTGGACGAACTGAAAAAGTCGTTGGATAAATTCAATAGAATTCCCAAGGATTTCGAAAACCTAGATTTTAATTTTAGATATGTTGTGAACGAAAAAGACAACATAAAAATTGACATTGAAAAACTATCAAATGAATACTTGGTTCACAACTGTTTGGAAGATATCGGAAGTAGATCGAGAGATGTGTTCCTAGCGTATCGATTAGTTTGGAAACTAAAATTTTATGTGGGATCGGAGCAATTTAATCTCTTGAAGAATTACTTTGACGGTCTCAAGCAGCCTGTGAAACTGTTCAAGGGATACAAATCAATTGGGAATGAAATGAAAAAACAGTCGGAAGAAAAGAAAGTTCAAGAGGTGAACAAAATGGATTGGTCGCTGGCACCTACGATTGATAGAGGAGTGACTGGAATCAAGAATGTCCTGGAAGTGAAAAAATTGGTGGAACTGAAAATGCTTGAGCAACTGTTGTGGAATAGGGATACTGTATTCAAGGAGATTAAGAATATAGATGCGTGGAGTAGGAATCGGAAGTTGAAGAAGAAGTGGAGAAAACTTTATGATGTCGTCGATCGGGTTGAGATGGGCCTCGAGTTTTTTGAAAATTGGATACAGAAAACAGATGTCTCCACATTAGGCAACATCTCGGAGTATGGATCATTTTTCACTGGTTTCGAGAAGATGCCTGATATGTGGATAGATAATTCACTAATAGAAGTATTGGATTACTTGATTCCGGTAGTGGAGAATGGGACATTGCGAGATGAGTTGATTGATTTGAAGTCGAAATTGAATCGGATGGCTTCAATGGATTTGCAGTTCTCCAAGTATAACTATGAGAAAGTTCCAGAAGCTTTTAGAAAATTTGACGACTTTTTAAACGGATTCTTTGCTGAAGACTTGCCAAATGATTCAAAGGAAGTGACAGAGGATTGGACGTGAGCTTTCTATGGTTTTCGCCAAATAATTTCTCATTTTTCAGCATCTACTACATGTGCCTCCTTCTCCTAATTTTCATCCTAATCACTGGAATCGTTCTATTTATCCTCTGGTACTACAAACTGCTTTGCTTCAAACAACGGAAGAACTGGACACTCTGCTCAGTTATCGACATGGATGCAGCTGATAAAACAGTGGATCCAATGACAGAAGACCTTCTCGTCATTATGGTTGTCACTGCGTCATGGGGTGCAATTCAGCAGAAATACGAGTTATGGATGGAGTTGATGAAGATGGTGGTGATTGAGACAAGGAATGAGAATCGAGCATTTCCGTATATTCAGTTGGCTATCCGCAAGTATTGGTTTGTTTTAGGGAATATAATTATAGATAATTATAATTAGAAGGTTTTTAGGGATGTGAATATTCCATTCAACCCGTGGACGGCACTCCAATCCATCAGATTTCATGCTAATGTTTTTATGACTCGGATCGGAAGCATTTTCACAGTGGCACAGGTATGCATGCGTCGCAGCTTGAGTCGATACTCAGGAAATGAGGAGACATAACTAATTATATAAATTTCCAGGGACCCATGTATGCATCCGATGACCACGACGACACACGTATCGATTTTCTCTCATTGATCATCAAAGACGAGATGGAATACGCGGTGATGATGGGACAAGCTCAGTCAGAAGATGATCCGAAGAACCCCAACCTGTGTGCCGCCTATTTCAGCCCAGTCCCAGGTGGATCTTTGAAAATTGGACCGTTTACTGTGGAGACACTGGACGAGGCACCATTCATGTACCAAGGAACAACGCAGATTGATGTGACACTCCGGACTTTGAAGATTACGGACAAACGGAAGAAGAAGACTTCTCATAAGATCAAACACTTCCATATGGCTACTTGGAATGATGAGGATATTCCTCCATTTGGATATGAGACGTGTTATCAGGTTATGCAGACAGTTATCAAGTCGAAAGTGAGTATATGTCATCGGGTTTCAGTCCAACCACATTATATTTCAGAAATCCATCCTGGTCCACAACACGAAAGGAGTTGGCAGTGCGATGGTTTTTGTGGGATTGGAATACACTTCGAGAATGATGGAATTCCACGAGGAGTACACGTACAAAGAGGCATTCGGAAAATTGATCGAAAAACGTTATTGCTCATTCCAAAATGCCCGCCAAATCGGATGGATGCACGTGGGATCCGTCTTCTTCACCAGCCGTAATCATAATCTGGATATGTACATGTTCAATCAGATGAACAATGTCTTTTTGGAGGTGGATAGAGCGTACAGTGGAGTTCCGAAGAATGAGAATGGGGTCAAGTGGTGCTAGAGAGAGGAATGATATAACTATTTTTTGGATTAAAATAAAAATGAATAGAAACATTTGTGGTTGGTAGAATAAAGTATACGAGCGCCGGGCTTATTCTTGATTGAACTGTGTACCGAAAATGACTAAATTGTGCTTCAAATAACCAATTGACTCCGAATCTATGAAAATGGGATTTGATTTTGCGAACCTCTGAATCGCCGAAATAGCAATAAAACCTTAAGCTCAGTAGGGCTGTTACTTGCGGCAATCGCCGGCAAGCCGGCGCCGCTTTTTTCACGTTAATTGCATGAAAAGCAAGTTCATTTCCAAAACTTGCTTCCATCGCCGGTTTTCATTTCCAAACCGGCGTATAACGCCGGTTTTCATTTCTAAACCGGCGTCAGACGCCGCTTTTTTGAGTAGAAAATATACTGAAAATGAATAAAAAAATATTTAAATATTATTTCGAACTATTTTTACCAAAGATAACCGGTGAACTGTACAAGAAATCAAAGAAAACATTTTGTTTTAAAATTTTTTTTCGTTTTTTCGTCACTCTCGATTTTACCTGCTCTTATATATTTTACCTGCTCGGCGTTTAACGCCGGTTTTTAAAATTGTACTTGCCGCAATCGCCGGTTTCATTTCCGGCGATTGTCGCCCACGCCGGAAATAAAACCGGCGATTGTCGCCGCGCCGGAAATGAAACCGGCGATTGCCGCCGTAAAACGCCTGTTTTAACAGCCCTAAAGCTCAGACGGCTAGCAACCGGTGTCTTGTTCCCAGAAGTGGTGGCAAGCAGGCTTCCCGCCGAAAAATTCTCGGGCGCCCAAAACATACCCGAAGAAAATTTTTTCGCCTTAATACCCCCGGAAAACTCCAAAAACAGAAAGAAAAGTTTCAAAAACAGTTACTAATAAAATGGGGAAGAATATAAGAGCAGGTAAAATCGAGAGTGACGAAAAAACGAAAGAAAAATTTTAAAACAAAATGTTTTCTTTGATTTCTTGTACAGTTCACCGGTTATCTTTGGTAAAAATAGTTCGAAATAATATTTAAATATACTAACAACTGGGATTTGCAGAAAATTTCCTTGCTCCGACGAAAAACGGTTTTCCGACAATTTTCGACTAAAAACTCAGTTTTTCCCTACTTTTCGCAAGGAAATAACACGAAAACAGATAATTTTTGAAATATTTCCTACTTTTTTCAAACTAAAACACAAAAAAACGACGAAAAACCGTCGAAAAATCACTGATTTTCGACGAAAAAAAACCAAAAATTAAATGAAAAATATTATCGCTAAACAACACGCGCTGGCGGGATAACGGAGTGTCGTACTAGGAAAGAAATAGAGGGAAATTGGAATTTTAAGTTTTTTTGGGGTGTACTTTTTTTGGGCGGGGGGTCTGGGACGGGGTTGGGATAAAAAACGTTCTTCTCAAAAGTTTTTGATCAAAAAACCGAAAAATTCGTTTAAAAAAACTTCAAAAAACTGTCGGAAAAAATGAGTTTTTCGCAAAAGAGGCAAAAAACCTGAATTGAAAACTGTAAGTAAAGACACCCAGAAACCTGTTTTTGAGTACGAAAATTAGAAAAAAATTCAGGAAAATCGAAAAATCACTATTTTCGTGACCTAATTTTTGAAAATTTCAGTGGATTTTCCCAAAATTTTTCTCTCCTGATTCTTCTCATGAATACCCTTAACGGAGGTCCCATTCTCACCTCCCATCGTAAACCAGTCATACCAGATGACACCCTAAGATACAGTACGCCGTTATTGATGTGTTTATGACTTATAGCACTAAGACCCATCTTCACATTTGCGTGATCTACCAAGATTGGGTCATAATGTGTGGGAATGGGACAGTCCGTTGGGCAGACACTCTCACACCTGGGAAATAATGATGGTTACTACCAGAAGGCAAAATGAGGATCAATAATATTTATTTGAAAAATTTTTGAATGTTAAATTATGAACATGTTAGGATGAATGAAAAAAGTGAAAGATACATAAGAGAAATATTTAATGATATGAATTCTCTGGTTTATTGACAATCCCAATCCATTCGGAATGCCTTCTTCGCGATTATCATAGTTCCGCATTTGTTTCGCAGCTTGTATTGAACGTTCTTGCCAGTGTTATTTGGGTCAATGTACGAGCATGTTCCGTACGCTTGACGCATGGCTTCCTTCAATTCTTTTGAGCAATTTTCCATCACATCCAGCAGTTCATATTGTATCCCAAACACCGATTGCTATGTTTCCTGATTCATAGCGTTTGAAGGACTCAGTTCCACGATTTTCGGCGATTCATTTTGACTCTTCACAGCAAAAACCGATGTATGAGTTCTCCGAGCCTTATAGGAAATCGCTGGAGCAGGGAACGTTGACAGTAGTAAAGACTCCAGGGATCCAAAAATCCAATCAGAATGTCAATAGGATAGATAGGAATAGGGAAGACAGTGGGGTAGATTAGAATTCACAGAAAATCAAAGAGAGACCAGTCATACAATTGGCAGTCTGGGAGGATAGAATGAGATGGGAGATCGAGTATGACTTACGTCAAGTGGACACACGTCTTGGCTCCTGGGAAGAGCGCGCACCATCTTCTCATTTATTTCCCAGGAGGCGCGCGCGGATCTCAGAATCCTTGCGTACACCATCTGTCCTCCTGTGTCGTTAGAGTCCTCGACCAACTATTCTCATTCTGCCTCCCAGACTGCCTACTGTATGGCTGGTCCCCCTCTGTCTTCCTGATTCTTTGTGAATTCTAACCCCTCGACTATTCTTATGTATTCTGCTGCTGACTTCGGTTACTCTGACCTCTACTGCTCCAAACCTGGCACATTTTCAATTGCTGGATACGGTACCTCTGAACCTCGGATCTCTATATTAGGAAGTCATCAATGCTTCTCATTTCTTCTGTAAGGATCACTTCGAATCAACCATCCAAGTTGCTCCAGCTAACCAGACCGTGATCTCGTAGACAAAGATTACGCTTATAAAGTAGTAAGTGGTGGTGTTGTTAAAAAGCTGCTTGATGTGATGGGAAATCGCTGAAAAGAATTGAAGGAAGCAATGCGTCAAGCGTACAGAACATGCTTGTACATTGACCCAAATAACACTGGCAAGAACGTTCAATACAAGCTGCGAAACAAATGCGGAACTATGATAATCGCGAAGAAGGTATTCCGAATGGATTTGGATTGTCAATAAACCAGAGAATTCATATAACTAAATATTTCTCTTATGTATCATTCACTTTTTCATTCATCCTAACATGTTCATAATTTAACATTCAAAAAGTGTTCAAATAAATATTATTGATCCTCATTTTGTCTTCTGGTAGTGAACATGTGAGAACGTCTCCCCCACGAACTCTCTCATTCCCACACATTATGTCCCAATCTTGGTAGATCACGCAAATGTGAAGAAGGGCCTTTGTGCGATAAGTCATAAATACATTAATAACGGCGCACTGTATCTACTAATGTCTTCTGGCATGACTGGTTTACGATGGGAGGTGAGAATAGGGAAGAAACACACTCCACTGGGTACAAGGAACCTGGGTTCCCCACCAAGAAGACCATACCCACAGACCCTCACTGTGGTACGGTATCCAGCGATTGAAAATGACATCTAAGAGCTAACTCGGAGCCATCGTACCACGACTCCGTGTCGGGCAGAGTTGCATGGAATTCCGGCTTCCGACTTCCGGATAAGGAATGTTACTTCCGTCATTCCATAACTGTGGAATTTACGAAAAGTGCACTTCGCAGAAATACATGGAAAAAATGGTCTAAAAGGGAAGAAATTAGGCTTTTCTACAGCCAAAAGCTATTTTTTCACTGATTTTCACGAATTTTATGACTTTTCTCTTGGAGTTTTTGAAAATCTGGGTCGAGGTAGACGGGCCATGGTGACGGATGCCGCACTGTTCCTCTTATCCGATCCAGTATTTCATGATAGTGGTGAGCTTCGTGTATGATGATATCACGGTACTAGGAATTCATCTCCGTCCTCTGCGTCGTCGTGGCTCCTGGGAAGAGCGCGCACCATCTTCTCATTTATTTCCCAAGAGGTGCGCGCGTATCTCAGAATCCTTGCGTACACCATCTGTCCTCCTGTGTCGTTAGAGTCCTCGACCATCTATTCTCATTCTGCCTCCCAGACTGCCTACCGTATGGCTGGTCCCCCTCTGTCTTCCTGATTCTTTGTGAATTCTACCCCATTTTCCCTATTCCTATGTATTCTGCTACTGACTTCGGACACTCTGACCCCTACTGCTCCAAACCCTGGCTCATTTCCAATCGCTGGATACTGTACCACTGTGAAAGTCAGAGCTCTCTACCAGCAGTGGATGAACGAATCAATGGAGATGGAAGAACTTTACCGATGTCCAAAATGTGAGAACTACTTTCACATTGCGTGTTCCTTGGACAAGATCTCTCGATTCGTTTTTTTTTGTTTTCATTTTTATTACAATTGCCCCCGATTACAGTAATCAACTTAATTAGGGATGGGAGTTGAAGTTACATGGGACAGACTGCACGCATGCATTCTGCTTAAAATTCTTAAAATTTAAGAAATTATAAAGTTTTTTTGTAAAATCAATAAATTAGTTACTAATTAAAAATTGTTTCTACCTTCATAGCACTACAATTTTTTCGAGCCGCGTTGCGTGCGCGCGACGCGGTTAATATTGACTGCGCCTCGAAGATACAACAAAACGCGTCAACGTCACGCCAGTCGGTGAGCCAGTTTAAAATCTTGTTGAAACTCTCTTCAATCTTCTAAAAATGTTTTTTTTAATTCTCAAAAACCGCCGGAAATCATAGAAATCTGCATATCCAAGACGATTCTCACAAACGCGTCAACGTCACTCCAGACTGTGGTTCAAATCGGTTCTCAATAGGATTCCCAAGTTCCGGTCTATCTGCGTCAACGTCACGCCAGACACCTCAAAGTCGCTGAAATTGACTGAAATAAATAGAAATTCATCCCGAAAAAGCATAAAACGGGGGAAAATAACAAAAATAATGGGGTCTCACATATCGAAAATACAAGTTTTTGGGGATTTTTTGAGAAAAAAACAGTGAAAAAGAGGGAATTATGGTAATTTTGGGTGATTTCTGGACCAAAAAATTCGATTTTTCAGCCAAAAATCACTAAAAATCGATAAATTAGCAGAGTTTTGGGGATAAAATAGTTTTTTGATAATTGGAATATTTCAGAGTCATTTTTAGACATATTTCTATCTCTGTGATCCATTGGATTGTCCTCCTTGTGCCGCCGTCATTCCCTCTCTCTCTTTATTCTCTCGTGGCACTTTTATCCATTGTCCTTGCAGGTTTTCACGCCAAATTGTGATCTGGAAATGAGATTTTTGGGGGAAAATTGGACTAAAATCGTGTTTTCGGGTCGAAAATTGAGTTTTTAAGAGAAAAATCGGCTGAAAACCCAGAATTTTGAAGGTTTTGAAGCTCAAAAACTGTTTTTTAGAGAAATGCCAAGAAAAATGTGGGTTTTCACTGAAAATTTACAGAAAACATCAATTCACTCGCTGTTTTCGGTAAAAAATCAAAATTTCAACGTTTTCCGAGTTATTGACCCTATTTCAGCGTCCGAAGGATCGGAAATTTCATAATTTTCTAACGAAAAACGCGTCAACGTCACGCCAGCCAAGGCATTATATCTACTTTAATTGTACTTAATTACTCTGGAAGTGACTTGAAATTCTATAAAAATTCCAGAAATCCACTTAATTCGGATAACGGACTTCTGAAACGCGCTAACGGCAACAGAAAAATTCTTTAAAAATGCGATTTCCCAAGAATTTCAGTCGAAAAAACTGTGAATTTTGGTTTGAAAACGAGCAAAAAACATCATTTTTCGTCAATCTCCGAAAACCGCGCCAACGTCACGCCAGTCTGGGGCTATTTTCAGAAAAATCCCATTTTATAAGCCGAAATAGGCGAATTCAATAAGTGTTAATTGCGGTAATTTTCAGAGTATCTCACACACAATTATAGCAATTATTGCCCCAGACTGGCGTGACGTTTACGCGGTTTTTGAAAATTGACAAAAAATGAAGTTTTTTCACTGATTTTCCGCCGAAAATCCGATATTTTTGTTGAAATTCCTAGAGAAATCGCATTTTTATCATGGTTTTCAACGATTTTATGAATAACGGATTTCTGAAACGCGCTAACGTCACGACAGTGATGGAACGTTTTAAAAATGCGTTGTCTCTAGGAATTTCAGCATAAAACAGCCGATATTGGGCAGAAAACGAGCAAAAAACCTCATTTTTCGTAAATTTCCTAAAAATCGCGCCAACGTCACGCCAGTAATGGGGCTATAACTGTTTAATTGTGCTCAATTACCCCAATTAACAACGGTCAAATCCATCTGATTTGGATAACGGATTTCTGAAACGCGCCAACGTCACGCCAGTCCTAAAACTTCCTAAAAATGCGGTTTCTCTACGAGTTTCAGCCAAAAACCAGTAGATGTTGGGCTGAAAATGAGTGAAAAAATCAATTTTCCCTCGTCCTTACCATATTATCATCACCAGAAACGGACAAAAACGATCCACACGGTGAGAACGATGCGTGATACAGTGGACACGGCGATTTCTCCAACAATTTCGACTTCCACTCGTCCGTTTCGATATTCGAATTACGGTACAAAACGAGATTTCCCTCCAAACCACATGAGACGATCGAGTGTTGTCCTTTGTTTGTCACTGGGCACCACGCCGCTTCACGGACGAAATCTGTGTGTCCGTTCAGAGTTTTCTCAAGAATCCATTCGTTTGTCGACTCGTTTCTGGAACGAATTCAGAGATAATTGAGCGCTTTTTGGGAAGAAATTAGTGTTTTTTAAGTTGAAGATCTGATTTTTTGGCTGAAATTCGGGATTTTCGACTGAAATTTGTGTTTTTAAGCGCAAAATCGGGTTTTTATTCCGCTAAAATTTGGGTTTTTGGCGGAAACCCGGCATTTCTCAAAAGCTGAAAATTAGGTATTTCAGCGGAAAATCGAGTTCTCTGGCTGGAAATCAGGTTTTTAAAGTTGAAATGCGGTGTTTTTAAACGGAACATTAGCTTTTTAAAGCTGAAATTTGGCTTTTATGACTGAAGTTTCGGTTTTTGGACTGAACTTTGAGTTTTTAGGCGGAAAATCGGGTTTTTGACTGGAACGTTAGTCTTTTTGACTAATATGCAGGATTTTCGGCTGAAAATCTGTGATTTTCGGCTGAAATTCGAGTTTTTAGGCGAAAAATCGTTATATAATTATTGAATTTATCAAAAAATGTCATTTTTGGAATTTTTTTTTGAAATTTTGAAGGAAACCGAACTCAGTTTCTGTAAAAAGTTATGTTGTCGTTTTTTGATCGAAAATCTCTGAAATAAACGAGAAAATCTGGGTTCTTTTTCGAAAAATGATGAAAATTCATATTATTTTGTTCAAAAACCGTATTTCCAAAGTTAAAATTTGAGATTTGCTTTAAAAATGCGATTTTCAGTGCTAAATCTTCAATTTTCTCCGTTTTTCGTTATAAAAATCAAGATTTCGCTTCAAAACTGCGCAGTTTCAATGCTAAATTTTTAATTTTTGCCATTTTTATTGATTGTCCCCCAATTTTCATGACTTTTCGGTTTTCTGTTGCAAAAACTCAATGTTCGTGGAAGTTTTGCGTTGAAAATGCGATTTTCAGTGCTATATCTTCAATTTCTAGTCATTTTTTCTCCAGTTTTCATGCATTCCACTAATTTTCATCATTTTTTCACTCACAGAACCCAAATCTTTGCACATTTATCGTTTCCAGCCGAGACCAATCGCTTCTTCGCACTCGGATCAGCACTTCCGGGTGCCCACGAGACAGAATTCACTCCCTGTTCATGACACTTCTGAATTTTCGACGATAGCCACTGTCCGGTGACTGAATCGTAACGAAGGATTCCGATATCACCGTCGGCTGACGATGAAGCCAACCAGAGACCGTATTGATGAGGGGCGAATGCGACGGAAGTCGTCGACGCCTCGTGACACGCCCATTCGTATGATTTCTGCCAGCGGCCTTGCGTTTCTTGCCAGATTATCACTTTTCTGCAATGAAATGTATGAAAAATGATTAAAATTTTACTGAAAATAATGAAAAATTGGGCCATTCGGTGCTAAAATTGATGAAAATGAACTGTAAATCAAAATGTTTTGCCCCGAAAAATTGGTCATTTTGAACAGAAAATAAGGATTTCCGGCTGAAAAAGTGAAAATAGATAGAAATCTACTCAAATTTTGTCATCGGCGAATTCGAACTTAAAATTTTCAAAAATTGACTGAAAACGACATAAAACGAGTCATTTTGAACTGAACTTGGCCAAAAAAAAACAGAAAATCATGAAATTTTGCTAATAATTGACCCGATTATCACTTTTCTGTAAGAAAAATGAGTGTTTTGCTTGAAAATAGTGAAAAATTGATAACAAATGGGTCATTTTAAACTGAAAAATACGAATTTCCGGTTTAAAATCACTGAAAAATGGCTGAAAATAGTGAAAATTGGTAGAAATCGACTCAAATTTTGCTAAAATCTGGATATGTACACTTAGGGAGAATTCCAAGTTAAAATTGCCTAAAATCGTCTAAAACTACATAAAACAAGTATTTTTTTGCTAAAATTGGTGAAAATGAACTGAAATTCACGATTTCTTGCTTAAAATTCATCAAAATTGATGTAAAACAAGTCTTTTTGACCTGAAGTTGGTTGAAATTTATAGAAAATCAAAATTTGGTCCAAAATGACCCGATTATCACTTTTCTGGAATAAAAAAGGGTTTTTGACTGAAAATAGTGAAAAATTTTACCATTTTGAGCTGAAAAACAAAGATTTCTGACTTAAAATCACCAAAACCTGGCTGAAAATAGTGAAATTTGATCGAAATCGACTCAAATTCCGCTGAAAACTAGATATGTGCGATTAGAGGAGATTTCTGGCTGAAAATTGTAAAAAACCGACTGAAAATGACAACCAAAAATCCATTTTGCGCTAAAATCAATCAAAAAGAACTGAAAATCTAGAATTCCTGTTTAAAATCAGCAAAATTCATCAAAATTGATGTAAAACAAGTCTTTTTGACCTGAAGTTGGTCGAAATTCACAGAAAATCAAAATTTGGTTCAAAATGATGAATTAAATGGATTTTGCTCTCACATCGGTCAGAATGAATTGAAAATAACTAATTATTGCTCAAAATTCGCTAAAAATGGTGAGAAAATGACATAAAACAAGTCATTTTCCCTCAAAATCTACAAAAATTAGCTTAAAATCTCTTGAATTCATTCAAAAATTTTCAAAAAAGTCTTTGAACTCTTAATTTCCTTACTTATCATAGGCAGCCGATGCTAGAAGTCCACCGTATTTCGGATGAGCCCATGATACTTTCCATACTGGCCCATTGTGTCCAGATAGTTCGATTAGTGGATACGATTGACCATTTGGACGGACCTGGAATAGAAAATATGAGGATTTTTGGGGGAAAATTAAGTTTTTTTGACGAAAATCGATGAAAAATCGAAATTCCGAGTCGAAAATCGGGAATTTCGATTAAAAACTGTCAGTTTGACCAATTTCAGCTCAAAACTATTCGGTTTATATAAATTTTAATAAATTTTAGTGATTTTTTTAGCAAAAAAACTCGATTTCCAGTTTATTTTGATCGATTTTAGTAAAAAATGACTTGTTTTATGTTGTTTTTAGTCGATTTTTGACAATTTTCAGCTCGAAATTCTCTGTAAACGTCCATATAGTCAGATTGCTTGCTTACGTCAAAATTTTAGTCGATTTTTATTGATTTTCACTGTTTTTTGGAGATTTCAGGCTGGAAATCCTTATTCTCGGTTAAACTTGCCCATTTTCCGCTCAAAATGACCCATTTTTGATCAATTTTTCACAATTTTCAGTCATAAGCGGTCAGAAAGCGAATTTAAGTTGTTTCGAATAAAAAAACGCTGAAAATGATGTTTTTTGCTAAAATTTGGTCAAAAATGGCCGAAATCATTGAAATCTGGTTTTGCGGGGATAATTGACTGAAATCTGTGAATTTTGAGCTTTCAAAGATCAAAAATGCTCAGAATTGTCATCGCTGAGGTGTTTTTCTTCAAAATTTCAGCATGACAGTCAAAATTTGGCAAAAATTAGAAATTTTGCTTTTTTGGGGAAAAATCACTGAAAATCACAAAAAATGTGCGCTAAGGAACACATAGTCCTGATTTATTGACTAAAAATTTGCTTTTTTCGTGAAAAAAATTGGTCTGAAAATTCAAAAAATCCGATTTTTTGCTTTTAGAGTGAAAAATTACAGAAAACTCTGCAGTTCTAGGGTTTTTAGCATGAAAAAAGCTGAAATCCGCTTTCAAAATGATAAAAACCAACAAAATAACCGACTTTTCACAAATTTTTCGAAAAAAATCAATTTTTCAAATTTTTCTCGAAATTTCGCGTATTTTCCACAATGTTGACCTCAAAAATCTTGACAAGACGATCGGATCCACACGTAGCAAGTCGATTTCCGTAGATGTTGAGTTGAGCGTCGTGCTGGAATCGTTTATTGATTCTAAATTCACTTAAATTCGAAAAACTGGAGTTTTTCGATTTTCCCCACTTACAATAGCATCACGATGTTGGGTATCAATTCTCTGGCGGATTGTGGTCATTTTTCACCTAAAAACTTGCGAAAAATCGGTAAAAATCAGTGAAAAACGAGAAAAAATGCGTTCAAAAAATCGCGTTGGAAGGGCACGAGAAATGCGTCAACGCGGCGACACCAGTTTCGCGCCATGCCTCGAGTTGACGCATTTCTCGTGCCCGACGAAAAAATTAGGGCACGTGGCAAAAGTCACACGGAATCGATAGAAAAGAGGCGATAAACATGAAAAAGTGATGGAAAATCAGACTTATTTTCAATTTTTTATTAAAATTGGGGAAAAAATCAATTAGAATTTGTAAAAATGCAGAAAACCTAAATATGGTGCATCGGCACCTGAAAAATCTGAAATTGTCAGTCTTAGAACTGCTATTTGATGATTTTGGCTCGTTTTTATTCAATTTTTAGCAATTTTATGCCCAAGGAACCCAAAGACCGCTGTACTTTGTAGGCTGATTCTCTGCCCTCTCCCAATCATCATCTTGTGACGTATCACGACTTTTTTATGACCATTCTTTCGGGGTAATCGACAGTCTCTCCTTCTCTCTTTCGTTTTACCCATTTTGTGTCTGTATCAAATAATTTTTTGACGGGTTTTTTGGGGAAAAGTCAGAGAAAATATTGATTTTTGGGCCTGTATCTAGTTTTAGTGCATAAACTGTGGATTTTGATTGAGAAAAAAGGTTTGAACAGCTGTAAGTTCGAAAAATTCCAAAAGAAATTCAAAAACTTTTAACGTCAGTTTTTGAGCTTTTTAACCAATTTTTACACCTAAAAATGTTATTTTCTGACATTTTCAGCAACAATTTTCACACCGAATACCATATTTTCCCCTAAAACCGCTAGAAAACCCGCGAGAATTGCTGAAAATTTTTTGAAAACCTACCGGTTACTGTAACTGTCGTGAAATCCTGGGCATTGTACGCAGTTGGTGTAATCGCGTACAATGCGTCAGATCCGACGGGCAAGTATATTTTTTGAACTGAAATTATTTTTTTTTGGCTGAAACTTTGAGTTTTTGTTGGTTTTGAGCGGCGAAAAGTGATATCCAGGTGATTTTGAAGCGAAAAATTGGATTTTTACATCAATTTCTGCAATATTTAGCTCCAAAATCATGAAAATCGCGCTGCTTTACCCAAACATTTTTTTTCTCAATTTTCAGTCCAACAACCTGATTTCACCTGCAAAAAAAGTGTTCTTTGTACCAAAATGTATCAAATTCGCAAATAGAACTAGAACAAACAGAGAAATTTGTCCGTTTGTTGATTTTTTCGGGGATTTCCCTCGTATCATGTGATACTGTAGTAGAGAATTAATAGTTTTGATTTAAAAAGTTTGGAAATGAAGGGTGAATTGAGCTTCGGGGAGAAAAATTGCTATGTTTGACAAATTTGGTCGAAATGCAGGTTTTTTAAAGCAAATTTTGGCAATTTTGTCGATTTTTGATTGAAATTTCTGATTTTTTTTCTTCATTTCAGCTAATTTTTTATACAAAATTGAGTTTCCGAGCAATTTTTGGCTCACAAATGAATATTTTCCGTTAAAAACGCGTCAAAGATACCCCAGGCACTCATGTTTCTGTCAAAAAGTGTCTGGGGCACCTTTGGCGCGTTTCCAGCGGCGAAAATCCGATTTGGGTCAAAAAATTGGACAATTTCGACGAAATATGACTAATTTTAGCGACATTCTGATATTTTTACCACTAAAACCCAATTTTTCATGGGAAAACCTCAATTTTAAGCTATTTTTGTCATTTTGCGCTGTTTCAATCAATTTTTGAGCATTTTCAGCCAGTTTTTAAGCATTTTCAGCCGTTTTATAACCAAAAATTCAATAAAAATCGGCATTTTTGTCAAATTTTGTGTGAGAAACCCACATTTTAGCTCCCAAACCGCGTCTCAGGCGCGCCAGATTGGTAGAATTGATATAAAACCCTCTCTCAAACGTCAAAAACGCGTCGCAGGCGCGCCAGACTCTCCATAGAAACCGTAAATGTGATTTTAAGCTCAAGAAACCTCAATTTTTAGCATTTTTAGTTGATTTGTAGCTAATTTTTAAGCTTTTTCGCCCCAAAACCGCTCCAATTATCACTAAAATCACAAATAGAGCGAGTTTGCATCATCTCGTATCAATCAGTTGGCAGTGTGCCAACATCTCTTCGCATTTCTCTCACCGACTCTCCTCGTTTCACGTGATCTCTCGCCTCTCCGCTGTCTCTGACTGTCTGCGTCTCTTCTGAGTGTATACTCTCTCGTCGTCTCTTTTCTTCTCTCTTTGCACGTTTATTTGTCGGTGT
The DNA here is from genome assembly GCA_002259235.3 of Caenorhabditis latens. Taxonomy (NCBI): domain Eukaryota; kingdom Metazoa; phylum Nematoda; class Chromadorea; order Rhabditida; family Rhabditidae; genus Caenorhabditis; species Caenorhabditis latens. The sequence goes on from CM056095.1 coordinate 16,414,853, forward strand.
CGGACTGCCCTTTTTGTTTTCTTTTTTTCTCTTTTTTTCTGAAAATAAATACATTTTATAAGAGACCGATGATTAGGAGGTAATTAACTGGTAATTAATCGATAATTGAGATAACAAAGACACAAATATTTTTGTGTTTTGTGAAAAAATCGATTTTTGTTGTTTGAAGAAGCTTCTAGACCGAATCAATGGTGAAAATGCAATTTTCAGCTTCAAAAAAGTCATTTTTTGTGAAAAAGCTAGATTTTTGAGCTGAAACTAACGGAAAATTGGCTGAGAATGCAAAAAGTTGGGGGTTTTTTAAGCAGAAAATCACATTTTCGACATTCAGAAGTGGCTGGCGCGCCTGAGACGCGTTTTTGACGTTTAGGGGAGGGTTTTAAGGTGAAAATCGTATTTTTAAACTCATTTTTTGGCTCCAAATTTCAATTCTATAAATCTGGTGTGCCTGAGACGCTGTTTCGGAGCAAAAAAGCGGTTTTCCACTCAAAGTTTGACAAAAATTCCGGTTTTTATTAAATTTTTGGTTATAAAACGAAATTTTGTTTTTAATTTTTGATTTTCAAAACCAAAAATTAAGTTTTTTGGTGAAAACACTTTTGTTTTTGATCAATAGCTGAAAATTTGTTAGTTTCAGCTCAAAAATTTAGATTTTTACCGCGTCTCAGGCACGCCAGATTTGTAGAATTGAGATCGGAATAAAAATCACTAGAAAAAACGCGTCAAGGGCGCGCCAGACTCGTTTTGACGCCGAAAATGCGATTTTCAGCTTAAAAACCTTAATTTTGAACGTTTTTAGCCGATTTTTCTCTACGTGTCATTATTTTTCCCATATTTTCCCGCTAAATACTCCATTTTCATCCCCAAAATCTCGAAAATTTCGTTTTTTTAAATTTCAGAAAAGCGATGAAAGTGATACCGCCGGAAGTGGAGGAATACCTCCAAATGTTCCGTTTGGATCGTGCGAAACTTCAAGAAATCAGTGAGAAAGTGGAACAACAAATGAAATTGGGTCTCGCACAGACCAAAGGATCCTCCATCGCCATGTTGCCGAGTTATGTACCGGCGCTGCCTGATGGAACAGGTAAAAACAGAGAAATTAATGAGAAAGCCTGATAAATAGAGAAAAATCGGTTTTTTCTGTAAATTTTGAGCCAAAAATCACTTTTTTCGGTCAAAAATCGCTCAGAAATGGTCGAAATCGGCCAAATCAATGTGAAAATGCAGAATTTTATCGATTTTAACACATTTTGAGCCAAAAAACTGGAAAATTTGGCGGTTTGTTGGACATTTTGAGCTAAAAACCACTTTTTTGGTCAAAAATCGGTCGAAGACGGTCAAAATCGTCAAAATTCGAATGTGTCGTCAGATTTAATGCATTGTACGCAGAGATGTGGTGGTTGCGGACAATGTATCAGATTTGACGATATTATTCAAATTTATGAAAGAAATATCGAATTTTATCGACTTTTCTTGATTTTCAAGCAAAGAACTTCTAATTTTGCGCTAAAATCGGTCAAATTATCGTGAAAATATAGAAATTAACATATTTTGACCCAAAAAATTGAAAAAAAAACCCTATTTTCAGTGAATTTTTGCTTGAAATTTGATAAGGAAGCGTCGAATTTCGTTGAAATTCAGTTTTTTAAAAGGTTTCTAGCAGAAAATCACATTTTCCGATCGAAAATCACGTTTCTGTGAGAGTTTTGTGTCAAAAACCACTTTTCTCGATCAAACAGAAATCGTCAAATTCCAAAAGTCTCTTTTTCTTCCGCAGATTTTGAAAATTCGGGAAAGAAAAAAGAGATTCTGAATCAGAAGTAGTGGATTCTGATTCATCTGGGACAGTCAAAACAGATTAAAGTCAAAAATCTCTTTTTCCTTCTTCTTCTTTTTCTTCTTCTTCCCCAGATTTTAGGAAATTGGGGAAGAAAAAGGATTTTCGGATTTCTGATTTTTCGGAATTGTTGAAAACTTTTTCTTTCCGAAGTTCTATTCTTTCTCGAATTTCAGTCTTTGTTCTGTATTTCAGTCTTCTCCGGATTCTTGTCTGCCCCAGATTTCTAGTCTAAACTCGGGTTTTAGGTCTTCCCCGGATTTTGAAAATCCTGGAAAGAAGAAAATATTCTGAATCAAAAATTGTAGATTCTGATATAGATGACCTCTAATAGTGAGGATTCACTCAAAAATCTCTTTTTCGTTCTTCTTTTTTCTTCCCCAGATTTTGAAAAATCGGGTAAGAAAAAGGATTTTCGGATTAAAAAACAATTTTTTTTCAAAAAACCCCAATTTCTTGTTCCAGAACGCGGAAAGTACGTGGCGATCGATTTGTCGGGTAAAAACCTCCGGATAATGTTGCTGACACTGGATGGAACTGATCCACCGAAACACAACACCGTCAACTATATTGTGGCGAATCACGTGATGAAGGGCACTGGCGATCAATTATTCACGTTCATTGTCAATTGTTTGCAACGATTTCTTCAGGAATTCGGTCTTGTCGACGCGAATTTACCGATTGGTGAGTTTTTACAGATCAAAAACAGGATTTTCCCGTCAAAAATTGACAAAAATCTGTTGAAAATGAGCTAAAATCGCGCCAAAGACGCCCCAGATTGTCAGAAACGCGCCACAGGTGCGCCAGACACTAATTCTACTCAATAACGCGTTAGAAACGCCCCAGATTGTCAGAAACGCGTCAAACGTGCGCCAGACACTGATTCTACTCAAAAAACCTGCTAAAGACGCCCCCGATCATCAGAAACGCGTCACAGGTGCGCCAGACACACATTCTACTCAAAAAACGCGCTTGAGCCGCCCCAGATCGTCAGAAACGCGTCAATGGAACGCCAGACACCGCAATTTTAACAGAGTCTGGGGTGCCTTGGACGTGTTTTTCTATAAGAACTGATGTTTCTTTGGCGCATTTCTAACCAAGGCTGGAGTGTCGTTGACGCATTTTTGCGTAGAATTACTAACTGGTGCACCTGAGACGCCTTTTTTTCAGTAAGAAACAATGTCTGGCGTTCCATTGGCGCGCTCCTGGAAAGTCAGGGGTGCCTTGAGAGCGTTTTTGAGCGATTTCAGCCGTTTCTGAGCATTTTCCACCAATTTTCCTCTTATTTCCAGGATTCGTATTTTCCTATCCGTGTGAACTCCTCTCAATTCGTTCCGCCCGTCTTCTCTGGTGGACGAAAGGATTCGATATCAAGGATTGTCTTCAAAAAGACGTCGTTGCACTTCTCGAAGAGGCTCTCGAGATGAATATGGTCAGTTTTAGACTGGAAATTGTATGAAAATCAGTTTTTAAGCGAAAATTCGGAGAAGAAAAAGGATTTTCGGATTTTTCAAAATCCCAGGAAGAAAAAGAGATTCTGAATCAGAAGTAGTGGATTCTGATTCAGCTGGGTCATTTGGAACAGAATATAGTCGAAAATCTCTTTTTCCTTCGGTTTTTTCTTCCCCAGATTCCGAAAATTCGGGGAAGAAAAAGGTTTTTCGAATTTTTCAAAATTTGGGGAAGAAAAAGAATTGCGAATCAGAAATTGTGGATTCTGATCCAGCTGGGTATTCAGAAACAAAGTATACTGGAAAATCCCTTTTTCATTCTTCTTCTTTTTTCTTCCCCAGATTTTGAAAATTTGGGGAAGAAATAGGATTTTCGGATTTCCGAAATTCTGGGAAGAAAAAGAGATTATGAATCAGAAGTAGTGGATTTTGGGTCATTAAAAACAGAATATATTGTGAAATCTCTTTTCCTTCTTCTTCTTTTTCTTTTCCGGATTTTTGGAATTTGGGGAAGAAAAAGGTTTTTCGGATTTTTCAAAATTCGGGGAATGAAAAACGATTTTAAATCAAAAATAGTGAATTTTAAGTTAGCTGGGTCATTCAGAACAGAATGTAATGGAACATCTCTTTTTCCTTCTTCTTCTTCTTTTTCTTCTCCGGATTTTGAAAATTTGGGGAAGAAAAAGGATTTTTGGGGGTACTCGATTTTAGAACTCGGAAAAATAGAACAGCGACAAAATAAAACTGTTACAATATAGAACTGACAAAAATAGAACAGCTACAAAGTGGAACTGAACACAATAGAACTGTTACAAAATAGAACTCCACGAAATATAACTCGGAAAGATAGAACTGCTACAAAATAGAACTGCTACAAAATAGAACTCTACCACTGGTTTTGAAAAGGCTAATTGGGCTTATTTAATATAATTTTATTCAGTTTTTTGTTGACTATTAAATAGACAAAAACTTTATCTTCATAAAATAAGTGTTTTTAGTCGACTTTTCTCCTCGAAAATAGGTTATAAATCTTCTAAAAAGTCACGAATGCAAACGCGCTCCATTCGAACTAGAGTTCTATTTTGTAGCAGTTCTATTTTGTAGCAGTTCCATTGTGTTCAGTTCTATTTCGTCGCTGTTCCATTTTGTTCAGTTCTATTTTTGCCAGTTTTATATTGTTACAGTTATAATTTGTTGCAGTTCTATCCTTCCGTGTTCTAAAATCGAGTACCCCCGGATTTTTCGAAATTCGGGGACGAAAAAGAGATTCTGAATCAGATGAGTCATTCAATACAGAATATAATATAAAATCTCTTTTTCCTTCTTCTTCTTTTTCTTCTCCGGATTTTAGGAATTTGGGGAAGAAAAAGGTTTTTCGGATTTTTCAAAAAATTCAATTTTCCTATTTTTTTCAGTCAACAAAAGTGAGTATCAAGGCGGTGATGAACGATACGGTTGGGCAACTGGCGGCCGCTTCACACAAATACGGTCCAGAGTGTACGATTGGAGTGGTTATTGGATATGGGTAAGGATTTTGACAGGGAATTTCAATTTTTGGGTGAAAATCGTTGAAAAATTCTTTTTTTCGGCTGAAAATCCTCAAAAAACCGCCCAAAACCTCAATTTTCCAGTTGCAACTCGTCGTATCTCGAAAAAACGTCTCGAATCACGAAATTCGACGCGAAAGCGCGTGGTTACGATCACGAGAATATGATTGTGGTGACGGAATGGGAGGAATTTGGAAAACACGGAGAGTTGGACGATATTTTGACACAATTCGATCGGGAAGTCGATGCGGCCAGTGTTCATAAGGGAAAACAATTGTAAGTGGGGGTTTGAAGACACTTCTGCGCTGAAAATTCATGTTTTCAGTGACATTTTCAGTTTAAAAAGTGAAGAATGCGAAAAATTACAGTTTTTTTTGAGTAAAATTGGATTTTTTAGTCAAGAACTTCTTTTTTTCACCGATTTTTAGAAATCTGAAAAACGGAAAAACTCTTAAAATTTTCGTCAAATCTGACGCCAAATCAGAAATTATAAAGACCCAGAATACTGAAAAAGTCTGAATCTCCAAAAAAAACTGAAATATTCAAAATCCGAAAAGTCTTTTTTCTTCCCCGGATTTTTGAAATCTGGGGAAGAAAAAAGAAGAAGAAGAAGGAAAAAGAGATTTTTGAGTGAATCCTCACTATTAGAGGTCATCTATATCAGAATCTACAACTTTGGTTCAGAATATTTTCTTCTTTCCAGGATTTTCAAAATCCGGAGAAGACCCAAAATCGGAGTTAGACTAGAAATCTGGGGGAGACAAGAATCCGGAGAAGAGTAAAATACAGAAAGAAGACGGAAGTTCGAGAAAGAATGGAATTTTTGAAAAAAAAGTTTTTTAAATTTCGAAAAATCAGAAATCCGAAAATCCTTTTTCTTCCCCAAATTCCTAAAATCCGGAGAAGAAGAAAAAGAAGAAGGAAGAAGAGAAATTCGACTATATTCTGTTTTGAATGATCCAACTGAATCAGAATTCACTATTTCTGATTTATAATTGTTTTTCTTCCCCGAATTTTGAAAAATCCGAAAATCCTTTTTCTTACCTACCCGAATTTTCAAAATATGGGGAAGAGATTTTTCGCTACATTCTTTCTTATCAATTTTTTGTTATTTTTGAGTGTATTTTTGAACTGAAAACCACCATAAACAGTCCAAAATCACCGGGTTTTGATAGAAAACGAAACGAATTCCTTAAAATGCCACTGAAAACATGATTTTTCACCTGAAAAATGTCTAAATTCGCTCTTAAATCTCATTCTCATTCCAGAATCGACAAACTGTGCGGAGCTCTGTACATTGGTGAAGTCGTCCGAAAAGTGTTGTCCCAATTGTGTCTCGATCGAGTACTATTCGAAGGAACTCCGTGTGAAAAACTCGATGAGGAGGAGTCGTTCCCGACGAAATATATCTCCGAAATTTTGGGGTGAGTAATTGGATTTTTACAGCATTTTTTATTCAAAAACCGTCTGAAATCATCAATTTTGTTCTTAAAAGTACTTTTTTCTGCAAAATTTTGAATATTGTTATCAAAACAATAAGAGAAAAGCTAATTTTTTCCTCGAAAAATGAAAACAATTAAAAAATTATTGATTTTTTGCAAAATTTTAGTCTAAAAATCGGACTTTCGATAGAAAAATACACTCAAAGGAAACCAAAAGTTGTAGATACTGGATGAGTTCAATAGTATAAGAAAGAATATAGCGAAAAAGCTCTTTTTCACTCTTCTTTTTTTTTCCCCAGATTTTGAAAATCCGGGTAAGAAAAAGGATTTTCGGATTTTTCAAAATTCGGGTAAAATTTTCTAATTCGGGAAAAAGAGATTCTGAATCAGAAATAGTGAATTCTGAGTTAGCTGGGTTATTCAAAACGGAATATAGTGGAAAATCTCGTTTTCCTTCTTCTTCTTTTTCTTCCCCAGATTTTAGGAATTTGGGGAAGAAAAAAGATTTTCGGATTTCTGAAATTCCGTTTTTTCTCGAATTTCCGTCTTTTCTCTGGATTTCAGTCTTCTCCGGAATCTTGTCATTCCCAGATTTCTAGTTTAACACGGATTCTAGGTCTTCCCCGGATTTTGAAAAAAAAACCACAATTTTTCTGATTTTACCAAAAAAAGCCAAATGGGTCATTTTCAGCGAGGAAGAAGGTGTCCACAAGGCGTGTCGTCGTATCTGTGAGGAGTTGGAAGTGGAAATGCACGGAACTGTCGATTATCTGATTATACGAGAAGTGTGTGACGTCATTTCGAGACGAGGAGCCAGTATTGTCGCCGCTGGTGAGATTTTAGGAAAAACCCGATTTTTTCATGCAAAAAACTCGTTTTTGGCATGAAAAATCGGTTTTTCAGCCCGAAATTTCATCATTTTCAGCCATTAGCGCTCTCCTCCGTCATCTGGAACTGTCTTCTGTGAAAATCGGTGTCGGTGGTGCATTGATTCAATTCCATCCGACATATCATCAAATGCTCAAAGAGAAATTGGAAGAACTCACGCCGATCACTATGAAGGTATTGTAGAAATCGAAAAATGGCGAAAAAAAGGGAAAAAATGAAGAGAAATTTAGTTTTTGAGCAAAAAAACGAATTTTTAAGAGAATTTTCGACTATTTTCGAGTTCTGGGAAGGAAAATGAGGGCATTCGGACCTCTTTTTTGCTAAAAATTCAGATGTTGGGTGAAAATTGACAAAAATTGGAAATCCGGACATCCTGACACACAGAAAGACTCTGATTTCAGCTCAAAACTTCCATTTTTCACTAGGAAAAGTTGGAAAACGGATATCTGGACTTATGGATGCACAGACAGATTTTTTGGGTAGAATTTAGGACATCTGTACCTACAGAAATACAGACAGACATCGAATTTCATTTGAAAATTGCTTTTGGACATATGGATACACAGACGGACATTTTTATATTCAAAAAATGTCGTTTTTTCTTCTTTTTTTGGAAATTTTTTGATTTTTTTCGCGAAAAAGTCAAATTTTCGACTTTTGTACAGAATTATGAGAAACTCTCAGAAATGTTCACGTTTTACCGTTAAAAACCACTAAAAACCATCTAAAACCTCAAAAAATCGAGTGTTGGTTGAAAAAATGGTGGGCGAGTGGTTAAGGTAGACACATTGCCACTGCACTCCGAGGTACCAGGGTTCGACCCCACCTAGTCTCAAACTTTTTTTGCTTGTTGTTTTTGGACATCTGGACTTCCGGACATGACGTAGGGACACACAGACAGACATTTTTCTAAAAATTATGCAATTTTCAGCCTTTTTTTGACTGAGAAATTCTCATTTTTTTCGACTTTTTCGATCAAAACGAACGTTTTCAGCCATTTTCTTTCTAAAAATCTCAATTTTTTTCAGTTCGAACTGGTCCCCGCCGACGAAGGATCTTGTCAAGGTGCTGCTCTCATCGCCGCCGTCGCCGAACGTCTTCAACTATAAAGCCCTATAAGCCCCGCCCACTTTCCCCCCAAAACGCCAAAAATTTTCTCTAATTTTCCTTAAAAAACCAGAAATAGTCCGATATTTTGACGAGTTTTCTTCCAGATTTTTATTGATTTTTTGTAATTTTTATCCACAATATTGGCTCCGCCCCTCAGTATAGGCAAATATTTTTTCTAATGTAATTTTTCGTGTTTTTTGAAGGTTTTTAGGTGAAAAATTATCCGAAAATTTGAATTTTCAGCTATTTTTCACCCAGAAACCCCCAATTCCAGCCATTTTTATCTCTAAAAAATACTTTGTTGTATTTAGCCACGCCCCTTTCTCATCATCCATATATGTATCTGCTAAATTTCTGAAATTCACCATTTTGCCATAAGCCACGCCCCTTTTTTCACTACAGTAACCTTTTCTCTAAAATCAAATTTTTCTGTAATTGTCCCCCAATGTCTGTGTGCGCGTTTAAGGAAATTAACTCATCTGTAAGAACTATTTCGTATGATTTATGAAGCATTTCAGTTTTTGATTACGGCTGGGGTGACGTTGGCGCGTTTTTGAGTAAAAATCGACTAGGATATGCAGATTTTTATGATTTTCGGAGGTTTTTGAGAATTTTTTTAAAAATTTAAGAATTTTGAAGAGAGTTTCAACAAGATCTTAAACTAAGAATCTCATTTATAACTAATTGGGCTCACCGCCTGGCGTGACTTTGGCGCGTTTCGGAGCAAATATAGTTTTTCGCGATTTGGATTTTTGGTTGGCTGAGGAAACAGTTTTTAATAAGTAATAAGAATTTTATTGATTTTACAAAAAACAATTTTTTGGTGAAATCTGTTCACCGCATTGGCGACTTGCACCACCTCGCGAAGAGCCGTTCTGAAAGGAAAAATGAATTTTCCGAAGAAATTCTGAGCAACTTACGGGAACCGGACCAACTCCTAGGGCTCCGAAACTTCCAAATGCAGTAGCTTCGGCTGGAAAATAAATAAATGAAATTGATGCAACTAAATCTGGAAGTAGTGTACCGTGCTTGGCGGCAGAGTCCCTGCACCCTGAGCGAAATTGTGAGCTGTGCAAAACTGTGAGTCGAAATCAATAAATTTGCAACAAAAACTCGAAATTTTGTAAATTTCAGTTGTTTTTTTTTCATACTTGCAAACCGGTGTGTGTAACTTGCTTCAAACTGAGTTTTATGAGTAGGGACCGCAATGAACGTGGGCGGAGTTGTTCATTTTCTTCTCTTGGGGGCGTCATGGGGATACTATCAGAATGTTTGACGGTCTGCCCTGAGAGCCCAGAATGCTAAAACAGAATGAAAACTTTTGACCCCTATGTAATCGAGTACGTAGAATTCAATGAATACACTTTCGTTTCACCCAAATTTTCAGTTTTCTCAGAAAATTGAAAAAAAGTTTTGCTTTCTTCAGAAAAATGTCACGTTTAGGATGTTCTAGGTCGAACACGCATCGTTTTTTGACAGTTTCCAGTAGTTCTGGACCTACTCTAATAGGTTTTGAAAGAAAATTCAATTTTCGTGTTGTCGAATTTCTTTGGGAGCCTGCTGAACTGCGAGGCATCACACCAAAAAACTTTCTGTGATAACCAATCTATATTGTGACATATTCTTTTTGGGCATCCCTTCAGGTACCTGGGGACAAAATTTGGAAGCTCATTGATTCGTAAAATGTGATTTTTTCAGTGTCGGAAGACAACAGACTCAGAGAGAAAATTAGTTTTCCCGACAGTTCAGGTTAATGCAGGTCAAACACGCATCGTTCCTTGACGGAATCAGAATCTACGCAAAATTTCGATCTAGATCCACTTGAAAACAAAAAATTTCGTGCTGTCGAATTTTAGATATTTGATGTTTTATCTCGAAACATGCTAAAAATTACTCAAAAAATTCTCCTGAATTTAAAAGATTCACGTCGAAAAAATATTTTTCTATTATCAGCGTCACATTTGTGCTTGTTTGGTTCAGTGGGTAACACGTCCACAGGCAAACCGCTGATGATGAAATGCGGTTCAAACGCGGGTGAATGACGAAATTTGGACCAAATGAGGCCCTAATTTCATCCTACGCGGCTCAAAGCAGTTTTGAGGATGAAACGCGGGTGAGATGCGGGCGTCCTCATTTTTGGGAGTATCTCAAAAGCGCCGAGGGTGAAACGAGGGTCAAATGTAGATGAGTTGGCGCTCATTCATTTTCAATTTTTATATTTATTTCTTCTATTTTCTCGTTTTTCGTGTAAGATTTTTCGCTTTTTCATCGAAAATAAGTTCATTTCAGTCAACTACATTCAATAGAAGTCTAACAGTTGTACTAAATGGCGGAACTTCTTTTTTTCAAAAAGCAGAGAAGTTAGTTTTGTTTCGAAAATCGGAAAAATTGAACAGCTTTCTTTTCAGAAGAGTTTCGATGTTTGTATTCCGTTTTGCAAGTGTTAACGCAGCATTTCAATAACTGTAAGTTCTCTTGCGTAACACGGAAACTCCGAAATTTTGAATCAACGTGTTTGGTTATAATGGAAATGGAAACACAGTAAATTTGAATGAAACATTCCGATTTTTTTGTAAATTTTCGGAAATTTCAATTAAAATTTCAAATCTTTGTATTTTTTGTGTTCATACTTCCATTTTGAGCTGAAAAGACGTTTCAAAATTCCAAATTCTTTGCTCTACGAAGTTGAAGCAACCATCGTTTACTTTTAAAATTCATTTCAATAATCTTGGCAATTGTACTGAAAATTTTTACTTTATGAGTATCACCACGAATAATACATAACTATAAATTTATTTTTCAGATGGTCGTCAACATCTGGATTGCGCCCCGGAAGCAACCCCAGAAGCAAAATCAAAAACAAAAATGCCGAATCTTCGAACTCGCCACAACTTTTTTAAATTTTTCTATGTTTTTTTTAAAGATCGAATGAACTAAATATTTACATACATTGCAGAGCTGTGCGGAATTCCTTCCTTCTTCCTTCCTTCTTCCTTCTTCCGGGCTTTTTTCATTTTTTTATTCCTTCTTCCTTCTTCCCTTTTGAAAAATTTACTTCCTTCTTCCTTCTTCCTTCTTCCCTTTTCAAAAAATTTTACTTCCGCACAGCTCTGATACATTGATACAATTGTTTGTTGCTTCATAACTATTTACAAGTGGAAAGAACTAGAAAATTCTGATCCGGGGAACCCCTGCCCAATTTTTCCGCGGCCGACCGCCGGGGAAGAAAATTGGTCCAAATTAGGACCAAATTTAATGTCTTTTTTGGTATCGTTTTGACCCGAGTGTTCATCCGCGTTTGGACCAAATTTCATCCGGAGCGGTTTGCCTGTGTCGGGGTTTTATTCAGAGAGTTTCTGGTTCGGAATTTCCCAATTTTTGCAAAAATTTGATGATTTCATTTGAAAAATGAAAGTTTTCAGAGCAACTTTTTTCTCAATTTTTGATTGGGATCAGCTATACTGCTCGATACGAAAAATTATCCAGATGAGTTGTAGTCTTTACTACATGCATGTGACCTCTAAGATCCTCGAAAAACAATTTATTGGAGGGTGTCACATTTTCACCCTTTTAGTTGCATAATTTTGTCACAAACTACATGGAGTTTGCTACAAACATGTCAACAGCTAATTTTCTGCGAAAACAGGGAAAATAATCAATAAAAGATTTTTTAGACTTTCGAGAAATCGCATTTTTCGAAAAATCTCAATTCTCAAAAACAAGGTCACGTCACAGAAAACCCTCTATGGGTCATTTCTTCTCGGGGAAAGTTATCGAATGAGCAAAAAATCGGTACTTTAGGGAGGGGCAGTCCTACATTCCACGTGAAGCTTTTGTACTTCAATTTTTCACGTACCTTGAACTCGTGTACGACGGAATAAGTGTCCACGTCGTATAACGAGATAACTTTCTCCGATGTGTGTTCGGAGCACAGGAGCAGTTGATCATCCCGGCGTACGTAATCCGAGCAGGTAATCGAAGCCGACAGAATTTTCCTGGATTCTGTTTTTGAGCTCTCAATATCAATTGTGTGCAGTAAGGGCTTGGCGCCAATCATGTGAACGCCTGTAAACGTAATTTTTATTTGCCTTTTTATTAAGCCATAGTCAATGTTTCTTCAAACTCACTGCTTTCATTAGCATAGACCTTCTCAATCGAATCAGCTCGGTGGTTCTCGAGGACATTGGAGAATTCGGTGGAGAATATTGTCAGAGAATCAGCAGTTACTGAGGCAACAACTTGTTCAGTGACAAGAGCGATGTCGATGGGACAAGTATCTATACGATTTGTCATGCTACCTGAAATTTGTCATGCTACCTACAGAAAATATTATTTGCGTGGTCAGGAAAACAAAAGAATTCCCCAAGAGAAATTCAGTAGAAACCATGGCTGACTTAAAGGTGGACTAAGGTGAACTCTGATATTTTCATAGAATAATGTATGAGTACCTGTGAGTTCATTCTCATATCGAAAAAATTTTGAAAATCGGTCTGGAACCCGCTGTGAGCGATCGCCGGTGAGTTTGGGCATTTCGCTGGCCGGTGAAAATTGGCGGTATGGCTCAGCAATTCGAGTTTAGTCGTGTGTTCATTTGTTCATTTCCGTGAGTTCATCTTCATATCGAAAGAATCTTTCAATTCGGTCCATTCCCCGCTGAGAACGAGCGGCAAAACAGTTTGGGCATTTCTGTGGCCATGGAACATTCTAGAACTTTTTCGAGAATGTTGTTTTTTTGGTGTTTTCTTCGTTTTTTCTATCGTTTCTGTAATAATTCTATCAATTTTAGCCGTTTACTTTCGAAATTATTGAAAGAAAACTACAAAAATGACCGAAAATAGCAATAAAATTTGAAAAAATCAACATGGCCGAAGTCGAATTTCTAGGCCACCGAAATGCCCAAACTCACCGGCGATCGCTCACAGCGGGTTCCAGACCGATTTTCAAAATTTTTTCGGTATGAAAATGAGCTCACAGGTACTCATACATTATTCTATGAAAATATCAGAGTTGACTTTAGGCCACCTTTAAAGGTCCTGTAACTTCGGAGAGAGTGAATATTTTCGGAAAAAAATTTGGGAATGTACTTCCATTTACCTGAAGAAAAGGTCAGGATAGAAATTTTAATGAAAAAAGGAGTTTGAAAAAAATGTTGCGGTCTCTATTTATGAGCTCAAAAATATACCAAAATTTAGATCTCGACGAGTTCTATGTCACTGATATAATACAGGCCGGATGACTATTCGTTATTGTGCCGCGGGCCGGGAAAAAGTGCCAAAAACGCGAAAATGGCTTTAAAAAAACCATTCTAGCCCGGCCCGCGGCACAATAACGAATAGTCATCCGGCCTGTATTATATCAGTGACATAGAACTCGTCGAGATCTAAATTTTGGTATATTTTTGAGCTCATAAAACTCAGTTTGAAGCAAGTTACGCACCGGCCCGTGTTGCCCTCCCCGGTTTGCAAGTATGCTTTTTTTAGTATCACAAAAACGTTTGAAATTTCGGAAATTTCGCGCGCCCTAGCCGTTTATAGTATTAATCGATAATAACATTGTCCAAATTCTCCAGACTTACCTTTTTTTCCAACGACAGAGACAGTGTACAAAAAATATAAGTTAGAATTCAAATAAAATCATAAGAAGAATTGGGTTGCCGCCATTCCGTTAGGTGGCATAGGAGAAGTTATGAGTATGGTTGAATGTTAACGATAGAGGGACGACCAAGGTGTGACCTTTCCTGCTAGAGAGTGTGTCTCTTTAGACGCAGACACTTTTTTGTCGTCTCTCATAGCCGCGGACTCTCTATGAAGTCATGATTCCTTTGAGAGGAATGCACGGGTGGAGGAGGGAGAGTATGTAGTTGGCGTGAACAATTGAAAACAATTTACAGATGCATACGTGACGTAACCATCCATTCTCAACCGTGGTCGCATGCACAGATTAAACGAGGGATGCCGAGAGATGGAGTCAGTTGCGGCTCGAAATGAAGTAGTGCAGCGATAAAAGTATCTGAGAATTGACTTAGATGTCGGAATCTGAAATAAAACAAATATGGCACTTCAGTCCTCCTTTAACAATTCCTAATTTTTTCCGAACAGGTGATAAAGAAGACAATGTTTCTGAATGTTTGTTTGCTCTTCTCTCCCTGGCATTTCGGGTCGATTCTCACTGATAACAAAAGAAAAATGAAAAAGTTCAAGTCACGAAACATTGAGTATGACATTCATTAATTTAACAAGGATCGTCATAATAACTTTAACAATTGCAAAAATCTAATATTTCAGTTATCACGACTTCGTACCACTGCCAGATTTCAAGTGATCGGTTCATTGTTCTTTGCAGTTCTTATAAATGGTTCCCTGGCCGAATATTTTTGTATTGTAGGAAACGAGCTGAGGGTTGACGCCTGGTTGACCAGGGGTGTTCTGGGAACCGGGAAGACCTGGGTCTCCTGGTGGACCTGAAAAACAATTTTCTTTGAAAAAAAGCAAATAGAGCAATTAGGGGATATCAATTTAGTTTTGGAAGTTCTCTGGACGGTTTTTCTTTGTGTTTCGTCTTAGTGGCGACGGTGGGAGCAACTGTACGTCTTGTAATCTTCCTTCTTTTTATCTTCTTGTAAAGACGTTATGGGTGGGTTTAGTCCGGCGACAGTACATCGACTAATCTTTCGGTCCTCTACAAGGCCGCCTGAAGAAACGGAAACTTTCCATTGCTGAGAACTGAGATGTAAAATCGCCCCACGGCCTTTTTGACAGCCTTTGTCCGGGGACAAGGCACGTTTACGGCACGACTTCAAACTAGGGTAAGTAAGTTTTTCTTATACCAAGATATACGATGCAAAGTATAAAACAAAGATATAACAACATGTCAATACATTCCGAGAGAAGCTGGTGGAATTTGATGCACGAGAAGAAGTTATGTTTTTTGATGTCATCTAAACTGATTCTGCTGCCTTCAAAGCAGAGGATTTTCCTGGCCAAGTCACAAGCATCTTCTGGAAGCGGCTTCCACTCATCAACTCCACGACGATGACTCTCGAAAAATTCCAGACATTGGTATTCCTGATTCTTGAAGAATTCTGGCAGCATACACAGGTTCCACAAACTGTGCGAGTCCGATGAGTGGCAGTTATTCCAGCTGATTTTCATGTGTCCTGATGTTGAAAAGAGCATATTCTCTCTCTTGATATCACGATGAGCCATATTTTCCTTTTGAAGGTACTTCAATCCAGCACAAATCTCTGTCAACGAATAACTTCCAACATTTCTGTTGCATCGAAGAGGTTGTATTGACTCGCCAACTTCATCACCATGCAATATCTGGATGGTGTTGTGAAACCCCGTGCGCACTCTGATGATGTATGACGAATAACAACTTCTCTTTAGGTCTCGTTTTTTGGGCTCTTTGAAAAGTTTCTCGGCAGCGCTCAGTTCCTGAAAAAAGGCATTGTTTGTAACAAAATAATTATTCCACTCACCTCTTTTTTCCGGTCTTGACATACAGTTTTCGGTTTCTGCTTCTTCGAGAACACAAAACCGAGTTCACCGGTTTCCTTTGACCGTCGGACATCATGGTTTGCAATGTTTCTTTCAAAGATGGGCTTGAAATCGACTTTAACCCTAAAAATAGAAAAAGTTTAATACTACGGTAGTCACAACGAGACCCACAACTTGTTCTTGGGTAATATGTGAACCAGATTTTTTTAAACTCACTGCCGAACGTTAGAATTCAGTATTTTCAGGTTTTCAGACGTCACAATGTATGAAAAAAAGGTCCCAGAACTTTAGTAAATGAAATTCTCTTTATTAGGGGCCAGAACACGTGAAATTTGGGCAGAAATTGACCTTCTTGATACAGAAAAACAGATTTTCAGAAAACATTTTCTAATAAAAATTGCACATTATGTACTTGAGTATGCTCTGAAACTTTTACAACTTTTAGAAAATGAAATGTTATCTGAAATGGCTGAAATTTCATTTTTCTGAAAACTTGCTTTTCTGTATCAAAAAAGTCAATTTCTGACCAAAATTCACGTTTTTTGGCTTATAAGAAAGAGAATTTAAGACGCACTCTCTGAGTCAATCGAGCATCGATCAACTGACCATAGGCACACGAAAAAAGTTGACCATCTCCGATTTGCCTATAATTTTGATCAAAGATAGTATCAAGTGTTCTCAGCAAATTAAGGTACTTTTTGGCCGGGTCCGTCACCTGGGTACCTAGGAAAATCCAAAAATCGATATTTTTCGAAAATTTTTCCTGAAGTAGTTAGGTATGAAATCTCAACGGGAAATCATTGTAGACACTATTTTAAGCATTTTTTGTGTTCAGAAGAAAATTCCAGCTCAACACCTTCATTGTGAAAATTTTGAAAATGTGTGAAATTTTCGGGTTTTTTTCATGAAATCGTTTTTATCTCGGCGGTGACACAAGAAGACATTATTTTTTATTTTAAATTCGGAATCTACATAAAATTTGGTATCGGAAACATGCTGTCCCTACTCGTAACTCGGGGACCAAAGAACGGTTTTTTGGGGAAGTATGAGAAAAACAGTGATTTCAATTTTCAAGTCCTTCCAGTAAATTATTTTTGATGTTTCAAAATAATGGTTTTTTGTATTTTTCATTTAATTATGTCATTTTTATTCAGTTCCAGTACAATTTTCGATCATACCACAAAAAAAATTTCGAAAAAATTGAATTTTTTGAATTTTGAAAATTTTCTCCCGAATTGAATCATTCCGACTGAAATATTAAGGATAGCATTATAAAATCAGAAGAATATAACTGGAACATTCTTTAGGTGCATAAAAAACTTGATTCCCACTGTCGGGTCATCTGCTACTTACGCGTTCATGGTGAAATTCACCGAAATTTTCAACTTGGGAAGTTGGTGCATCGGTACTTCATACTTGCAGCGTTATTTGACCGAGAATTGCGATAAATTTGACAAGAATAGTGAGAAAACTGCAAAAATTGATAGATTCAGCAAGATTTACCAAAAAAAACTTGAAAAAATTAGGACTCACAAATGTTCAATGGTCTGACCTTTTTGTGGATATCAGGAAAAAACTTTTCAAGTTTTTTTTTGGAAATCTTGCTGAATCTATCGAGTTTTGCAGTTTTCTCACTATTCCTGTCATATTTATCGCAATTCTCTGTAAAATAACGTTGCAAGTATGAAGTACCGATGCACCAACTTCCCAAGTTGAAAATTTCGGTGAATTTCACCATGAACGCGTAAGTAGCAGATGACCCGACAGTGGGAATCAAGTTTTTTATGCACCTAAAGAATGTTCCAGTTATATTCGTCTGATTTTATAATGCTATCCTTAATATTTCAGTCGGAATGATTCAATTCGGGAGAAAATTTTCAAAATTCAAAAAATTCAATTTTTTCGAAATTTTTTTTGTGGTATGATCGAAAATTGTACTGGAACTGAATAAAAATGACATAATTAAATGAAAAAATACAAAAAACCATTATTTTGAAACATCAAAAATAATTTACTGGAAGGACTTGAAAATTGAAATCACTGTTTTTCTCATACTTCCCCAAAAAACCGTTCTTTGGTCCCCGAGTTACGAGTAGGGACAACATGTTTCCGATACCAAATTTTATGTAGATTCCGAATTTAAAATAAAAAATAATGTCTTCTTGTGTCACCGCCGAGATAAAAACGATTTCATGAAAAAAACCCGAAAATTTCACACATTTTCAAAATTTTCACAATGAAGGTGTTGAGCTGGAATTTTCTTCTGAACACAAAAAATGCTTAAAATAGTGTCTACAATGATTTCCCGTTGAGATTTCATACCTAACTACTTCAGGAAAAATTTTCGAAAAATATCGATTTTTGGATTTTCCTAGGTACCCAGGTGACGGACCCGGCCAAAAAGTACCTTAATTTGCTGAGAACACTTGATACTATCTTTGATCAAAATTATAGGCAAATCGGAGATGGTCAACTTTTTTCGTGTGCCTACGGGTGATCGAACGAGTCAGAGAGTGCGTCTTAATTTTCCACAATTCTGAAGGAAGGGACCGATTTTCATATCCATTACGACGTTTGAAAACTGGAAAAACTGTATTTTCAGTGAAAAAATAAAATACATGAAGTTAAAAAAAATCGGTTTCATGTTTCTTGCAGTTCTTTTTTGCAATTTGGGAGTGAGGAATTTTGACAAAATTGGTTAAAATCAATATACTATTTCTCACCAATGATTGCGAAATTCGCAGTCAGATTTTTTTCCTTAATTCTTAAATCCCCACATACCT
The DNA here is from genome assembly GCA_002259235.3 of Caenorhabditis latens. Taxonomy (NCBI): domain Eukaryota; kingdom Metazoa; phylum Nematoda; class Chromadorea; order Rhabditida; family Rhabditidae; genus Caenorhabditis; species Caenorhabditis latens. The sequence goes on from CM056095.1 coordinate 16,433,410, forward strand.
CCAAGGATTCGACACGAAAATATAAAAAAAATAACTAGAATTTTAGAAAAATCAGAAGAAGACGTGAGTCATATTTTTCGACCGAGCCATCCCGTTAGGCAGTCGTATGCTAATAGTGAGAAATCGAACACGTGTTTTGTTGCTTCTCGAGATCGAAACTGAGAGAAAAGAGATGGAGACGCAGACATTACTGTTCGATTTGTTTCTCTGCGCTCTGCACTCTGCTTTATTAGAAAGTGGGCACATGCAATAGATACAAGCTTACAAATTCTACGCAGCTCCCTAAAATGAGATTAAACCAAGATTTTAGAATTTGATGAGCACCAATGAATAGATCTCGTCTTGCTGGTTTCATTGATATAGAACATGACATAGCTGGAGCGATGTTGGCGCGTTTTTAAGATCTCTTTTTAAGACTGTAGGTAAGAGATGCATGGAGTTCAGAATTCCGGATTTTATGAAATTATTAAAATATTTATTTCCATTAAAAAAATTAATAAAAACAGCAGTATTCAATTTTTCTTTTCTTCTTGGACTTCTGGACAGCTGTCTTGGTTTTCTGCTTGTCCAGCGGCAGGAGTTGAACGGCTGAAAAAAAATAAGTTGGTTTCAGTTTTATTGTGAATTGTTTCTAACTCACGCTGTATTCCTTGCTTGGAGCCGGGCGTCGGATGCGCTCATTGCGTTTTGGAGCTTGTTCCGGAGAACCATCCCTGGGACCAGCTCGATGCTAAAAGAGAAAAAGTTAATCCCAAGTATATTTTGGAAGACTTCAACTTACCGAGAGACGAGGGCGAGAGCTTGAGCGCTGAGCTTCTGCCGTGAGATGGGACATTGGTGCCGGACGGGTCGGCGTGGTCTGGATAGACGAGCAGTTGACTGAAAAGATAATAATCCGTTTTTTCATATATGTTTCCTTTTTTTTTCTTTCTGATGGGTACGGAGCTGCCTCTCTCTTTTCTTTTATCATAGTTGTCAAGGCCCGGGCCGGGCCGGGCCGGTAGAAAATTTTCAAGGCCCGGCCCGGCCCGAAGGCCCGGCTTCAAAAATGACCCATTTTTTAAACACATTTTTTTCCGAAATTTTTTCAATTTTTCATCGAAAATGGGTCAATTTTAGACTATTTTTCTGAATTTCTTCTAATTCTGAACGATGCTCAAAAATTTGACTTTTTCGCGAAAAAATTCAAAAAATTTCAAAAAATTTGAAAAAATTTGAATTTTTGACTTTCGCGCCAATTTGCCCGGGCCTTCGGGCCGGGCCCTGATTTCGCCGACAAGGCCCGGCCCGGCCCGGGCCGGGCCTTGACAACTATGTCTTTTATAGTATCAATGTTGTCCAACATTTCCCAATTCTCGATACTTACCTTTTTTCCAACGATCCGAAACACTGCAGGAATAGGGCACAAAATAAATATAAATTAGAATTTTATAAAAATCGTAAGAGGAAGGGGTTGCCGCCATTCCGTTAGGTGGCATAGTAGATGGAATGAGTAAGTTAGAAGTGAACGATGGAGGAAGGACCATGGTGTGACCTTTATTACAATAGAGTGTGATCTCATAAAGTGACGCAGACATTGGCGTCTCTCATAACCGAGTACTCTCTATGAAGTCATGAATCGGTTGGTCTCTCCTCAACTACGTGACGTAACCACCAATTCTCAAACGTGCTCGTATACATGCACAGGTAAACTGGAGATACTGCGGTCACCGGCGGCTCAAAGACCGCAGTCAGACAAAGAATGGCCGGTCGTCGTCTTGCTGATTCCATTGATACCAAACATGACATAGCTGGGGCGACTATGGGGCGTTTTTGAGATCGTAAGACTGTGTTGTATGGAGTTCCGACTCCAGGATCAGTAACCACGTTTTAAATTATTCATGAGATTATCAAATTTATTGATATATTTACATAAAAACAATTATTTAAAAAAAGGAATTATTTACATCTTTTGTCATAATTACACCAAGGTCCCAGATCCTCTTGTGTGCCTGTTCTGCTGCATTTGGCGTCACGACACGCTCCGATTCCTGTACAGCGATGTGAATATTGATGGAGCAATTCGAATTCGTGTGCATAGAAATGTGTGTGTTGTTGGCAAATTGAGGTCAGTGTGAGGTATTCGGAAGAAATCGGTAAATTTACCGGTAAATTTACCGGTAAATCGATTTTTTACCGGTAATTTACCGGTAAATTTTCGGTAAAAATTACCGGTAAATTACCGGTAATTTACCGAAAACTGCATTTATCGGTAGTTGTTTACCGAATACCTCACACTGATTGAGGTGACACCATAACTTCCAGCGATTGAAAGATATCGTTCTGTTCGGTTACCTTGAAGCATGCAATTGATCCATTTGGTCTCACAGTGAGCGTGCAATGTTCGATCCCGTTTTCTTCAACACAAACATGATCCGTTGCTTGAACTCCGGCGACTGCTGAACAACCATTGACGGGTGTTGATCCTAAAAGAACTCCTCCAATGACAATTACATCACACTCTAATGACTTTGACGATACATCCAACGGCGACTAGCGCATTGCAGGTTATCAAAGTGGAGGAATGGTTTCACTTGACTGGTAGCATACATATCTGGAAGTTTGAGTGTAAAGAGCGGAAAATTTGAAATCCAGAATTTATCTGGACCCTGTCCCAATAAAAAGGTCACTTTCATTCGAACTTTACAGTTTACTACTTTCCAACATTGTCCGCAATCCGGATTCCAGAATTCCGGGTTTTTTTTTGACATTCCGGTTCCGGATTCCGTATTCAGTAAAATCTAAATTCTCTTTCCGGTTCCGGATTCCGGATTCCGGATTCCGGAAACTGAAAAATCGCATTCCGTACAACTCTGCAACATACCCTATCAAAAGCATCTTCCAAAATAATAAATAAGAAATACATTAGAATTCACAGAAAATTCTAAAAAGAGAACACAGCTCACATAGCGTTCAGAGGAAATAATAGAAAATGAGAAACGATGAAAATGAAAGAAAGCGATGGAAGTGTACATACGTGGCCAAATTCTCTCTCATCGCTTCTATCACAACGCTATCTCGTTCCATAAAAACGAATGTGATTTGCATACATATCAAGGAAAGTGAATCGGAAAATAGTGTAGAATTGGAAAATTAGTAAGTGGTAATGAATAAATGTCGTCTAACTGATTCTATTAAAGTAGAACACGACATAGCTGGCGTGACGTTGACGCGTTTTTCAGAAGCGTTTTGAATACATTTGATAGGTCTCATCTAGCTGAATCCATTGATACCAAACATGACATAGCTGGGGTGACGTTGACGCGTTTTCACTGGAAAAGGGGTTTGATAAAAACGCGTAGACGTCACCGTTATCTTTTTTTATTAGTTTTTTGATGTTTTCAGACCTGAGAGACGCAGAGAAACCACTATGCATATAAAAATATGCTGTGCAATTGGAAATGTTCAGCTTTACCGGAAACTTTTATATTTTCATTCATAAAATATGAAATAGAACGTTTTCCAAACTGGTAATTAACAAAAATTTCTTCCTATCTCTTCTCCTGGGCAAGTTTGACGCAAGACCATTTTCCACTCGCCATGATTTTCTCCAGGACAGATTTTCCTCTCTTTCACTTCCACAATGACAGATCTGGCAACTCCATTGGCCGCTGGAGGTAGAATGTGTCCTCAACCTGTAAAGAAATTTTGTGAGAAATTTTTCAATGACATTTCGGTATAGCGCAGATATTTTATTTAATTGTTATTTTTTTTTGAGATTTCAGCCGATTTTCTGTGAATTTCTAAATAGTTAGCCCCAATAAAATGGCACCAGAACAGAGGTGTTCAAAAATGCCGATACATTTGAAAATTGACTGAAATTTATGTCAGGGGGTCTGTATTTAATGATAAATATTTTGAAATTAGTTGAAAATATGATGAAACACAATAAAATTAGTGAAACACTCCAAATTTTATATCCAAAAACCTAATTTTCTCGTGAAAACCCCAAATTTCTAAATTGAATGCGATTTTTAAGGTGGAGTTCTAATAAGAATTTAAAAAAAACTCACTTCTAGAATACTTCCAACTCTAACCTCCTCAATCAGTACTCGAGAAGTCTTGCCATTCTTTCGAAAAATGCTTCATTCTTGAATCCATTCTTGATCTTTTTTTCCACTGATTCGGATGTTTGTTGTATTTCATCGATCTGAAATTGAAAAATTGTTTTTTTAGTTTCGAAATGATAAGAAAAAATAACTCACATGTAGAACACGTAAAGCCCAAAAATGATAGGAAATAGAAAATATAAAAAGTTTAGAATTCACAAAAAATCAATCATATATACAATTTTAGGACAACAACCAGATAGCGTCCAGAAGAGAATAAGCAATAAGATAGAAATGATGATGGGAGAAAGTTCCCTTGCTCCCTCTCTGCTTCTCTACTTGTCTCTCATATTTCCACACTATCTAGTTTACACTTTTTTAAGATACGAGAGGAGAGAGAGCAGCGGCAAATGTGCCATTCTGACCATCGAACATTTCTCGTTAGTACTTTTTTGTTGCAAAAGATAAGAGAATTGAAGGGTGCGGAGACAGCGCCGTAGCTAAAAATAGATGCTAAATATAGAAACACACAGTCTAGCTGATTCCATTGATAACGAACATGACAGAGTCTGGCGTGACGTTGACGCGGTTTTCAAAAAAGTGTTGAATGCATTCGGTAGGTCTCATCCAGCTGAATCCATTGATATCAAACATGAGATATCTGGCGTGACGTTGACGCGTTTTTGAAAAAGTTTAGGCGAATAGGTCCCTCCCAGAGTTGCATGGAAGTGATACGGTAGGCGGAAGTCTGAAGTCAAAAGCAACTGGCGTGACGTTGACGCGTATTTCAGAACTATCACCACTTAAAAGCGGTGAAAACCTGAACAAGCGGTCGCGTCACGTTTATCAGTAAAGTGCATTATTTTAATGGTAGTATAGCGTACCTTGTGAAATGTGTCTTAAAAGTTCACTTGAAAATGTTAAAATGGAAATTTTTATCAAGAAAACAATGAGTAGTTATGCTTCTGATTGCAAAGTTCAAAACTAAAAATAATTATCTTTTCTCTCACTTCTTCCACAATGCAGCTTTCACAACTCCATTTTCTGTCTGTGAAAAAATGATGTGAAAATGAGGAATGAGAATACAGTAATATAAACAATTTGGTATTTTTCAGTTGAAAATGACCGGAGGTTGTTACGGTATCACTGATTGTCCCACAAAGCTAATTATGTATAAACCATACAGAACAAAAGTAGAGCTTTATTTTTGTAGTTGACAACTTTTTTGTACGGACACTCCCTAGAGAGTTATATATCAAAATAGAGTGATTTTAGGTTGCCCCGTTCAAAAGACTATAACTCTCTAGGGAGTAGTCGTACCAAAAAGTTGTCAACTACAAAAAAGAAGCCCTACCTTTGTTCTCTATGATTCATTAAAATTTTTATATGATGGGACAATCCCTGATACCGTAACACCCCCTGGTCATTTCCAACTCAAAAAGACCGAATTGTGTATCTCACAAAGCCACACCTACCATAACATAGGCCAATTATGTGGAGGCAAATGTATAGTGACCCCACAAAAATGACGTCCAGCACTGTCTGAATCCAAGCCAGCAGAAGCAGGAGGAGACGGAAGAAAGGGAAGTTGGTTCTGGCTGAAATTTGAAGTTATGTATTTTAATTTTATAAATACACATTTAAAACAACAAGTTTATATCCGAAAAAAGAAAAGACAGAACCGCTCAAAAAGGTTATGGCTGTTTCCAGTGGAAATCAGCCAAAGTATGAAAAAAATCACATTTTTTCAATTTTACCTATTTTTTAACTTAAATTCCAACTCACCTCACTTCAACAGTCCGATCACAGCGACTCCGAAAAATTTCTCAGTGAAGATTATCGTTGAGAATGCAGTACTCCTTTGGTTCTGGCATGTCTGCATGAGCACTCTTGTCCGACAAAGCGTACAAGAATCAGGCCATCGAGAAAACGACCCGTTTCTTCTATAAGGGTCCTAGATCCCAGTTGGAGTCGACTATCGGGAATCTGGAAGTGATTTTTGATAAAGTTTTAACATGAATTTTAAAAAAACTCACTTTTTAGACACTTTAAAGATTTCAGAACTGCAGAAAATACTAGAAATAGAAAAATATATACAGTTTAGTTTCAGAATTCACAAAAAATCATCTATATAAATTATTTTAGGACGACAACCAGATAGCGTCCAGAAGAGAAATGAAATAGAAATGATGAAGAAGAAAGTTCCCTTGCTCCATCTCTACTTCTCTACCTGTCTCTCATATTTCACCACTATCTCGTTTTTACTTTTTCCAAAAGATAAGAGCGTTTTAGTGCCAGAAGACAAAGAGCAGCGCCAAATTTGCCATTCCGTAGCTAAAAATAGAAGCAAAAAATAGAAAGACACAGTCTAGCTGATTTCATTGATAACGAACATGACATAGGCTGGCGTGACGTTGACGCATTTTTCGAAAAATTATTGAATGCATTTGGTAGGTCTCATCTCGCTGAATCCTTTGATACCAAACATGACAAATCTGGCGTGACGTTGACGCGTTTTCGCTGAAAATGGTTTTTGATATAAACGCGTCAACGGAACTCCAGATTTCTTATCATTTTTATCAGTTTTTTCGATGTTTTTAGACATAAGAGAGACAGAGAAACCACTAAGCATATAAAAATAGAAAAATCAACATTATATTTCATTCTCCTCTTTATGGACACTATGTGAGCAGAGTCCTACCCCAATTGCCTTTATATTTTTTCAGAATTAATATTTATTCGTATATTTTGTGCCATTCTAGTACCCACAGATTCTAGAAATCTGATATTAAATCTGTGAGTTAACGCGTCAAAGGTACGTCAGCCTAGTTGAAAATTTTCAGAGATCTCTATGTCTATTTGAGATTGGGACACAACACAGATGATGAAACTGAAGAAGCTTTATGACGATAGAAATGTGAAAGTCCTTCTCATCAACGCAAGAAGACAATGTAAGTAAACACGCCAAACGGCACGCCAGATTATACAAAATGTTATTATCAATGAAGTATATTTTGTGAGTTTCTGATAAATCTGGTGTGCTTTTGACCTTTTTTGAGTTTCTTCTTATAACTTCTTAAATTTCAGGGATGTTGAATGTGGAGTCTATAATACCCAAGTTAGGAAAACCGCATTCTTGGAACACCTGGACAGTTGTACCGCCGGTACCAAGATACCTCATCTCATGGTATGTCGTTTTCAGATTTTCAGAGAGTCAGGCTTTAATCCACTTTTTATATGTGGAAACTATTCCAGATGACAGGATTCTTCCTGGAGAAAGAAGCAATTGCAACCGAGTTATTGCCCTTTACACGTGGAAGGTGTATGTCGGTATGTGAAAAGGACAAATTATATTGATTTTCTTAATTCCAATCTTAATTTGTTTTTATAATTAATTAATGTGAATAAAATATCTGAATCACAAAATAACGTTTTGAAAATCATAGTTTGGCGCGACTCTGAAAATGTTTTGAATGCATTTGGTAGGCCTCATCTATCTGTATCCATTGATAACGAACATGACATATCTTGAGTGACTTTGGCGCGTTTGCACTGGAAAATGTTTTTGTTGTTGTACATGTTGTTTGCTTATCTGCAGTGACACCCGACAAACTCATATTTGGATACAACTTTATTGATAACTGAAAAGTAAGAATGATTCATCACAAGCAGAGAATGATTACAATTGAAGTCGCATATCAATGTTTATTAATGAACTTTCCGAAACGATTCTAACAGAAATCAAGTGTATTAGGTGCTCGCAACATTCTCCAAGTAAACTTGATATTTGATGTGTACCTTTCTGAAAAATTTCCAGAAGTGACTAGAGTACTACTGATAACATAAAGGTCGCCCCTTTTATATGCGTTAAGGCGTGGTTAATTATCATACATTACATCTTACGGATTTTGAAAAGGAAAAGAAAAAAAACAAAAAGTATAAGAATACAAATTCAGAATTTAGAATTGATTCTTCTTCTCCTTGAGTCTTTCCGATCTTCTGACGACAGCTGGACTTGAACCGCATTCTTGGTGATAGCTCCTCCTCTTCTTCTTCTTCCTCCGCATCAGCAATGTCCACTGCATACAGGTGTTATTCTTCGTTTACAACAATCTGTAACTGAAATTGCTAAAGTAGCGTAATAGTAAGGACTTACCTTGAAGCCATCCTTTTCTACGGCAAGGTTCACCTTTATCAGTTCACCAGTAAGAGATGGGAGGCGTTTCTTCTCTTTCCAGCTCCCATCTGTTTCTTCTCTAACTAGAGAACGACATGATCTGAAAAATGCAATTATAGTGGAAAGTACTCACCCCTTCACATGGAGACAGCAAAATGTGTGTTAGTACTACTGAGCAACCACCGCGGTGGTGGATAATTCTAAGGACCAAAATAACCGACAAGAGCCAAATAACTCACTTTCAGAAGACTTCCATCTCAAATAAAACTATTTCAGAACAGAAGAAAATGACAGGCTTTTTAGAATTCAGAAAAAAATCATTTATATAATTTTAGGACAACAACCAGATAGCGTCCAGAAGATGTTGAGAAATAAAATAGAAATGATGGAAGAAGAAAGCTCTCTTGCTCCCTCTCTGCTTCTCTATTTGTCTCTCATACTATCTAGTTTACACTTTTTTATAAAGATAAGAGAATTGAAGGGTGGTGAGACAAAGAGCAGCGCCGTAGCTAAAAATTGATGCTAAAAATAGAAAGACACAGTCTAGCTGATTCCATTGATACCAAATAAGACATAGGCTGGCGTGACGTTGACGCGTTTTTCAAAAAAAGGTAATGAATGCATTTGGTAGGTCTCATCAAGCTGAATCCATCGATACCAAACATGACATAGGCTGGCGTGACGTTGACGCGTTTTCACTGGCAAATGTTTCTATTAAAAACGCGTCAACATCACCCCAGACTTTCCGGTTCTTATCTATTTTATTAGTTTTTTTCGATGCTTTCAGACATTAAGAGACGCAGAGAAACGACTATACATATAAATTTCAAAAAATCAACATTATATTTCATTCTCCCCCCTTTTGGACGCTATGTGAGCAGTGTCCTACCCCGATCGCCTTCTTATTTTTTTAGAATAACTGATTATTTGTAGATATACATTTTGTGTGTGCAATATGTAAGTAAACGCGTCAAAGGTGCGCCAGTCTATTAAAATTTTTTAGAGATCTCTGTGGAGGCAATTGTTGTTAAGTTGTATGTATTGGTGGACTTGAGATGTGAAGTAAGTATACACGGCAAACGGCACGCCAGATTATACATAATGTTTCAGAGAATTGGAGACCAGTTCTCACCGGAATGGACTGCACAACAAGAGCAAGAATATGCTAGACGCAAAAGAGAAGAATCAAATATCAGGTTTGTGGAAAAAAATTAAATTTTATTAAAATTCTGTCTATTTTAGATCGCAACACAGCTTTTCTACTCCAAATAGTGTTGATACGACCGAAAATTTCATGGATGCTCTCCCAACCACCGCATTCAACGCCATGAAAATCGTTGTGAGGAAGAGGAAGAAATGAAGTTATTGGCGAGATCTGCATGTCTTGATAAGATGGTCGAAGAGTTGATGCCCATGGATATCAAACATCCCAGAACCACGCCGTTCGAATTTGTGAACACTGCTTGAAACTGTTTTTCTTGCAGCTATGATTAAATTAGTAAAAAGTTTGAATAAATATTTTTGTTTAATTTTTTCTGATAAAATAGTATACAAAGTAACCTATTTAAACCGGTTTGGTCCCTGTTACGCCTTCTTTTATAAGTTGATGACTTAAAACTGAAGATTGTTTTGGACTAACTCACATTAACCGATACACTCATTCGAAACTTCAATTGACATTTAAAAAACCATCGGCTGACGTGACGTTGACGCGTTTTTCACAAAAAGTATCTAATGCATTCGGTAGGTCTCATCTAGCTGAATCCATTGATACCAAACATGACATATTCTGAAAATGATAAGAGAATTGAAGAGTGGGAAGACAAAGAGAGTCGCCAAATTTATCATCCCGTAGCTAAAAATAGATGCTAAAAATAGATAGACACAGTCTAGCTAATTCCATTGATAACGAACATGACATAGTCTGGCGTGACGTTGACGCGTTTTTCAAAAAAAGTATTGAATGCATTTGGTAGGTCTCATCTAGCTGAATCCATTGATACCAAACATGACATATCTGGTGTGACGTTGACGCGTTGGCACTGAAAAAATGTTGTTCGGTTATACAATCGCACCCAGGCGTATTAAAAACACACCAACATCACCCCATGTTGAGAGGGCAACGAATTAGCGGTCGGAGACTGATTGCCTCTCAAAGAGAAATATGAAATCATCCCAAAATACGTGTAAGCGGCATAAAATGTGAGTGTAAGCGGATAAGCGGTGTAACGAAAGAACGCAATTTATCAGTGACCCATTTATTGACCCTTTCTTCTCGGAAATCTCCTCGAAGTAACAAAAATAGATAGAAAGAGTAATTTAAGGTAATTTAGAGAGCGTCGTGTCCAGAGGAGCAGTAGAGGCGACGAAAATGGACGACGAACGCGGCGGGAACTGAAACGGCGGGAAAAAGAGACTTTTAGTCCCAAAAACCGCATAAAACGGATAAAGAATAGACTCTACGCGCGCTCGGTACAGAAGGCACGGAAAATGTATAGTGCTGGCTTCTGACCACCTCAACAACTCTCTCGGCGGAACGTACAAGGTAAAACTGTACGGAGACGGTCGGAGAACCGACCGTCGTCAGCCGAACGAACGAGACGAACCACTCTGGCCTAAAAAGATTAGACTGAGCAACAATCGCTGCGGACACGCGACGCGGACACGCGACGCGGACTCGCGCGAGATAGTGTGGAAAATGAGAGAGTGTTGGGTTTATTGGAGCGCTTTTGCTGAGTTTGAATATTTTGGAGGGAAATTTGAATTAGAATAATTCAATATAATTTAGAATAATTTATAATAAACCAGATAACTGGAAATAACGATGATAATTGTAACAAACAGATTGAATGAGAGGTAATTAAAGGCTCCGATGGTCCTAGTTTTGCGGGGAAAACCTGAGGGGACCGTCGGATTGCCTTTGGTAGCCAAGTAAGGGGGTAACCAAAGGGGGACCCCTGGCTACACTCCCGGGGGGAGGTGACGGCGGGCTTCTGCACTTCAGCAAGTTTTACGTAGTTGGTGGGCAAGTCTGTAGCGGTTTGCGAGAGAATTAATCTCCCACTCAGCCCGACGTCAGCTACAAAACAATCGCATCGGCGGGACTAGCCTGATTGACCGTCTTAGGGTCTATGTATGTACCCTCAACCTTCAGTCTGGTTCAGTTCAAAATCTGCGTCATCGAGATTCTCGAGTTGATCGGTGATTAGGTTCAGTGGTAGTTAATAATTTTAAAATTTTTGATAAGTTTTAGTAAAAACGTATACATTCTGTTATTGGTTGGCTGATCTTGTGACCTTTCGAGCATATCTCCCGTTTTTATATCTTAGAACGGCGGGAGCTGGCAATTCTTAGGGACGATTGTCCAGTGCGTTATCTGTGCTATCTTCCGCTGTGGTATTTAGGCGGTTCAGTGGATTTAATTCCAGCGGAATCAGCTGATAGAATGCACGTGAATATACATTGCCTTAGCATTATACAATCGCAAAGCGAATTTGTCCGCTACGTTCACACGGATGATTATTGCCGATGATCAATTGTACCTTTTTAGAATCGTTTTTCAATGTTGACCACATGTCCAACGGCGGGACGCAATAGTGACAGCCGTTTTTATTCGAGTACTCTCTGGACTGAAGATGATATTCAGTCGACCAGACTCTTAGTACCTTGTCTGATAGCTTGATGCGACTTGTTCAGATGGGTTTACATGAAAACCCTTGTACTCGAGTGAAGAGTATCTGATGTGTATATGTCGACAAGAGTTACAAGCTTGACTTTAGGGAAAGTGAAGTCTTTTGACTTGGAGCAATTTTTTCTCTTGGACAGTTATCTTGTGGAATCAAATTGGTGTTAATTAGTATAAGTTGAACAAGTGATACACTGTATCAGAATAAGTGTTCATTGACTGCTTTTGTGATTTAAATTTTGACAAAGTTTGGAACTCGATATCTGGTGGGAATCACAGCTTTCAGATTTACAGTCTTTGTGATGCTCGTTGTTGCTGAGCAATTTATCGATTTTATACCAATTGATTGGTAAATCAGAATTGGTGGACCGTTTCATCGTATAGCTTGTCCATGATCGGATTTTTCGAAATTTGTTGTACTTTGCATGGTTTTAGTACAATTTTGAACATTTTTATGAGAGAATTATGTTGTTGTATAAATGGTAGTTGATCCTAGCGCCAGTAGTGCCTACAGTCTTGACTGTTTCGGCGGGACTGGATCGAGCTTTATTATTTGAGCTCAATGGGCAGTTACTGATTCTGGTTAGATGACTGTTAGTCAAGAACTTTTGATTGTTAAGTCAACCAGTCCTTGTGATTTGGCAAACGGATCTTGTATTGCTGAAAATGAAGTGACAATTGGTGGTCTCTCATCCAAGATATTGTAGGCATAACAGACTACTGCACAGTTGTCATGTGACGCACTGCTAGACATTGGCAAGACTTTTTGGAAAATTCGCTTTCCGTCGTAAGCTGTCTAGGGATGACGATCACTCTGTCTGTGAAGGAGTTACGCAGAGCTCTCCCATACGGGTAGCAGCTCATTTGGGGTGAGACTCTTCAAATTATGGTCATTATTTCATGCTGCATGTAAGTGATCACCAGACTAGTGAGATCAACATTTACATTTAGACATTTTCAGCTAATTTGGAAACAACTTCTCTGTTTTGGATATTTTGTTGGAATTTTGCTCTTCTTCCGAGTTTTTTCCAAAAGCACTGTGACTATATTTTTTGAGATGTTGCATATGTGAACCACCGGCGGGACTAGTGAGCCTTGATGACGGTTGAACGATCATTGCAACGGAGTCTATACCAGTGATCTTCCGAGTAGGACAACATTTTCACGGTACTTGGACTGAACTTGAAACAAAAGCAGCTTGTGCTTGTTAAGAACTTTTTTTTTTCAATTTTTTCACCGTGGTTTAATGGTATTGCAACAGGATGCGACTCATCTCAAGAACTGCGATCTTTGTGGATCATTGGGTCATTGTGGAGCCTTCAATATCGCACGGATATTGTGTTTTTTTCTGGTTGGAAGACTTGGCTTGACCACGATCATGATGGACAGTGGATGCTTGGGAATAGGAGAAGAGCTTTTGAATACGTCTTTTATCGTTCTGGCTGATATTATTGGATCTTTGGACTGATTACTGTGTTTGTTTCAAGATCATGAGGCATAAGAGTTGTTTCCGTGCTTACTGGAAGAGTGAAAATTGAGCGCTCGATTCGACTAGAGCCAGACGAGTTATTCACTCTGACATCTCAATGAAGGCGTACGGTAATCGTAGTCACAGTAAGGCATGGTCATTATACTCTTGTTATAATTTTGATCTTGCCAAAAGTTGGTGAACATCAGTATGTCCAGTTTTATTGGATCCTCAGCTTCGGAACAGTTAGCTCGAGAAAACAAAAAAACAAGAGACTATATATGTGTATATATATAGATTTAAAAAATAATAATAAAAAGAGCTGATATGTTTGTACTTGATCTTCGTAGTACGTATTCTTTTTGAGACTGACAATGCTCATAAGAGACAGATCGCTTGTTGCAGATGACGTGACTGAGTAATCTGAGTTCGATGGAGAACGTATGACTAATATTGCCGAACCTGCTCCAGTAGATGCTGATTCTGTATGAGTGCGAACGGTGTTCGACTCGTTGAGACTGTTCTCATCATCGGCGGGATTACCTTTCATTATGATGTCATCCGAAACTCTGAAGCTGTGCTGGAAGCAGCTTAGCAGTTGTCAGTGGTGAGTAGATGCGTCTATCTGGTTTTCAATGTATTAATTGATTTTGATTAACCTCTGATCAGTACCGCTTTCAAGGAAAACTTTAAAATAGTTCGTAGATATACATATCAAGGGTCTCGATCCGAGATGCCATGTCCTTTATGTCGATGGCGAGTGTGGCTGTGGATGAGAGCATTTCCTGATAAGTATCTCTAGGGATCTTACTGTTGGGATCACGGAAGGAATACAAGAAGGCTTCCGACTCCGCAAGGAGTTCTTCGGCTTTCTTGCTTTAGTGATCACCGATTTTGTGTGCCGTACAATCCCTTGCTTATGCGAGCGGGATTGGAAATTCGAGCGGGACTGTGCTCGAGTACGAGACTTTCCCGGTTCAGAGATAGAACCGAGAGAGTCTTAGGACTTCATATGGTGAATGATGCCGAGCGGCAGTAGCGACCGGACCTCATTGGGATGAAAACGGTGTCAGATACAACGAACCCAGTCAACTGAAAGAGAAAGATGGAAAGGATGACGTTTTGAAGGTTGATGTTAGCCTTCTTGGGATCGTCGTATTGACATGATATGAGTTCAAGAGCATTCTCTTGATGTATCGTGAAGCTCTGATGTTTTACCCGGAACTATACACTAGTAGACTCAATTGGGAAAACTTTAGTATCCCCCGATCTAATAGATGAAATTGGGAGACTTGACCCCCGATCTAGTAGATGAAATTGGAAGAACTTTAGTATCTCCCGAATCTAATCTAGTGCGGTAGCTCGCGGATGTTGCGTGACTACTTCTAGTAAGCTACGTATCCATGTAGGTATGAAGCTACAGACCGTTTAGCTGAATAACTAGGTAGGAGTTTCACAATATCTTTTTATAGATACGTATCGCATCTCTAAGATTACTGATACCTGTAATCCGCCTGATATAGTCCCATATCAGCTGGGTTTTTTATAGACGCTGCAAGAGTTCGTCTGTTATAATCGACATCACTTACTATCGATTACCTTCCAGATCTTTGGATGGATATGCACTCTACAGCCCCTAGAGGTTGTCTTACTAGGTGAAAGGGCTAAGCAGTTCCCTTCCTGAATTCTACTGAAACCATCGTGCTCTCCCCCGAGGTATCTCGGGCCGGGCATGTCGGGTGCACGACTCCGAGGAGTTCGGTACATAACCGCGCATTGGGGTTAGGGTTTTGTAGGTCATGCTGATGTGAGCAGTCTCGCGGATTCGCGATACTGTTCCGGGCTGAAGTGCGCGGAGACGGTAGCGGATCATTCGGGCCAAGGCGGCCGTGGTCCCTCTCCCTTTCTTTCCGACCATGTGGAGATATTCCACTCCACACTAGCACCGTTCTTTGTCAGTATCAGCCTTTTGCAGTTAGGGAATACCGATTAGCATTTGAGAGAATTTTGCACTCATGTATGTACGCTTTGACATGGATTTATTGAATCTTCTATTCAAGATTGATTCCAATTTGTCAGTTCTTGCGTAACTTTCCAGAATGCGCGTTCTCCCAAACGTATTCGATATTAATCGATACGGATAGGATAGTAGAACGTGATAAAAACGCCACCCTGTCGGTGGCCTTGGACATATTATATCTCGCTGCAGTGCGATATTCAATGGACTTGTATCAAGTTCTCCGGGTGTCAACCAGAGGCTCGATTCGTGAAACATCGCTACCAACTTCTCACTCAATAGGGTCCGCTGCGTACCAGAATGGCCATTCCGGCACAGACAACTTTCTTTCTGCTTCAATCTGTAACTGCCACTTAGAGACATCTTTCAGCCTTCAAAGTCTGTGGTGCAGGGAATATAGAGTGATTAGTCGGGTCTTCGAGAGTTGACGGCTCTCTCCGATACTAAAGTGTCCTCGATACAACACGGATTCGGTTGCCGACAGCGCCATAGTTTATGATTTCTAAAATCCGATCAGTATTGTCAATTGTAGACGAATCTACAACCTAACTTTTAGAATACATATCACCTCTTCCGTGTGAAGAGGGTTTGTTTTTTGCATGATCGATTGAGGGCTTACTCGCGCTGTCAATAATTGACAGTGAATTACTTGGACAATCGAGAGCACGCTAGTAGTATTGATGTTAAACTACCATTTTGCAAATTTTTCGAAAAGCAAAGCTCTTCTGAAATTGGTTCAGATCTTATAAATTCTATTGAGTTAGAATTTGTCGTGTTTTAGACATATGCTTGGCAACTTTTCGCAATGTTGAAGCAATAGCGGGTGTTTCGTCAATGGAAACTTTTTGCATTGCTGAAAACAACGTCGGGTGTTACGTCTATAAGCTGTGTCTGATGTGCTCCGAAATAGTTCATGATGGTATATGAACGTCTACTTCTTGGAACGTTGTTTTTTCAGAAGTTTACCCTTTGAACAGAATCTGTTGTCAGTACAACAGATAAAATTTTTGTTTTACGGCGGGACTTCTGTATTTTGGAATCTTATTATAATGATTTTCAATGTGTGACTCCGTAATGAGTGTTGTAATTCTCGAGCTTGTGCTCTTCTTTTTCAGTACCGAGTAGGTAGTCAGTGGCTACGAATATACTCTTCTGATTTGTTTTAGTCTGCTAGAGTGTAGTATATTACTCTTGTATAGACTGTTTGAAACCATTGGTAAGCGCTTTTCATCCAAATCTTGATCTGATTCGTATTGTGCGTTATTATTACCAACGGCGGGACGAAAAGATGAAGGACATCTAATTGTTTGTATATTTTTCCAAGTGTTGGGACGTACCCGATGACACCCGGATTCCGTTGCGTACGAACTTGGTCGTACGGCTTTATGTTGAAAATTCATAAGGGTTTATCATCCCCTTCATTTTGAGTGCTTTTTGAGCAGCTCAGAGATTGTGACTAAAGTTTCCTAGTTATTTGTGCTCGAAAAGATCGTCTCGGGCTGCTATCATCATCATCTCATATCAATATGAATTCTCCACACGAAGATCTTTTTTGAAGCAAACTATTTTCAGAGTAGTAAGATTCAGGGTGGTTTCATGAAGAAGAATGAATATGGATAACAATAACGGATTTATTTGCAAGGATGGGTCTTCAACAACATGTCTCGTTAGAGATAACAACGAAAGAATTTGATTAGCAGCGGCGGGATATGGTATCCAATCAGTATGTAAACCGTTGGCTACGCTCCCGGGGGGAGGAGGCGGCGGTACTCAGTTTGAAGACGTGTCTTCGTAGAGTTGGTGCCACATTGAGATGCTGTAACAATCAATAGTTGTTCACTATTATGTTGATTTATGTGCCATACCTTATTGGTTGATTTTTTTGAGAGACGGCGGAAGAGCGGCGGGAGCACTCATAGTTAGAGGGATTGCTCTGCTCGCATAGAACGCGTTTTTTTCTGAAAGGTATTCAGATGAGGGTATCTTTCGAGTAAATCTCTTTAACTCACGCTTGTATGAGGTATGTCTGGAGTATGGCTCCCTTCTTCCTTGGGTGTCACTCTCAAACTCGGCGGGATTATGAACACGTGTAACGAAACATAGGATTCGCTCGAAACAGACGTCATATACCGACGTCAATTGTCGAAGTTTCCTGTGAACTCGATTTATGCGCTCGATATTATTCACCTGATCATCTCTTGTTCTTCGTTAGTGCATTTCTTAGACAACTCGGCTACACCTCGAAGATCGTTGAGATTGGCGTTTGCAATGTTGAACACATTTTGCATTGAACGAATGAGACTTAAGATGTGTGTATGAGAGCTCACTTCTGTTATGGACACTGTCCGGCGGGACGTCTTCTAGAAGAAGGATCATATTTGTTTAGATTCGATGCTATTAATGTAATACCTTGACAGGCAGAAGCTTGAACGACTGATGATGAACCATTGGCAGCTGATAGAATAATCATTCTAATTGAATCTGATTTCTCCTCGGCGGGATTTTGCTCTAGGAGCTTTCCACGCTTGATTAGAGCTACTGGACACGTGTCCGTGACTGGCTCCTACTTGTGAGCTCGTTTCGTTCTTCGGCTCTTGTTCACCTGGTCGTTATCTCCGGTCTTCCGAAGATGTACTGGTAGGCTCATCGTTCGGCGGGATAGGGGCTTTGGCTTCAATAGCTTCCGTCTTCTTATCCACTGTCATTAGTACACTGTCTCCATTAGTTACGAAAGTATGTGACCCTTTAGAAGGCATCTGCAACGAAGTTGTAACAGATTAGATGAGTTTGACAATGTGATGTGACAGAAGTGAGTGTGTATGTTCTACGTCAGCATATGTAATATAGTTGTTGAATATGTTCAAAAATTATCTTAAAAGGAACAACAACAACGTACAACAGTGGTTTATAAGAGAATATATTAAGGTGAATAGCATTCAATTATTATCTATTCGCTTTCAGCTAACGGCGGGATTCGGTGTCGTTTTCTTGACATGTTCTCGCTTCACCAAGACGTTCCAATCGATTCCACTCTTCCTCAGTTTCAGAAGCTTGTGCTTCACGAGATGAAGATGGGCCATGAGGGCTATTGTCTGGAAGTGACGGCGGGACTTGTAGCACCGGCGGGAACTGTGTTTCCGAATCCTCTGATGACTGTTGCCTTGTTAGATAGTAGAGACGGCGGGAACCATTCGCTTGGTTTGGCTCTGAATAAAGAATGTTGATTCATGAGCTTGCCTTTTGGATTGTAATACCTTGATTGAGTCCTCATCTCTATGGAATCCGGCGACGTCGTCGCTTTGATCCGGTTGAGACGTCCGAAATAGAGCTGAACGTGGGGGCATTTTCCGAAATCCTCACTCATAGTGAGTGTGTGTTCACGTCGGCTCATCGGCGGGATTTGATTCTGAAAAATGACAGAATTTGTATTAGGTATATAATATTATGGTTCCGAGCGTTGCTTTTTATCGATTTTCAGTGAATTTTCGCGTTTTATCGGTATATTTCAGCTTGTTTTATTCAAAACGTTTGAATTTTAGCTTGAAATTGTTTAAAATGAGCAACAGAATGAATATGGCTTGATTTCAAAGAAATACGAAATATTACAGGCGGTCGCCACGCTACCGCTATGGTTTTGCCTTCATTTTTGTATTGCATCATCTTTTTCGAATATTTTGGCTGAAAATCGCGATGAATAGGTATTTCCCTGTGAAATTCCAACAAACACAGCATGAGCAATGAAGCTCAAGCGCATTTGTTGTCATCCCACCTGGTTTTAACCTTGGGTGTTCGAGTTTCAACCGAAAATCGTTCGAAATACCGATTTTCAGCGAGTTTTTACAAAAATTTTCGATTTTTTAGCATAAACGCTATGATTTTTTGCCGAAAGCTTGGCTGATAGCCTTTTACACCTCAAGCGATTGAGCGATTTCGAGAATTTTTCACAAATTGGCTAGGTTTTAGCCTTAAAACCGAAAATTTTATGGGAAAATTATCGATTTTTGAATTTTTTGTCATTTTTCTCGTAATTTTTTCTCGAATTTTTAACAAAATCACATAAGAAATACTTACTCTATTGAAAGAAACTCCTCCACCGGCGGGACTCATCAGCATTGTGACGTTTCCGTAGTTGCCGAACGGCGGGAAGTGGGAGTGAGAGTGGTCTGACTTCTTTGTCGGTGATTTTTGGGTGTCGTGCCACATTTTTCGTCTGAAAATATTCAGAATAATTATTTTTTATAATATTTGAGTGAAATATTACGGAAACGAAAGAGAATTAACACGGAGAGCTGGAAAAAAGTTTAGGCCGAGCGAAAAAAAATATTTCGAAACTCATGCGCGTAAGGTGTTGTACATTGCAGTCCGCAATTGTACGCAGCCGTGTGCGCAGCCTGCGGTCGCGTACCGTACTCTCTTTTTGAAATTCAAACGTTCAGTGTAGATTTACGGGGCTCATAGCGAGACTTCCCGATGAAATTGTGACGAAATTTTTCGAAAATATTCGAAATTTGTGGGCATTGGACCCTGGAAAAGAAATTCCATAATTTTCCGAATGTTGGAACGTATCCGAACACACCCAGATTTTTTGATGCGTATGAAATTATCATTACGCCTATTGATTCCAAGTGTTGGGACGTACCCGTAGACACCTAGACTATATCCAGAGCGGACAAGAACGAGAAAAGAGAGAGAATAACGAGGAAAAGACGAGAAAAAAGGTTTTTCAGAGTATGAATTTCAGCATTCTAACGTTTCTACACCTACTCACGAGCCAGATTTCGGAATTTCGGGATGCCGACGCGGTTCTTGTAATGATTTTTCGTTCGTAGAGTCGATATATTGATTTTATTTCGTCCACCTGGAGTGATGCAACACGAGAGTCACAAAAAACGAATACTCCTTCATCGGCGGGAAACAATTACGTTCAAAAGAGAGAGAACGGAAAAGAAAAATTCGACGGAACGGAAAAATCATGGGCCAATCAATAAATTATTGAACGGTCGTTATGCACCATGTTGAGAGGGCAACGAATTAGCGGTCGGAGACTGATTGCCTCTCAAAGAGAAATATGAAATCATCCCAAAATACGTGTAAGCGGCATAAAATGTGAGTGTAAGCGGATAAGCGGTGTAACGAAAGAACGCAATTTATCAGTGACCCATTTATTGACCCTTTCTTCTCGGAAATCTCCTCGAAGTAACAAAAATAGATAGAAAGAGTAATTTAAGGTAATTTAGAGAGCGTCGTGTCCAGAGGAGCAGTAGAGGCGACGAAAATGGACGACGAACGCGGCGGGAACTGAAACGGCGGGAAAAAGAGACTTTTAGTCCCAAAAACCGCATAAAACGGATAAAGAATAGACTCTACGCGCGCTCGGTACAGAAGGCACGGAAAATGTATAGTGCTGGCTTCTGACCACCTCAACAACTCTCTCGGCGGAACGTACAAGGTAAAACTGTACGGAGACGGTCGGAGAACCGACCGTCGTCAGCCGAACGAACGAGACGAACCACTCTGGCCTAAAAAGATTAGACTGAGCAACAATCGCTGCGGACACGCGACGCGGACACGCGACGCGGACTCGCGCGAGATAGTGTGGAAAATGAGAGAGTGTTGGGTTTATTGGAGCGCTTTTGCTGAGTTTGAATATTTTGGAGGGAAATTTGAATTAGAATAATTCAATATAATTTAGAATAATTTATAATAAACCAGATAACTGGAAATAACGATGATAATTGTAACAAACAGATTGAATGAGAGGTAATTAAAGGCTCCGATGGTCCTAGTTTTGCGGGGAAAACCTGAGGGGACCGTCGGATTGCCTTTGGTAGCCAAGTAAGGGGGTAACCAAAGGGGGACCCCTGGCTACACCCCAGACTTTCCAGTTCTTATCTTTTTTAAAATAGTTTTTTGATGCTTTCAAACGTGAGAGACCCAGAGAAACCACTATACATTTATAATAAGAAAAATCAACGTTATATTTCATTCTCTTCTCTTTGGACTCAATGTGAGATGAGTCCTGCTCCGTTCGCTTTCCTATTTTTTCAGAATTACTGTTTATTTGTTTATTTTGCGTCTGCAACCTGTGAGTAAACGCGTCAAAGGTGCGTCAGTCTATTTAAATTTTTTAGAGATCTCTGTGGAGGCAATTGCTGTTAAGTTGTATGTATTGGACTTGAGATGTGAAGTAAGTAAACACGGCAAACGGCACGCCAGATTATACGAAATGTATCAGAAATCAATGCCACAGTATCAAAGTCTACATTACTCAGCCTTTACCAGACTTTGTTTGGCAGGCTGCCTCCATTACCAGAAAATAATCTCCTGCAAATCCACCACACATTTGGCAGTGACTACCAGTCAACTCTGGCGAATCAACTCAACCACTTCTGGACAATGCACGTTCCAAGGTGATAAGATTGCTCTTACCAGAATGGGATGCTTTACAACAACAAGAACATGCTTTAAAACCCTTTTTGATTTAAATTGTATTCTCATCGTATGGATTCTAAGTTAGCAACTCAATTTCGTGTCACAGGGATCTCCATTTTGACCAAAGGTCTCCATTTTGTGAGGAAGCACCCCAATTGTTGTTCTCGTGTATATAATTGTATTTGTACTTGTCGCATATGTATTATTTGTTTTTATGTACATACTTGTATATCATATTTTTTTATGGGCCTCCGATTTCGGAACAGATCCGTATTTCTTGCAAAATTGTCTCTCAATAAATACTTTTTTTTTGAAAATTGTTATTGCTCTGCTGTTCGAAAACATAGCAAGCACATAAATGGTGTGTTGTGTTGTGAAAATGATAAGGAATAGTATATACACATGAAAGGGAAGGGAGGATTGATAACGACCTTTTTCAATTATGCTTTTTGGAGTCACCTTCTAAAAATGTGAAGTTTATTTGATAGAAAGGAACAAAATACGTCATAGCTGGCGTGACGTTGACGCCTTTTTTGGGAACTGAAAACAATGCTTTAAAAAATCCTCATGTGAATGGTCAACAGTAAAGAGACGTTGAGAGAAATATGGCATAGCTGGCGCGACGTTGACGTTTAAAACAGTTTTTTGAAATTGCCCTCAACTAGCTAATTCCATGAACACCAAAAAAGTCGTTGCCGCGTTTTTCAAAACATTCTGGATGCATTTGGTAAACCTCGTCTAGCTGAATCCATTGATACTAAATATAGTCTTAAAATTATATTTAGTTTTTCTTCAAATAAATCATTTAAAAATTCCATAAGGTAACTTGTTATGACTACAATACAGTGACAAACTTCACTGACGACATTAAAAATGGGCGTGGCTTAAGTTACCCCCTTCTGGGGCAAGCGGCTGATTAGTAAGCCGGGCAAAAGAGCCGCCCTAATCCGTCTTTTATAACGGAAAATTTGAATTTTAATGAATTCTGGAAGGGGAGTACATGATGTGTGTAGTTTGGTGGTTCTGTGAGATATCAGGCTGGCGTGACGCAGACGCGTTTTTGTGTAGCTAACTATGGCTATCTGAATAAAAGACAGTCGTGGTCACTGGCCCACTAAGCCATACCATTGGTCAACCGAGTACAGTGAGAAACTAGACTGACCATATTACAATGACCAAATTACTATAAAAACCAAAATTCCTATATTTTTGAAATTTAGAAGTGGTGGCCTAGGAATCGTCAACTCGGCCGTCCGGATATAGAACAACGAAAATTACGTCACTCGTAGCAGCTGGAAACGAGTGCTACCGTAATATTTGGAGACAGGGAGTTTTGAAATCTACAGAATTTCGATTCTTGTTTTTTTCAATCTTTTGAAATGTAGGGGTTTCTAGGCCGATTATTTCCGCACGTCAAAAGAGTAATGTTTTGCCAGCGGTCCAAACTTTTACCTCGTTTTTCTCAAATACCTGACCTGAAGAGTAAAAAGTGAATATATATTTGAAATCAGCGTTTTCTCAGCTTTCCAATGATATAGGTAACGCCATATAACTCCACCTTGACTCTATGACAAAAACGCGTCAACGTCACGCCAGCCCCGGAGTCTTATATTCTGATCTTCTGATCTCGCATACCCGCCAAACTACAAACATCATGTACTCCTCCTCCAAAATACATTAAAATTCCAAATTTCCGTTTCAAAAGACAAATTAGAGGGGAAGAGTCGGCCGTCCCACTAATAAGGCACCTGCCCGAGGTTTAGGCCACGCCCCTTTCTAGGGGAAACGGGAAGAGGGGGGAATTCATTTTGTTTCTAAACCTTTGAGCGCCATGTGAGCGGTGCTCTAAAATGTTGTATTCTATTCTGATTTTTATTGAATTCTAGATTTTTTTTTGGTTTTGGCGAGTCATGTGAAGTGAGGTAATTATTAAGTTGGAAATGTGGTAATATCATTTTCCAAGTTTTCAGAAGACGTCATAAGATTTGTCGGTAGAGGAGTACAACAATATTCAACCGCAATATTTTCACGGATTGGAGAAGAAGTTTGGGAAGAATTGTGCCGAGGAAAACTGTTGAATCGTAAGTTATCTATTTCCTGGTTTCGGGACGTTTTAAAACCGATGTCTGTCAGGTTTTGTCTGGTTTTGAAATGTCCTGGTTTTGAAATAACCTCTTATTTAAGTATGTTTTTCAGTCGACGATATCGACTCGGTTTTCGAAATGAGTCATGGAGAAGGGCATAATTCCCTCTGAAATGGAAGCATATCTCGATAAGATATGGTCGCTATATCCTGCGATTCGGTTCAAGGATGTGGAAAAAGAAATAATACAGGTAATTATAATTATTTCAGTTTTCTAGAGACTAAAAAAACCGTTTGAAAACCTGTGCATTTTTTCCATAACTGACCGTTTTTTTCCTAGTTTATATCATTTATTTTGCACTCTAAATTTACAGAGCTCATCCGCCGAGCCATCGCACTCCACATTCTCCGTAGTATTCTCGGGCGGATCATCCACAATCGGAGCCAACGTCTGGAGATCCGCCGGAACAGCGACGAACTCCGAGCCGACGACGACAAGCGGTAGTTAACGAAATCATCGACCTGCACCAATTCTTGTTTGAAGCCAGTGACTTCGCTCAGGACGATACACAATAAATTAAATCTTGGTTACACTTATTTTTTGTAATATACTAATATTGATATTCCGTCTGATAATAAACAAGACAATAAGAGCTAACTAGTTTTGTGTTCAAGTCTTCAGATCGCTAATGGAATAGACTTCGTGGCAAATTTTCATACTCCGGATAAATTCTGTTCCCACCAATAGCCTGCTAATAAGTAGTTCCGAAATACGCGATTCTGCTCAGGAAAAGCAGCGGTTGCTATGGGATTCGGCAAACAGAGGGGGTATTAAGCCTATGCAACCTATCATTATGCGGTAGTATGATGCCCGCGAAAGTGAAAGACCCAAGAGAAAAGAAGAAAAGGTGCTTAGAAAGACAATTTTGTTTCAAAAATCGAAAGGGACAGCTGGGCTCTTTCTTATTTCATGCTGATGAGACACCTGCTCGAGAAGCTTGAAAGTGGGGGAGCGGGATAGTATTAAGATTTCTATTATAAATTTACAGTCTGCCGCCGTAGACTGTGAATAAAAATATAGCTGGGCTCCTTTCCCGAGCTTCGGGGCATTTTTCTGAAGGGGAGAGTCGGAAGTTTTACTTCGGTAAAGTTGGTTTTTTCAGTATGATGCCATTTCTGGCATAATTTTTGATAGATTTTAGTGTTTTTTTATCGATATTTGCCGTATTCTACTAAAGTCTAAATTTTGCGTGACACACCTCTTTCCCCTGTTTCCAGTCTATAAATATTGATTTTCGTCCGGAAAACAATCAGTTCCAAATTTTCAAAAACCCAAGAATTTGAAATCGAAAAATGATCACTGATGATTGGAAAAATTGGGAAAAAATACTTGAAAACCGGAAAAAGATGATTGAACAAGCGTATGAAGATTTGAGATTCCTCGATAGGAATGTAAGTTTCACCTAAATATATCATCAAATCATATGTTTTTAGTTCTGGCCCGTTACCACTAGTTTTGCTATCAATATTATTCTATTTGCGGTTTATACTTACCTAGTCGTAAACTCGGTATCTTGGGAAAAAGGAAAACCCAAGCCATTTTATTATCAGGTAATTTTTCTTAACAATCATTTCCTTACAATTAAATTGAAATATCAATTATAGGGCTGGTTCTTCTTCGTTTGTGGTATTATTATTCTGATTTACGGAATAATCTATCTATTCGTTCTGTATCGCATGTACCGTGAGGATAGGAAAATGATGGAAAAGTATAAAAAATAAGGAATCTGACAACAAGAAAAAGTGGAATGAGGAAGAAAATGATTGCTGATTTATTCTCTCTCTCTGTTTTTACAATGAACGTGTATTGAAGTAATGGGGCGTTACCTATATCATTGGAAAGCGGAAAAAACGCTGATTCCAGATATATAATCAGTTTTTGCCCTCGAGGACTGGTATTCGAGAAAATAGTTTGAAAGTCATTATCCTCATGTCGTGTGAACAACGTGGGCGGTGTGGTTGCAGAGGAGATCAAGGCAAATGAGCCGAAAATCACCAGCGGAGTACTGTATGGGTAAAGCCACACGGGAAGATTGCTATATTTCCGGTTGCAGGGATTTCGGTTGCCTGAAGTGCGCTCTTATGTCACAACTCTGTCTGTTTTAACCAGGTAGTGTCTTGAACTTCCGCTGGCGACTAGTTTCGCACTTCCAGAGGGTAATTAGTTGTTAGAAGTCCAAACTATGACCTCATTTTTCTCGAATGTTCAGTGTTCAAACCTCACCGAACTTCAACCAAAGCCAAAAACATGTCTTTGACCGCCGATCCACCAGCATGCACTGTTCCAGCTGCCGGAGAAGCTTCTACTCACAAGCTTGTCAATGGAGGAGCTGATAAGCTCATCTTCAAGATCAAGTCTTCGAACAACAATGAGTACCGTATCACTCCAGTGTTCGGATTCATTGATCCATCTGGAACAAAGGATATCCAAATCACTCGTACTGCTGGAGCACCAAAAGAAGACAAACTTGTCATTCATTTCGCCAATGCACCAGCTGATGCAACTGACGCTCAGGCTTTGCTTCAGTCACTCCTGCAGGAACTGTCACCATTCTGATGTCGGCTGCATAGATCTTGAACGACGCGATTGTCCAGACTGTGTTTGTTCGAAATTTCTAAATAAAATCTAAATAATGTCCGACCTCAAGAGGAAAAACACATACTTGCAACGGGCCGGGCCGGCCCGGCCTGGCCCGGCCCGGCCCGGTCGGCCCGGGTCACAGTACAAAAATTTGAAAATTTGAATTTTTTGAAAATTTTTTCGATTTTTTCGCAAAAAAGTCGAATTTTCGACTATGTTTCTACATACCGATAAAACTCAAGTTTACATAGGATTTTTGACTATTTTTGATGAAAATTTTCAAAAATTTCGAAAAATTTTGTGAAAAAATTGTGCTAATTTTTGACTCCGGGCCGACCGGGCCGGGCCGGGCCGGGCCGACGGGCCGAGCCGGGCCGGGCCGATATTTTGCAAGTATGGAAAAACAGAATATAGCGTTTTTCCAGCTTTCCAATGATACAGGTCACGTCCCATATCTCCACATTGACTCCATGACCTTTCCTGATGAATGTTAATTTCCCTTTTCAAACACTGAAAATTAAATTTTGCGTGACACCCCTCTTCCCCCGTATTTTCAGTCTATAAATATCGAGTTTAGTCCGAAAAACAATCATTTCCAAATTTTCAAAAACCCAATAAGTTGAAATCGAAAAATGACGAGTGAGGAAAATCGGAATATGAGAAAAGAACTAGTGCGTGAAGATTGCAGGGAACTGAAAAAGCTAGTAAGTTATTTTTCTATACCTATTCACATCATCAAATCATTCATTTTCAGTTCTGCCAACTTTACACTGCCATTGCTATAAGTGTTATTATAGCTGTGGCCGCTATTAGTTTTTTCGTATACTTAGCAATATCATATTGGGAAACAGTAGAACCCATTCCATTCTATTGTCAGGTGATTGTTGACTATAATTTCTTCAAAATTAATTAAAATAACAATTATAGAAATGGTTCGTCTATTCTTGTCTTTCGATTTATTCGATTTATTTGGTATTTTTTCTATCCTTACCGTTTTGGATATTCCCTGAGGAAAAGAGAACACTGGAAAAGTATAAACAATATGGAATCTCGTCGTGATAACAAGAAAGAGGGAAATGTGGAAAAAAACGATAGCTGATTTATTCTCTCTCTCTCTCTGTTTTTACAATGAACGTGTATTTGAAATTTAAAAAATATATCCGCAAAGTATTTTACGGGGCTCACATAATTATTTTAATTTTTATATTTTTGGGAATTACAGATGCGCACAGCCGATACCAGATTTTTGAATAAGATCTCTCTTGGAATGCCGACATTTCACAACTTCTAGTTGCCAGTGGCAAGGTACCCCCGGAACCCTGTATTCTTCCGAGTCACCACGTACGATACGCAACAACACTCCGCTAAAGCTCACTCGCCTACCGTAATCTCAGCGCACCGATTTACGTGACGTGTCATCCACGTGGACGATAATTTTATTCTTGAGCCGCGTTGGCTAGTTTCGGACAGTTCCGAGTAAATATTATTGTATTGTAAGAAAGTGTGTTTTGCCGTCTAATTTATAAGAAACCCGACCACCCCGTATTCATACGTGGGGAACTTTCTAATTTGTCTGATTACTACTGTAGTTTTCGTGATGAGACCCAACTTGAGGGAAACCTAATTGTGATTATACTGATTCGAACCGAATGGATTTTCTGATTTAAACAATAAAAGTTTTGATAATTTCTCAATGTAACTGGCAAAGTTATGGGAAGTTTAGCGAAGGAATAGACTTTGGAACAGTTTCGAAAATCTGTAACTTTCTCGGATTTAACGGTATTGGAGTGCTTTTTGGTGGAAAGTTTGTTAAATTTTGTAAATTAAACGCAATTTTGCGGCTCCGCGACAGTTCACAACTGCGACATTCCGCAACTGCGACACTTCGAAACTGTTCATTTCGCAACTGTGACGTTCCGCAACTACAACGTTTCGCAACCATAGAACTAGCAATAGTTTAACCTAGTTTTGTCAAAAATGGGTCAGACAACTTTTCCTTATATTTAATTGTTTTCAAATATGTTCCCAGACCCTTCGTACATTCAAAATTTTCAACTGACTCGAATATGCCAATGCGGTGTAGTTACGAAACGTCGCAGTTGCGAAATGGCTAGTGGCGAAATGTCGCGGTTGCGAAAATGTTGCAGTTGTGAATTGTCGCGGAGCCAATTTTGCACTAGCATCGGCTCAGCGGAGCCACTTACATTACAGTAGCCTAAAGAACCGATTCACTTCAAAACAGGCCGTGATCATATTTATTTGAACCGTCTTGACCTGCTGATTCTGAAAATATACAAATTAATTTCAAAAATCATAAGCGATTCAAAAAAAAACAACATTTTTAAAAAATTTCAAAAAAAAATCTGTAACTCGCACAATTTTTCAGCTCAAAATATGAAAAATTAAACAAAGGTTCTGGTGGAAGTGATTTAGGTACAAAGGAGCACGTTTTTGTAATAAATCAGCTCAA
The DNA here is from genome assembly GCA_002259235.3 of Caenorhabditis latens. Lineage (NCBI taxonomy): Eukaryota > Metazoa > Nematoda > Chromadorea > Rhabditida > Rhabditidae > Caenorhabditis > Caenorhabditis latens. The sequence goes on from CM056095.1 coordinate 16,462,471, forward strand.
AATGTGAAGAAAATGGTAGGTGATTTGGGAAAAATTAATTAGGTACAATGGAGTGCGTTTTTGAAATTTAACAATCAAGAAATTTGACACTTTTGTCATAAAAACTGAAAAAAAGCTGGAAATAATCCGCGTGACACAATCTTTATTTTTGACCCCCCCCCTTCTTCCACGTTTATCCTCTATGAAAATAGAAGAGAAATCAGTTTCAATTTTTCTACATTCTCGACGAGACGCTAGGCGTTGAAGAAAAATAATGCGATCTTTTGGTGAGAAGCCGATACCTTGTTACTTGAACGTAAGTTTTTCCTATAGATACCGCCCGAGAGATATTATCTTTTTCAGTGCTGTCTAATCTGGTGCATGATCTCCCTTGGTATTATTATACCTATATTCCATGGGTTCGTTTATTTATTGATGCGATGCGAAAAAATAGAGGACCCTTACTATAGTCAGGTAAGTTTTGATCAGATCTTTAAAAAATATATAATTTATTTCAAGACCTGGTTCTACATTGTGTGTTACTCGATTGTTCTTACTCTCTTAGTGATCGGTGGCATTCTCTACGCCTTCAGAATTCGTCTAGATATCAAAAATAGTAAAGAGAAGTATAGACTACGCAAACGTCCTCAAAGAAAAACCACTACCTCAAAAACAACCGAAAGTGGAGGAAAAAGTAGTGGTGACGTCGAACAACAATGAGTTGCTGGAGCAGATAAAGGGACCGATAATTGATTCACAATGTGTATTATAAAGTGTATTGTTTTTATTTTGTACAATTCATCGGAATACCCCCTCTTTTTTTGTTGATAATGGTAACATTGAAAAAAACGGAGAACAAATTATTTACGACGGTATCCGTTTGGTAGGGTTGTTCCGTCGGAAAAGAAAACACGACGTTTATCAGAAGTATATTTAAGAAAGATTTCTTGATGTTCTGACTTTGTCGTCCCGATCTCTTCTCATAGTTGTCAAAAATACCTCAGAGTATTACTACATTTAATAGTATAAGCATCAGAATAGAATAGATAAAAACTGACACAATTGATATAGTTATGGTCGGCTTTTATTGTTATACAACAGAAAAGTATATTTATAAAACATAAAACATGAATAATATCTCGCCACTACAAACATCAGAAAGTCTGTATCTGAAAACAGAAAATTCTTAACTAGGCACAAAATGATGAGACAAATTGACCGGTGTAAAGGAGATTCTTAGCTCCAACCTTCTCTATGAACATGGCAGCCATGTAGGCGGCGATGTGAACAGTACTCGTTTTCAGACTTTGAAGTGACCGTCCGTTGACCGATTTTTCATAGTAGAGCTTGTAGATCTGGCAGGTGGCTCATTAGTAATCAGGGGAAAGAGTCGGAAAGTTTGAATTTTTATGAATTTTGGAGGGTCGGTACATGATGTGTGTAGTTTGACGGCTCTGCAAGAGATCAGAAGGTGAGACTCCGGGGCTGGCGTGACGTTGACGCGTTTTTGTGTAGCTAACTGACTATGATCTCAATGAAAGACAGTCATGGCCTAGGATCCGACAACTCGACCATCGTGATATCGCACTACAAAAATGATCAAGCGATTATTTATGTTGTTCTAGGGATAATTAATTATGATCGTTGTCAACCGATAGAAATTGATGATGAAAACCGCTGTTGCCTTCAGATTCCATTTTTCGACGCGCTTCCCTTCTTCGTCTATTGCGACGTAACCAGCAATAAAAGAGGAATTGAAGGATCAACCCATAAATCAAAGCTATCGAAATACAAACGTAGATGAACCATGCCTATAAATGATATTTTCATCAAATTTTGAAGAAATGATGGTCAACTAATTATCACCTGAAAATAGAATGGAATGGGTTTCCCTGTTTTCCAATATGAAACTGCATAAAATAGTAGAATCATTGGGGTAGCTGTGAGGTATTCGGTAGAAATCGGTAAATTTACCGGTAAATTTACCGGTAAGTTTACCGGTAAATTACCGGTAAAATACCGGTAAATATTTACCGAAAATTTACCGGTAATTTACCGGTAATTTACCGGTAAAATTTCGGTAAATTTTCGGTAAATTTTCGGTAAATATTTACCGGTAATTTACCGGTAAATTTTACCGAAAGTTGTCGTTCCGAATAGTTGTTTACCGGTAAATTATCGGTAAACAGCTAAATTTTGCGTTTTCTGGCTGCAATGGTTGCATGTCCCAGCCCTAAAAGAGACTAACCGGGGTTTCCGGTGATTTTTTAGATTCTGTAACCAATCTCAAGTCCAGAGACTCGTTTATTTTTTTCGACTTTTTGGTAAATTTCTGAATACATTTCCTTTTTTTGGAGTTTAAAATAAAAACTTTAAAGCGAAAAAGGGTTTTCTATCAGAAAATGGCAGCTTAATTCGATTCGCTCAAAAATTCTACCAGAAAGTGAAAAACAAAAAAACAAAAAGTTTCGCCATCACTGGGAATCGAACCCTGGTACTCAAATTAGTACGAAAACGTCCAAAAATTTTTTTTGGTTTCTTATTGGACCTAACCATGTGAGCAAAACACAGAAAAGCATGGACGGGAAAAATAATGAAACGAAAATTCACGATTTACCGGTAATTTACCGAATACTCATTTACCGGTAATTTACCGGTAAATTACCGGTAAATTTTCGGTAAAAATTACCGGTAAATTACCGGTAATTTACCGAAAACTGCATTTATCGGTAGTTGTTTACCGAATACCTCACACTGGGTAGCTGATAAAATAATGAAAGAAAGCTGCAAAGGCATAGCACACAAACTAAAAATAAGCGATAAATGCGTATAGATTTGGGCAAAACTAACTTCTCGAACGGTTACTCTGGGATTTTCATCCTCTTGTTCAGTCATCTTTTTCCGATTTGGATTTTCTGATTTTTGAAAATATGGAACTGATTGTTTTTCGGACAAAAGTCGATGTTTATAGACTGAAAATAGGGGAAGAGGGGTGTCACGCGAATTTCAATTTTTAGGATTTGAAAAAGGAAATATTAATAATTATCAGGAAAGGTCTTCGAATCAGTATGGAGCAGAGTTGCGCGGAATTCCGACTTCCGACTTCCGGGCATTTTTCACTGCCGACTTCCGGTTTCCGACTTCCGTTTTGAAAATTCTATTTCCGACTTCCGACTTCCGATTTCCGGATTTGGAATTTTACTTCCGACTTCCATCATTTCATAACTGTGGAATTTAAGAAGAGTAATTTCCGCAGAAATACAAGGAAAATAGTCTAAAATTATAGAAAATAACGTTTTCTTCAGCCAAAAACTTGTTTCTCACTGATTTTTGACTTCCGACTTCCTACTTCCGGGCATTTTTTCACTTCCGACTTCCTACTTCCGTTTTTGAACAAATCACTTCCGCGCAACTCTGGTATGGAGATATGGGACGTGACCATTGGTGCCGACTATTTTCGCACGTCAAATGGGTTATGACTTGCCAGCGTTCTGAACATTAACCTCGTTTCTCTCGAATACCAGGACTCAAGGGAAAAAATTGGATGTATATTTGGAATCAGCGTTTTCTAAGCTTTACAATGATGCCCCTTATCACCGCAATGACTACATGACCATCCCTATTCAGGCAATTTGAGTAGCAGAGTTGCATGAAATTCCGACTACCGGTTTCCTATTTTAGACTTCGACTTCTGGACAAGGAATTTTGATTTCAAGTAAAATTTCTAGAATATACCAAACTGTTTCGCCGCTCGTTTTCAGCGGATTTTGAACCAAATTATAGTTTTCTTGATATGAAAATGAACAAAGCACATACAGTGCGTCCAATAATGATAGGACCCCCCTAGATTTTGGGGCTCCAGACAGAACCAGAACAGATACAAAAAATCTGTGATGACCATTCGATTCAGGGTACAAAGAAACCCTAGGGGCCATATTTTCATGATTCTACCACTTTTCTTAGAAGCGTACTACCAAAAAGTCATTTTTTCAGCCGTCCAATAATGATAGGACCACCTCAAAAATCGAATTTTCAGTTGATTTTCAAGAAATTTTTTTCTCGGAAAACCTTCAAAATCGATTGAAATATTCTTTTTCTGTTGTTTTCAAATGATTCCATCATAATTTTTGCGTATGCAACCCCAAAATCCAATGTTAGCCACCTTCGAATTTCCACCCATCTGAAAAATTCACTGTTTCAGAACTTCGAGAGCTGTATCTCAGCGCTCCGATCACGTATCATTCTGAAACTTTCTGGTAGAGTTAATCGACCCATTTATGATAAAAATAAGCAATAGATTTGTAAAAATATTCATTTTCTGAAAAGTTATACTCAGGATTCTCGAGACCCATTTCGACCAAATTCCACTATTTTCATAAATTGTGTCCAAGATATGAATTCTTGGATCTGAATGAAGAAACATTTCAAAATATGCCAAAATAGTGCCAAAATGCATGGAAAATAAGTTTAGAAACTTTTTTCCATATCTTGGACACAATTTATGAAAATAGTGGAATTTGGTCGAAATGGGTCTCGAGAATCCTGAGTATAACTTTTCAGAAAATGAATATTTTTACAAATCTATTGCTTATTTTATCATAAATGGGTCGATTAACTCTACCAGAAAGTTTCAGAATGATACGTGATCGGAGCGCTGAGATACAGCTCTCGAAGTTCTGAAACAGTGAATTTTTCAGATGGGTGGAAATTCGAAGGTGGCTAACATTGGATTTTGGGGTTGCATACGCAAAAATTATGATGGAATCATTTGAAAACAACAGAAAAAGAATATTTCAATCGATTTTGAAGGTTTTCCGAGAAAAAAATTTCTTGAAAATCAACTGAAAATTCGATTTTTGAGGTGGTCCTATCATTATTGGACGGCTGAAAAATGACTTTTTGGTAGTACGCTTCTAAGAAAAGTGGTAGAATCATGAAAATATGGCTAGGGTTTCTTTGTACCCTGAATCGAATGGTCATCACAGATTTTTTGTATCTGTTCTGGTTCTGTCTGGAGCCCCAAAATCTAGGGGGGTCCTATCATTATTGGACGCACTGTATACTATTCTATTAAAAATCACAATTGACCTTAGTACACGTTTAACCTGCCTTTTCAAATACTATAAATTCAAATTTAAAAATAATTAAATTTTGCGTGACACCCCTCTTCCCCCGTATAATCCGTCTGTAAATATCGATTTTCGTCCAAAAAACAATCAGTTCCAAATTTTCAAAAAACCCAAGAATTTGAAATCGAAAAATGGCGAGTGAGTTCTGGAATCTGAATCTGGAAGGTCGGAAAAAGATATATGAAGAATTGTGTGAAGAATACAGGGCAGCGAAAAAGGGAGTAAGTTTTCTCTATATCTATACACATCATGAAATAATTTGTTTTCAGATCTGGTACCATGCCATTCTCACGACGATCTTATTTATTCTACTCGCTGGTTATTTGTACCTAACCGTATTCTGGCTGACGCCCTCTTGGATAATAGAAAAACCTATTCCATTCTATTATCAGGTACTTCTTGTTGACCATCATTAATTGAGAATTGAATTACAATAATCTTTATAGGAATGGTTCCTCTGGGTGTATTCTTCGATTGCTATGATTTACGTAATAATCTATCTATTCATTGGGTACCGCTGGTATCGCGGGTATAGGAAAAAAATGGAAAAGTATAAACCATATGAAATCTTGATGCAACAAGAAGAAGAAAGGAAATGAGGAAGAAAATGGTTTATTCTCTCTCTGTTTTTACAATGAATGTGTTTTGATGGAACAATTTCCTGTCAAGTATATATGAGCTCTTTTTCCGAGCACCGGGACATATGGGCCGGTAGTTATTAGCATCAGAGCGGGATCCTTTTTTGTGAAGTGGTTTTACAATCGCCGATTTCCATGCAGTTGGAATAGATCCTGTACGGACTGATTCGTTAAATATGATAGACTTCAGAGAAGCATTCTGAGAATATCTAAGCTTTTTCAAAAGCATCATTGATTGGATCATTAGTTTTGTTTTTCAAAACGTCAATTTCGCTGTTTTCTTTATAACGGGAGTTTATGAAATTGAAAAACTCTTTCGGATTACCGTTTTCGAGACGACGTTCATGCAAAGCTTTTTCTTCTTGACGCAGGCGCCTCTTCAACAAGTTGGATACTTCCTTATACCTTGTCGAATTTCCTTGACTTCTCCAGATTCTCAGTTTTTCCTTTTGTAGTTTGATGACACTTGAAGAATGAGATATGTAGGACAGTTTGAATGATTTAGTGGGAACAAAACGAGCAATTAAAACATGCATGACCTTAGTGAAGCTACAGTACATTTCTTCCACGGACATGCATGAAAATTTCAGCCGCCAATCAATTCTACTGATGAAATAATTGATGATGTTGTAGTCGCCTTTTCGAAAAAGTTTAACCGTTTTTGAACAATTCTTCGTTTCCTTCCTGACTTTAGTGATAACTTTTATGAACTTGTGGTCACTGAACAAGTCACCAACAAGCACATCCCGGACAATCGAGGTGTTGGTTAAACAGAGATCTAAAATGTTATCGGGGTTGAGGCGAGTGGGCGACATAACATGTCAACTGGCCAAGATATGGACTAACTAGGGTTTTCACCACCTCTCAATCACGAGTCTCGGTAATGTCTTCACAAACTGGTTGACGGTTTCGATTCTTTGATTCCACTCCTTGTCATCCTCTTCGGTCAAAGGTGTGTCCCAACGATATAACTCATTCCATAAATTTTCGTTGGAAAAGTTTCATTGGTAGGATTAATGGAACCACTTTTCCTAAAAGATCGAATAGAGTACCGCATCTCGTCCGTCGTTGAGTTCCATTCGATGCATAGTACTTGATTTGTTAAACTTTTCGGAGTTACTGAGGTATTCACGTAGACCACTCATCTTGTTTTCAAACATCCAAAACACTATCAAAATAATTAGAATTGAATAAAAATAAGGAAGAAAGAGGGGACCACATTCCTGATAGCGGTCGTGTTGGAGAAATAATAAAAATGACACATTTTGTTAAGAAGGGGGACAGCAAACAGACAACGTAAAGGTCAAATTTGTCTGTCACCGTCTCCCAAATCTTAGTGGTATTTCAATTTATATATTAAAAAAGGCAAGAAGAAAGAAGAATGTGTCACCTTGACGGAGGGATGACGACATTTATATATTGCATTTTTTGTTTTTCCCTAATGTTTTAGTGGCTTCTACAGTACACCAATATAAAAATTACTTAATAAAAAAGATATAGTTTTTCTCATTTGAATGATACTGAACAAGATCCTGAAATCGTGAAATTTTGTCAAAAATTGATCAAAAACTTTGAAAAAATCTAGTTTCTATGAGAAATAAGTGTTATATTTGGATTCCACGCAAAATTTCTGAAATTCTGAACCCCATATTGACCTGCAACTGACAATTTTGAGTTTTGGGCCCGAAGGGGTCCCAAAAAATGGCCCAAACTTGAAATTTTTCAGTATAGGGAATGTGGGGCTCAAAATTTTAGAAATTTTATAAAGAGACCAAATATCGTGTTTCTAACGTCTGAAAATTATGAGTTTTTCAAATTTCAAGAATTTTGAAGTCAACTTTCTTTAAAACTTTTTTTTCTCCAAAACTTTGAAAACAGTGGTTTTTATGAAAAATGAGTGTTATATTTGGATTCCACGCAAAATTTCTGATATTTTGAGCCCCATATCGACCTATTTCTGACAATTTCGAGTTTTGGGTCCAAGGGGTCCCCAAAATTGAAAATTTTCAAAATAGGGCAATATGGGGCTCAAAATTTCAGAAATTTTATGAAGAATCTAAAAATCATGTTCCTAACGTCTAGAAATTGTAATATTTTCAGATTTCAAGACCTTGAAAAAGAAAAAAGGAAAAAAAATCAAAAATGGTTTATTTTGTTCATAATTAATAATTTAACTACACAACTAACAACACAAGCACAATATTAAATTTTGAAAATTTTTTTTAAAAAAATCAATAAATAATTTTCTCTTCAATCGTATCTCGTCGATGAGTAATGTGTCTCACGCTCCCCGTATACTGTAGTCAGAGATTTTGTCGGAATTGGACGGATCATCCATCTGCAGAAGATTCGACGGAATCCATGATTGTAAGGTTTGATGTAGTACATGGTGATGATTGGTTGGATGAGCGGGATCACGCTGAAAAATTTTTTTGTATTGATTTTTAAGACAAATATTTATGATATTCAGATTCAGCTTGTTGAGAGCTTTCATAAAAGTACCCACAAGCCTAGGTTCCCTTCATTTTGGGTCCCACCACGAAAACTACAGTAACCCATTTTTCGGGTTACTGTAGTTTTCGTGTCAAGACTCAACTTGCTCCAAACCAAGGCTTGTGGGTCCTTTTTTGAAAGGTCTCAGCCTCCTGAACCCAAATATTTTATAGTTTCTGCTGAAAATTTTCAAATTTAGGCTAGAAAATTATTATTACCTGAAAAGAGTGTACACCAGGTACTCGGCCACTGTCACATCAATAAACTCCAAATGGTATAATCCATACAGGGTGATTGGAGGAAACACAAAAAATATGGGAACCGACGCTTGGATGGTCAACACTTGGATAAGCTTTCGATGTCCTTTCTCGGTGCCTTCACTCATTGTCTGAAAGTTTTTGCTTTTATTGCTTAAAAAGTGTGGGAAAAGTGGATTTTTTGAGGTTTTCATTCTAAATAATTATTATTTTTGAATTCTAAGCAAATTTTCTGAAATTTTAAGCCCCATATCAACCTATTTCAGACAATTTTGAGTTTTGGGCCAAAGTGAGTCCCAAAAAGGGCCCAAAATCGAAATTTTTCAATATAGGGCAATATGGGGCTCAAAATTTTAGGAATTTTATGAAAATTCTAAATATGCTATTCATAATGCTTAAAAATTGTAAGATTTTCATATTTCAAAAAATAAATTTTTAAAAAACTTTTTTTTATGAAAATTTTTTTTCTCAAAAACTTGGAAAAGAGTGGTTTTGATGAAAAATAATTGTCATATCCAGTTTTTTTGCTAAATTTCTGAAATTTTGAGCCCCATATCGACCTATTTCTGACAATTTTGAATTTTGGGCCCTAACATTTTTTTTGTAATTTTTTTTTGCTGAAAAACTTTAAAATGTGGGTTTTAAGAGAAAAATATGCGATTTTCGGATTTTACTCAAAATTTCCAAAATTTTGAGCCCCATATTGACCTATTTCTGACAGTTTTGAGTTTTGGGTCGAAGAGGGGCCTAAAAATGGCCCAAAATTGAATTTTTTTAAATAGGGCAATATGGGGCTCAAAATTTCAGGAATTTTATGGAAATTCTGAAAATCATACTCTTAAAGCTTGAAAATGATACAATTTTCAGATTTTCAGATTTCAAAAATTTTCGAAAAAAAAGTTTTTTGCAAAAAATTTTTTTCACTTTTTTTTGAAATTTTCCTTTTTTTTGAAATTTTTCAACTACTCACCGTCTTATTATGCAACAAATAATTGTGCACTTTTTTGTAGAAGAAAATGACCAAACAATAAATCGGGAACATCGGAAGGACAATGGTGGCCAAGGTGACGGAAGTCAGCGGGGAGTTGATCATATGGTTTCCGGAAATGAAAAAGTGATCTACTTTGTAGAATGGCTTGTTTTGTTTCAAGTACGCAACGATTTCATCTGGCGGCGACTCCGAGAATATGAAGCAGATCTGGAAAAAATTGTGAAAAAATTTTTTTTACTGAAAATTTTTCTTGAGCTGAAATTTTTTCAGAATTAATTGCAGACGTTTGACAATAAAATATTCTAATTTAGCTCGTCGAGAGCTTTCATAAAAGTACCCACAACCCTATGTTCCGTTCACTTTGGGTCCCACCACGAAAACTACAGTAACCCATTTTTCCGATTTTCATGGTGAGACCCAATTTGATTCAAACCTAGGCTTGTGGGTACTTTTCTGAAAGCTCTCGTCACGCTGAATTCAATTTTCATACCCTCAGTTTCTAAAAACGCCTCCCCAAGGACTTACATGTTGCGCAAATGCCACTAGCCATAAGCAAAAGCACATAATGATGCAGCTTCTTTGCTCGGGCGCCGGCCGAATCAGAATCCAATATCGAAATCCGAAACTTATTGGAAAACACAAAAACATATAAAATAGCGAATGCAACATGACACAGTACGCCCAATAGCCACCTTGCGCACCGCCTATCCAGCCAGCAGGTCCAAGTGAGATATAGGCGAACGCCCATTTGTTGGGGATTATTCTGGAAATAGATAAGTTTAAAAAGAGAATGATTGATAATTTCAGATTCTCCGTAAAATTTCTGAAATTTTGAGCCCCATATTGCCCATTTTTGAAAATTTCGATTTTGGGCCCTTGAGCCCCAAAATTCAAAATTGTCAAAATTTGGTCAATATGTGGCTCAAAATTTTTGAAACGTGATGTAATATATAAAAATAATAATTATCCGCTTCAAAAACTGAAGCACTGTCATTTTTCAAAAACTGTGAAAAATTATTTTTTTTCGAAATTTTTCGAAATTTTGAAAAATTTCCGATTTACGACCGTATCAGGTAATAAAAACGTGATTTACATCAAATTTCTGAAATTTTGAGCCTCATATTGGTCTATTTCTGACATTTTCGATTTTGGGCTATTTTAGGGACCCCTTTGGGCCCGAAAGTCAAAATTGCTGAAATAGGTCAATATGGGGCTCAAAATTTCAGAAATTCGATGTAACACATAGAAAACATAATTACTTGCTTTAAAAACTGGGTTGAAGGCATTTTTCAAAAATAGTGAAAAAAAAATTTCGGAAAAAATCGAATTTTTCAAATTTTCAAAAACTAAAGATTTTTGATTGAAACGGGTAATAAAAACGTAATTTTCAACAAATTTCTGAAATTTTGAGCTCAATATCGGCCTATTTCTGACAACTTCGATTTTTGGCTATTTTAGGACCCCTGTGGGCCCAAAACTCAATATTATCAAAAATAGGTCAATATGGGGCTCAAAACTTCAGAAATTTTGTGCTGAATCTGAAAATTTTGCTATCTTCCCTGCTAATTCACTCATTTTTTCTCAACTCACCTAATCTGTGCCAACGTACACGAAATCGAGAACACCAAGTCTCCCAAAGTGGTATTAATCAAGAAAATGCTATAAAGTTGCAAACTTTTCGGCGATTTGAACATGATCAGGTAGATCAAAATACAATTTAGTGGGATGGCGAAAGAACCGGTTATCCACCAAAATGAGCTGGCCGCGTAGTCGTAGGGCGTCCATTTTTGTTTCTGCAAGGGAAAAAAATTTTGAAGGTTTTGTTTCAAAACTTTTTTTCATGGAACACAAATTTTTTGTCACTTTTCCGAGAATTTTTTCTTCTATATAATATGTATACATAAAATTCAATTAAGACCAACCAATAAATAATGTTCTGAGCACACAAACATCAACACACAGAAGTAATTCTGCCTAAATTGAATTCGGGTCCCCGGGGAGACAAGTGAAACATTGGCTAACGATTATAGATTGACTAGAGACTAGGGAGGTGGTGTCTGTCTGTGTGTCGGTGGGAGGAGGTGTCCGAATGTCCGCATTACTAGAAAAAACCTGTTTTTTAAACAGATTTGACATCGAAAACACCCCGAAATCATTAAAAAATACCTAGAAACTCGAAACCATAATTTTCCAAAAAAAGTGGTGGCCGAAAGGTTAAGGTTCCGAGGGACCAGGGTTCGACCCCCACGGCGGCGAAGCTTTTTTGTTTTTTGAATAAACAGGTTCTTAAGTAAGGAGAACTCGATTTCAACCTCAAAAACCTGTAAAACTGCAAAAAATTGACCCAGAATGTCAAAAAAAGAGTCTTGAAAAAAAGAGATGGTCGAGTGGTTGAGGTAGACAAGTGGTAGGAGATGGTACCAGGATTCGACCCCACCTAGGTTCAAACTTTTTTTTCTTTTTGTTTTTGGACATCTGGACATCCGGACATGACTTAGGGACACACAGATGAACAATTTTCAAAACGTTTTCATTTTTTTCTAAGGGAACTTTTTTCGAGAAATTTAATTTTGCACAATTTTTTTTTAATTGTCCATCTGTATGTCCCTAAGCTATGTCCGGATGTCCAAATGTCCAAAAACAAAAAGCAAAAAGAGTTTGAGCCTAGGTGGGGTCGAACCCTGGTCACTTTTGTGGGACTGTCTACCTTAGCCACTCGGCCACCTCTTTTTGTTTGGGAAAACTTGGTTTTGAATTTCTCGATGTTTTTAATGGTTTTGGAATATCTTTGATGTCAAATTTACATAAAATGAAAGGTTTTTTCTTGTATGATGGCAGAAATGGGTTTTAGGCGAAAAATAAAATATTTTTTTTAAGTTTTGAAGAATTTGTTTCCTACGAATTCTATTTGTCATCTAGATAATCATGTTCAACTTTATTTCTCCCTCTATTACTTTTTGATCTACATGTACCTGTCGCCAAGTACTCAGGTTGATCCGGTTGGTTCTTTTCCTTTTCCTTATTTCGCTAATAATATTTTGAACAAAAAAGTTCGAATTGACGTAAAAGTGAATGACAAAAAATAAAAAGCATTTCCAATAACTCACCACAACTTCATTTAGGTAGAACATGTCTTGTAGTGGTGGAACTTAAATAATATAAATTAAATAATAAAAAATTCCAATAAAAAATGATTACGCCCCCATGGGGTGAAAACAATTGGATTGGGTGTAAACCCGGAAAAATATTTTCGGAAAAATGGAAAAAAGGAAGGAGACAAAAAATAAAAGAGTTCTTAGAAAATAAATAGGACAAGATGTCGAAAATATAGCTAAAAATCTTGTAAAATACAAATTTTCAAAAAAAAAAAGCAAATTTTGTAAATTTTACAGATTTTAAAGGAGGTGAGAACTCAAAAAAAAGTTTGACCTCAAAATTTGGTAAGTGATTGAACTGGGGGTTCCGAACTCATGACCGAACGTGCATGGGTACAAAACCGCACTCGAGGCTGTGATAAACGTGGGTGCCTCTCAATCACAATTTCGATCACAATTTTTTGCGTTCTCACCTCTTTTAAGGCCTCGGTTTGGTGTCAGGTCTAAAATTTTTAGTTATTCATTTATAATGGTTAGATAGAACAAAACTAGGACTACATTTTTGTAGTTGACAGTTTTCCACTCAGGACCCACCGTAAAAAGTTATAGCGGCTTGGAGTAGGTAACCTACTTGGGTATCCCAACAATGCGTTTGGTTCCTAGCTTATATCTTTTCAGGTATTGTTTTTATCGAAAAACTTTCAATTGCAAAAATGTAGCCCTGGGTTTGATCTACCTAATGAATATAAATTTTGAGCTTTAAAAGTTAAATTTGGCACCCTGCCAGGTTTACATACTTAGGCAAAAATTTTTTTAAAAATTAAAAAAAATTTTTTTGAAATTTTCAAAAACAATCGAATAAAATCTAAAAGTCCCGACTACTAGACATCAATATTGAGTATTAGTTGGCGCTAGGGGTCTAGGCTCCATAAAATAATCAAGTATGAAAAAAAATGAGAGAGAGAGAGAGGGTGCCAGAGAAAATCAATTAGATGATTGGGTTAGGAATGATTGATATGAGGAATAAGAATTATTTCACTTTTTTCTCTTTTTGAGCTTTGGTGTGAGTGGCACTGAAATGAATGAATATGTACATAAGTAATAAACGAATTTCAACAAAAAAATTCTGAAAAATTTTTTAAAAAATTTCAAAATTTTTTCTCATTTTTAAAATAAACATAGCGATTTGATTCTTGATGTTTGAAACATGATATAACATAAAATAACGTGAGACCCGAGTAATTATTTCACCTAATTTAGCATATGATCTATGGGAAAAAGGAAAAAAATTGTCCTGCTATAATTTTTTCTCTCTTATCGCTGAAATTGTTTATGGGACGCGTTCCCATGGGGAATTAAAATAGTCTTGTACAAACAGACAGATAATTAAAGTTGGTTGATAATTGGATAATTAAAATGGAGAAGATGATAACGATGAAGATATATGAAGAAAGAAAATTCTGGAAATTTCGAATTTTTCAAAAAAAATTTTTTTTCCTTTTTCCGATATTTCAAAAAATTCTAAGTAACTTTTATCATTGACGCATTTTCTAAAAACCGCTCTAATCACCGCTGTTCCCGTTTTCCTGACTCAGAAGGAGCTTAGGTTGAAGAGTTTCTCCGCACGACCCCTGTGTAGTCCTCTCGGACAAGATTTTTGCGCAATTTTTGGTTTTTCACATACTTGCAAAATATCGGGCCGGGGCGGGCCGGGCCGGGCCGGGCCGGTAGAGGAAGTTGCCGGCCCGGCCCGGCCCGGTCGGCCCGGAGTCAAAAAATGAGCACAATTTTTTCACAAAATTTTTCGAAATTTTTGAAAATTTTCATCAAAAATAGTCAAAAATCCCATGTAAACTTGAGTTTTATCGGTATGTAAAAACATAGTCGAAAATTGGGCCGGGCCGGTGAAAATTCTCAGATCGGCCCGGCCCGTTGCAAGTATGGTTTTTCAGTTTTTCCAACATTTATGTCAATTTAAACTGAAAAAAAAATAGAATAAAAAACTACAAAAGTTAGTTGGAAAAAGTAGCCATAAATTGGTTACACTGACAAATACGGTCAGTGTCTTGTTCTTGGTCACTGTATTTTTTTGTCAGTGTAACATTTTTGTCAGTGTAACATTAAAATGTGTGCCACGGAGCTATATTTACTTGTAAGACTATGTTTTTAGACCAATTTTTAGAGTCAGAACTGGAATTTCTATTTTTCTCGAAATAAATTGAAAAAAAAACAAACACTTGTTGGAAAACTGAGGAACTTCGAAATTGAAAAAAAACTTGTCCGAGAGGACTACACGGGCTCATTTTGAGTCAGGAGAACTGAGATTATGACGTTTGGAGCAGTAGTATGAGTTTAGAATATAAGTTTCTTAGAATTTTCAGAAATATCGGAAATTTTCAGATCCACATTCTTCCATCCCTAATGGATCATAGTACAAACGTCAACTTCTATAGGAGTTCTAGGAAATATACATAAGTTTTTGCAGAAAATTGAAAAAGTGATCTACGTATGTATATACATATTCTACCTAATCAAGTGGCTATTCTGCGTAAACCTAGAGAGGAGAGAGGTTCAAAAATCTATTGAAAAAGAAAAAAAATGCAATTACATTTGACATTTCTCTCTTTCCATTAATTAGATTCGTTACCTACTTTCTTGAAAATGTAACTAATCTCTTATTGGGAATTGAGGTAATTAAGAGACAATCTCTGACTGGCTCGAGCATAGGCCTACAGGCCATTTTACACATGCGCCAAGTTGATCCGTTTCGGCTGATTTTTTGATATGTTAGTACCCTAGGAATTCTAAGAATTTTATACCATACCAGATTAGGCTCCGCCCCCTTTGACCTACCGAAACAATCGATTGAAGTTGAAAAATGAAAATTTTTCTTTCGAAAGATAGGATTAAAATCTCTTCAGAAATGAATTGCCGGTCTCATTTTGTGCATTTTACAAGATACACACTTTTTTCTAGCTCGCCTGCATGATAGAGAAAAAATCACTTATTTGAAAAAATTGTCAATTTTTTCATGTTTTTTGAGTTTTTCGGGTGGTCGAAGTACTGTGGTCCGAAGCAAATTTATGATGATAAGATACATATTTGTGTTGGCTATTTTTAAATACAAAGACTTTCCCCAGATTCCACTGTCTAGGTGAGTTATGATCAAAAAAGTGACGAAATTTGATGCATTTCAACGTACCCCCTCCATGGTAAAAAACGGCTGGGTGACGAAAATCAAAAATATTTCTGATTTTAGTCAAACAGAGCTAAAATAGTACTCACACAACTTTTCAGACAATTCTGGCCATGTTCCAGTGAGTTACAGACACCTCCTCCATTTTTTCGACTCAAAAGTTTGAGCTCTCGTAACTTTCCAGATTATTGCTCAAAATCTGAAAAACTTCTGGAAAACATTGGAATATACTTCAAAAACACAAATAAACAATTAAAAGTTGATTATAAATAAGAATTCTGGTTTTTCATGCGCCAGAACATCTCAGTATCGTAGACCCATGAAGCTATCAGATATGAAATGAAACGAAAGTTGAATAAAACGACAAAATTTGACAGTTATATACTTATTTGTGTTTTTGAAGTATATTCCAATGTTTTCCAGAAGTTTTTTAGATTTTGAGCAATAATCTGGAAAGTTACGAGAGCTCAAACTTTTTGAGTCGAAAAAATGGAGGAGGTGTCTGTAACTCACTGGAACATGGCCAGAATTGTCTGAAAAGTTGTGTGAGTACTATTTTAGCTCTGTTTGACTAAAATCAGAAATATTTTTGATTTTGTCACCCATCCGTTTTTTACCATGGAGGGGGGTACGTTGAAATGAATCAAATTTCGTCACTTTTTTGATCATAACTCATCTAGACAGTGGAATCTGGGGAAAGTCTTTGTATTTAAAAATAGCCAACACAAATATGTATCTTATCATCATAAATTTGCTTCGGACCACAGTACTTCGACCACCCGAAAAACTCAAAAAACATGAAAAAATTGACAATTTTTTCAAATAAGTGATTTTTTCTCTATCATGCAGGCGAGCTAGAAAAAAGTGTGTATCTTGTAAAATGCACAAAATGAGACCGGCAATTCATTTCTAAAGAGATTTTAGTCCTATCTTTCGAAAGAAAAATTTTCGTTTTTCAACTTCAATCGATTGTTTCGGTAGGTCAAAGGGGGCGGAGCCTAATCTGGTATGGTATAAAATTCTTAGAATTACTAGGGTACTAACATATCAAAAAATCAGCCAAAACGGATCACTTTCGTTTTTGTGTAACATGGCCTGGTGGCTTGAGCGAGACATTGTCTCTTAAGTGGGGAAGGAAATGGAAGAGTTTAGAATGGGAAGTGATGTTTGTAACCATCGGAATATCAGAAACGTGTTTTGAAATTTGTTGACCAGCTCTGGCACCTCTTTCCGGGCTGAATAGTCAACATCTGTACAAGAATAATCGGTTTCGTATGGATTTTTTGAAAATTTTCCAAAAAATCAGATTCCGGACCGTTTTCGGACCGTTTAAAATCGTTTTTGTGCCGGAATACCAAAACTGTCCAAAATATGTCAACGGAAAGCTCGAAACTTCGAAAATTTTCGACTTTGGACTGTTTCAGAAAATAGATTTTTGTAAACATTTTGCTATCTTTAAATACCATGCTTTAATTTTCACAGTTATTTGGAATCCGAAAATAACTAGAATTTGTGAAAAATCGTCATTTTTCCTTCCTATTTATATATCTCAAGCAATTGTATTCTATAACAGGAACAGAAATAAAAACCAATTCAACAGGAAAAAATAAGAAATATTTGCACAAAAACAATCATTTTCTAGGAACACCACCAACCAGTTTTATAGTGGTTCTCTTCTTATTTTAGTTCCAGATTTATTTTTGAAAAACACAAAAAATTTCCAGAATAAAAGGAAAAAAATTCATTGAAATTTAGCAGAGCTGAATCAATAAGAGGACCTCTTTTTATTTACTGCTGGGGGTTCTGGAAATTTCACAATTGAAAAATAATAAATAATTGAGAATTTAATTATCAAAAGTCATTAGAGCGTAATGGAAGGAGAGAGATAATGGAATTTTATTTTGCTAGTTTTTTGGAAAAATAAGTTGAAAAATTGTTGGTAATTAAGGGTGCATTGTTGGTGAGTAAGGATAAACGGGTTTGAGTGGGCAGGGGTTACTGTAGTTTAGGAAATTTACTGTAGCTACAGTAGGTTATTGTAGTTATAAGGATACTGTCGCTGAAAAATGTTCTCAAAATTAATTATGGTTACTGTACTTAAATAGGATACAGTAGCTATACGGTATTGAGACTGAATACTGTAGAAGGATTACTGTAGTTCTAATGCAATTGTAGTTAGGTAACGGGTTACTGTAGCGAATATCTTGAAAATCTGAGATTACTGTAGCCGTGAAAAATAAGACAAAGGTTTTAACAGTGGTTACAGTAGGTTATGTCAATTTCAATTTTCCCACTCAAAATTGAGATTTTTACGATTCCTAATCTAAAAATTCGGAAAATTTAGAAAAAACTAACCGAAAAACCAACAAAAAACACAAATTTTGATGGTGGCCGAGTTTTTGCGTTTTCTAGGCCACCGCTTCAAAAGTTCGGCCACAGAGCGTTTTTCATGATTTTTAGATGTTCTGGACTTGAATTTTGATGAAAAAACCAATTTTTTGTTTTGTTTCAACGAAAAATTGCAAGGGAAGAAGATGTTTGGAAGTTTTGGAAAAAAAATTGAAAATCTGAAAATCTTGGATTACTGTAGCTGTGAAAATGAAGTCAGTGACTGATTCATTTTTGATAATTTTTGTTATCTGGGTGTCTGAGACTGAGGCGTGCCTAATTACTGTTATCAGGCGTTTGAGACTCATTAGGTGAGCAACAGAGTCTCAGAAAACAGGTTGGAAAGAAAAAAAAACATACTTCCGTTTTCTATTTTGCAGAATAACGGGAAAACAGAGAACAGGACACTTTTATAGATGATCTTCTGTACTTTATAACCAAAAATCTGATCTTAGAAATCTGAAATTCTGAGAAAAATCGTTGAACGATGTATTCAACAAGTTCTATGATGTACTCGAACAATATAGTCAATTAAGGGGGTTCCTGGAAATTCTGGAATGACGATTTCATGCGTCTGGGACGGAATAGCTGGAAAGAAGTGAATAAGATGAGTGGTGATTGATAGAAACGTTCTTAGAACTTATCTTGGAAAAAACTTGGAAAAATGTATGGATTTTAAGGTGACCTATATCACTAGAAACCTGATAAAACGCTGATTCCAAATATATATTCAGTTTTTGTCCTCGAGGTCTGGTATTTGAGAAAAAACTGGTTAAAGTCCAGCAAAAATTATATTGAAAGCATTTGGTGATTTTTATGAGGTTACTGTAATTGCACGGCTACTGTGGGAGCTTAAGCTGCTGTATCTTACAAGGTCACTGTAAAGTTACAGTAGTTATTAGGCTACTGTAGCACTGAGCAGCAAGAGATTGATGAAGCTAGTAACGGGTTACTGTAGGCAAACTTTTTCAAAATTTGAAGAAAAAAGTTAACAAATTGACCAACTGATTCATGATTATAACTCAAAAATTCATGACGCACCACGCAAAAAATAGTGAAAAAGAAACTCATCAAAATAGTATGAAAAATATGAATTACGTCGTTATAAATTTGTAAAGAGAGAGAGCGAGAGCGAAGGGGGATATTTTATATTAAATGAAAGAAAAAAGGTCCATAGAAGAAATTGAAAAAAAAAGATGCGGAAGTGAGATATATTGGATAGATAATAGAATGAGTAATGGGATACGAAGGGGGTGTCATTTGCAGATGAGAGGGTGTTGGTGAAATGAAATTAGATAAATTGTTTGTCTAAGGAGAGGCTAAAGAATAAATATTATTTATTGGAAAATTTATTGGAAAATTCAAAAATTGGAGGAAAATTAGGCAAAAATCGCTTAAAAATTGTTAAAAATAATTAAAAACTTCAAAATATAATTTTCCCTTGCAATTTTTCACTAAAAAAACAAAAACCTGTTTTTTCCATCAAAATTAAGGTATAGAACATCTAAAAATCATGAAAAATGCACTGTGACCGGACTTTTCAAGCGGTGGCCTAGAAAACGCAAAAACTCGACCACCATCAAAATTTTTTTGTTTTTTGTTGGTTTTTAGGTTAGTTTTTTTAAATTTCCTGAATTTCTAGGTTTGAAATTGTAGAAATCTCATTTTCAAGTGGAAACATTTTTTGAGTTGAAAATTTTGAAAGAAAAATTTTTTTATTATTATTCAAAACTTCACAATATCTTCTTCCCTTGCATTTTTTTTGTCGAAACCAAACGAAAAAATCGGTTTTCTCATCAAAATTCAGGTCTAGAACATCTAAAAATCATGAAAAAACACTCTTTGGCCGAACTTTTCAAGCGGTGGCCTAGAAAACGCAAAAACTCGGCCACCACCAAAATTTCTGTTCTTTGTTGGTTTTCAGGTTAGTTTTTTATAAATTTCCTGAATTTCTAAGTTAGAAATTGTAGAAATCTCATTTTCAAGTGGAAAAATGAAAATTGAGACTGAAAATCTATTTATTTTATGCCAAAACCAATCTGCCTATATACGTGTATATATATATATATTTTCCATTTTTCCCAAAAGCCACGTACAATTTTAGTTTTTAATTTTTAAATTTGCCTAATGACGTATATTTGGGTTTGATACTAAAAATGGTGGTGATCATTCCGGTTGAACAGTTTCGTCTTCTTTTTGGAGAGAACCATTGCACATTTCAGTTTTGTGGTTTCTGATTTGTGGGGGAGAAGAGATCAGAGATGGTCATGGGGTAACTTGGAATATAAGGTAGTGGTTACGCTAGTTATTTGGGTTACAGTAGTTAGAGCAGGTACGGTAGTTATAAGAGTATATAGTTTAGTAATAAATGTACAATATTAAAATCATACTACGGTAGTTAATGTGCATAATTATCGTATTACCTACAGTACCAGTACCTGCAGATCTGGCACATTCTACAGTAAGCTGATTGTGATTTGCAGTGAGTGACAGTAGTTACAAAGTACGGTCACTCTGGATATCATTACAATGCTACAGTATTTTTGACAAGCCAAAGGTAAGGTTGAGGTTACTGTATTTATCCACGTTTTTGACAACGCCTAGTTCCACAAAAGCCTAACAGTAACAAAATAGCTGGCGTAACGTGTTTACAAAGAAAAACAGGAAAATTATATCTGAATTGATGGTTACGGTTATTAATTACCCTGCACATCTCATTTTAATTAAGGGAGTCTATATCCTAACCCATTTCGCGTCAAAATATAGCTAAACTTTGTTAGCCGATGTTATAGTAGTCCAAAATTAGCCTTACTTTTCTGAGTCTCTCAATTTTGCACACAATTCTTTCAGTATCGAAAGAGCGCGGTTGTAAGAAGCGTGCGGTTCATTTTGGTTCGGATTTCTGACCTCTCTAGTTTGATCCCTACCCCTCCCTACATACATATGTGTCCTTCACTTTGAGAAAATGAAAAAAGAAGAGCGCCATTCAAAAGAAGATAGGGAGAACTTTTTGAAAGGAAAGGCTTGAGGGCAAATGAAGTCAACGCCTACTAGGAGATGTATGCAAAAAGGAAAGAGGATGTGCTTCTGAAGTTTTTTTTCTTCCGAAAAAGGGAAGAACAAGGTACAACACGAGGGAAAATAGAACAGAGATCAGGGGGTCATTTTTGACAGTTTCGACTTTTTATGGCAGGTTTTTCTTGCTGAAATTCACATTTGTCATGATTTTTTACCCGGGGACTAGTTTTTCGACACGCGGCCTAGAAAACCAAATTTTGGGAAAACTAGTCCCCGGACTACTTTTCATCGGTTTTATTTATTTTTAAGGGTTTTTATGTCAAAAATGTGTTTTTTGGGTTTTTGCGTGGTTTTTCCATAGTAATCCTGAATTTTTTCCTGATTTTTTGCGAGAAAAAAAAACGGTTTTTCTATGTCTAACTTTTCTACAGATGTTAGACACTGTAACTACCATAACTACCGTAACTACCACTACAGTAAACATGCAAAATGTCTTAGACTACAGTAACCTACTGTAACTACTGCAGCTCCTAACTAAAAACCGAAACGTGTTGTGCTTTGTTCTCAAAAAAAGGTGTCTTCTGAAGAAGACGCAAAAACAGAAAAAAGCATAATTAGTCTTGTTAGAAAAGAAAAAGGGATGGTTTTTCGGTCTGTCTTAAATAAAGTTTAGAATTCTAAGAAAAAAATACGGTTCATAGAATATTGGCTTAGTTATGCAGGGGTAAAAATATTAAAGTTCTTGAAAAGTGCGATTTTCAAACCTGTAAAACTGGAAATTTCTGATTAAGAGAATCAAAAAATAGGAGACATTTAAGTACAGTAACTTCAAATTTCTAGCCTAATAATTTAGGGCTGGCGTGACGTTGACGCGTTTCTCGGCTGCCTCATCTTTGACGCGTTTTGAGCACAGGTATGTACCCAGTAACACTCCAAGGCCCAAAATAACAAGAAATTCTATAATTAAAACATTAAAAATCACTCAAAACTATCTAAAACTTCAAAAAATCGAGTGTTCGTTGAAAAAGTGGTGGCCGAGTGGTTGAGGTAGACACATTGCCACTGCACTCCGAGGTACCAGGGTTCGACCCCACTTAGGCTCAAACTTTTTTTGCTTTTTGTTTTTGGACATCCGGACATCCGGACATGACTTAGGGACACACAGACAGACACACAGAAAGGATTTTAATTTTTTTTGGAAACGATCAAAATAGATCAAGCAGAAACTCCAAAATTAGCGCATAGGTGGTTAGTTTAGTGAAGCTACAGACCCTGAACATATTGGCAAACGGACTGGAACGTTATCTTGGTTATTTTATTTTAAGAATATATATAAATGTAGTCGATCCAAATATCACCGGGCTACAAAACATCAGAAAATCACTTTTAAGGAAAATTAAAATTTTTTGCACTGCGATTGTTCACTGATTTCACTGATCTCACTGATTATTTGAGTCCAACCAGATTTATTTCATCTGTTTTGCAATTTTACTTCCTCCATTACTTGGGCGGTGCATTTTTTCATCCGGAGTGAAACAAATGGTGTTCGGAGTATTTAAAAAGGAAAAAATGTCTGTCTGTGTGTCCCTAAATCATGTCCGGATGTCCAGATGTCCAAAAACAAAAAGCGAAAAAAAGTTTGAGCCTAGGTGGGGTCGAACCCTGGTACCCTCTCCTACCACTTGTCTACCTCAACTACTCGGCCACCACTTTTTGGGAAAAAACTCAAAAACCATAGATTTAGGTTGTTTTTAGATGGTCTTCAGTGGTTTTTAACGTTAATTGTCTAAAATTTTTAGTTCCCAGTCATGTCTGGCGTGACTTGGACGCTTTTTCAACAACAAAAATGTTGTCTGGCGTGCAATCAGCGCGTTTTTGGAAACTATCAAAGATCTCAAACGGGTCTCGAGTTCAAAAATGAAGTGGCTGGGATATGGCTAACGAAGAAAAGTAAGAGACATTTAATTAAATTCTCTTTTTCTCCTTTTTTGTGTACTTTGATGTATGTATACATAAGGGGGATAGGCGTGATCAACGAAGCAAAAAAGAGGAGAATGAGAAATTGGAAAATGAAGAGAAATAAGTATTCTAGAAATCAGGGAGGTCAAGTTTGGGGTATGGGTCTTTTTGAGAGGAGACTTGTTGGCTGAAATAGCTGAAAATCGGTTTTTCTGAATAAAAACGTCAATTTCTGACCAGAATTTGCGTTTTTTGGCTCATAAGATAGAAAATTCAAATTTATATAATTCTGATGAATGGGACCTTTTTTCATCCATTGCGACGTCTGAAAATCTGAAAATACTGCATTTTTAGACCGTGAACTGGAGATTGATGGTTTGTCGCTTAGAGTGTTATTTTCAGTCGAAAACGTCGTGAAAAATCCAGTTTTTTGATGAATTCCATGTAAGAAATGGTGTCAATTCTATTTTTTCAAAGATTTTGAAACGCCGGGTTCAGGTGTAATGATCGGCTTTTTGACAATGAAATAAGCAGTACATCTGAAAAGCTTTACTGCAATTCATTTTTCACATAACCGTTAAAAAATTCAAAGCATCGAAAAATAACAAAATATATAAAATCTGGGTGCAAATCAATCGAATCAAGTGTGAAAAAGGAGGAGGCAGTCATGAGGAACTGCTGGAAATGCACCTGTTTCTTATATTTTCAGGTACATTTTATTTATTTATTTATGTACAGTACTGTCCAAAAGGTTGTAAACTTTGGACGTTTTCAGTTGAAATTGACTAACTTTGAGAGTGTGGGATAGTACTACAGATTGTCCAGTTATCCGGTGGTTACGGATTCAGCGGCCTTTTTGACAAAACCAACGAGATTTTATCACGAAAAATACTAATTTATTCCAATCCAAGAATAAACCAGTAAAAGTACAAAAGAATAAGAGAAACCAGCACAGAAAACAGCAAAAAAACCGGAAAATTACCTTAAGAAGTAAAACCAGAAACGAGAACTAAAAATTATGTGGAGGAAAAGGTGGTCCGCGACGTTTGCCACGTGGCGGGTTAGCAGAGCGTCGTTGCGAATATGTGCGTGTGCCGTCAGAATAGGGTTTTTGAGTTGGCGAGAATGCCCACCGGCAACTTCCCCCTCCTCTGAAATACCGGACCCCTGACCGGTGACAGTAACCAGCACACCACAACTCGGCTTACATTCTACTCACTAGCCATCAACCACTGCAGTCACTCACCCTACTCCTTAACATAACATACTACCAAGAGATACTCAATTTGTCCTAATGACCTCAGAAAGAAAAAATACTTGTCCTAGTGACCTCAAAAAGAAAGAAAAACTACTTGTCCTAGTGACCTCAAAATCTCATAAAACCGGCAATACTCAAAAATATAATAAACAATTTACAAAATTATTCGGCTCTTTCGCCTCGACTGCTACTGTCCTCTTGGTTTCTTAGCTTTCGGCTCCTCCGACACTTCCTCCTTCAGACGAGCCACCACTGGATGTCTTGGCACGGCCAGCTCCAGATACTCGACTACTCTCTCCAGCGATCCGGTCTTCAACTCTGACAATATCAATGGAGTCTTTTTTGATCCCACTGGCGACAACGGGTCCACGATCTCCACATTCACTGCCGTTTTTCGAGTTTTCCTCCACTCGGCCGTGACTCCTCCAACCTCATCGAATCCACACTCCATTTTGGACGGAACCACCACAACCTCCTGCACTTCCTTGGCAATCTCCTCCACCATATGCTTCAGTCCCTCCAACTCCGGCTCCTTTTTGGTCCAATCCACCAAAATCACTGCCTTCTGGACTTGATCCCACTCAAACTTCTGCTTCCATGTAGAAATCGTCGCCGCTCGGACCTCAAACACCGCTCTACTCTTCAAATTCATTTTCTGGCCAATGAGAATGAATTTTTCCTTGATTGTTGCCTTCTTTGGCTGGTTCTTCTGCAACACATCTTTCTTCAAGCTGTCTGCAACCTCCTTCCACTCGCTCTCGGACTCCTCCATCTTTCCCATCATGATCTTCTCCGCCCAAGTTGGACATATCTCAGCGAATCTTCGAAGCGCCTCGAACCTTTCCGCCTTTCCGAGCTTCTTCTGGAACTCTTGATCGAAAACCATCAGATGGACGTCTTCTGGATTTATCTTCTCATTTTTCGCCATCATCCTCAATGCCAAGCTCTTCGGGTCATACGATCTTCCTCCAAATCCGTCAACGAAGTGGCCTTTTCCATTCTTGCATCCGCATTCCTCTTCCTTCGCTTTTCTGCAAAACTTTACATTATCCAATGTCAAGTTCTCTTCTTCTTCGTCACACAGTTTTCTTTGTTCTACTACATTTACCGCCACCTTCTTTTTCCTGCCACGCTGCCCCCTTCTCGCGCTAGTTTCACACTTCATATCCACTATTTCTTTTGGGACCTTCCGGAGTTGCTCCCAAGGGATCCATAACTTCTCTTCTCCTCCCACGAACTGTACTCTTGCCGAATTTTCCGTAGTTTCTACCACTCTGTACGGCCCTTTCCATTCATTCACCAGCTTCGCATTTCTCGCTCCCAATTTTTCCGCCGGAATCTTCACCATTACTCTATCTCCTACTACTGGATACTTCCTCCCAGCCACATTATGCTTCTCATCAAAACTCTCTTTCATACTCTCTCGCTCCTTCTTCATATGTTCCCTTGCTGCTTCTTGAGCCAAATGCATCTGTTCAGCGTGGCGTAACTTATACTCGTCTACGTCCACCTGATACTTCCCCACCAACTCCTCCTGATCAACCTTCAGCGGTATTCTCGGATCTCTTCCATACATCAGAAAATGTGGACTCTCCCCAGTCGTCTCATGCTTACACGCATTGTATGCGAACACTGCGTACTGCAGCTTCTCATCCCACTCAGTCGGAATCAACGTAATCTTCTTCAGCACTGTCTGAATAGTTCTGTTGAACCGTTCCACTCCTCCGTTCATCCTCGAGTGATACCCTTTAGTTCTAATCATCTTGATATTCGACATCTTTGCAATCTTCTCAAAGGTAGCGTTAGCAAACTCTAACCCCTGATCTGTCAATATCGCCTTCGGAATTCTCCCTTCTTTTAACAACCAACTCTCCAGAAACGCCTTAGCCACCGTCTCAGCCGACTTATTCGGAATCGCCACCACCCCAGCGTACTTGCTGAACAGATCCACGATAGACAACACATATCGATTTCCACTGGTACTCAACCCCAAATCCAACAAATCCAACGCTACGATCTCCAACGGCTCACTTGCTTCAATCGGTGTCAACGGAGATGTCAATATCCGTTTGGCATTCCCGCACAGACACTGTTGACACTCCTTCGACCATTTTCCAATCCATGCCCTCATTCCTGGCCACCAAAACTTCTTCCCCAACATCGCATCTACCTTCTCCGGATTCCAATGCCCTCCGAATGTACCTCCATGTGCTTCCAGAAACAATTCTTTCCGCTTTTCCGCCGGCACCACCCTCAACGCCGCTCCATACTTAGTTACAAACATCAGTTCTCCACTCATCATCATAAATTCTCTAATGTCTCTTTCACCACATCCTGGAACTTCCACTTTTCCCTCTTGGTTCCCAGTTTCCAACTTCTCTACGATCTTCTTCCAGCTTTCTTCTTTCATTATCAACTCTCTCCAACCTATCTCCTTCCTCTCGTTCTCCTTAACTACTTCCACTACATTGATAACACGCTCAATCTCAGTTCTGGCTTGCTCATGTGCTTCTCTCATCTCTTCAGTCTCTTGCGCTCCACCTCTTGACAAAGCATCTGCTACTGCATTCGCCTTTCCTTTCAAATACACCATGTTCAATGCGAAATCCTGCAGTTCCATCGACCATCTCAATAACCTATCCGCCAAGTTCTTCGTCTTGAACAAGCTCGTGAGTGGCTTATGATCGGTGAAAACTGTTGTGGGGCATCCGAAGATGAAATGCTTGAACCTTCTGGTTGCAAACCACACCGCCAACGCCTCCTTATCGCTTACATGATAGTTTTTCTCCGCCGGACTCAACGATTTCGACGCAAACGCTATCGGATGTACTTTCCCGTCTTTCCCTGCTTGAGCCAACACCGCTCCAATTCCGTATCCCGACGCGTCCGTGAATATACAAAACGGTCTTTCGAACTTTCTCGCTGCCTCGATATCTGGTTGTGCTAACACCGGTGCATTCGTCAGTCTCCTCTTCAACTCCTCAAACGCCTCTTGCTGCTCTTCCGTCCATCTCCAGGGAATCTTAGGAGATGTCAACGGAGTCAACGGCGCCGCAATACTAGCGAAATTCAGTACAAAATTCCGATAATACGCACACATTCCAAGAAACGAATGGAGTTCCTTCCTGTCCTTTGGCACCGGATACTTCTCCATTTTCTCCACCTTCTTCTCATCTGTCCTCACTCCTTTTTCATCGATGATGTGTCCCAGATATTCAACCGACTTCTGAGCAATCTTACACTTCGACGCTTTCAGTTTCAGCCCACATTCCCTTATTCTCTCCAACACCTTCACCAAGTCCTTCGCATGCTCTTGTTCACTACCACTAGCAATCAATATATCGTCGATATACACAAAGACAGACTTTCCAATCAGATCTCCCAAAACTTGCTCCATCGCCGCCTGAAAAATCGCCGGACTCGTCGCCAACCCGAACGGCATCACTTCGAACTGATACTGTTCGTTCAGCACTGCGAACGCTGTCTTTTCCTTTGACCCTTCCTCCATCGGTATCTGCCAATACCCAGCCATCAGATCCAAAGTGGTGAACCACTTGTTTTCCCCAACGCTTGCAACGTCATCTCAATATGTGGTAGTGGGTGCGCGTTCAGCTTTATCACTCCATTCAACTTCCGATAATCCACACACATTCTAATACTTCCATCCTTCTTCTTCACCAACACGACCGGACTAGCCCATGGTGACCGACACTTTCTTATCACTCCTCGCCTTTCCATATCCTTCAACATTTCCTTTACTTTCCCATGAAGCGCCAACGGTACTGGTCTACATTTTTGCCTTATCGGTTCACCCTTCTCTAACTCAATCTCACATTGCACCATTCGCGTCTGTGTCAACTCATTCTCCTCAATTGCGAATACGTCACTGCATTCCTCCAGAATTCTTTGGATATTTCCATCCGGAAATTCTCCATTTTCCCTCAACACTCTTATCACTTCCCGAACTCGTTCTACTCCCTTCAATCCTTCTTTCCTATCAAGATCCATCATATTGACAATATGACTCTCCTTTTCCTCCGACACCAACTTCCAATCTCGATTGGCCACACCAATCGGACGATTCTTCTTTATCAGCAACGGCTGATCCCTCCAGTTAGACACCACAACCATCATCTTCCCATTATTCTCCTTTCTACACAAACTCGTCGGCACCCACTCTTCCGTAGATTCCAACAGCATATCCTCTCCCAAATCAGCTTCTACTCGCACCTCGATCTGAGCACAACTCTGCGGTGGCACCCTCAACTTCTGCGCTGTCACTGCCACTGCTTTCTCTGCCTTCCAGTTCACCTCCACACCCATACTCGCGAAAGCATTAGTTCCCAACAAGAACACATCCAACTCGTTCTCCACTATCTGGAACACCACCTCCGCTTCGATACCTCTCACCCGAATCAACGTCTTCATCTGCCCCACAACCGCCATTTTTCTCCTCGACGCATCTCTTAGGGACAACCCCGGCTTCTCCAACATTTCTACTTTTTCTTCCCAATTCTTGCTCAGTCTACCCAACAATCCAGTTGAAATCACTGATACTACTGCTCCACTGTCAATGATAATCTTCTTCTTCTTTCCAAGGATCCCTGCCATCTCTACTACCTCTTTTCCCACACTACCGTCCTCTTCCTTTTTCTGGGCGTCCACCTCATTGAGCCCTCTGGAAGTACATTGCCACGACATGTGCCCAACACCTCCGCATTTGAAACACTTTCTTGTGTCTACTGGCCTACGTTCTCCCTTATCTCCTTTCTCATCCGATTTCTCTCCCGACTCCGACTTCTCTTTCCCAAAGTATCTTCCTCTCCCTTTCTCTCCTCCAGAGTATCCTCTCTGCTGATTCATCCGGAACTCTTCGTTCTCGTGCTGCAGCACGATATCCTTGAACACCTCGTACTGATCCTCCAATTTCACTTCCGCTCTCTTCGTGATCAAGACTCTGTGCAACAACGCATCCTGCCTGATCGCCTTCATCAGCTTCGTCACCCTCATCTGCGACATCGTCTCTTCTCCAATATCTCCCAACGCCTTCTTTGACCACTTCTCAATCTCTATACAATACTCCCACATCCGCTGATTCGGATTCCTTCTGAGCCCCTCAAACACATTCAGCGCCTCCGTCCTCGCATCACCCTGTCTCTTTCTCAACTTCGCCTCAAACTCCGCGAACAATTCCTTGATCGGTCTCTCATGCCTATTCCTCAACGATGTAAAAATCGACTTCGCCGGTCCTTTCAAAAATTGTGATTCCAAAATAGCCACCAACTCTTCATCCGACTCGGTCACACTCTGATACTTCAGCAAGAACGCTCTCCGAAATTCCCGAAAATCACCGACCCCCTCATACACTTTTGGCGTTGGCAACGCCGATGCTCTCGCCGACGACCTCATGACTTCTCCCATACTCTTTACTAACTCCTCTATGGCGCTGAATCTCGAAGTCCTTGACTCTCTTTCCCACATTTCCTCCATACTTCTCCCACTTCTCACACTTCGCTCCTCCTCACCTGAACTCCATCCATCGCTGACCGTCCTCCCACCTTCTTTCCGCAAACTCCTTGTCTTCTCGAGCAGTGGCGCATTTGCCTGCAATTTCCTTTCATTTTCTTTCTTCAGTAACTCCTTTTTCTCACCTTCGAGGTGCGCGATCGAATTCTTCAATCCCTCTGAGACCTTCTTCTCTTTCGCCATCGCACTCTTCAGCTTATCAATCTTCTTCTCCGCTTCTTCCAACTTCAACTGCAGTTGCTCCTTTTCAGCCTCACTTCTCGCCATTTCTTCGGCCATCTCCACATTCTTCTCCTCGAGGAACTTCTGGAAATATTTATTACTTTCTTTCAATTTCTCATTTTCTTTTTCTAATGCTTCTTTTCTTTCTTCATTTTCATCTCCCGCCTTCTCACACTCATCGTACAACTGTTCAACAGTCTCTACTGCTCTTTTTCTCATCAATTCCAGCACTTTCTTCTGCCAACCATCGCAGCGCACTTCTTCGTGCCTCTCCCTCAACTCCGCGCAATACTTCTCCACCGGCGCCAGCATCATGTCCTGTTTTCTCTCCGCCAGCGTGGTGTCTCCCAGCGCCTTCTGCAGATTCTGCACCACTTCTTCACTTTTTCCGACGAATACCTCGAATCCTCTGATTCTCCTCATTTTTTCCTTCACGCTCACCTTCACGCCTTCCAATTCGGTCACGTGCGCCCACAACGATCCGTCGGTGCTGCTCGCGGCTCCCTTTCCTTCTCCGCCGACGACCATCTTCTGCGTCTCCTCGAATTCCATCTCCATTGTTCGATCGCTTTGAGTTTTCTGCTGGAATTCCAAAAGTTTATACTCCTTTTGTATTCTCCTCGTCAATCAATCGCCAGTCACGCCAATCACACAAATTTCGGTAAAATTAATCCAAATTTTACCAAAAAATGCTTATCTTTCCGCAAAACTTCGAAATCGCCTGGGTTTTATACTCGCCCAAACGATAAATTCAAAGTTTCGCTAAGAAAAACACGAAAAAACCGGTTCGGCCCCCAAGTTATCCGGTGGTTACGGATTCAGCGGCCTTTTTGACAAAACCAACGAGATTTTATCACGAAAAATACTAA
Source organism: Caenorhabditis latens (assembly GCA_002259235.3). Taxonomy (NCBI): domain Eukaryota; kingdom Metazoa; phylum Nematoda; class Chromadorea; order Rhabditida; family Rhabditidae; genus Caenorhabditis; species Caenorhabditis latens. Next base: position 16,493,489 of record CM056095.1, read on the forward strand.
TTTATTCCAATCCAAGAATAAACCAGTAAAAGTACAAAAGAATAAGAGAAACCAGCACAGAAAACAGCAAAAAAACCGGAAAATTACCTTAAGAAGTAAAACCAGAAACGAGAACTAAAAATTATGTGGAGGAAAAGGTGGTCCGCGACGTTTGCCACGTGGCGGGTTAGCAGAGCGTCGTTGCGAATATGTGCGTGTGCCGTCAGAATAGGGTTTTTGAGTTGGCGAGAATGCCCACCGGCAACTGTCCCATCAAGTAGATTTTTGATGAATTATACAGATCAAAGGCAGAGCTCCATTTTTGTAGTTGACGACTTTTTTGTACGGACACTCCCTAGGGAGTTATATATCGACAAAGTAATTTCTCCTTAAAATTGACCAATTGCAGTGGAAAATAGTCCAATTTTTGAGCTGCAGTCTTAACATACCCATAACTCTCTAGGAAGTGCTCGTACAAAAAAGTTGTTTACTACAAAAATAGAGCTCTATCTTAGTTCTGTATAATTCATTGAAAATCTACTTGATGGGATCATCAGAATTGCCTAGGCACACTCTCAAAGTTGGCTAATTTCAACTGAAAACGACCAAAGTTTACAACTTTTTGGACGATACTGTGTGTAAATACGTACGCGAAAACACGTGGAAGGGTCAAGGGGGTGAAAAAGGTTAAATAAATGGAGTAAAAATAGAGTCATGACATGTTTAAGGTTGATAGATCGTAAATGTTATCAGGCGGAGTGATTATTTTTGGCTCCGCGACATTTTGCAACTCATGTACGTTTTGAAACCACACCGTATTTGTTTATTTGGGTCAGTTGGGAATGTTGAGTGTACCAAAAAACATTTTAATAGAAGAAAAAGTAATTTGACCCGTTTTTTTTTTACAAAAATAAGTTAACTATTGCTAGTTTGATGGTTGCGAAACGGTGAAGTTCCAAAAATGCAGGGTTAATTATGGAAATTTAAAAAATGTCACAGAAAACTTGAATTTAATCGAAAATCTCTTAAAAATGCAACATTTTTGTTACATATGTACAAGGTATAATATATACGGAACTTAATTATCAATTATCGAATTACCAAAAAAAAGTCAGAACATTAAAAAATATAAAAGAATTTTAGTTATTGAATAAACTCTGTAACACAAGTAAATAAGAACCAAATGAAAAAAATCATTGAAACTGATGTCTGTCTTAGGGTGGTCTGCTTCATTAATTTCAAAGTAATATCTTGCAGATTTTCAGATTTTAACAGGCAGATTTTGGAAATATTATGGGGTTTGTTTTTTGGCTCTAGCCCGTTTTAGCTGTCATTTGAAAACAGGAACGTCCCTTAAAACCCTTAAAACACATTTAGTAGATTTTGGAAATATCATGTAGTTTATAGTACACCGCAGACAAGACAAATAAAATTTGAAATTTCATTACGTCCCTTAGAGCGCACTTGCAGACAAACATTCAAACGACGTCAAACGACGTTCAACAACGTTTTTTGAAAAGTCTCAAAATTTTCAGAACGGAAGTCGCAGGAATTCCGCACAGCTCTTCTACATATGATCGATCATTAAAAAAGTTACTTTCTAAGCTCCGCCCACCTTTTTTTCTGGAACCACTCATTATTCCCACACATATCAACTTGTCACGTCTGTCCCTAATTGTTTTTTTTCTCCAGAAATACCGTATACCATAGATCACACATTTTCCCTTTTTCCCAGGTAAATACCAGCAGGTATCCAGATGTCCTTTGTCCTTCCCCCTCAACATGTTTTTGTGTTTTTTCTATGTTACTTTGACCCGTCTCAGATAATATCTCATGTCCCATGAAAACAATAAGAGAAAAAAACTGGATTATGTTTCTATATTGCTCTATGTAAAGAGATCATTATCTTGTACATATATTTATTGTTTTTTTCTGTTTGACTCGAATTTCAGAACTGGGTTTTTTACATTTATAGGTATTTAGGTAGGTTGGTTTGGGTTGATGCCGCTTTTTTGTTACAGTTGGTCGGTTTCTGTTGGTCGTCTGGCGCACCTTTGACGCGCTTTTTCCAATTTCAAACTCGAATGTTTGAATGACGATTATGTATTTAAAAAGATGTTGTCAATTAAAAAAGATGTTGTCGAGTTTGACCGATTTTGTGAATCTGGCGCACCTTTGACGCGTTTTTCCCAAAAAAACACTTTATTTTACTAATACATATTGAGCCTGTACGAACTAATAACATTTTGAAATAAAATTGCATCTGGCGTGCCTTTGACGCGTTTTCTGATAAATCACTTGGAAGATGTGATCACAATGTTAGTGGTCGATTTTTGATAATCTGGCGCACCTTTGACGTGTTTTTCCAAAAAACCTGGCCGAGGCTGTAGGAGTTCAAAACCATTTTGAAATAAAAATTTGTCTGGTGCACCTTTGACGCGTTTTTAGATAAATTACCTAGAGGATGTGATCACAACACTGGTGGTCGATTTCTGAACGTCTGGGGCACCTTTGACGCGTTTTTCTTGCTTTTTAGTGCATTTTTTCTTCCTGATCTCTCATTTTTGCCCCTTTTTTTGGTTGAAAGTTTGTCATTAGCTTCTTACCTCTTTTAAAAACGTTAAATCCCACTCAAAACCATCTGAAACCTCAAAAAATCAGTTTTTACCAAAAAAGTGGTGGCCGAGTGGTTGAGGTAGACACATTACCACTGCACTCCGAGGTACCAGGGTTCGACCCCACCTAGGCTCAAACTTTTTTTGCTTTTTGTTTTTGGACATCTGGACATCCGGGCATGACGTAGGGACACACAGACAGACATTTTTCAAAAAGTGCTCCATTTTTTCTTCCTGATCTCTCATCTTTTTGCTCAACAATTTGTCATTTTCCTCTCTCTCCTTGACACTATGGATACAAATAGTGTCTTCCTCCAATTCTTTCCACCTATCATTCATTTTTCCAATTTCTTCTCCTTTTTCTTCCCTTTTTCTCTCAATTTTTCATTTTTTGTGGTGTGTATATAGTATATACCCATTTTTTTCTTATTCAGCATCATTTTTTCCTTTTTTTTTGTTTTGTCCTCTTATTTTTTTTATATTTTGCGGTTTTTTTCTCACATGCATAATCTCACATTCATTAGAAATTTACAATGATCTCATCCAAACTTAAAGAGAAAAAACGCGTCAAAGGCGCGCCAGACTTTTGAATTTGGGTTGCAAGGGTATGATGGCTCTCAGCTACTGCATTTGTATTTTTCCACTTTTTCAAAACGCGTCAACGGCGCGCCAGCCTGAGACAGTACAAACAGTACTGAAAGCAAAACCATAAAACGCGTCAAAGGTACGCCAGACTAAGAATTTCTGTAAAAATATATGACAAAATTAAGCATTTTGAACAATTTTTCCTGAATTTTTGGAAAATGTCTGTCTGTGTGTTCCAAAGTCATGTCCGGATGTCCAGATGCCCAAAAACAAAAAGCAAAAAAAGTTTGAGCCTAGGTGGGGTCGAACCCTGGTACCTCGGAGTGCAGTGGCAATGTGTCTACCTTAACCACTCGGCCACCACTTTTTCAACGAACACTCGATTTTTTTGAGTTTTTGGATAGTTTCTAGTGGTTTTTAACGTTAAAATGTGAAATTTTTTGATGATTTTTCTGGATTTCTTTTAATTCTGAACCGTAGTCGGAAATTTGACTTTTCGCGAAAAAATATTTTTTTTAGTTTGAAAATTTTGAATTTCGAATTTTAGCGCCAATAACCCGGGCCTTTACAGGTATGAGGCCGGTGAGCCTTTCCGCCATTTAACCGCGCCACCGACACCCCAGCCGTATTTTCTGTGAGTCATCTATGGATGTAACCAGTGTGTGTTCCTCTCCCCTCCGCCCCAGTAACAAAAAATGTTAACAAATTGGTCGGATAGGCAGGTAGGTAGGGTAGGAATGACCTTGTACACACATTTTTATATGTGACGACACTGGCGAGGGGAACAAGTTAACACAACACCATTACGTCTTATTCCCCCATTCAATGAATTGTAATTCTGGAGAGAGAGATAGTGAGACGCAGACACCGGAGGAAAATAATCAAATAATTTTTACATTGTTTTATACGTTGTTGCAGTTTTTAGTGGGTTTTTCTTTCAATTTTTTTGTTTAAATGTGCGCCAAAGGTGCGCCAGCTAGAAGAATTCGAGATTTGATCGAGTTGGCTGGCGCGCCGTAGACGCACTTTAATTCAAAAAACCATTCAGGTTTAAGCAATGTAACTATTATCTGTGAAAGTTTTATTCTTGGCTGGCGCACCTTGGACGCGTTTTTGTCTGGCGCGCCTTAGACGCGTTTGGAAAAAATATTTGCAAGTTTTACTACAAAATCAAGAAAACTTACCGCAAAAAAACCGTTCCTTTGACGCGTCTCAGCATCATGAGAAATTTTCGAAATGCACCAAAAGTTCTTAGTCTGGCGTACCTCTGGCGCGTTTTTACAGTTAGAAATCTGTAGGATAATTGGCGGCAAAACTCAAAATTCCATTTTTCCGATTTTTTCGCAAAAAAGTCAAAATTTTCGACTATCCTTCAGAATTAGAAAAAAACTCTGGAAAATCATCTAATAACTTTACATTTTAACGTTAAAAATCACTCAAAACCATCTAAAAACTTCAAAAAAATCGAGTGTTCTTTGAAAAAGTCGTGGCCGAGTGGTTAAGGTAGACACATTTCCACTGCACTCCGAGGTACCAAGGTTCGACCCCACCTAGGCTCAAACTTTTTTTGTTTTTTGTTTTTGGACATCTGGACATCCGGTCATGACTTAGGGACACACAGACAGACATTTTTCAAGTTCTGTTCAAATATTCCACCAAAGATCTCTTTATCCTCACGTCATCATTTCATATGTGATAAAATGATCATTCGAAATCGTAGGAAAAGAAAAAAAAAGATGGCTCATCCTGTGTCAGAAGCAAAAAAAAAGGAAGAAAAGTGACTTGATCCGTATTATCGGAATAAAATATATGTCTGTTTGAGATGAATTTCTTGAATTGTTATTTTTTGGGAATAGGAAATGTCCTGGGGTGGATTTTCAAGTTTTCTACTGAAATTGAGAAATTTTGACTGATTTTTCAAAAATTTGGAAATTTTTCATGCCTAGACACCCCTGAAAACAAAATTTGATTTTTCGAAAAAAAAAATTTGGAGCAAAAAACATTTGTTTGGAATTTTTTCAACTTTTTTTTTGGATTTTTATGCATTCCCTCTACTTTTTTTTCATTAATTCTAGTTTTCATAAATTTGACCTCATCTACTTTCCCATTCAATCTCTCCCCACTCTTTCTCATATGGCTCTCATTTATTCATGTGGAAGGCTAAGAGCAGGAGCCGGAGTGCAAGAGCACACCCGTTTTCTCGTTAATTAAAAATGCACACTTACTTTGGAGCTGAAGTGTTGAAGCAACCTAGAACGCAATCTTGCGTTCATTTCGTTCTTTTAAAAGTGACGAGGGGGAAAAAGAAATTTTTTGAAAAAATTTTTTTGCACGTTTTTTTGAAAAATGTCTGTCTGTGTGCGACTATGAGCTAAATTTGGAGTTTCTGCTTGATCTATTTTGATCGTTTCCAAAAAGTTAAAATGCTCTCTGAGTGTCTGTCTGTGTGTGTCCCTAAGTCATGTCCGGATGTCCAAATGCCCCAAAACAAAAAGAAAAAAAAGTTTGAGCCTAGGTGGGGTCGAACCCTGGTACCTCGGAGTGCAGTGGTAATGTGTCTACCTCAACCACTCGGCCACCACTTTTTCAAAGAATACTCGATTTTTTAAGGTTTTAGATGGTTTTTAGTGATTTTTAACGGTTTTTGACTCTTTTTTTTCAGATTTTGAGAGCTTTATGGGTGTCTATGTACCCAACAAGTTTTTTCTGTCTTTTTCTTTTTGTGAGATCTCTGGATTAGAAGATTAGTGATATGACATCAGATTTGTAGTGATGTGACGGATTGTTGACATTTTGGAGAAAATGAAAAGATTTATTTTTTCGAAAAAATTGCCGCCTAATCCTAGCAAGGTCGCCATGTACTCCATTTTTTTAGCTGAAATTTCTTCGAAAATGCAAAAAAAAGTGTCTGTCGGTGTGTCCGAGTGCCTTAAAACAATAAAATTATTAGAAAAGAGAAAACAAAAAAAGTTTGAGGCTAGGTGGGGTCGAACCCTGGTCACTTTTGTGGGATTGTCTACCTTAACCAGTCGGCCAAAATATTTTTTCAAAAAATTCCAATTTCGAAAAAATGTCTGTCTGTGTGTCCCTAAGTCATGTCCGGATGTCCAGAAGTCCAAAAATAAAAAGCAAAAAAAGTTTGAGGGTAGGTGGGGTCGAACCCTGGTCGCTCTCCTACCACTTGTCTACCTTGACCACTCGGCCACCACTTTTTTCCCGAAAAATTTTTCCTTGAAAACTCATCTTCTCACCATTTTTTTTCCAGTTTTTTGGGTTTTTTTGTGATTTCTCCATGTTCTAAACTACAAATTAATAAAAATCCGTTTTTTATGGTTTCGTAGACTCTGTTTCTCCCCGGTGACGCAATTCATCGCATTGATACTTTGATTTCGGGGGATTTTAGTTCAAAGTTGTCTTTTTTTTCTAGAAAAATTTATTTTATTCTATAATTGGAATTCCGTCTCAATGACATGCTTGATTTTTTAAATTTTCAAGTTTTTTTGGAAATTAGTCAAATTCCGCCCACTAATTAGTGGCTAATTAAGGATTGTCATACAAACATCAATTTATTTTTCAAATGTACACATACATCACTAGTTATTTGCCAAGATATGCATTAGTCATGGATAAAAATGCTAAAAACAAAAAAGTTATTCTCTAGAGATTTTCTGAAAACTGAAAATTTGTCATTTCTCTTTCTCACTCTCTCCAACTTCTACCCGTCATATCTCCTCAATAATAATAGCTATCAAAAAATTGTCAACTATAAAAAAGTGTAAAAGTTTACGCTAAACATTTTTGTAGTTGACGGGTTTTTGATATCTTTTGATCGCAGCGAGATACACGCGTTCAAACAAAAGGAGAGACGCAGAGAAGCGGGAGTGCCTCGTCGTCTGTGCTCTCCAAGTCATATCTCTGCAACTATTGCTTCTATCAAAAAACTGTAAACTACTAAAATGATAAGCGTAAAATTTTACACATTTTTGTAGTTGACAACTTTTTTCTAGCTATGATAATTGCGGAGATATAAAGCTTCAAATTCAGAAGAGCCCCAGAGAGACGCAGAGAAGTCAGACACCCTACCTTCTCTACGTCTCTCATATCTCTCTAGCCTTCAAAGATATTGGAAAGTCGTTAACTGCAAAAGTGTAGCTCTAGGTTTAATTTACCTGAAAATAACAAATGATTTTTTGAAATTAAAAAATCCCGAGCAAAAATTTTTTTTTTAAATTTTCTAGTTCCAACAATTTTCTCTAGTTTCAGTCAAATTTGTTCATAATTAGTGACGTCACCCCAGACACTTCCCAGACACCTAGACACCCCTCTCCAAGTTTTTTTCTTAATTCCATTGTTTTCTTCTAAGCATTTTAATATTTGTCTCATCCAACCTTATAGGAATGATTCATTACCCAATTTCCTTGTTTTTTTTGACTCCGCCCCCTTTTTCTACTTTTTTTTTCATTTGCAACAAAAAAGATATAGTTGAGCATGACCAAAGTACACAAAGTGAACTTTTTTTTTCTTGTTGTTCTGTTTTTTTTTTTTGAAAAGTCAGGACAATGTTTGTACTCAGACGTCTCAGGGACACATAGACGCACCTGGAAGCTGTGAATCTGAAATTAGTGAAAAATAAAAAATTTAAAGCCAGATTTGCTTAATAATTTTTCAGATTTTCCAAAAATGTGTTTGTATGTGTGTCCCTATATCATTTTCGGATGTCCAAAAGTCCAAAAACAAAAAGCAAAAAAAGTTTGAGCCTAGGTGGGGTCGAACCCTGGTCACTTTTGTGGGACTGTCTACCTTAACCACTCGGCCACCATTTTTTTTTGGGAAATCCTGATTTTTCGGGTTTTAGACCGATTTTTTGTGTTTTAAACGTCCAAAATAACACATTCCCTTGTTTTTCACAGCATCATGTCCTTCCCTCTATTTTTGCTCAGTGCTTCGAAAAAAACTTCTCTCTCCCATTTTTATGGTTTCCATCTCTCAAATTATCCGGATTTTCCCTCAAATTCTATTTCACACTTTCCCACTTTTCTAATCTCATCATCCCTATCTCCTAATGCTTCCGTTTTTACAGAGAATATAAAAAGTTATGTCAACCAACAATTTATATCTATCAGTGCCTCAAATGCTCAGTCTCGGACAGCGCAGGTTAGTTTTTTCTTTATTTTTTTAAAAACTGGGGTGCTATTAGCGCGTTTTCAAAAATATAGACAAATTTGTAGATTGGAAATTCCAAATAACGTATCTAGAGTTTTCAAGCTAATTTTGGGGTTTTTTTCACTAGAATTAGAATTCTCATGGCCTAGAAATCCACCAGGTGGCCTAGAAACTTGAAACCAGTCTGCCTATCACACTCAGCTCGTTTTTAGCTTTCAGAAAAGTACCCACAAGCCATGATTCCGATCACTTTGGGTCTTGACACGAAAACTACAGTAACCCAGAACGGTGGTTTTCGTGTCAAGACCAATCACTGCAAACCCAGGCTTGTGGATACTTTTCTGAAAGCTAAGACCAAGCTGAGTGTGATGACCGGACTAGTTTTGGGTTTCTAGGCCAGATTTTGAATATTTACTTCGAAATCGTTCAATTTTTAACTAATTTTTACTCAAAAACAGTGAAATCTGGCGTACCATTGACGCGTTTTCGAGAGCATCAAAACAAATTCAGTTGCCGGAAGCTGCTCGGAGACCTGGTAATCTCATGATGATGAAAACACGTAATCCGATTGGATAGACGTCATGCGTGTACTTGAGAATAGTCTGGAGACAGAGAAAACGTCATTGGATACCTTTTTATTATAGATTTTGAAAATTTGAAATTTCTGAATGATGACCTAGAAACCCAAAATTAGTCCACCCATCACACTCAGCTCGTTGAGAGCTTTCAGAAAAGTACCCACAAGCCTATATTCCAAGCACTTTGGGTCTCGCCGCGAAAACTACAGTAACCCGGGCGGTTTTCGTGTCGAGACCCAAACACGTCGGAACCTAGGCTTGTGGGTACTTTTCTAAAAGCTCTCGACGAGCTGAATTCATTTCGCTGACTAATTTTGGGTTTCTAGGTCACCTGGTGGACTTCTAGGCCATGGGGAATCAAAATCTCCAAATTTGAGTTCCACTGATTTCTAGAAAACGTTGAATGTCAAAAACGCGCCAACGACACCCCAGCTTACATGTTTACTTTTTTCCCCCCATTAAGTGAAACCAATTTATTCCACCCTTTTTCAGAAGCAGCGACGGCTATCTAAACGCAAACGACCTATTGTCACAGGGAGGTGAATCACTACTTGATTCTGCTGGTTTGGGTACTTCCCAGCCTAACCTGAAGACACAAAGACGGGGAACGAATCCCTCGATTTTCGACGGACACTTTATGATGGACGCGTTGCGGAGGAATTATGAGATTGGTTAGTTACTCGGCTATATTTTTGAAAAATGTCTATCTGTGTGTCCCTAACCCAAGTCCGGATGTCCAGATGTTCAAAAACAAAAAGCAAAAAAAGTTTGAGCCTAGGTGGGGTCGAACCCTGGTACCTCGGAGTGCAGTGGAAATGTGTCTACCTTAACCACTCGGCCAACACTTTTCAACGAACACTCGATTTTTTGAGGTTTTAGATGGTTTTTAGTGGTTTTGGGTGGTTTTTAACGTTAAAATGTGAAATTTTTGATAATTTTTGAAGATTTCTTCTAAATCTGAATGATAGTCAAAAATTTGACTACAGTGCGTCCAATAATGATAGGACCCCCCTAGATTTTGGGGCTCCAGACAGAACCAGAACAGATACAAAAAATCTGTGATGACCATTCGATTCAGGGTACAAAGAAACCCTAGGGGCCATATTTTCATGATTCTACCACTTTTCTTAGAAGCGTACTACCAAAAAGTCATTTTTTCAGCCGTCCAATAATGATAGGACCACCTCAAAAATCGAATTTTCAGTTGATTTTCAAGAAATTTTTTTTCTCGGAAATCTTTTTAAATCGATTGAAATATTCTTTTTCTGTTGTTTTCAAATGATTCCATCATAATTTTTGCGTATGCAACCCCAAAATCCAATGTTAGCCACCTTCGAATTTCCACCCATCTGAAAAATTCACTGTTTCAGAACTTCGAGAGCTGTATCTCAGCGCTCCGATCACGTATCATTCTGAAACTTTCTGGTAGAGTTAATCGACCCATTTATGATAAAAATAAGCAATAGATTTGTAAAAATATTCATTTTCTGAAAAGTTATACTCAGGATTCTCGAGCCCATTTCGACCAAATTCCACTATTTTCATAAATTGTGTCCAAGATATGAATTCTTGGATCTGAATGAAGAAACATTTCAAAATATGCCAAAATAGTGCCAAAATGCATGGAAAATAAGTTTAGAAACTTTTTTCCATATCTTGGACACAATTTATGAAAATAGTGGAATTTGGTCGAAATGGGCTCGAGAATCCTGAGTATAACTTTTCAGAAAATGAATATTTTTACAAATCTATTGCTTATTTTTATCATAAATGGGTCGATTAACTCTACCAGAAAGTTTCAGAATGATACGTGATCGGAGCGCTGAGATACAGCTCTCGAAGTTCTGAAACAGTGATTTTTTCAGATGAGTGAAAATTCGAAGGTGGTAAACATTTGTGTTTGGGGTTGAAAACGACAAAGCTATAATGGAATCATATAAAAATAACAGGAATAGTATGTTTTGATCGAGTTAAAAAGTTTTCAGAGAAAAAATATTTCTTGAAAATCAACTGAAAATTCGATTTTCGAGGTGGTCCTATCATTATTGGACGGCTGAAAAAATGACTTTTTGGTAGTACGCTTCTAAGAAAAGTGGTAGAATCATGAAAATATGGCCCCTAGGGTTTCTTTGTACCCTGAATCGAATGGTCATCACAGATTTTTTGTATCTGTTCTGGTTCTGTCTGGAGCCCCAAAATCTAGGGGGGTCCTATCATTATTGGACGCACTGTATTTCGCGAAAAAAAATTTTTTTTTAATTGAAATTGCAATTTTGATTTCTGTCGCCAATATTTCCGGCCCAACCTTGAAAGGTATGTATAGTAGCAATAACATATCGAAAACGCGTCAAAGGTGCGCCAGACGGTCATGATACATAAATTTGTCAAAAACACCGTTTGAAGCTCTGCCAATTTATAAAAACGGTTTAAGGCACATTTAAAAAATTATGAACATGAAAAATATAAAATATATTTTTATTGTAACATTATTATTGTTACAATATCAATTCACACATTCATATCATGATAAGCGTTAGTAACAAGAATCCTATCTGTGAGATTGATATGAAAAAAGTGTGTAATATTTTATGTGATTGTATTTGTAAGCGTCTGAGGCAAAATTATTCGAGTTTCTCTGTTTCAGTCGGATACTGTAATTCTTTTTTGGTGGAGACTGTAACTGTGAGGAGTACTGTAGTTCTGAAAACTATACATCATTTTTGAAAATGTTCTTTGACACTTAGTAAACACTTCTTATTCTCAAAAAAACATTTTTAACTAAAAAATACTTGAAAAGTACTCTAGTACCGTTTTTCTTGTATCAAAAAAACAAAAAAAAACATTGACCTTTTTATGATTTCTCCATTTTCTTATGACCACTTGAGACTGCTACCTGAGGCGTCAAAGGTGTGTTAGTTAATTAGGAAAAATGTCCATCTGTGTGTCACACAGTTATGTCCGAATGTCCAGATGTCCAAAAACGAAAAGCAAAAAAAGTTTGCGCCTAGGTGGGGTCGAACCCTGGTACCTCGGAGTGCAGTGGTAATGTGTCTACCTCAACCATTCGGCCACCACTTTTTTGGGTTTTTTGGTAATTTTAGGATGTTTTTAGCGGTTTTATGGGGGGTTTGACAACAGAATTTTGAAATTTTTATAAATTTTATTTTACTGAACTAAACTAACTGACCGTCAAATAAATTTCTTGGGTCTTTGTTTCATTTTCGAAAGAAAACAGATGACCTTCCGAGATAAGGAAGGTCACTTGAAGAGAGGCGTCTTTTCGTTTTTGAACTGAATACTCTTGAACGGTAAAGACGGAATTCTCAAGAATTTTTTATTTTTTTAGATGTACTGTACTAACTTTCAAAAACCCAAAAAAACTGAAATTCCAACATTTTAACGCTAAAAAACTACTAAAAACCATCTAAAAATCCATAAAATGCGTTTTTACCAAAAAGTGGTGGCCGAGTGGTTGAGGTAGACAAGTGGTAGGAGAGCGACCAGGGTTCGACCCCACCTAGGCTCAAACTTTTTTTGTTTTTTTTCTTTGTAAACTTTGACTGTTTTTGGACATCCGGACACATCTACATACACTTTTTTCCGAATTTTCAAAGAAATTTTAGTCAAAAAAGTTGAAAAACTTGTACCGTAAATTTGAGCACATAGGGACTCAGTAGCTTTCAAAATCTCCGAATAAAGCCTTAAAAACCACCAAAAACCATCTAAAACCTCAAAAAAAATCGAGTTTTCGCTGAAAAAGTGGTGGCCGAGTGGTTGAGGTAGACACATTACCACTGCACTCCGAGGTACCAGGGTTCGACCCCACATAGGCTCAAACTTTTTTTGTTTTTTGTTTTTGGACATCTGGACATCCGGACATAACTTAGTGACACACAGATGGACTTTTTTAAAAATAAATTAGCGCACCTCTTCCTTTCTTATTATTTCACCAAACACCTTCCCAAAAGAATGACGAATCCATGATGTTTTTTTCTAGTTTTTCATTCCACTTGATACACTCTTCCATCATCTAGTCTACTTTCAAGTGCTCTCATGGAATGGCATCCCCTCGGCCGTCCGAATGACGGTCAGGCGCCCCCCTTTCACTTTTTTCTCAATTTTCCAATGCCCACCCGCCTACACAGAATGTTTGTGGTGTTTGATAAGACATATTGTCTTGTTTTTTGTTTCTCTTGTTTTTTTTGTTGCTTTCCGGGACGCCGCTGGAAATTGAGAGGCGGATGGCTATTGGAAATAGGGCCGGTTTTTTTCGGTGGCTGAAAAAAAAATTTCAGTTGATACCTTTTATTCAGCATTTTTCTGTGTCAAAAAGTAATTTTTAACATTAAAAACCCCTAAAAACCATCTAAAAACTCAAAAAATCGAGTGTTCGTTGAAAAAGTGGTGGCCGAGTGGTTGAGGTAGACACATTACCACTGCACTCCGAGGTACCAGGGTTCGATCCCACCTAGGCTCCAACTTTTTTTGCTTTTTGTTTTTGGACTTCTGGACATCCGGACATGACTTCGGGACACACAGACAGACAGTTTTCGAAATTATTTTTTTAATTGCTAATGTTCCATCCTGTTTTTTTCTTGGCCGAAAGAAAACTCACTCTTTTTTTTTGCGCGCGTTTCCGATTCCCTAATTACACATATATACAATTCAATAGATTTAACATTACGATATAGCCGCGTCTCGTTCTTTTCCCTCCAGTTGACCCCTTCCCTTCGTGTCAGTATGTATAATTTATATGTGTGTATTGGTTGAGAGGATTATTTAGATTTTGGATTTACTATTTACTGAATATAGTACGCGGCATATTGTTGGTTTAGTTCAAATAGTTCTACTGTAGTTAACGAAATTGAAAGATTTGTGATATTTTAAGATTTTGTTGCAAAATTTTTTGAAAAATGTCTGTCTGTGTGTCTCTAAGTTATCTCCGGATGTCCAGAAGTTCCAATACAAAAAGCCATACTTGTCAACCGGGCCGAGCCGGGCCGACGGTTTTTCTTGAATAACTTTTTTCAAAAAAATCGTACAATGTTGGTTGATAGCTCAAAAGATAGGTATTTTGAATTGTCATCCATTGAATATAAAATTAATTTCCCAAATAAATCACGCGAGCCAATACAGCCTTCGGCCCGTCCGGGCCGGGCCGGGCCGGGCCGAAACCGGGCCGAGAGCGATTCTAGCTCGCGTGATTTATTTGGGAAATTGATTTTATATTCAATGGATGACAATTCAAAATACCTATCTTTTGAGCTATCAACCAACATTGTACGATTTTTTTGAAAAAAGTTATTCAAGAAAAACCGTCGGCCCGGCTCGGCCCGGTTGACAAGTATGCAAAAAGCAAAAAAAGTTTGAGGGTAGGTGGGGTCGAACCCTGGTACCTCGGAGTGCAGTGGTAATGTGTCTACCTTAACCACTCGGCCACCACTTTTTCAACGAACACTCGATTTTTTTTTTGAGTTTTAGATGGTTTTTAGTGGTTTTTACTGATTTTTAACGTTATTTTTCGGACTTTTTTGGATTTGAAGACCTAATAGGAGCCAAATTCCATAAAATCCGTTTTATAGGCGGAGTTTAAACTTCCCAGTATCACTTTCCCTCATAATTTTTCTTACCTATCTACATCCGTTATCATTTCTCAGCTATCCCTTTCTGATCTTTTCCTTTTGTCTAGGCTACAAAGACCTTTTTGCCCCCACAGCAATCCAATTCCCTGCATTCCATATCTTTCTTTTTTTCTGTTCCGTGTCTGATCAAACCATCAAAACCGTTATAAAGATTTTAAGGGAGAAAAATTGGTTTTTTTTTGGAAAAACGGTTTTTAGGATCAGCCTATATGTATCAAAATTCCAAAAAAATACCTTCAAAAAACGTTAAAACCATCTAAAAACTCAAAAATCGAGTTTTTACTGAAAAAGTGGTGGCCGAGTGGTTAAGGTAGACAAGTGGTAGGAGAGCGACCAGGGTTCGACCCCACCTAGGCTCAAACTTTTTTTGCTTTTTGTTTTTGGACTTCTGGACAGCCTAGATCAGAAAAAAATGCGGTAGCTACTGTAACAAGTGCCTCCTAGTGACGTTATTTTTAATAGTGACCTCGAACTGCTTGACCCACTATCGATAAACCGTAAAATTTACAGTCGGTGAAGGTCAAACCTACATTAGTCATCGTTCAACCAAAAAACATGGAAATATTTATTTTCTTGATACCAAACGCTTTTCCATTTCTAAATATCGAAATTATCAAATAATTCAAAAGGACAAAACAAGGAAGTTATTATCGACAATTTTTATTTTCAAAGTCTATAATTATAGGGAAAACTTGTGAGATTTTTTCAACTGAGAAAGTACATTGAGCGTACCCGGAAATGTTATTTTTGAAAAAGTACAGTATGACAGGGGCGATGCAGGAGGATACAGTATGATACAGTAACCCTAGGTTGACCGGGGTCACAAATGCCTCTAGAGAGCCTTACTGTAGTATAGATTATTTCCGGGACTTTGTGAATACCAAACTTATCACATCCTAATCACAAAAAAGGTCGTTCTGATCTCCCGTCCGTCCGTCCCCCTCCATGTCTAGGCTACAAAAATGTCATTGACTACAAATATAATAGGGTGATCTTCTTCTCCTATCTTCTTGTTTTTGTTTTCATATATGTTTATTGTCTTGTTGATGATGATATTGTGGTCTGGGACAGAGTAGTCTCCGCTTGACTTTCCTACCGTAGGGGTACTGTAGCTTTTAGTTTTCAGTTTGGTCCTGAAAGTTATCCATACTACAGTAATACTGTCTAAGGTTACGGTGGCTTTTGGGACCTCGGGGAACAGTTATGCGTGAAAAAATCGGTTTCTACCAATTTTTTGTGTCAAAAATCGAAAAAAGCGATCTTCAAGATGCAAATTCAAGTTTTCTATTGAAATAATGCATTTTTGGACCCAAAACTGGCTCATTTTCTACTCAAATATCAACTTTTCCCGTCATTTTCCACTCTAGAACCCGTTTTCTCGCTATTTTATCTCAATTTTAAAATTTTCTGCAACTTGTCGTAATATCTGATACATTGGTATAGTAACCTTACCTAGAGTTACTGTACTTCCGCTAGCGGGAAATCTCAACGAATTTTAGGTCACCGGTCAAAAAAATGAGTATGTCAGGCAGTTTTTTACGACTGTAGTAAAAAGTGTCTCTTTTTCTCGGGGCTGTTTTCCAGGCGAGTTATAAAAGTCCCTGTCTTACTGTATCATACTGTATCCAATTTTTCATACTGTACTTTTTACAGAAATAACATTTCAGGCTACACTCAATGTACTTCCTCATTTTCAGCGAAAAAATCTCACAACTTTTCCCACAAAACCTATAATTATGTATAATCTCATTTAAACTAAAAAGTGTCTATAATAACTTCCTTGTCTATAAATGTTTCGTAACATCAACTTCCCATTTTAAGAAGTATTTTTGAAGTGTTAGGAGGTTAGTCGAGTTGGTTGGTACCTAGTAGTCATACTTGAGATGGTTATCTTGAATTTTAGTCTTCCGTGTTTTTGTGTTCTCTGTATAACATGTGCTTTGGTACAGGGGAAGAATTTCTTGTTTTTGACCTTAGGTTATGGGAAAATTTTTTTCGAAAAAATGTCCATCTGTGTGTCCCCAGGTCATGTCCGGATGTCCAGAAGCCCAAAAACAAAAAGCAAAAAAAGTTTGAGGGTAGGTGGGGTCGAACCCTGGTACCTCGGAGTGCAGTGGAAATGTGTCTACCTTCACCACTCGGCCAACGTTTTTTTAACGATCACTCGTTTTTTTTTGAGTTTTTAGATGGTTTTTTTGTGGTTTTTAACGTTTTTAACAGTGATTTTTCATGATTTCTTGTCAAAAATTTGACTTTTTCGCAAAAAAAGTTTTTTATCTCAAAAATATGAATTTGTCACCAATATTCTGGTCCGGGGGGCCTTGACAAGTATGTATAATCACAAATACAGTTCATTAAACGCGTCAAAGGTGTGCCAGACGTTTTCCACAAAACATCTCCTAGAAACGCGCTGACGACGCGCCAGCCTGTCAAAGCTGAAAAAGGGGAAGTCTATAGAAAAACGCGTCAAAGGTGCGCCAGATGGAAAAAGCCGACAAGCACCTAGTGAAATTCTACAGTCATTGTATCACTTTTTTGTGAAAAAAAAATTATTTTCGCGTCGCCCGACACGCCAGCCATAATCAAACAAAAACGCGTCGACAGCGCGCCAGCCTGTGATCAAAACCTAGAGTTCTTCAATATGTATCATACAGTCTATTCAGATTCTCAAAATCTATTTTTAAGCACAAAAAATTTTCGACTTTTACCATTACCAATCCCCTTAATTTAAAACTCGAAACCCTATAATTTTTCGGAAAAAAGGGCGGAGCTTATGACTAAACGTCTCGAGTATAGATATGTACCTCACTACTAATACTTATCTCGAATTCCAATCTTTTCCTTTTTTCACTCATTTGACCTCTCTCCCGTTTTTTAGTGGTCATGCCATTCGACCGTCCGTCCTGAAATTCTCGACGTCACAATTTCTCCGGTCAAAAAATATTCCTCTTTCCGTTTTCGAGATCCTTATCTAGCCGTAGGCTCCGCCCATTTCTCTTTTTTTCCTAAACTTACTCTTTCTGCCATTCCATTACATACATAAGATCTCCTTCTATATTTCCTGTTTATAAATATTTCCGCTAATTATCTAATCATCATTATCACTCAAAAAAGAATGGTCAGCCTAAAATCAACATTGATATGGAGAAAGAAGGCGAAAAAGAAAAGTGAGACATTGATTACGCAACAGCATTTTTCTGTTTGGCTGGGGTGTCGGGCGGCGCGAAAAATTTTTTCACAAAAAAAAATGATTTAGTGACTATAGACTTTCACTAGAAGCTTGTTGAGTTTTTTCCGTCTGGCGTACCTTTGACGCGTTTTTTCCATGGACTCCCCCTGTTTCAGATTTGACAGGCTGGCGTGTCGTAAGCGCGTTTTTTGAGTTTTTTGTGGTAAACACTTGAAGATCTGACGGGTTTTATGCGTTCCTCACTGGCTGGCGCTCCTTTGACGCGTTTCCGAAAATTTTTGTTTTTTGTTACTATACATACTTGTCAAGGTCCGGACCGGAATATTGGCGAAAAACGTAAACATTGAATTTTTTGATATTTTTTATAAATTTTTCGCAAAAAAGTTGAATTTTTGTCTAAAAATCATCAAAAATGTCAACATTTTCAAGAAAAAATTGAAATTAAAGTCAAAAAATTTTATTGGAAAAAATTATATTTAAAAAAATTTCCACATGTTTGTCTGTCTGTGTGTCCCTAGGTCATGTCCGGATGTCCAGATGTCTGAAAACAAAAAGCAAAAAAACTTTGAGCTTAGGTGGGGTCGAACCATGGTACCCTCTCCTACCACTTGTCTACCTCAACCACTCGGCCACCACTTTTTTGGTAAAAACTTTTTTTTCAAAAACGATCATTTTAGGGTGTTTTTAGCGGTTTTAAGAGGGTTTTGAGGTCAGAATTTCGGATTTTTGACGTCTGGGGCACCTTCGGCGCGTCTTGCAAATTCCTACTATCATTCCGTGTCCTTTTGTGTCCAGATATCAATCGACTGATATCAATCTATCCGTTCTTTTTGTAGTCATATCATTTCTTCTATCCCCCTCCCATTATTTGTTCTTGTTCTAATAGTAAGACCACAATATATAATAAATACGGACGGGATGGGATGACTGGTTTTGTTATAGCCTGTCTTTGGAGAATTTTTAGTCCTAAAAGCAATTTTTTTCCAATAATTTTTTTTCGAACTTGTTTTTTGGCATTTTCCACTTCAAAAATTTTACTTTTCCTTTGATTTCTGAGCTCTAAACATGGAAAATGTGCATAAATTTCTATTTTTCCTAATTAATCCTATTCACACTCATGACAACTCGAGCACCAAGTACCCCTTGAGAATGTAACTTGATTTTTGTTGCACTTTTTCAGGAAAAAAGTTTTTTTGGAGTTTTTTTGTTATTTTTAAGATTTAAAATAGATTTAAAAGCTAATTTAATAAAAACAAAAAAGTTTTGCCACCGTGGGGATTGAACCCTGACCACACACACGTGACACTGACTACCTTAACCACTCGGCCACCACTTTTTTTTGAAAAAGTCATTTTTTCGACATTCCGGGTCAATTTTTGCGGTTTTTAAGGTTAAAATCGAGTTTTCCATACTCGAAAACCTATTTTTTGAAAAAACAAAAATGTTTTGCCACCGTGGGGATCGAACCCTGTTACCTTGGAACCTAACCACTCGGCCAGCACTACAAACTTATTTTTCGACATTCCGGGTCCTTTTTTACCGTTTTTAATGTTTTTCGTATCAAAAACGTTGTTTTCTATCGGTTTCTCCAAAAAATACTAGTCAAAAATGACCAATTTCAAGGTCTCTGGCTCCGTCGATTGAATATAAACCCCGACGCACACGCAACGCTTCTCGGAAAAAATTCAAATCTCTCTTCTCATCCCGACTATTTTCAGCTACCGCAGTAGCCGACTTCGCCTCGCCCGACCACCATCAGGACCGCAGTCACCACCACCATCATCAACCTCGACACCAGAAATCGAGTCCATCGTGAGTCTACAGTAGTCAGTTACAATAGTCACATCAACAGTAGTACAGTAATACAGTAGATTGCAGTACTTCACTACAGTAGTCAAGTCTACTGTTGTCCCATCTACAGTACCTTAAAAATCTGAAAATTCGAAAAAAAAAAAAGTGGTCCTAGGGTCCCCCAATCCTTCTTTTTGCTTGACTGGGGTGTCGGAGGCGCAATTTTTTACAAAAACTGATAAAGACTTTCACTAGGTGCTTGTCGACTTTTTCATGCCTGGCGCACCTTTGACGCGTTTTTCCATTGACTCCTCCGGTTGAATTTTTCATCAGTTTTGACAGGCTGGCGCGCCGTCAGCGCGCAGTGAGTTTAAAAATCGAACTTTTTCTTTCTTAGAACTTTCAAAATTTTAGATTTTTCACATTCCCTGTAACCTATTCTCCCTGTTTACACTGAAAACCTCTATTTTTTTTTCTTTTTCTATTCTGAAAATATTTTCTCGAAAACAAAAAAACTCGGCGCTACCCGGTATCTATGGATACTCGGTAATTAGATAGTGTGTGTGTCGTATGCTCAAATTTTTTTTTCTAGCTTACATAAACAAGTTTTGTCACTTTCCTTTTATTTCCATGCCGAAATTCAAAATTCAATTTTTTTTCGAAATTTGAAATTTTTTGAATTTTTTCGAGAAAAAGTCAAAACAAGAGTATATTGTGAAAAATTATCAAAAATATTCACTTTTTACCGCTAAAAACCACTCAAAATCATCTAAAAACTCAAAAATCGAGTGTTCAGTTCTGGCCGAGTGGTTAAGGTAGACACATTGCCACTGCACTCCGAGGTACCAGGGTTCGAGCCCACCTAGGCTCAAACTTTTTTTGCTTTTCGTTTTTGGACTTCTGGACATCCGGACATGACTTAGGGACACACAGACAGACATTTTTTGCCCTAGACATCAAAATCTAGAGTTTTCTAGATCACCAACCCCTTTTCAGCTTCTGACTCATCACTTCTTCTTTCTTTTTTGAGAATTCTGACATCATTTTTGAATAATTTCTTTCTCATTGTCAGTTCCATATCTACCGAGAAGATCTTTCTGTATACAGAGAAAGGGAAAATGGGCAGGAAATGAAGTGGACGGCGGCGGATCATTATTCTCGGCACTTTCTCCTCTCATAGACACTTCCGATTTCGTAACTATGATTCCCCTCATTGTTGCAAACTGTTTTTCGTAGTTTTTTGAGGTCTTTTGTCTTGGTTTTTAGGCTAGTTAGGAAATTTTTTTTTTAATTTTCAGTGGACTAAAAACGTCCAGAATATGAATTTACTACCGTATTTTTACCGAATTTTCGCAGTATATCGTATTTTTTGAAATTTCGAAAATTCGCAAACAAAATTGAAAAGGGATTGAAAAGGTTCGAGCCTTATAATGTTCTATTTTAGAAAAATATTCATTTGGTGGCCTAGAAACACCTGAAGCTTGATTTCTAGGCGATCAAAGTCAAAACAGATTTAATATCTGAAATCAGCGCAAAATTTCCGAAATTTTAAGCCCCAATTCGAATAAAATTGAGAATAAATTGAGACACCCATCTTAAATTTTCAATTTTTTTCAAAATTGGTCAATATGAGGCTCAAAATTTTGTAAACTTTTTGTAGAATCCTAGAATCACAATAAACAGCCAATTTTAGAAATTTTCAGAAATTTTCAAAAAATTTCAGATTTTCGAAAATTTTGAATTTACACCAAAAACTTGACCAAAACGAAATATTCACTAGACTTAATCATTATTATCGGTTTTTTCAAAGTATTCATAAAATTTTGAGCCCCATATTGACCGATTTTCGACAATTTTGAGTTGGTGGCCTGCATTTCCTAGGCCACCGAACCCAAATTTTTGAATGTCTTCAAAATTGGTCAATATGGGGCTCAAAACTTCAGAAATCACTCAGAAATTTCAAATTTCCATGTGAAATAATCTTAAAATCATGTTTAGGTCATGTTGTACCTAGGGATGAGCTGAAAAAAAAATTTCCAACACTTTTTTTTTCAAATTTTTCTCCGAGGGTCTGGCAGACTGGTTTTCATACTTTTTCTTTGAATTATCACAATTCTGATCTTGAAAAAAGGAAAATGAACTTCTTCTGTCCTGACCAGACACCTTGTCTCGGTTCTCTGTTCTAATTATTTTCTATTTCCGTTCTGATTTTTCTTTTCTGTAGTTCAGTCCTGTCTGGTTGCTATGCACGTGTCTAGGTTTGTTCTCTTGTTGACATAAAATTCCCTCATAAAATTTCTTTTTTTTTCCTTTTTTCTGTTCATTTACGTCACCGGCTCATTTGAGAGGGTATTCAGTGTGTCTAGGCTGAATAGGTCTAATTTTCTGAAGAATCAGCTGATAAATTATATGTTTAGTATGTTAGTCAGCTGAAAATGTGATATATGTCTATTAAAAAAATAAGAAAAAAAATTTTGAAAAAAAATTTTTTGAAATTTATTTTCAGATTTTTTCTTTAAATCATACATTTCCAGAATGGTCCGCGGTGGTCCGCAACTACGTACCTCCAGTCCCCGCCCATTGATACTTCAGAATCACTCAAAGTGGAAGAATGATGAGAGCTCGTCGATCTCGTCGGCTGACTCAGCGCTTGGTGAGTATACTATGGGGTGTACTGTAGATACTGTAGACTACAAACTACAAAAAAATTTTTTTTTTTGAATTCATCATAAAATTTCTGAAGTTTTGAGCCCCATATCGACTTATTTTGGAGCAATTTGAGCATGTGGCCTAGAAACCCAAATTTTCGGATTTCTAGGCCACGAGTCTCAAAATTTCAAATTTTCTCGAATTATGTCAATATGGGTGTCAAAATTTCGAGAATTTTGTGAAAAACTCAAAAAAAAATGCAAAAAAACGCTCCAAAAACGAGTTTTTAAGTCAAAAAACCGTAATTTTTTGAAAAAAAAAAGTTTTTTTACAAATCAAATTTCTCCAGATGAGCTCACTTCCCACACCGATCACCGCCGTAACCAAAAATGGGAATGGTTGAGAAAAGAAGCGAAAAGTTTTGTGGATGACGTCATCAACGCATTTGAAACCGGAACCCCAGGCGAGCAGACGACGCACCAGGAGACGGAAAAATTGTCGGCTGTTCAGTTGAGGAAGGATATTAAGCGATTTTGTGAGTGACTGGAACTGGGAAATTTAGGAAAAAATCGGGTTTTAAGGAATACTTTATTAGTTTAGACAAAAAAAAATTTTCAAAAAAAATTTTTTTCGAAAATTTTTGATTTTAAGAAAAAAGTGAGAAAATGCTATTTTTGTAAGTAGCTACCAGAATTTTTGAGTTTTTCAGAAAATTTCTGAAATTTTGAGCCCCATATTGACATATTTCGGAGCAATTTGGAGTTGGTGGCCTAGAAATCCAAAATTTTGGGTTTCCAGGCCACGAGCTCAAATTGTTCCGAAACAAGTGAATATGGGGCTCAATATTTTGCAAACTTTGCGTAGAATCCAAAAATTACAATGAGACGTCTATTTTCTGCATTTTTAACAATATCAGTTTTTCAAAAATTTTCGAAATTTTCAATTTTTACCAAAAACTTCACCAAAATGAGATTTTCACGAAACTTAGGTATCATTATCGGATTTTTTACAAAATTTCCAAAATTTTGAGCCCCATATCGCCTTATTTTGAAGAAACTCAAAATTTTGGGTTTGGTGGCCTAGAAATTGCATTTTCTAGGCCACCAAATACCAAATTTTCAAACTTCTTTAAAATAGGTCAATGTGGGGCTCAAAATTCCGGAAATCACTTAGAGATTTCGAATTTCGTTAGGAAATGACCTGAAAATCATATTAGGTCATGTTATACCTATGTATGGGCTGAAAAAAATTTCCGAAAACATTTTTTTTCAAAATTTTTTTCTCAGTTTCTAGAAAACCAGTTCTTATGTGTATTTTCAAAATGTTCCCTATTCTGATCTGGAAATCATTAACTTTTTGAGGTCCATTTTTCGAGTTGGTGGCCTAGAAACTGCATTTTCTAGGCCACAAAACTCAAATTTTTAATTTCCTCGAAATTGGTCAATATGGGACTCAAAATTTTGCAAATTTTGTGTAGAATTCAAAAATCACAATGATTTTTCAAATTTCTTTTGAACAAGGTCAACATGAGGCTCAAAACATTTTCAACCATCCAAAACTATTCCAGACTCGGCAGTCCATCCATATCTGGAAGTGTTCTCCGCCCTCTACGACATCATCATGTGGAAGAACCCTCTATCCACCCTTCTCCTCATCCTCGTCATCATCTACTCCCTATACCGTGAATGGCTGGCCACTCTTCTCCTTGGATTGCTGATTTTTCAGTTATCAATAAATTATCTGAGCTCGGTGAAGAATATCGACTTGGGATGGATGTTCCTCCCCCGAAAACCTGTTATAATGCCGAAATTCGATATAAGCGGCGCTCAGTTGATCTTCGACATTGCGAAACTCGCTCAGAAATTGTTGAGATTCGGAACGAATATTCTGGAGAAAATCGAGTCGTTGTTCCTATGGAAAAATGAGAAAGTGACACGCGTTTTCTTCATTTTATCCTTCTATTGGCTCCTGTGGTCCCTATTTTTCACTGCCGGTACTTGTATTGGATGGACTGTCTTGGCTATTGGAATCCGAATATTCTTTACCACCTACTTGTTCCAACGATTCCCGAAATTGAAGACTCGCTTCGACACCTATGGATATTTCTACCGTAACCTCCCCATCCGGTCCGCTATCACACCGAGAAGTCAACCGGTTAGTGGACGCGCTGATAGGATTACGGTGGCTAATGTGGCGGCACATCATCATGAGTTGGAGGAGAGATGTGTGAGTTGGAATTTCGAAATTTTTTTAAAATTAATTTTCAAAATTTTACGAAAACGTTATTTCTAGTAGAAGTGACTATGAAATTTGAAATCAACGCAACATTTCCAAAATTTTGAGCCCCATACTGACCTATTTTGAAGCACATTGAGGTTTTTTGAACTGGTGGCCTAGAAATCTGGAATCCTAGGCCACCATGTCAAAAATAGGCCAATATGGGGCTCAAATCTTCTGAAATTCTGATAAAATTACGAATACCATAGTTACTTGCTCCTAACTTCGAGTTCTTGAGTTTTTTGAAAAATCAAAAATTTTCGAAAAAATTGCGAATTTCCGAAAACTTTGTAAATCTTGATTTTCAGTAGTTTTTTTTTGTCATTTTTAGATTTTTCACAAACTTTCCAAAATTTTGAGCTCCATGTTGACCTATTTCGAAGCAATTTGAGATTTTTTGACCTGGTGGCCTAGAAACCCGGAATCCTAGGCCACCAGGTCAAAATTTTTTAATTGCTTCGAAGTTGGTCAATATGGGGATCAAAATTTCGAAAATTCTATGAAAAATTCAATTTTTCAAAAGGTTTTTTCTAGAAACTCAGATTGAGCGATTTTTTGAGAAATCGAAAATTTTTGAAAAAATTCAAAATTTTCTAGTTTTCTAAAACTTCGCAATTCTTGATTTTAAGTGTTTTTACAGACATTTTCAAATGTTTCATAAAATTCCCAAAATTTTGAGCCCCATATTGACCTACTTTGAAGCCTTTTGAGATTTTTTGACCTGGTGGCCTAGAAACCCGGAAACCTAGGTCACCATGTCAAAAATTTCAAATTGATCAAAAATAGGCCAATATGGGGCTCAAAATTTCAAAAATTCTATAAAGAATGCGAATTTTCTAGAAGTTTCTGCTAGAAACTCAGATTGAAAGGTTTTTTTGAAAAATCAAAAATTTTCGAAAAAAAAATTGAACTTTTTTTTTCAATTTCTCAAGTTCTGGATTTCAGAATACTGAAGTTTTTACGCTCTATTCATTCCAAACCTTCACAAATTTTTATTTTCAGCCCACTCCCAGCTCGCGTAGCCTCCAAGCCTATTGCGGAGAGAAATTCGAGTCCCGACTCGGCTCCAACTTCAATTTGGATCAATCCGCCGCCGTGAATCTTCTCCTCGGACCAAACCACCGTAACCCGGTCCCTCATATTCCAACTCATTACGACTCTCACCCTCATTTGGATGCTCTTCTCGACTCTCCCCCATTGACCGCCCATTCCGAACTGTCTGCTACAGTATCCCTGGGTGGTCTGACGGTGGCGCCGAGTATTCCACATGAATTCGGTGGTCCCAGTACGTCTAGACACCCTTCGAAGAGCTCGTCGGTTGAGGAGCATGATGAGGATGAGAATGAGCACACGTCGGAGTGTGCGGACCCGATTATTGATAATGTTATTGCATGTAAGTTTGGGGAAAAACAACGTGGCCTAGAAACCCAAATTTCGGATTTCTAGGCCACCTGTCGTAACGGGCTTAAAGTTACTACTGAAGTTTGGTGGTTTTTGAGAAATTTCGAAAATTTTCATATATTCAAAAGATGACTAAAACACGAAATTCACTCAAAATAATTACTATTTTCAAATTTTTCACAAAATTTCTGAAGTTTTGAGCCCCATGTCGACCTATTTTAGAGCACTTCATAAATTTTGACCTGGTGGCCTAGGATTCCGGGTTTTCTAGGCCACCAACTCAAAATTGTCGAAATTAGGTCAATATGGGACTCAAAATGTTGGAAATTTTGAGAAAAATGTTAAAATTGCATCGATTTATTGTGAGGATGTTATTGTTGAGAATTTTGAGAAATTTCAAAATTTTTGATTTTTTCGAAAATTTTCATATTTTCAAAAGATGACTAAAACACGAAATGCACTCAAAATAATTACTATTTTCAAATTTTTCATAGAATTTCAGAAGTTTTGAGCCCCATATTGACCTATTTTAGAACACTTTATAAATTGTGACCTGGTGGCCTAGGATTCCGGGTTTGTGTTCCATTTTCAACCAATTTTCCGAAATTTTGATTTTTCCGAAAAATTTCGTATTTTTCAAAAAATGATAAAAACCTTGAAATCCGCTCAAAATAATTACTTTTTTCATATTTTTCATAAAATTTCTGAAGTTTTCAGCCCGATTTTGCCATATTTCGGTGCAATTTGAGCTGGTAGCCTAGGAACCCAATTTTTGGATTTCTAGGCCGCCATTCTCAAAGTGCTCCAAAATATGGGAATATGGGGCTCGAAACTTCAGAAATTTCACGGAAAATATGGAAATTGTAACTATTTAGAGTAAATTTCGTGTTTTTGTCATTTTTTTTTAAAATTTAAAATTTGTCGAGAAAATCAAAAATTTTGAAATTGCTCAAAATCTAAAAAAAAATATTGTATGATCGGAAAATGAGCGTTTTTATTTTATTTTACACCACAACTAATAACAAGTTGAGCCCCATATCGACTCATTTCAAAAAATTTCGATTTCCAGTCCGTAGTTGTGTGATGAACGAGAAGGAGCGTCTGTTCCCAATGGGTATCACTCCCGGGATACTGTACCTGACCGACGCCGCTCTTGTATTCCGACCGCGTAATCAATCGGATGATAAGGAGCAGTTGATGATGCTCTTCCACGATTTGAAATTGGTTAAAAAAGTGAGTTTTTTTTTGAATAATTAAAAAAATTTCGAATTTTCTAAAACTTTGAAAAGTCTTAACTTTAGAGTGTTTTCTTTTTCATTTTCAGATTTGTCACAAAATTTCTGAAATTTTGAGCTCCATATTGCCCCATTTTTGAAAATTTTGAGTTGGTGGCCTAGAAACCCGGAATTCTAGGCCACCCGGTCTGAAATTTCAATTTGGTTGAAAATAGGTCAATATGGGGCTTAAAACTTTGGAAATTTTATGAAAAAACTATACATCGTTGTGGTTTTGATAATAACTCGAGATTTTGAGTTTTTTTCGAAAAATCAAAAATTTTCGAAAAAAAAATCCAAATTCAGAATTTTCTAAAACTCAGAAACGTTAACTTTAGAATGTTATTTGTTGCCATTTTTAGATTTTTCACAAAATTTCCAAAATTTTGAGCCCCATATTGCCCTATTTTGGAAAGTTTTGAGTTGGTGGCGTAGAAATCCGGAATCCTAGGCCACCAGGTCAAAAATTTCGAACTGCATCAAAATAGGTCAATATGGGGCTCAAAATTTTGGAAATTTTATGAAAAAACTATATATCCCAGTGGTTTTCAAGATAAATAGAGATTTTGAGTTTTTTCGAAAAAATTAAAATTTTCAAATTTCCGAAAATTTAGCAAATTTTAGTTTTGGGTAGTGTTTGTTGTCGTTTTTGAATTTTGCACTGAATTCCCGGGATTTTGAGCCCCCTTTTTGAAATTTTCAAAAAATTTTCGGGCCTAAATCGGCCTAAAATACTTCAAAATTTGCATAATTTTCTGAATTTCCAGACACAATCCCTTCGCTCAATGTCCCTTATCACTGGAACCCGAAAAAGCCTTGACATCCACATGGAAGGCCGTCGTAAACCAGTCCAATTCATTGGACTCGCCAAACGCGACGATTTTGTGACGCGGATTCAGTTGATGTGTCGCAACGCCGGGGCGAATGTCGATTTTGCGGAATAATTCATGTACCGTATGAACGGTTACTGTAGTTTAGTCACTTCACAGAAATATTTTTTTATTTTTGTCTTCCCAGTGCTTGTGTGTGTGTAAAATCTAGTCTTCCCATTGCTCCCATCCCAAAATAATTGAAATTTTGCGTTTTTAACGGGTAGAATTTGCTTTTGTGTGATTATTTGTATGAATGAATGATTATTTTCTCGGTTACTTTTTGAAATTGGCCCGAAACAGTGCTCAAATTCAGATTCCCCATCAAAAACTACCCTTCAGTTCATTTTTCTGCGTCTCTATCTCTCATTTCGGGTTTTTCGGGTTACTGTAGCGCCGATTGTGTGCAGACACCGAACACCTCGACGACAAAATGCACAGAATTCGAAAATTTAGTGAAAACCGGCTGGATAGGGGTAAAAAAGGGCGGAGGACTCGAATTTAACATTGAAATAGAGTTTGGAACATAGTTTTCTATAGAAAATGAGTTTTAAGAACCTGAAACATTCCGAATCCAGGTCAAACTTTTACAATTTTTCAAAACTAATGTCAAATTCGATTTCCCCACCAAAAACTACGCCTATCCCCATTTTTCTGCGTCTCTGTCTCTCATTTCGTGTTTTTTGGGTTACTGTAGCGCCGATTGTGTGCAGACACCGAACACCGATACGACAAAATGCACAGAATTCGAAAATTGTGTGAAAACCGTCTGGATAGGGGTAAAAAAAGGCGTAGAAACCGAATTTCACAACGAAAACTCATAAAAATCACTTCTTACCTCACATAATCATCCGAATACTCATGAGGTACCCCAACCACCCAAAAATCCCGTTTCCATCGAATTTTTGGGTTATTTTTGGCTGAAAAAGTGAGAGATGTCGATGCTTTTGAGATGTAAAAACGCGTCAAAGACGCGCCATACACTAAAGCGTTGGTGGTACTGTGCCTACCAAAACATAACCTTTTATTCAATTTCCGGTTTTTACCGCGTTCAAGGCGCGCCAGATTGACGTAACCGGATATTTTTTCAATATGATATACACATTGCCTTAAATTTCCTGTCTATCTGTATATATGTATAGTAAGAATACAATTTTCAGCTCTTCATAAGATGAAAACCTACTTCCAATACGCGAGTGTCTTTTCGAAAATCGGTTTTGGCGCGGGATTCATTACCAACTTGTATTTGATCTACCTTACCGTATTCCATGTGAAAAAACTTGTTGGAGCGTATAAGATTATGGTGATCTCGTTTGCTGTCATGGGCATTGTCTCGGCTGGATGGGATTTGGTGTCGAAACCATTTATGCACAATTATGACGAGGCGATGATATATTTCAGTCTGGCCGATGGAAATTTCACATTTTTCCAGTTCGACATTGCATTCTACGCTATGATGTACATAGTGGTTTTGTCTTTCATAACTGTCCAGTTTTTTTATCGATATCTGTCACTTTTCCAGCCAAAAATGGCGCAAAAATTCGAGGGAAACGGAGTTTTTTGGTGTTTGGGGTATCCGATTGTACCTGGAATGGTGTACTTCTCATCGTTCTATATGTATTGCCAATCTGATGAGTATTCGGATGATTATGTGAAGTGAGAAATGATTTTTATGAGTTTTCGTTGTGAATTTCGGTTTCTACGCCCTTTTTTACACCTATCCACACGGTTATTAGAAAATTTTTGAATTCTGTGCATATTGTCGTCGAGGTGTTCGGTGTCTGCACACAATCGGCGCTACAGTAACCCAAAAAACACAAATTGAGAGATAGAGACGCAGAAAAATGGGGGTGGGGGTAGTTTTTGATGGGGAACACGAATTTGACATTAGTTTTTCAATAGTGTGAAAATTTGTTCGCTATTCGACATGTTTCAGGTTCTTAAAACTTATTTTCTATAGAAAACCGTGTTTCAAACTCTATTTCAATGTTAAATTCGAGTCCTCCGCCCTTTTTTACCCCTATCCAGCCGGTTTTTACACAATTTTCGAATTTTGTGCATTTTGTCGTCGTGGTGTTCGGTGTTTGCACACAATCGGCGCTACAGTAACCCAAAAATCCCAAATTGAGAGATAGAGACGCAGAAAAATGGGGGTAAGGGTAGTTTTTGATGGGGAATCCGAATTTGAGCTTTGTTTCTACGTATTCACTCAACTGTTTTGCATATTTCGAACTTTTCCAGACAAGAAATGCTCTCCAACTACGAATTAGCTATCGGTGAGGTTCCCCGATTCGTAATTGTCTCATACGTAAGTCCGTCTGTCTGTCCGAGTGTCCAAAATCTTGATTTTTAATAAAACAGTGTCCAAGGCGCACCAGCCTAAAAGATCTGTCTGGCGCATTTTTGACGCGTTTTCAATATTCAAGAACGCGCCAAATGTGCGCCAGACGATTACCAAAAAAGTTTTTGAGGCGTTTTGAGCTCAAAATCGCTCGAATTAAACCAATCGTCTCTGACTGGCGCACCTTCGACGCGTTCTAAATTCTTCAATGCTTCAGAACGCGGACGGGACACTACGCTGGAAAAATATGTGTTTCCTGATGCAAGGCGTCGCCGTCATCGGTCTCCACTACCTCGCAATCATCTATTTAAGTCTTCAAATGCATTTTCAATGAAATTGAAATTGGCAGAGTACTCGGCCACCTATCGACGTCTTCAGAAGCAATTCTTTCGGGCGCTCGTCGTGCAAACGGCGGCGCCGACTCTTATGTTTGCCCTACCTGCTGGATGCATCCTTCTCTGTCCCCTCATCTCTCCGATATTCGGAATTTCAGTGAGCTTACAGACCGGATGGTTGTGTGCGGTGTTCAGTTTGTATCCACCCGTTGATAGTATCGCGTTTATGATGATTGTCACCGAGTATAAGAACGTTATTAAACGTAAGTGGTAAAAACACGCGTCATAGGCGCGCCAGTCAGCGAAAAAATGGTGAAATTTGAGCAAAAATGCGTCCAAAACACTTTAAAAACTATTTTTCAGGCGCACCTTTGACGCTTTCCTGAGTTTTGAAAACGCGTCAAAGGTGCGCCAGATGCAAAATACTGGCTACACAGAATTCCAACTCCGGCCCGGCCTTGACAACTATGAATTCGAGCGATTTTGAGCTCAAAACGGTTCAAAAACGTTTTTGGTAATTGTCTGGCGCACATTTGGCGCGTTTTCGAATATTGAAAATACGTCAACAGTGCGCCAGACAGATCTTTCAGGCTGGTGCGCCTTGGACACTGTTTTATTGAAAATCAAGGTTTTGAGAAATGCGTCAAAGGTGCGCCAGCCCCCAAATTTTCGCCGATTTTTAGCCAAAACTTTAAAAAATTTTGTGTCTGGCGCACCTTTGACGCGTTCTTGAGTATTGAAAACGCGTCAAGGATGCGTCCGATGCAAAACATTGGCTAAAGATGATAGATAATTCCAAATGAAAAACGCGTCTTTGAGTACTTCGGCTGGCGCATCTTTGACGCGTTTTTCAATATTCAAAAAAGCGTCAAAGGCGCGCCAACGTTCCGAAACCAAAGTTTCTATAAAAGTTTTTTTGAGGTTGGTGCGCCTTTGACGATCTTCAATTGAAAATCAAGGTTTTGAGAAACGCGTCAATGGCGCGCCAGACCTCAAAAACAGTCGAATTTTTGCCGATTTTTAGCCAAAACATCAATAATTTTTGTGTCAGGAGTACCTTGGACGCGTTTTTTGGGCATCCGGACACTCGGACAGTCAGACAGACTTACGTATGAGACAATCAAATGTTTTGAGCGACGCGTCAAAAACGCACCAGACCCCCAAAAAAGTAAAATAATTTTTGAATCTGGCACACCTTTGACGCGTTTTTTCTGGGGTTTTCCTAGACTTTTGTCGGTAAAAACGCACCTGAAGACACGCCAGCCTATTCCATTTCTATTTTCTTGCAGAACACATCAACTATATGTTCACACCACCAGAACTTGTGGGTACAGTAAGCGAGACAATGGATTCGCGTGGAAACCCGATTCGGAATTGATCATTTTTATTATCGACTACAGTATGCTGGCTACGGCTACAGTAACCCAACTTGAGTTTAACCACGTGACCCTGCTGGGTTCCCAAAACTATCAATTTGTATAAAAAAAACCCTGAAAATCCAATAAACACTTGTTTTTCGGAATGCCAGAAATGTTTATTCTCATCAATATCCAAAAAGAACAATCTAATGAGTCTTGTAGATCTGTTCGGTCTGGGCCGGTGTCGCCTCGACAGCCACCGATCTGGTTGGACATGGACAGTACGCCGCGTCGGTTCCAGGCACCGCATCCTCTCCAGGTGCTCCCGGCTCTCCATCCAATCCAGGAATTCCGTGTTGTCCTGGCGCTCCGCCGGCTCCCGGAATTCCATCGGCTCCCTGCTTTCCGTTCTTTCCATTCGGTCCGGCGGGTCCTGGTGGTCCACGTCTTCCACTGTTTCCTGGGTGTCCCGCGGCTCCAGGGGTATAAGTTTGTCCCTTGGCTCCCGGTGGTCCACGTGGTCCGCCTCTTCCTGGTTTCCCATCGTGTCCTGCTGGTCCTTGTGGTCCTGGGGACCCAGGTGCTCCTGGCGATCCGTTCTTTCCGTCTGGTCCTGGCTCTCCGTCGAGTCCTGGCTCTCCGGCACACCCATCTGGTCCGGGTGGTCCCGCTGGTCCGGCTGGGCAAGCGATGCAAGCGCCTCCGAAGTTCTCCTTGATTGCACTAGCGTATCCAGGTGCGCCGTCAGGGCCGTCCAGTCCGTCGGGTCCGTCTTGTCCTGGAGCTCCATTCGGTCCGCGTGGTCCAGGTGGTCCTGCTGGACACCCTTGACTCTTGGCTCCACAATTGCACTGAGCATTTCTCTTGTTTCTACCGAACAACATTGCCTGCACGGCGGCTCTCGACGCTTCTGGAGCGCCGTTCTTACGGAGAAGCTCCGCCCACGCGTCATCGGCTACGGTACGTGTCGTTTTCGACTCCTCCATCACGTCGTGATAGAGACCGTTAATGTCGGAAACGATTAGACACATTGTGGCGAGCGAGCCGATTGTGAGGATTGTCGCCGAAGCGCACGCCAGCGTGCCGAATGCGCCCATCTGGAAATTTAATGAGGTTTGGGATAAAGAGAAATGAGAAAATGACGGAAATTGAGAGGAAACTGTTGTGATATTCGAAATCTACGCAAATTTTCCAAAATTTTGAACCCCATATCGACCTATTTCTGAAAATTTTGAATTTTGGCGTATATTTGGACCAAAATAAACCAAAATTCGAAAGTTATCCAAAATATGTCAATATGGGGCTCAAAATTTCGAAAATTGTATGAAAAAACTACACATCGTAGTGGTTTTGGTTATAAATCGAGATGTTGTGTTTTTTCGAAAAATCATAAAATTTCGAAAAAATTCCAAAATTTCGAATTTTCTAAAACTTCAGAAATTTTGGATTTGTACTATTTCTAATACTTTTTCACAAAATTTCCAGAATTTTGAGCCCCATATTGCCCTGTTTTCGACAATTTTGAAATGGAGGCCTAGAAACCCGGGATCCTAGGCCACCAGGTCAAAAATCTCAAAGTGCTTCAAAATATGTCAATATGGGGCTCAAAATTCTGGAAATTTTGTGAAGATCTCAGAAAATTACACTATGAGCCTTGAAAACTAGTCTATAAGTCATTTTTAGAAAAAAAGAAATTTCAGATTTTTCGAAATTTTGAGTTTTTTTACTGAAATCATAAAATTATAGCATTTAGCATTCCAAAACTATAGTCACTTAGTCGTTGGCACGATCCTGGCCTAACTTTCCAAAACTGTGGAATCCTAGGCCACGCCCCCAACAAGGGTTACTGTAGCCACGGCATCAAAGATCTATTTCGCCAAAAAATTAATTAAAATCGAGAAAAGAAGAAAAGGAAGTAAAAGTGATTCTCTCAATTCTCTCCACGTTCCCATTTTATACTGACCGCCTAGACTCCGCCCACTTTTACTGTAAACTGTTTGGCAACCGAAACCTAATCAAAGGGAGAAAGAGAATTCAAAAAAAATTCAAAGTAAAAAAAAAGTTTATGTGATAAGGAACAGGTTTGGGTCAAGTGACTATGGAAACCAATGTAATCAACAGGGACAGAGAAAGTTTTGTAATAGAAGAGAAAAGAAAATAATTGGGAAAAGATAAGGAACAGATAGGTGGAGAAGAGGAGGAGGAGGAAGTGTTTGTGTTGTGTGGTTACTTGGCAAATCGAATTGAAAGTTAGAAAGAAAATTTCGGGGAAAGAAGATTGAGAGGAGAAATAGAAAAGTTTGTTGATAGATGGATAGAAAGTTCTGGAAAATAAAAAATTCCAAATTTTCTAAGAATTCAATCTTTTTAATTTTGAAAAAAAAATCGTTTAAAAGTTTAGGATAGTCAGAACTGCAGGGTACCTTGACTTCGGGACGTTTCGAAACCAACAATTCAAAAAAATAGACGTTTGGCAACCATGGCAAAGCTGCCAAGGTTTGAAAGGGGTGTGGCTTTATTTGAGCGCGGAAAGTTAGGTCCATAATAATCAAATATCCATAAAAGGGGGGTCGAAAAAATTGGCACAAATCAGAAAATGGATAAGGTATTCGAGGATTACGGTACCGTGAGAAAACAAGCGATATTAGCACGGCACTCTTCTTACAACCGCGCTCTACCGAAACCAAAGAGAATGTGCAAAATTGAGAGACTCAGAGAAAAAGAGACATTTTCAAGGGGATTCCGGTGGAGCGCAGTTGTGCAAACTGTGCCGAGCTAATATGAGATTTGAAATTTTTCAGATTTAATGATGATCTCTTCTTTTTCATTAAAAAAGTCTGAATTCCGGTCAAATCCGTTTTTCTATATAACTTTTGACACAAATTGAGTTTTTCAGATGCAAAAATCTTGAATTTGTATGAAAACTGCAAGTTTTTCAAGGACAGACCACCAAAAACCTGTTTTTGAGTTCAAAATTAGAAAAATCCAGGAAAAATCGAAAAATCCCTATTTTTGTTACCTGATTTTCAAAATTTCGACAGAAAATTCTGAAATTTTTCCATGCCACGTTGAAAAATTTGATTTTTTTAAACCAAAAAAAAAACAATTTTCATCCACGTGGAAGGTCAACTTCCAAGTTTAAAAAAAACAAATTCTGCCAACGAAATATCCCACGTGGCGGCCCCTTCTCCATTAAAATAATCCACTGCCCTACTGACCTCCCCCTCCACTTTGCCACATCAGTTCTCGAAAATTCCATCAATTTCGAACAAAAAACCGCCCGTCGTTTCTCTTCGAGTGCTCAACGGTGTGTAGACAACGAATTCTCACTAATCGAGCGAATCGAAAAATCAATCGATACAATTGTAATCGTTGGTGTGTGCAACAAAAAAATGATGATCACTGTCATTGGACGATTGTTACATTGGATGGTGATATGCGGATTGCTTCTCGTCCATTCGGATTGTGGTGAGTTATTGGGTGGATTTACGGGCGGTCAGTGTGGGTTTACGGGGGAGAAGGGGAAGCTCGTAAATCTACATGGAAAAGTTAGTGGTGTAGATTTACGGTGTGTGGGTTTAGGGAGGGTGGATTTACGCTATTAGGACGGCACATTTAATGCAAATGCGCTCCACCGAAATTCCTTTTTGTTCCAATTTCGGTAGAGCGCGATTGTAACAACCGGCGTAATTATGCTTATTTTGCATGAATCGTAGAATTTTTCTAGATGGGTTACTGTAGAATCACCACTTCAAATTTCTTGGGGATTCTGGTGTCGATTTACGAGAGGTTAAATGTTGATTTACGGAGTAAAATGTGGGTTTACGGCGGTTTACGGGATGGAAAAAAAAAACATTTACGGAGAGTTCTTGTCGATTAACAAATGGTTAGTGTGGATTTATAGG
The DNA here is from genome assembly GCA_002259235.3 of Caenorhabditis latens. Taxonomy (NCBI): domain Eukaryota; kingdom Metazoa; phylum Nematoda; class Chromadorea; order Rhabditida; family Rhabditidae; genus Caenorhabditis; species Caenorhabditis latens. The sequence goes on from CM056095.1 coordinate 16,529,441, forward strand.
GTCGATGTGGGTTTACGAGGACTGATGTTGATTTACTAAAAAGCTGTGTAGATTTACTAGGTCAAATGTGGATTTACGGGATTAGATCACTGTCGATTTACGGGGTCTCGAAATCGATTTACGTGACAAATGTGGACATACGGGGTTAAAAATCGATTTACGAGGATCGATGTAGATTTACGGAGTCAGATGTAGATTCACGGGGTTTGTGTGGATTTACGAGCAAAAAATCTTCACCGTAAATCAACATGTGTAGATTTACGAGCTTCTCCTGGCTCCATTCCGCTTGTTTTTCTATTTTTCTTTGATTTTTGTCGATTTTTGACACGATTTTTTGTTTTTTTTTCTTTTTTTCAATCCCTCAATGTAAATTTCAGCCCCGCTCAACCATTCCCCATATTCGAACAACAACTCTCATGTTCCATCATATCTTGATGCGTTCAAAGAGCTTATAGCTCAACATGGTAGGTCCATTAGAGCGCATTCTCAACTTCCTTTTTCTCTTTCCAGTCTACGGTGCCAGTGCCGACAACAACTCTTCCGACTCAATCAAGAACGATGATCTTTTCGATTTGAATAGTTCTGGAGAATTTTTGAGAGATAGGAGAAATGGTAAGGATAAAAAGAGACACAGACAGATTTTGGAACAATTTCTGATTTCCAGCTCCGACTCCCGACAAGCTGAAAGAACTCGTCGACAAATCGTCAATTCTCGCTCGGATTTCCAATGGAATCGCCCTCCAATCTGGTTTGATGGATGGATCTATCAAGATCGAGGATGCAGTCGGGGAACTGCTAAACTTTGGAACACTCAAGGTCTCGGAAGTCAATGGGTTCAAAGTGGATTCGATCAAGGAGTTAGCTGGAAAGCTGAAACAACTGCCGACCTCTCTGGATAAGTCAACCGAAGAATTGGAAAACACTGCATTGGCATGGAACGAATTGAGAAAAAAGTCAGAAGCAGTTAAAGCTGTCACTGACCTTCCTCAAAAAGAAGCATACTTCACGGCTCTCGGAAACTATGAGAAAAGCTTCAATTTTGATGTTTTCACAACAGCACATGATGCATTGAAAGAAATTTTCGAGAAACTTGGAAAAATCGAATCGCTGAAAGTTGATGATAAATCGCCCCCACGTACTTTGGGAAACGCTTTCGGATCTCATTTTCAACCTTTACCCAGTCTCATCACAACAGCTATCGACGAACTCGAGAAAGTAAAAAAGACTGCTGACAGCTTCACAGCCAACAAGATTCTGGTTGATAGCTATTCCATTTTCGGACCATTTGGAATTATGCTCGAACTTATCACCTTTCGATCTAAATTGAAGGGTCTTGGAGATGATTCAAATCATGAAGTTATCAAGAACAATTTTGGGCAGTTGGATTCAATGACGTCCATACCCATCGGGTCTGAAATCAAAGAACTAAGCTCTTTGGTTTATTCACGAACAAATCCATCATCTAACAAAAGAATATCTACGTCTGGATTCAACAATGGTGTCTCCGATCTGAAACAGTTGGCTAAAGAAGTTCGTGACTCGTGGATTGAGAAATTTACGAACAATGAAGTATCTTCTTCACGATTGGCTGATGGAATACAATCACTACTGAATGTCAAGGATCATCTACTTGATATCGATGCGAAGTTGAAACCTGTTTCCACAAACAACAATCAAAGATCCATTTCCTACCTGGAAGAAGTTCTACAAGAAGTGTCAAAAACGCCGAAAAAATCGGCTGACTTATCAACAATCCTTGCAAAAATAAACGATTGCAGAACCAATGGAAATGCATTAGGTCCCTCCGACTATGCACCAACTCAAAAGATAATCCAGAAGATTCTGAAAGTTGGAACAGTGTTTAGTGGTTTGGAGGCAGCGGTGAAAAGGATTAATATCGATCAACATCAGAAGGATATGGATGCTTTCATAAAGTTCTTAGGCTTCAAGGTAAGATTATCTTTTAGATTTTTGAAATATGGTCAAATGGATCATTCGGAAAATGCTATTTTTCAGGATATCGGCGATGGGAAAAATTCGCCAGCGGAAGTACCTGCAGTGATGAATAGGATCAAGACAACGGACAAGTTGAAGAAGTTCAAGGAATTGATCGTTGGCATCAAAAAGGAGTTTACGATCAATAAAACTGCACTGAAGGCAGATATCGAAGAACTCATTAAGCAAAAGAAAATCATTAACCTTGCTGGCTTCGACAAAGAAGGTGAATTGCACGTATGTCTTCAGAATCTCAAAGATCAATTCGAAAATTTGGAGAAAGCGATCGGTGTGACCCGAAAGCTCCGTGGTATCGATTCGGCTAGGATTCAAAACGTGGAGAACTTGGCGTCAACAGTTGCTTCAGTGAAAAATGAGTTGACGTCGCTTGGCTCGATTCCGGATACTATGAAGAAAGACGCCAAAGAGATCACAACGGAAATCAACAAATGGCCAGAATCTCTGAAGTCTTCTGGAGAAATTGGACAGTCCGTGGCTCTGTTGTCTCAAGCCAATGACTTCAAGACGTTGGTTTCATCTGGTCTTGATGATGCGTCTGTTCAGACACAGATTAAGGCCATTAAGAATGGCAATGATCGGAAGAGGATCGAGACTCTATGGGGAGATCAGAAAAAGTTTCTTTCCGATCTTCAAGCTTCAAGCAAGGAAATCAATACGATCGGTTCGAATCTGAAGTTGGCTGAGATCAAGACTTTCGAGGATTACGGTACCGTAATGAAGACGAGTCTCGAGGCGATGAAAGATGTGAAGATAGATGTAAAGGGAAAGATTGAGGCATTGGATGCACTCATTTCATTGACAAAGACACCTGCCAAGATGGAGAAGATCAAGAAGACGTTGCAACATCTGGAATCGTTGGATCTCGCCTTCTCAAGTCATTCCTCTCACTTCCAGAAAGTTCCAAACGCTCTCAAGTCTCTCTACGATTTCTTGGTCACATTTTCCATCGAACCGACACAAGCTCCTCCTCCCCGTTCTGGGAATGGACCTCCGACTCAAATTTTGTTGAATGGTGGTGCGCCTCAGAATGATACAGTAGGAGCGCAGAATGAAAAGAAGAAGGAAGATTATTTGTGAGTTTTGAGTTTTTTGAATCTTATCCTTTCAACTTTCCTTTTTCCAGGATTTTATCCATCGTGATCCCATTACTCGTCGTTCTCATCTCGATTCCAATCGCCATCTACCTACTCTATCGATTCAAAATGTTATGTTTCAAGCCGAAAGGAAATGTGTGCCCTGTAGATTTCATGGACAAAGATGAGACTAATTTGCGACCGATGACCCAAGACCTCATTGTGGTCATGGTCTGTCAACAAGTGTACATGACTCACGCTGAATTCTTCGGATTCTGGATGAAACTTTTGGTGTTAGTCAAGACAGAGAAGAGAAATGAGAATAGGCCGCGACCATATCGGAAACTGCACAAACTGAAGTACTTGTGAGTTTTGTGGGAAAAATTGAATAGAAAAGAAATCAAAATGAATTTTCAGTGACATAACGATAATGTTGAATCCATACACGGCGCTCGAAACAGTGCGACTTCATGGGAATTTGTTACGGACATGGAGAGGGAATATTTTCATAGCGATGCAAGTATGTTTGGGGAGACATGGAGATTTTAAATTCCCAGATTTGTCTTTTTTCTACCCCAGATTTTTCTTTTTCTTCCCCGGATTTTCCGTTTTTGTAGTTTCTGTTTACAGGACGAAGAAAGTAAGAATCCGGGTGAGAAAATCGAAATTTGAGGTCTTTTTCTTTTCCTCAGTCCTTCTTTCTTCTTCGGATTCATCTTTTTCGGTGGAAAAAAAGAGAAAAAAGAGAATCTGGGGAAGAAAAATCAGAATTTCAGTCCCCTTTTCTTTTTGTTTCTTCCTCAAATTCCAAAATTTCTTTTTTCTTCCCCGGATTTACCTATTTCTTCCCCGTATTTTCCTTCCTTCTTCCCCGGATTTACCTTCTTTCTTCCCCGGATTTCCCTTTTTTCTTCCTCGAGTTTTTCGTTTTTTCTTCCCCGGATTTTCCTTCTTTCTTCTTCGGATTCATCTTTTTCGGTGGAAAAAGGGAGAAAAAAGAGAATCCGGGGAAGAAAACTCAGAATTTGAATCCCCTCTTTTTCTTCTTTTTCTTCTTCAAAGTCCAAAATTCCTTCTTTTTTCTTACAGAGTCCAATGGAACAATCCGACATTCACATGGACACTCGACCGGAATTCTATGCACTGATAATTCAAGATGAGGTCGAATTCGTCGTGATGCTAGGATCCACCCCCTCTTCAGGATCGTACTGCTGTGAAGGTGTCGGTGAGAAGATGACAATCGATTGTTATGAGGTAGAAACCGTGTCGGTCCAACAATTTCCGGATGGTCCTCAGGACGTCATCTTCAGAAGAATCAAGATAACTTTGATGAAAGATGGAGTGAAGTTAGCTTCCCGTACATTCACCCAATACCAGTATGTGACTTGGACTGAAGATTACTTGCCACCGAATTTTGAGATATCATATCAATTGATGCAAACGGTTACTGACTCGACGGTAAGTGTTTTTTTCCCTTCTTTTTTCTCAATATGAGAATTTAAAGGATCCGGAGAAGGAAATAGAAAAAAGAACTTGAATTACTTCTAACTGGATTTTTTCTTATTTTTTCGACTTTTCCAAAATCCGAAAAAGAAGAAAATGTTGAAATCCGGGTGGAAGACATTTTCTTACCCAGAATTTTCTTCCTTTTTCCTTGTTCTTCTTCCAAATAACTACCGAATCCAACGCCTTCTTTTTTCCAGAAGCCAATCGTTGTCCATTGCCCAACTGGCACCGACAGAACCATGACATTCATAGGGCTGGAGTATATCTCAAGATCTATGGAAGTTCATGAAGGTATGAAATTCGAAGATGGGTTCAAGAAGCTCATTGAGAAGAGATTCAATTCGTTCACAAGTGCACAGAACATTGGTTGGCTGCAGACAGGAGTCCTCTACTTCTCTTCAAAGTATCATGGAATAGATATGTGGATGTACGGACGTGTTAATGGAATCTTTTGGGAGATGGTCCGAGATGGGACAGGAGTTCCCCAAATGGTTCATGGTACCAGGTGGACTTGAATTTTCTGGATGCATAATGAGAGATGACATTACTTACTTGTGTATTGAGAAAAATAATAGTGTATTTAAATGCTACTTGATAATTGAATATTTGAATTTGACTCGAGATGATGTTTTGAATAAAGTGGATGTGGAGAAATAATCAGTTTTTATTATATTTTTGGGGGCCTCTTCAGGATGACTATCAGGGGGATCGAAAAAACTGGCACAAATCAGAAAATGGGCAGTGCATTCGAGGATTACGGTACCGTGAGAAAATAAGCGATGTTAGTACGGCACTTTTCTTACAACCGCGACCTACCGAAACCAAAAAGAATGTGCAAAATTGAGAGACTCAGAAAAAAAAGAGACATTTTCAAGGGGATTTCAGTGGAGCGCGATTGTAAGAACTGTGCCGAGCTAATATGAGATTTGAAATTTTTCAGATTTAATGATGATCTCTTCTTTTTCATTAAAAAAGTCTGAATTCCGGTCAAATCCGTTTTTCTATATAACTTTTGACACAAATTGAGTTTTTCAGATGCGAAAATCTTGAATTTGTATGAAAACTGCAAGTTTTTCAAGGACAGACCACCAAAAACCTGTTTTTGAGTTCAAAATTAGAAAAAATCCAGGAAAAATCGAAAAATCCCTATTTTTGTTACCTGATTTTCAAAATTTCGACAGAAAATTCTGAAATTTTTCCATGCCACGTTGAAAAATTTGATTTTTTTAAACCAAAAAAAAAACAATTTTCATCCACGTGGAAGGTCAACTTCCAAGTTTAAAAAAAACAAATTCTGCCAACGAAATATCCCACGTGGCGACCCCTTCTCCATTAAAATAATCCACTGCCCTACTGACCTCCCCCCCCTCTTTGCCACATCAGTTCTCGAAAATTCCATCAATTTCAATCAAAAAACCACCCGTCGTTTCTCTATTCGAGTGCTCAACGGTGTGTAGACAACGAATCGAGCGAATCGAAAAATCAATCGATCCAATTGTAATCGTTGGTGTGTGCAACAAAAAAATGATGATCACTGTCATTGGACGATTGTTACCTTGGATAGTGGTATGCGGATTGCTTCTGGTGCATTCTGATTGTGGTGAGTTATTGGATGGAGGGTGGATTTACGGGCGGTCAGTGTGGGTTTACGGGGGAGCTCGTAAATCTACATGGAAAAGTTAGTGGTGTAGATTTACGGAGGGCTCTGTGAGGGTTTACGGGGATGAGCCGAGTAGATTTTACGCTATCAGACACAGTTCGCTCCCCCGAAATTCCTTCTTTTCCAATTTCGGTGGAGCGCGTTTGGAACATCGAGTAGAGCTTATTTTGCATGAATCGCAAAGTTTTTTTCTGCAGATTTACGGGGTCAAGTGTCGAATTACGGGATTGAGTGTTGATTTCCAGAAGGTTTCTGTAGATTTACGGGGTTAAATGTGGGTTTACGGGATGGAAAGTGTATTTACGGAGCGTTCTTGTCGATTTACATATCATTCGTCTAGATTTACGGGGTTAAGTGTGGGTTTACTGGGCTGAATGTGGGTTTACGAGTATTGGTGTTGATTTACTGAAAATTTGCGTCGATTTACGAGCTGTGTTTACAAGGCTGATTACTTTTTACTAGGCTAAATGTTGGTTTACGAGATTCGGTTATTGTCGATTTACGGGGCCTTGAAATCGATTTACGCAATAAAATGTAGATATACGGGGCTAAAAGTCGATTTACGAGAAATCGCAAGAAGTTAGTGTAGTTTTACGAGGTTAGATGTAGATTTACGAAGGGTTTTGTGTAGATTTACGAGCGAAAGAAGTTTTACCGTAAATCAACATGTGCAGATTTACGAGCTTCTCCTGGCTCCATTACGCTTGTTTTTCTATTTTTCTTTGATTTTTGTCAATTTTTGACACCAATTTTTGTTTTTTTTCTCTTTTTTCAATCCCCCATTAACAATTTCAGCCCCGCTCAAGAATTCCCTACCATCAAACAACAACTCTCATGTTCCATCGTATCTTGATGCGTTCAAAGAGCTTATAGCTCAACATGGTAGGTCAAATAGCAATGGAGCGCATTTTCAACGCCTTATTTGTTTGTTTTCAGTCTACGGTGCCAGTTCCGACAACAACTCTTCCGACTCAATCAAGAAAGATGACCTTTTCGACTTGAATAGTTCTAGAGAATTCTTGAGAGCTAAGAGAAATGGTGAGGATAAACAGAGACACAGACAGAGTATGGAACAATTTCTGATTTTCAGCTCCATCTCCCGACAAGATGAGAGAACTCGTCGACAAATCGTCAATTCTCGCTCGGATTTCCAATGGAATTGCTCTCCAATCTGGTCTTATGGATGGATCTATCAAGATTGAGGATGTTGTTGCTGAGCTGCTGAAGTTTGGAACACTCAAGGTCTCAGAAGTCGTTGGACTCAAAGTGGATTCGATCAAGGAGTTGGCTGGAAAGCTGAAACAACTGCCGACCTCTCTGGATAAGTCAACCGAAGAATTGGAAAACACTGGATTGGAATGGAACGATTTGAGGAAAAAGTCAGAAGCAGTTAAAGGTGTCACTAATCTTCCTCAGAAGGATGCATACTTCACGGCTCTCGGAAACTATGAGAAAACTTTTGACTTTGATGTCTTTGAGGAAGCTGATACGGCTCTCAATAATATTCTGACGAGGCTGAACGACATCGAAAAACTGAAAATCAAAGATAATACTGAACTGGACGATTTGAAGGACATTCACAGCAATCACTTTGATAATATTCCCGGTTTTTTTAAAACTGCTTTAAGGAAGCTTAAAGCCGCCCAAGGAACCGCAAGTACCTTCACGGACAACAAGATTCTGGTTGATAGCTATTCCACTTTCGCACCATTTGGAACCATGATCGAGCTCATCAACATCCGATCTAAACTTAAATCCCCCGGAGCTCCAAAAATACATGCAGCTCTTGGAAATAAATTTCAGCAGCTCGCCGACCTGATCTCCAAACCAATCAACCCAGAAATCGAAGGTCTCAGTTCTCTGATAAACTCTAGAACCATTCCTGGCTTAACCAAGCACATTTACACATCTGGATTCTACAACGGTGTCACAGATCTGAAAAAGTTGACTTTGGAAATTCGGGATCCGTGGATTGAGCAGTTAACGGACAATGCAATATCATCTTCACGATTGGCTGATGGTATACAAACACTTCTGAATGTAAAGGATCAACTACTTGATATTGATGAGAAGTTGAAGCCTGTCTCCAAAGATAACAACCCGACGTCCATTGCCTACTTGAAAAACGTCATGCAGGAAGTGTCAAAGATGCCTCAGAAGTCTGCTGAGTTGGTGAATATGTTCCCGGAACTCGTAACGTGTCTAAGGAAGGCCGGCAGCTTAGGCCCGGACCATTATGAAGGAGGACAAAAAGTGATCAAGAAGATAGTAGCAGTGGGAAAAGTGTTTGCTGAATTGCACGCAGCAGTGAAAAGAATCGATATCAACCAACATCAGAAGGATATGGATGCTTTCATAAACTTCCTCGGATTCAAGGTAAGATTATCTTCTTTCATTGTACGTTACGGTAAACATCTAAATTTTAGGACATCAAAAACGCAGACACATCGCCGGCGGAAATACCCGCAGTGATGAAAAAGATCAAGACAACGGACACGTTGAAGAAGTTCAAAGAACTGATTGCTGGCATCAGAAATGGGTTCAAAATCGATACAAACGCTCTGAATACTACTGCCGATGAAATAATTGCGGACCAGACCACTATTGATACTGCTGGCTTCAAGGAAGAGGGTGAAATGCACTCATGTCTTCAGACACTGAAAGATAAGTTCGAGAACTTGGAGAAAGCGATCGGCATCTCCCGAAAGCTCAGTGGTATCGACTCGAGTAAGATTCAAAACGTGGAAAATTTGGCGTCGACAGTTGCTTCGGTGAAAAATGAGTTGGCGTCGATTGGCTCGATTCCGGATTCTATGAAGAAGGATGTCAAGGAGATCACAACGGAAATCAACAAATGGTCTGAATCTCTGAAATCTTCTGGAGAAATCGGACAGTCCGTGGCACTGTTGTCCCATGCTAATGACTTCAAGACGTTGGTGTCATCTGGTCTTGATGATGCGTCTGTTCAGACACAGATTAAGGCCATCAAGAACGGCAAAGAGCAGGACAAGATCAAAACTTTATGGGGAGATCACAAAAAGTTTCTTTCCGATCTTCAAGCTTCAAGCAAGGAAATCGATACGATTGGTTCGAATCTGAAGTTGGCTGAGATCAAGACTTTCGAGGATTACGGTACCGTCATGAAGACGAGTCTCGAGGCGATGAGAGATGTGAAGATAGATGTGAAGACGAAGATTGATGCATTGGATGCTCTCATTTCATCGACAAAGACACCCACCGAGTTGGAGAAGATGAAGAAGACGTTACAACATCTAGCCTCGTTGGATCTCGCCTTCTCAAGTCACACCTCCCACTTCCAGAAGGTTCCAAGTGCTCTCAAGTCTCTCTACGATTTCTTGGTCGCGTTTTCCATCGAACCGACACATGCTCCTCCTCCCAGTTCTGGGAATGTACCTCTGACAGGGCGACCACCGGTCTATTCTGGATCAAACGGAGGATCGAGTGGCGGTTATGATGGAAATCGGAAGTCGGAGGAGAGGGAAGCATTGGAAGAGTGAGTTTCATCTATTTTTTCCAAACCAAAATCCCCATTTTTCAGACGAATCGGCCTCGGAGTTGTCATTGGAGTTCTTTTCCTGCTATTTATCTTCTTCACAGGCTATAAGTATTTCTCGAAACGTATCACCAAAAAACAGCTGAGAGAATGGATCAAAGCACAACGATATCCGAGTGCGCCGACTGCTCATCGACATCACGACACGTGTCTGAAGACGATCGTCATCGAGACGGAGAAGTTTAGAGAGGAGATGCAGAAGCAATCGTTAGCCTATTTGCCAGCAAGAAAGCATCGGTTAGTTCGTGTTCTTACAACCGCGCTCCACTGAAATCCTCTTGAAAAAACTCAATTCACTTCGGTTTCGGTAGAGCGCTGTTGTAAGAAGTGTGCCGTGTTGATAGAAACATTCCAACTTGTTCTTCCATTTTCAGAAGTGGCGGAATCTTGTGTAACCCGGAGACCGCACTGCACAAACTGAAGAAGGACGGAGAGAAGATGCCGATTCACGCGAATTTGGTCAAGTCGCATAATGGGAAACGGTTTATCGCGTGTCAGGTACTTTTCTTTTTTTTCAGTTTTTTCAATAATCCGGTTAAGAAAAAAGGAATTTTTAATTCAAATTTTCTAAAATATTCTGTAAGGAATAAAGAATTTGGGTTAGAAAAATGGAATTTTTACTCAAATTCCCTTTTTTCTTAGCAGGATTTCACAAATCTCTTTTATTTTGGGATTTACCCCGGATTATGAAATTTTCCGAATTTTTCAAATCCGAGTTTCAAGAAGAGATTTTGAGTTAGAATAAGGATGTAACCTCAGTGTTATTCGACATTTTAAATTTTTTGGAAAAAAACATGGAAAAATAGGAATCTGAAAAACGTCTTTCCCAGATTTTTCTTCTTTTTTCCAGTTTTTTAACCCGGATTTTCCGAAATTTTCGACAATCCGGGTAAGGAGTAGAGAATTTGGGTTAGAAAAAAGGTTGTTACCGCAGTTTTCTTCAGAATTTTAAATTTTAACCGATTTTTTGGAAAAAAAACATGGAAAAATAGGAATCTGAGAAACGTCTTTCCCAGATTTTTCTTTTTTTCCTGTTTTCTTACCCGAATTTTCAAAATTTTCAGAATTTTTCGAAAATCCGTGTAAGGGATAGAGAATTTGTGTTAGAAAAAAGATTTTTTAATTCAAATTCTCTTTTTTTTTCGAATTTTTCGAAAATCTAGGTAAGGAGAAAATAACCCCAGTTTTCTCTTCTTTTTCCTTTTTCTTACCCGGATTTTCAAAATGTTTCGAAATTTTCGGAATTCAGTTCAGAAAAAGAAGCCGGCTTATCTTCTTCCTTTTCCTTACCCGGATTTTCGAAAAAATCGGAAAATTCGAAAATTCGGGTAAGAGAAAGAAAATCCCAGATTTTTCTTCTTTTTCCTTTTTTCTAACCCGGAATTCCAGAATTCTCAAAATTTCCGGAACTCAGTTCAGAAGAAGGCAATTCGGTAAAAATCCTGTTTTCTACTTCGGATTTTCAGAAAATTCGAAAATCCGGGGAAAAGGAAGAAATCTAAGATTTTTTCTTCTTTTTCCTTCTTTCTAACCCGAATTTTCGATATTCTCGAATTTCCTGGAATACGGTTAGAAAATCCCAATTTTCCAGGCCCCCACCGACAAATCCAAGCAACACGACGACACGACAGAAGACTTTTGGCACATGGTCGTGAAAGAGCGCTGTAACGATGTGGTGATGCTGTGTCGTTGCGTTGAGAGTGGTCAGTTTTCAGTTTCTCGCCGAATTCTTCCAGAATTTTCCGAAAAAAACTCCAAAATTTCAGGTTCGTCCAAGTCGGCACAATACTATCCGGTAGCCATTGACAAACCGAAAACATGCGGAAGATATGAAATCTCGCTGCTCGCCGAGCCGGGAATATTCATGGAATTCAAGGATATCATTGTTCGACGAATGCAGATCAGAGATACGACGTAAGAGAAGACTCCGAAAAGAATTGATGAAAAATTGTTCCATTTTTCAGCAACAAACTCAAAAAGCGCACCATCACCCACTACCAACACATTGGTTGGAATGATCAAAAGTGTCCGCCGAAGGGAAAACACGAGGCTCTGTATCAGTTGATGAAGAAACTCGAAAGCAAATGGGTGAGATTTTTTATGAAAAAAACACCCGAGAAGATCCCAAAAAATCGGCGAAAATAGCACGAAAAACGAGTGAAAACAGTCTTGGTGGCCTAGGAAACTCTGGTTTTGGGTTTCTAGGCCACCGAGTCAAAATCTGATGTCATATTCAGATGTTTCACAAAATTTCGCAAGTTTTGAGCTCCATATTGAGATGTTTTGGAGCACCTCGAGACTCGGTGGCCTAGAAATTCAAAAATTTGGGTTTCTAGGCCACGGATTGATTTTGGTGGATTTAGACATTTTCTGATGAATTTTTTGGGTTCAAAAAGAATTATAATTTATTCTATTAAAATGAGCGTCAAAACTATTGAAAATTTTGAAAAAAAAAGTCCACTAAAATGTTTTTTTAGTGGCCTAGAAAACTCAACCCGAGGATTCTAGGCCACCAAATTCGAAATAGATGTCGTATTCAGAATTTTTATAAGATTTGACAAGTTTTGAGCCCCATATCGACCTATTTTGGACAATTTTGGACGATTTCGGTTTGGTGGCCTAGAAAACGCATTTTCTAGGCCACCGATCCCAAATTTTCAAAGTTGTCCAAAATTAGTCGACATTGGGCTCAAATTAACGGAAATTAGCTCAGGAATCCGAATTTCGCGCTTAAAACTCATAATTTCGACTCAATTTTGAAACTAATGGCATTGAAATCTCAAAATTTGAGTTTCTAGATCACCAGATGGCTTTAAAAAGCGGTTTTGAAGGCGTTTCAAAGTAGTTTTCAACTTTTTTCGAACTTTGTTGCCAAGTTCTTGAAAAATTCAGATTCTCTCGATATTTTTTGAAACAAAGTTTCTTGCAGATCCCAGCACGTTTCCAAAGCCCCGTGGTGGTTCACTGTTCGAGCGGAATCGGCCGTACAATGACATTCATCGGAATCCATACCGTCTCTGAAGACGTGATTCATGTTGCGTCTGGCCCGTGGACCAATCGACTTAACCTCTTGAGAGACGCCCGTTGGCACGCCGTCCAAACCACTCGCCAATCGTATTGGCTTCAGATGGCCGTCGCTCATAAGCTGAATTGGGATTACAAATTGGGAATGGACGAAGATTTGAAGGAACAGCAAGCGATGTTCTACGCGATGGCATTCGAGGAACAAGTGACACCGGAACTTGCGGCGGAGAGACAAATGGAAAAGGATAAGAAGGCGGAAGCGGCAGCGAAAGGAGAGAAGTATAATACCACACAGAAGGCGAGTCCCATTCTTGGACAAGTCGTTTTGTATTAATTGCTATTGATTAATTAATTAATTGATTCGGGAACTTTCTTTATGAAAGAGTATCCCCTTACTTGTGATGTTTAATGTATTGTAAACCCCATTTAAATGATTAACAAACTTGAAGAATTAAATAAATAAATTGAAATTTGACACTGAAAACTGAATTTCAGAAGAAAAAATCGGAAAAAAATGAAGAAAAGTGGAGGTTTTAACCGAATTTCGGTCGAAAACGGTCATTTTTGAGTCTAAAAACTCAAAACCAAGTGACTGGCGCACCTTTGACGCGTTCAAGTCAGAAACTACAGGAAAAGAGCCAAGTTTTGAGTCTGAAAACTCGTGTCTGGCGTTCATTTGGCGCGTTTTCTGGAAAAATTGATCAGAAACTGAGTTATCAGCTCTGAAACAACTTATTTTGCGAATCAACGCTGGCGCTCCTTCGGCGCGTTTTCGCGTTTCAGATCCTGTGTCATTTTATATCATTTTCAGACTAAATATAGCTTGAAATCTCGAATTTTAACCTTTTTAAAGCTAAAAATCCAGATTTTTGGCCAAAAATTCGAAATTTTCAGTGGAAAATTGTCGTTTTTTGAGGAAAAATCCGTCTGTCTGTGTGTCTGTACATTCTTATGTCATTTTCCCGTCAGGAAATCAATTTTCAGGTCAAAAACGATGATTTTTGCTTGAAAATTTCAGATGTTCGGTCGAAACTGATCAATTTCGGTCTATTTTTCGTGTTTTTCCATTATTTTTTGTGAGAATTTTCAACAACCATTTATATTTATTTTAGCCCACATTTGAAAAAAATTAGATAGAAAACCTTCACCAGGTAACCCAAAAAGTGAAATTTTGAGTGAATAGAACATTTGAAGCAATAGAAAATACACAAATCTCGATTACATTACTTGAATACCTGGGGAGAGAATTATGAAAATTGAAGTGAAATCGGGATCCGTCTTGATGGAAGCTGGAAGCTGTTGGATTCGATTGCTTTAGCGGAGACGGCTGGAAAAAATGGTTTGTTGAAAATTGGTATTTTTTCGAAAAATTGAAAAAATCGTTGACAATCTCAATTTCTGCTTAAAATTTTGGAAACTCTTGTGATATTCAGCTTCTCCACTCAATTTCTGTTAATTTGAGCCCCATATTGACATATTTTGGAGCATCTTGAACGATTTTGGTCGGTGGCCTAGGAAATATATTTTCTAGGCCACCAATCGGAAATCGTGGTAAAAACATCCAAAATCAGTGCGAGAAGGACTGAAATTATCGGAAATTATGTGTAAATACTAAATATAACGTTTTAGAGAAAAAAAAATCGGGATTTCAAAATTTTCAACATTTTTTTTGGAAATTTTCGATTTTCTTGATAATTTTGAAATTAGCATGAGAAAGAATGGTCATTTTCCACCTTTTCGTGTGATTTCTGTTAATTTGAGCCCCATATTCACATATTTTGGAGCATTTCGATGTTTTGAGACTCGGTGGCCTAGAAATCCGGATTTCTCGGTCACCATCAAAAAATGATCGATCTGGAGCTCAAAAAAGTAAAATGCGTCAAAACCTCTAGTTACGAAATTAGTTTTCTTCAAAACTTCAATTTTGTTAAAATTTAAAATGTTCCAAAAAAAACTTTTTTTGAAAATTATTAAATTTTTTTCGAAAAATTAAAATAAACTTCATTTTACCGGTTCTTATTCAAAATTCATGCTCTTCATCCAATTTCCAAAGTTTTGAACCCCATATCGACCTATTCTGGACAGTTTTGAACAATTTTGGTTTGGTGGCCTAGAAAGCGCATTTTCTAGGCCACCGACCCAAAATTTTCAAATTGCTCTAAAATTAGTCGATATGGGGCTCAAATTGACGGCAATAACCTCAGGAACTCAATTTTTGAGCTTAAAACGCCTAAAAACGACTCACTCAGCCTGAAAATCTGCAAGCTTTTTTTGAAAATTTTCTATTTTTTTTCAAAAAATATTTTTTAACTACATTTGCGGTTTTGCAGTCATAAATTCATAATCTTCATCAAATTTCCGGAGTTTTGAGCTCTATATCCACCTATTTTAGACCATTTCGAACGATTTTCGTTTCATGGCCTAGAAAACGCATTTTCTAGGCCACCGGATCAATATTATCAGATTGCTCCAAAATTAGTCGATATGGCTCAAAACTTCGGAAATTAGCTCAGGAATCCAATTTTCGTGTTTAAAACTCATGAATTCCACTCACTTAGTCTGAAACTCTGCATTCGAGAAGACTCTCAACAAGAACGACGCATCATCGTAGGCGTCAAAAGTGCACGGAACGATGACGTACTGTCCGGGTGGTACGCGGAATCTTACAGTAACCTCTCGCATGTTAATAAACACTTTCGTACGGGCAATAGGTTTCTGACCGCTGACGGTCTGAAGCGGCGCACCGCCCGCGGCCTCATAAACCGAGAATCCGATGGCCAAATTATCCAAATTTTTGGATCTCATCTCACGTCGATATTTCTGGAGCACTGCCGCGATTACTGTACACTTTCCGTCGTTTTCCACTGAATCATGGGGGACTTGGAAGTAGGTACCGTACTGCGGATTGTTACAGTACGTATCGTTATTTTGGCATCCGCCGGCGGTTCCCTGGCGGGAATTCCATTCACCGTCCTCTTGTTTTTCGACCCATTGATGCTTTTGTTTGTCGTGAACCTGCAGAGAATAGAGGATTACTGTAGGGTTTGGGGCAGGTTTACGGTGGATGTGGGTTTACAGAAGGCTTTCCAGTAAATCGACACAACGAGCTCGTAAATCTACTGTGAAAAGTGTTTTATCTGCCAATTTACCGACTTCTCGTGTCGATTTACGAGCTCTAGGTTCCAGGCTCCGTAAATCTCCACAAAGACTTCGTAAATCCACACTTTTATTGTATATTTACGGGGAGCTTGTAAATTCACAAATAGAGTTCGTAAATCGACACAAAGATCTCGTAAATTAACGTGTAGATTTACGAGCGATTTGTGTCGATTTAAGGAGCGCGAACTGCGTAAAATGCAGAGTTTTTTTGTCGATTTACGGAGTTTTTGTGTCGATTTACGAAATCTTCGTGTCGATTTACGAAGTCGTTGTGTCGATTTACGAGCGATTTTTGTCGATTTACGGGGCATGAACTACGTAAATCGCAAATCCTTGTGTCGATTTACGGTTTGTGTCGATTTTTTTAAAACCCCGTAAATCGACACGAAAACTCCCGTAAATAGACACGAGAAGCTCGTAAGTCGACACGAAAAGCCGTAAATCTACATCAATCGCTCGTAAATCTACATTTCCGAAGTAGATTTAGAGGAAGCTCGTAAATCCACATATAGAGCTCGTAAATCGACACAAAGCTCCCGTAAAGTTATGTGTAGATTTACAAGCGATTTGTATCGATTAACGAGATTTTAGTCAATTTACAAAATCTTTGTGTCAATTTACGGAGTGCGAACTGCGTAAATCGCAAAATTTTTGTGTCGATTTACGAAAGTCTTGATGTCGATTTACGGAATCTTTGTGTCGCTTTACGAAGTCTTTGTGTCGATTTACGAAATTCTTGTGTCGATTTACGAAATCTTTGTGTCGATTTACGAAGTCTTTGTGTCGATTTACGGAGCCTGGCACCGAGAGCTTGTAATTCGACACCAAAACCCCGTAAATCTACACAACGCGCTCGTAAATCGACACAAAGGTTTCGTAAATCGACACGAGAATCCCGTAAATCGACACGGGAAGCTCGTAAATCGGCTCTAGAAAATCCGTAAATCGACACAAATCGCTCGTAAATCTACATTATTCGCTCGTAAATTTACACGTGTCGATTTACGAGCTCTGTGTGTGGATTTACGAGCTTCTCGTAAATCTACATTAAAATTGTGAATCGAGCTTTTCGGGTGAATTTTTCACGATTTTCAGTCAATTTAGGCCATTTTCAGACCATTTTCAGCCAAATTCGTACCTCGACACCTGTCATCTCAGAAATCTCATCCATAACATCAGCCGAAAGATTACAACACTCCATCTGTGTGAAATTATGCATAAAATCGTCGAAAGACATCCAAAATTCGCCGTCTTTCGCGAAATTCACTCCCATTTGTTCCCGCTGGTGGGGATCGACTTGATTCCATTCGGCTGATCCGTCACTCCATGCTCCGTTCCATTCTTTTGAGTTTCCCCACGGATTACGGATACGTAGCATTGGGATTTGACCCTGAAAATGTGAATTTTTGATGAAAAACGGAAAAAATTGAAGAAAAATGAAGATTTTTAACTGAAAATCAGTCGAAACCCGTCTATCTGTGTGTGTCCCGATGTCCAGAAGTACTTCAAGATCGGATATCTGGCGCACCTTTGACGCGTTCCAATCAGAAACTGCAAGAAAGTTGCAGTTTCAGACATGAAGGCGTCACAGGTGCGCCAGACACTCCATTTTTGAGTTTCATACACAAAAATGGGACGTCTGGACATCTGGACACACTGCTTTTCAGTCAAAAACCTCCATTTTTCTTCATTTTTTCTGATTTTTTGGTCCAATTTTCAGCTAATTTCCAGCTTTTTTCGTCTAAACCAGAAAACGCGTCAAAGGTGCGCCAGCCGCTCGATTTTTAAGCTTTTAGACTCAAAAATCGAGAGTTTTCGACGGATTTTTGGTCTAAAACCTCAGTTTTTCTTCATATTTCATGATCTTGGGACCAATTTTCAGCTTTTTGGGTTTCAACAAGAAAACGCGTCAAAGGTGCGCCAGCCATTTGATTTTTGAGTTTTTATACGCGAAATTGACGGTTTTCGACGGATTTTCAGTCAAAAACCTCCATTTTTGTTAATTTTTTCTGATTTTTAGTCCGATTTTCAGCTTTTTTGGTCTAAAATCTGCATTTTTAGCTTCAAAATGACAGTTTTCAGTCGATTTTTGGTCAAAAACCTCCATTTTTCTTCATTTTTTCTGATTTTTTGGTCCAATTTTCAGCTTTTTTACCCACCGAATAAGTGTTGACAGTCTGTATGGCAGTAATACTATAGGCGTGTCCCCTAACCAATCCGTTCGTCAACTGAGCCTCTTTCACATTTTCATCTGCATCAATTGAGCATCCGAATAGTGATCCCATTTGCATTCCCCTCACTAACATCGCAAGAATCGTCGATTTATCCCCTTTTTCCAAATCGAAAAACTCTGTCAGACCGCCCGTAAAGTCTTCGAGCGCTTCTGCTGTGGTGCCACCGTCGAGGTGCTCATAGCCACCGTACAGTCTGGAAATTTTAGATTTTAGGTCAAAAATAAGGAATTTTTGATGAAAAATGATCGAAAAACCATCAAAATCGGCTGAAAATGAAAAATACGCGACGAAGGCGCGCCAGACGACTTTTGACAGTTTTCAAAGGGGAAAGGCGTCGAAGGCGCGCCAGATAGCCAAAAGCAATTTTGGCAGTTTTCAGTTCAAAAAAGCTGATTTTCAGCCGGTTTTGATGATTTTCAGCTAAAAATGGCTCATTTTCAACCAATTCTGCACAATTTTGGCACAAAAAGGCTCAATTTGGCTCATTTTCAGCCAAATCAGACGATTTTTCGACTGGAATTCGCTCTGTTTCTACAATTTACAGCTCTCACCTCGATATCGTTCAATTCAAGCATTTCCAGTTGAAAAAAGTAGAACTGAGCTCAAAAAAGGTTCATTTTAAGCCAAATTTGATTGTTTTCAGCTCAGAAATAGTTTTTTGACTGGAAATCGCTCTGTTTCTCCAATTTTCAGCTCAGCTCAAATTTGTTCAATTCAAGTATTTCCACAATTACCGGTTCAAAATTCTTCATTTTTAGTCAAATTCAGCATTTTTCAGCTTAAAATAACTCATTTTTACCCGATTTTGATGGTTTTTAGGTCAAAAGCTGCCTTGTTTCAGCCTATTTTGACACTTTTTAGCTCAAAAATGGCTCATTTTCAGCCGATTTTCCCCAGATTTTCACATTTCCACCGTACTTCGCATAAGCCTTCTCGAGAAGTGCACTCCAAAACTCGTTATTCTCCTGTGACCTCATATAACACAACCGTCCATCCACAGTCGGCAACCTATCATCAATCACAACATCAACCCACTGTCCATATCTCCAAAACTGAAAATGGAAAATTCCAGCGTAATTCTCAGTGAACGACTGGTCGGGCGGGACGACTCGATAGAATAATTCATCCCGCAAAGTGAGATTCGCAACGGCGGCCAGTAGCCAACAATCCCCGAGTGCCCCCTGTTTCACGTCGAAACGAGATTTCTCGCCGACAATTAGTTGGGGATTCTCGTAGATCTCTCCTGGACGCTTCCACACGATCGGATCGTCCGGACGCGTTTTATAGTAGAGACTCGAGTCGTTCGCTGCAAATTTTTTAATGAAAAAATTGGTCAAAAACATGTAACAACACGCCGAAAGCGCGCCAGATGGCCAAAAATCTAGATTCCCTGTCAAAAACGCGGCTAAGGCGCGCCAGTGGGTGACTCACTGTGAGTCCTTAAGGATGATCGAAACGCGTGAGAGGTGCGCCAGTTTATTGTTTTTCAGTGAAAAAATTGGTAGAAAAAAGAAGTTGAAAAACGCCCAAGGCGCGCCAGATTAGTTCAAGTTGTTTGAAAAACGCGGCTAAGGCGCGCCAGACACCCAAAAATCAAGATTTTGAGCTAGAAACGCGTCTAAAGGCACCCCAGATTATCGTTTTTGAGTGCGAAAATGGTCAAAAAGAAGTGAAAACACGCCGAAAGCGCGCCAGTTACTTAAAAACTGATCAAAAACGCGTCCAAGGCACGCCAGATAGCCAGAAATTGAGATTTTGGGATGAAAACGCGCCAGAGGAGCACCAGACTGTATGGATCATGAAATATATGCTAGAAACGCGTTTAAAGTACGCCAGTTGACAAAAATTGAGATTCTGAGCTGAAAACGCGTCTGGGGTGCGCCAGATGCCCAAAAATCGAAATTCCCTGTCAAAACCGCGTCCAAGGTACGCCAAACTGCATGAAAAATAAACATTTTTTTAGAAGCGCGTCAAAGGTGCGCCAGATTCTCCGAAATTAGTGGAAATTCTGTCAAAAACGCGTCTAAAGGCGCGCCAGCCTGCATGAAGTATGTAATCTATGCTAGAAACGCGGCAACGGCGCGCCAGAATCAAAACGCGTCCAAGATACGCCAGACGGTCGGAAAATGTCATATTAGAGCGATTTTCGACTGAAAAACGTGATTTTTGAGTCAAAATTGTTCGAAAAATTTGTTTTTCAACTCAACATTTCATTTTTCTGAACAAAAACAGATTTTTGAAGTAAGTAGGCAAAAACGCGCCGAAGTCACGCCAGATGATTCGCAAAATTCAGAAAAAAAAGTGATTTCAGATCCGAAAACTTAGTTTTTGGTCAATTTATCCAGGAAACGCGTCCAAGGCGCGCCAGCCACTCGATTTTTCAATTTTCAGACTTAAAAACGGGGTTTTCTTGCTTCTGGTGTCATTTTTGACTTCAACGCGTCAAAGACACGCCAGTCACTCAATTTTCGAGTTTTCAGACTCAAAAATCAGCAACTTTCTTTTTTTTAAGGTCCAGAACGCGTCAAAGGTGCGCCAGTTTTCGAAAATCTCATTTTCTCACCCGGAAACTGTGGATCCTCGAACAAGATGCGTTGTTCGAGACATCTCTGCCGTTCTTGTTGAAAATTGATCGTCTGAAATTGTTGCTGAAATCCTAGTCCCGGTACCGTACCCCCCGGTGTGAACGGTTGAATGTCTCGTTTGAATTTTCCAGAAATGATATTATCGAGGACCACTTTTCCGATGGAACTCAACGAATTGTTCTGACCGCCCATTTGGAATATTATGTTTCCGGCGATTGCTCCGATGATTGCTCCAGTCGATGGATTGATTCCAAAGAATTGATGAGAAGCCGAGGAGATCAAATTTCCGACGATTGATTCCATTCCTCCTGAGGAGAAGACGTTCGTCAGACCCCCGGATGAGTCTCCGCCCCCTTGAGAGATCAGAGATCCGATTGAGCCGACGACACCGTCGAAACCGCCTCCGCCGAAGCCGTCCATTGCTCCTGGAATGAAAAATTGAGATTTTTGGGTCAAAAATGTTGGAAATAGAGCTGAAAAGGAGTCTAGAGATGCACCAGGTGACCAAAAATCATGATTTCCCTGTCAAAAACGCTTCCAAGGTGCGCCAGCTACACTAATTTTAAGACTTTCTATCGGAAATACGCGTCTAGAGGTGCGCCAGACTGTATGGATTTTGAAATTAATGCTAGAAACGCGTCTAAGGCGCGCTAGGTACCCAAAAATCGAGATTATGTGATGAAAACGCGTCAAAGGCGCGCCTGACAAGTTTTGACAAATTTCAGAAGGAAAACGCGCCAGAGGAGCGCCAGACAGACAAAATTTGAGATTTGAAGCTAGAAACGCGTCTAAAGGCGCGCCAGATGAGTTTTGACAAATTTCAAATGGGAAATGCGTCAGAGGAGCGCCAGATTACCAAAAACTGAGATTTTGAGCTAGAAACGCGTCAAAGGCGCGCCAGACACATTAATTTCGAGTTTTCTATCAGAAATGCGCGTCTAGAGGCGCGCCAGACTGTATGGATTTTGAAATTCATGCTAGAAACGCTTTTAAAGTTGCGCCAGGAGCCCAAAACCCGGGGTGTCCGGTCAAAAACGCGTCTGAGTTGCGCCAGATACAAAAAATTCGGGGTTTTGTGTCAAAAACACGCCCAAGATGCGCCAGATAGCCAAAGATTGAGATTTCCCTGTCAAAACCGCGTCTAAGGTGCACCAGCCTGCATCAAAAATGAAAATGTTGCTGGAGATGCGTCTAGAGGCGCGCCAGACTCAAACGCGTCAACGGAACGCCAGACTGTTGGAAAATGTCACTTTTTAGCCATTTTTGAGTCAAAATCACCCACAAAACCCCCATTTTTTGATTCAAGTTCTCTATTTCTGTAAACAGACTGAAAGGCGTCAACGGTACGCCAGCCGCTCGAAAATTGTCTAATTAGAGCGATTTTCGACATAAAAAAGTGATATTTTAGTCAAAAAACCCCATTTTTCGGCTCAAAATCTCTATTTTAGACCAAAAAAATGAGATTTTTTACTCAAAAATGCTCAAAAAACTCATTTTTCAGCTTAATTACCTACAATAGTCTAAATCAATCAACGCGTCACAGGCACGCCAGCCAGTCAAAAAGTGTCAATTTTCTGTGATTTTCGACCGAAAAACGTGATTTTTGAGTTAAAAAACCGCATTTTTCGGCTTGAAATCTCATTTTTTGACTCAAAATCTTTATTTTCTCCTATTTTTACCCTTAAAAAGTGATTTCGGGTCAAAATTGCTCGAAAAAACCCATTTTTCGGCTCAAAATTGTCATTTTTACCCTTAAAAAGCGATCCGAGTCCGTGTTCCGCATTGCCATTTCCACCATCTCCATTTCCATCGGAAGCTTGATTTGTGTGAGCAGCGACTTGAGTGTATCCATCATCTTCTTCTTCTTCTTCTTGTTCATGAGTCTCATCTGAATTCTCGACGTCTTCTTCTTCGGATTCGACATCGACTTCTTGATCTTCTGGTTCTGGATCCTCCCCTTCTTCTTCAGGCTCTTCTTCGTATTGCTCTTGATCGTCGTAGCCACCGCCTGGAAATTTTTTTTTTTAATCTGGATTTTGGGCAAAAATGACTGAAAATAGCTGAAATTTTGAGTGCTTTGGGTCAAAATTGGTAAAAATCGACAATTTTAGGTGAAAAATTACTGAAAATTGCTGAAAATTGAGATTTTTGGAGTCAAAAGTGGTAGAAATTGGCCTTTTCAGCAAAAAAATGTCTGAAAATTGAGTTTATTGAGTCTAAAAAGCAGAAAATCGACCTTTTTTAAGGAATTTCAGGTTAAAACGGTCAATTTCCAGTTATTTTGACTCGAACGTCACAATTTTTCAGCATTTTTCAGTCATTTTTCGGGTCAAAACTGTCCATTTCCAGCATTTTTTACTTCAAACACTCGAGTTTTCAGCAAATTTCAGTCATTTTTCGCCGATTTTTTGACTAAAAATAGCGAAAATTTAATATCTTGAGTGAAAGACGCTGAAAATCCCGGATTTCTCGGCAAAAATGACTGTAAATAGCTGAAAATTGGTGATTTTTTCAATGAAAATCGATAAAAATCGACTGTTTCCGTCCTTTTTGATTCATCTTTGACCGGACTTTTTTTTCAGAATTCAAAAAACGCGTCAGAGGCGCACCAGACGAGTTCAGAGGTGGCTCGTAACGAATTTGACAAATATCAGAAAGGAAACGCGTCAAAGGTGCGCCAGATGGTAAAATGTCAAAATTTTGAGTGAAAAATCGCTCCAAACGTGTCAGAGGAGCGCCTGATAATTTTTGACAATTGTGATTTCTAGCTGAAAATTTATCTAAAAAACCGACTTTTCACTGAAGAAATGCCCAGAAACTCAATATTCCGGGTTGAGAACCCCACGTTTGGCCTAAAAATGTGATTACTAGCTGAAAAATTCTCAAAAAACCGATTTTCCACCGGAAAAATGTCCAAAAACTCAATTTTTCGTTCGAAAATCCTCATTTCCATACCCTGATAATCATTCTGTTGATACTCTTGATCGTATCCTCCACCTCCTTGTCCATATTGACGATTACCGTAATCCTGATTACCGTAACCCTGGTTACCGTAATCCTGTCCATATCCTTGTCCGTATTGATTATTCTGATCGTAACCCTGATTTTGATCATATTGATTCCCATCATCGTATCCACCACCACCAGAATCGTCACCACCGTATTCGTAGTCATCTGGAATGGAAATTTGGCTGAAATTGACTGAAAATCAGTGAAAAATGGCTGAAAATGAGCTAAAAATCATAATTTTTCATCAAAAATCACCCAAAAATGATAAAAATCGATTCAAAAAGTCTGCAAACGAAATTTTTTAGTCTTTTTTACGTGATTTTCATCAATTTTGTGTAATTTTTAATGAAATTTTTGATTTTTAGCTTATTTTCAGCTATTTTTGACCGATTTCCATCGATTTCCAGCCCCAAACCCACCTCCTCCTTGATCATCCTGACCACCACCGTCTTCATCATAGTATTCCTCTTCGTCTGACATTTTTCAGCACGTTTTTCACAAGTTTTATCTGAAAAATAGTGGAAATTGGTGAAAAAATGAGATTTCCAACGAAAATAGGAGAAAGTGCGCAGGGTAAGACGATTTTTGAGCGGAAAAAAGAAAAATGGGATTATTGGAGCTGAAAAACGTGAAATTTTGTCTGAAAATGGTCAAAAATCGGCTGAAAACGGTTGGGAACGGGAGAAAATGAGATATTGAAAAGAAGCGGCGAAGGCGCACCAGCTAGATCCGTTTTTTGCGAATTTGATGGGTTTTTTGGGCGGAAAAAAGGGAAAAAGAGGTTTTAAGAGAGAGACAACGTTATTTTTCACCTGAAAATAGTTGAAAATCAGCAAAAAATGACTGAAAACGGTAGGGAACGGGTAAAAATGAGATTTTGAAGAAACGCGGAGAAGGCGCGCCAGAAGAGCTGTTTTTGCGATTTTCATGATTTTTCGGTCGGAAAAAAAGGAAAAAAGCGTTATAAGAGCTGAAAAACGTGGTTTTCTGTCTGAAAATGGTTGAAAACCCGCTAAAAATGACAGAGAACGGTGTGTGAACGAAGAAAAAAGAGATTTCAAGGAAAAGCGGAGAAGGCGCGCCAGACAAAATAAGTTTTTGTTAGATTTTGGTGATTTTTGAGCGGAAAAACTGGAAAATTAGGTTTTGAAAGATGGAAAATGCGATTTTTCGCCTGAAAATACGTAAAAAATCAGCTAAATATGACTGAAAACGGTTGGGAACAAGTGAAAATGAGGTTTCAAGTAAAAGCGGAGAAGGCGCGCCAGATGGCCATCGATGGAGCCGTTTTTGCGATTTTTTCAGCGGAAAAAGTCGAAAATGGGGTTTCGAGGGTCAAAAAACGGGATTTTTCGTATGAAAATGGTTAAAAATCGGCTAAAAATAGCTGAAAACGGTCGGGAAAGAGTAAAAATGAGATTTCGAAAAAAGCGGCGAAGGCGCGCCAGAAAGAGCTGTTTTTGCGATTTTCATGATTTTTCGTACGGAAAAGGGAAAAAAGAAGTTTTGATTGAAGAAAAATGTGATTTTTCGCTTGAAAATAGTTGAAAATCAGCTAAAAATGACTGAAAACCGTTGGGAAAGATAAAAATGAGATTTCGAAGAAAAGCGGCAAAGACACGCCAGATTTTGGTGATTTTTTGGGCGGAAAACGAGGAAAATGAGATTTCGAACGCTGAAAAACTCAATTTATCGCTGGAAAATGGTATAAAATCAGCTGAAAATCGAGAAACCCCAGTTTATGGGATAAAAATGACCAAAAGACAAAAATCAACATTTTCGACTGAAATTCTTGAATTTCCCACTCCAAAACCACATTTTCTCACTCCAAAACCACCGATTTCACAACAAAAATCTGTCGAAATCGCGGTGTTTTTTTTCTTTTTTACACAACCGAAAACGGGTCGAAACGGCGGAAAATTGCTATGAGGAATACGAGAGAGAGAGACGAGAGAGACGAGTATTGTGGTGTTGTTTGTGTCTGTTTCTCTTTCAATTCCATCCACTTTCGGAACGGTCAGAATACATTGAAAATGGTGCGGAAAATAGTGAAGAAATCGGCGGAGACGACGGTCAGGTGACTTCTAAATGGGATAGGCGAGGAGAGATGACGTGCGGAGACCGCTGAATTATTGATCGGCGTGGTGGAAAACCTGGGGCAACAAGAAAAATCACAGAAAAATCGGAAAAAATCGGAAAACAATTTATTTACATTAAAAAACGGAAAAATCTTCAATTTTTGAGGAAAACAAAGTAAAAAAACGCTGAAAAATTCTATTTTTCAGCCAAAAACAATATTTTTCGCAAAAAAAATCAAGAAAAACTATCAAAAACCACAAAAATCGAAAAAAAATTCATTAAAAAAACAACTGAAAATAATCTTGTCCACGTGTACTACACGGATGTTGGGTTTCTCTTCCAAGACTGAAAATAGCTGAAAATTTATTATTTTCGGCGTAAAAAAATGTGAAAAGTGTAGAAAATCATAGTCTAAATCTGTAAAACACTGATTTTCTGAAATTTGATGGCTAAAAATTCAAAAAACCGGGTGTTCAAAATCGGTGGCCGTGGGGCAATGGATTTCTAGGCCAGCAGCTCAAAAAGAGGGTTTTGAAGAGTTTTTCTTGGAGGGGTGGGTCTGAAATTGAAAATTTTGAATTTTTCACAAATTTTCGAACATTTTGATATATAAAACTCCCGGATTTCATGGTTTTTTTTTCCAGTTTTTTCACATTTTTACAAAAAAAATTATTGATCTCCGATTTTTCGATACCGCTTCATTCAAGATCAAACAATTCGAGCCAGAGCTCAATAAAAAGTCTGACCACAGTTCTTTTTCGAGTTCTGCACCGTCTATTTGTCGAGAGCACACTCCGGGGGGCTCCACGTGCTTATGGTGCATCTGGTTCACCTCAGCTTTGACAATAATTTCTAATTTTATCAGTTTATTTGATCGAATTGTTAGGTTAGGTTCAACTGGTTTTTTTTCTATTCTATTACGTTGAAATGTAAACACAAAGTTGTTTAAATATAGTTTTCGTTTGAGATTTTCGAGATTTTCCAGGTTTTCTTGGATTTTTCTAAATCTTTTCAACAAAATTTTTATATATTCAGAATCCTTATGAAATTTTAAATCAGAATCCAAAAAGAAATTCAAAAATTTTCGAGTTTTACCCTCCTAAAGGGGTAACGCGCCACCTTATGCCAATGTCCGCGCTCACAGGGAGGGGAACAGCGGCGCGCTGCCTTGTTCCCCTCCCTGTGGTCGCGGACATTGGCATAATTTGGCGCTAGAGGCGTAAAACTCTATATTTTTCAAAATTTATTTTTTTAGTCTTGTTTAAAATTTCACAAGGATTCCGAATATCACATTTTCAACTCCTTAATCCCTCTGGTTCCCCTTGAAAAATTAAAAATTCTATTTTTCCTTCTCAGTCACAAAATTCCAAATGCTAAGACACAACACTTTGTGCTCTCTCCATCATTCCCCTTTGGTCGTTCTCTTGTTTTTTTGTGTTCTCTTTTTTTCTCTCCGTCTCTTCACTCTCTCCTGTTCTTGAGACCACAGTACAAACCTCCAATGCAGTTGTTTTTGTGATGTGTTATGAAATTTTTTTCCAACTTCCTTCTTCTAAGCAGTGTAAAACGCGTCAAAGTCACCCCAGCCAGAAAATTTTGGTATCATTGGAACCGTCTTAACGAGGGCTATCCGATGATATAAAAATAAATTCAAAAAATTATAATTTCGACTGAAAAAAGAGGCCCGAATCAAGTCCACTCCCTGCGTGTTGCAGTCCAATACTTTGGGCCTTTGTAAAACGCGCCAACAGCACCCCAGCCAGAAAATTTTGGTATCATTAGAACCGTCTTAAAAAGGGCTATTTGATGGTTGCAAAAGATTTTTGAAAAAACAGATTTTAACTAAAAAAAGTTGCGCATAAGTAAGTGCTTGCAGACCACTCGCTTTCAAACCTGCTGAAAACTCATTGAAAACGCGCCAACGTCACCCCATTCTTGATCAAATTTGGTATGATTCGAACCGTCTTGACAAGAACTATCATATTATCTAAAAATGATATAAAATTTCAAAGTCTGTCTGTGTGTCCGGGTGTCCAGATTCGGCATGGTCGGATTTAAGCCAGAAGACAAGCTTCTCTGTATGTCTATGTGTCTGTCTGTGAGTCCTGATGTCCCTAAATTCGATTTTCTGACCTCATGCGACTTTAATCTGTACCTGTACCTATCTTCTCTTCAAATTTTTCAAAAAAAATTGAACAATTTGACCAAAAACACGTGGAAACCATTCCCGCGTACCGATCACCGAAAAAAATTTTTAAACGAATTTTTGTCGTCTCTGAGAAGATCACATGATCAGTCGATTCAATGATCAATTATCTCTCGTCAGAAGAGAGGTCACTTATGATGGTTAATTGGTCAAATTAATTGGTAGTAAATAATGATGATGATGTTATGATGGTGGTGTTCGAGACTGAGGAAAACTGGTATTTCATTTTTTATGAGAAAATATCGAAAAATTTGTGATTTTACTTCCTTTCATTAGATTTTTGGACTGTTTAAGGTCCGAATTTCCAAAAAAATTTTGTGACATCAATTTCTGATTTTAGATGTTTGTCCTTATAACTGTACCCATCACCAGAGTGTTCCCTATTTCTATCAAGTTGAACTTTTCTGTTGTTGACACAGGTTGTCACATATTCTCTGACTATAATCGGTTTGTGTAGTTTGTAGTCCTCCTTTTCTATATATAATATGTTTTCTGGTGTTGTTTTCCTTGTGAATCAAACCTTGGCCTTCATTTTTGTAGTTGACAACTTTTTGATAAGAAGACTATGATTCAGAAATAGAAGAATATCTTTAAAAATCGTCAGAAACCACTAAAAACCATCTAAAAACTCAAAAAATCAAGTTTTCCTTGGAAAAGTGGTGGCCGAGTGGTTAAGGTAGACACATTGCCACTGCACTCCGAGGTACCAAGGTTCGACCCCACCTAGGCTCAAACTTTTTTTGCTGTTTGTTTTTGGACATCTGGACATTCGGACATGACTTAGGAACACACAGACAGACATTTTTCAAAATTATTAAGGTGTCTCGGTGTCTGCGCTCTCCTTCTTTTTGCTTAACTTCAAAAGGGCATACCTCAACAAGGGGCGGTGCTATCAAAAAGTTGTAAACTAAAAAAATGTGTAGAATTTTATGCAGATTAATTTTGTAGTTGACAACTTTTTAATAACGTTAATCGTTCTAGAGATATACGCGTCAGAAGAAAAAAAGAGAAAAATCGTGTTTTTTTCCGTTTTTTTTTCAAACAAATACCCATGGTAAAGTCCCCCCGATTCTTCATGATTCATGATTGCTCACACATTTTTGGTGTCTTAGAAGAAAAATGAACTGAATAGTTGAGCAGAACAGAGCAGGAAGACAGAGATTAGTCAAGTAGGGGCATAGCAAGTTTTTTGGTTTCTTTGTTTCTTGAGACTTGGCACGGTGCCAGGAACCAATTTTCCGAATTTTTCAAACTGTCGTGAGGTCTAGTGCATTGAATAGTAGGATAACTGTAAACTCAATCCTTTTTATGTTTAGAAAGAAAAATTAGAGTCACCTAAATCCCAAAACAGGAGCCCGGCTTCAAAAAGTGTAATGTTTTTTGAAGTAATTTTGAAAAATGTCTGTCTGTGTGTCCCAAACTCATGTCCGGATGTCCATATGTCCAAAAACAAAAAGCAAGAAAAGTTTGAACCCTGGTACCTCGGAGTGCAGTGGTAATGTGTCTACCTTAACCACTCGGCCACCACTTTTTCAACGAACACTCGATTTTTTTTTAGGTTTTAGGTGGTTTTTAGTTGTTTTGAGTGGTTTTCAATGTGAAAATGTGAAAATTTTCGACTGTTTCGCGAAAAAAATTCAAAAAAATTCGAAAAAATTGAGGAATTTAAATTTCCAGTTCTATACATATGTGTGTACTATGCTTCTTCTTCTATTACTTTTCGTATATTTCGTCTGCTTCTAGACGAGAAAAAAGAGAAAAAGTACAGTTTTTTCACGAGACCCGACGTCTTCTGACCAATTGAACTAACCTTCAAGAAAAAAAATAAATTCCTTATCATTATAGCTATTGACCCACTGGCGCCATTACTTTTTCGAAATTCCCCATCCCCCTTTTTTTAAGAAAAAGAAGGCAAAAAACGAGTGTGACTGCTGCCTATATCATGATGATATGATAAGATATAGTGTCCCCCCTGAGATGGGGGGCGTCTCCCCCCTTCTCCGTCATCTTATATATCATATCATTGATTCGGAGAAGACGTGACGATTTTCGTTGAAAAGCGAAGATTCTGCGTTTCTTTTGCGTTTTTGTTGTTTTGAGAGAAGATCAGATTTTGAACTTTTTGGTATTCTGAGCCGTGAAAAACGCGCCAACGTCACCCCAGCCAGAAAACTTTGATATAATTAGAACCGTCTTGACATGAGCTGTTTGCTGGTACTAAAATTAACCGTCTTTAGACATTCCTACGGGCGGAGACTCATAGTTTGAGGCTCTGATTAGACGCGCCAACGTCACCCCAGCCGGAAAATTTTGGTATTGTTAAAACCGTCTTAACAAGGGCTACTTCATGATACAAAAACAAATTTAAGAAATTCAGATCTTAACTTAGAAAGAAGGTCCGAAATAAGTCGTATCCCTTGTTTTTTCCAGTTCAATACTTTGAACCGATGTAAAACGCGCCAACGTCACCCCAGCCGGAAAAATTTTGGTATCATTAAAACCGTCTTGACAACAGCTAGTGGTCTAAGAAATCCATCAAAAAACTGAATTTTGGTTTAAAAGAAGAGAGATCTAAGCTTGTTCCAAGTCCCAAACTTTGAGCCGCTGTAAAACGCGTCTACGTCACCCCAGCCAGAACATTTTGGTATCATTAGAACCGTCTCGACAAGGGCTATAAAAGTATTGTTAAAGATTTTTAAAAATAACTCAATTTCAACAAGAAAGCGCTTTGAGACACTCCTCCTACTGCTGTTCTAGACTATCTTTGGTCTAACTTTTGGTATTTTAGGGTCACTTTGACTCCAGTTTCCCTAAATTTTCCCCTGTGACATTGATTCCATTTCTGATTTTAGATGTTTGTCCTCTTTGTTGTACATGTACTCACCATCATCAGAGTGTTCCCTATTTCTATAAAATTGAACTTTTTTGTTGTTGACACAGGTTGTCACACTACTCATATCACTCTCTGACTATAATCTTTTGTGTAGTTTGTATGTTCCCCTTCTCCCTTTTTCTATATAAAATGGGGGAATTTTGAGAAAAGTGCGGTCGTCTGTTTTTTGGTGTAATTTTTCTTTTTTTCAAATGTGCGTCGGTCAAAGTTTGAACTTCCTGAGAAGAACTGTTTCTGCGGACAATTTCCCTGGCTCCTTCTAAATACGTGGAAAACACTAAAAACTGTTTTTTTAAACCAGAAATAGCAGCATACTGTAAAAACCAACTTTACCAAAGTGAAAGTTTTAAAAAATTCTTTATGATCAAACTTCCCGGCGATCGCTCTCAGCGGGTTAAGCACTGAATCAAAAATTCTTTAAGTATGAAAATGAACTCGCCAAAACGCATACATTAAAATTTGAAAATATCATAAATGACCGCAATACGCATTTACTGTACCGCTCAAAAATTTATGAAGTTCTGCCCTTTCAGTTGAAAATGTCCAACTTTGAGAGTGTGTCATAGTAAAACTAATTGTCCCACAAAATAACTCTTTACAGGATCACACAGAACAAGAGTAGAGCTTTATTTTTGTACTTGACAAATTTTTTGTACGGACACTCCGTAGAGAGTTACATATTGACGAAGTAATTTCTCCTTCAAACCATCCAATTTCACTGCAAAATTGAGTGAATTTCAAGCTGTCCCCTTAAAATGACCATAACTCTCTAGGGAGTGTCCGTACAAAAAAATTGTCAACTACAAAACTAGAGTTCTACTCTTGGTCTGCCCAATCCCATAAAAAGTTATTTTGTAAGATAGTGATTTTTACCATGACACACTCTCAAAGTCGGGTATTTTCAATTGAATAAGGCAAAACTTAATATACTGTTGAGCGGTACTGTAACTTTCTGCAGCAATGATTTTTGGGAATTGTGCCAAATTTCTAATGAAGTGTTTCCCAGCAGTTTCCCAGTAAGCTAGAGACCCCTTGTTCACGTCACCAATCTTCTCTATCCCCTTTATCCTCGCACACCTGTGACCTCTGCTGTACCCGTTTCGTCATCCATCTATGTACATATCATATTCCCACGTTATTATAATTCTTATTGTTGTTTTATGCCCCTATCTCATCAGTTAGAAAGCCCCCCCCTCCTTCTTTTTTGTTTCTTCTGCTACCCGAGCCGCTCGTATTACCCCCATCTGTCTCTCCGTCTCTCTTTCTCATTCTCTCTCGCCTCTATTCCAACGACCACCAACGAACTACTTGGCACACTGCCAACCTGGTCTTTGTATCTTATCGCGTCGTTTTATTCTTATTCCTGCGTTTTCTTTTCTTTTTTGGGGGGAAAATTGCGATTTTGGAAGGTTTTGGTGTTTTTAATAGTGGGGAATGCGATTTTTGTGTGTAGAACGTCAAAAATTGCTCAAAAATGGTATTTCAGGGTAAAGCTAGCCTGAAAATTTGGCTTTTTCTAGTTAAATTCGAGCTGGAAGTTGAGAATTCCGAGTTTTCCAACATTTTGCGTTTCTGTGTAAAATCTGACTAATTTTTGCAGCCTGTGATCTAAAAATCTCCATACTTTTTGGTTTTCATGCTTAAACTATCCTAAATTGACCTAATCTTACTATTTTCCAAAATTTTTAAGTCAATTTTATCAATTTTTCTGAGTTTTTGACACTGAAATTGACCTAAAACGGTATTTTATCACTTTTTTATTAACTTTTCACCACTTTTCTTGTTTTTTTTGCTGCTCTAGTCATGTTTAGCCTTTTTCCTATACCTGAATCCTTTTTAAAAACTTTTTTAGTTCTGTGACTGGCTTTTTTTCAAGAAAAATAGTAGAATATAGGAATTTCCCTGTCTCCAATTGCGTTTTAATAGTTTTTTTCGCACTCCTGACCCCTTAAAACCTCTATTTCAAAAAACAAAAAAATTTTGACCTCATGTGGAATTGAACCCTGGTACCTCGGGGTGCAGTGGTAATGTGTCTACCTCAACCACTCGGCCAGAATCTGAAATTTTTGAAAAATCTTTTCCGTTTTTTTTCAATCATAAACCCATTTTCTTGCTATTTTGTAGTCTCACATGTCATTCACGTGCATTTCTTACTGATAACAGCACCATCATGTCCAAAATATAATTCAAATTGTACAGTGATAAGTGATCACATCATTTGAATAAACATACACAAATAAATAGAGATATACAGGTTCCATTTGCCCTTCTTATAAAGAAAAAGACCGGAAGGAATGGAAGGACAAGAGAAAGACAAATATTTTGCACTTCCCCTTCCCACACCTATTTTTAATCAAAAATGACGTGCCCGGTGCAAATTTTAGCCTAGAAAACAAGAAAAACGGCAAATTTTGACCCTATAGATTGTTTTTTGTAGCCAAGAGCCGAAAATAGCCGAAAAAGCCAAAAATATTATGATTGGAAAAAAAAACGGAAAAAATGAAGATTTTTCAAAAAATTCAGTTCTAGCCGAGTGGTTGAGGTAGATACTAACCACTGCACCCCGAGGTACCAGGGTTCGATTCCACATGGGGTCAAAAGTTTTTTTGCTTTTTTGAAATATAGGTTTGAAGGGGTCAGGAGTTCAAAAAACACTATTAAAATTCAATTGGAGCCAGCGAAATCCTCTTTTCTAACATTTTTCTTCAAAAAATCTAAATTTTTCACTTTGAACTACTGTTTTTTGTTCAAATTGTGCCTTTTGTGGCTTGTCTAGCCTACAGTATCCTCGTCTACCTTCAAAAGTTCATACATATATTTTTTGTGATCCCGTCAGACCTCTAAGTGGACACAGCTATTTGTCATCATCCCCCCCCCCTTTTCCAATGGACACAATGTTTTGTGATCTACGCGTATTTCTTTTTGTTTTTGTGCATGTGCCCCTTTCGCACACTTTATTTATATATTCACACTTGTTCAATACTCAAATAATCGTTCTCTGAGTCATTTTTTTTTTCAATTTTTCCATTTTTATGATGAAAAATGGTTTCGTAGGGAGAGCAGAGAGCAAACGACGCATTTTCAGTGATAAGGGGAGACATTATTTTAGAGTTTTTCGAATGATAGATTGGGAGAAATTTTTTGTAGAAATTAGTATGTGGAGGTTGGTTTTTGTAGTTTTTGGGGAGTTTGGAAAAATTTTGAAAAAAAAGGTTTTTGGATTTTTTGGATTTTTTGTTTTTGCCTGAAAATGTGTTTTTGTACCGAAATTTTGCTGAAAAACTGGTTCTTCGTATTTTCCAGTGATTTTCGTATATAATCATGCAAAAATTATAACAATTTAGTACAAAAAATACAAAAAAATCTGTTTCCAAAAAAAACTTTTTTGAAAGTTTTATTTTTTAAAGCTACCCAAAGGTTCAGATTTTTTGCATTGTTTATCCAAATTATATTCATTTAGTAGATCAAACCTAGACCTTCATTTTTGTAATTGACAATTTTTTGATAAAATCGGGCTACAATAAGTTACAGCTTCTAGAAGTTAGACACATTTGCCCTCACCTTTGCAAAGGGCTTCCCTCGTCTCCTATTTCAATGACTCATAACTTTTTAGGGAAGTGTCGAACAAAAATGATGTCAACTGCAAAAATGGAGCTCTAGACTTGCTCTATACAACCATAGCAATTTCAATATAGTGGCGTGATCGGAGGATACCGTACCACGTCTTTGAAGTTCTCCGGTTTTTCCATGTCCATGATGTTTCGGTTCTAAAAAATTCCTCAAATTTCTTTTTCATATGTGGGCTCCACGCAAACTGCTTTCAATTTCAACACCCCAAGAAAACTTATGTGCAAATAGAAACATTTCTTCCCTCCATTCAATTGAAATGATCAATTTCAATCGAATTCGAAAAATAAATAAACGTTTTTCTCCCGCTCGGGCTCCCGCTCCCGTGTGAGCCCATACCATACCACCCACACATTTTGCTCCTTCCGTTCATACCTCCTCTTGGCTCCGCCCCCTTTTAGACCGTTCCGGTCTAAAAGTGGGCGGAGCCTGTAAGAGGTTCGAATGAAATAGAAAAGCAGGAAATATCGTCTGGTGGTGCCATTTTTTGTGGGGGGAAGCAGAAATAGTTCTTTGATTTTTTTATCAGTGATTTTTTTTCGTCGAGGTAATAATAGATAAGAATTGGCGGTTTTCGGTTCTTCATGTGACAATATTACAGTTGATATTTTGCTATTTTCGAAGCGAAAAAATTGAAAAAAAAAGTTTTATGAAATTTCTTTCCACTTTTTTCAGGATCTCAAAATGTTGTTTTTCGTTCCTTTTTTATTGCTTAAAATAGTCATTTTTACCGTTAAAATTTCTGAAAATCAGTACTTTTTTTTTGGGATTCTAGGCCCCGCTTTTGAAAAATATTTGAAAAAACTCGGTCACCACTGGTTTGAATCGTTTTTTTTTTGTTGGTTTTTACTGTTTTTTTGTGGTTTTAGACGTGATTTTTTGTGAAAAAACGTGATTTTCTAGTTCAGAAAACCGTAAAATTGCATTTTTCCTTCCAAAATTCACATTTTAGCTGAAAAATCTTGAAAATACTCGAAAAATTAATTTTTCGCCAACCACTAGTTTAGGGTCGTTTTTTGCCGTTTTTGAACAATTTCTTGATGTTTTAAACGTGATTTTTAATGAAAAACGTGATTTTTTAGTCTAGAACACTGTCAATTCTTGAAAAACCACTTTTTTCGATGAAAAATCTAGAAAAACCCGAAAAACTAAGAAAAACTCATTTTTCTTCATTTTTCATGATTCTTGTCTCATTTTTCTCAGAATTTTTTAATTTTTCCGTCATTTTTTGTCATTTTGCGTGTTTTCATCCGTTTTTCTTCCCATTTCCCCCTTTAAATCCACAAAATCTGAAATTTTCAGCCACTCTCTCTCTCTCTTCCCTTCTCACCAACTCAAGAGATGGCCGCTTTGGCGATTTCCCAATGCGTTAGCCACGTGGCACGCCCTGTTTCACCAATGACACAATCGAATTCCAGTGGAAGTCGACAGCAATTGGTAAGAATATTTGTGTGGAAAATTTTTTTTTGAAAATTTTTTTTCGACCAAAAATCTATTTCTCAACCTAGTTTGCACTCTGAATGTCATTCTTACTCGATTTTTTCCGTTCAAAACTGCAAATTTCACCTCGAAAACCATTATTTTTCATCGAAAACCAATCATTTTTCCTTGACAAACCGAGATAGTGTGTCTAACTAGGAGACACCAGACACACACCGAAAAGTACAAAAAAGTGGGTTTTCCGAGCGGAAAAACATGATTTTGATGGGTTTTTTACGAGGAAATCGAATTTTTTGGTCTAGAGCCATATATTTGAGAAGAAAACTTGAAAAAAAAGAAAATTCGGGAATTTTCAGCCCATCCGATCCGCTCTAATCCTCCGCAAAAGCACAAGATGGCAGTGGGAAAAGGAGCAAAGTGGAATGACAGATGCCGAATTGAAAAAGTGAGTTTTGATGCGATAATAACAACAAAAAAATTGAAAAAAAAATTTTTGGAATTTTTTTTTTGAAAATTGCAATTTGTCTGAAATTTTTTGTGCAAAACGTTTGAATAATTGAACATGAAAAAAACATCTAGGATCTCCATGGAATTTCCAAAATATTGAGCCCCATATTGACCTATTTTGGAGAATTTCGAAAATTCGAAGGGGGCCTACAGGCCTAACTGGGCCTGAACGACCTTAATGGAAATAGGTCAATATGGGGCTCAAAATATTGGAAATCTTGTGGTAAATTTGAAAAACACAATGATTTATCATGAAAACTCGATTTTCCAGGTTCTTGCCACTTTTCTGGTTTTTGAAGTTTTACGATTTTTAAAAATTTCTTTAAATTTTGAGAATTACACAAAGCAATTGTCATATTATGCTTTCTTATCAAATTTCCAAAATTTTGAGCCCCATATTGACCTATTTTGGAGCATTTTAACATTTCAAGGGGGCCTACAGACCTAACAGGGCCTATCCGACCTCAACGAAAATAGGTCAATATGGGGCTCGAAATTTTGCAAATTATGTGTAGAGTCTGAAAAATTTAGACATTTCTTCTAAAAACTAGATTTTCCAGGTTTTTATCATTTTCCTGGTTTTTAAAATTTTCGATTTTTCAAAATTTTCATAATTTCTAAAAATCTTAAGAATAACACAAAACAATTGTTGTATCAAGCGTTTTCATAAAACTTCCAAAATTTTGAGCCCCATATCGACCTTCTTAAGACCATTTTGGCATTTCAAGGGGCCTACAGGCCTAACAAGGCCTAGGCGACCTAAATGGAAATCGGCCAATATGGGTTTCAAAACTTTAGAAATTTCATGGAAAATCTGAAAAACGCAATGATTTCTCCTGAAAACTCGATTTTTCAAGGTTTTGTCATTGTTCTCATTTTCGAAAATTTACGATTTCTCAAAATTTCTCAAAACCTCAAGATTCCCACAAAATAATTGGCATTTTCCCGCTATTCCATAAAATTTCGAAAGATTTGAGTCCCATATCGACCTACTTTGAACCATTTCGAAATTTCGAGGGGCCTGCAGGCCTAACAGGGCCTATCCGACTTTAATGGAAACAGGTCGATATGGGGCTCAAAACTTTGGAAATTTTGTGAAAAATCTGAAAAACATAATGATTTCTCATGCAAACGCTATTTTTCAGATTTTTGTCATTTTTCAGATTTTTCTGATTTTCGAAATTTTACGATTTTTCTAAATTTTTCAAAATTTCTCAAAATCTTAAGATTCACACCGATTAATTGCCGGATTTAGCTTTTCCATAGAGTTTCCAAAATTTTGAGCCCCATATTGACCTATTTTGGGCTGTTTTAACTTTTTGAGGGGCCTGCAGGCCTAACTGGGCCTAACCGACTTTAATGGAAACAAGTCGATATGGGTGTCAAATCTCCGCAAATTTCACAAAGAATTCAAAAATATCAATAAAAATCTTCCAGACACCTCCAACAAAAGGGCACGAACGTGGCAGAGCTCTTGGAAAACGAGAAAAAACAAGTGCAAGCCGTGCAACAGATTGTAAACGAGCTCAGCAAAGCAGGGATCTCAGCCAGAGTGGTCACTCGACAACAACTCGTACAGTACCTCCCGGACACCGATTTAGTGATCTCAGCCGGTGGAGACGGGACCTTTTTGGCCGCCGCCTCGGCAGTCACTGACCAAACTCCGATAATTGGAATCAATACGGACCCCATCGGTTCTGAAGGACATTTGTGTGTCGGGGGCAAGACTCCGCCCAGAAATCTTATCGAACGTCTGGTATCAGGGAATTTGAATTGGGTACAGAGAAGTCGCATCCGGGTTACGGTATCCGAGAAGAACAGTCTGTTTTCCATGAAAAAAACGGCTAAGAAAGTGACAAATTTGGCGTTAAACGAGGTGTTTATTGGGGAGGATGAGGCTGCTAAGGTCTCCACGTACAATATATCGATTGATGATTCGCAGACGGTCAAACAGAAGTCATCTGGATTAATTGTCTCCACGGGGACAGGATCGACTAGTTGGTATCTTGGAATGAATCGAATTGATGAGAATGCGACGACTTCTGTGCTTGAAGCACTCCAATCACTTGGAATCAATGTGCCGATTACTCGGAACTTGGTGGAGAAAGTTGTGACCACTGTCAATGAGAAAATTCCGTTTGAGCCGGATCATCCGAGTGAGTCTTGCTAGTGAAAAACCATTACAAAATTTGAAATCCTTGAAAAATTTGGCGAGTTTTGACACCCATATCGACCTATTACCATTAAAGTCATTTAGGCCCTGTTAGGCCTGTAGGCCCCGTCAAAATGTAAAAATGCTCCAAAGTAGGTTGATATGGGGCTCAAAATTTTGGGAATTTTCTGAAGAATTCAAAAATTCATGGTAAAAAAGCGAAAAACCTAGAATTTTTAGGTTTTCCAAAATTTGAGAAAAAACCTTTAAGGTTTCAGACACCAAAAACCTTGAAATCAAGTTTTCATTCAAAATCGTTATCATTTCTGAGTTTTTTACGAAATTCGCTGAATTTTGAGCCCCATATCGACCTACTTCCGATGAGTTTGAAATTTTTCGAGCCTAACCAGGGCCTGACAGGCCTAACAGGGCCTAACCGACCAAATTCAATATAGGTCGATATGGGGCTCAAAATTTCAGAAATTTCATAGAGAATATGGATATTTATATGAATTTATCTAGAAGCGCGGTGTTTAAACGCCTAATTATTGAAAATTCGATTTCGGATAACCTAAAAATCTCAAAACTAAAATTTCTGGATCAACAGCTTGAAATAAGTTAAATTTTCAAAATTTCCATAAAATTTGCAAACTTTTGAGCTCCATATTGACCTATTTCCGATGATTTTGAAATTTTCGGACCAAAACAGGTCCTGACGGGCCTAACAGGACCTAACCGACCAAACTCAACATAGGTCGATATGGGGCTCAAAATTTCGGAAATTTCACGGAGAATCTGAATTTCATTCATTTTCAACCTAATGTTCATTTTCCAGGCTTCGCCTTCTCGATCCGTGAACCAATCTTCAACGCCACCTACAAACGGACGGCCACCCGCGGATTCGCTCGAAAAATCCGCCTAGAATCCAGATGTACAAACGGATACCTTGTGTTGGATGGATCCACGAAAATTCCGTTCCCACGTGGATCCGTTGCCACAATTGAGATCAATTCGAATGATGCACTCAAGACGGTTATTGTGTGATGTCATAGCTACAGTACCCAAAACCTACAGTAATCTGTGATACTATGTTCACTTTATTCTTCTGAAAATGTATGGGCCAAATATTTTACCAAGGACGGGTTCTTTGTGTTGTATTAATGTGATTTTTTTTTGGGGAACTTTCGAAAAATTCCTTTTTTTCTGTACAGAAATGAATTTGATGCTTAAGAAATGAATTTTCTATTTGAAATAGTGTAATTATTTGTGTGAAACAAGAAAAACCGATTAAAACGGAGTAATTCGAGATTGGTGGCCTAGAATTCCAAAACTAGGACACCAAATCTGAAAACTAATAAAATCTTCGAAATCTCCTTACAATTCTCCAGATTTTGAGCTCCTTATTAAACTATTTGGAGCATTTTGAAACTTGGTGGTCTAGAAATTCGAAATTTTGGATTTCTAGGCCACGGGCTAAAATTAGTGGATTTCGACTGGTTTTGGTGGGTTTTTTGGTTTTTTGAGTGTTTTTCGGTTTTAAGAGTTCTGAAAAATTGTAAACGGAAAGATTGTAAAAGTTTTGGATTTCCTGATCGAACACGAGAAGAATAGGCCTAGTCGGTATCAAGTCTTACAAGGGAACCTCTTAAGTGGTCCTTAACGCCAAGAAAAACAGGTCGAGATTTCAGCCACTTACAGGTCACGTAAGCAACTTTTGAAAGTTGATTTATAGGTTTCAAAACATGCTCTTTCCACCTGTATAGGTCGTTTTTCTTGGCGTTAAGGACCACTTAAAAGGTTAAAAGGTTGTCTTGTTAATTGAAAAAAAAGTCTTCATCCGCTTCAAAGTGTTAGTTTCGTGTCATCAACGCAACATTTCCTTTATCCGCAAACCCTTTTCCAATTTTTTCCAAGTTTTACTTTAAGCTTCGCTTCAAACGTCTTACGCGTCGTTAAGATGCATCACTGATAACAGGAAAGTGTTTCTCGAAGACATCACGTGTTTGCGTTGTTATCAGTAAATTCCTTTTTTCATATTATTACCAAACATTAAGCTACTTTCCCAGAAACAAATTACATCCTCTATTAAAGTGATGCCTCTTCTGACGTATGAAAGGCAACCAAAAGTTTGTATAAAAGATCGATGATAAGAAGAAGAAGGAGTTACTCGCAGAATCTTTTCAGTCAATCATATTCTATTCTGTTACCCCTCCCCCTTCCAAACTAATATTCATCAAAGGAACACATATCAGAAACGGAAAACAACAAAATTAATTAATTATACCATTTCAGATTAAAACGATAGTTCTCCTAATAAACTGAATATAATTTAGGTTCCCCGGCCGCATGCCTTCCTCATCAGAACAACACTGTCTTATACGCGTATTCAACTGATATCGACTGTGAAACATATTGGTACGGGGCCGATGATATGCTCCAGTACGCTTATAACTATGGAACAATGGCAAATGTTAGATTTGATACGAAACAGGAAGAGGAGATTCAGTATCACTCGGACAAAAAGTATGTTTGGCTTCTGTTTTCCTTGCTTTATTAGACCTTACGTCTCAGAAGTTTGAATGCATCTCTATATTCCCATCAACCTGATCCATATCTTGGATATGGAGATGGTACTACCGGAAGCAACCTGTACAAGGTTTTGAAGGTTTGTACTATTTCCCTTCATCTCTTATTTTGAAGACATTCCAGAAGTTTCTCAATAATGGGAGGGTTTCGATATGCGGAGCTCAAGTGTATATAGCTGTAAAACGGTATCCCGACGAGTCTGATGTATCTGACATCATTTCCCAACTACGAGCCAATCATGTGATGGTGTACATCGCTGTGGACAGCATCCAATCAGGTGGTTCCAATTCTGATTCACTTTGCGAAATGGCATATCAAACCAATGGATACTGTGCTTTTGCCACCGGCTGGGATCTTACTAATGTGAGTTATTTCAGAAAAAGTGGAAATTGAATGAAAAAGTTCACCGTGACAGTTATTTATGTGGAAACATATCATAGTCACTGTAGTAGACAGTCTGAAAACTGAAGTCTTCTTTTTATTTCAGATTCCTATATTTCATACAATTCCCGTTTTCCCGGCTTAAAATGAGCCTTCGTGGAATAGTTTTCCCACACGAGTTCTTTCCATCTACAGTACCGCTCAAAAGTATATTAACTTTTTGTTTTTTGATCATAACTTATCTCAAATAGGTCCGATTGAGCTGAAACTTTGGGAAAACATTTATTGTAGAGTTTTCAATATATTTACACAAAATTTGAAGAACCAGACTATGTCTTACGGAAAACTATCATAAACACTGTTTCTACAACCTGTTTTCGATACACTGATCATTTAAACAAAAATATGCAATTTTTTCGCATTTTTGAGATTTTCGAAAATTGTGCAAAAAACTTTTACACAGGGGTGCGAGACGTAAGGTCCGCAACGAAAAGTTTTGAATTTACCGACCGAGTCGCAATGCGTGTGCGTCGCGTTTTTCAGTGAAAGATACGACAAACACACGCTAAATTTGAACTTGGCACTCAGCCAAGTCTGTTTTTGGCACCGTGCCAACAGCCGAGCGACGGAGCGCATTTAAGCCACCTAGCGTCGCGCACC
This sequence comes from Caenorhabditis latens, assembly GCA_002259235.3. Taxonomy (NCBI): domain Eukaryota; kingdom Metazoa; phylum Nematoda; class Chromadorea; order Rhabditida; family Rhabditidae; genus Caenorhabditis; species Caenorhabditis latens. The sequence goes on from CM056095.1 coordinate 16,571,812, forward strand.
CCTGTGCTTTTAGAACATGATTTTTTACCCAAATTTTGTGTAAATATATTAAAAACTCTACAATAAATGTTTTCCCAAAGTTTCAGCTCAATCGGACCTATTTGAGATAAGTTATGATCAAAAAACAAAAAGTTAATATACTTTTGAGCGGTACTGTATCTGAAATGTAGGAATCTGACATAAAATATGACTTTAATTCTCCTTTCATTCCATCTCGATGATTACATTTCTACACAAAAGATATAACATTCTTGGGTCGCCACTGACTATCTTTTTATGAAAAGTTTAAAGGCTTTTTCCTGGATGATTGGAACACTGTACGAGCCTTATCAATTCATTGCTCAAAACTTCCTGGTTTCTGGATCGGGCCGAATCGAAATACCGGCATTCACAACTCCAATTCCAGTGGGTTATAATGATTATGCGCGATTTGCAATAACTGTTCAAAACCACAGTAAGGATCCTTTCCAAGTTGAAATAGACCACTCATAATGTTTGCAGCGCTCGACAATTCATTTGTTTCATTGAATTATACATTTGAGAGTACTGATGGACACATTGTTTACAAATTTCCGGGTGGCGCAACAAATCCTCTCTATGGAACTGCACAATCAGATGATCTTGATTGCAACGGATCCCTCTCTTACAAATGGACAATTGACTATCATTATAATGCAGATGTTCCACAAGTTATTGAATGCAGAATGTACAGTGCTTAGTGAGTTTTCTTAAAACTTCAACAATTACATAAATCTAATTTTTCAGCTATCACGACTTCGTACCACTGCCAGAGTTCGGATGATTGATTCGATGTGTTGTGGTATTTCTATATTTCAATGAATATTCTGATTACAAATGTTGAATTTTTATCTACGGTAATAATCTTTACAATTCAAGCCTTTCTAGGCCCTGCCGCTCTTAATTTTCAAAAATTATCCAACACAAAACAATATTTGGCTCTAAATTTAAGAAATTTCATAGAGAACTTGCATATGTCAAAAATTAATACCCCAGAAAGGGCCTAAAGAGCCTAAAACTATCTAAAACACGAAATTCATCCCAAATAATTAATTTTTTTAATCCATATTTTTCACTTTCACAAATAAACGAGTATTTTGATTTCTCAATTTCCAATAATTATTCTGATTATCACTTTCTTGTCGAAGACGAAGATACTTGAGGGATTGAAGAATTTAAATTGAAATATTTGGAATATTCATAAAAATTTCCGGAGTTTTGAGCTCCATTTTGACTCATTTTCACCTCTCTCTGAGTCAGTTTTTGCAGTCATGCTTCTTTTTCGGTTTCACATGATGTTGGGTGTCGTCTCCATTCAAAACTGTCAAACAAATATTTCTTCTCTTTCAATATACTCTCTTCTCAATTCATATTTTCTTCGTCTTTTATTTGCGTTTTCCATTTCAAAAACCGTTGTGAAAAAGTTCAGATGATCATTCCAAATATTCATCTATTCAAATGTCATGACCATCAAATTTCGAAAATTGGTCACTTATTTCCCGTCCGTGGGAACGCAAAGATACCTTTAAAAGAAGAGCGATTCCCAAGTTCAGAAAAAAAAGACGATGAGCTCTGTAATCAGCTCCGGGACTGGGAAAATGTCTAATTAACTTCTTCTTCTTCTCCTTCTCTTTTTGCACTTTATGAAAGTGTTTGTTATCAGAAAATAAATTCATTCAAGTTTTGAATCCTGCCTTCTCCGTTTCCAGGACTCTTCATTTTTCAGATTCAGAAGAAATTCGAAAAGTCAAAGTGGATAATGAGAGGTGAGGAATATTTATTGAAAAGAGCGAGGAGGATTCTCAATTTGGAATTTTCAGATTAAAAATCCAATGAACAGAGGCTCTAAGCAGCCCATATAAATCCACTTAACATAAAACCAAGCGAACCAACCTTACTCGATCTTCTTCCAGCTCAAAACTTCCTTCTCATCTTCTGCATGGCCTCCTCCATTTCTTATCCAGTTTTTGGAAAACGTTGTCGCTGTAATACGACACCGAAACCCTATACTAACAGTGAGTTTGAACATCTTTGTGTGGAAATGCACCGATTAAATCTTCTCTTTCATTTCACGTAGACTCCATCCCCATCTCAAAATCTACAGTAGTACGTGATCTGGATCTATTAACTGAATCATATCTCATATTAGACTTGCACATCTCCAAAATATATTTAAAAAAAACCTCTGAGAACACTCACTAGAAAAGTTCTTTAACGGTGCAACATCCCATATTCTCATTACCTCGACCGTCTCAAAATTAAATTAAACTCTAATCAGCATAGGAATCAACTTACTCGATCTTCTTCCAGCTCAAAATTTCCTTCTCATCATCGGCATCTCCATTTCTTATCCTGATTTTGGAAGACGTTGCCGATGTGTTTCGACACCGAAACCGACATCAAAACCCTCCACTCACAGTGAGTTTGAACATCTTTGAGTGGAAATGCACCGATTACGGTACGTCTTGAATCTTTCTTTCCTCATATTGATCTTTGAATTCAATGGTTTTTGGAAGAGAGGGGGTGACAGAATATGAGGAGCAAACAAACATTTGGGAAAAAGAAAATGTTGCGTAGATGACATAAAGCTAACACTTTGAACCTGATAAATACATTTTTAGCTGCGTGAAAAATTAACTGAAAAAAAATTAACTGAAAAATTAGTTTTCTCGACTTGAAGGAAAACAAATTTCTCAATTCCGAAGGAATTGATCATTTACGTCGTTTCGATAGTTGTTTTTTCATTTCCGATAGTCAAATTACACTGTGTTTTTTCAAGTTATGATATTTCGATTATCATTTTTCGTCATTAATCGCGTGACGAAAAATGACTAACTAATGATTAGGAACTCTAGTCTCTTCTATCACCCATCTCTCTTCGAATATTTGTATTCAATACAGGAACACATATCAGAAGCGGGGAAGGGGGGAGCAAAATTAAATAATTATTTCATTTCAGATTTAATAATAAAAAAGTTTTCCTCATAAAATGAAATTAATTCAGGTTCCCCGACAGCATGCGTTCCTTATCACAACAACACATTTCTCTACGCGTATTCAACTGACATTGACGCTGCAGCATATTGGGCTGGTGTCCATAATGTGGTCCAATATGCTTATTTATATACAACAACGGCAAATGTTCGATTTGATACAATAGAGGAAGAGGAGATTGCGTATCACTCGGATACTGAGTATATTTTGTTTCTGTTTTTGCTGTTTTATCAACCCTTTTTATTTCAGAAGTGCGAATGCTTCTCTATGGACTCATCCACCGATTCCATCACTTGGATATGGAAACAATACTACTGGAAGTAACTTGTACAATGTGTTGAAGGTTTGTACTATTTCATCTCATATTTTATTTTAAAAGTTTATCTTCAGAAGTTTCTCAATAATGGGAGGGTTTCAATATGTGGGGCCCAAGTGTATATAGCTGTGAAACGGTATCCCGACGAGTCTGATGTATCTGACATCATTTCCCAACTTCGAGCCAATCATGTGATGGTGCACATTGCTGTGGACAGTATTCCATCAGGCGGTTCCAATTCTGCGACACTATATGAAATGTCATATCAAACAAATGGATACTGTGTTTTCGCGACCAGCAGTGATCTTCGATATGTGAGCTCTTCTAGAAAAAGTGGAATTTAAAATTTTTTCAAATTGACTGTGAAATTATTGTAGAAACAAATCATAGTCCTTGTTGTAGACGTTCAAATCGTTCATCTCATGTTTCGAACGTTTCTATACAAGTGTTTCAACAAATTTCGCTAGTTGAAACGCTAAAGAGGCAGGAAATTAAGGGAAGAAAAATATACAGCTTTAAAAATGAGGACGATGAAATTGAAAAAGAAACGAAGTAATAGAAACATCTTGACAAGAAATCAGCGTGTGCATTAGAGCGCGTTTCCTCAACTGGTCCCCGACTGGTGCCCCGTCGTATTTCTATTGGGCAAGCTGTGCCCACCTCCACCATGTCTTCCCTCTTATGTATTCTTAGTGGACGTTTGGCCATGTGGTCATTTTTTCCCACCCTTGCCCAAAAATACTTTAAAAAAGTACACAAAAGATATAACAAAAAATTATTGTGGGGAATCATCACTGCTTCATCTTCTTACCTAACTATTTTCAGCTTGTTTTCTTCATGACCGTTCAACTTGGCTTTCCTTACCAATTCATTGCTCAAAATTTTGTGGTTTCCGGATCCGGTCGAATCGAAATACCGGCATTCAAAACTCCTTTACCACAGGGTTATGGAGAAGATTGTTTATATGGAATAACTGTTCAAAACCACAGTAAGAATAATTAAGGATAATTTTCCAAATTAAACTAGATCACTCAAAATATTTGCAGCACTCGACAATTCATTCGTTTCAGTGAACTTTACAATTGAGAGTACCGATGGATCTTTTGTTTTTAGATTTTCCGGGCCAAATAAAAACACTTCCGGTGCCAATCTTCTCCATGGAACAGCACAATCATATGGGGTGTATTTGAACGGATCCCTCTCATACAAATGGACAATTGACTATCAATATAACACTGATGCATCACAAATCATACAATTAAGAATGTACAGTAAACAGTGAGTTTTCTCAAAAATTTTAACTGTTGTACAAATCTAATATTTCAGGTATCACGACTTCCTTCCACTCCCACCTTTCTGATGATCGATTTCATGTTCTGTGATATTTTTATATTTCAATGAATATTCTGATTACAAATGTTGAATTTTTATCTACAGTAATAATCTTTACTATTCAAGCCTTTCTAGGCCCTGCCGCCCTTAATTTTCAAAAATTATCCAATACAAAGCAATATTTGGCTCTAATTTCAAAAATTTCATAGAGAACTTGCATAAGTCAAAAATTAATACCCCAGAAAGAGCCTAAAGAGCCTAAAACTATCTGAAACACGAAATTCATCCCAAATAATTCATTTTAATCCATATTTCTCACTTTCACAAACAAACGAGTATATCGATTTCTCAATTTCCAATAATTATTCTGATTATCACTTTCTTGTCGAAGACGAAGATTTCATCGATGACATCGTCGACGAGGACGGCGCTTCTGAAGCAGAAGACGTCACGTGCACATTGATGACCTCATCGTGTCTTCCGATGTCTTCTTCTTCTTCTCCACAACGACTGAATGCGTAGATCACAATTCCACAGCACGAGAAGACGCAGAAGAGAAACGTCAAACAGGAGAGCCAACCGGGGGGCGATTTTGGCGTCTTTATTTCTGGGAGCGATTTGAGGTCGGAGGCCTAGAAATGCAAAAGCTGAAATTTTTGGCCACTAATTCTTAAAGTTTTCAAAAAGATGGATAGTCTATAATTGTTATTCAGGTCGTGAATTACTCGCGTGGCTTAGAAATATTGAATATTGTAAGCACTGATCCCATGATTTCAAAACTCAAACAGTAGCTTTCTAGACTAGTTTTCTCATTTTCACCACTCTCGGAGTCAGTTCTGGCAGTCATACATCTTCTTCGGTTTCACATGATGTTGGGTGTCTTCTCCATACAAAACTGTCAAACAAATATTTCTTCTCTTTCAATAAACTTTTCTCAATTCATCCTTTCTTCGTCTTTTATTTGCACTTTTCCATTTCAAAAATCTGTGGGAAGAAGTTCAGATGATCATTCCAATTATTCTTCTATTCAAATGTCATGACCATCAAATTTCGAAAATTGGTCACTTATTTCCCGTCCGTGGGAACCGGAATACCTTTAAAAGAAGAGTGATTTCCGGGTTCAGAACGAAAACGGTGAGCTCTGTAATCAGCTCCGGGACTGTGAGAATGTCTGGTTAACTTCTTCTTCTCCTTCTCTTTTTGCACTTTATGAAAGTGTTTGTTATCAGAAAATAAATTCATTCAAGTTTTGAATCCTGCCTTCTCCGTTACAAGGACTCTTCATTTTTCAGATTCAGAAGGAGTTCGAATAGTCGAAGTGAATAATGAGAGGTGAGAAATACTTATTAAGAAGAGCAAGAAGGATCAATCTTCCCGGAACAAGCCAGGTTTTGGAATCTAGCATATACCGGGATAGGGATTGAATTCAAGCAGTTCTGAGACAAAAATAAGATTAGAAAATCATTGAACACAGGCTCTGCGCAGCCCATAGAAATCCACTTACCCCAAAACCAAGTCTTACTCAATTTTCGTTCAGCTCAAACCTTCCTTCTCATCTTCTGCCTGGCCTTCTCTATTTCTTATCCTGTTTTTGGAAGACGTTGTCGCTGTACTACGACCCAGAAACCCTATACTAACAGTGAGTTTGAACATCTTTGAGTGGAAATGCACTAATTACGGTACAACTTGAATCTTTCATACCTCATTTGGATTTTTGAATTCAATGGTTTTTGAAAGGAAGGAAGGGTAATAAAATAGAATATATATTACTGATACAAAAATCACCCTGAATCCCTTGAATCTTCTATTGTCCCCAACGCTGGAAAACATGGCACTATCATCCCAGTTTTTAAAAAGGGAAAAACCTTTTCCCCCACAAAACTATCGTCCCATTTCGCTCTCCAATCTATTCGCTTATATTTTTGAAAGAATTCTCTGTCAACAAATATGAACCACACATTATTCTGATCAAAAAGCAATCAAACTTTGGTCTACCAAACTCATTTATCTCCTGGTTTGAAGCTTTTCTCAAAGATCGCACTTTCTCTGTAATGGTTGATGATACCTTGGCAAAGAAATTTCCCCCTATTCCCTCGGGTGTTCCACAAGGAACTGTATCAGGTCCTCTACTATTCCTTAAAAACATAACATAAAACAATCTACTAAACATTCATTTTGCCGCTTTTGATGATGATATCAAACTTTATTCTCACGACCATGTTCCCCTCCATTAAACACAGACTCTAAGCAGCCCATAGGAATCCATTTACCCTAAAACTAAGAGAACCCACCTTACTCGATCTTCTTCCAGCTCAAACCTTCCTTCTCATCATCGGCATCTCCATTTCTTATCCTGAGTTTGGAAGACGTTGCCGATGTGTTACGACGCCAAAACCGACGTCGAAACCGACGCCGAAACCAACGCCGAAACCGACACCGAAACCGACGCCGAAACCAACGCCGAAACCGACACCGAAACCGACGCCGAAACCAACGCCGAAACCGACACCGAAACCGACGCCGAAACCAACGCCGAAACCGACACCGATGCCCTCTATTTACAGTGAGTTAAAACATCTTTGAGTGGAAATACACCGATTTCGGTACATCTTGAAGGAGACGAAGCTGAAACTACTTTGTTTTCAAGCTCAAGAAGAAGACTACTCTATTCCATCACTCCCTCCCTTCCAAACTTTAAAAAATAAGAAAAAACTTCAGCTCCACCCCCCGCATGTCGTCCTCGTCAGAACACCACAGTCTTATTCGCGTATTCAACTGATATCGACTATAAAATATATTATAGAGCTTCTATGATCTATTCCTTATATAAGTATAAAACAATAGCAAGAGTTCGATTCGATACAAAAAAGGAAGAGGAGATTGAGTATCACTCGTACGCAAAGTATGTTTAATTTCTTCTTAAATTAAGTTTTGTTTTTATTGCTTTTCAATCCTTTTGATTCAGAAGTTTCAATGCTTCTCTATATTCTCATCCACCGAATCCATCACTTGGGTATGGAAACAAAACAACTGGAAGCAATTTATACAATGTTTTGAAGGTTTGTACTGTTCTACTTCAACTTTTATTCTGAAAATATTAAAGAAGTTTCTTAACAACAAGAAGGTTTCATTATGCGGAGCCCAAGTGTTCATAGCAGTAAAACGGTACCCAGATGAATCTGATATATCCGACATAATTACTCAACTACGATCCAATCGTGTGATGGTTTACATTGTTGTCGACAGTATCCCATCGGGCGGTTCCAATTCTGCAACACTATACGATATGTCGTTTCAAACTAATGGATACTGTGTTTTTGCCACCGGCAATGATCTGACGAAAGTGAGCTCTTTTATAAAAGTAAAAATTGAATGAAAAAGTTCTCTGTAAAAGTTATTTCTGTGGAAACAAATCACAGTCACTGTAGTAGACATTTTGTAAATTGTAATTTATTTGTTCTTGTTAAAACATTATCAATTTAAAGGGCAAGAGGCTAAGATTAAGTCCCTCACGAGACCATTCAAAGGGTGGGTTGAGGTGAGAAATGCGGAGCAACAAAAATAATAAGAATAACCGGTAAGAAGGGAATAGAACAGTACAATATGCATACTTATATATAAGTATATAAATGACTTTGATTCAAATTAAAAGGAATCAAAAGTAAAAAAAAAACAATTTTTTATCAAGAAAGAAAGTAAAGCGAGGAAGAGTGGTTTTAGGATAAATGGTAAGCTCAAATAACGGGTAATACTAGACATAATTAGGGTACAGAATTTAGCAGGGCAGAGAATATATGACGTTTGGGCGGTTATGACGTTCCAAAGGGGAACGGTGTGGGAAAAAAGTAAGAGTAATTGGGTTTAATGCATACAAGATTCATAGGGCGTGGAAAAGGAAAACCGGACATACGAATCTAGGTTTGGATAGAATGAGGTACTAAGTTTTTTTTTAGGACTAATTTTATCTCGATGAATTCGTTTCTTCCGAAAAGATACAACCAAACATTTATGGATGTGATCGCCACTGCGATCTCTTCTTATCTAACCATTTTCAGGGTTTTGGTTGGATGACTGCAACACTTCAACATCCTTACCAATTCTTTGCTCAAAACTTTGTGGTTTCTGGATCCGGTCGAATCGAAATACCGGTATTCAAAAATCCAATTCAGGAGGGTCAATCTGAATTGGTTCGATTTGCAACAACTGTTCAAAATCACAGTGAGAATATTTTCCAAGTTAAACTAGATCACTTGTGTTTTCAGCACTCGACAATTCATTTGTATCAATGAATTACACAATTGCGAAAGCTGATGGATCTTTTGTTTATAAATTTCCGGGTCGCTATGTCTCTCCTCTCTATGGAACTGCACAATCAGTTGTGATGTTTTTGAACGGATCCCTCTTATACAAATGGACAATTGACTATCATTATAACACGGACGCACCACAAATAATTCAATTAAGAATTTACAGTTCTTAGTGAGTTGTCTCAAAATTTTTAACCTTTGCATTCATCTAATATTTCAGCTATCATGACTTCCTTCCACTGCCGTATTTCAAATGATCGGTTCATTGTTCTGTGATATTCTTGTTTTTCAATAAATGTTTATTTCATTCAATCAGTGTTTTCTCACTTCTATCTATTAATACCAGTAAACAACAGACCGATTCTACAGTCCTCACCCCGATGTTCCTAAATCATTAATTTCAAAACGAACACTATTTTTGGAATCGTCATGTAATTTTGAGCCTCATGTATTTTGAATCATTTTAAGTTGGTGGCCTAGAAAACCAAAAATCTGGTTTTCTAGGCCACAAGTCGATTTTAGGTGCTTTTAGTAGATTTTCACGGTAAAAAAAAAGCACAGAAAAAGCGAAAAAAAGTTCAAAAATTGAGATTCTGTGAGTTTTAGGCCCTGCCGACCTTAATTTTCAAACATTTTCCAAAATAAGACAACATGGGGCTCAAAATTCTAGAAATTTTATAGAGAATTTGAAAATCTCAAAAATTAGGGCCTAAGAAGAAGAAAAAACACTAAATTCATCCCAAATAATTCATATTAATCCATATTTTTCACAAATAAACGAGTATTTTGATATCTCAATTTCCAATAATTATTCTGATGATCACTTTCTTGTCGAAGACGAAGACTTCATCGATGACATCGTCGACGAGGACGGCGCTTCTGAAGCAGAAGACGTCACGTGCACATTGATGACCTCATCGTGTCTTCTGATGTCTTCTTCTTCTTCTCCACAACGACTGAATGCGTAGATCACAATTCCACAGCACGAGAAGACGCAGAAGAGGAACGTCAAACAGGAGAGCCAACCGAGAGACGACGAGTGACGCACGATTTGGAGGTACTGGAAATAATTTGAAGTAATTACAATAAAATATTCGGATTCTTCATAAAATTTGCGGAGTTTTGAGCCCCATATTTATCTATTTTGGACCATTTTGACATTTCTAGGGGGCCTACAGGCCTAACAGGGCCTAAACGATTTTATTGGAAATAGGTCGATATGGGACTCAAAAATTTGAAAACTTTATGGCGAATCTGAAAAACACAATAATTTCTCATAAAAAAGCGAGTTTCCAGGTTTTTGTCATTTTTCTGATTTTCGAAATTTTACGATTTTCAAAATTTTCACAAAATAACTGTCATATTTAGCTTTTCTGTGAAATTTCCAAAATTTTGAACCCCACATTGACCTATTTTGGAGCATATTGACATTTCAAGGGGGCCTACAGGCCTAACAGGGCCTAAGCGACCTCAATGGAAATAGGTCGATATGGGGCTCAAAATTTTGGAAATTTTATGGAGAATCTGAATTTTCATATGTCAAAGCGTGAAACCTTCAAATTTCAGGACTTTCTGACTCACAAAATTGCGAACAAGAGTCTTATTGGTGAGAATCTGTTGCATCATGAGCACATTCATCTGGATCTCCTTCTCCTTCTCCTCCTTTTCTACGTCCATCTCGTTGGTGTCTTCACTTCCTCCTCCGAATCGAATCAGTTTCCACAAGTACTCATCGATGGCGAGATCACACGTTTTACTCGGTTTCCTGTTGAATCGAGTGTCGTCGAGACACCGAATCAGATGAACGGTGCATTGCTCTTTCGGTTCGGCACGAGGGGTACGGTAGCACAAGTCATTGTTCAGGGCACACGAGGCAATGGTCGCTGGAATTGGGATTTCAGGCAGTTTTAGGCCCTTCTGACCAATTTAAGCCGATTTTAGATCATTTTTACCGCATTTTTTCACAGTTTAGGCATTTTCTCACCATGTTGCTCATCACAACTCGCATATATGCCGACATATGGCTCGGAGAGATGTGGAATTTGCGTGGGAACCTTCAACGACTCCGCCGCCACCGGCGATTCAGTGACTGACGAGTTTTTGGAATCCCGGCTGGCATCATAGGCGAATCGTCCGTATTGGGAAAGAAGTGGACACACCATCTTCGGGAATTTTCCACAATTCGCCGCATTCGGATCGGTCGCCACGTGGTACTGTAGAAATGGATATATTTTGTAGATCAAAAAAGTTTTAATACCTCTAAACACTGGCAAAACTGTCTGTCACAATGTTTTTGTCCACGTTGACCATCGTAACAATCGTCGTGAACCGCACAGCAGTGGTTGAACTCGGCTGAAACGTTTTTTTTTCGATTTTGACACTTTTTGTGGCCTAGAAATCCTAACCAAGGATCACACAAATATTAAATTCAGAATCTCCATAAAATTTCCAAAATTTTGAGCCCCATATTGCCATATTTTGGAGCAATTTGAGGTTGGTGGCCTAGAAATCCGAAAATTTGGGTTTCTAGGCCACGCACTGATTTCAACACAATTTCAGTTTTGGACGAATCTTAGCTTATTCCATGTCTTCTTATTGTAAAAATCTATCAAAATCACTAAAAATCGGCAAAAATCGACTCGTGGCCTAGAAACCCAAATTTTCGAATTTCTAGGCCACCAACATCAAAATGCTCCAAAATATGGAAATATGGGGCTCAAAATTTTGGAAATTTTATGAAGATTCTGAATATTAAAACTATTTCTTTTGATTTTCATATATTCCCTAGAATTACATACCTGCCGCCAATGGACACGTTTCGTTGATTTTGTTTATGACCGTCTTCGTCACAAAATCTCCGCTTCCACATCTCCACAAGTTATTCGGTATTCCGAAGAGTTTCTCAGTGTCCGGCATCCCCTCGGCCACCACTACAGACTCCGCCTCCTCCACTTTTGGGATACTGTCGACGACGGGCGGCTCCGTATCGATTTCGGGGGTACTGTAGTCGACAGGGACAGTTTCCTGAGTGGTCGGCTCTTCGTTCGAACCAAATTGAGCCAATACTGGGATCACTAGGAGAAGAAAGACGGAAAACTTCTGAAAATTTAGGCCCTGTCTCGGCCCCTTCATTTAGGCCCTCACCATGTCGATCTTGTCTTCCACGTGTCAACAAATTATCGATTGATTTCTGGAGGAGGAGAATCGATTGAATTGAGGAGTGATGTGGAATTGAAGACGGTTCCAGATGACCCCCGGCCTCTCATATTCTGGACAAGTGACCCCGGACGGTCACGCGGGAAATTTGAAAAAGTTTTGAAAAGTGTTACACGTCTATTTTTAACAATTTTTAACAATTTTCAACAATTTTAAAACAAAAAACTTCATAAAAAATTGGTTTCTCCTGTCAAAATCGTCAAAATTAGTCCGCCCCTCTCAATCACTTCTAAAAACGCGTCAACGTTATCCCAGCAATTACTTTTTAGCACCATTAGAATTGGAGAAACTAGATCTACTAGTTTTGTGAAAAAATTCCAGCGAAATGTATCAAATTTCAGAAGAAAAACCATCTGAAACTGCTTGGAATCTTATAAAGCCAGAAACGCGTCAACGTCACCCCAGACATGGCTTATTTGGTATTAATGGAATCAGTAACACATGAAAACTACGAAAATCTCCATAAAATTCCATAAAAAGCAATATGAACTCACTGAAAACACGTCGAAACCCTTGAAATTAAGCGTCAACGTCACCCCAGCCATGGCTGATATCACTTTGGTTCGCATGACATCAGAGGTGAAAAAATATGTGTTTCATGTCACCACTCTTCCCTTATCACTAAAAATTTCTTCATTTCTTTCCAATTTTTACATTAAGCTCCACCTCAAGCGACTTACAAGTCGTTAAGACTTTTCACTGATAACAAGAAAGTGTTACTCTCAAAGGCATGTTTCAGTCACTCATATTCTATTCCAACACCCCTCTCCCCCTTCCAAACTAATATTCATCATATGGACACATATCAGAAGCGGGAAAAAAACAAAATGAATTTATTATACCATTTCATATTCAAAGAGTTTTCCAAACAAAAGGGTGAAATTTTCAGTTCCATCGGCTGCATGTCTTCCTTCCACAAACATCACAGTTCTGTACGCGTATTCAACTGATATCGACGCTGATACATATGGATATGGTGCCTCTAGTGTGATCGGTTATGGTCCTAAATATGCAATAACGGCGAATGTTCGATTGGATACAAAACAGGAAGAAGATATTGAGTATCACACGGACTCTGAGTAAGTTTGGTTTTTGTTTTTGCTGATTTATTAGACACCAGCTTGGACTTCGGCCTTGGGCGCGTTTTCTTGCCGGTACGCCACTCGAGTTCACGTGAAAACTTATTTCATGAAATTATTTAATTTTGGAAATGAAAAAAAATATATATATATATGTATACCCTATCTGCCCCGGCTTACTATTAGGCGGTTCATTCTGCTGGTTTCTCTTCATTTGCGTGGGCCCCTCTTTTTAAATGTGCCGAGTGGTCTAAAGCGGTGGACGCTGTCCAGTTCGGTTTTGCCCTCTGGTTCAGTTTCTGCTCTCTTCCCAAAACCGTTGCGGACAGTGCCTCAGACAAACAGACAAACACGGCTTTCTTTTATATATATCAATGATATAAAAATGATTTTTGATTCAGAAGTTTGAGTGATTCTCTGAATTCCCATTTACCTGATCCATCACTTGGATATGGAGACAAAAGAACTGGAAGTAACTTGTACAATGTTTTAAAGGTTTGTATTATTTCATCTAAACTTTTATTAATAAGACACTTCAGAAGTTTCTTAACAATAAGAAAGCGAAAATATGTGGAGCCCAAGTGTATATAGCTGTAAAACGGTATCCAGATGAGTCGAATGTATCTGACATCATTTCCCAACTTCGGGCCAATCATGTGATGGTGTACATTGTTGTCGACAGTATCCCATCGGGTGGTTCCAATTCTGCCTCACTGTATGAAATATCATATCAAACCAATGGGTACTGTGTGTTTGCCACCGGCAGAGATCTTTGGAATGTGAGTTCTTTTAGAAAAAAGTGAAACTGAAGTGAAATAGTTGACTGTGAAAATTATTTATGTGTAAACAGATCGTAGTCACTGTAGTAGACGTCTCTTTGACGTCATATTTTAACGTTTCTACGCGATCATTTCTTTTTGCAATTATTAATAATTCCATCTCAATGATTAGGTTTTTACACGAAAGATAAACAAAAAGCTCTTGGAGATTATCACTTTACAGGCTTTCGAGTGGATGACCGCAATACTACAGACCCCTTACCAGTTTATTGCTCAAAACTTTGTGGTTTCTGGATCGGGTCGAATCGAAATACCGCTATTTCGAACTCCGATACCAACGGGTGATAAAAGCCCATGTTTTTTTGCAACAACTATTCAAAACCATCGTAAGGATAATTTCCAAGTTAAACTAGATCACACTGTTTGCAGCACTTGACAATTCCTTCGTATCTCTGAACTATACAATCGAGAGTACTGATGGATCTTATGTCTATAAATTCCCGGGTGGCTACTCCTTGCCTCTTTATGGAACTACACAAATAGATGATTTCAATTTCTTTTCATCCCTCTCATACACATGGACAGTCGATTATCATTACAATACGGATACACCACAAATAATTCAATTAAGAATGTACAGTCAATAGTGAGTCTACTAAAACCTTTGAATATTCCATAAATCCAATATTTCAGTTATAACGACTTCCTTCCACTACCACCTCTTCGATAATCGAGACTAATGTTTTGTGAGACGTTTCAATAAATGTTAAGATTATGTTTGTTCTTTGCGAACCCCAGTTCTTTTAGAAACAAATATACTTGTCAAGACAAGGCTTCAAAAAATTACGCCTTTCTCCAAACTCGTGACCATTTCTTATGATTTTTGGGACGGAGATTAAACTGCATGCGGCGTGAAAGAAATTCGAAAAAAAAAAACGATTTTTGACGAGCAGAGATTCGTGTTTTGATTTATTAGACATTTTGAAATTAACTGTGGCAAGTTTAAAAATAAGTTGGAATTGCATTTGCTCCTTTGCAGTTTAAGCTCCGTCCACGGTACCCCATCCTTGTCGGAAATTTAGTTTTTTACAACATTACTCTTTACAAATGTCAATAATTCCATCTCAATGATCCCATTTCTACACAAAAGATATACAATTCTTGGAGATGATACCATTCTCTTCTTATTTAACCATTTTCAGGCTTTTGAAGACATGGCCGGAAAACCTTTCTTCCCTTATCAGTTCTTAGCTCAAAACTTTATGGTTTCTGAATCGGGTCGAATCGAAATACCGGCATTCAAACTCACAACTCCGATACCACTGGGTTATAATGACATCTGTCACCTTGCTATAACTGTTCAGAACCACAGTAAGAATACTTCTATAGAACACTCACAATGTTTGCAGCACTCGACGATTCATTTGTATCAATGAATTACACAATTGAGAGTACTGATGGATCTTATGCTTTCAAATTTCCGGGTGACTTCTCTATGCCCGCCTCGCCTCTCTATGGAACTGTACAATCCGATCATTTCTATTGCGGCTCATCCCTGTCATACAAATGGACAATTGACTATCATTATAACACGGACGAACCACAAATCATTGAATGTAGAATGTACAGCTTGCAGTGAGTTTTCTCTAATACTTTAGCAATTGCATGAATCTAATATTTCAGTTATCACGACTTCCTTCCACTACCAGATTTCAAGTGATCGGTTCGATTTTCTTTAAAATTTCATATAAATGGTTTGTTCATTGAATAATTGTGTATTCTTTTTCATACAAAATCCAAAAATAAGTTATCTCCTCGATCCATCCTCAAAAAAGACACCTCCATCAATAGCACAGTACCTGAAAAAAATTGTCTTTACAACAACAAAACACCAGAAAACTCACTTCGGACAAATCCCCCTCTCTCCAGCATACCCTGGTTGTCCGGGTGGTCCCCGGACACCCGGTGGTCCATCATTTCCAGGTATTCCAGAGGCTCCCGGTGGTCCTTTTGGTCCCGGCATCCCCGGTGGTCCCTCTTCTCCAAGTTCACCAGGTTCCCCGGGTGCACCGGGTGGTCCCATCTCTCCAGGGGGACCTGGTTCCCCAGGAGAGAAGGAAACGGTCTCCGCGTTGACACCTGGTTGGCCAGGGATGCCCTGGGAGCCGGGAAGACCCGGCTCACCGGGTGGACCTGGTGGCCCTGGTTCCCCGGGCTCTCCATCCAATCCTCTCTCTCCTGGATTCCCAGGATGACCCACATCGCCAGGCGGTCCCTGGGGTCCGGGCTTCCCCGGTGGCCCCGCCGGACACGGAGAACATGGGGGCGGAGTCACGAGATCACACGGCTGCTGTGGCGGTTTTCCAGGATTACCCGGTAGACCGGGTACACCCGGCTTACCGGGACGACCCGGGCGGCCTGGTTCGCCGACGGCGCCCGGAGCGCCCGGGGTGCAACATCCGTCACATTCTTCTCCTTGAGAGCTGTCCGCGTAGTTTTGAGATGAGACTTGACGGGCGGTACGGTTTCGGGGTAGTTGTTTGAATTGTTGAACTTCCGACCAGATGTCTTTCGCGGAAACATTTCGAAATTTCAATCTTTAGAAATGTTTAGATGATTTTCTGAGTGTGTGAAGGGGGATCATGTGCAGTGGCAAAACGACAAAATTCCGGGCTAGACGACCAGGAACTCTTATATGAAGATAAGAGTTCGAGTTCAATCTCGAGGTGGGAATCTCCATGTTATAGGACAGATATTTTGCCTCTATCTTTCCCATAAGATATAGAAAACAGGATTAAGGATCGATCCATGTTTATTGAGTAAGCGGAGAGAGGTCCAGATGGACCGACCTCCCTCCGGCCAGATGTAAACTCTTACTGATGAAATAGAATAGAATACTCGTGGGTGTGGCTCCGCGTGCCTTTTCCTCCCTCGTCCCTCTCACTCATGTGACCACCCGCAAGGCGGAAGAGCCACAAGAGTGACGGACTCGGGCGATAGAATAAGAAAGGGACCAACGACCAGAAGTGGTCGAATGGCCTTTCACAAGTGAAACAGCGATTTTTCGTCAAGTTTTATGCAAAAAAATCGGCAAAAACGAAATTTTTCGAATTACAACAACACATTTTTCAGCCGCAAAAACGTATTTTTTGAAAAAAGTGCATTTCAAGGAAATTTTCTAATCAGCATTGTTTTCATGTAAAAATTCAGTTTTTGCATCCAAAAACCTTAGAAAATTTCGAAATTCACAGTTTTTTTAAGTGAAAATGGGGTTTTTTGAATAAAAACAAATAAAAAGTTAATAATTTCCAGCTTGAAAGTTAGTGTCAAAAAGACAAGTTTTGGAAATTGTAACGCAAAAATCCCAATTTTCCATTGTGAAAGCACTTTTTACGGAAAAATCTAAATTTCGGTAGAAAAAATTAATTTTTGCTCTAAAAACGTTGTTCAACTTGAACAGCCATACTAAAAACGTCATTTCCTTTTTTCCAAATGTTTGTTTGATGCTCCTCCTCAAACGTCAAACAAGAAGGAAAAGGCGCTAAGACTCTTCACTGATAACGAGAAAGTGTTTGTCTCAAAGACTCAATTCAGTCATTCATATTCTATTCTATCACCCCTCCCTTCCAAACTAGTATTCATTATAGAGACAAAATATCAGAAGCTATCTAACTATGACCAGGATCATTTCAGATTTAATAATAAAACAGTTTCCCTTAACAAAATGAAAATATTTCAGGTTCATCGGCCGCATGTCTCCCGTATCAGAACACCACCGTATTTTACGCGTATTCCACTGATATCGATTATGGAACATATTATCAGGGTGCCCGTTTTATGGTCAGTTATGTTTCAGAGTACACAATTGCAAATGTTCGATTCGATACAAAAGAGGAAGAGATGATTGAGTATCACTCGGATAAAAAGTATTTTTGGTTTCTGTTTTGGCTGTTTTAGTGGACATTTTCATTTCAGAAGTTTGAATGCTTCTCTATACTCCCATCAACCTGATCTCTCACTTGGATATGGAGACAAAGCAGCTGGAAGCAACTTGTACACTGTGTTGAAGGTTTGTACTGTTTTCCTTCAGCTCTTACCCAGAAAATATTCCAGAAGTTTCTCAATAACGGGAAGGTTTCATTATGCGGAGCTCAAGTGTTTGTATTAGTAAAACGGTATCCAGATGAGTCTGATGTATCAGACATCATTTCCCAACTACGAGCCAATCGTGTATTCGTGTACATTGCCGTCGACAGTGTTCCATCGGGTGGTACCAATTCTGCCTCTCTGTATGAAATGTCGTATCAGACCAATGGATATTGTATTTTTGCCACCGGCGATGATCTTACGAATGTGAGTTCTTTTAGAAACAAATATACTTGTCAAGACAAGGCTTAAAAAAATTACGCCTTTCTCCAAACTCGTGACCATTTCTTATGATTTTTGGGACGGAGATTAAACTGCATGCGGCGTGAAAGAAATTCGAAAAAAAAAACGATTTTTGACGAGCAGAGATTCGTGTTTTGATTTATTAGACATTTTGAAATTAACTGTGGCAAGTTTAAAAATAAGTTGGAATTGCATTTGCTCCTTTGCAGTTTAAGCTCCGTCCACGGTACCCCATCCTTGTCGGAAATTTAGTTTTTTACAACATTACTCTTTACAAATGTCAATAATTCCATCTCAATGATCCCATTTCTACACAAAAGATATACAATTCTTGGAGATGATACCATTCTCTTCTTATTTAACCATTTTCAGGCTTTTGAAGACATGGCCGGTAAACTTTTCTTCCCTTATCAGTTCTCAGCTCAAAACTTCCTGGTTTCTGAATCGGGTCGAATCGAAATACCGGCATTCAAACTCACAACTC
The DNA here is from genome assembly GCA_002259235.3 of Caenorhabditis latens. NCBI lineage: Eukaryota > Metazoa > Nematoda > Chromadorea > Rhabditida > Rhabditidae > Caenorhabditis > Caenorhabditis latens. Next base: position 16,590,726 of record CM056095.1, read on the forward strand.
CGATACCACTGGGTTATAATGACATCTGTCACCTTGCAATAACTGTTCAGAACCACAGTAAGAATACTCTCCAACTTCTATAGAACACTCACAATGTTTGCAGCACTCGACGATTCATTTGTATCAATGAATTACACAATTGAGAGTACTGATGGATCTTATGCTTTCAAATTTCCGGGTGACTTCTCTATGCCCGCCTCGCCTCTCTATGGAACTGTACAATCCGATCATTTCTATTGCGGCTCATCCCTGTCATACAAATGGACAATTGACTATCATTATAACACGGACGAACCACAAATCATTGAATGTAGAATGTACAGCTTGCAGTGAGTTTTCTCTAATACTTTAGCAATTGCATGAATCTAATATTTCAGTTATCACGACTTCCTACCACTGCCAGATTTCAAGTGATCGGTTCGATTTTCTTTAAAATTTCATATAAATGGTTTGTTCATTGAATAATTGTGTATTCTTTTTCATACAAAATCCAAAAATAAGTTATCTCCTCGATCCATCCTCAAAAAAGACACCTCCATCAATCGCACAGTACCTAAAAATCAATTGTTTTTCGAATCCAAACCACATAAAACTCACTTCGGACAAATCCCCCTCTCTCCAGCATACCCTGGTTGTCCGGGAGGCCCCCGGACACCCGGTGGTCCATCATTTCCAGGTATTCCAGAGGCTCCCGGTGGTCCTTTGGGTCCCGGCATCCCCGGTGGTCCTTCTTCTCCGAGTTCTCCGGGTTCCCCGGGTACACCGGGTGGTCCCATTTCTCCAGGGGGACCTGGTTCCCCAGGAGAGAACGAAACGGGCTCCGCGTTGACACCTGGTTGGCCAGGGATGCCCTGGGAGCCGGGGAGACCCGGCTCACCGGGTGGACCTGGTGGCCCGGGTTCCCCGGGCTCTCCATCCAATCCCCGCTCCCCTGGATTCCCAGGATGGCCCACATCGCCAGGCGGTCCCTGGGGTCCAGGCTTCCCCGGCGGCCCCGCTGGACAAGGAGAACACGGGGGCGGAGTCACGAGATCACACGGTTGCTGTGGCGGTTTTCCAGGATTACCCGGTAGACCGGGTACACCCGGCTTACCGGGACGACCCGGGCAGCCTGGTTCGCCGACGGCGCCCGGAGCGCCCGGGGTGCAACATCCGTCACATTCTTCTCCTTGAGGGGTGTCCGCATAGTTTTGAGATGAGACTTGACGGGCGGTACGGTTTCGGGGAAGTTGTTTGAATTGTTGAACTTCCGACCAGATGTCTTTTGCGGAGTTCTGAAAGATTGGGACGTTCTTAGACAGTACAGATGTGCCCAAAAATTCCGAAAACCCCACTTTCTGAAGTCCAAAACTCCAGAAAACCTCTTACACCTCTCTGAAAACCAAAAGTTCCATCTAAAACCCCCTAAACCCGTCAAAATCAGTACGTGGCCTAGAAACCCAAAAATTTGGATTTCTTGGCCACCACACTCAAATCGCTCTAAAATATATCAATATGGGGCTCAAAATTTTGGAAATTTTATGGAGAATTTGAACTTTACACTCATTTTTAATCTAGACTCAAAAATCTGCAAAACATTTAAAAACGGATATTCTCAGTTGGTCATTTCAGGTTGGTGGCCTAGAAAACTCTGGATTTGGGTTTCTAGGCCACCAAACCAAAATCAGATGCCATATTCAAATTTCCCATAAAATTTCCAAAATTTTGAGCCCCATATTGCTATTTTTGGAGCGATTTGAGATTGGTGGCCTAGAAAATTCGGATCCTAGGCCACCAACTTTAAATTTTCAAATTGCTCCAAAATTGGTCAATATGGGGCTCAAAACTTGTCAAATCTCTTGGAAAGTTGGAATATGACATCTGATTTCGATTTGGTGGCCTAGAAACCAAAATCCAGAGTTTTCTAGGCCACCAAGGCTGTTTTCACTCGTTTTTCATGGTTTTTTCACCAAATTTTTTGGATTTTTTTGTGTTTTTCCAGAAACTCAGCAGAAATGTATTAAACAAAAAAATTGAAAAAATACGTACCCGACAATAATCGATCTCCCCCTGCAACGACGTCTTCACATTATCAATATAGAAATAGATCATTGGAAGGGATAGGCATACCTGGAATTATTTTGAAAATGGATGGTAGATCAAAATTCACTTACTGATAAAGTAGCCACAAAACTGAAGGATATAGCGGAATAGGCAATGACACGTTTGGTAAAAGTTTGGTAAAATGTACTTACTTGGAAACCAATCATAGTCACTGTAGTAGACTTTCAAATCTTTCATCTAATTTTTGTACGTTTCTGTGCAAGTGATGATGTCTTCTCGTAATTGTCAATAATTCCATCTCGATGATTACGTTTCTACACAAAAGAGATACCCAAACATTCTCTTGGATCCCCACGGCATTCCCTTCTAATCAATCAATTTTCAGGCTTTTTATTCGATGGCGGAAACACTTATATTCCCTTACCAGTTTCTTGCTCAAAATTTCATGGTTTCTGGATCGGGTCGAATTGAAATACCTGCATTCAAAACTCCGATACCACAGGGTAATACAGACTACGGTTTAGTTGCTATAACTGTTCAAAACCACAGTAAGAATAATTTCCAAGTTGAACTATATCACTCATAATGTTTGCAGCACTTGACAATTCATTTGTATCAATGAATTACACAATTGAGAGTACTGATGGATCTGATGCTTATAAATTTCCAAGTCAGCAATCGATACCTCTTTATGGAACTGCACAAATAGATGAAGTTTATTTCAACGGATCCCTCTCTTACAAATGGACAATTGACTACCATTATAATAATGATGAACCACAAATCATTCAATTAAGAATGTACAGCCAATAGTGAGTTTACTCAAAATCTTTAACAAGTTGCATAAATCTAATATTTTAGTTACCACGACTTCCTTCCACTATCACCTTTCTGATGATCGGTTCAATATTCGGTGCGGTTTTCCAATAAATGTTAAGATTACGTTGTTTTTTTTCAAATAGCTTTGAATATTTTTGTGTTTTTTAGCTCTTTATCATGTATCATGCAAACCACTGCACAAAATATTGTGCTCCGCCTGCACTTATCACTAAAAGCGCTTACAGGAATAAAAGTCGTTAAGACTGCCTCACTGATAACAAAACGTGTTGTTTGCTCGATGTCATACGTGCCAAAACTAAACATTTCAAAATTTCAAATTTTTGAAATGTTTAGACAGAGCCAGTTTTTTTGAATTGATTCTAGTTCCACTGAGCCAATCGAGAATCGCTTCAACGTCACGCCAGCCTGTATCATATTTGGTATCAATGGTATCAGATAGACAAGATCTTGGGCACCTTAACCCTTAAAACGACTCGGTTTTCATCGTTTGAAGGAATTTTGATGATTCAAAACGTATTTACACTGGAAAATTCGATACAAAATGGGTGAAAAAGAGAAAAAGAGTGATGAGGACATGAGAGAAGAGAGAAGATAGGGTGTTTGTGTTAACTAGTGAACTGGGAGAGGGGGCGGAACCAACTAAAACAGAAACAAGACGAATTATGCTTTTCGAGAGGAATACACGTAATAGAAGACAGCGGGGCGGATACAGAAAAGTGCTATGAGAGACAGAAACTAACACAAAATAGGGAGAAAATGATAGAAAATGTGAGAATGTTTAGGACAAAATCTCTCGAAGTGAGCAATTTGACATGAGAGGTTGTTTCAGGTCGTCGTCCACTTGACGGTCCTGAAAATATGGGAGAAAATTCGAAAAATTGATTTTCTGTCCCTGAAACTTTTATACCAAAAAGCAGCTAAAAACACAATTTTTCGAATAACAACACAATTTTAGGCGTAAAAGAGCATTTTAAAAACATTTATATAGTACTTTGTTTTTTATGTAAAAGTTTAGTTTTTGCATCCAAAAAATGTCGGTTTTTTGTTGATCTGTTCCGAGTTTTTTTTCGATGAAAGCTCAATTTTCGACCAAAAACCTATTTTTCCGTACGAAAAAATTTACTTTCAGCTCAAAAATCAGTTTTTTGCCGTTTGGCGGCCAAAAAAGTGAAAAAAAGGTCAGTGCGAACTATCAGAAGTAGCCAAAGTATGTTTCTCAAAATTGCAAATATCAGAACGTTTTTCCTTTTTATGAATTGATTCAATTGAAAAAAAAACACTGGACCTTTAGATGTCAGTTGTATTTCATTTACACAACCTTTTTCATTTTTTGAATGTTTGTTTGCTCCTTCTCCTCAGACGAGTGGGGAAGAAAGGTCGTTAAGACTTTTCACTGATAAGAAGAAAGTGTTTCTCTCGAGTACTTATTTCAGTCAATCATATTCTATTCTGTCACCCCCTCTCCTCTCAAAACTTATATTCATCAATGGGACACAATATCAGAAGCGCTCTAACTAAAAACATGATAATTTCAGATTCAAAAATAAAAAGAGTTCCCCTCATAAAATGAAAATAATTCAGGTCCCCCGTGTCTTCCATATCAGAACAACACAGTTTTGTACGCATATTCAACTGATATCGACTATGATACATTTCATGGTGGTGCTAATATTATGGTCACATATGCTAATAAGTATACAACAACGGCTAATGTTAGATTCGATACAAAAGAGGAAGAGGAGATTGAATATCACTCGGACAGTGGGTATGTTTGGTTTCTGTTTTTGCTGATTTATCAAAACTCTTTGATTCAGAAGATTGAATGCTTCTTTATGGACCCATGTACCTGATCCATCACTTGGGTATGGAAACAAAAAAACTGGAAGCAACTTGTACAATGTTTTAAAAGTTTGCACTGTTCTACTTCAACTTTTATTCTGAAAACATTCTAGAAGTTTCTCAACAATGGAAAGGTTTCATTATGTGGAGCTCAAGTAGTAATAGCAGTAAAACGGTATCCAGATGAGTCTGATGTATCAGACATAATTTCCCAACTACGAGCCAATCATGTGATGGTATACATTGCCATCGACAGTATCCCATCGGGCGGTACTAATTCTGCAACACTATATGAAATGTCATATCAAACCAATGGATACTGTCTGTTTGCCACCGGTAGGGATCTATATAATGTGAGTTCTTTTATGAAAAGTGGAAAATATAATTTTAAAAAGTTGACTGTGAAATGCATACTTGCAACGGACCGGGCCGATTTGAGATTGAACATTTGAATTTTTTTGAAATTTTTTTTGATTTTTTCGCAAAAAAGTCGAATTATCGACTATATTTTTACATATCGATAAAACTCAAGTGTACATAGGATTTTTGACTATTATTGTTGAAAATTTCGAAAAATTTCGAAAAATTTTGTGAAAAAATTGTGCTCATTTTTTGACTCCGGGCCGACGGGTCGGTATTTGATTGGAAACAGATCATAGTCACTGTAGTAGACTTTCAAATCTTTTTTCTAATTTTTGTACATTTCTGTGCAAGTGATGATGTCTTTTCGTAATAATTCCGTCTCGATGACTACGTTTCTACACAAAAGAAATCCCCCAAACACTCTTGGATCCCCCCACGGCATTCCCTTTTAATCTAATTATTTTCAGGCTTTTTATTCGATGGCCGATACACTTATATTCCCTTACCAGTTTCTTGCTCAAAATTTTGTGGTTTCTGGATCGGGTCGAATCGAAATACCGACATTCAAAACTCCGATACGACAGGGTAATACAGACTACGGTTTAGTTGCAATAACTGTTCAAAACCACAGTAAGAATAATTTCCAAGTTGAACTATATCACTCATAATGTTTGCAGCACTTGACAATTCATTTGTATCAATGAATTACACAATTGAGAGTACTGATGGATCTTATGTTTATGAATTTCCGAGTGACGACCTTCTGCCTCTTTTCGGAACTGCACAAACAGATTTGCTGAAATTCAACGGACCCCTCTCATACAAATGGACAATTGACTACCATTACAATACAGATGTACCACAAATCATTGAATGCAGAATGTATAGCGATGAGTTAGTTGTTTTGTATTCAGCAGCAACCACATAATTATATATCTTTCAGTTACCACGACTTCCTTCCACTGCCATCTTCTGGATAATCAGACTAATATTTTGTGAGACATTTTAATAAATGTTAAGATTATGTATGTGTTTTGCAAACCACTGCACAAAATATTGTGCTTCGCTTGCACTTATCACTAAAGACAGGAAGAAAAGTAGTTAAGACTCCTCACTGATAACAAAAAAGTTTTGCTAGCTCGAAGTCATACCTGCCAAAAATAAGTTTTTTTTGATTTTCATATTTTGGAAGGGTTTCAAAAGTTTAGATGGAGCCAGTTTTTTTTTCAAAATTGATTTAAATTTCAACATCACCGTCACGCCAGCCTGTATCATATTTGGTATCAATGGAATCAGCTAGACAAGATCCTGGGCATCTTAGCCCTTTTTTCTCAGTTTTAAAGGATTTTGATGTCGAAACCGTATTTACACTGGAAAATTCGGAGCAAAATGTGTGAAGATATGGTGTGTAAATGTAGTGCTTAAATTTCCTAGAAGCGTTCTGCAAAATTTGAAAACAGTTTTGAAATCCTCAGATTTCGAGTTTCCAAACATTTTTCGTTATAGAAGGCTCTTACATTTTAACAACACAATTTTTATCACATTAACACACTTTGCCCTCAATCAAAAATCTATTTGTTATCACAAAAAGTTTCATGATTTTTTGCTTGAATTGCAATATATTTGTGACAAACAAATAATAAGAAAGAAGATTATGTTTCCAATCGTATGTTTGCTCCTCTTCCTTTTTCGTTGACATTTCGAGAACAATCAGAAAAGTCGTTAGACTGCGGTATTCCAAAAATCGAGATTTTTGATATGGATCGACTCAGAATTTTATAGAAAAGAGCAAATTCTCTCGCGGTGAACGTGAAAAATTTTTGAAATAAATGTTAAATCCTCACAGCGAGAGGCCCTTTTTTGGCACTTTGAGGCCTCATAACTCGTTTCGGACCTGACTACAGGAGAATTTTCTCTTTTCTACAAAATTCTGAGTCGATCCATATAAAAAATCTCGATTTTTGGAATACCGCAGTCCCCCTTTAAGACTCTTTACTGATAACAAGAAAGTGTTTCTCAAAGACACATTTCAGTCATTCATATTCTATTCTATTACACCCTCCCTTCTCAAACTAATATTCATTATTGGGACACAATATCAGAAGCTGGAGAAACTAAAATTAAATAATTATTTCATTACAGATTCAAAAGTAAAAAAGTTTTCCTAATAAATTGAATATAATATAGGTTCTCCGGCCGCATGTCTTCCATATCAGAACAACACAGTTCTGTACGCTTATTCTACTGACATCGACTATAAAACATATGAATGGGGTACTGCTAATATGATCGATTATGGTCATTTCTATGCAACAACGGCAAATGTTCGATTCGATACGAAACAGGAAGAGGAGATTGAGTATCACACGGACAGCAGGTATGTTTGGTTTCTGTTTATGCTCCATTAATAGATCTTTCATATCAGAAGTTTAAATGCTTCCTTATGGACCCTTAAACCTGATCCGTCACTTGGATATGGAGACACAACAACTGGAAGCAACTTGTACAAAGTTTTGAAGGTTTTTACTATTCTACTTCAACTCTTATTCAGAAATTATTTCAGAAATTTCACAATAATGGGAAGGTTTCAATATGCGGATCCTTAGTGTTCATTGCAGTAAAACGGTATCCAGATGAGTCTGATGTATTCGACATCATTTCCCAACTACGAGCCAATCATGTGATTGTGTACATTGCTGTGGACAATATTCCATCGGGCGGTTCCAATTCTGCAACACTATATGAAATGGCATATCAAACCAATGGATACTGTGCTTTTGCCACCGGCAGTGATCTTTCGAATGTGAGTTCTTTTAGAAAAAGTAAAAATTGAATGAAAAAGTTCACTGTGACAGTTATTTATATGGAAACAAATCATAGTCACTTTATTAGACATTCAAATATTTCATTTCATGTTTTGTACGTTTCTTCACTAAAGAAACAAACATTTTGGATGTGTCCCTTCCTTTCTAACAATTTTTAGGCTTTTGACTACATGATCTGGATACTTGATTTTCCTTATCAATTCATTGCTCAAAACTTTATGGTTTCTGGATCGGGTCAAATCGAATTACCGGCATTCAAAGTTCCTGTACCTCCACCAGGTTATACAGATTATTGCTTAATTGCAATAACTGTTCAAAACCACAGTAAGGATAATTTCCAAGTTAAACTATATTATTTATAATGTTTGCAGCACTTGACAATTCATTCGTCTCAATGAATTATACGATAGAGAGCACCGATGGATCTTATGTTCATAAGTTTCCGGATGTCCCTCTTTATGGAACTGCACAAACAGGTTCCGCGAAATTGAACGAATCCCTCTCATACAATTGGAAAATTGACTACCATTATAATAATGATAAACCGCAACTTATTCAATTGAGAATGTACAGTGGATAGTGAGTTTTCTCAAAAACTTCAACTATTCCATAAATCTAATATTTCAGCTATCACGACTTCCTTCCACTACCACCTCTTTGATAATCAGAAGAATGTTTCGTGAAACTTTCCAATAAATGTTAAGATTATGTTGTTTATTTTTCTAATGGTTTTGCGATTGAATATATTCTTTATCATTTGTTTGCAAACCCCTGCAAAAAATATTGTGCTTCGCTTGCTCTTATCACTAAAGACACTTACAGAAAGAAAAGTCGTTAAGACTGCCTTACTGATAACAGAAAAGTGTTTTTTGCTCGATACGTGCCAAAACTAAACATTTCAAAATTTCAAACTTTTAAAATGTTTAGATAGGAATAGTTTTTTTGAACTGATTCTAGTTCCCCTGAGTCAACTGAGAATCGCGTCAACGTCACGCCAGCCTGTATCATATTTGGTATCAATGAAATCTGATTGACAAGATCTAGGCCACCAAACCCTTAAAATGACTTGGTTTTCTTTGTTTAAAAGGATTTGAAATGAAGAAAAGTGCTATGAGACAGAAATGAAATAAGGAGAAAATAATAGAAAATGTGAAAATATTTAGGCCACAATCTCTTGAAGCGAGCAATTTGACATGAGAAGTTGTTTCAGGTCGTCGTCCACTTGACGGTCCTGAAAATATGGGAGAAAATTCGAAAAATTGATTTTCTGTCCCTGAAACTTTTATACCGAAAAGCAGCTAAAAACACATTTTTTTGAATTACTATGAATTCACTTTTTTCTGTGCATGAGAAGTCCGCGCCGCACTCACGCGGCGACCACGCCCATTTCTTGCGGCAGTGTTCAAAAATTGAACGCAGCGTTAAAATCGGGGTGGGCGTGGCCGCCGCGTGAGTGCGGCGCGGACTTCTCATGCACAGAAAAAAATGAATTCATAATACATACAACACATTTTTCTGTCGTAAAAAGAGCATTTTTACAAAATTTTTATATAATTCCCTGTTTTTCATGTAAAAATTCAGTTTTTGCATCCAAAAAATGTCGGTTTTTTGTTGATCTGTTCCGAGTTTTTTCGATGAAAGCTCAATTTTCGATCAAAAACCTATTTTTCCGCACGAAAAAATTCACTTTCAGCTCAAAAAGTCAAAGAAAAAGGTCAGTGCGAACTATCAGAAGTAGCCGAAGTAAATTTCTTAAAATTGCAAATATCAGAACGTTTTTCCTTTTTATGAATTGCCTCAATTGAAAAAAAAACACTGGACCTTTAGATGTCAGTTGTATTTCATTTACACAACCTTTTTCATTTTTTGAATGTTTGTTTGCTCCTTCTCCTCAGACGAGTGGGGAAGAAAGGTCGTTAAGACTTTTCACTGATAAGAAGAAAGTGTTTCTCTCGAGTACTTATTTCAGTCGATCATATTCTATTCTGTCACCCCCTCTCCTCTCAAAACTTATATTCATCAATGGGACACAATATCAGAAGCGCTCTAACTAAAAACATGATAATTTCAGATTCAAAAATAAAAAGAGTTCCCCTCATAAAATGAAAATAATTCAGGTCCCCCGTGTCTTCCATATCAGAACAACACAGTTTTGTACGCATATTCAACTGATATCGACTATGATACATTTCATGGTGGTGCTAATATTATGGTCACATATGCTAATAAGTATACAACAACGGCTAATAGTTGCCCGCGTATAAATACGGGGTGATAGGTTCCGGATAAAATAAGACGACAATTAACACAGTTTCTCACAATAAATATACTTTATTGCAAGAAATTAGAATAAGGGAGCGTAAACTTACAAAACAAAAGTTAAACAACCAACGCTAAAACCAGAACTAACTCTGAAAGCCAACCGACTTCAGAAATTACTTTTGCCACGTGGCGTACACGTGTCCACGTGAACTGACGCGCTGAGGTTACGGTAGGCGCGTGAGCTTTTGGCGGAGTGTCGTTGCGTATTTATTGTGATGACTCGGAGAACTACAGGGTTACGGGGGTACTTTGCCACCGGCAACTTCCCCCCCTTTACAGAAACCGGACCCCGACCGGTTCGAGTACTGTCACAGATACGACTTACATTCTTCTCCCCTTATCTCACACCACCTAGCCTAAACTCAGTCACACCACCCTAACATAAAAATATACAAAAAGTTGTCTTTAGGAGACCTCAATGCAAAATACTACCCTAATTTTACACAACTACTAAAACAACAAAACAATTAGTTAACAATTTGGATTGTCCACCAAGATGACATCACTGGCGACTCCATTTGTTCTCCTTTATCCGTGGCTCCGAAGTCACCGACTCCTTTCTCAGTTGGGCCACCACCACATTCTCCGTCGTTCTCGCCTCCAGGAACTCCAGCAGTTGTTCCCACGTTTTGAACTTCCCGCCCGCACTCGCAGACGAATAGCTCCACTTCACATGACCGGCAGTTATCCAACTCCGTCTCCAACTCTCCACCAATCCCGATTTTGTACAATCCATTTTGTATGGAATGATCGTGATCTCCTTCACTTCCTCAGCTAACTTTCGAACCAAGTCACCCAACTTTTGGTTCGTCTCCTCGTCCTCCGTGAGCTCTAACAAGAATACGATCGATTCTACATTCGCAAAATCGAACTTTTCCTTCCACGTTTCCAGCGCACTTTTCCGATACTCAAAGATGGATTTACCTTTCACGCCAATTCTCGGAGTTATGAGAACCTTCGATTCTCTAATCTCCGTCTTCTTTGGCCTCATCCCTTCTTCTTTCTCCTCCGTCACTGTATCCACAGCAATTCCCTTGCTCTTCTCCTTTCTCGTCGCATCTCTCCTTCCCTTCTTCTGTTGCACCTCACAATCAGTTCTTTCCTTTTTCCACTCCAACGAAACTCCAATACTTTCGAATGCGTTCGTTCCAAGCAGCATTATTTCAGCATCGTTATCCACGAGCTGAAAAACTACTTCCGCCTTCCTATTTCTCACTTGAATCGGTACTTCGATTTGCTCAATGATACGCATCCTCTTTTTCGAAGTATCGATCACTTCGAAGCTTGGTTTCCTGGACCTTTTCATCCCGTCCACCCAATTTCGGCAACCTTTCTTCAGTCCATCCCATGCACCAGTTGACATCACCGACACCGCGGCTCCACTGTCAATCACCATTTTCCGCTCTTGTCCCAACATCTTCACCGTCTCCACAGCTACTATGCCTACTCCTTCTCCGTTTCCTCTCACTTCTACACTTTGCACTGGCTTCGGTGAGCATTGCCGCTCCTTCCAGCCTTCAAAACTTTCACTCTTCTGGCTGTTTCCACGACGCTGTTCGTTTTCTTGTTGCAACACGATATCTTTCAGATGATCGTACTGTTCTTCCAACGATAACTCGAAACGCTTCATTATGAGCATTTTGTGCAACGTCTCATCTGCGCGTGCCGCTTTCATCAGCTTTGTTGTCCTCATCTGAGACAACGTCTCCTGCTTCACCTCCGGGAACGCCATCCTTGACCACTTCTCTACCTCCACGAGATACTCCCACATCTTCTGGTCCGACCTCTTCTCCAGCCCTTCAAACTCGTTCAGCGCTTCGATCTTGCTATCTCCTTGTCGCTTTCTAAGCTTGTGTTCAAACTCTTCGAACAGCGACTGTATCGATCTTTCGTATCTTTTTGGCAACGTTTTGAACAGTGACTTGGCCGCCCCTTTCAAAAACTTCTCCTCCAAGATTGCGACCAGCTCGTCATCACTCTCTGTCACATGGTTGTACTTCAACAAGAATGCCCGTTTGAACTCCTTGAACTCGCCTGTTCCATCAAACGTTTTTGGTTCCGGCAACGCTGAAGACTTCAACATCCTGTTCATACACTGCACCATTTCGCTGACTTCGCTATATCCTGACCGACTCAAAGTTTTCCTGCTAAACGTGTCTTCTCCTCCTTTCTTCCTGTGTCCCTCATTGGTGCTCTCGGAGTCCCAATTTACCACCTTCTCATACCAGCTTCTGCTCCCTGAACTTCATCCCACAAGCCCTTCGGCTTGCGTTCCTCCAGCTCCAACGTCTTCCTCTGTTCCTTCAGCGCTTTCTCCAGCCTACTGGCCTGCGCCTCAGCCACCTCCTTTTCCCTCTGGAATTTCCGGATTTGCTCCCCGAGCATCTCCTTTTCTTCATTCCAGCACTTCGTCAACACTTTCATCTCGTATTGCACTTGCTGCAATTCCAGATTTACTTTTCCAGCGGACCATTCCGCTTTCTCTTCTTCCGCTGCTTTCGCACACGCCTCTCTCAACTCTTCCACCGATTCGAGCTTGAACTCTCTCATAACTCGAATCACCGATCGCGGCCATTCATCTCCTCCGATTTCTTCGAACTTTTGCCACAACTCTCTGTGGAAAACTCTCATCGGCTCCAGAATCGCATCCGCCTCCTGTTCGCTGCATTTTGCTGTCAACTCCCTGAGTTGCAACCTTGTATCGTCTTCCACTTTGACGCTGCTAGCTATAAGTTTAGTGAACCTCTTCACTTTCTTTCTTCTCTCCTTCACGCTCATTTGAGTTTCCACAACAATCATTCGATCGTCGTCCAGTTTCCACGTTGACTGCTTCGACGATGTTTTGTCGCTCATCATCTGCGTTGTTGTCCGTAAACTAAGTTTTTATTCAAAAACTGTTTACAATTCGTTGATTATCCAATCGACGAAAATATTCAAGATTCGCAAATTTCCGTAAAATTTATCCAAATTTTACCAAAAATTCTTATTCTGCAAAACTTCGAAATCGACTGGGTTTTATACTCGCCCAAACGATAAATTCAAAGCTTCACTAAGAAACACGAATAATCAAAAACGACGGTTCGGCCCCCAAGTTGCCCGCGTATAAATACGGGGTGATAGGTTCCGGATAAAATAAGACGACAATTAACACAGTTTCTCACAATAAATATACTTTATTGCAAGAAATTAGAATAAGGGAGCGTAAACTTACAAAACAAAAGTTAAACAACCAACGCTAAAACCAGAACTAACTCTGAAAGCCAACCGACTTCAGAAATTACTTTTGCCACGTGGCGTACACGTGTCCACGTGAACTGACGCGCTGAGGTTACGGTAGGCGCGTGAGCTTTTGGCGGAGTGTCGTTGCGTATTTAATGTGATGACTCGGAGAACTACAGGGTTACGGGGGTACCTTGCCACCGGCAACTTAATGTTAGATTCGATACAAAAGAGGAAGAGGAGATTGAATATCACTCGGACAGCAAGTATGTTTGGTTTCTGTTTTTGCTGCCTTATTAGATCTTTCCAATTCCAGAAGTTTGGATAATTCTTTAAATTCCCACGTACCGGATCCATCACTTGGATATGGAAACAAAAGAACTGGAAGCAATTTGTACAATGTTTTGAAGGTTTGTACTGTTCTACTTCAACTTTTATTCTGAAATATTCCAGAAGTTTCTCTATAACAAGAAGGTATCATTATGCGGAGCCCAAGTGTTTATAGCGGCGAAACGGTATCCAGATGAGACGGATGTATCCGACATCATTTCCCAACTACGAGCCAATCATGTGATGGTGTACATTGCCATCGACAGTATCCCATCGGGCGGTACTAATTCTGCAACACTATATGAAATGTCATATCAAACCAATGGATACTGTCTGTTTGCCACCGGTAGGGATCTATATAATGTGAGTTCTTTTATGAAAAGTGGAAAATATAATTTTAAAAAGTTGACTGTGAAATGCATACTTGCAACGGGTCGGGCCGATTTGAGATTGAACATTTGAATTTTTTTGAAATTTTTTTTGATTTTTTCGCAAAAAAGTCGAATTATCGACTATATTTTTACATATCGATAAAACTCAAGTGTACATAGGAGTTTTGACTGTTTATGTTGAAAATTTCAAAAAATTTCGAAAATTTTTTTGTCATTATGTCTTTTCGTAATTGTCAATAATTCCATCTCGATGACTACGTTTCTACACAAAAGAAATAACCAAACACTCTTGGATCCCCCCACGGCATTCCCTTTTAATCTATCAATTTTCAGGCTTTTTATTCGATAACCGAAACACTTATATTCATACTTGTCAAATGAGGGGCCTGGCCCCAGGCCTGAAAAGCTTGGGCCCGGGCCCGGCCCCTCAGGCCCCTCTTCTCACGGATATGGGATTTTTGAAAAAAATACAACTTTTTTTTCAAAAATTCAATTTTTCATGCTGAAAAATTTCCCAATTCCGCGTTTTTTTTCTCATTTCTTCATTATAGTATTGTATATTTTTCGAAATATGGACCGATTTTTTCAGCGAGACGCCTCCGGCGATGATTAACTTGAGTTGTACTAAAGGCAACTCAGATTTTTTTCTTAGTGATGTATGTGTGTCTGGGAGTTCATTTTCATATCCAAAAAGTTTTCCATTTGATCCAAACCCCGCTGAGCCAAAGCGGCAAAACAGTTTGGGCATTTCTGTATCCGTGGAAAAAAAGAGCGAAAGTAGTCATGCAATTCGAAAAAAATGATTTCGATATGAAAATGAACTCGCAGACACACATACATTATCTATAAAAGATCGGTTCATTTTTTATCTGATTTGAAAAAAAAATTCGAAAAAAAATTTGAAAAAAAAATTCCCTCCAAAAATAGGGGCCTGAGGGGCTGGGCCGGGCCGGCCATGGCCGGGCCGGGCTTTGGGCCGGGCCGGGCCGGGCCGGACGTTTTGAAAAAAGCCCGGCCCGGCCCGGCCCGGCCCGGCCCTTGACAAGTATGCTTATATTCCCTTACCAGTTTCTTGCTCAAAATTTTGTGGTTTCTGGATCGGGTCGAATCGAAATACCGGCATTCAAAACTCCGATACCACAGGGTAATACAGACTACGGTTTAGTTGCTATAACTGTTCAGAACCACAGTAAGAATAATTTCCAAGTTAAATCACATTACTCATAATACTTGCAGCACTTGACAATTCATTTGTATCAATGAATTATACAATTGAGAGTACTGATGGATCTTATGTTTATGAATTTCCGAGTGACGACCTTCTGCCTCTTTTTGGAACTGCACAAACAGATTTGCTGAAATTCAACGGACCCCTCTCATACAAGTGGACAATTGACTACCATTACAATACAGATGTACCACAAATCATTGAATGCAGAATGTACAGTGAATAGTAAGTTATTCTCGTATTGAATGAAAATCACACAATTATATATTTTTTCAGTTATCACGACTTCCTTCCACTGCCACCTTTTGGATAATCAGACTACTGTTTTGTGATATTTTCTAATAAATGTTAAGATTATGTTTGTTGTTTGCAAACCACTGCACAAAATATTGTGCTCCGCCTGCACTTATCACTAGACGCTTACAGGAATGAAAGTAGTTAAGACTCCTCACTGATAACATAAAAGTGTTGTTTGCTCGATGGCATACGTGCCAAAACTAAAAATTTAAAAATATTGAAATGTTTAAATAGAGTCAGCTTTTTTAATTCTTTCAAACTCCCTTGAGCCAATTTGAGAAACGCGTCAACGTCATGCCAGCCTGTATCATATTTGGTATCAATGGAATCAGAGAGACAAGATCTTGGCCAGCAACCCTTACAATTAATCGTTTTTTTTTCGTTTAAAGGGAAAATCTCTCGAAGAAACCGATTTTTCGTCAATTTTTCTGCCTCAAATGTCTTACGAGTCGTTAAGACTCTTAACTGATAAGAAGAAATTGTTACTCTCAAAGACTCAATTCAGTCATTCATATTCAATTCTTTCACCCCCCTCCCCCTCCTAAACTAATATTCACCATAGGGACACATATCAGAAGCGGGGAAAAAACAAAATTAAATAATCATTTTATTTCAGATTCAATTAAAAAAAACCGATTTCCTAATAACATGAAATTAATTCAGATTCTCCATGTCTTCCTCATCAGAACAACAATTTCTTTTACGCTTATTCCACTGACATCGACAATTATACATATAATTGGGGTGTCGAGCGTATGGTAGCATATGGTGATATGTATTCAACAATGGCAAATGTTCGATTTGATACGAAACAGGAAGAGGAGATTGAGTATCACACGGACCCTCAGTATGTTTGGTTTCTGTTTTCCTTGCTTTATTAGACCATTTCATTGCAGAAGTTTGAATGCTTCTCTATTTGCCCATCAGCCGGATCCATCACTTGGATATGGAGACACAGCAACTGGAAGTAACTTGTACACTGTTTTGAAGGTTTGTACTATTTCATCTCATGTTTCATTTAAACGACATTTCAGAAATTTCTCAATAACAAGAAGGTTTCATTATGCGGAGCCCTACTGTTTATAGCAGTAAAACGATATCCTGATGAGTCGGATGTATCTGACATAATCAAGCAACTACGATCCAACCATGTGATTGTGTACATTGCTGTGGACAGTATCCCGTCGGGTGGTAACAATTCTGCAACACTATACGAAATGGCATATCTGACCAATGGATATAGTCTGTTCGCCACCGAAACGGACCTTGGAAATGTGAGTTCTATTAGGCCGCCACTGCATTCTCTTCTCATAGAACAATTTTCAGGGTTTTGACCCCATGACCTGGATAATTACTCGTCCTTATCAATTCATTGCTCAAAACTTTGTGGTTTCTGGATCGGGTCGAATTGAAATACCGACATTCAAAACTCCAGCTCCAGTGGGTGATGCAGGATATTGTACAGTTGCAGTAACTATTCAAAACCACAGTGAGGATACTTTCTTAGTTAAACTAGACCACTCACAATGATTGCAGCACTAGACAATTCATTTATATCGATGAGCTATACAATTGAGAGTACCGATGGATCTTATGTTTATGAGTTTCCAAGTGACTATGTCAATCCACTTTATGGAACTGCACAATCAGATGATTTTGATTGCAACGGATCCCTCTCGTACAAATGGACAATTGACTATCATTACAATACAGATGTACCACAAATCATTGAATGCAGAATGTACAGCCAAGAGTGAGTTGTCTCAAAAGCTTTAAATATTGCATATATCTAATATTTCAGTTATCACGACTTCCTTCCACTCCCATCATTCTGATAATCAGGCGAATGTTTTGTGAGACGTTTCAATAAATGTTAAGATTTTGTTTGTTGTTTGTTGTTTTTTTCCATTTTTTTCCAATTCCCCTCAACCGCCTTAGGAAAATCGTTAAGACTCCTCACTGATAACAGGAAAGTGTTGCTCGCTCGAAGTCCTACGTTCCAAAAAAAAAAAAAAAAAATTGGGGATTTTTTCGAAGTTTCATTGCTTCAGAACACCAAAACTTCACTGAATTCGGAAGAAAGTGTCTTATTACCCCACACGTGTCTTATTTGGTATCAATGGAGTCAGTAACACTAGAAAATTTCAAAAATCTTCAAACTATTCCAAAAAAAACAATGTGAACACACTAAAAACAAGCCGGAATCCTCTAAACCAGGCAGCAATCCATTTTGATCTGATTTACGCGCCAACGACACCCCAGGAATGACATATTTGGTATCAGTATGTTTTAAAATATTTGTTTTATGTCATCTACGCAACATTTCAGTTATCACAAAACCTTTCTACATTTCTTTCCAATTTTTACTTTAAGCTCCTCCTCCTCAAACGTATTACGAGCGGGGAAGAAAGGCGTTAAGACCTTTCACTGATAACAAAAAAGAGTTTCTCGACATTTCAGTCTTTCATATTCTATTCCATCACCCCCCTCTCCCTTCAAAACTAATATTCATCATATGGACACAATATCAGAAGCAAAACAAAATTAAATAATTATTTTATTTCAGATTTAATAACAAAAGAGTTCTCCTAATGAAATGAGCATAATTAAGGTTCCCCTGCCGCATGTCTTCCATATGACAACAACATTGTCTTATACGCTTATTCAACTGATATCGACTATCATACATTTTATTATGGTGCCGATTGTATGGTCTTTTATGCTGATCAGTATGGAACACTGGCAAATGTGCGATTCGATACGAAAGAGGAAGAAGAGATTGAGTATCACTCGTATCCTGAGTATGTTTGGTTTTTGTTTTCGCAGCATCATTAAACCTTTTCATTCAGAAGTTTGAATGCTTCTCTATGTGCCCATCCACCGGATCCATCACTTGGATATGGAAACAAAAGAACTGGAAGTAACTTGTACAGTGTTCTGAAGGTTTGCACTATTTCCCTTCGCCTTTTATACAGATAATATTCCAGAAGTTTCTCTATAACAAGAAGGTTTCATTGTGAGGAGCCCAAGTGTTTATTGCTGTAAAACGGTATCCAGATGAGTCGGATATATCTGACATCATTTCCCAACTACGATCGAATCATGTGATGGTGCACATTGCTGTGGACAGTGTCCCATCGGGCGGTTCCAATTCTGCTTCACTATACGAAATGGCATATCAAACCAATGGGTACTGCCTGTTCGCCACCGGCAGTGATCTTTCGAATGTGAGTTCTTTCAGAAAAGTGAAAATTAAATTTTAAAAAGTTCACTTACAAAAGTTATTTCTGTGGAAACGAATCAAAGTCACGGTAGTAGACGTTCATATTTTTATCTCATTTGTGTACTTTTCTGTGTGATTAGCATGTCTTTTTGCAACGAGTCTTTATTTATGACCCACGCGCGATCCGTGGTAATTTTTGACATGAATAGATTTATACCACTACTGATTCTAGCTGTTTTCGCATACTTCTTATGCTACTATGAATTTCTTACCACCAGTTTTCAAAAAAATGTCAATGACATCACTATGTTTTGGTGAAAAATAGCAGAATAGTTTAAAGGAGGACAGAAGTCATATTTTTTATTTGAGATTCTGATACTTCAGAAAATTCTGAACAACTTTCATCATTGGAGCATATGCTAAAAATCGCTCTAAACACCCTAAATTCACGTTTTCCCGGCTTAAAAGGAGCCTAGATGGAAGAGTTTTCCCACGCGAATTTTTGCCCCCGTTTTTTCGTTTTTTGTTTTTTCAACAAAATTTCGTGTTTTTCTTCTTTTTTTACGATATAAATTTTTAAAAACATGAAAATTCGTTGAAAAAAGCAAGAAAACGAGAAATCGAGAAATAAAAAGAAATAATATTGTCCGAGAGGACTACACGGGGGCAAAAATTCGCGTGGGAAAACTCTTCCATCTAGGCTCCTTTTAAGCCGGGAAAACGTGAATTTAGGGTGTTTAGAGCGATTTTTAGCATATGCTCCAATGATGAAAGTTGTTCAGAATTTTCTGAAGTATCAGAATCTCAAATAAAAAAATATGACTTCTGTCCTCCTTTAAAGAATAATTTTCATTCATTTATGAAAAACAACACGCATAGCGGAATATCGGATCATCATTGAGAAGTCAGATCAGTGGATCTCATTTGAATCCTATATGGAAGCACGCGCGAAAAATTGAGATGAACCGACATTCCACCTTTCCATATCCAATTCGCGTTCTAGATATGGACGCATCTCCTTTTTTTCCACTGTCGATTCCCGATCATTCTGATCATTTTGGTATAACTTTGAAAAAAATCGGTTCAGTTGGGAGGGTGGTAGGATCGGCGACATACAAACAAACACACAGAATCTCGTGCTTGTTAATAGTAACGATTCTCAATAATTCCATGACGATGATTACGTTTCTACACAAAAGATACAACCAAATATTCTTGGAGAATATACCCAATGCACTTTGTTTCTATATTACAGTTTTCAGGGTTTTTACTACATGAACTGGATACTTGATTTTCCTTACCAATTCATTGCTCAAAACTTCCTGGTTTCTGGATCCGGTCGAATCGAAATACCGGCATTTAAAAATCCAACATCACGGGGTGGTAGAGACTTGTTTTTTTGCTGCAATAACTATTCAAAATCACAGTAAGGATACTTTCTAAGTTAAACTATATCACTCACAATGTTTACAGTACTTGACAGTTCATTCGTCTCAATGAATTATACAATCGAGAGTACTGATGGATCTTTTATCTATAAATATCCGGGTGATCGATCGCATCCTCTCTATGGAACTGCACAATCAGATTAGTTGGTTTTGAACGGATCCCTTTCTTACAAATGGACAATTGACTACCATTATAAAACAAAAGCACCACAAATCATTCAATTAAGAATGTATAGCGATGAGTTAGTCGTTTTTTATTCAACGGCACCCACACAATTATATATCTTTCAGTTATCACGACTTCCACTACCACCTTTCTGATGATCGATTCAATATTCTGTGCGGTTTTCCAATAAATGTTAAGATTATATTTTTTGTTTGCAAACCACTGCACAAAATATTGTTCTTCGCTTGCACTTATCACTAAAGACGCTTACAGGAATAAAAGTCGTTAAGACTCCTCACTGATAACAAAAAAGTGTTTTTTGCTCGATACGTGCCAAAACTAAACATTTCAAAACTTCAAAACATTGAAATGTTTAAATAGAGTCAGCCTTTTTCTAATTGGCGGAACCAACTAAAACAGAAAGAAGACGAATTATGCTTTTTGAGAGGAATACACGTAATAGAAGACAGCCGGTGGGATACAGAAAAGTGCTATGAGACAGAAACTAACACAAAAATAAGGAGAAAATGATAGAAAATGTGAGAATATTTAGGCCAAAATCTCTCGAAGCGAGCAATTTGACATGAGAAGTTGTTTTAGGTCGTCGTCAACGTTCGACAGGATTTTCACCACTTGACGGACCTGAAAATATGGGGGAAACTCAATTTTCAGTGTGAAAAAGCGATTATTTATCAATTTTCATGCCAAGAAAAACGCTGAAAACGCAATTTCTCGACTTACAACACATTTTTCAGCCGTAAAAAGTTATCTTCTCAAAATCCCAAAAATCTCAAAAATGACAGTTTTTTGTTGATTTTTCACTTCAATTCTTGAAAATCCCACAAATTTCAGAACTGAAACCCCGATTTTAGTAAATATCGCCGAAAATGCAGTCGTTGGCCTAGAAACCCAATTTTCTGGATTCCTAGGCCACCAACGCCAAAATTCTCCAGAATACGCTAATATGGGGCTCAAAACTTCGGAATTTTCGTGGAAAAGACGAACATGTTGTTGGTTTATAAGTTGGAGGCCTAACGCAAGGCCTGAAAAGGCATAAAATCTGTTTAGACCGATACGAGACTCAGAGCATAGGCTATCCAATAACATTTCGGAGAATGTGAAATCGATTAGTTCTAATACATGTCGGAAAATTTGTCCTAAAGAGGGCCTGAGAGGGCCTGACATGGCCTAAATCACAATTTTTACCAAATTTCTGCGAATCTCCGTCTCCGTCGCGATTTCCAGAATTCTCTCGCGTATCCGAAGCACCAAATCGACAATTTCCACATTGTGTTTCGTCGACAGCGTTTGAGGGCCTAAAATAGGTAGTTTTAGGCCGTTGCTCAGCCTAAAAACTCACAAAAATCAGCAGAACAGAGAGCGTCGACGTAATGAGACTTCAACTGGTTATTAACGTCACGCGATCGCATCGAAAGCCATCCGCCGAAATTCGAACACGTTATGAAGCGACGGTAGAGTCCTGGAATCATTCTGTCAGTCTGTCTGTGCGTCCGGATGTCCTCAATTACCTTGCCAATCTCCTTTCGTTCCACACGTGAGTGACGGTCCGCCGTTTGTCTCAACAGACGCCAAAAAGTCGTCCATTGAGAAGGGACGCGTACTCGGGATACCCTGGAAATCGGAAATTTTAAAATTTTCATGGCCTAGAATTCCATATTTGGGTTTCTAGGCCACCAGACCTGAAAACTAGTAAAAGATTCGAATTCCACGCAAAATTTCCGAAGTTTTGAGCTCCATATTGACATGCTTCTGAATATTTTGAGCTTGGTGGCCTAGGAACCCAAATTTTCGGATTTCTAGGCCACCAACCTCAAATTGCTCTAAAATATACCAATATGGGGCTCAAAACTTCAAAAATCACACGAGGATTTCAAATATTTACTTGGTTTTATTCCAGATGGCCTAACTTTTGAAATGTGGTGATTTCTAGGTCAGCAACCCACAACTAACAACAAAAAGGGAAAGTTCAAAGTCTCGGTTTATAAAATTCTAAATGAGAAGCCAATTTTTGAATTTGTCAAAAAAATTTGTGAGAAAACTGCAAAATTTCCATGAACCACTGTTGAAAAACTATTATGGTGGCCTAAAATTCCAAATTTGGGTTTCTAGACCACCAGACATAAAAACTGACGGAAGATTCGAATTCCACGCAAAATTTCCGAAGTTTTGAGCTCCATATTGACATGCTTCTGAATATTTTGAGCTTGGTGGCCTAGGAACCCAAATTTTCGGATTTCTAGGCCACCAACCTCAAATTGCTCTAAAATATACCAATATGGGGCTCAAAACTTCAAAAATCACACGAGGATTTCAAATATTTACTTGGTTTTATTCCAGATGGCCTAACTTTCGAGATGTGAAGTTTTCTAGGCCATCAACCCACAACTAACCACAAAAAAAGACAATTCGAAGTTTTGGTTTAGATCAATCTAAATGAAAAGTCAATTTTTGAATTTATTGAAAAAATTGAGAAAAAACTGCAAAATTTCCAAGAAAACTATTGAAGTGGCCTAGAATTCCAGATTTGGGTTTCTAGGCCACCAGACATAAAAACTGACGGAAGATTTGAAATCTATACACTATTTCCGAAATTTTGAACCCCATTCTGCCGTATTTTGGAACATTTTGAGATCGGTGGCCTAGAAACCCAAATTTTCGGATTTCTAGGCCACCAATCTAAAAATGCTCCAAAATACATCAATATGGGGTTCAAAATTTTGGAAATCTCACGGAGAATTTAAATATTTGCTTGGTTTTGTATAAGGTGGCCTAACTTTCGAGAAATCGGGTTTCTAGGCCACCAATCCCCAATTTTTTCAGTATTTTCAGCCAAAAAACCGTACCCTAAACGGTGACATCTCCTTTTTGAGGGGCATCAGTGAGCTCAAATACCGTTCCATCGGAATCATGAAACTTTGAGTCAATTCGAGGAAATGACGTTGAAGAATGTTGTGTTGAACCTGGAAAAATCGATTTGTAGATCAAAATCTCTGAAATTTCCATTCAAAACCTCCAAGGAATTTCCAGATTTCAGCAATTTCTTGGCGAGAGATTTATCTTTTGAAAGAAACGGTTTGTATTGTGTATAGAGACCCGGCGGGGTGTCTAGAGTCCTCGACGCCGCCGACCACGTCTTCTTCGGCTTCTTCATATCGTCTCCGCCTATTTCGGCACCTTGTTCGGCAACTTTTAGGATGTGGGGCCAGTGGTCGAGCGCTTTGATGAAGAATGGATTCGTCACGCCGAGGATTACGCGGGGACTGGAATCATTGAAAATTTGGGAAAAATTTCTATGAAAATCGACTCAAAACCGATAAAAATTATCCAAAAATGATCAAAAACTACATTATCTCAGAAAAATAGCTTGAAATTCATCTTTTCCATCCATTTCCCAAAGATTTGAGACCCATATTAACCAATTTTAAAGCATTTTGAGTACGGTGGCCTAGAAACCCAAATTTTTGGATTTCTAGGCCACCATGCTCAAAATGCTCCAAAATATGGCATTATGGGGCTCAAAACTTCAGAAATTGCATGGAGAATTCGAATTTGATTTAATATTAGTTGGAAAATGAACTTTTGACATCAAATTTCAACAAAAATCGGTAAAAAATGAAAACTTTCTGTTCGGTGGCCTAAAACCACATTGTCTAGGCCATCACAGTTCAAAAGTAGTGCTATAATTGGAATCTCTATAAAATTCCCAAAGTTTTGAGCCCCATATCGACCTATTTTGAATCATTTTAATATTGGTGACCTAGAAAACCAAAAATTTGTATTTCTAGGCCACCAATCTCAAAACGGTTTAAAAGAAGTCGATATGGAGCTCAAAACACCGGAAATTTCACAGAGATTCTGGTTATTACACTACTTTCGACCTGTGATAGAGTATACAATAGAGTTTTAGGCCACCAAATAGGAAATTCTCATTTTTTACCGATTTTTGTTGAAACTAGATGTCAAAAGTCAACTTCCCAATTAATATCAAATCAGACTCGCATTCTCCACGCAATTTCTGAAATTTTGAGCCCCATATTGACTCATTTTAGAGCATTTTGAACTTGATGGCCTAGAAACCCAAACTTCTGGATTTCTAGGCCACCAAGCTCAAAACGCTCTAAAATATGCCGATATGGGGCTCAAAACTTTGGAAATTGCATGGAGAATTCGAATTTGGTACTGTTTTTCCATTTTCCCCCACTACAACTCCTAAACTCACGGCGTGCGACTCTTCGACGAGTATTCCCTGAATTCCGAGTCGTGAATCGTGAAATACGGTCGGAAATCGTTGACAATCCGTAGTGGAGACAGTAATCCGACTATCGATTGGACTAACGAAGAAGTGACGGACGGATTCGGGGCGACGATGAGAAGTGGCTCACCGAGCAGCACTAATTCCCAGATTAATTGCAGATGATGGACGTGTTGCACGATTGGAGTCGTGAAATCGGGACGGAATAGGCGGAGAGACTCGTCACGGTGATCCGAGAGCTGGAAGACCGAATTTCAGAAATCACCGTGATAGAAGCAAGGATTACGGTAGGGGGGATGGCAATTGGATAATTTTCAGATTTTCTTGTCATCATGAAACCTTTCCGTGACAAACACGGATAGGTTATATAAAAAATGATGAAAATCGTTCAGAAGTCATGTTTAGATGAATCTGAAATCAGAAAATAATGAAAAATCTATTTTTTTTCTGGAAGGAAATAAGGATTTGTGGACATTTGGAAAAAGTTTCAAAAAGTGTAAAAAAATATGAATATACCTATTTACAACACTCAAAAATCCTAAAAATATCCCAAAAAATGAATTTTCAGTCCAAAAATTGTCGAAATTCATAACGGTTTGTGATGGCCAAAGTGTTTTTTTTTGTTTGTGTTTCTAGGCCACCGGGAAGTTTTTCCGTCACTAGTTCCACGTGACAGGAAGAACTTATCGCTGGCCCAGAAACACAAACAAATAGAAGTTCGGCCATCACCGACCAATTTTGAATTTCGACCATTTTTTGGACTGAAAATTCACTTTTTTGGATGTTTTCAGGGTTTTTGAGTGTTGTAAATAGGTATATTCATATTTTTCTCCAAATTACCAAAACTCCTTATTCCTTATCCAGAAAATACGGATTTTCAGCATTTTCTGATTTCAGATTAATCCAAATATGACTTCAATCTTAAAATGATCCAAAATAAGTCGATATTAACAAATCCTTATTTTTGGTCCCTCTCTCTAGCATTTTCTCTTTTTTTTCTCTTTTTGCATTCATAAAAATAGAAATATCCTTCTCAAATCCTTCTCAAAATTTCAATGAATAATAAATGAGGATTCTGAGTAAATCTCAGGGATTTGAGGGAGAGCGCAGCTGAATTTTTAATTAAAAATGAGAAAAAAAGAGAGTATAGGTCAAAAATCTCAGGTTTAGAGTCTAAAATAAAGTTCTCGACTGGAAAATCGAATTTTTATTCAAAAAATGTCGAAAAAGCCATTTTCACAAGGGAAAATGTCAGAAAACCTCAGAAAACCGCATTTATTTATGTCAAAATGCGGAAAAACAGACATTTTTTGTATAAAAAATGTCAAAAAATTTATGAATTCGTATTTTCAGAAGGGAAAATGTCAGAAAACCTCAGAAAATCGCATTTTTCATGTAAAAATGTGGAAAAACAGACATTTTTATGCAAAAAATGTCAAAAAACCTCAGAAAATCGCATTTTTAATGTAAAAATGCGGAAAAATAGACATTTTTATTCAAAAAATGTCAAAAATCTCAATTTTTCACTCAAAAATCGCCCAATTTCTACCTCAACATGTCCATCCAACCGGAATTCATACGGTAGATCACACGCCGCCGGCAGTCGACAACTAATCAAAGTTCCCAGCAGCGGGAATTCAATAGTTCGACCGACTTGTGGTTGTTGCCACGTATCGATGTGATGGCAAGCTGAAATTTCAGAAATTTTGAGAATTTTGTCTGAAAATGGCCTAAAAATGAGGGCAAACTGACCCGCTTCGATCGCCGCCTCTCCATTTTCAAAAAAGTGTTCCGCGATACGGGCGGTGACTGAATAGAACAAGGAGAACAGAGGTAGGACAGACATCAACACGATACTCTGCAATGAATTGGAAGGGTTTTGGCTGAAAATTGGCTGAAAATGGCCTAGAAATTCACTTTCTAGGCCATTTTGAACTCGGTGGCCTAGAAACCCAAATTTTCGGATTTCTAGGCCACCAACCTTAAATTGCTCCGAAATACGACAATATGGAGCTCAAAACTTCAGAAATTGCATGAAGAATCCGAAGAATCGCTTAGTTTTTTGAACCGATGGCCTAGAATACCAAATCTGGAATTCTAGGTCATGAAAATTTCAAAATTTCCAAGTATTTCGAACTCGGTAGCCTAGAAATTCAGAAAATTGGGTTTCTAGGCCACCGATTTTCAATTTTGGAGCATTTTTCAACGTCCAACATTAATTTCGGAGCAATCTAGAGTTGATGACCTAGAAATTCTGAATATGTGGATTTCTAGGCCATGAATCAGTTTTAATCGAATTTTTTGCAGATCAGGAGATATGATGACCTAGAAACCCAAAAATAAGGATTCTAGGCCACCAACCTCAAAATTTCAAAAAACCGCGTTCATATTTGAATTCTCCGTGTGATTTCTGAAGTTTTTTGCCCCATGTTGGTCTATTTCTGAGCATTTTGAAGTTGGTGGCCTAGAAAACCGAATTTTGGTTTTCTAGGCCATCAACCTCAAATTGCTCCGAAATAGACCAATGTGGGGCTCAAAACTTTGGAAATCTCACGGAGATTTCGAATAAATCATTGAAAAATGCGGAAATTTGCAAAAATTGAATGAAATTGGTATGGGTGGCCTAGAAACCCAAATTTTCAGATTCCTAAGCCACCGATTTCAAAATTTCGAAAAACCATTTTCAAATTCGAGTTCTCCGTGAGATTTCCAAAGTTTTGAGCCCCAAATTGGTCTATTTCGGAGCAATTTGAGGTTGATGGCCTAGAAAACCAAAATCGGATTCCTAGGCCACCAACGTCAAAATTCTCAAAAATATATCAATATGGGGCTCAAAACTTCAGAAATTTAAAGGAGAATTAGATTATTCAACTTTTTTTGATGTCTGGTGGCCTAGAAATCCGGAAATTTGGGTTTCTAGGCCACCGACTGCATTTTAGGCTATTTCTACCCGATTTTTACGAATTTTTCATTGATTTTCCAGGAATTTCACCGCCATACCTTCTGATAATATCCCCGATGAATGGTTGCATCTTTACACTGTCGAAAATGAACGAATCCATATAGATAATGAGCGTCAAACGGGAGAGACGACGGAGATTTGTCGACAAATGACTTCTGACACCCTCTCACATCACTTATCGCTCTGAAAAACGTGTTTTTGATATTTTCTGAGGTTTTTGGTGGAAAAATGTGCTGTGAGTCGAAAAATTGCGTTTTTATAGATTTTTTAGCATAAAATTGATAAAAAATCAGTTTTTTGGGTTGGAAATGGTGGAAAACTCAATTTTTGAGCTGGAAACTGACTTTTCGGTATGGAAAATTAGGTTTTGGGTTAAAAATACTGAAAATAGTGATATTTTTTAAGTTTCTAGCTGAAAAATGTATTTTAAGTCAAAAATTGCGTTTTCAGCGGTTTTTGGTATAAAAAGTGACGAAAAGTCGGTTTTTCACTCTGAAAAGTCACTTTTTAACGTGAAAATATAGTTTTCATGAGAAAAACCTGGACAAAATCAATTTTTGATGGATTTTTTGCAGAAAAAGAGGAAAATGTGATTTTCAAACCAAAAAGACCCTAAAAATTCAATTTTTGAGCTGAAAATTGACTTTTTCGAACGGAAAATAGGGTTTTTGGTCAAATATTGAAAATTCGTAATTTTTTCTTAAAATACGGTTTTCCGCTTGAAAATTAGCGTTTTATCAAGTTTTTCCATTTGAAAACCGTCAAAAAACACGATTTTCGGCGCAAAAAAAAACTTTTTAGATCAAAAATTAGGTTTTTTTGTCAAAAAAATAAAAATCTTAATTTTCAACTGAAAAAAGACTATTTCGAAGTTACATTGACTGATTTTGGCTGTTTCTTGCCGTTTTCTCGGTTAAAATCATCAAAAATTGACTTTTTAACACTGAAAATTTAACTTTTCAGCTGGAAATAGGTGAAAATTGGCGAAAATTGTTTTTTACTCAAATTTTACGATTTTTTGCTTAAAAAGTCGATTTTCGATAATTCTCGACCTCAAAAACCTAATTTTTCACTCAAAAATGATAAATTTCCACCGAAAACCCCGATTTTCCAGGTTTTTTTCTGAAAAAAAGCACCTGCGTATCCTGAAATGAAAATTGGTATCTCTGGCGTTTGATGAGTTGGAATCCGGGAATGCCAAATAGCAAATATTGATTTTTTCAGTGTTCGAGAGGATCGCATCGCCCGGGTAGATCACCTGAAAAAAATTGATGAAATTTGGAAAAAAAAATAATTTTTTGGAATTTTTTTGATATTTTTTTTTGAGTGAAAATTGATGTTTGAGGGAGTTTTAGGTGGTTTTAAACAGCTTTCGGCCGTTTTTTCATGCTGAAAAAGTCTGAAAACCCCAGAAACACAAAAAAATTTCAATTTTTCCGACAAAAATTGGATTTTTAGTTGAAAAATTTCACATTTTTTGTGATTTTTCGTGCATAACCTACCTCCAACGCTTGTCCCAACTCCAAATCAAAAGTCACCACACAAATACAATGAAGCCAATCGCGAAATCTGTCCCATGGTTCAATATCCGGTTCCATTCTGAAGAATTCATCGATTTTTAGTGATTTTGAGCTATTTTTAGTGATTTTCGGGTGAAAAAATGCGTAAAAACCGATAAAATCAATGAAAATCGGCGAAAAAAGCGAGAAAAAGCGGTGAAAACGGTGGAAATCGGTGAAAAAATCGGCAAAAAATAAGCCGGTTTTGTCTGCGTCTCTTCGATTCGTGTACTCTCTCGTCGCTGTCTCAGTGGAGCGCGTTTGCATTGTTTTCTCATTTTTCAGCGATTTTTGATCATTTTCTGTTGTTTTTTTCGTTTTTCAAGCGGAAAAATGGGGGTTTTCGCCATTTTTTCAGATTATACTCACTTTATTCGGTTTTGTTCTTAAAATAATAAAATATAATATCAAAAATGAATAGATTCACAGTAAATGAAATGAGTTGTAATAATGCCATTAGACAAACCAAAAAAATAAATAAAAATGCCAAATATATAGTTAAGGGGAAATTAATTGAAGAAAACACGGACGGGGAGAGAGAGATACTGAAAATGAGAGACGGAGAGAAATGTTATCAAAATGGGTCAAAATTAGGGTAAGAAATGATTAAAAACGCGCTGAAAATGCTGATTTAGGCCTGTTTAGGCTGGTTTTGTGCTGATTTTCGCGGAAAACTCACTAAAAACCATTGAAATTGTGCTAAAATCGCGAAAAATTGGGTTAAGGCCTATTTTTGGCAGTTTTTAGCAAAATTAAGGTCGAAAACGATTTCATGCTTAGTTAGTCCCATTTTAAGGCAATTTCAGGTATGTTTAGGCTGATTTTAGATGAAAAATCGGTAGAAATTAGTTAAAATGAGCCAAAACTGCAGAAAATTAGGGTTAGGCCTGAAATTTAAGCTGTTTTTAGGCAAAATTTGGGAAAAACTCAGAAAACTGGAAATTAGGCCGTTTTTAGCCTAGTTCAGGCCCAATTTCAGGCAATTTCAGGTACATTTAAAATGGTTTTAGGTGAAAAATTACCTAAAATGGCCTTCCAAACCAGAATTTCAGCGCAAAAACACACAAAATGAGTAGAAAAAGGGTGAAAAAAGAAGGGTGGATATGCAAAAAATGAGTTAAAGGTCGGAAAAAAGTGAAAAAATCGAGTAAAATTGCAATTTTTCGGGTGAAAATGGGTGTAAATGATGGGGAAAATCAGACAAAATTGAGTTCCGAAATGAGATCATCGAGTTCGTCGAGTTTTCGTGGATTGTGTGTCTCAATGTATCCTCTCGCCTGCTGGAAGAACACTTTCAGATGTTCCATCAGTGACTCCGCCTCCTTATACATGTCCAAATCCTCTTCAATTTCTGGAAGAGAACGGGTCTCGTGATGAGAGTTACGGGTGCTACGGGATTGAGATGGAATCATTTGAAGCACTTTGTAGAGGCGGGGATTCGCTTTTTCGATCGAATCGAATAGTTCACGCACTTCCTGAAAAAAACAGCGAAATTATGAGAGTTTTAGGGGAAAATTCAAATTTTTTGACTGAAATTTTGAAATTTTCACGTTTTTTCCGACTAGAGATGCTTAGAAATCGGCAAAATGGCCTAGAAACTCTCAAAATCGAAATTCTAGGCCACCAATAAATCAACAGTATATTCAAATTCTCCGTGAGATTTCTGAAGTTTTGAGCCCCATATTGGTCTATTTTGGAGCATTTTGAGATCAGTGGCCTAGAAAACCAAATTTCCGGCTTCCTAGGCCACCAACCTCAAATTGCTTCAAAATAGGTCAATATGGGGCTCAAAACTTTGGAAATCTCACGGAGAATTCGAATATGATATCGGTTTCTAAAATTGGTGGCCTAGAATTCCGATATTTGGGTTTCTAGGCCATTATGTAAGTTTCTCTCCATTTCTGTCATTTTTTCTCGATTTTCAATGAATTTTTGCAACTTTCAATTGTAATTTCCTCGTTATGGACCCATTTTTATGGAATTTTTCACTTTTTCCAGCTTAAAAACCTGTTGAAAAGCGGAAAAACCAAGTTTCAAGGCAAAACATTGACCAAAACCTCAAGAAAAAAGAGGAAATGATCTAGAAAACAAAATCCAGGATTTTCAGGCCACAAAGATCGCTATGGACCCATTTTTATGGTATTTTCAAGTAAAAATTGAAGTTTTTGACAAAAAAGTTGATCAGAACTTATCAAAACTCAGATTTTCCCGATTTCTAAGCACTACTAGTCTGAAAAATCGTGGAAATTTCAAAATGTCAGTCAAAATTTTCCAATTTCCCTCTAAAAACCGTTTTCTAGAGGTTTTGGTCAATTTTTTGTCTCAAAACTTGATTTTTCAGCTTTTCATCAAGTTTTTAAGCTGAAAAATGTGGGGTTTCATCATAAAATCCACAAATTTTCAATTTTTCAGCCGAAACTCACCGGCACAACAGCCTTCTTTGGCCGTTTCGGTGGGGGCGGAGCCACTGGAGCCCTGAGAACTCCTTCAAACTCCAAAACGTCTCTCATGGCGGCGTTGGCCTTTCGTTTGGCACTTCTTCCACGTGATTCCGTCATCTCAACTTCCTCTTCCACAATCTCCTCCTCATCTGAATCCGATTCTCCACCGGATCCATCTTGTTGTCCATCACTCTGCTGTTCACGTTGTTGCTCTTTCGCTTCGACCATTTGACGGCGACGGTCTTCTTTCGTGCATTTCGAGCACCACCATCTGTAGAAATTATGCAAAAATTTAGAGTTTTTGAAAAAAAAATTGTCAAAAAACCAAAAGAAATTCAGATTTTGAGAGAAATCTCAACAAAACCGGGCAATTTTAACCAATTTTCAACCATTTTAAGTGAGTGAAAGGCCTGAAATTGGAAAAAGCGGTCAAAATGAAGCTCAAAACTTTAGGAATTTCCGAAAAATAAGATTTCCCCACTGAAATCGACGCAGAATTGTCTGGAATTCGAAATTTTCACAAAAATAGGCAGATTTTTACAATTTGAAACAAAAAAATGATAGAATTCGCGTTTTATATAGAATTTCCAAAATTTTCAGACCCATTTTGAGTCATTTCGAGTTTGAAGCGTCAAAACAGATCAAGTTGGGGCTCAAAACTTCAAAAATCCGGTAAAATTCATACAAAAATCATATTTTTCAGCCAAAAAGCACACATTTTAAGACTTATCCAAAATTTGACGAGATTCGGCCTTCCAGCGAAATTTCCGAAGTTTTGAGACCCATATTGACCAATTTCTGAGCATTTTGAGATTGGTGGCCTAGAAAACTCCAAATTTGGGTTTCTAGGCCACCAATCTCAAACTGCTCTGAAATTGATCAATATAGGGCTCAAAACTCCGGAAATTCGGTGTTCAGCGAGAGAAAGTGCTCAATTTCAGTCATGAATTGCCTAAAAAGGCCTAAGGCTCGCCATGACTCCATATATGTCAATATGGGGCTCAAAACTTCAGAAATCGCATCAATTATCTGGGAGAATCCAGATATTTGACTCAATTCGAGCTAAAATCGAAACATCTAGATTTCAGACCGTTTCAGGCCCGGTTTTCTCAACTTTCAGGTCATTTCCAGGCGAAAACCGAAAAATCTAGATTTTAGGCCGTTTCAGGCCCGGTTTTCTCGATTTTCAGGTCATTTTCGCTGAAAATTTCAGATTTTCCACTCAAAACCGTACCCCTCCTTGAATCCTTCCTCCTCGAATAACTCTCGACTAATAACTGGTCGATGACAATTGTGATGGTAGACAGTGGCGCATTGTTTGCACAATAACTTCCGGTTCGTTCCATTCTTACGGCGACACACGTGGCATGGCTGGAATTATAGGCGTCTTAGGCGTTTTAGGCATTTCAGGCTGGTTTTAGGCTGTTTTTAGGCCGATTTTCAGCTTTTTACAATCAAAAAACCCATTTTCCATCAATTTTCTCTCTAAAAATCAGAATTTCTCTTACCAATTCGGGAAGTGTCTTGTGCTGATCGATTCTCGCATCGAAATACGCCAAAAGAAGGTGAAGGCACGAAGCGTTCGTCGCCTCTTGGACACGACGACAGAAACGGGGAATTTTGAGATGAGAGTGACATTCTGGAAAGAGAAAGAAGAAGATTAGAAAGGGTGAATGGACATCTGGATCGACAGAGGGACAGACAGACAAAAATCCTTTTTTGACAGTTAGAATCGAAAAATAGCAATTTCAAGTATTCAAATTTCGGAAATTACTGGAATTTGGACATCCGGACACCCCAGGACACACAGACAGACATAAAAACTGTGATTTTTGACATTTTGAATGTAAAAATTGCGAGTTTTGAACATCCGGTCACACAGATAGACACAAAAGTTACAATTTTTGCAAATTTGAACCCAAAAAGACTCATTTCGGACATTCGGACACACAGACAGCGAAAAATCATAATGCGGACATCCGGACACACAGAACTATCGACAGGTATTCAAATTTCGGAAATTACTAGAATTTGGACATCCGGACACCCCAGGACACACAGACAGACACAGAAAACGCCCATCTTCACTATTTTCGACTTTCGGACACACAGAGCTACCGACATAAATCCAGATTTTCAAAAAAATAGTGTTGTGGACATCCGGACACCCCGGACACACAGATAGACGAGAAACGTCAAATTTTGCCTTTTTGAACCCAAAAAGACTCATTTCAGACACCCGGACACTCAAAAAACCCCGAAAACTCACTTTTAGCGAATGCGACGACTGTTGGGAACTTCTCAATGAGACATTCCTTCGGAATCGATGTCGCCAATTCGATGACGAGGCGTTTCTGCAAAAATTAAAGATTTAGACTGAACTTTGGTCTGAAAACCAGCATTTTCAGCTTTAGAGGTGTTTTGGAGCGAGATTTCGGCTCAGAACGCGTCAAAAGCGCGCCAGTCGTCGTTTGGGGTTAGAAAAACGGAAAATGACGTGAAACGCGTCAAAGGTGCGCCAGTCTCGGTGAGATCTCAATTTTGGGGATTTTGGGGCTAAAATTAATGAAAAATTGAAAAAAAAAACATCCTTTATGGCTGGAAATCCACTATTTTTGGCTCAAAATTCATCCCTTTTGGCTGGAAATCCATCATTTTTGGCTCAAAATCCCTCAATTCCCACCATTTTTCCACATTTCCAGCCTCAAACCCCTCCGTACCATCTCATCTAACGTATTCGCATCAACGAGCCGCGTCTCGAACACTTGAACGTCTCCAATTTTAGTGATTCCCGATTGTTTCCAATCGTTCAACAACTCGCACATCGTCTGTTTCAACGATCCGAATAGTCCGACGAATCGTTGATTCTGGGACGTCGTCACGTCTTCAGAAGTCTCATTCTGATGATCGTCTTCTCCATCTTCTGAATCCTTGACGTCACCATCTGTCTCCATTTTGACGACGACGTCTTCTGAATCTCCAGAAGTCTCCTTCTTTTCGTCTTCCTTCTTTTCCTTCCGAAGCGACGCGAGAATATCGTTGAGATTATTCGAAATATATTTTCGAAGCATTTTCTCTCGTTTTCCATTCTTTTTCAGAGATTCCAGCAGATTACGAATCGCCGGCTCGGTATCATATTTATACCATGTTTCGGTGGATCCAGATGACGTGATCGGTCTGAAAATGTATAAAAATGATAAAAAATTCATAAATTTTCAGTAAAAAACTAAAAAATTGGCTAAAAATCACATCTTTTCAGTTGAAAATTAGCGATTTTGAGTCATTAACTATAAAAATTGACTGAAAATTCGTAAACTTTCAGCCAAAACCAATGATTCTTGGCTGAAAATCGATCAATTCCGACCGAAAATCACCCAAAAATTCAATTTTCCCGCCCAAAAACTCACAAATCCACGTATTCCGGTCGATTCTCCACTTCCAACGATTCGACATCCAAATATCCTTGAGCGGCACACTCGAGCACCCATTTCTCGTATGATGTCTGGCCGAACTGTAACAAAAATGATGTTTTTGATGGTTTTGGGTGCAAAAAACCGATTTTTGAGTAATTTTTCCACCAAAAAACCTAAAATTCTGAGATTTTCAGCAATTTTTCTAAAATTTGACGATATGATTCGACTATCCTGCGAAAATTCCGCAGTTTTGAAACCCATATTGACGAATTTCAAAGCGACTCGAGTTCGGTGGCCTAGAAACCCAAATTTGGAGTTTTCTAGGCCACCAACTTCAAAATGCTCAGAAATTGATCAATATAGGGCCCAAAACTGTGAAAATTCGGTACTCAAAGAATGAATTTCAGTCGAAAACCGAATAAAAATGAGATATTTGACTCTATTCAAGCCAAAATGGCTGCTTCACGCCCATTTTTTCGATTTTCAGGGCATTTTCCACTCTAAAAATGCTCAATTTCAGCCTCCAAAAACATACATCCTGGATCCATATGCCAGCATCTGAACTATAAGCGAACCAATAGTATTTTCTCAAATGTCGATCGTTTCCAATCGAAACGACACGATAGATTCGTTCCAAATCGTCTCGTTCTCTCGCCGCCAACTCTCGATTCTCTTCTAATTCGTCTTTGAGATCGTCCAGTGATTTCTCCAAATCTTGTCTCTTTTTCATGATTCGTTCCGCTTCACGCGTCTGATGACGTGTCATGTCATCAGTGATTTCGACGGTCGGAAGATCGGCCAGTTGTTGTTGGAAGTCGTCGATCTGGAAATTAAGGGGAAGATTGATTATGGCTGAAAATGCGTCAAGAATGACAATTTTTGCCCTTTATTAGACCAAAAATGAGCCTTTTTAGGACTTTTTTGCTTAAGTTTTCAGATAAATCGGAAAAAATTAAGTAATCTCAACTGAAAATCGGCAAAAATCCAGATTTTTTCTGAAAAACTCACTGAAAAAAAGCGTCAAGGGTGCGCCAGACATCTAATTTCGAGTGTCTTTGACATGTTTTTGAGACCTTGCGCACCTTTGGCGCGTTCTATGCATCTGAATTCCTGATTTCCGTATCTGGGGTGCCTTAGGCGCGATTTTTTAGACGCGATTTTTTTGGCTCAGAACGCGCCAAAAGAGCGCCTGTCGACCTTCAGAGTTAGAAAAACGGAAAATGGCGCAATTTTTGTAGAACGCGTCTAAGGTGCGCCAGACTCGCTGAGGGCTCTATTTTTGGTAATTTTGGGGCTGAAATTCAAGAAAAATCGCTTAAAAACCGAAAAAAATTCCATTTCCTGGTCAAAATCCATCATTCTCTCCATTGACTCATGAACAATCGCTTAAAATCCGAGAATACGGAAAAAAGCAACTGGCGCGCCTCGGACGCGTTTTGAAACTGGGAAAAAAGCGAGAGCACCGAAAATTTGTCGATAGATTCGGTCTTCCTGAGAAAATTCCGGAGTTTTGAGCCTCATATTGACCAATTTCGATGCAATTCGAGTTTGGACGCCAAGAAACCCAAATTCAGAGGTTTCTAGGTCACCGAACTCAAAATGCTCTGAAATTGGTCAATATGGGGCTCAAAATTGCGGAATTTTCGTGAAAAATACAAATTTGTCGCTTAGAAACCCCAAAAAAAGCCGTTTTCCCCCTAACTTTTTTACCTTTTTGGTAATCTTATTCGCTTGCGCCTTGAGCCCAGTGAGTTGCTCCGAGTTCGCATCTCTCAAATACCATTCCCTAATAATCGGGAGTCCATGGACCAACTCTTTGAGCGCGTAGAGCACTTCCAACTGAGCCATCGGAGCCCAATCGTAGATGTGGGTAGGATCGGCGAACAGCGTCAAGATTCTCTGTTTTCGGTGCTCTTCATCTGAATCTTCGTCGTTTTCTGGCTCAATTTCCTCGTTTTCTTCGGGTTTTTCGTCCTCCACCTCCTCAATTTTGTCTTCTGATTCCATTTCCTCATCCTCCTCATCCTCATCTGGAATCGCGTTGGACGGTCCGGCCTCCTGAGGTCTGCGTGGCTTACAATCCCTCTTATAACTCATATCGACGTTGCCCACAAAGAACGCGCGTACCAACTCGGAAATCGTGTGCTCCGTTATCGGGAATTCCGATAAACGGGCGTTACAATGGGCGACCTTCTCGTATTCCTTCTCCTGAATCGCCGTCTCCAGTAGATTCGCTATCATTTTGTACGTCGATCGACGGAATCCATCGAGACCCAGATGTAGATCATCCCGTAACTGTTCCGCCGTGATATTCTCATTCCAGAGAAGAATTTTACGCATTGAGACGAAATATTGTGCGATTTCCATGCATTTCAGCAGTTCTTCGTCACAATTCAGCTGCTTTCCTGTGGAGAGAACCAGGGGGTCGGAGGTGATGAGAAGATCGTCGAGGGCTATGTCCTGAATCATAGAATTTCAACCAAAAGTTCAAAATTTGACGATTTTTTTCTGTCTTTCCGTGGAATTTCCGGAGTTTTGAGCCCCATATTGACCAATTTCTGAGCATTTTGAGGTTGGTGGCCTAGAAATCCAAATATGGAGGTTTCTAGGCCACCAATCTCAAAATGCTCAGAAATAGGGCAATATGGGGTTCAAAACTGCGGAAATTCGGAGAAAATCGTTCGAAAATGGTCATAAATCATCATTTTCAGCGAGAAAATCATAAATTTCAAGACTCTACTCGGTTTATTCAAAATTTGACGATAGATTCGGCCTTCTAGCCAATTTTTCGAAGTTTTGAAACCGACATTGACTAATTTCAGAGCATTTTGAATTTGGTGGCCTAGAAAACCAAACATGGAGTTTTCTAGGCCACCAACTACAAAATGCACTGAAATTGATCAATATGGGGGTCAAAACTTCGGAAATCCAGTGAAATTCCTTCGAAAATCTCCGAAAATCATCATTTTCAGCCAAAAATTGATCAAAACGTCGTTATTATTCAAACTTTGACGATAGATTAGCCCTTTCCGGGAAATTTCTGAAGTTTTGAACCCCATATTGGCCAATTTCAGCGCACTTTGATTTCGTGGCCTAGAAACCCGAAATTCTGAGTTTTCTAGGCCACCAATCTCAAAATGCTCAGAAATAGGGCAATATGGGGTTCAAAACTGCGGAAATTCGGAGAAAATCGTTCGAAAATGGTCATAAATCATCATTTTCAGCGAGAAAATCATAAATTTCAAGACTCTACTCGGTTTATTCAAAATTTGACGATAGATTCGGCCTTCTAGCCAATTTTTCGAAGTTTTGAAACCGACATTGACTAATTTCAGAGCATTTTGAATTTGGTGGCCTAGAAAACCAAACATGGAGTTTTCTAGGCCACCAACTACAAAATGCACTGAAATTGATCAATATGGGGGTCAAAACTTCGGAAATCCAGTGAAATTCCTTCGAAAATCTCCGAAAATCATCATTTTCAGCCAAAAATTGATCAAAACGTCGTTATTATTCAAACTTTGACGATAGATTAGCCCTTTCCGGGAAATTTCTGAAGTTTTGAACCCCATATTGGCCAATTTCAGCGCACTTTGATTTCGTGGCCTAGAAACCCGAAATTCTGAGTTTTCTAGGCCACCAACCTTAAAATGCTCTGAAATAGATCAATATAGGGCTCAAAACTCCAGAAAAACTGAAACTCTTCAATCAGATGTCCTAAAATCACAAAATTGAAAGTTTCTAAGTAATTTTCAGCCAATTTTCTTTAATTTTAGCTCAAAATCCCTCCAATTTCCCATCAATTACCTCACTAAACCAGGCCTTAATCTTAGGTTCGTACTGCGAGTACACGGCCTTCCGTTTCTCGGCCATTTCCTGTTTGTATTCGGCCTTCTTCACCCACGTCATTCCCTTCATATTCGCACGATCCTTCGTCTTTTCGACACATTTTTGAACGGAGAACTTGAATATTGGGTTTTCGAACGAATTACGTTGGACACCCGACAGATTCTTCTCACACCATTGACATGCCTCGTTGAATGCCTGGAAATGATTGGTTTCGGGTTGAAATCATTATTTTCTGTTGGAAAATTGTGTTTTTTCACAATTTACATCTCAAAAACACTATTTTTGACGCTCAAAACCTCATTTTTTGTGCGTTTCAGTCAAAAAACCCAGGAATATTCAAAAAATTTTCAGACATTTTGGACCGAAAAAACGTAATATTTGAGCATTTCGATAGGAAAATAGAGAAATTTCCTAAAATCAGTTCAGGCTCATTCAAAATTTGACGATAGATTCGGTCTTCCAGCGAAAAATCCGAAGTTTTGAGCCCCATATTGACGTATCTTAGAGCATTTTGAAGTTGGTGGCCTAGAAATCCACAAATTTGGGTTTCTAGGCCACCAACTTCGAAACGCTTTGAAATTGATTAATATGGGGCTCAAAACTTCAGAAATTCGGTGCTTTGTGAGTAGAAAAGTATGAATTTCAGCCAAAAACCGACTGAAAATGTCTTTTTTGGAATTTCAGCTCAAAAAAAATGCAATATTGTCTAATTTTCACGTTGAAAACCCCAACTTTCGGGTAATTTTCATACGAAAGTTATATTTTTCGCGCCAAAAAGGCCTTTTCAGAGTCTATAACTGGTTTTCGGTCTAAAAATCCATATTCAAGTCGTTTTTACTTTAAAAACCTCATTTTACCGTTCAAAATAATCAATCTCCATCATACAAGTCAGTTTCAGCCCGAAAATCCCATTTTTTATGTCCTTTTGGCGCTATAAACGTCATTTTTGATACTATTCGGTCGGAAAATAGAGTTTTGGAGCGTTTTCAAGCCGAAAAAGATATTTCATAACTACACTTTTAAACACTTCAGCTTTAAAAACCAAATTTTCGGTTCAAAAATCGTATTTGGCGTCAAAAACACCGTTTTCCGGTCATTTTCATCCCAAAATCACCCAATTTTCACCTCCAAATCCCTCTTTTTCCACGCATCATCCAACTTTTTGAGTCCAACCGCCGTCCTCCGTTCTCCCCATTTCGACGGTGAGAACATTGGCGCCGTCTCTCCGCCGCCATTCTCCTCTTTCTTCACAAATTTATCCATGAGTCCACTCGATCCATTGGCCATCTTTTTCGCTCGTTTCTCCTCTTTTTCCGCCAGTTTTTTCGCCTTTTCCTCTTCTTTTTTCCTCATTTCTTCGTCTTTTTTCTTCTGTTTCTCTTCTTTTTCTTTCTTCAACTTCTCCGCCTTCTCCTTATCTTTCGCCTCTTTTTCCTTCTTTTTATCCAAAAGACGACGACTTTGTGAGGTGGCTGGGCCGCCTGAGGCGCGTGGAGCACGACGCTGCAAAATTTTTTAGTGGAAAATTGGATGTTTTCTGCCGTTTTTGACATTAAGAACTTGAAAATGCCATCATTTTTCAAATTTTCAGCAAAAATTGACTCATTTCGAGTATTTTGAGTGGGTGGCCTAGAAACCCAAATTTATGGATTTCTAGGCCAACCAATCTCAAAATCCTGCCAGATTTTCAGTTAAAAATCACCAAGAACCTCAAGTTTCACTATTTCAGACCGTTTTTCAACAAATTTCGAGCGAATTCCGCATACTTTGCATAGATTCTACAAATTTTTTTTTTTCATTTTTCGTCCAATATTCACTTGAAAATCGAAAAGAAAACAGTCTAAATCGTGGATTCTAAAGATTTTTCAGTTGGTGGCCTAGAAACGGCTTTCTAGGCCACCAATCTTAAAATGCTCCAAAATATATCAATATGGGGCTCAAAACTCGTCAAATTTCTTGGAAAACTCTAACTTTCAGCTAAAAATCGCTGAAAATCACCAAATACTTAAAAGCCTCCTATTTCAGACCGTTTTTTCAGCAAATTTCGAGGGATTTTCGCATAATGTGGATAGTTTTTACTGCTTTTCAGTGCATTTTTTGTCTAAAATTAGTTGAATTCACTTGAAATTCGGAAAAACAATCAAAATCAAAGGATTCCGAAGATTTTTCAGTTGGTGGCCTAGAAACGGATTTCTAGACCACCAATCTCAAAATGCTCCAAAACTTATCAATATGGGGCTCAAAACTGCAGAAATGTCTTGGAAAAGCCGAATTTTCAGCTGAAAATCTCTGAAAATCATTAGGAACCTTGAATCTCACTTTTTCAGGCTGAAATTTTCGAATTTTTATCAATTTTTCCCTTCAAAAATCGATTTTCCTTGCTTACCGCAGGAGTACTATTTCCATTCTTCGTCTCTCCATTCTCCTCCTTCTTCACTTCCGTCACGTCATCTGAATCAGAATCCGAATCCAAATTGACGACGGCAGCAGCAGAAGACGTGTTGGCGGCTCCAGAAGCACGTCGATTCGCCGATGAGAAGATCGGAGCGAATTTCTTCGTCTCTCTGATGGGATTCGTCTTCAGAAGTTCCTCTTTCACTTTCCATATCTTTTCGTCGACGAGAATGACGTCATCGATGGCGATTTGTTTGATTTCTTCAACGGAGAGTCCCTTTTTGCGTCTGGAAATTGGAAAATCATGATTTTCAGCACTTTCAGCATACAGAAATCAAATTGTGACGATAGATTCGGTCTCCCAGCGAAAATTCCGAAGTTTTGAGCCCCATGTTAACCAATTTCAAAGCATTTTCAGTGCGGTGGCCTAGAAACCCAAATGTGGAGTTTTCTAGGCCACCAATTTCAAAAAACTCTGAAATTGGTCAACATGGGGCTCAAAACTCCGGAAACTCGGTGCTCAGTGAAATGAAAGTTCTCAAAAGTGCACGGATCACGGTAATCAGAGCAAATCCTGAATTTCAGCTCATTCAGCATAGGCTGAAAGTGCTGAAAATCAGATTTTTGGATTTTTGACCCGAAATAGAAATTCTTGGCCCAAAATGCTCCAAAAATAACGATTTTGACATCAAATTGATTCAAACACGCCGATTTTTGGCTCAATATGCTCCAAAAATTACGATTTTGGCACTTAAATTCTCCGAATATGTCGATTTTAGCACTGAAACGCTCCAAAAATGCTAATTTCGGGATCGAAATACCCCAAAAATGTCAATTTCAGCATCAAATTGCACCAAAAATGTCGATTTTGGCATTGAAATAATGCAAAAAAGCCGATGTTTGACCCTAAATGCTCCAAAAAAGCAGATTTATGGCTCAAAATCCCTCGAATCTCTCTGAAACTCTCTCCATAATTACCTCAAATCTCGGTGTCCAATTTTCGTTCCATCCTCCATCGTATACATCGTGAGTCCTCCTCTTTTCTCAGATGACGTCACCACATATTCCTTGCCTCCACTCACAACAGTCTCTCCAATATAATACTTCTCATCCACCAGATCCTCTATTTCATCCAGTAAATCGTCTTTTGACAGAGTACCTGCAAGGAGAAAATAGTGGATTTTGGGAAGAAAATGGGTGAAAAATAGTGAAAAATCATCATTTTCAGCTAAATTTGACGATAGATTCGGTTTTCCAGCGAAATTTCCGGAGTTTCGACACCCATATTGATAAATTTCAAAGCAATTCGAGTTCGGTGGCCTAGAATCCCAAATTTGTGAGTTTCTAGGCCACCAATCTCAAAATACTCAGAAATTGGTCAATTTGGGGCTCAAAACTGCGGAAATTCGATGCTCAGTGAGAGGAAAGTACTCAGTTTTAGTCAGAAAACTGGAATCGTTCAAAAATCATATTTTTCAAGCGAAAAACGACAAAAAAAAGACATTTTCGCATTCAGAAAAGTCTGAAATTGGTCTTATCGGTCGATATGGATCTATTACTCCAATTCGATCGATGTATAGATAAAATCCACTAAATTCTTCTAAAATTGGTCAACTTTGTACAAAAATCGTGGAAAATGTCAGTTTTCGATCAAAAATGTATTGAAAACTACGATTTTGACTCAGGATAGTCTAGAAATCGCTGAAACTGCTAAAATTTTCAGATTATATTGAATAAATTGAGTTTTTTTCAGAAAAAAATGCTGAAAATCTACTCAAAATAATGAAATTTTCAGAAAAATAACCAAAATTTCAGAATTTCAAATCTAAACGTGTTTACACCTAAAAAACGAATTTTCAGCTTTAAAACACTGAAAACAGTGATTTTCAGATTAAAAATAGCTAGAAATTGACCAAAAATCAAAAAAAAAATCTGAAATTTTGATTTTTCAGATATTCAACTTGTCGAAAGCTCTGGAAGGTAAAACCGATAAACTACAGCGAGAAAACGCTGAAAAACTTGTTTTTTGACCACAAAAATGGCGAAAACCACTGAAAAATGACAGAAATAGCAGAAAATCATCAAAATGCACTGAAAATGCACCAAAAATCACTAAAAAACTACAAAAAACCGAAGTTTCCGCTCGAATTCCAATGAAATCGCGCGTTTTCCGCCTGAAAAACGCGCGAAAATCAATAAATACCGCATAGATTTCGCAGTAAACAACGAGAGTTTCGAAAAATGGAAAATTCTTGAAAATGGTATAAAAATCCTGGGGAAATCATATTTTTCATTGGTTTTACGTGGAAAATCTTAGTTTTTCTGCTGAAAATCCAAGAAAAACCACTAGAAATCGCCTAAAAAGCTGAAATCTGGAATTTCAAAACTTACTATTATGGATTTTTGTGTAGACTTCAATGGCTAGGGGTTTCGGCAGGCGGGAAACAGCTGAAAATGTGAAAATAAACACAAAAATTGCGAAATTTTGATGTTTTTAGGAGTTTTTTCGATGAAAATCAAAAAATTTCAGTTTTTTCCGAAAAAAATCTGAAATTTTCAGACAATTTTCTGGATATTTGTGTGACAAACCTTCTCCATTTTGCTCTTTTTCCATTTGATCGTTTTCTTGAATGGAATCCGATGGCTTCGAGACAGAAATGCTGAAAGAAATCGGAGAAATTCGGAGAAAAAAATGAAGGAATTCAAATATTCGCAGTGGGGCGCGTTTGCTGACCCGGGGTCGATTTTGGCGGGAAACTGTGATTTTTGAATGTTTTTACGTGAAAAAGGGGGTTTTTGGGGTGGGAAAGTGGTTTTTGAGGGTGAAAATGGTAGGAAATGTGAAAAATCATGTAAAAATCACCAAAAATTCAGGAAAAAATAGGAAAATCGATATAAATTTCGGGGAAAAAAATGAAAACTCTTTTTCTCAGTGTTTTTCTCAGTGTTTTCTGTTTTCCAACGCTAAAAACACCAAATAGATCAAAATTGAAAAAGCAAAAAACACTAAATTTAAATTCTTAAAAATGAAAAATTGCAATTTTCAAAATTTAGCTTCAAAAATTCTAAATTTATGAATCCTTACTCGGCACTCGAAGCGGTCATCGTCGTCGTCGTCACCGTCTCCAAATTGCCAATTTCACTTCCAAACGACCGTTGGCTCATTCGCTTTTTGACAGAATTCCACT
The DNA here is from genome assembly GCA_002259235.3 of Caenorhabditis latens. Classification (NCBI taxonomy): domain Eukaryota; kingdom Metazoa; phylum Nematoda; class Chromadorea; order Rhabditida; family Rhabditidae; genus Caenorhabditis; species Caenorhabditis latens. Next base: position 16,635,340 of record CM056095.1, read on the forward strand.
CTTTCTACAGGTTTTGTGAGTTTTTAGCTAGAAAATGGATGGTTTAGGCTGAAAAATGATGAGAAAATCGATAAAATTCACTAGAAACCCTGAAATACACGCAAAAACCAGAAAAAGGCGGCAAAAATGAGGGGAATGCGGGAAATCGAGGCGATTATCGATTCAAAACGACACCGTTTCGCGCCAATTTGACGACTCGCTAAACAACACGCGGGCGGGATTTCGGAGTGTCGTTGCCCGTATTTTCGAAATTAATTTTTTATTTGTTTTAGCGGTTTTTTGTTGGTTTTCAGTGGATTTTTGTACTTTTTTGATAGTGTTAAGGTCAAAAATCGAAATTTCAATAGTTTTTTGACTAAAATACTGAAGAAAACTGCTGAAAACCCTTTGTTTTCGTCAGAAATCTTTTTTCGAATTGAAAATTTTTTTGTGTTTTTTAAAAAGGGTGAATTTTGCAGTGTTTAGAGTGATTTTCAACTTGTTTTCACTTTATTTACCGCTGAATTTTGTGATTTTCAAGTCAATTTCAGAGATTTTGCAGAGATTTTAAGTTTTTACGATTTTTTTTGCTAATTTTGTTCAGATTTTGTCAATTTTCGAATGTTTCTGACTAATTTTACACTATTTTGTGCTGAAAATTGGTTAATTTTTCGATTTTTTTCTCGGAATAGCACGATTTTCACAGTTTTTCTTCTAATTTTTGTGTAAAAAAGGGATTTTGGCTTTTTTTCAGCCGATTTTGCAAACTTCTTATGGAATTTTCAGATGGGTCTGCAAAACATTTTTTCAGCTTGGTTTAATTTCATTATTGGCAGTTCAGGGTTAATTTTAGGTCAATTTACGTCCAAAAACTCGAATTTTTAGTCATTTTTTCCCAATTTTCCACTAAAAACCTTCTATTTTTTTCAATTTTCAGCCCTCCTAGCACCAATCATGGGTCGAGATCACAAAGAGCACAAACGTCATCGTTCCCGTTCGAAAGAGCGAAAAAGGAGTCGAAGTAGATCACCACGGGATCGGCGAGATAGAGATAGAGATAGTCGAAGAGACAGAGAGAGACGAGATTACGATAGAAGAGGAGATGATAAGAGAGATAGAGAGAAACAGAGAGACGCAGACAACAAACAGAGACAACAGGAGACGAAGAAGGAGAGCAAATCGGCTGTGTTCGAGATGGAAGAGTCGAGGAATGGTACGGAAATAGGGGAGAAAATAGAAGAAAAACTGGAAAATACATGGAGAATTGGGATTTTGACAGATTTTTGCGAAAAAACGAGATTTTCAGTTTAAAAACCTTATTTTTTGCTAACAATTCCTGGTTTTTCATTCAAAAACAAGATTTATTGCCCTAAATCAACATTTTTGGCTGAAAATTCACTATTTTGGAGTCAGATACAACGATAAATTCTAAATCTTCAAAACCACCCAATTTGCACTCAAAAATCTGATTTTTCAGCGAAAAAAAGGGGTTTTCTGCTTAAAAACAACATTTTGGACATTTTGGATTGAAAATTTTAACAATTTTTACTAAAAATCTCGATTTTTCAGCTGAAAAGCAACATATTTGACTGAAAATCCGTGATTTTTCAGCATAAAAACGAGATTTTCAGCTAGAAAACAACATTTTTGACTTAAAATCACCAATTTCGGCCTAAAAATTATCAATTTTTGGTCAAAAGTCTCGTTTTCAGCATTTTCAGCCTAAAATTCACCAATTTTGGCTGAAAATTTACCAATTTTAGCTTAAAATTCATCAATTTTCTCCCAAAAATCTCGTTTTCCAGCATTTTCAGCTTCAAAAATCACACTTTAACCATAAAAATCACCAAAATTTCAGACATCGACGACATTCTCGGCATGAAAGACGTGGATTTGGAGAAGGAAATGGAGCGACGACGTCGAAATGTTGAATTATGGAGAGCGAAGAAGAAGAAGGACGAATTGGATCAAGCATCAGAAGCCTCCGACGATAAGAATCGGAAGAAGAAGGCGTGGAATCTGGATGACGAGGACGACGAGGATGAATTCGATGTTTTGAGTCAAGAAAAGGATGAAAACCCCGAAAAATCCACAGAAAACGGTCAAAATCTTCAAAAAATCGATGAAAAACCGGTGAAAATGGAGGAGGAAGACGAGGAAGAGGACCCTCTGGACGCTTTTATGGCTGAAATCTCAAAGAAAAACGCCAAAAAATCTGGAAATTCGAGCCAAAAGTCATCTGGAGTCGTGACGATTATTCAGGAGGAAAAACCGGAAAAAGAGAAAGGACAACTGCTGGAAAATGAGGATAATATGGATATGGTCATTGATGATTTCGATATTGAGACGGCCGCCGCCTCTTTATGTCATAAGGGACGAATGTTGGCTGCCACTGATCATTCGAAAGTTTATTATAGGAAGTTTAAGAAGAATTTCTATATTGAGGTAGGTTTTAAGCAGAGAATAGGAAGAAAAATGAGGAAAAACGGGGATTTTGAGCTTAAAAATGGTCTGAAGTAGTAAGATTCGAGGTTTTTGATAATTTTCAGCTATTTTTACCTCAAAAATCGGCTTTTCCATGAAATTTCTGAAGTTTTGAACCCTATATTGACGTATTTTGGAGCATTTTAAAATTTGTGGCTTAGAAAACTCCTTTTTTGGATTTCTAGGCCACCAAGTGAAATTGAGGTTTTTGATGATTTTTAGTTATTTTTAACCAAAAATTCTACTTTTTCATGAAATTTCTGAAGTTTTGAGCTCCATATTGCTCTATTTTGGAGCAGTTTTGGGAATGGTGGCCTAGAAATCCGAAAATTTAGGTTTCTAGGCCATCAAACTCAAATGGGTCCAAAATATGTCAACATGGGTATCAAAACTTTGGAAATTTCGCTGGGAGACCGAATCTACCGTCAACAATTTCAAACTGCCATCAGTTTGCTGACTGAAATTCTATAATAACTGACCGAAATAGTAAGATTCGAGGTTTTTGATGATTTTTAGCGATTTTCAACAGAAAAAGTTGCTTTTCCATGAAATTCCTGAAGTTTTGAGCCCCATATTGATGTATTTCGGAGCATTTTGAGATTGGTGGCCTAGAAAACTAGGGATTTGGGTTTCTAGGTCATCAAGTGAAATTGAGGTTTTTGATGATTTTTAGTTATTTTTAACCAAAAATTCAACTTTTTCATGAAATTTCTGAAGTTTTGAACCCTATATTGACGTATTTTGGAGCATTTTAAAATTTGTGGCCTAGAAAACTCCTTATTTGGATTTCTAGGCCACCAAACTCAAAATGCATTGAAATCTGTCAATGTGGGGCTCAAAACTTCAGAAATTTTGCTATAAGACCGAATCTATCGTCAAATTTTAATTAAAATAATTGAAAATGCCATTTTCATCAGTTTGTTGGCTGAAATTCTATGAGAACGTTCTGAATTAGTAAGATTCGAGGCTTTTGGGTGATTTTCAGTGATTTTCAACTGAAAATTCGGTGAAGTTTTGAGCCCCATATTGACGTATTTTGGAGCATTTGGAGATTGGTGGCCTAGAAATCCGCTAACTTGGGTTTCTAGGTCACCAATCTCTAAATGCTCCAAAGTATAGCAATATGGGGCTCAAAACTCGTCAAATCTCGCGGAAAAACCTAATTTTCAGCTGAAAATTGCTGAAAATCATCCAAGAACCTAGAATCTTAGTATTTCAGACCGTTTTTTAGCAAACTTTGAGCGAATTCCGCATATTTTGTATAGTTTTCACTGATTAGGTCAAACTGGGGGTCAAAACTCCACCGAACATTGTAAAAACTCCTAATTTTTCGAAATTTCATTCAATTTTGATGATTTCAGGCTGAAAATGAGAGATTTTCAGCTCATTTTCTATCTATTTTCACCCCAGAAACTACAGTAATCTCTTCCCATTTTTCAGACAGAAGAGATCAAACGAATGTCAAAAGCGGAAGTGAAAGCGTATCGCGACGAACTCGACAGTATCACAGTGAAAGGGATCGACGTGCCGAAACCCATCAAAACATGGGCTCAATGTGGAGTAAATCTGAAAATGATGAATGTGCTGAAAAAGTATGAATATACTAAGCCGACATCGATTCAAGCCCAGGCGATTCCATCGATTATGTCGGGTCGAGACGTGATTGGTATTGCCAAGACGGGATCGGGTAAAACGTTGGCATTCCTTCTCCCAATGTTCCGACATATTCTGGATCAACCGGAACTCGAAGAGGGAGACGGACCGATTGCGGTGATTCTCGCGCCGACGAGAGAACTCGCTATGCAAACGTATAAAGAAGCGAATAAGTTCGCGAAAGTTCTCGGTCTCCGAGTGGCTTGCACTTATGGAGGTGTTGGTATCTCTGAACAGATTGCTGATCTCAAAAGAGGCGCTGAAATTGTGGTGTGCACTCCAGGGAGAATGATTGATGTTCTCGCGGCGAATAGTGGGAAAGTGACTAATTTGAGAAGGGTTACGTATTTGGTGTTGGATGAGGCCGATCGCATGTTCGATAAGGGGTTTGAACCGCAGGTAAGCAGCTTACTTACTGTATGCTATGGAGAGAAAATGGAGGAAGAATGAGGGTTTTAGCTGGGAAATCGGTTTAGAGAGGTTTTTTCTCATTTTTACTTTAAAAAATGAGTTTTGAATAACATTTGCAGCCGAAAATTCGCTTTTTCGGTTTGAAAATTGTGAAATTATAGTTTTTGCTCATTTTTACTTTAAAAAATGAGCTATGAATAAGATACCTCTGTTTTTCGGTTTGAAAATTGTGTTTTTGTTCATTTTCACTTCAAAAATGACATAAAACAAGATTTTTCGACTGAAAACGAGTTTTCAGTTGAAAAATTGATATAAAGGGACGCATTTTCGAGTTTTTGCTCATTTTTACGGAAAAAATGATTTTTTACAAGATTTTAGAGCTGATAACAACCGTTTAATCCAGAAGCGTTGATTTCTGGATTACTGTAGTCTCTATTGTTTGATCTATTGTCAAAAAACTGTTTTTAGCATCATTTTTGAGCTAAATCTCTCATTTCTAGATTTCTGACTTCTAGATTACTGTAGCTCCGATTTTGTGCAAGTACCATAAATCTATGTATCAGATATTACGACAATATGCAGACATTTTGAAAGTTGAGAGAAAAAGACGAGAAACTCGAGTTTTCAATCCATTTTCATTCAATTTACAAATTTTTTGCATATTGTCGTAATATGCGATACATTGGTTCACGGTGTTTGCCCACAATCGAAACTACAGTAATCCAATAGTCAAAAATCTGGAAATAGGAGTGTTTGAACTCAAAATTCGTGCTAGGTTTTTGACAATAGAGAAAACAATAGACTACAGTAATCCAGAGATCAACGTTTTTGACTTTCGCGGTTGTTTTCAGCAATAAATCTTGTAAATAACTCATTTTTCTTCATCGTCAGTAAAAATGACTGTCCAGACTGAAAATTTAAGAAAAACAATACAATTTTACCGCAGTAAAAACAATGTTTGTGCTGAAATTTCACGAAAATTTAGCTTTTCGAGCTGAAACAATGATTTTTCAACTAATTTACACCGATTTCCATGCTAGAAACCTCATTCTTTTTTTTTCTTCCATTTTCTTCTTTTTTTCTCTCGTTTTCACTAAATTCATCAATATTAAATTAAAGATCATGAAAGTGGTGAACAACATTCGTCCCGACAAACAAACCGTCCTGTTCTCCGCCACTTTCCCCCGTCATATGGAGGCGTTGGCTCGGAAAGTTCTTGAAAAACCAGTAGAGATTCTAGTCGGCGGAAAGTCGGTCGTCTGTTCAGACGTCACACAGAACGCGGTGATCTGTGAGGAACATCAGAAACTGCTGAAACTTCTGGAATTACTTGGAATGTATTACGAACAGGGGTCCTCGATTGTATTCGTCGACAAACAGGAGAAAGCGGACGATATTGTAGATCAACTCATGAAAACTGGATATAATTCGGTCGCTCCGTTGCATGGAGGCATCGATCAACATGATAGAGACTCGTCGATTGCTGATTTCAAGACGGGAGTTATCAAGGTTCTTGTGGCGACTTCTGTAGCCGCTAGGGGTCTTGACGTCAAGAATCTGATTCTTGTGGTCAATTACGATTGTCCGAATCACTATGAAGACTACGTTCATCGAGTGGGAAGGACTGGAAGAGCTGGAAAGAAGGGATATGCATACACTTTTGTGCTCCCAGAACGTTAGTGTTTAGAAAGAAAATTGTCATTTTGACTGAAATTTATTCTTTGAGCACCGAACTTCCGCAATTTTGAGACCTATCTTGACATATTTCAAAGCATTTCGAGGTTGGTGACCTAGAAAACTCCATATTTGGATTTCTAGGCCACCGAACTCAACAATCTTTGAAATAGGTCAATATGGGGCTCAAAACTCCGGAATTTTCGCTGGAAGACCGAATCTATCGTCAAATTTTGAATAAGTCTTGAAGTTTGTGGTTTTTTGACTGAAAATGATGATTTTCGAATGAATTTCACCGAGTTTTCGAAGTTTTGAACCCCATATTGACCAATTTCTGAGAATTTTGAGGTTGGTGACCTAGAAAACTCATTGTTTGGATTTCTAGGCCACCGAACTCAACAATCTTTGAAATTGGTCAATATGGGGCTAAAAACTGCGGAATTTTCGCTGGAAGACCGAATCTATCGTCAACTTTTGAATAATAGAGTCGAAATTTGTGATTTTTGGCTGAAATTGATCATTTTTAAATGAATTTCAAGGAGTTTTCGAAGTTTTGAGAGCTATATATCATATATTCTCGAGCACTTTGAGATTAATACTCCAAATTTGGGTTTTGAATTACAAAAATTTGATGAAAAATGAAAGAATTTCAGCTAAAATCTGTAAAAGTGGCCTAGAAATTCAAAATTCTGGATTTCTAGGCTATCTTACCTGAAAATTGAAATGAGATTCTGATTATTCTCAAAAATTCCCGAGTTTTGAGCCCCATATTGCTATATTTCGGACCATTTTGAGATTGGTGGTCTAGAAACCCTTATTTGTGGATTTCTAGGCCACCGGTCTCAAAATACTCTAAAATATAGCAATATGGGGCTCAAAACTTGAGAAATTTCGAGAATATTCTGAATCTCGTCGTAATTTTCAGGTAAGATGGCCTAGAAATCCAGAATTTTTTGGTTTCTAGGCCACGTGACCGATTTCAGCTTAAATTATACTGTTTTTCATCGAATTTTTGTCTCAAAACTAGGGAAATCCGATGAAAATACCGATTTTAAGACGATCAACTCTAAATTTAATCGTTTTCTGTCAAATTTTCTGAAAACCCACAATTTTCAGACCAAGAAAAGATGGCGGGTGAGATTTGTCGTGCATTCGAGACGGCCGGTTGCAAACCGCCACAAGATTTGAAGGCAATGTTCGAAAGATTTAAAAAAGAGATGGCGGCGGAGGGAAAAGAAGTGAAATTGGGAGGAAAAGGATTCGAGGGACACGGATACAAATATGATGAAGGAGAAGCTGAAGCTGACGCGAATAAGAAGAAAATGGCCAGATTGGTGAGATATTTTCAGAGGAAAATTAGAAAAAATTGAAGCAATTTGAGTGAAAATCAAGTTTTTTACCTAACTAAAAAAAAACGTAAGAATAGGTAAAAAACCACCCAGACAGCTCTAAATTGAAGTTCCGAACCTCTGGATTTCTGTAGCGCTGATTGTGTGCAAACACCGTAACACAATGCATCGGGTTTCACGACAATTTGCAGAAAATTCAAAATTCATAATTTTGTCAATTTTTGCCTAAAAAACACGAAAATTCCGTTAAAAATGGCCAAAAAAAAGAGTTTTTGTCGAATTTTTGGCAGATTTTCCATCAAAAATTGGTCGAAAATGAGTTTTTCACACATTCTAGGCTAAAAGTCTATATTTTTAGACAATTTGATCCCTTGAAAAGAATCAGAGATGGTTTAAGGTAGAAAGTTGTCTGAAAATATCGATTTTCAGTCGGAAATGTAAAAAATCTCATTTTCGACCAATTTTTGATGGAAAAGCATTCAAAATTCGACAAAAAACACATTTTTTGGACATTTTTGACGGAATTTCGCGGATTTTAGCTGAAAAAATCGGTCGAAAATGAGTTTTTCAGACATTTTTAGGCTGAAAATCGATATTTTCAGACAATTTTTAATGGAAAATCAGTCAAAGTTCGACAAAAAAACACATTTTTGGCCATTTTTAACGGAATTTTTGTGTTTTTAGGCAAAAATTGACAAAAATTGTGAAAAATTCGTCGAAAACCACCCCCAAACCATGTTTTTTGATCATTTTGGACGGGAAATTTCATTAAAAACTCAGTTTGGAAGGTTTTTTAACGGATTTTTTCTTTATTCCGTTAAAATGGCCAAAAAATGCGTTTTCAGCCGGAAAAATCGGGCGGAAATGAGTTTTTTCTGACATTTCTGGCTGAAAATCGACATTTCCAGTCAAGTTTTCTCTCAAAACCTTCATAATTCATATCAATTATTCAGGTCCACGGAATGGAAGCTGGCGGTGACGACGACGACGATTTGGATGAGCAACTGAATTCAATGATAAAAACGAAACGACGTCTTGTCCACGGAAAACCGCAATCCGACAAACCGACGACATCCGGAAATTCGAAAACGGACAGAGAGGCGGAGAAGAGAAAAGACGCGGCGAAATTGAAGGCGGAGGAGTTGTCGTCGAAACTGAAAACGGCACAGAACGTGATTCAACCCGTCGAGAAAACGGCCACTCAGTTGACGGCTGAAGCGGTTATTCGGGGACAAGACGTCGCGCCCGTACAGATTTCTGCGGCAATGTTGGCGAAGGAGATGGCGAATCGATTGAATGAGAAATTGAACTATTTGGGAGGTGAGTTTAGGGAGAAAAATGGGGGAAAACTGAGGATTTGAGAAAATCGGTCTGAAATAGTGAGGTTCTAGGTTTTTGGTGATTTTCAGCGAAGTTCAGCAGAAAAATCGGCTTTCCCATGAAATTTCTGAAGTTTTGAGCCCCATATTAACATATTTTGGAGCATTTTGAAATTGGTGGCCTAGAAAACTCCAATTTTGGGTTTCTAGGCCACCATCGGTTCAGATGGGCCTGAAATGAACCTGAGTTCAAAAATAAAAGATTTCAGCTAGGTTTTAATAGAAAGAGACTTTAGGGGCGGCTCATTTTGAACTGAAAATTGGTACCGGAAGACCTAAAACGAACCTGAATCCGCTTATTTCACAGGGAAAATGTTAAAAATCCAGTTTTCCTGGCCTAAATGACTTTAAAAGAGCCTGAAACTACCTTAGTGAGCCTGATTTGGCCGAAACTGCCTAATTTCTATACGATTCGATAACAATTTTGTCTGAAAACGACATGAAAATGACCTGAGTAGGCCTGAAATGGCCTTATCTCAAATTTTACTAAAATTATAAAAATACTGAAAAATCACCAATTTTTCTCGAATTTTTGGAAAAATTGGCCTGAAAAGCCTCAGAATGGCCTGAATCAGCCTGAATGGCTTAAAAAACTTTAAATTAATAAAAATTCTAAAAGAGATCCCTGAAAAAATAGCCTCAATCCTTAAATCTAGCCATTTTCCTCGGAATCGCAAAAACACGGGCCTGAATTGGCCTAAAATTGAGACTTTTAAGTCAAAATTACTCGATTTTCCTCTGATGTTTTTGCTAAAAACCTTTTAAAATCTTCACTTTTTTAGGAGAACGGTCTTTTTTACTCAAAATTGACGAAAAACCGGCCTGATAACCTTGAGAATGGCCTGAATCGGCCCTTTCTCTCTGAAAACCCCCTAAATTCTATATTTTTTCATTTCAGGAGAAGCAGCACCGACTCAACAACAAGAAGAAGCATGGGAATACTTTGAAGAGGAATGGGATATCAATGACTTCCCCCAACAAGTTCGCTACAAAATATGCTCTCGAGAATCGGTTGGACACGTGGCCGAACTCGCCGAAGTCGGAATTTCAGTCCGCGGAGTACACGTTCCGCCGGGAAAAGAGCCGAAAGCTGGCGAGCGACGGCTGCATTTGTTGTTGGAGGCGAGAAGTGAGAGGAATCTGAAAGCGGCGAAAGAGGAAATCATTCGAATCATGAAGGAGGCGTTCAGGCAGTTGGTAAGTGAGCTGGATATGGCTGAAAATGACGAAAAATCGGCTTGAAATGGCCTAAAACAGCTTCAATTCGCCTAAAAATGGCCTTGATTAGCCTAAAAATGGCCTAGACTGACCTAAAAACTGCCTAGATTTGCCTAAAAACGGCCTAAATTGACATAAAAATAGCCTAGATGAACCTTAAATCAGCCCAGATTGGTCTGAATCAGCCCAGATTGACCTAAAAAACGGTCTAGGTTGGCCTAAAAATTGTCTAGATTAGCCTAAAAACGACCCAGATTGGCCTGAAAACAGACTAAATTGGTCTTAAATCTGCCTAGATGAGCCTAGAACAGCCTAGATTAGCCTAAAAACTACCTGAATTGGCCTAAAACCCCAATTCAGAATATCCCAGGCCACCACCCTCAAAACCAATCAAAAACTTAGTTTTGCTATGAAATCCCCGAAGTTTTAAGCCCAATTTCAGCCTGAATCCAGCTTATGGGCCTTAGCAGGGCCTGAAATGCCTAAAAATGGCCTTAACCCTCAAAACATTGGAAATTTCATAGAGATTCTGAATATGGAGCTCCCGTGGCCTAGAAATCCAAATTAACGGGGGTTTCTATGCCACGAATTGATATTAACCGATTCAGACCGATTTTGATGAAGTTTTTTCGAAAATTTTAGTTTAGAAGTAGTTCAGAATCACATTATATGCAAAAATCACAATTTCTACAATCCATTTTTCAATTTCAGACCGCCCAAATCCAGCGTGGAGGAACTCAATCCAGATACAAAGTGTGAACGACGGAAAATCTCTTATTTATTGTTTTTTCTGTGTAATTTTTCACTTTTATTCTCCTTTTTTATAATGCCAAGTATCCATTTTTTCTGAAAATTTTGAAGTAAAGAAGCAAAAATGAGTTCTTTAATTGTTTTACTACCTGGTAGCAGTGTTGTTGGGGAAATTCTGACTTCCGTTTTCCTTAAATCTTGTCCGAGAGGACTACAAAGGAGTCGCGCGAAAAACTCTTCCACGAAGACTCCTTTCGAGTCAGGACAACGGGAATTGTAGCGATTTTTAGCATATTGTCCAATGATGAAAGTTTTTTAGAATTTTCTGAAATACCGGAATCTGAAATACATTCTTGACATGTTGAACATTCTTATGAAATGTTAGACGTCAAAAAGGGTGCCAACTTTTCTTAAACACAATCTGAAAGGAATAATCCCACTGATAACAAATTATTGAAAGGCATCACTTCCGTTGTGTCTTATTTCTGACGTCACTCATTTTGAAACATATTCGTTATCACATAATGTTTCTCGATTATTTTCTTGAATTGCAATATACTTGTAACAAACAAATAATAAGAAGATTATGTTTCTTAGTGTTTGTTTGCTCATCTTCCTCGCATTTCGAGAAAAATAAGAAAAGTCGTTGAGACCCTTCACTGATAACAAGAAAGTGTTTAAGAATCATTTCAATCATTCAAATTCTATTCTATCACACCCCTCCCCCTTATTCATCATTGGAGCAAAAATAATGAATTTGTTAGAAAAAATATGAATATTAGAGTTAGAATCTAGTCCTAGAAGTCTAAAACCAATATTTCAGATTCAGATATAAGGAGTTGCACTAATAAAACGAATATAATTCAGATACTTCGAATGCATGTCTTCCATATCAGAATAACACTATCTTCTATGCGTATTCCAATGACATCGACCATGATACATACCGTCAGGGTGTTTATTTTATGGTCTATTATACAAAAAGGTATACATCATTGGCAAATGTTCGATTCGATACAAAACAAGAAGAGGAGATTGAATATCACACGAACTGGAGGTATGTTTTGCATTGCTTTTGGCTTTCGGAACATTGTTTCAGAAGTTTCAATGATTCTATATATTCCCATCAACCAAAGCCATCACTTGGATATGGAGATAAGACTACTGGAAGTAACTTGTACACTGTGCTGAAGGTTTGTACTCTCATCATCTCTTCTTTTATTTATATAAAATTTCAGAAGTTTCTCAATAATGGAAAAGTTTCTTTATGCGGAGCCCAAGTGTTTGTCATAGTAAAACGGTATCCAAATGAGTCTGATGTCTCTGACATCATTTCCCAACTGCGAGCCAATCATGTGATGGTGTTCATTGCTGTCGACAGTATCCCATCAGGTGGTTCCAATTCCGCCGCACTATATGAAATGTCATATCAAACAAATGGATACTGTGCTTTTGCCACCGGCAGTGATCTTTTGGTTGTGAGTTCTTTTGAAAAATGTGGAAATTGAAAAAAGTATAACTGTGAGAGTAATTTATGTGGAAACAAACTATAGTCGACATTCAAATCCTTTATCTCATGTTATGTACGTTTCTGTTCAAGTAATAATGTCTTTTTGCAAGTGTCAATATCTCGATTTAGTATGTTCCTCCATAAAAGATATAAATAAAACATTTTGGATGTGTGACTCCCCCAATTCCTTCTTATCTGACAATTTTCAGGTTTTTGCCCACATGACCGAGATACTTCGTAGACCTTACCAATTCATTGCTCAAAACTTTGTGGTTTCTGGATCGGGTCGAATCAAAATACCGGCTTTCAAAATTCCTGCTTCAGGAGGCTATATAAATTGGTGTAAATTTGCAATAACCGTTCAAAATCACAGTAGGAATAATTTCCAATTCAAACTAGAACACTAACAATATTTGCAGCACTCGACAATTCATTCGTATCAATGAATTACACAATTGAGCAAACTGATGGAACTCATGTTTATGAATATCCAAGTGACCACAACTTGCCTCTTCGTGGAACTTTACAATCAGATGATTTTTATTGCAACTCATCCCTCTCATACACATGGACAATTGACTATCATTACAGTTCTGCTGCACCACAAAACATTCAATTGAGGATGTTCAACTACTTGTGAGTTTTATCAAAATCCTTTACTATTGCATAAATTGAATATTTCAGTTATCACGACTTCGTTCCACTTCCACCTTTTTGATAATCAGACTAATGTTCTGCGGTTTTAAAATGAATGCGCATTTCATTTCAGACAATGTTTTCTTACTTCCAATTATTAATACCTGTTAATAGAGTTCCTAATCATTAGTTAGTCCTTTTCCGTCACGCGATTAATGACGTAAAATGATCATCAAAATACCATAAATTATAAAACACAGTGTAATTTGACTATCGGAAATGAAAAAACAACTATCGAAACGACGTAAATGACTGAGAAAATGAGTGTTCATTTTAAAAATCTTCTGAAATTCTTCATTTTTCCTGCTCTGAATACTCACGTTTCGGCTACTTACGTTTATACTATTTCGACTATTTTTTAAAAGTTTTGACGAAATAGCTGAATCGACTATCGCTTTCGTCATTTCTAAAATGATTATGACTATATCGATAATCATTTCCTTTCGACTAGTTGACGTGAATAGTATAAATGACTTTCAGTTTAAACTGATATCGTCATTTCTTTACACTGACTAGGAACGTTACCTGTTAACAACAAACAGAGAAAAATATAACAATTAACGGATCTGTTCGAAAAATAGTTCTGCAATAATTCTACAATAACAAAGAACAAATGTATGCATAAATTTTGTCACATCAATTTCAAAACCAACAAAAAATAGCATACTCTTCCTGAGAGACGCCAGATTATGGTATAATCGGAATCACGTGTCAAAAACCAATCGCTATCTGAAATTTCGCAATTTTTCATTCATTCCTTCTCTCTGAGCACCATATGAGCGGTGTCCTATCTCGTTCCTCTTGTATTTCTTGATTTTCTGTGAATCCTTGTGTATTCGGGTAGTTTTTGTTTATGGTTAGGAGGTGAGGTAGGTGTTCTAGCTATAAAAAACCTGAAAATTCACTATTTTTCACCCTAAAACCTTGAAAATTCGAATAAATTTGACCAAAGGGGAATTTTGGCCGAGTGGTAAAGGTAGACGGTAGTGGTAGGAGAGTGACCAGGGTTCGATCCCCACACGGGTCGAAAATGTTTGTTTCCTCTTTTGAGCGGTTTTGAAGGTTTTTAGTGTCAAAAATCAGTATTTTTTACCTATTTTAACCCATCTTTCCCGTTTTTCAGGTGAAACCCAAAATCGATGAACCTCAAAAAACCAATTTTTGAGTGTTTTGGACAGTTGAACTCTTCGAATTGTAGTTTATGAAAACGATAACGTTTGATAGGTAAAGATAATTCTGGAAATATGACCCAATATCGATTGATTTCCAGAAATCCGAATGCTCGAATATGCCGCAGGAGATGAGATGTAATTAGTTGATGTTGGAGACGGATGATTTTAGGTTAGTGGCTTACTACTGTTGTTAAGTGATAACCTAAACAGAAGACCAATCAGAAATCTGAAAATTTCTGAAAATTTTCACCCTAAAACCTTGACAATACGATGAAATTTAACCCAAAGGGAATTCTGGCCGAGTGGTTGAGGTAGACGGTAGGAAAGGGACCGGGGTTCGATCCCCACAGTGGTCACAATATTTTTTGTTTTTTGTTGAGACGGTTACAGATGTCAAAAATCGAGATTTTCACCTATTTTCATAGATTTTCGTAGAATTTTCGGTTTTTTTTAAATTAATATCCCATTTTTGAGTTTTTGGAGCACTGGAAGTCAGTTAAAAAAATTACCGATCGATTTATTTTTCAGCAGTGACCATATTCAACTGCGCCTCACAGACACAACACGATTCTGGTGATGGGAACGTAAGTTAACGCGTTTTTTAAAATGAAATTTTTTCACAATTTTCAGATTCACTACGCCACCTACAAACGGACGGCCACCCGCGGATTCGCTCGGAAAATCCGCCTAGAATCCAGATGTACAAACGGATACCTCGTGTTGGATGGATCTACAAAAATTCCGTTCCCACGTGGATCGATTGCCACAATTGAAATCAATTCAAATGATGCACTCAAGACGGTTGCCATACCGTACCCCCTTCCCTACAGTAATATGTGATGCTGAAAGATTTTTTGAAACTGCTGAACCTTCACTGAAGAACTGGTCACGTTCCATATAAAGATGATACTCTCTCATGATGCCATAATTCCAGTTGATAAGTTAATTTATTGAATTTTTCAATTGCCTCCTGCTTACTTGAAGACGGAGACGGGAACGTAAGTTGGAGACATTTTTATTTATAGAGAAACTTTTAAATGAAATTTTCAGAATTTCAATATATATATATATATATATTTTTTTTCAAATCATTCACGATTGCAATGACGGATATTGTAAAACAAATTTTTTCGCATTTTTGAACAATTAAATGAATTTTTTGTCTCACAATTAGTTTTTTTTTTGATGTCCGACACGATTAAAACGATACAGAACACCTAAAACCAACATAGTTAGTTAATGACCGAGAAACCAATTTTTCGGATTTCTAGGCCACCAACTCAAAGGGATTCAAAACTGTCTCAAAATTTTTGGGTTTATAGGTCACCGAGCCAAAATCCGATGCCATATTCAGATTCTTTTTAAAATTTCCAAAGTTTTGAGCTCCATATTGACCTGTTTTAGAGCAACTTAGCTTGGCGGCCTAGAAAAGTCGGATCCTAGGCCACCAACTTTAAATTTTCAAATTTCTTCAAAATATGTTAATATGGTGCTCAAAACTCTGGAAATTTTATGAAAAATCTGAATATGATATTAGAATTCTGTTTGGGTGGCCTAGTATTCGAAATCCGGAGGTTTCTAGACCTTCTGGTGAAAAGTTGGGCCGCTTAGAAAGGTTTTCCGGTACTCATGAGTATTTTTTGTGCGTCGAACGCTAGAAAACTGTTTTGAAATTAAGAAAACTACTCAAACCGTGTAAATCCTTCAAAATCAGCTCGTGGCCTAGAAACCCAAATTTTTGGATTTCTAGGCCACCAACTTCAAAATGATCAGAAGTAGGTCGATATGGGGCTCAAAACTTCGGAAATTTTTTGAAAACCAAAAAACTGAAATTAGTTTTCTGTGAAATTTCAGATATTTTCAATTTTCAGAATTTTTTTCTAAATTTCCAAAAAAAAATTTTGCATTTTTTTCTTTTTGTACAATTGTCTACATATAACAACAAATTGACCAAATCCGTCTTCTAAATCTAGTCGCCCCTCGCTTTCTTACTTTAGATGTAATTAAGTGGTGGGGGAACATGGCTAATTAGCGGAGGATGCGACGAACGGAGGTAAAATAACTGGTTGGGCGGTGCGGAAAGTGGCTAATGCATATATATGGATATATACCAAGTCATTAGTGACTACTCGAGGTGTCGGCCGCATTTACTTTTCACGGAAATCCGAAAATCCGAAAACTTCACGAAAATCCGCCGAAAATTGGCGGATTCTGAAGGCGCTTTGGGTTTTTTTCGAGAAAAAATGGAGGACAAGGAGCTTAAGGTACTGTACTTGACTTTCAATAGCAGGTTACTGTATGTAGCAGGTTACTGTACATGAACAATTAAAAAATTTCAGCCAAAAAAATTTTCAAAAAAATTTTTTTTTCTTCAAATTCAAAAATTTAATTTCCAGACCAAAGCCTACCGCGTCATCGCCTATTCTGCTATATCTTTCAGTTTTGTGGCTACTTTATCAGTAAGTGACTTTTGATCTACAATAATTTTTAAAAATCAATAATTCCAGGTGTGCTTATCCCTTCCAATGATCTACTTCTATATTGATAATGTGAAGACGTCGTTGCAGGGAGAGATTGATTATTGTCGGGTACGTAGTTTTTGAATTTTATTCCTATAGACACATTTCTATTTAGTTTCTTCCTCAAAAAACCCAAAAAAAATCCGAACATTTTCGTGAAAAAACCATGAAAAACGGGTGAAAACAAGCAATTTTAGGTTGGTGGCCTAAGAAACTCTGAATTTGGGTTTCTCGGCCACCAAATTAAAAATCGGATGCCATATTTAGGTTTTTCATAAAATTTCTAAGGTTTTGAGCCCCATATTGACGTATTTTGGAGCGATTTGAGATGGTGGCCCAGATATCAGAATTTTTGGTTTTCTAGGCCACCGATCGATTTTTGTGTAATTTAGTGGTTTTTGATCAAAGTTTTTGTTTTTGAGGAGAGTTTCGAGATTTAAGCTTTGAAAACAGCTAAAAAACGGATTGAATCACCAAAACTTCGAAATAGTGGCCTAGAAAACTCTGGATTTGGGTTTCTCGGCCACCAAATTAAAAATCGGATGTCATATTTAGATTTTTCATAAAATTTCTAAAGTTTTGAGCCCCATATTGACGTATTTTGGAGCGATTTGAGATGGTGGCCTAGAAATCCGACATTTTGGGTTTCTAGGCCACGAATCGATTTTTGTGTAATTTGGTGGTTTCTAGTCAAATTTTTGGTTTTTGAAGTGTTTTTTGAAGTTAAACCGTAAAACACAGCTCAAAAACGGACTAAATCGCCAAAATATCAAATTGGTAGCCTAGAAAACTCTGGAGTTGTGTTTCTAGGCCACCAAATTAAAATTCTAACTGCATATTCAGATTTTCCATAAAATTTTCAAAATTTTGAGCTCCATATTGACCTATTTTGGAGCAATTTGAAAAATTTAAGTTGGTGGCCTAGGATCCGACTTTTCTAGGCCATCAACCTAAATTTCTCCAAAATATGTTAATATGGGGCTCAAAACTCGTCAAATCTCTTGGAAAATTGGAATATGACATCAGATTTTGGTTTGGTGGCCTAGAAACCCAAATCCAGAGTTTCCTAGACATCCAACTGAAAATACCTTGTTTTCACTCGTTTTTCGTGGTTTTTTCACCGATTTTTCAGAATTTTGAGGGTGTTTTTAGCGCCACTAACTAAAAAATACGTTGAAATTCGAAACAATTTCAAATCAGTGAAAAACTACAAAAAACGAGGGAAAACAAGACATTTTAGATTGGTGGCCTAGAAATCCGAAATTTTGTGTTTCTAGGCCACGCACTGATTTTGACGGATTTAGGGGATTTTAGATGAAAATTTTTGATTTCTGAGGTGTTTTAAGTGGTTTTCAGGACTTTTTGACATCAGAAAATGGATTTTTCGCAAATTTGGGACAGTCTGCAGTTTAAAAACGTCCCAATCTTTCAGAACTCCGCGAAAGACATTTGGTCGGAGGTACAACAATTCAAACAACTTCCCCGTAACCGTACCGCCCGTCAAGTCTCATCTCAAAACTACGCGGACACCCCTCAAGGAGAAGAATGCGACGGATGTTGCACTCCGGGCGCTCCGGGTCCTGTCGGCGAACCAGGCCGCCCGGGTCGCCCCGGTAAGCCGGGGGTACCCGGTCTACCCGGTAATCCTGGAAAACCGCCACAGCAACCGTGTGATCTCGTGACGCCGCCCCCGTGTTCTCCGTGTCCGGCGGGGCCGCCGGGGAAACCCGGACCTCAGGGACCTCCTGGCGATGTGGGTCATCCTGGGAATCCAGGAGAGCGGGGATTGGATGGAGAGCCCGGGGAACCAGGGCCACCAGGTCCACCCGGTGAGCCGGGTCTCCCCGGCTCCCAGGGCATCCCTGGCCAACCAGGTGTCAACGCGGAGCCAGTTTCCTTCTCTCCAGGGGAACCAGGTCCCCCTGGAGAGATGGGGCCACCCGGTGCACCCGGGGAACCCGGAGAATTCGGAGAAGAGGGTCCACCGGGGATGCCGGGACCGAAAGGGCCTCCGGGATCCTCTGGAATACCTGGAAATGATGGACCACCGGGTGTCAGGGGACCTCCCGGACAACCAGGATATGCTGGAGAGAGGGGAATCTGTCCGAAGTGAGTTTTCTGGTGTTTTGATTTGAAAGACAATTGCTTTTCAGGTACTGTGCCATTGATGGAGGTGTCTTTTTTGAGGATGGATCGAGGAGATAACTTATTTCGAGACTTTCTTGAGTATTATCAATTTATTTAAACTGTTTTGCCGCGATTTTTAAACGAATTATAAAGAATACAAAAATAATCAATGAAGAAATCATTCATAAGAAGCAATAACAATAAACTGAGCATCAGAAATCTGGTAGTGGAAGGAAGTCGTGATAACTGAAATATTAGATTTATGCAATTGTTAAACGGTTTTGAGAAAACTCACTATCGACTGTACATTCTGCATTCAATGATTTGTGGTTCATCTGTATTGTAATAATAGTCAATTGTCCATTTGTATGAGAGGGATCCATTCAACCACAAACCCCTTGTTTGTTCAGTGCCATAATGGCGGTAGTTTGCACTTGTATATTTATAAACATAATATCCATTTGGTTTCTCAATTGTATAATTCATTGATACAAATGAACTGTAGGGCTGTTACTTGCGGCAATCGCCGGCAAGCCGGCGCCGCTTATTTTCACGTTAATTGCATGAAAAGCAAGTTCCTTTTCAAAACTTGCTTCTATCGCCGGTTTTCATTTCCAAGCCGGCGTCAAACGCCGCTTTTTTGAGTAGAAAATATACTGAAAATGAATGAAAATGTTAAAAACCGGCGTTAAACGCCGGTTTAAAAAACTGTATTCGCCGCAATCGCCGGTTTCATTTCCGGCGTGGGCGACAATCGCCGGAAATGAAACCGGCGATTGCCGCCCGAAAACGCCTGTTTTAACAGCCCTAATGAACTGTCGAGTGCTGCAATTATTATGAGTGATATAATTTAACTTGGAAATTATTCTTACTGTGATTTTGAATAGTTACTGCAATTAGCGAGAATTCTTCGAAACCCACAGGAATAGGAGTGTTGAATGCCGGTATTTCGATTCGGCCCGATCCAGACACCACAAAGTTTTGAGCAAGGAACTGGTAAGGGCTCTGAAGTACTGCAGTCATCCAGTAAAAAACCTGAAAACAGTTTGATAAGAAGAGAATACAATGAGAATCACCTCCAAGAATGTTTAGTTATATTGTTTGTATAATACTGTGAAAAACTGAAGTTTCGACAAGAATTTTCCAAATTTTCTTCGCAGGCTGAAACTCAAGTGCGGCAGGGAATCGTGGACGGAGTGAAAGAAATTCCAACTGATTTTTTTAACGATTTTGAATTTCAAGATATATTCGTTTTAATTTATTAGAAATGAAAAATATAAAAAATATACAGCATAAAAACATTTAAAATACGAGTTCAATTTGATATTCAATGTCTTTCGTTGAAAATTCAGTTGGAATTTCGATCCCCTGTTAATAACATTCATTGTGAACTTTTTAAAATTCAATTTCCACTTTTTCTAAAAAAAAAATTCACCCATATGAGGTCATCGTCGGTGGCAAACAAACAGTATCCATTGGTTTGATATGACATTTCATATAGGGATGCAGAATTGGAACCACCCGATGGGTTGCTGTCGACAGCAATGTGTACCATCACATGATTGGCTCGTAGTTGGGATATGATGTCTGATACATCAGACTCATCTGGATACCGTTTCACTAATACTAACACTTTGGCTCCGCATAATGAAACGTTCCCATTATTGAGAAACTTCTGGAATATTTTATGATTAAAAGATGGATTGAAATAGGACAAACCTTCAACACATTGTACAAGTTACTTCCAGTTGTTTTGTCTCCATATCCAAGTGATGGATCCGGTTGATGGGAATCCAGGGAATCACTCAAACTTCTGAAATGAATAGGTCTAATAAAGTAAAAAAAAAAACCAAACATACTTTTTGTCCGTGTGATACTCAATCTCCTCTTCCTGTCTTGTATCGAATCGAACATTCGCCGTTGTTGTATACTTATTAGCATAATTGACCATCATAAAAGCACCCTGGTTATATATGTCATAACAGGGGTGACGATGACGCGTAATTCAGAGCAAAATGGATTGGTACCTGGTTATGAGGATTTTGACCGGTTTTGAGTGAGTTCACATTGTTTTTTATGGAGTTTTTTGCATACTTGCAACCGGGCCGAGTCCGGGCCGTGAGCGGGTCTTTGAATAACTCGCTTCAAAATGAAAATTAGGAGTCGGTCAACCTGTCAAATTGTAGATCTCGGTGAGCTCTACTCAAATCTATACAGTACAATCCATTTAGTGGCCGGGCCGTGAACAGCCGAGCCTTGAATCACGGCCCGGCCACTAAATGGATTGTACTGCGCCTCTCACTAAACTCACAGTAAAAAAGAAATTAGAATCGAATAGAGCTCACAAAGATCTGCAATTTGACAGGTTGATCGACTCCTAATTTTCATTTTGAAGCGAGTTCTTTTAAGGCCCGCTCATGGCCCGGACTCGGCCCGGTTATGATTTTTTGGAAATTTTTATAGTTTTCATGTGTTACTGATTCTATTGATACCAAATATACAATGACTGGGGTGACGTTGACGCGTTTATGGCTCAGAGGTAGTTTAAGTTGATTCTAAGCAGTTTCAGATGGCTGAAAAAGAGGCTGAAAAACGGCCTGAAACTACCTATTTTAGGCCCTCAAACACTCTCGACTAAACACAACGTGGAAATTGTCGATTTGGTGCTTCGGATACGCGAGCGGATTCTGGAAATCGCGTCGGAGACGGAGATTCGCAGAAATTTCGTAAAAAATTGGTCAAAATTTAATTTGGTGGCCTAGAAACTCTAAATATCGAAGTTCTAAGCCACCAACTTCGAAATTTCGAAAAACAATTTTTATATTTGAATTCTCCGTGACATTTCTGAGGTTTTGAGCCGACCTATTTTGGAGCAATTTGACGTTGGTGGCCTAGGAATCCGGAAATTTGGGTTTCTAGGCCACCGACTGTATTTAAGGCGATTTCTACTAAAATCGCATTTTTGAAGGGAAAATAAGGTTTTAGTGCTGAAAACTGTGGGATTTTCAGGTTTTTGAGTGAAAAATCATCAAAAAACTGTATTTTTTGAGATCTTCTAAGTTTTTTCGAAGCAAAAACTGAAGTTTTTAATGAAAAACAAGGGATTTTAAGAAAATAACTTTTTGCGGCGTTTTTAGCGGCTTTTTGGGATAAAAATTGAGGAAAAATCGCTTTTTCACACTGAAAATTGAGTTTTCATAGAAAAAATTGAAAAAAATCAACTTTTCCAAATTTCCCCCATATTTTCAGGTCCGTCAAGTGGTGAAAATCCTGTCAACCCTGGACGACGACCTGAAACAACTTCTCATGTCAAATTGCTCGCTTCAAGAGATTTTGGCCTAAATATTCTCACATTTTCTATCATTTTCTCCTTATTTTGTGTTAGTTTCTGTAAAAAAAATAGCACTTTTCTGTCTCGTCCCCCGCTGTCCTCTATTACGTGTATTCCTCAAATCCGAAAGCATAATTCGTCTTCTTTCTGTCTGTTTTTAGTTGGTTCCGCCCCCACCCTCGTCCACCACCTTCTTTCCCAATGGGTAGTAGGTATGGCTGGGCCAAAAAAAGTGGGCGGGGCTTAAGCGCGTGTCTACAATTTTGTTTTTCAGTTTGGCCCGTGTAACTTTGTTCAAAATTTATATTTTTCAATAATTCTTTTTTAGCTTCTTAGCTAATAACTTTTTCTTGCTTTTTGCCAAATTCCATTTTTCTGGAGTCGAAAAGAGCAGAGTTGTGCTCAGAAATAGGTGAAAAAAGCGACAAAAAAATGTCAACTTTTTGTCCCACTTTTGAACCATTAATAACTTTTCCGATTCTCGATGAAAATTTGATTTTATTTTTTTAAAAGATAGGAATTTTTAGGCCAATTTTTTTATTAAGAACCCCCTTTTTGAGATTCTATACTTCTAAACGAGTTATAATCGATAGAATGGAGGCAACTTTTTATTTTGAGAGAATTTTCGATTTTTTTATTTTTCGGTTTTTTTGCTTTACCTCGATTATCTCGAGTTCTACCCGATATTTTTTCATATAACTTGGCAACTAGACGTAAAATTAGACGAGAAATCACTTTTTTACGTCAAATTCCTAATTTGAATCACCCCCCGTCCGGTACGGCCGGTGGACTGCAGAAAACCAGAAAAAAACGCCTTGGTGAAGTCGGCCTCCACCGGACTGTTTTGGCTGTCCTGAAAAATTTTTGAACTAAAGTTGTTCTGATTTTTTGATATGTTGGTCAAATTGGAATTATCTAATGGAATATCAAGTTTCAGCCAAAACGGTCCAGTGGGAGCTGAGCTGTGGAGAAAACGTGTTTTTCGCTTATATCGCTTAGCTCTGGAGTGTATTCGGTCCGGCTAATATGGTTTTTGGATATGTGTTAGCCAGGAAAATTATCTAGGGGGAGAAAAAAACAGATTTAAAAAATATTGATTTTGACCCGAGTTATAGGGTCCCAAACTTTGAAGAACATTTCTGAAAGGAGACGACTGGTCGAGTCGAAGCAAGCGTGCCTCTTCCCACCACTTAAACGCCATCCGGGTGCCTACACACCAGCGAGTGTGTGGCTCAGTGGCAGTGTTGTGGTGTGTCGATGAGGAGGTTTTTGGTTCGAGTTTCTGGCTGGTCTAATTTTTTGTTTTTTTTTTAACTCGGCTCAAAATTGTCGTAGAACCTTCATTTTACTACCATTCGAAAGCTAATGAAATTCTGTTTGCTTGGGTCACATAAAATAGAAAAATGCTCATAACTTGCTTCAAAATTGTCGTAGAACAAAAATTCAAAGCTTGCTGAGCACTGCGCAAGGGGCGAAGCCCCTTTCACCCCCTCTCTTTAAATCACGTTGGTATGAGTAGGGCGATTTTGGTGGGCGGAGTTTCGCGAAAAGTGTCGAATATGATGTCAACAATTTTGTCCCGCTTTTGTTTTTTGAATAACTTCTTTCGTTGTAAAGATTTTCGAAAATTTCTTTTTTGCACTTATTTCAAAAGTTAAAACGTATGTGGCGACTCAGAGGGGGGTGGGTTCGAAGTATTCAGTGCAAAGTTATGAGCACAAAACCGAGAGCAACTTTTTCCTCTAAAAAATATGGCTTGAGAAATTCTCGATTTTCGCCGTTTTCTATTTCGTACCGCGCCAGCTTTGAACATTTCTGGGGGATTTTTTAGACTTAAGATCTCTGAAAATCTGACTATCGAGAGATGTAAAAATTATTTGGATATCTGGAAAAATGAGATTTACAGCCATAAAAGTGTGAGCTCAACTTTTTTTCTCGATTTTTTCACTTTTCTCTTCATAACTCGAGTTGTACTGGATCGGGAGAGTTAAAATTTGGTACAATTATGTAACTTGGCATGGGGAAGATGGCTAAAAAATTAGATTTTGAATTAGATCTGTTTGCTTCGAGTTACACTCAAATAACCTCAAAAAATGAGCAAATTTAAAAATTACGTAAAAATGACGTGACGGAATGGATAATGGAATTTTAAATTTCAAGGTTTTTTTTTACTTTTTCAAAAATCATTTCTTAAATTATTTTTCTCATTTCTCACTTTATTTATGCAGAATGGTCTGTCAATCTAAAGCGCAAACAGATAATCGAAAGGAAAGTTTAAAAAATCAAGAAAAAAAGTTGAGCTCACACGGCGAAACTCCGCCCACCGAAATCGCTTACGTCATACAGTACCGGACAAAAAGGTATCAACTTTGGCTGTTTTCAGTTGAAAATGACCAACTTTGAGAGTGTATTTCGGTGTCACCTGATTGTCCGACAAACACAATTTTGTATGGGTTAGACAGAACAAAAATAGAACATAATTTTTGTAGTTGACCATTTTTTTGTAGTTGCACCACCAGAAAAGTTAGAGGTCATCAAAGTAATTTCTTCCTAAAATCGACTAATTTCAATGCAAATTAGCAAAATTTTGGAGATTTTCACTTTGACAACCTATAACTTTAAAGACAGTGTTCCTACAAAAAAATGGTCAACTACAAAAATGCTGTGCTATGTTTTCTCTGTTCAGTCCATACAAAATTGAGTTTATCGGACAATCAGGTGACACCGAAATACACTGTCAAAGTTGGTCATTTTCCACTGGAAACTGCCAAAATTGATACATTTTTGTCCGGTATTGTACCTATTGGATTCAAAGAGATTTTTCTGGCCAAATCATTAGCCAACTGTAACTCACTCAGTTTTGCAAAATTTTTGGATCCGAAAAAGGAAATGTTTAGAAAAAAACCTTTACGAACCATGTAAAATTAAAAGCACTTTAAGTCAGTAAAACTTTCAGTAACCCGAATTTTGCTGTTTTTGGTATAATGAGATTCACTCGGTTTCCTGGGAACAGGGTTTTCTCAATTGTTTTCAGTTTTTGACACCGATCTAAACCTTTCGAGATCTAATGGAACCAAAAAGTCGGCTCTATTCCAGTTAAGATGTCCTTCAAAAACCCGAACGTCCCAGAAAACACTTAAACGTTCTTTCAAACTCTAATATTTTTGAAACGTCCTTTCAAATGTTTAAACGTCCCTCCAGCACTAAAAATCACAGAAAGTGGTCAAGGGAAGTCTGAATATTTATTGGGAAGTTTAAATGTTTTTTGGGACGTCTAAATATTCACAACTTTATTTTGGAATTTCAATGAACGTTAAAATGTTTGAAATGACGTCTAAGTGTTTTTTGGGACGTTGGAGTTTTCAAAGGACATTTAAACTGGAATAGAGCCAAAAAGTCTAATCGAAAATATCGAAACCCCTCCATGATCGCGTTTTCAACACTGAGTCGAAGAAAAATGCCGGGTTTTTCGATCGAACACATGAAAAATTGCGGAATCAACTTCATTGTTTTCAAACTCAGAGGCTTAAATTCTCGGTAATAAAGTCAGCTTTCACTTGCCACTTATTAAAAACCAACTTTTGAATATAAAACTTGCTAAGCACTGTGCTCGAGGCGAAGCCGAGTCTGGCGGAGCGAGCCGTTAGGCTCGGGACGCTAGTCGCAGTTCACTAGTTAACACCATATCTTCTTTTCCATCGTCTCATCTCTCTCTCTCTCTCTCTCTCTCTCTCTCTCTCTCTCTCTCTCTCTCTCTCTCTCTCTCTCTCTCTCTCTCTCCTCATTATCCCACTCTTTTTCATCACATTTTGTTTCGAATATTCCAGTGTAAATACGTTTTGAACCTTCCAAAATCCCTTAAAACGAAGAAAAACGAGTCATTCAAATGGTTTGTGACCAAGATACAGGCTGGGGTGACGTTGACGCGTTTCTCAATTGACTCAGTGGAACTTGAATCAATTTTCATAAAAACTGCCTCCATCAAAACATTTCAATATTTTAAAACCAAAAAACTTATTTTTGGCACGTATGACTCCGAGAGAGCAACACTTTTCTGTTATCAGTGAGGAGTCTTAACGACTTTTCTTCGTGTAAGCGTCTTTAGTGATGAGTGCAAGCACAGTACAATATTTTGTGCAGTGGTTTGCAATCAAATGATAAAGAATATATTGAAACGGAAAAGCATTTGAAAAGAAACAACATAATCTGAACATTTATTGGAAAGTCTCACAAAATATTAGTCCGAATATCAGAAAGGTGGTAGTGGAAGGAAGTCGTGATAACTGAAATATTAGATTTATGCAACTGTTAAACGGTTTTGAGAAAACTCACTAGTCACTGTAGAATCTGCATTCAATGACTTGTGGTTCATCCGTGTTATAATGATAGTCAATTGTCCATTTGTATGAGAGGGATCCATCCAGAAGAATATCATCTGATTGTGCAGTTCCATAGAAAGGTTTGGCAATGTCACTCGGATATTCATAAACATAAGATCCATCAGTACTCTCAATTGTATGATTCATTGAGACAAATGAATTGTCGAGTGCTGCAAACATTGTGAGTCATTTAGTTTAACTTGGAAGTAATCATTACTGTGGTTTTGAACATTTATTGCAAATAAACAGAAGTCTCTATAACGTGGTATTGGAGTTTTGAATGCCGGTATTTCGATTCGACCCGATCCAGAAACCACAAAGTTTTGAGCAATGAATTGGTAAAAGAATCCAGGTATATAGGTCATCCATTTAAAACCCTGAAAACTGTTAGATAAGAAGGGAATGTAGTGGCGATTACCTCCAAAAATGTTTGGTTATATCTTTTGAATCACGGCATCGCCAAAACGACGACTAGAAAAATCGTGCGATAGATGCGATAGACGCAGTCGAGGTACGCAGCGAAAAGTACAGTAACCCGAGAAAGTTTTCTTCTAGAAAAGCTCGTCGATCTCCGAATTTCGATTGATATATGATTAAAAAAACTGCACTTGAAAAGCTGATAACACTAATTTTGATTTTTTTTAATGTGTTTAAAAGGCTTAAAAATATGTGTACATAATCTTTTCAAAGTTTCGACAAGGATTTTCAAAAGAAATAGGGCCTCAAATTGTCTAAAAAGGCCTAAATTTTGGAAACTGCTGAAAAAGAGCTTACCAGGCCTAAAAATGCCTAAATAAGGAAGATGCCAATCTAACACGGTCTAGGGAAGCCTAGAAAAGCCTTATGAGCCTGAAGTGCCTGAAATGGCTAAAATCGGCAGGGGATCGTGGGCGGAGCTTAATCTCCAAGCGGCGCAATAGAAATTCCAACTGATTTTTTAACGTGCGACATTGAATTTCAAGAGAAATTTGTATTTTAACGATGTTTTTTGCTGTATATATTTTAAATGTATTTTTTATGTTTAATTAATCAAAAAACTAATATCTCTCGAAATTCAATGTCGCTCGTAAAACAATCGTATGAAATTTCATCCGGGCCTCTTGCAATTTAAGCTCCGCCCACGATTGTCGGAACTTGTTTTTCATAGCAATCACTTGCACAGAAATGTACAAAACATGAGATGAAAGATTTGAACGTCTACTTCAGTGACTATGACTTTTTTCCACATAAATAACTTTCACAATGAACTATTTCATTCAATTTCCACTTTTTAGAAAGAACTCACATTCGAAAGATCAGTGCCGGTGGCGAACAGACAGTATCCATTAGTTTGATATGACATTTTGTATAGTGTTGCAGAATTCGAACCACCCGATGGAACACTGTCAACAGCAATGTACACAATCACATGATTGGCTCGTAGTTGGGAAATGATGTCAGATACTTCAGACTCATCTGGGTACCGTTTTACAGCGATGAACACTTGGGCTCCGCATAATGAAACGTTCCCATTATTGAGAAACTTCTGGAATATTTTATGAATAAAAGATGGATTGAAATAGGACAAACCTTCAACACATTGTACAAGTTACTTCCAGTTGTTTTGTCTCCATATCCAAGTGATGGATCCGGTTGATGGGAATATAGAGAATCATTTAAACTTCTGAAATGAATAGGTCTAATAAAACCGTAAAAACAAAAACCAAACATACTTAGTGTCCGTGTGATACTCGATCTCCTCTTCCTCTTTTGTATCGAATCGAACATTTGCCATTGTTGTATACCAATAAGCAGCAGAATTGAACATATTATAGGCACCCTCATAATATGTTTTATAGTCTATGTCAGTTGAATAAGCGTATAAGACAGTGTTGTTCTGATGAGGAAGACATGCTGCCGGGGAACCTGAATTATTTTCATTTTATTAGGAAAACTCTTTTTATTTTTGAATCTGAAATGATATAATTATTCAATTTTATTTTTTCCCGTTTCTGATATTGTGTCCCCATGATGAATATTAGTTTGGAAGGGGAGTGATAGAATAGAATATGAATGACTGAAATGTGTCTTCTTTGAGAGTAACACTTTCATGTTATCAGTGAAAAGTCTTAACGACTCGTAAAACGTTTGAGGGGGGAGGAGCCTAAAGTAGAAATTGGAAAGAAGTGGAGAAAGGTTTTGTGATAACGGAAATGTTGCGTTGATGACATAAAACACACATTTTGAAACATAGTGATACCAAATACGTCATGCTGGGGTGACGTTGACGCGTTTCTGGCTCAGAGGTAGTTTAAGTTGATTCCAAGCAGTTTCGGATGGTTTTTATTTATAAATTTTTATAAATTTGTTAAATATGTTCACATAAAAAGTAGATATAGCCTCTCCAATTTGACTGGTACTAAAAAGTCATCGCTGGGGTGACGTTGGCGCGTTTCTAGAAGTAATTGAGAGTGGCGGACTAATTTTGGGCGATTTTGACAGGATTTTTATATAATTTTTTGTTTTAAAATTGAAAAAATTATTTTAAATAGGCGTGTAGCACTTTTTCGGAACATTTCCAAAAAATATAATTTTCAAAAAGTTTTCAAATTTCCCGCGTGACCGTCCGGGGTCACTTTTTTCGAATATGAGAGGCCGGGGGTCATCTTGGACCCTCTTCAATTCCACATCACTCCTCAATTCAATCGATTCTCCTCCTCCAGAAATCAATCGATAATTTGTTGACACGTGGAAGACGATCGACATGGTAAGCCTTCTAGAAAAGCCTAAAACGGGCCTAAATTTTCAGAATTTTTCCGTCTTTCTCCTCCTAGTGCTCCCATCCGTGTTGGCTCAATTTGGCTCGGGCGAAGAGCCGACCACTCAGGAAACTGTCCCTGTCGACTACAGTATCCCCGAAATCGATACGGGGCCGCCCGTCGTCGACAGTATCCCAAAAGTGGAGGAGGCGGAGTCTGTAGTGGTGGCCGAGGGGATGCCGGACACTGAGAAACTCTTCGGAATACCGAACAACTTGTGGAGATGTGGAAGCGGAGATTTTGTGACGAAGACGGTCATAAACAAAATCAACGAAACGTGTCCATTGGCTGCAGGTATGTAATTCTTGGGAATATATGAAAATTGAGGGAAATGGTTATGATATTCAAAATCTCCTTAAAATTTCCAAAGTTTTGAGCCCCATATTGGTATATTTTGGAGCAATTTGAGGTTGGTGGCCTAGAAATCCAAAAATTTGGGTTTCTAGGCCACGAGTCGATTTTTAAGGTTTTTGGTGGTTTTGATAGATTTTTACAGTATGGAATGAGCAAAAAATCTTCAAAAACTCGAATTCTGTCGAAATCAGTGCGTGGCCTAGAAGTCCAAATTTTCGGATTTCTAGGCCACCAAGCTCAAAATGGTCCAAAACATGGCAATATGGGAGTTTGGAAATTTTATGGAGATTCTGAATATAGTAACTATTTGGAGATGGGTGGCCTAGGTTTGGATTTCTAGGCCACAAAAAAGTGTCAAAATCGAAAAAAACGTTTCAGCCGAATTCAACCACTGCTGTGCGGTACACGACGATTGCTACGATGGTCAACGTGGACAGAAACATTGTGACAGACAGTTTTGCGAGTGTTTAGAGGTAAAAAAACTTTTTTGATCTACAAAATATGTCCATTTCTACAGTACCACGTGGCGACCGATCCGAATGCGGCGAATTGTGGAAAATTCCCGAAGATGGTGTGTCCACTTCTTTCCCAATACGGACGATTCGCCTATGATGACAGCCGGGATTCCAAAAACTCGTCAGTCACTGAATCGCCGGTGGCGGCCGAGTCGTTGAAGGTTCCCACGCAAATTCCACATCTCTCCGAGCCATATGTCGGCATATATGCGAGTTGTGATGAGCAACATGGTGAGGAAATGCCTAAACTGTGAAAAAATGCGATGAAAAGGGCCTAAAATAGCCTAAAATCTCTCAGAAGGGCCAAAAACAGCCTGAAATCATAATTCCAGCCACCATCGCCTCGTGTGCCCTGAACAATGACTTGTGCTACCGTACCCCTCGTGCCGAACCGAAAGAGCAATGCACCGTCCATCTGATTCGGTGTCTCGACGACACTCGATTCAACAGGAAACCGAGTAAAACGTGTGATCTCGCCATCGATGAGTACTTGTGGAAACTGATTCGATTCGGAGGAGGAAGTGAAGACACCAACGAGATGGAGGTAGAAAAGGAGAAAAAGGAGAAGGAGATCCAGATGAATGTGCTCATGATGCAACAGATTCTCACCAATAAGACACTTGTTCGCAATGTTGTGAGTTAGAAAGTCCTGAAATTTGAAGGTTTTACACTCGGACATTATGAAATTTAGATTCTCCATCAAATTTCGAAAATTTTGAGCCCCATATCGACCTGCTTTCATTCAGGACGTTCAGGCCCTGTTAGGCCTGTAGGCCCCCCTCAAAATTTAGAATCGCTCCAAAATAGGCCGATATGGGGTTCAAAATTTTGGAAGTTTTATGGAAAAACCGTATGTAGCAATTGTTTTGTGTAAATCTTGAGATTTTGAGAAATTTTGAAAAATCGTAACATTTCGAAAATTAGAAAAGTGACAAAAACCTGGAAAATCTCCGTTTTTATGAGATATCATTGTGTTTTGCATACTTTTCACAAAATTTCCTAAATTTTGAGCCCCATATCGACCTATTTCCATTGAGGTCGTTCAGGCCCTGTTAGGCTTGTAGGCTCCCCCATTTTTCCTGTAGGGCCCTTCATTTCTGGAATTGCGATGCTTCATGACATCAGAATTGCAATTTTAATAAAATTTGCAAAATTTTGAGCCCCATGTTGACCGATTTTTAAAAATTTATGAAAACGAGAGGGCCTACATGTATATCAGGGCCTTACCGACCTGAACGGAAACAGGTCGACATGGGTGTCAAAACTCTGCAAATTTTATGAATGTTTCAAAAATTTTATTGTAATTACATCAAATTATTTCCAGTACCTCCAAATCGTGCGTCACTCGTCGTCTCTCGGTTGGCTCTCCTGTTTGACATTCCTCTTCTGCGTCTTCTCGTGCTGTGGAATTGTGATCTACGCATTCAGTCGTTGTGGAGAAGAAGAAGAAGACATCAGAAGACACGATGAGGTCATCAATGTGCACGTGACGTCTTCTGCTTCAGAAGCGCCGTCCTCGTCGACGATGTCATCGATGAAGTCTTCGTCTTCGACAAGAAAGTGATTATCAGAATAATTATTGGAAATTGAGATATCAAAATACTCGTTTATTTGTGAAAAATATGAATTAAAATGAATTATTTGGAATGAATTTTGTGTTTTTCAACTGTTCTAAGGCGATTAGGTCCTCCTTGAGGCATAACTTTTTGACATTTCCAAATTTTCTATGAATTTCTGAAATGTCGAGCCTTATATTGTCTACATGCCCTACTTTAGGTCATACTTTATCAGAGTTGCTGCTTCAGAAGACGTCATTTTGAGAATCCTTGAAAAAAAAAACAAAACGGGCATCATTGAGAAAAAAATCCTGCTTATGGATTTTTTCAACTTTGAAATGAATCGGTTCAGTAGAGAGGAGCGCAACATACACACAAACATACAACCCTTTGCATTATTCAACAATTGTAATTTCGTTTTTATTTAACAACCAGCTAAGGCTGGCGCGCCTACAATGCTTTCCGTCTGTTGTTTATTGGTATTAATAGTTAGAAGTGAGAAAACACTGATTGAATGAAATAAGTATTTATTGAAAAATAAGAATATCACAGAATATTGAACCATTAGAAATCTGGCAGTGGTACGAAGTCGTGATAACTGAAATGTTAGATTTATTCAATAGTAAAAGTTTCTCGAAAACTCACTAATAACTGTACATTCTGCATTGAATGATTTGTGGTTCATCTCTGTTATAATGATAGTCAATTGTCCATTTATATGAGAGGGATCCGTTCGAAGGTAAGATATCTGTTTGGGCAGTTCCATAAAGGGGATTCGATTGGGTACTCGGAAATTTATAAGCAATTAATCCATCAGTACTCTCAATCGTATAATTCATTGAGACGAATGAATTGTCAAGTGCTGCAAACATTATTAGGGATCTATTTTAATTTGGAAATTATTCTTACTGTGGTTTTGAACAGTTATTGCAACTTCACACCAATCATTATAACCCGGTGGTATCGGAGTTTTGAATGTGGGTATTTCGATTCGACCCGATCCAGAAACCAAAAAGTTTTGAGCAATGAATTGGTAAGGACTATCAAGTACCCGGAATATGTTATCAAAACCCTGAAAATTGTTGATAAGAAGATAATGCAGTGGCGATCACATCCAAGACAGAAGCATTCAAAAAATGAGATGAAAAATTCGAACATCTACTACAGTAACTCACATTCGAAAGATCACTGCCAGTGGCGAACATACAGATTCCATTAGTTCGATATGACATTTCGTAAAACGTTTCTGAATTGGTACCGCCTGATGGAATACTGTCTACACCAATATTCACCATCACGCGATTGGCTCGTAGTTGGGTGATTATATCGGATACAGCAGACTCATCTGGATACCGTTTTACAGCTATATACACCTGGGCCCCGCAAATTGAAACGTTTCCATTATTGAGAAACTCCTGGAATTTTTTCTGGATAAGAATTGAAGGAAAACAGTACGAACCTTTAGCACATTGTACAAGTTACTTGAAGTTGTTTTGTTTCCATATCCAAGTGATGGATCCGGTGTATGAGCTAATATATAATTTTTCAAACTTCTGAATCAAAAGATCTATTGAAACAAAAAAACATAAACCAAACATACGTATAGTTCGTGTGATACTCAATCTCCTCTTCCTGTTTTGTATCGAATCGAACGGTGGCCATTGTTGCATATATACCAGAAAAATGGATCATTTCATAAGCACCATTCTCAAATGTATTATAGTCGATATCAGTGGAATAAGAGAACAGAATAGTGTTGTTCTGATATGGAAGGTACAAGAGAGGGATGAAGACAGGAAGGATGAAATACAGAAAAAGGGAGAAGAATAAGCGATATGACGGAGCAATTCCGTTATCTTCCGGGGGCCACGCAAGATGGTGGCGTTATAAAATTGATTCTGTAAATTTTTATTTGATTCTGAAATTTTTATTTGATTCTGAAATTTTCAAAATGTTTCTAATACGTTTTTCGGAATTTTGGAATTTTCACCAATTTTAATTAGTGAAGAAAGAAGTTTGACGAGTAATTGGAATATAATTTGATTTGAAATTTTATTTTTGCTTGAGATCGAGGGGTTTCATCATCTTGGTTGGGGTTTTAACGCCGGATATGGCGTCCTCTTTTACTTAAGCATGCTGTGCATGCTGGGATGCAGCATAAGTAAATCAGGATTGAAGATATGATCATCCCTGCGATTGTGAGGACGATAGGGAGTTGTTCAGAATTTTCTGAAGTATCAGAATCTCAAATAAAAATATGACTTCCGTTCTCCTTTAACAGGGAAGGAAACAAACATGACGGAAGTGATGTCTCTCAATAATTTGTTATCAGTTGGATTGATCCTTTCTGTTTGTGTTTTAGCAGAGTTAACACCCTTTTTGACGTATTCAACTGATAAGACACATGGGACACGGCAGAAAAAGGTCAATGAGTAGGAAAAAGGAGAGAAAAAGTGGGTTTTTGGTCGTGAAGGTCCAAGAGATGGTTTTAGGACACGTGGCAAACGCATTATAACAAAAAGATGTAAGGTCTAAATACGCTTCAAACAAAAATTTCCGTCAAAATATTCCAACAAATTTTTTTTGAAAATTTTCACAACCATGCTGATCACTTTCGTTGTTTCTGGTAATAAACAAATCCCCTTTATTCAATGGAAAATAAGATCGCTTCTGGTTTTCCAAAAACATTTATAAGATCAAACAAAAATAACAAAAGTTTTGATTACCATAGACAAAAGTAGAGGTCTTTGGACATTGCGACCGGAACTGTAGCAAAGTACAATTAGATGAAGGGATCAGAAGGAACACGAAATAACGGAACAGAAAGCACAAAAAACACAATTTAATTATTATTATGAGTGGTTTCTGGCCAAACAGCCATGACAAAAGTTAAAGGTGGATGATAGTGTACTGTAGCCGTCACACCATCCGCACGTTGGATGTCATATCCATCTGACAATATCGATGTGTATCCAAATGGGCTGAAATTTTGAAGTTGTCAGAATAGAAACGTTTCGAATGTTCACCTGGTGTAGTTACGACTGTTCTCCACAAAAATTGCGTTATGCATGAGACCGGCGAGTACTTGCAAAATGTTCACAGAATGAATGCCAGCGTTAAAATATTTTAATCGGGGACATCCACCAGCTAGCCAATGCTTCAGAAAGACATTCAAATCACTATTAGATAGACTAGAGTATCCCAGAACAATATCGATCCCATCCATTGTCAATAGGTTGTCAATTGTCACCCATACTCCATGCCAAATATCTAAGCAATCGATTCTACGGAAGTTTCCCGAGAAACGGAAATCGCGTGGAGCATCTGAGCGAATGCTTATTTGAGATGAACACTGGCAATCCCTCAGAATATAAATCAATTCTTCTTCCGATGCAATAATCCTCCTTGCAGTGACACTTTCCAATGGTTTCTTTTGTCTTCTGCTCATTCGTTCAATCACATTAATTGCATCTTTAAACACACAGACTTCTGATACATCAATATTGAATAGATTGGTCACATAATTAGTGGTCTCTATCAATCCATCCGTTGTATTATGCCAGTATGAGATAAGATTTCCATCCCAACAGTGCACTCGAACTGGAACGTCCTGCCCGTTCATTTTAACATAATTGACTCTCTCAGATTTGTGAAAAAACGAAAAATCGCGGACATCCAACACACACTCGCGATTTCGAAATGCACGGAATGATAAATTGCTTTCATATACCGCAGAAACACAGAGGCGTCCATTGAATGGTGCTCTTCGTTGAGTTTTTATGACCGAGTGACTTTTCTGAGAGCAAAAAGATAGCGATACTCTGAAATGTAACATAAAGATCTGAAGACATAAAAAGAAAAAACTCACAATGCATCGGGCTCCATAAAATCGATAATTCTCCTTAACGGGACATATGGGACACGGAGGAGAGGGAAAGGAGGTGGAGGTAACGGGATGTTGGGGATGAACAACGATTTGATTGTTTGGTAGAAGACGGATATAATCCAACAAAGCAAGAGAAAAAAGAGAAACGTCATTCTGGGAGAGAAGACGTGGGGAGACTGAATCGGAGGGAATGGTTGAGTAGGCAAGAGAGGAGAGTGTGAGTGACGTGGGAGAGGACATCTGGCCTACTGTAGTTTTCCCATGTCACTCACGTTTCCCACAGTCTCATCTCTCGTCTTCCCATCCTAACCAATCAGTGTTCAAATTATTGATTTTCTAAAGGGTGCATGTAGATTTTTAGAAAAATCTATCACCATTGGCAAGTCATTTTATGGCTTCAAAGATATCATCTTTATTTGGTTCATGATATATTTTCGTTTTTCAAAAAAAAATCACAAGGCGACATAAATTGAAAAAAGTTCAAGTG
The DNA here is from genome assembly GCA_002259235.3 of Caenorhabditis latens. Lineage (NCBI taxonomy): Eukaryota > Metazoa > Nematoda > Chromadorea > Rhabditida > Rhabditidae > Caenorhabditis > Caenorhabditis latens. The sequence continues at coordinate 16,671,567 of CM056095.1, forward strand.
GTTGACACTGTAGTTAAGTGATAAAGAAAATGAAAAAAAATACCGTTTAATTATCATTAATAGTGGTCTCTGGCCAAACTGCAATGACCAACTCTCCAGTCTGCTGATGGCATACAGTAGCTGTCACACCATCCGCACGCCGTATATCGAATCCAGATGTCAAAGTTCTCCTGTATCCAAATGGGCTGGAAATAAGGAATCATGACAAACTACTGATATATCAAACTATATTACCTGGTGTAGTTACGACGATCCTCCACAAAAACGGCATTATGCAGTAAACCATCAAGTACCTGTAAGATGTCCACGGAACCAGTTTCGGCGCGGAATAGTTTTAATCGGGGACACCCTCCAGATAGCCAGTGCTTCACCCATTGTGCGTATGAGATATCTAAGCAATCGATTCTTCGGAAGTTTCCCGAGTAGCGGAAATTGGGTGGAGCCTTTGAGAGAATTCTTATTTCAGATAATGTTGCGCAGTCCCTCACGAGGTATATAATTTTATTTTCTGCTGGGCAAGCAATCCAGGCAACCACTTTTTTCAATGGTGTCTTTTGCCTATTGTTCACCCATTCAATCATTTTGAATAAATCGTCAGATACACAGACCTCTGATACAACAATATTGAAAAGGTCGGTCACATAATCAGTGATCTCTTTCAATCCGTCCGTTGTATTATACCAGCGTGAAATTAGATATCCATCCAAAGGGTGTACGTGAACTGGAACGTCCTGCCCGTTCATTTTAACATAATTACTTCTCTCAGAAGTTGAAAAATACGAACAATCGCGGACACTCAACACACAATTGTTATTTCGAAATGTTCTGAATGATAAATTGCTGTGGAATTCCGAAACACAGAAACGTCCATTGAATGGCACCTTTCGTTGAGTTTTTATGACAGAGTGAGTTTTTCGAGAGCAAAAGGAAAGAGATACTCTGAAATAGAAATTGAAGATTTGAAAACATAATAAGAGGAAACTCACAATGCATCGGCCTTCATAAAATCAATAATTCTCCTTAACGGGACGTATGGGACACGGAAGAGAGGAAAGGGGGATGTGGGTACAGGACCGAGTTTTTTGAGAGGGAAGTGGGGTGGAGGTAACGAAATGTTGGAGATGAGAAAGGACTTGATTGCTTGGAAGAAAACGGAAATAATCCAACAAAGCAAAAGAGAGAAGAGAAACGTCATTCTGGGAGAGAAGACGTGGGGAGACTGACTTGGAGGGAATAGATAAGAACACTAGAGAGGAGAGTGTAAATGACGTGGAAGAGGACAGCTGGACTACTGTAGTTTTCCCATGTCACTCACATTCTGTTTGTCTTCTACAGTCTCTTATCTCGTCTTCCCATCCTTGAACGAATCGTTCATTGTTCAGACAGTTTTTGTTCTTCTGATCTTCCCAGAACGTTTTCTAAACCGTATTACTGCAGTGCTCCGAATGAGAATTTGAGAAAAATCGATTGGATAACCAACGGCATGCGTAAATGAATGATAATTGACAATCTACACAAAAATCACTATCGTCACTTCTGGCTTTAAACGAATCCTCTTTATTTGGTGGAAAATGTGATCAATTCTTGTTTTTCAAATAAAAAAATTATAAGAGAGTAGACATTGAAAAAAGTTCTAGTAGCTTGCACTATAGATAATCATAGTTAGATAAACAAAACGGAAGGAACAAAATGAAGAGCGTTTAAATATAATTATAAGTGTTCTCTGGCCAAACTGCAATAACCAAGGTTCCATTCCTCTGTTCGCATACTGTAGCTGTCACACCATCCGCACGTTGAATGTCATATCCGAATGACAAGATTCTGCTGTATCCAAATGGGCTGAAATATAAGATTATGAGAAACTACTGATATATCAAACTATATTACCTGGTGTAGTTACGACTGTTCTCCACAAGAACCGCATTATCCAGTAAACCAGCGAGTACTTGAAAGATATCCACGGATCCTGTTCTAGCGCAGAATAGTTTTAATCGGGGACACCCTCCAGACTGCCAGTGCTTCAGAAAAACATTCATAACACTATTAGACAAAATAGATGATTTCAGAATAATATCAATTCCATCCATTGTCAATAGATTATCGATTGTCACCCATTGTCCATACCAGATATCTAAACTATCGATTTTTCGAAAGTTTTCCGAGAAACGGAAGTTGGGAGGTGCCATTGAGAGAATGGTTATTTCAGATAAAGTTGTGCAGTCCCTCACGAGGAATATAATTTCATTTTCTGCTGGACAAGAAATCCAGGCAACCACTTTTTTCAATGGTGTCTTTTGCCTATTGTTCACCCATTCAATCATTTTGAATAAATCGTCAGATACACGGACTTCTGATACATCAATATTGAAAAGGTCGGTCACATAATCAGTGATCTCTTTCAATCCGTCCGTTGTATTATACCAGCGTGTAACTAGATATCCATCCAAAGGGTGTACGTGAACTGGAACGTCCTGCCCGTTCATTTTAACATAATCACTTCTCTCAGAATTGGAAAAAACAAACAATTGCAGACACTCAACACACAATTGTTGTCTCGAAATGTACGGAATGATACATTGCTGTGGAATTCCGAAACACAGAGACGTCCGTTGAATGAAGCCTTTCGTTGAGTTTTTATGACAGAGTGACTTTTTCGAGAGCAGAAAGATAGCGATACTCTGAAATAGAAAACGAAGTTTCGAAGACATTAAAAGAAAAAACTCACAATGCATCGGTGTTGCGGAATTAATACGTTATTAACTCGCAACTTGAGTGATAACTACTGAGCCGCTAGTCTCACAGCAGATTCACTATAATCTGCGTAAGAAATGAATAAAATGAGCTTCAACAACTGCATGACACGTGACCCGTGACCTTCACTGATACAATCACTATTCTGGACGTGCCCTGGACCCAACCTGGTGACCTTACGATAAGGATCTACCCTACATTTCTGTGCATATAAGGAAGAGGAAATCGTCAGAATGTCGTCGTCTCTCAATCACTCCCTGCTCTCTGCGTTCGACTGTCAATCGAAGAGGATCTTGTGGCACCGTGGTTTGGAAGGGTCTCGTTGGCGACGGCCTGCGGATGGAATGGTCAAATCTCTTGATACATGCCCGCCTTTGACAAGCAATCGGCTGGAGATGCCTCGATCTCGGACGCCTGTGGAACTCTCTACTGACATGTTAATAAAGTTGTTGTTGCTCTCCTCCCTTTTGTTCCTCTCGCACTCTAAAAGTGACATGGGCTCACCGTCCCACTTACGTGTCACGACAATCGGGCTCCATAAAATCGATAACTCGGCGTAAAGGGACGAATGGGACTCGGAAGAGAGGGAAGGGAGATGAGCGTACCGGGACGTCGGATTGACGGATTGAGACAGTTTGAGACGGAGGAAAATGAGGTGGGGGTACCGGGACATCGGGTATGTCAGGAGAAGTTTTCTTGGGAGGGAAATGAGGTGGAGGTAACGGGATGTTAGGGGAAAGCAATGATTTGATCGTTTGGAACAAGACGGATATAATCCAAATTATCAAACAAAGCAAGAGAGCGAAGAGAAACGTCATTCTGGGAGAGAAGACGACGGGAGACTGAATTGGAGAGAATGGATGAGTAGGCAAAAGAGGAAAGTGTGAGTGACGTGGTAAGACAGCTGGACTACTGTAGTTTTCTCATGACACTCACATTCTGTTTGTATTTCACAGTCTCATATCTTGTCTTCCCATCCTTGAACGAATCGTTCATTGTTCGGACTATTTTGTTTGTTTGATCTTCCCAGCTCTTTTCTACTGGGTAGTCTTCCAAATGAGAATTTTAGAAAACCGATTGCAAAACCATCGGCAATGCTAGAAAGATGACATTTGATAGTCACTCCAAAAAACGTCGTTTCCGTTATTATTTTTACATATCCCGTTTATTCGGTGAAATTCGTGATCAGTTTTTGTTTAAACAAATTATAAGACGGTAGACATTGAAAAAAGGTTTCACTTTAGTTAATGATAATTAGATAAACAAAACGATAGAAACAGGTTAAGGAGCGTTTAATTATAATTATGAGTGGTCTCTGGCCAAACAGCAATGACTAAGGTACTCATTGGCTCATAGTGTACTGTAGCTGTCACACCATCCGCACGTTTGATGTCATATCCATCCCACAAAATCCATTCGTGTCCGAAGGGGCTGGAATTTAGATGTTTTTATTGTAGAAATATATTGAATTGTTACCTGGTGTAGTCACGACGATTCTCCACAAAAACGGCATTTTGCCTGAGACCAGCGAGTACTTGTAAGATATCCACGGAACCAGTTCTAGCGGAGAATAATTTCAATCGGGGACACCCCCCAGACAGCCAGTGCCCGAGGAAGACATTTAAATCCCTATTAGATAGACTAGCATTGTCTAGATGAATATCAATTCCATCCATTGTCAATAAGTTCTCAATCGTCACCCATGATCCGTACCAGATATCCAAACAATCGATTTTTCGGAAGTTTCCCGAGAAGCGGAAATTGGGTGGGGCCTTTGAGTGAATGTGTATTTCCGATGAACACCGGCAATCCCTCAGAATATAATTCATTTCATCTTCCGATGAGCAAGGACTCCAGGCCATAGCCATGTAAACTACTTTTTTCAATGGTGTTGTTTGTCTACTGTTCACCCATTCTATCATTTTGAATGAATCATCAGATACAAAGACTTCTGATACATCAATATTGAATAGGTTGGTAACATAGTCAGTAATAGTTTCGAATCCCTCCGTTATGTTCTCCCAGCCGGAAAATAGAAATCCATCCAAAGGGTGCATTATAACTGGAATGTACTGCCCGCTCATTTTCACATAACTACTTCTTTCAGACTCGGGAAAATCCGAGTACTTGCCAGCACGCAAAACACTAGTGAGATTTTTGACTGAAGAAAACATGACGTCTCTGTGTGGCCATGAAACACGGAGACGTCCATTGAATGGTGCTCTCCGTTGAGTTTTTATGACAGAGTGACTTTTCCGAGAGCAGAAAGACAGCGATACTCTGAAATAGAAAACAGTGGTTTGAAAACATAACAAGAAGAAACTCACAATGCTTCGGGCTCCATAAAATCGATAATTCTGCGTAAAGGGACGTATGGGACACGGAGGAGAGGGAAGGGAGGTGGGGGTAGCAGTCCGTTGAAGATGAGAAACGACTTGAATGTTTGGAAGAAGAGGGAGATGATCCAAGAAAGAAAACGAAATAGAGAAGAGGGAGACGTCATTCTGGGAGGGAAGACGTGGGGAGACTGAATTGGGAGGGAATGGATGAGTAGGCAAAAGAGGAAAGTGTGAGTGACGTCGGAGAACAGCTGGACTACTGTAGTTTCCCATGTCACTCACATTCTGTTTGTTTTCTAAAGTCTCCCGCCTTCTCACCTATTACCTTCATATCCATTCATTACTCCCCGCGACTGTCTCGGGCCCTAAAACTTTATGATTAGTAAAAATGATAACGATATGTCTAAAACTGTTCTGGTGTAAATGTTGCACCTGTGGTTAACGGGTTCAGTGGTAGATAAAATATAAGTTTATGTAGTAAGTAAAAGGGGGCAAAGTTAAGTATGAGGGGGGGAAATTGGATTGGAAGGGGTAGGTCACGAATGAGATGGGGCTGTGGTCGGGAGACCACGGTTAACTTAATAACACAACAACTGACTCTACTATCAAAGGGGGTCCTTTTATACTTCATTCTTCATTGCGTCATCATCCTCCGTCTCTCGGTGCTCCTCAGTATCTCCTCCGGATAACGATTTCGTCGCTGCATTCCATCTCCATTAACCAGTTTGATTGTCGAGATCCGCGTCGATCTTCCGTCCGTGTGGCGCCGTCCAAATTAGCCAGGCGCCGAGAAGTGATCTGTGGCGCCGGAAGTTCTGTTTGATATCCAATTGATGATAGTGTCCGGCGGGCGAGTGATAAGGGGAGGAAGTCGTCGGGCGTACATATGATTCATTGATTTGTCATCGAGCGACAGCGGTTCTTATCCAATATCTCATAGTTGCGTCATCCTGGCGCAACACTCCGGGCGAGGGGAAAGTTTCTTCGGTTCCAATTTGAGTGAAAGGGTGTGGGAGGAAATGTTTTTAGAAATTTTGCCAAGGGGGGTGAATGAATGATATCCAGGGATGCAGAAAGGTTGTCTCGAAAAGTGTGGGGGAAGGGGTACAAAATAACTGGGACGGGGGAAAGGGGAATTTAATCACAATGAAATCTAAAATATGGCGGGATCCGTCATAGTAAATTCAAAGAAGCGTTTTCATTTAAAAAGTATATAGTCAAATTTTGAAAGGAAGTCCCAAGTCATGTATTAAAATTCGAATTATAACAAGAACAACAGAAACGATTAAATAAGTATATTCCCTCTAAACGTGTTCATAGACTGATTCTGGCCAGACAACAATAATCATGTCTCCGTTTTCTTGATGGCATACGGTAGCAGTCACACCATCCACACGTTGTAGATCATATCCATAGTCCAAGTGATTCATGCATCCGAAAGGGCTGAATTCATTGAATATTTACATAACGATTCTACAACTCACCTCCGATACTGTCGAATATCCTCCACAATAACGACGTCATCCCATAAATCAGTGAACATTGAATCAAAGTCCTCGTCATCTACATTCGCCATAAAGTACTTCAAACGAGGGCATCCCCCAGTTAGCCAGTGTTTCAGAAACATATTAATGTCGATACAGGAGAGGTTTGAAGTTTTTAACAGGATTTCGATTCCATTCATGGTCAATAGGTTTTCAACTGTTACCCACAATCCATGACTAAGAATTAAACAATCAATTTTTCTGAAATTTTCTCGAAACTGGAAATTGGGAGGTGGTGATGGATAGATGACAGTCTCAAGTGAAGCTGGACACTCTTTCAGTATATGTAGCATTTCCTCTTCTGTTAGTATTTCTTTCCCATTCTCAAAAATAGCAGTAGCAATTGGTGTCTGCTGTCTACTATTCACCCAATCGATAATCCAAATCGATTTCTTAGTGAAAGTGATTTCCAGTACATCAACACTGAATAGACTGGTGATATAGTCAGTGAGTGTCTTCAATCCTTTGACTTCATCTTCCCAATATGTTAGTAGAAATCCTCTTTGTGAATTCAGTCTGACTGGTACTTGTTTTCCATTCAATTTAATGCACTCTTCCCTGACTGAACTTATCATTTTCGATAGGTTAAACACCCCTAATACCGGAAATTGTTCCAAAAACGTGTTGAATGATATATGTATATTTTGAGTACATGAGATATGTAGACGTCCATCGATTGGTATCATTCGATGAGTTTTGATAACTGAATGACTTTTCTGGGAGCACAGGGACATGGAGACTCTTTAAAAATTTGCAATAATTTAAATTAATACAATCTGATGAAATAGAAACTCACAAAGAACTGGATTCCATAAAATCAATAATCTTGTTTAACGGGACATAAGGGATGGAGAGAAGAGGCAGGGGAGACGTCATCCTCCGATGGAAGACGAGGGGAGTAATGAATGGAATGGAATGGAAAGAATGGATGAGACAACGAGAGATGAGATAGTCTAGAGAAGGTGTGGAAGTGACATGGGAAAACTACAGTAACCCGGTGAGGTCCTACGGGAAGGTGAATATATGACGACAGAACAAAGGTTATTCAGGAATCTGGAGAAACGTTAGGCGGGATATTCAAACTTAACATTTTTGCAAGTGGCTGGGACTGTAGTTGGGTTTAATTAGATGAACGGAACGGAGGGAACAAAATAAAGAGCGCTTAATTAGAAATATAAGTGGTCACTGGCCAAACAGCAATAATCAAGGTTCCATTCACCTGTTTGCATACTGTAGCAGTCACACCATCCGCACGTCGTACATCGATTCCAAATGACAAGGTTCTCTTGTATCCAAATGGGCTGGAAATAAGGAATTATGATAAACTACTGATACACCATACTACCGTAAAAACTGTAATAGAAGCACCCCTTTATTTGAGGCACCCTCTAATAGAGGCGCATCTTAAAAAGCGGTTTGAACAATAGTGGCACACCCTCTAATAGAGGCGCCCCCTTACAACGTTTCGAATAATTTTTCTGGTTTTCAGTCATTCTTTTTCGAAGTTCGTGAAAAAACACAACTAAAACCCAATTTTTTCGTTCTAAGTACTGCAAATTTGGGGATTTTCGTGTAATTTTGTCCAAAAAAATGTTAGTTTGGTTGAAAACTGATCACTTAAAAATTGAAAAAATAATCGAACGAACAGGTTGAAAAATAGAGACGCACCCTCTATTAGAAGCGCCCCTGTAATAGAGGCGCATCTGCGAACGAGGGTTGAAAAATAGAGGCGCATGCGCTTCTATTACAGTTTTTACGGTATATTACCTGGTGTAGTCTCGCCTATCCTCCACAAGAACAGGATTAGGAAGTAAACCATCGGGTACATGTAAGATATTCACGGAACCAGTTCCGGCGCTGAATAGCTTCAATCGGGGGCACCCTCCAGATAGCCAGTGCCTGAGAAAGTTAATCAAATCAGTGTTAGTCAGAGTAGATGATTTCAGAACAATATCGATTCCATCCATTGTCAGCAGATTGTCAAGTGTCACCCATTCTCCATCAATGATTTCCAAGCAATCGATTTTTGGGAACTTTTCCGTGAACCGAAAGTTCTGAGGCGGCTTTAAGTATATGCTTAATTGAGACATAGGACGGCAGTCGTTCAGAATATAAATCATCTCTTATTCTGATGCTGCGATATCACTCGAGTCCGTGTAAAGAACGTTTTTCAATGGTGTCTTTTGTCTACTGTTCACCCATTCAATCATATGGAGAGATTGCTTCGAAGCCCAGATTTCTGGTACATCAGTATTGAATAGATTGATAACATATTCAGTGAGTGCCTTCAATCCGTCCACTGTATTATCCCAGTATGGAATAAGATGTCCATGCAAATGGTCCACTTCGACTCGTACATGTTGTCCACCAATTTTCACCAATTCCATGTTTTCATAATTGATATTGTCTACAACCTTATGTGCACTCAGCACATTATTGCTTTTTGGAACTATACCAAAGGTATAATTTGTAAATGAAAGAAATGATGAATTTTTATCGGATCCCCCAATAAGCAGGCGCCCGTCAAATGACACTTTTCGTAGAGTTTTAATAACGGAATGACTTTTCTGAGAGCAGAAGGAGAGCGATACTCTGAAAAAAGAAGAACAGCTTTGAAGATGTGGATAGAAGAAACTCACAATGCTTTCGGCTCCATAAAATCGATAATTCTGTCTAAAGGGACATAGGGGACTGGCACTTGTTTTCCATTCAATTTAATACACTCTACTCTCACTGAACTTGGCATTTTCGATAGGTTTATTACCCCTAATACTGGAAACTGTTCCAAAAACGTGTTGAATGATATGTGAAATCTTTCAATACATGAGATGTGTAGACGTCCATCGATTGGTATTTTCCGATGAGTTTTGACAACTGAATGACTTTTATGGGAGCATAGGGACATGGAGACTCTAAAAATTCAAAATAAGATGGCACAATCTAATTAAAAAAGACTCACAATGAACTGGGTTCCATAAAATCAATAATCTTGTTTAACGGGACATAAGGGATGGAGAGGAGAGGCAGGGGAGACGTCATCCTTCGACTGAAGACGGGGAGAGTAATGAATGGATTTTATAGAGGTAATGGAAGAGACGGCGAGAGATGAGCGAGTTCGGAGAAATTTTGAGTGGTTTGGGAAGACAGATGGACTACTGTAGTTTTCCCATATCACTCACAACCTGCTTTTCTGGAAAACCTACAGTAGTCCAGCTGTCCATATGGGGAGACGGAGTAGGAGATAATGGATGGGTCCAGGTGTTTTCCAATGTCACTCACACTCACCTCTCTTCCCTACTCATCCATTCCCTCCTATTCAGTCTCCCCTCGTCTTCTGTCGAAGGATGACGTCTCCCTTCCCTCTCTTCCATGTCCCAACCCTCCCGTTAGGAAGAATTATCGATTTTATGGAGCCAAAAGCATTGTGAGTTTCTTCATTTCATTTTTTCGAACCGACTTTGTTGTATTTCAGAGTATCGCTGTCTTTCTGCTCTCAGAAAAGCCACTCTGTCATCAAAACGCAACGAAAAGTGTCGTGTAACGAACGTCTGCAAGTTGGGGGATCCAATATAAATGCATCATTCTTTCCATTCACTTATTTCGATTGTGTGATGAGTACAAGTAACTCAAGTTTTGAAAATAAAGAATATGTGAAATTGGACGGACAACAAATACCAGTTAAATATCACCCTTTTAGGAAATATTTGATGACATATTGGGAAGATAAACTGACTGGATTACGAACTATTACTGACTATGTTACCAATCTATTCAATATTGATGTATCAGAAGTATATGTATCTAAAGAATCATTCAAAATGATTGAATGGGTGAGCAGAAGGCAAAAGCCACCATTGAAAAAAGTCGTTTACATGGCTTGGAGTGGTTGCCCGTCAGAAGATGAAATGAATTATATTCTGAGGGATTGCCGGTGTTCATCGGAAATAATCATTTACTCAGAAACTCCGCGTAACTTTCGTTTCTCAAATAACTTCCGCAGAATCGATTGTTTATACATACGTCATTCCAAATGGGTAATAATTGATAACCTATTGAGCATGGATGGAATCGATATTGTTTTGGACAATGCCAGTCTATCCAATAGTAATTTGAATGCCTTCCTCCGGCACTGGCTGTCTGGAGGGTGTCCCCGATTGAAATTATTCTGCGCCGAAACTGGTTCTCTGGATATCGTACAAGTACTTGATGGTTTACTGCATAATGCCGTTTTTGTGGAGGATCGTCGAGACTACACCAGGTAATATAGTTCAATGTATTTGTAGTTTCTTATAATTCCTTATTTCCAGTCCATTTGGATACAGCAGAACCTTGTCATTTGGATATGACATTCAACGTGCGGATGGTGTGACTGCTACAGTATGTGAAGAGGCGAGTGGAACTTTGGTTATTGCTGTTTGGCCAGAGGCCACTCATAATTATAATTGAACACTTTTTAATTGGTTCCTTTCGTTTTGTTCATCCAACTACACTTCCCATGTCGCTCTCTCTCTCACTTTCTCTAAACTCTCTCATCCATTTCTTTTGTTTCTATAAGAAAACCTTTGTTCTGACGTCACATATTTACTATCCCGCAGGACCTCGCCGGGTTACTGTAGTATTCCCATGTCACTTCTATACAGTACCGCTCAATACTTTCAAATTTTACAACAACTCAAATCCGGATGAAACTGCGGAAACCACAATAAAAACAGCATATCACCACAAAACAAATGGCGCAGTCGAAAGACCGATAATCCCTCGCTAACTGATATTAATACTGTAAGACCATTTTATCAAACAGACGAAGATCTTGTCGAAAACCTAGCCGAAGAGATTCAACATTCAAAAATGTTTCCTACTCGTAAATGAGACCTCTCCTTTTTTGTCTCTTTTTTTTTATCCTCCCGTCGTAGATCATATCCAAAACTGAAGCGATATTTGATTTGAAATGGGCTGAAAATAGGGTCTGATTGCAGGATTAGTTTTCATAAAAATTCTACCTGATATAATGCCGCAAGCCATCTACAAAAACCACATTTATATCTGCAAACAATGCATCAAGATCAAAATTCATGGTTTTAGCAGAGAACAGTTTCAATCGTGGACTTCCTCCGGCAAGCCAATGCTTTAAAAATGTATTTATATCAATACTAGTCAAGGAAGATTTGAACATCATTATCTCCCGTCCATCCATTGTGAGCACATTATCAATTGTCACCCATGACCCGTCACTGATGAACAAATAATCAATTTGTCTGAAATTCTCTCGAAACTGGAAGTTGGGAGGGGGTGATGGATAGATGACAGTTTCTAGCGAGGCGGGACAATCTCTCAGTATATGAGTCAACTCGTCTTCTGTTAAAGTGTCTTTCCAGCCTTCACAATTGACCCTTCTGACATGTGACTGTTGTCTACTATTCACCCAATCAATCATCCAAATGCTCTTACGATTGAATGTGATTCCCAATACATCCATATTAAAGAGCTGGGTAACATAATCAGTGATAGTCTTCAATCCATTCACCTCATCCTCCCAATGAGTCACCAGATATCCCTTTTCCTCGTTTACAGTCAATGCCACGTTTTGTCCATTTATATCAACATAACTTGTTCTGTTGCTAATTCTTTGTAAATTTGATGCAACCATCACAATCTGGTAATCACAGAATTTGTCGAAAGATAGAAGAAAATGTTCGAAACCCGAGACATGTAAATGTCCATCGATTGGCTTCCTTCTATAAGTTTTGATAACTGATTGACATTTCTGGGAGCATAGGGACAGAGATATTCTGAAAATTCGAAATAAGAGAGCACAATCTAATAGAAAATACTCCCTCACCGGGTTACTGTAGTTTTCCCATGTCACTTCTCATCCATTCCTTATATTCCATTCATTACGTCAGTAACGGGAGATTGAGGACATGGAAGAGTGGGAAGGAAGACGTGGGGATCAACGAATGGAATGAAGGTAATGGGTGAGAGAAAGAGGGGGAAGAGAAACAAACAGAATGTGTGTGACATGGGAAAACTACAGTAGTCCAGCTGTCCTCTCCCACGTCACTCGAAATTGCTCTAGACTCTCTCCTCCCTCGTCTTCCCATCCATTCCTTCCATTCCATTCCATTCATTACTCCCCACCTCTTCTGTCGAAGGATGACGTCTCCCCTGCCTCTCCTCTCCATCCCTTATGTCCCGTTAAACAAGATTATTGATTTTATGGAACCCAGTTCATTGTGAGTCTTTTTTAATTAGATTGTGCCATCTTATTTTGAATTTTTAGAGTCTCCATGTCCCTATGCTCCCATAAAAGTTATTCAGTTGTCAAAACTCATCGGAAAATACCAATCGATGGACGTCTACACATCTCATGTATTGAAAGATTTCACATATCATTCAACACGTTTTTGGAACAGTTTCCAGTATTAGGGGTAATAAACCTATCGAAAATGCCAAGTTCAGTGAGAGTAGAGTGTATTAAATTGAATGGAAAACAAGTGCCAGTCACTCTGAATTCACAAAGAGGATTTCTTCTAACATATTGGGAAGATGAAGTCGAAGGATTGAAGACACTCACTGACTACATCACCAGTCTATTCAATATTGATGTATTGGAAATTATGTTCACAAAGAAATCGATGTGGATGATAGATTGGGTGAATAGTAGACAGCAGACACCAATTGCTACTGCTATTTGTGAGAAATGGGAAAGAAATACTAACAGAAGAAGAATACACTCATATTCTGAAGAACTGTCGGTCCTCGTTTGAAACTGCCATCTATCCATCGCCACCTCCAAACTTCAGTTTTCGAGAGAATTTCAGACAGATCGATTGTTTAATTATTTATAAAAGTGGCTGGGTAACAATTGATAACCTACTCACCATGGATGGAATCGAGATCATCTTGCGTACATCATTCTTGACTTGTATTCAAATCAACATGTTTCTAAAGCATTGGCTGGCTGGAGGGTGTTCACGACTGAAATTCTTGCTTGTTGAAACGGGAAACTTTGATTTTGATTCGATATTCACCGATTTACATGTAATTCTAGTAGAAGACATGCGAAAGTATACAAGGTAAGACATAAGAACTGAAACCAGATTCGAAAACTGAACTGAATTTCAGCCCATTTGGATCTGAACAACACTTGATCAATGGATTTGATCTACAGCGAGAGGATGGTGCGATTGCTACAGTATGCTATGATGGATACTTGAGGATTGTTGTTTGGCCGGAGATCACGTGTAGATATAATTAATTTGTTTGCATGGCTACTGTTTGTGTGATAGTTTATTAAAAAAATATACGACAATGTTTTTATTCAAATACTCAAAATACAGTTTGAATTGATAATTAACTCGCTTAATGCGATTCCGCATGTATGTATCTCAGATGAACACCGGCAGTCCCTCAAGAAGTATATCATTTCATCTTCTGATGAGCAAGGACTCCAGGCCATGTTTTTCGTTGAGTTTTTATAAAAGAGTGACTTTTTCGAGAGCAAAAGGATAGCGATACTCTTTTTTAAACTAAACATTAACTATCTAAATTTTTTACCAGTAGAAAAAATCCGTTTTTATCTATTTCCAAAATATATAATTCCACTTTTCTCAGTCATTTTTTTGTCATTTTTCAGCCAAAAATCAGAAAAACATCTTGTGTGTCGACTTTTGTTGTTATAAATAATTTTTCCCTTTATTTTCCGTTTTTTTTTCATTCGCAATACACATTTTTGTAAAAGGACTAGAGGACATAGATTAGATAACTTATTCTGAGGTAGTAAAGAAGACAATTTTAAGAACGTTATAGATTTTTATAACTGATTGCTGCGATTTTCGAACAAATTCTGAAAAATAAAAGAAATTAATTCAGGATACTATTTATGAAAACTGCAAAGAACAATGAACTGATCATCAGAAATCTGGTAGTGGAAGGAAGTTGTGATAACTGAAAAAAAGCAATTTTCACATTGTTAGATTTCTGCAACTGCTAAAGTTTTTGAGAAAACTCACTATTCACTGTACATTCTTAATTGAATGATTTGTGGTTCATTAGTGTTATAATGATAGTCAATCGTCCATTTGTAAGAGAGGGATGCATTCAGAAAAATATCATCTGAATGTGCTGTTCCGTAAAGAGCGTCGACACTCGGAAACGTATAAGCATAAGATCCATCAGTACTCGCAATTGTATAATTTATTGATACGAATGAATTGTCGAGTGCTGAAAACATTGCTAGTGATTTAGTTAAATTTGGAAATCGTCCTTACTGTGGTTTTGAACAGTTATTGCAACTAAAGAATATTCTTGCGAACCCGGTGGTGAAGGAGTTTTGAAAATCGGTATTTCGATTCGACCCGATCCAGAAACCACAAAGTTTTGAGCAATGAATTGATAAGGTATTCCAAGAATCCAGGTCATAACGTGAATAGCCTGAAAATTGTTGGTTAAAAAAGTGTCCTGGCAATCACCTCCAAGGTTTCAGCGTCTACTACATTGACTTTATTTTGTTTCAACATGAATAAGTTTAAAGTGAACTTTTTATTTAATTTTCACTTCTTCTAAACGCACTCACCCAACTGAGATCACTGCCGGTGGCAAAAGCACAGTATCCATTGGTTTGATATGACATTTCATATAGTGTTGCAGAATTGGAACCGCCCGATGGGACACTGTCAACAGCAATGTACACCATCACATGATTGGCTCGGAGTTGGGAAATGATGTCAGATACATCAGACTCATCTGGATACCGTTTTACTGCAATGAACACTAGGGCTCCACATATGGAAACCTTCCCATTATTGAGAAACTTCTGAAGTTTCATTTAAATAAAAGTTAAAGGAAAACAGTACAAACTTTTAACACATTGTACAAGTTGCTTCCAGTTGTTTTGGCTCCATAGCTAAGTGAAGGATCCGGTGGGTGTGAAAATATAGATTCATTGAAACTTCTGAAATGAAAAAGTAGAATAAAACAGCAAAAACAGAAACTAAACATACTTTTTGTCCGAGTGATACTCAATCTCCTCTTCCTGATTGGTATCGAATCGAACATTTCCCTTTGTTGCAAACATATAAGAATAATAGACCATACTATAAGCACCTTCCGCATATGTATCATAGGCGATTTCAGTGGAATAAGCGTATAAGAGAGTGTTGTTTTGATATGGAAGACATGTTGCCGGGAAACCTGAATTATTTTTTTATTAATAGGAAAACTTATTATTTTTTAATCTGAAATATTGGTTTTTGACTCCTAGAACTAGATTCTAACTCTATTAATCAGATTTTTCTAACAAAATTCATGTTTTCTAAATTATTTTTGTCCTTATATTGAATATTAGTTTGGAAAGGGTGAGGGGGTGATGGAATAGAATATGAATGACAGAAATAAGTCTTCGAGAAACACTTTTTGTTATCAGTGAAGAGGTTTTACGACTCGTAATACCTTTGAGGAGGAGGAGCTTAAAGTAAAAATTGGAAAGAAATGTAGAAAGGTTTTGTGATAACTGAAATGTAACGTAGATGGCATAAAACTGATATTTTGAAACATAGAAATCAGAGTGCGGCCCCGGGTACCCGAGACCCGGGGCTACCCGGCTAGTTCTACCCGAACCCGGGTATTCGGTTCAGGTACCAAGGGAAACCCGGGTATCCAGGTATCCAAAACGGATTGTTTTGCTCTATTTTCAACGTTTTTTGCAATTTTATAGTATGCTAACTCGTTTGTCCTCTATTACCCCGTCAGCATGAAAATTAAAATGATGTTTTTCGAAAATTTTTGTTCGTGATTTTTTTCTTTGGCTCGAAGAAGTTTTTTTCAAATTATCTTCTAAAACATCAAATTTTCTATGTTTTAATGCTTTTGTGATCAATTCAGTAAAAGTAAATTGAAAAAATTTTGAAACTTTCGAAAAAATTAAATTTTCAACAAAAAATTTTTTTTTTAAATTAAAAAAAATTTCTTTTTTCAATTTTGTACTGAAAACCAAGTCCAGGAGAAATTCTAAACCACAATCTTGCAAAAAAAAAACCGAAATCTATTGTCACTTGTTACAAATTTGGTACCTGATCAATACGATATTACCCGACCCGGGTAATACCCGGGTCGGGTATCGCTTGGGTAACCCGGGTTTAGCCGGGTCTGGTTTTGTACTACCCGGGTACCCGGGTATTTGTTCAACACGGATCCCCGGGAATTACGCAGGTTTTTGAGCCCGGGGCCGCACTCTGATAGTGATACCAAAAATGCTATGACTGGGGTGACGTTGACGCGTTTCTGGCACAGAGGTTGTTTTAGTCGATTCCAAGCTGTTTCAGATGGTTTTTCTTCTGAAATTGTTTAAAAATTTTTTCAACAAGTTCATATAATAATTAGACCTAGTCTCCCCAATTCCAGTGGTACTAAACAAGACATCTCTGGGGTGACGTTGACGCGTTTTTAGAAGTAATTGAGAGCTAATTTAGGGCGATTCTGACAGGAAAAAACAATTTTTATATAATTTATTGTTTAAAAATTGATAAAAATAGACGTGTAACACTTTTTTAAACTTTTCCACAAAAAAGTGTTCAAAATGTTTTCAAATTTCCCGCGTGACCACCCGAGGTCACTTTTCCATAACATGAGAGGCCGGGGACCATCTGGAACCGTCTTCAATTCCACATCACTCCTCAATTCAATCGATTCTCCTCCTCCAGAAATCAATCGATAATTTGTTGACACGTGGAAGACGATCGACATGGTAAGCCTTCTAGAAAAGCCTTAAAAGGGCCTAAAATTTCAGAATTTTTCCGTCTTTCTCTTCCTATTGCTCCTAGGAAAACTTATTATTTTTGAATCTGAAATATTGGTTTTTGACTTCTATTATAGAATTAGATTCTAACTCTATTAATCAGATTTTTCTAACAAAATTCATGTTTTCTAACAAGCGAAGTCTTTAGAGACGCCACTTTCAAACGACCTATAAATTTGGTCATAGGTATTTTCGACCACGAGGAGTCCATTTCTGGAGTCAAAATCTGCTAAATGTCTCTTCGAGCCGAGATATGAGCTCTCATATTTTCTATGTGGATAAGCTTTTTCACGTGGAATTCCAAATTGACAAGTAGTACACGCACGATATTTTCATTTTTGGATCGTACAAGCACAGGCTTACCGTTGGGAAACACAAACGGAGCCGTACTGTGGCGTATAAATCATCGATTTGAAATTAAAAAAACTTATCCACATGAAAAGTTTGAGAGCTCATAACTTGGCTCGCAGAGACATTTAGCAGGTTTTGACTGCAGAAATGGACTCCTCGTGGTCGAAAATACCTATGACCAAGTTTATAGGTCGTTTGAAAGTGGCGTCTCCAAAGACTTCCCTTGTAAGCTATTTTTGTCTTATATTGAATGTTAGTTTGGAAGGGGGAAGGGGTGATAGAATAGAATATGAATGACTGAAATATCAGTAAAAAGTCTTAACGACTTTTTTTTTCGAAATGTCAATGAAAAAGGAAGAGGAGGA
This sequence comes from Caenorhabditis latens, assembly GCA_002259235.3. NCBI lineage: Eukaryota > Metazoa > Nematoda > Chromadorea > Rhabditida > Rhabditidae > Caenorhabditis > Caenorhabditis latens. Next base: position 16,689,712 of record CM056095.1, read on the forward strand.
AACATACGATTAGAAACATAATCTTCTTTCTTATCATTCATTTGTCATAAATATATTGCAATTCAAGCAAAAAATCATGAAACTTTTTGTGAAAGCAAACAGAATGAGGCCAAAGTGTGTTAACTATTCGAGTTGTTAAAATGTAAGAGCCTTCTACAACGATAAATGTTTGGAAGCTCGAAATCTTTCAAAACTGTTTTCAAATTTTGCAGAACGCTTCTAGGAATCGAGAGAATGATCTCAAAATTTAAGCACTGAATTCCACCTTAGGAAACATGAAAGTTGTTGTCCAAGATCAGTGTGTGTCTTCGAGAGCATCTCAAGACATTTTTCGAGAATCTCTCGAAAGATCTCTCGAGAGATTTTCGAGAGATTTCTCGAGAGATCTCTCGAGAGATTCTCGAGGAATCTCTCGTAAATCTCTCGTGGAAATTAAGTTTTTGACAGATTGTTTCCGAGTTTTTGAAGCCTGACATTTCGAAACCGGTGAAAAACGAATAAATTTTTATTCATTTCCGCGGTGGGTATCGAACCATGGTCTTCTGATTAGTAGCAAAAGGCTGAAAACAAAAAACAAAAATGTTTTGCTACCAATTGCGGTCGAACCTGTTGGTGGTTAGATTTGTACCTGAAAGCCAAAAACAGAATGCAAAATGTTGTGCTTGGCCCGGTGTCGAACCCCGGACCCTCGGAACCACAATAACACCTTTTTTTCAAAAATAAAAATTATTCGTGTTTCACGGGTTTCGAAATGGCCGGTTTCGAACTGTCTGGTCTTGAAATGTCCGGTTGCGATGTCACAGAGTCTAAATTTGCACTGTGCTCTCTTTGGCGCAGTCTTTGAATAATCTCTTGAAATCTCTCGAAAATCTCTCGAGAGATCTTTCGAAAATCAAATCTTTCGAGAAAAAAAATTCGAGAGCACACACTGCCCAAGATCTTGTCTAGCTGATTCCATTGATACCAAATATGATACAGGCTGGCGTGACGTTGACGCGATTCTCAATCGACTCAGTAGAACTAGAATCAGTTAAAAAAACTAGCTCTGTCTAAACATTTAAACATTTTGAAATCTCGAAATGTTTAGTTTTGGTACGTATGACTCCGAGCGAGCAACACTTTTTTGTTATCAGTGAGAATTCTTAACGACTTTTTCCTGTGAGGAAAAGTGATAGGTGCAAGCAAAGCACAATGTTTTGTGCAGTGGTTTGCAAACAAATGATATATTCAATCGGAAACTATTAGAAAAGAAACAACATAATCTTAATATTTATTGTAAAGTCTCACAGAACATTAGTCTGATGATCAAGAAGGTGGCAGTGGAAGAAAGTCGTGATAGCTGAAATATTAGATTCGTGTAATTGTTAAAGATTTCGAGAAAACTCACTATCCACTGTACATTCTTAATTGAATGATTTGTGGTACATCCGTATTGTAATGATAGTCAATTGTCCAATTGTATGAGAGGGATTCGTTCAATTTCACGGAACCTGTTTGTGCAGTTCCATAAAGAGGGACACCCGGAAACTTATGAACATAAGATCCATCGGTGCTCTCAATCGTATAGTTCACTGATACATATGATTTGTCAAGTACTGCAAACATTGCTAGTGATATAGTTTAACTTGGAAATTATCCTTACTGTGGTTTTGAACAGTTATTGCAATTAAGCAATAATCTGTATAACCCGGTGGTGGTACAGGAGCTTTGAATGCAGGTAATTCAATTCGACTCGATCCAGAAACCAGGAAGTTTTGAGCAATGAATTGGTAAGGAAAATCAAGTATCCAGACCATGTAGTCAAAAGCCTAAAAATTGTTCAAAAGGAAGGGACACATCCAAAATGTTTGTTACTTTAGTTATTTGTGTATTGGCTAGTCTTTTTTTGTGCTGTTGTGAATTCATATTGGTACTGAGTGATTGAAGTCTGGCTTCTTTTCTTTTGTAGGTAATGGACCTTGTCCTGATGATGGCCTTATAGCCGAAACGTTGACTAAATAAATATATCGTGCTCAAAGTTTCAACCTCCAAAGACGGGTCAGAAAAGAAGCCAGACTTCAATCACTCAGTACCAATTTGTTACTTTAGTGAAGAAACGTACAAAACATGAGATAAAATATTTGAATGTCTACTAAAGTGATTTGTTTCCACATTTGTAACTTTCACAGTAAACTTTCAAATTCAATTTCCAAGTTTTCTAAAACAACTCACATATTGAAGATCACTTCCGGTGGCAAAAGCACAGTATCCATTGGTTTGATATGCCATCTCGTATAGTGTTGCAGAATTGGAACCACCCGATGGGATACTGTCGACAGCAATGTACACAATCACATGATTGGCTCGTAGTTGTTTGATGATATCAGATACATCAGACTCATCTGGATACCGTTTTACTGCAATGAAAACTAGGGATCCGCATATTGACGTTTTCTTATTGTTGAGAAATTTCTGAAATACTTTCTGAATAAGAGTTGAAGTAGAATAGTAAAAACCTTCAAAACTTTGTACAGGTTACTTCCAGTGGTCATATCTCCATATCCAAGTGACGGATCAGGTCTATGGGCCCATAAGGAAGCATTTAAACTTCTGAATTGAAAGATCTATTAATGGAACAAAAACAGAAACCAAACATACTCAGTGTCCGTGTGATACTCAATCTCATCTTCCTGTTTTGTATCGAATCGAACATTTGCCGTTGTTGCATAGAAATGACCATAATCGATCATATTAGTAGTACCCCAATTATATACTACATAGTCGATATCAGTGGAATATGCGTACAGAACTGTATTGTTCTGATATGGAAGACATGCGGCCGGGGAACCTGAATTATTTTCATATTATTAAGATGATTATTTTTATTTGAATCTGAAATGATAATATTTAATAGTTAAATTGCTTTTGATTTTTATTCTAAATCTGAAATGAAATAATTATTTTATTTTGTTTTGCTTCTGATATGTGTCCTTATGAAGACTACTAGTTTGGAAGGGGGAGAGGGGTGTTGGAATAAAATGTGAATGACTGAAATAAGTCTGTGAGAGTAACACTTTCTTGTTATCAGTAAAGAGTCTTAAAGGGGGACTGCGGTATTCCAAAAATCGAGATTTTTTGATATGGATCGACTCAGAATTTTGTAGAAAAGAGAAAATTCTCCTGTAGTCAGGTCCGAAACGAGTTATGAGGCCTCAAAGTGCCAAAAAAGGGCCTCTCGCCGTCAAGATTTAACATATATTTCAAAAATTTTTCATGTTCACGGCGGGAGAATTTGCTCTTTTCTATGAAATTCTGAATCGATCCATATCAAAAAATCCCGATATTTGGAATACCGCAGTCCCCCTTTAACGACTTTTCTGATTGTTCTCGAAGTGTCCATGAAAAAGGAAGAGGAGGAAACATACGATTAGAAACATAATCTTCTTTCTTATCATTCATTTGTCATAAATATATTGCAATTCAAGCAAAAAATCATGAAACTTTTTGTGAAAGCAAACAGAATGAGGGCCAAAGTGTGTTAATTATTCGTGTTGTTAAAATGTAAGAGCCCTCTACAACGATAAATGTTTGGAAGCTCGAAATCTTTCAAAACTGTTTTCAAACATTGCAGAACGCTTCTAGGAATCGAGAAAATGATCTCAAAATTTAAGCACCGAATTCCACCTTTGGAAACAGTTGTTGTCAACTCTTTCCAAATTCGTCGACAACTTAAAGACAGAATGATGGCCCCCATATGATTTTCCCCGCAAAACTAGGACCATTATCGCCTTACGTGTATTCCTCTCAAAAAGCATAATTCGTCTTCTTTCTGTTTTAGTTGGTTCCGCCCCCCTCTCCCAGTTCACTAGTTTACACATACACACCATATCTTCTCTCTTCTCTCATGTCCTCTCATCACTCTTTTTCTTTTTTTTACTACGTTTCTTTGAGAAACGTTTACGCGTTTCTCAATCGAATGGATGGACCTACAATCAATTTTGAAAAAACTAGCCCAATCTAAACATTTCAAAACTGTTAAATCGAAAAACTCATTTTTGGCACAAATGACTTCGAGCGAGCAACACTTTTTTGTTATCAGTGAGGCTGTCTTAACGACTTTTATTCCTGTAAGCGTCTTTAGTGATAAGAGCAAGCGAAGCACAATATTTTTTGCATTGGTTTGCATACAACAAACATAATCTTAACATTTATTGGAAAACCGCACAAAACATTAGTCTCGATTATCCGAAAGGTGGAAGTGGAAGGAAGTCGTGGTAACTGAAATATTAGATATATTAGCCGAGCATTTAAGTTACAACCGCGCCCCACCTCAAACGAGAGAGTATCGGCGAGAGACGCAGAGTATTTTCTGGCGCGAAACAGATTTTCACCATTTTTGATCTATTTTCACAAGTTGTTTTAATTTTTTTGCCAACTTCCGAAAGAAAATTATGGAAAATAGGTCAAAAACTGTGAAAATCTTTTTCGCGCCACAACAAAACTCTGCGTCTCTCGCCGATACACTCTCGTTTGCGGTGGGGCGCAGTTGTAAGAAGGGGTGGGCCGCTAATATGCAATATTTAAAGTTTTAGAGAAAACTCACTATTCAGTGTACATTCTGCATTCAATGATTTGTGGTTCATCAGTGTTGTAACGATAGTCAATTGTCCACTTGTAAGAGAGGGATGAATAGAAATAAATTTCATCTGATTGTGCAGTTCCATAAAGAGGTAAGGAGTAGCCACCCGGGAATTTATAAGCAATAAATCCATCAGTACTCTCAAATGTGTAATTCATCGATACAAATGAACTGTCGAGTGCTGCAAACATTATGAGTGGTCTATTTTAACTTGGATATTATTCTTACTGTGGTTTTGAACAGTTATAGCAAGTAGCACATAACCATCTCGACCCTCCGGAATTGGAGTTTTGAATGCCGGTATTTCGATTCGACCCGATCCAGAAACCACAAAGTTTTGAGCAATGAATTGGTAAAACCAGACAAGTGTTGAAGTCATCCAGTCAAAAGCCTAAAAATTTATTATAAAAAGATAATCAGTGGCGACCCAAGAATGTTATATCTTTTGTGTAGAGACGTAATCATCGAAATGGAATTGAAGGAGGATTAAAGTCATATAACGCGTTCTCTGTAAGACTCGAGCAACGTGTGCCCTAGGGCCAGATTTTTATATAAACAGGTACTATGGGTTTTGGGTAACCCATATGCATAATATTGGGTCGCAGCTCCGGGTTACTGTAGTACGGTTTCACTGATGATTTTTTGTATTGACACTTGTTACCTAACTCTACTATTTTTGTCTGAAAAATGTGATTTTGTGAAAAAAACTGAAAACATTTTTGCTCAAAATTTTTTCATTCTGTGGAAAAAAGTGAAATGTGGTTTTGGATAATAATCAAATGTTCTATTTTCAGATGTTCCTGATTCATACATCTTAAAATATATGGTTCGACTTTCATTTTGGAGACTTATTTTCAGTTTTTCAAATTTTTAAGCCCATTTCCACGTATCCCTATACGTTCGAGTTTTCTACTGATCTGGCAGTACTCATGAAATCATAAAATGGTCATTTTCGAAAAAAGATCTCCGGCGATCATAGAGTTACCAAGACATAATATTTGCGTTCAAAAACTATGTTATGGCACGTTTTAACAGCATTCCACCGTTTTTTATCTTTTTGCGTTTTCAGTAGAAAACTCGAACGTATACGTGGAAATGGGCTTAAAAATTTGAAAAACTGAAAATAAGTCTCCAAAATGAAAGTCGAACCATATATTTTAAGATGTATGAATCAGGAACATCTGAAAATAGAACATTTGATTATTATCCAAAACCACATTTCACTTTTTTCCACAGAATGAAAAAAATTTTGAGCAAAAATGTTTTCAGTTTTTTTCACAAAATCACATTTTTCAGACAAAAATAGTAGAGTTAGGTAACAAGTGTCAATACAAAAAATCATCAGTGAAACCGTACTACAGTAACCCGGAGCTGCGACCCAATATTATGCATATGGGTTACCCAAAACCCATAGTACCTGTTTATATAAAAATCTGGCCCTAGGGCACACGTTGCTCGAGTCTTACAGAGAACGCGTTATATTTTATTTCAGATTCCCATATTTCATAAAATTCTAAAAAACTTTCATAATTAGAGCAAAAATTGCTCTAAACGCTACAATTCTCGGTCCCCCCGCCTCAAAATGAGCCTTCGTGGAAGAGTTTTCCCACGCGAGATTCTTTTCCACCGTGTAGTCCTCTCGGACAAAATTATTCCTCAATTCTTCGTTTTCTCGCTTTTTTGCGATATAAATTGAAAAAAAACACGGAAAATTGTTGAAAACAGCGAGGAAACGAAGAATTAAGAAATGATTTTGTCGGAGAGAACTACACGGTGGAAAGGAACCTCTACCACGAAGGTTCATTTTGAGCTGGGAAAACGGGTATTGTCTGAAATATAGGAATCTGAAATAGAAAGAAGACTTTAGTCTTCAGACTGTCTACTACAGTGACTATGATATGTTCCCAAATAAATAACTGTAACAGTGCTTTTTCATTCAATTTACACATTTTCTAAAAGAACTCACAGTATCAAGATCACTACCGGTGGCAAACAGACAGTATCCATTGGTTTGATATGCCATTTCATATAGTGAGGCAGAATTGGAACCGCCCGATGAGATACTGTCTACAGCAATGTACACCATCACACGATTGGCTCGTAGTTGGGAAATGATGTCAGATACATCAGACTCATCTGGATACCTTTTTACAGCTATATACACTTGGGCTCCGCATAATGAAACTTTCTTGTTGTTGAGAAACTTCTGGAATGTCTTTAACATAAAAGATGAGGGAAAATAGTACAAACCTTCAACACATTGTACAAGTTACTTCCAGTTGCTTTGTCGCCATAACCAAGGGATGTATCAGGTTTACGGGCCCATACAGAAGCATTGAAACTTCTGAAATGAAAAAGATTTAATGAAGCAATAAAAAGCGAAACCAAACATACTTCCAGTCTGTGTGATACTCAATCTCCTCTTCCTGTTTCGTATCGAATCGAACATTCGCCATTGTTCCGTACTGATCAGCAAACAGGATCATATTAGAGGTACCTACATAATATGTCCAATAGTCGATGTCAGTTGAATACGCGTATAAGACAGTGTTGTTCTGATGAGGAAGACATGCGGCCGAAGAACCTGAATTATTTTCATTTTATTAGGAAACCTAATATTATTTTTGAATCTGAAATGAGAAAGTTATTTAATTTTGTTTTGCTTCTGACATGTGTCCCCATGATGAATATTAGTTTGGAATGGAAGGGTGTAATATAATAGAATATGAATGTCTGAAATGTGTCAAAAAATTTTTAGTGATAAGGGAATGGTGATGACATAAAACACACATTTTTTCACCTTTGATGTCATGCGAACCAAAGTGATATCAGCCATGGCTGGGGTGACGTTGACGCTTAATTTCAAGGGTTTCGACTGGTTTTTAGTGAGTTCACATTGCTTTTATTGAAATTTTATAGAGATTTTTGTAGTTTTCATGTGTTACTGATTCCATTGATACCAAATACGCCATGGCTGGGGTGACGTTGGCGCGTTTCTGGCTCAGAGGTAGTTGAAGTTGATTCTAAGCAGTTTCAGTTGGTTTTTCTTTTGCAACTTTTTACAAGTTGTTGGAATCTTTTACTTAATAAGTAGATCAAGTCTCTCCAAGTCCAGTGGTACTAAAAAAGTCATCTCTGGGGTGACGTTGGCGCGTTTCTAGAAGCAATTGAGAGCGTCGGACTAATTTTGGGCGATTTTGACAGGAAAAAGGGACTTTTAATATAATTTTTTGTTTTAAAATAGTTATAAAAAACACTTTTTCAAAACTTTTCCAAAAAGATGTTCTCAATATTTTTACAAAATTCCCGCGTGACCGCCCGGGGTCACTTTTCCAAAATATGAGAGGTCGGGGGTCATCTGGAACCGTCTTCAATTCCACATCACTTCTCAATTCAATCGATTCTCCTCCTCCAGAAATCAATCGATAATTTGTTGACACGTGGAAGACGGGATCGACATGGTAAGGGCCTAAATGAAGGAGCCTAAACAGGGCCTAAATTTTCAGAATTTTTCCGTCTTTCTCCTCCTAGTGCTCCCATCCGTGTTGGCTCAATTTGGCTCGGCGGAAGAGCCGACCACTCAGGAAACTGTCCCTGTCGACTACAGTACCCCCGAAATCGATACGGAGCCGCCCGTCGTCGACAGTATCCCAAAAGTGCAACCGGAGGAGTCTGTAGTGGTGGCCGAGGGGATGCCGGACACTGAGAAACTCTTCGGAATACCGAACAACTTGTGGAGATGTGGAAGCGGAGATTTTGTGACGAAGACGGTCATAAACAAAATCAACGAAACGTGTCCATTGGCGGCAGGTTGGTAATTATAGGGAATATATGAAAATCAAGGGAAATGGTTATGATATTCAGAATTTCCTGAAAATTTCCGAAGTTTTAAGCCCCATATTCCCATATTTTGGAGTAATTTGAGATTGGTGGCCTAGAAAACCAAAAATTTGGGTTTCTAGGCCACGCACTGTTTTCAACCGAATTTGATAGTTTTTGATAGATCAGCAACAAAAAACCCACTTTAATACTGTATAAAAGCCCAAAATTAGGAAATTTGAGAAAAATTCAAAGTTTTTGAAAATTCAAAAAAATAGGTTGGCCTTCATAAAATATCCGAAATTTTGAGCCCCATGTTGCCATATTTTGGAGCAATTTGAGGTTGGTGGCCTAGAATACCAAAAATTTGGGTTTCTAGTCCACGAGTTTATTTTTGCCGATTTTTGGTGGTTTTGATAGACTTTGACGGTAGAAAAGCATGTAGTGAGCAAGTATCTTCAAAAAAACCTGAAATCCGTTGAAAAATAGCCGTGGCCTAGAAACCCAAATTTTTGGATTTCTAGGCCACCAACCACAAATTGCTCAGAACTATAGCAATGTGGGGCTCAAAATTTTGGGAATTTTATGAGGAATCTGAATATGGATTTTATTTTGAGATAGGTTGCCTTGGCTTGGATTTCTTGGCGACCAAAATTTTTCATTTTTTAAGAAGTTGCTTTCAGCCGAATTCAACCACTGCTGTGCGGTTCACGACGATTGTTACGATGGTCAACGTGGCCAGAAACATTGTGACAGACAGTTTTGCGAGTGTTTAGAGGTATTAAAACATTTTTGATCTACAAAATATTTCCATTTCTACAGTACCACGTGGCCACCGATCCGAATGCGGCGAATTGTGGAAAATTCCCGAAGATGGTGTGTCCACTTCTTTCCCAATACGGACGATTCCTATGATACCAGCCGGGATTCCAAAAACTCGTCAGTCACTGAATCGCCGGAGTCGTTGAAGGTTCCCACGCAAATTCCACACCTCTCCGAGCCATATGTTGGCATATATGCGAGTTGTGATGAGCAACATGGTAAGGGCATGAAATGGGCCTAAAATGTGGGAAAAATCCGGGGAAAAGTTAAATTGCTCAGAAGGGCCTAAAACTGCCTGAAATCCCTATTTCAGCCACCATCGCCTCGTGTGCCCTGAACAATGACTTGTGCTACCGTACCCCTCGTGCCGAACCGAAAGAGCAATGCACCGTCCATCTGATTCGGTGTCTCGACGACACTCGATTCAACAGGAAACCGAGTAAAACGTGTGATCTCGCCATCGATGAGTACTTGTGGAAACTGATTCGATTCGGAGGAGGAAGTGAAGACACCAACGAGATGGAGGTAAAAAAGGAGGAGAAGGAGAAGGAGATGCAGATGAATGTGCTCATGATGCAACAGATTCTCACCAATAAGACACTTGTTCGCAATGTTGTGAGTCCCGAAATTCCTGAAATTTGAAGGTTTCACTTTCAGACATTATAAAATTCAAATTCTCCATGAAATTCCCTAAATTTTGAGCCCTATATCGCCTGTTTCGCTTCAAGTCGTTTAGGCCCTGTTAGGCCTGTAGGCCCCCTCAAAATGTCAAAATGCTTCAATCTATATCAATATGGGGCTCAAAACTTTGGAAATTTTGTAAAAATGCTGAATATTGCAATTGTTTTGTGTGAATCTCTAGATTTTAAGAAATTTTGAAAAAAACCAAAAAATTCAAGAACCAGAAAAGTGCCAAAAACCTGGATAATCGCGTTTTTATGAGAAGTCATTGTTTTTTTTTGACTCGACACAACATTTTCAGAATTTTAAGTGTCATATCGACCTATTTTGAAAAATTCATGAAACCGAGAGGGCCTACAGTCCTAACAGGGCCTAACCGACCTCAATGGGAACAGGTCGAAATGCTGCTCAAAATTCCGGAAATTTTCCAAGGATTCCAAATGTCCTATTAAAATTTCTTAAATCCCTCAAATTATTTCCAGTACCTCCAAATCGTGCGCCACTCGTCGTCGCTCGGTTGGCTCTCCTGTTTGACGTTCCTCTTGTGCGTCTTCTCGTGCTGTGGAATTGTGATCTACGCATTCAGTCGTTGTGGAGAAGAAGAAGAAGACATCAGAAGACACGATGAGGTCATCAATGTGCACGTGACGTCTTCTGCTTCAGAAGCGCCGTCCTCGTCGACGTTGTCATCGATGAAGTCTTTGTATTCGACAAGAAAGTGATAATCAGAATAATTATTGGAAATTGAGATATCAATATACTCGTACTTGTTTGTGAAAAATATGGATTAAAATGAATTTATGGGAGGATTTTGTGTGTTTTCGACAGTTTTAGGCCTAATTGGTCCTTCCTGAGACATACATTTTTGATATATTCAAGTTCTCTATAAATTTTCAGAATTTTGAGCCTCCTATTGTCTTATTTTGGAAAATTGTTGAAAATAAAAGTCGGCAGGGGCCTAAAACTCACAGAATTTCAATTTTTGAATTTTTTTTAATCGTGAAAATCTACTAAAAGCACCCCATACCGGCTAAAATCGACTTGTGGTCTAGAAACCCAGATTTTTGGTTTTCTAGGCCATCAAAGCTTTTTTAGTGCGAAGTTTTCTCAAAACTCTCAAAATGTTTTGCTTAAGAGCTTTTCCTTAAGAAAAAATTTCTGATCTTTTGGTCTAAATTTGAAGAAAATTGGTTCAGTAGGGAGGGCTGTAGAATCGCTCTGTTGTTTACTGGTATTAATAGTTAGAAGTGAAAAAACACTGATTGAATGAAATAAGTATTTATTGAAAAATAAGAATATCACAGAACAATGAACCGATCACTTGAAATCTGGCAGTGGAAGGAAGTCGTGATAACTGAAATATTGGATTTATGGTTAAAGAATTTGAGAAAACTCACTAAGCACTGTACATTCTGCATTCAATGATTTGTGGTGCATCTGTATTGTAATGATAGTCAATTGTCCATGTGTATGAGAGGGATCCGCTCACAGAAAACCAATCTGATTGTGCAGTTCCATAGAGTGGATTTGCACAGTCACTTGGCAATTGATAAACGAAAGATCCATCAGTACTCGCAATTGTGTAATTCATTGATACAAATGAATTGTCGAGTGCTGCAAACATTGTTAGTGGTCTAATTTAACTTGGAAATTATTCTTACTGTGGTTTTGAACAGTTATTGCAAATCGCAAATTATCATAACTAAATACTGGAGTTGGACTTTTGAATGTCGGTATTTCGATCCGACCCAATCCAGAAACCACAAAGTTTTGAGCAAAGAATTGGTAAAGATGCTGAAGTATCCAGGTCATCCAGTAAAAAGCCTGGAAGTTGTTAGATAAGAAGAGAATGCAGTGGTTTTTACTTCTCTCGTTGACGATAAAAGAGTTTTTGAGTTTTTTTAAACCAGTCGGTTCATGATCAATTTTGAAACGGACAACACGTTCAGAATCCTCTTTTTCTGAATCTTATGACACCTAAAAATCTTTCACGTCCTGACATGGGTTCGAACCTACTAACTGTTGTCAACGTTGCTTAACTTGCCAGATCGGACGCGACGACGCACCAACCTGAACCATGCGGTGCAAGGGAAACGCCGGCTGGGGCGAGGAAAAAAGAGACGACGCTTTGCAGGCCGTCTCTCCCCCGTTTTCTGCTGTCGATTTCCACATGGTTTATCAGTGTTTCTGTCTCAGAAGACGTAATTTTGGAAATTTTGAAAAAAGAAAAAGACGTGCATCATTAAGAGAAAATTTCTGATCTTTTCGTGCAACTTCGTAGAAAATCGGTTCAGTAGGGAGGGCGGAAGGATCGGCGACAGACTCACAAACATACAGCCGTTTGAGTTTGTTAATAGTAAAGATTATCATTCAAATGACCAGATTCGAAACTATCGGTGTGCTTATTTATAAAAAAATTCTCAACGGAAAGTGAATTTCCTTGTTAGGAAACTATGTTTCCTATTTACATATTCACGGCCTCCAGCGGAGGCCCTCTCATTGCACTGCGCACAGTACTTTGAGAGGGCGTCTGCAGAAGGCCATGTATATTGAAAAGTATAATCCACTCAAAGCGTTTTTTTTTGTTTTTGACTAATCGGCGGCGATGTTTTTGACTGATCGGCTCTCTCCCCCAGGAAGCTGCAAACAAAAGTCTTGTTATAAGCTGCCATCAGTTTCTGACTCGTATTTGAAGAATCGTAGCGGTATAAACAGTGCAAAAATATTGGTATAAATACCCACTTAACCCTTTTGTATATTCTTATCAAAACAGACAACCAAAAAAGTTTCCAACATGGAGGGAACAAACTCTCTTTTGTTACGTGAGGGCCATCTATCCACAGGTGGTTCGCGATTCCCTTGTTAATCTTATTCCATAATAAGTTATTTTGTTAGACAGTTAGTTTTACTGTGACACACTCTCAAAGTTGGGCATTTTCAAAGTTAACATGCAAAATATCAGACTTGGAACGGGCCGGGCCGGAATTAAAATTTCTAGGGCCCGGCCCGGTCGGCCCGGAAGTACTAAAAGAAAACATTTTTTTTTCGAAAATTTCCCGGTTTTTTTTGAAAAATATTTCTTAAGAACAACTTTTTGTAGGTTTCGAAGATTGTTCAAAAATATACTTGAGGAAAAATATGAAAAATTTTCAGAAAATAAATTTTTGGACAAAAATTGTAGTGGAAAAAGTTCAAAAATTCAAATCCGGGCCGACCGGGCCGGCCGGGCCGGAGCTTTCTCGGCCCGGCCCGAAATCTTGCATATTTGCAAAATTTGTTAGATTTTTGGCCGGTACTATACATAACCAATTGTACAGAAGCATTCAAAAAATGAGATGAGAGATTCAAACGTTTTAGTGCTCACCTCCAAGAATTCTGTGGTTATATCTTACTGTAGAAACGTAATTATAGAGATGGAAATATAGAAAATTGCAAAATATAGAAATTTGCAAAATATAATGACTTGCGCAGAAACGTACAAAAATGAGATCAAAGATTTGAACGTCTACTACGGTTACTATGATTTATTTCCATATAAATAAAGTTCACAGTGAACTTTGTAAATCAATTTCCACTTTTTCATAAGAACTCACTTCCGAAAGATCGCTGCCGGTGGCAAAAGCACAGTATCCATTGGTTTGATACGACATTTCGTATAATGAGGCAGAATTGGAACCACCCGATGGGATACTGTCCACAGCAATGTATACCATCACATGATTAGCTCGTAGTTGGGAAATGATGTCAGATACATCCGAATCATCTGGATACCTTTTTACAGCTATATACACTTGGGCTCCGCATATTGAAACGTTCCCATTATTGAGAAACTTCTGAAATATTTTCTCAATAAAAGATGAGAAGAAACAGGACAAACCTTCAACACAGTGTACAAGTTACTTCCAGTTGTTGTGTCTCTATATCCAAGTGATGGATCCGGTGGATGGGAATATAGAGAATTTTTCAAACTTCTGAAATGAAAAAGGTTTAATAAAGCAATAAAAAGCGAAACCAAACATACCCTGCGTCCGTGTGATACTCAATACCCTCTTCCTGTTTTGTATCGAATCGAACATTTGCCATTGTTGCATAGAGATGAGCAATAACGACCATATTAGAGGCACCAGTCGAATATGTATCCTGGTCGATATCAGTAGAATAAGCGTACAAAACAGTGTTGTTCTGATATGGAAGACATGGAGATACTGAATTATTTAAATTTTATTAGAAAAACTCATCTTATTTTCAAATCTGAAATGAATTGATTATTTAATTTTGGTTTTGCCCTAGTTCTGATATTGTGTCCCTATGATGAATATTAGTTTGAAAAAGGGGAGGGGGTGATAGAATAGAATATGAATGACTGAAATGATTCTTCGAGTCACACTTTCTTGTTATCAGTGAAGAGTCTTAACGACTTTTCTTCCCCACTCGTTGAGGAGGAGGAGTTTAACGTTAGAATTGGAAAGAAGTCGAGACAGGTTTAGTAGAAAAATATTTATGTGTAAAATCTGAAAGTAACATTTTGAAACGGAAGAGAACCTCCTACTAATCATTTTGTGTTATGATGACAATTTATTGTGTTCAATATACTAATTTTCTATTTTCTTCTTTTGGTTTTCCTTCCTTTCAACTCGGTAACGTCAGAATAAAACATGACGGAAGTGATGCCTTTCAGTAATTTCTTATCAGTTGGATTGTTCCTTTCTGTTTGTGTTTTAGAAGAGTTAACGCCCTTTTTGACGTCCAACTGATAACAACACTTTTCTAGAAATGACTGCTCTCCGACCGTTTGATGTCAGGGGGCAGTGTCAAAAGAGGGCGCTATTTTCCTGCCTAAATTTGGCTAAAACCGTCCTTTTTCCAATATACCAATCGATTTTTATCAAAAACCAATTTTCTGATCATTTTAACTAGAAAAGAGTAGGTGATTTTTTCTCGGAAGTTTTGACCCCTATATTGACAAATTTTGAATCATTTTTGGTAAGTGGCCTGGAATATCAAAAATTTGGGTTTCTAGGCCACCAACCTCAAATTGCGTCAAAATAGGGCTCTCAATTTCAGAAATTACACAAGGAAATCAGATATTAGCATGATTTTAAACAGAATGTTAAAAATTTCAAAGAAATAAAAATGTTTATTTTCAACAAAAAATTCCCTCAGTAAGACATCATATCAACCTATTTCCATAGAGGTCGTTCAGGCCCTGTTAGGCCTGTAGGCCCCCTTGAAATGTAAAAATGCTCCAAAGTATACATATACCAATATGGGGTTCAAAATTATACCAATATGGGGTTCAAAATTTTGGAAATTTTACCAGCAAACTGAATATGGGCATTATTTTAAATGAATCTCGAGATTTTCGGAAATTTTGAAAATCGTAAAATTTTGAAGTAATGAAAAGTTTCAAAAACTTGGAAAATCTGCGTTTTTATGAGAAATTATTGCGTTTTTCAGACTCTACACAACATTTTCAAAATTTTGAGCCCCATATTGACCTATTTCTATTAAGGTCGTTTAGGCCCTGTTAGGCCTGTAGGCCCCCTTGAAATGTCAAAATGCTTAGAGCGATATCAATATGGAGCTCAAAACTTTGGAAATTTTATAAGAAAGAAACCAGCAGTAAATTCGCGGCTACGCCGCGATTCCCGCTGGATTTAGATGATTTGAAGTGTGTAAGTAGGAACTTCTGAAACAATTTCTAATACCAAATAAGCTTTGAGATGATAATTAATGATAATGTTCTAATGACTCTCTCTCTCTTTTTTTTTTAAAGAATGCTACCGAAAAAATTCCTCTGATTATTTCATTCCTAAACTTATATCGAAAAACGGTAAAACTTTTTCACAAAAACAAACACATCCTCATAATTATATCCCCTTTCACTCCATTATGACTTTCTCCAACACTACAGTAACGCGAAATCCCCAAGTTCACAAAAAAGTGTATTTCTGGATGTTCCTTCGGAAGGTTTACTCTGCCTTTCAACTTTGTTGAATGTTGCTCCTCGAATTCTTTTTAGTTGAACCGCTTTGCCGCTCAGAATAAAATACGGTACAAACGATGTTAAATCTTCTTACTGTAGGTATTCTCGATCGCGGCTCTTCCGCAAAATTTTTCAACCACTGTCAAGGCTGTTCAGAAAGATGTATGTGGCTTTTCAACGGTGTTTTGATGCTTTATAAGCCGCGGGGTTTCTCGAAATTTTTTTCATTTCTTTTTCACCTCAGAACTCTTTGCCAAGAACAGAAGGAAAATGTCTGGATACTTTTTCGAAAGGATTGCTCTTCTAATCAGCTTTGTTCGCTGTTTCTCTGTTAAAATTTTTTGCTCTATTCCAGTCCGTTGAATCAATTTTTTCAATTGTTTAAGCGTCCAAAAGACATTCTGAGGTCCCGAAATTGAAATCCCGGGCCAAAACTCGAAATTTTTTCTAGAAGTTTCTAGAAGGTTCCAGAATATTTGAATTCCCGCCAAAATTCAAAAGTTTTTCTAGAAGGTTCTAGAATACTCCGGAATATTTGAATTCCCGCCAAAATTCAAAAATTTTTCTAGAAGTTTCTAGAACGTTCCAGAATATTTGAATTCCCGCCAAAATTCAAAAGTTTTTCTAGAAGGTTCTAGAAGGTTCCAGAATATTTGAATTGCCGCCAAAATTTAAAAGTTGTTCTTTTCGGATCTTCTGGAATCTTCCGGCAAAGTCTCAATTTTTTGGACGGTTCAACTAATTTCTAAAACTGTTTAGAAGTTTCCAGATGTGTCTGGAAGTTTTTAGAAGTTTCTAGAAGTTTCTAGAAGTTTCTGGAAACTTCTTGGAATTTCTGGATGTTGCGGTTGAACTGGCAAACTTTTTTTTTGGAATATTGTCTTAAGTTGCCCAGGGTGTCACTATCAAAGTATGGACCACATATTTTAAGTTTGAACCTGCTTTCCCGATTTTTGGGTTACTGTAGCTAAAGTACCTCTATAGCGGGATGGCAGTGGAAAAACGACAAAGTGTAACAAGGAAAAGTACGGGGGTACAGAGTTAACAAATTTTTCAAACTACTTGAGCAGTGGGGATCCAAACCTACCAATTTATTCAGATTTGACTGTTATTGTTCAAAACTCTGTAACTACCGTAATCCTACAGGAACCGGCCCAACTTTTTTTGGATGTCATGCTGAGGAGTCGAGGATGTTACCACCCCAGTCTGGTCTCTCCTCGTTCTGTTTGGAACGTTTCTCCATTTTTTGGGTTACGGTAGCTACAGTAATCCTACAGTAATCTGACACCCGGGGTCCAAAAAATTGAAGCGCTCGGAGGTTCATGGGTATACCCCCAGACATCTTTGGAAACGGTTCCGAGAGAAAAAAGTTACTCAGAGAGAAGCGTCGGACGGACACACAGAACTATTCCATTAGTAGGAAGAAGATAAATGGCAACTGTTTTGTATGAATATTGAGATTTTGAAAAATTTCGAAAAAAAAAAATTTTTTTCGAAAAAAAATTTTTTCGAAAAAAAATTTTGAAAAATCGTAAAATTTTGAAAATAGGAAAAGCTCTCCTGTTTGACGTTCCTCTTCTGCGTCTTCTCGTGCTGTGGAATTGTGATCTACGCATTCAGTCGTTGTGGAGAAGAAGAAGAAGACATCAGAAGACACGATGAGGTCATCAATGTGCACGTGACGTCTTCTGCTTCAGAAGTCTTCGACGATGTCATCGATGTCATCGATGAAGTCGTCTTCGTCGACAAGAAAATGATAATCAGAATAATTATTGGAAATTGAGAAATCAAAATACTCGTGTGTTTTTTTTGTGAAAAATATGGATTAAAATAAATTATTTTAGATGAATTTGTGAGATTTGAACTGCATTTTGTATTATTTAGAGATCAGTCAGGTTCAGATCTCTCAGGCCGTTCTCCCGGCCAGACTTTATCAGTGTTTCCGAATCAGAAGACGCCATTTTGAGAATTTTGAAAAAAGAAATACATGTGCATCATTAAGAGAAAATTCCCGATCTTTTTGGGTTAGTTCGAAGAAAATTGGTTCAGTTGGGAGACATGTTAAAAATAAAGATTATTGCTGAAAAAAAATTCGCAATCTGAGTGGAATGAAGTCGTAATAACTGAAATATTAGATTTATCCATTTGCTAATGTTTAAAAAAATCTCACTATTCACTGAAGAGTCTGCATTCAATGATTAGTGGTGCATCCGTGTTATATTGATAGTCAATTGTCCATTTGTATGAGAGGGATCCGTTTTTCACATAAAACCCTTCTGATTGTGAAGTTCCATAGAGAGGTGGGGCGTCGTCATTGTTTTCGAGAAACACCTTCTTGTTATCAGTGAAGAGTCTTAACGACTTTTCTTCTCCTCTGCAAAAAATATGTATGTGATCAAACATATAAATTACGAAATTTTGATTACTATCGAAAAAGGTAGAGATTTTTTGAGTACAGTTAGATAAACGAAACAAAAGGGACCAAAATAACATTTAATTATAATTATGAGTGGTGTCTGGCCAAACAGCCATGACTAAGGCTCCCAGTGGTTGATAATGTACTGTAGCTGTCACACCGTCCGCACGTTGGATGTCATATCCATCCCACAAAATCCATTGGTGTCCGAAGGGGCTGGAATTTAGAAGTTGTTATAAAAAGAAATACATTGAATTTTTACCTGGTGTAGTCACGACGATTCTCCACAAGAACTGCATTATGCATGAGGCCATCAAGTACTTGTAAGATATCCACATCACCAGTAGTGGCGCTGAACAGTTTCAATCGGGGACACCCTCCAGAGAGCCAGTGCTTGAGGAAGACATTTAAAGCAGTGTTAGTCAGAGTAGACTTCTCCAGACTAATAACAATTCCATCCATTGTCAGTAGGTTGTCAATTGTCACCCATTTTCCATGCCAGATATCTAAGCAATCGATGTTTCGGAAGTTTCCCGAGAAACGGAAATTAGGTGCAGCCTCAGCGTTAATGCTTATTTCAGATAAAGTTGTGCAATCCCTCAGAATATAAATCAATACTTCCGATGGAATGACACCCCAGGCTATGTTAACCACTTTTTCAATGGTGTCTTTTGTCTTCTGTTCACCCATTCAATCATTTTGATTGCATCTTTAAACACACATACTTCTGATACATCAATATTGAATAGATTAGTCACATAATCAGTGGTATCTTTCAATCCACCCGTATTGCCATGCCAGTGTAACACAAGATTTCCATTTGAACAGTACACTCCAACATACTGCCTATTTATTCTAACGTATTCCATTTCTTCTCTTTCCTTACTTGTAATGAATGCGTTACTACTTACACTCAACACACAATTGCGTTTTCGAAATGTAATATATGATAAATAGTTGTGGAATTCCGAAACACAGAGACGTCCCGCAAATGGTGCTCTTCGTTGAGTTTTTATGACAGAGTGACTTTTCCTAGAACAAAAAGACAGCGATACTCTGAAATAAAAACATAAGCTTTAAAAACATAAATTGAAAAAACAACTCACAATGAATCGGACTCCATAAAATCTGTAATTCTGGATAACGGGAGGTTTGGTACATGGAGTAGAGGAAAGTGAGGTGGAGGTAACAGTCCGTTGAGGACGAGAAAAGACTTGATTGTTTGGAGAAAGACGGATATAATCCAACATAGCAGGAGAGAGAAGGGAGACGTCATTCTTGGAGAGAAGACGTGGGGAGACTGAATTGGAGGGAATGGATAAGTAGGCGAGAGAGAGGAAAGTGTGAATGACGTGGTAAGACAGATGGACTACTGTAGCTTTCCCATGTCACTCATATTCTGTTTGTTTACTACACTCTTATCTCCTGTCATCCCATCCACAAATGAATCGTTCATTGTTCAGACAGTTTTTGTTCGTCTGATCTTCCCAGAAAGCTGTCAATTTACAATCTACCCAGTAAATCACTTTCATCATTTCTGGCTTTTAACAAATCCTCTTTATTTGGTAAAATTCGTGATCAATTCTTGTTCAAACAAATTATAAGACGGTAGACATTAAAAAAAGGTTTCACTTTAGTTAAGCATAATTAGATGAATAAAACAGTGGAAACAGGATAAGGAGCGTTCAATTATTATAAGTGGTCTCTGGCCAAACTGCAATAACCAAAGTTCCATTCCCCTGTTCGCATACTGTAGCAGTCACACCATCCACACGTTGTATATCGAATCCAAATGACAAGGTTCTGCTGTATCCAAATGGGCTGAAATAATCATGAGAAACTACTACTAATATATCAAACTATATTACCTGGTGTAGTCATCTTGACGATCTTCCACAAGAACTGCGTTATGCAGTAAACCATCAAGTACTTGTACGATATCCACGGAACCAGTTCTAGTGCAGAATAGTTTCAATCGGGGGCACCCTCCAGACAGCCAATGCCTGAGGAAGACATTCAAATCAGTGTTAGTGAAACTGGCATTGTCCAGATGAATATCAATTCCATCCATTGTCAGTAGATTATCGACTGTTACCCATTCGGAATTACTGATATCTAAGCAGTCGATTCTACGGAAGTTATTCGAGAAGCGGAAATTGGGGAGAGCTTCTGAGTATATGCATATTTGAGATGAACACCGGCAATCCCTCAAAATATAATTCATTTCATCTTCAGATGGAATGGCACTCCAGTCAACGTAAGCCACTGTTTTCAATAGTGCCTTCTGTCTACTGTTCACATGTTCAATAATCTTGAATAAATCTTTAGATACACGGACTTCTGATACGGCAATATTGAATAGGTCGGAAACATAGTCAGTGATAGACTTCAATCCAGTCAGTTTATCCTCCCAATACGTTATTAAATATTCGCTTAAAAGGGCCATTTTGACTCGTACTTTTTGTCCACCCAATTTCACATATTCTTCTTTCTCCGAACTTGAGATATTAGAAATGTTACGTGTACTCAACACACAGCCAAAATTTGTGAGTGAAAGGAATGGTACACCTATATTAGTTCCCCCAACAAACAGACGTTCTTCACGAGGCGTTTTTCGAGTTTTAATGACAGAGTGGCTCTTCTGAGAGCAGAAAGACAGCGATACTCTGAAATAAAACAAAGTTGGATTGAAAAAAAGAAATAAAGAAACTCACAATTCACTGGGCTCCATAAAATCGATAATTCTTCCTAACGGGAGGGTCGGGACATGGAAGAGAGGGAAGGGAGACGTCATCCTTTGACTGGAGACGAGGGGAGACTGAGTAGGAGGGAATGGACAAATAGGCGAGAGAGGTGAGTGTGAATTACGTGGTAAGACAGCTGGTCTACTGTAGTTTTCCCATGTCACTCATATTCTGTTTGTTTTCTGGATAACCTACAGAAGTCCAGCTGTCCAAATGGGGAGACGGAATAGGAGAGAATGAGTTCATCTGTCCTCCCCCCGACACTCACACTCACCTCTCTCGCCATCTCATCCATTTATCCCAATTCAGTCTCCCGTCGTCTTCTCTCCCAGAATGACGTCTTTTTCCCCTCTCTTTCGTTTTCTTTCTTGGATAATCTCCGTCTTGTTCCAAACATTCAAGTATTTTCTCATCTTCAACGGACTGCTAACCCCACCTCACTTTCCTCTCCTCCGTGTCCCATACGTCCCTTTACGCAGAATTATCGATTTTATGGATCCTGATGCATTGTGAGTTTCTTGTAATTATAATTTCGAATCTTAATTGTCTATTTCAGAGTATCTCTTTCCTTTTGCTCTCGAAAAAGTCACTCTGTCATAAAAACTCAACGAAGAGCACCATTTGATGGACGCCTCTGTGTTTCGGAATACCCCAAAAATGTATCATTCCGTACATTTCTACATCGTACTTGTGTCTTGAGTGTAAGTAGTAGCTACGAGTACATGACAAGTGAGGAAAGAAAAGAAATGGAATACGTGAGAATGAACTGGATGTATAGAAAAGTTCCAGTGCATAGTTCAAATGGATATATTATTTCATACTGGCGTAATACTACGGACGGATTGAAAACTATCACTGCCTATGTGACCGATCTCTTCAATATTGATGTATCAGAAGTCTGTGTGTTTAAAGATGCAATCAAAATGATTAAATGGGTGAACTGGAGACAAAAGACACCATTGAAGAAAGTAATTTACGTCGGCTGGAGAAATAGAGCATCAGAAGAAGAACTCATTTATATTTTGAGAGATTGCACAGCTTTATCTGAAATAAGCATTCATTCAGAGGCTCCAACCAATTTCCAGTTTTTAGAAAAATTTCGAAAAATTGATTGCTTAGATATCTGGCATGGACAATGGGTGACAATCGGTAACCTATTGACAATGGATGGAATTGTTATTAGTCTGGAGAAGTCTACCCTGAGTAATATTGATTTTATTATCTTTCTCAGGCACTGGCTATCTGGAGGATGGCCTCGATTAAAACTATTCTGCGCCAAAACTGGTTACATCAATATCTTTCGAGTGCTCGCTGGCTTACTGCATAATGCCGTCTTTGTGGAAAACAGTCGTGACTACACCAGGTAACAATTCAATGTATTTCTAATATAACAACTGCTATAATTCCAGCCCCTATGGTCATCAATGGACATTGTCATCTGGATATGACATCAAACGTGCGGATGGTGTGACAGCTACAGTGCACTATCAGCCACCAGGAGTCTTAGTCATGGCTGTTTGGCCAGAAGCCAGTGATCATTATAATTAAACTTTTTTATGTTGTCTCTTTTTTAATTATTCAACTATGCTTAACTACAGTGCCAGCTACTTGAATTCATTTTATTCAATTAAGAATGCTCAGTCAAGAGGGAGTTTCGCAAAAACTTTAACAATTGCATTTATCTACTATTTCAGTTATCACGACTTCCTCCCACTGCCAGATTTCTGATGTTCCTTGTGTATTACAGTTTTTATATATGGTTTTCTGAATGAAAATGTAACATCAAGGTGGAATTAATGACAAATGCAAAAAACATAGTAACTAGCACAGAAATGTACAAAACATGAAATCAAAAGAGTAGCAATGGGAGTGAAGGGATGTTGGAGATCAGTGAAGATGTGTTTTGCCCACGAAAGATAATACTAGACAGTTTGGGGCATTGTTATCCGGAACTTTTGTTGAGCATAGATATATAATCAAAGCAAAAGAAGCAAGCAAGAAAGTTTAATTATTATTATCACTGACTTCTGGCCAAACTGCAATAACAAAAGTTAAAGGTGGATGATAGTGTACTGTAGCCATCACACCATCTGAACGTTGGATGTCATATCCATCTGACAATACCGATGTGTATCCGAATGGGCTGAAATTTTGAAGGTGTTAGAATAAAGGCGTATCGAATGCTCACCTGGTGTAGTTACGACTGTTCTCCACAAAAACGGTATTATGAATGAGACCAGCGAGTACTTGCAAAATGTTCACAGAATGAATGGCAGCGTAAAAATATTTCAATCGAGGACACCCTCCAGACAGCCAGTGCTTCAGAAAAAGATTCAAAACTATCAGATAGATCAGAGAATCCCAGAACAATATCGATCCCATCCATGGTCAATAGGTTATCGATTGTCACCCATTGTCCATACCAGATATCTAAGCAATCGATTCTACGGAAGTTATTCAAGAAGCGGAAATTGGGCGGAGCTTCTGAGTATATGCATATTTGAGATAAACACCGGCAATCCCTCAGAATATAATTCATTTCATCTTTCGATGGACTGGCACTCCTGTCTGCATAAACCACTTTTTCCAATGGTGTCTTCTGTCTACTGTTCACAAGTTCAATCATCTTGAATAAATCTTTAGATACACTGACTTTCGATACATCAATATTGAAAAGATCGGCCACATAATCAGTGATAGCCTTCAATCCAGTCAGTTTATCCTCCCAATATGTCATCAAATATTTCCTTAAACGGAGAAATTTGACTCGTATTTGTTGTCCACCCAATTTCACATATTCTTCTTTCTCAGAACTTGAGATATATGCAGAGTTACTTGTACTCAGCACACAACCGAAATTTGTAAGTGAAAGGAATGGTGCACCTATATTAGTTCCCCCAACAAGCAGACGTTCATCACGAGGCGTTTTACGTTGAGTTTTGATGACAGAGTGGCTTTTATGAGAGCAGAAAGACAGCGATACTCTGGAATAAAACAAAGTCGGTTCGAAAAAAAATGAAGAAACTCACAATTCACTGGGCTCTATAAAATCGATAATTCTGGCTAACGTGAGGGTTGGTACATGGAAGAGAGGGAAGGGAGACGTCATCCTTCGACAGAAGACGAGGGGAAACTGAATAGGAGGGAATGAACAGGCGAGAGAGGTGAGTGTGAGTGACATTGGAAAACACCTGGACCCATCCATTTTCTCCTACTCCGTCTCCCCATATGGACAGACTACTGTAGGTTTTCCAGAAAACAAACACAATATGAGTGACATGGGAAAACTACAGCAGTCCAGATGTCTTCCCAAACCACTCACCAAATCTCCAAACTCTCTCATCTGAATAGGAGATAATGGATGGGTCCAGGTGTTTTTCCAACGTCACTCACACTCTCTTCTCTTGCTTTCCTTCGTAACTCTTTCGTAACTGTTGTTGTATTGAAAGCTATTCGTAAAATTTGTTGTCGACAAGAGAGGAAAGTGGGCGAGGATGGACAAGTTCCCACTAGAGTGGCCTCGCAAGACGGTACTCGCAAAAATCCCGCTTTCCTGGTTTTGGTTCGATCCGGTTCGTCCCGGTTTGTCTCGCACTCTGTCTCGGTTTGGTTTGTCTCGCATTCGGTTCGTCTCGATTCGCGAAAAGTTCTCTATCGGGCGCCGCGCCGAAAAGTGCAACCCATTAATTAAATCGACCTAATTTGAGACGCCGATTCGGAGAAGTGCAAAGTGGATGGACCGGTCTTCAGGAGTATTTAGTCCCGCTGCTCCAATGTCAAACCACATTAGGTGATCACCTGCATCACCGTCAGCCGTGTTTCCAGCCTTCCGCCCTCCTGTCCCTATTTCTCCGTTCCTTATTTTCCATCACCCCTTGCCCCGTCTCTATTGCTCCCAGGTATTGTTATTACTATATTCCATTCAATAAACTCGTATTAATCTGAACCACCTTCTGCCTGATTGCAACTCAGTTTAGAATTTTTCATTTCGACCAATCAGAAAATATGTTCATTTCAACACAATACTCAAAAAACGACATTTTTTACCGCTTGGGAGATGAAAAGCTTGGGAGATGAAAAGCTTGGGAAATGAAAAGCGGCAAAACTTGCCGTTTCAAAAAAAGACGAAGGCGACATATGCCGGAAATGAAAAAGGCGAAAATTACCTTCGCCTGAAATTAAAGCGGCGATTATCGCTGCCGGCGAAAATGAAAAAGGCAAAGGTTTCCGTAAAACGCATTTTTAACATCCCTACCCACAGGACCTCACCGGATTAATTTAGATTTCCCATGTCACTTCTATTCCTCTAGACTCTCTTCTTATCCATTCCCTTGACTCCATTCATTACTCAAACACGACTTCTTTTTGTGGGATGGATATGATGTAGGACGTGCGGATGGTGAAACTGCTTTCATGCCTAGTGATTAAAATAGATCTGATGACAGAATTACAAAAATTTATTTTTCAGGTACTGTGCCATTGATGGAGGCGTCTTTTTTGAGGATGGATGGTTAAGTTAAATAAACAGAACAGTGAAGGAATGAATAAGAACGTTTAATTATAATTTTGAGTGGTCTCTGGCCAAACAGTAATAACCACCTCTCCATTCCCCTGTTTGCATACTGTAGCTGTCACGCCATCCGCACGTCGAATGTCATATCCAGATGACAAGGTTCTCCTGTATCCAAATGGGCTGGAAACAAGGGATCATGTCACACTACTAATTTATTAATCTAATACCTGGTGTAGTAACGACTATCCTCCACGAGAACGGCGTTATGCAGTAAACCAGCAAGTACTTGTAAGATATCCACGGAATCAATTTCGGCGTTGAATAGCTTCAATCGAGGACACTCTCCAGACAGCCAATGCTTCAGAAAGACATTCAAATCACTATTAGATAGATAAGAGTATCCCAGAATAATATCGATGCCATCCATTGTCAATAGGTTCTCAATCGTCACCCAGTGTCCATGCCAGATATATAAGAAATCGATTCTTCGTAATTTTCCCGAGAAACGGAAATCGGGTGGAGCATATGAGAAGATTCGTGTTTGAGCTGAACACCGACAATCCCTCAAAATATAAATCAGTTCTTCTTCTGATAATGTAACGCAGCCGACAGTGACACTTTCCAATGGTGTCTTTTGTCTTATGATCGCCCATTCAATGATATTAATTGCATCTTTAGATACACAGACTTCTGATACATCAATATTGAATAGATCAGTAACGTAGTCAGTGATAATTTCCAATCCGTCCGTTGTGTTCTCCCAGCGTGAAACTAGATATCCATCCACAGAATGCACGTGAACTGGAACATACTGCGCGTTTATCTTCACATAATTACTCCTCTCAGATTTTGAAAAATACGAAAAATCACGGACACTTAACACACAATTGTTATTTCGAAATGTACGGAATGATAAGTTGCTGTCGCGCCCCGAAACACAGAAACGTCCATTGAATGGTGCTCTTCGTTGAGTTTTTATGACAGAGTGAGTTTTTTGAGAGCAGAAGGAAAGCGATACTCTGAAATAGAAAATAAAGACTTGAAAACGAAATAAGAGGAAACTCACAATGCATCGGCCTTCATAAAATCAATAATTCTCCTTAACGGGACGTATGGGACACGGAGGAGATGGAAGGGAGTTGAGGGTACCGGACCGAGTTTTTTGGGAGGGAAGTGGGGTGGAGGTAACGAAATGTTGGGGGTTAGAAAGGACTTGATGGTTTGGAAGAAGACGGAGATTATCCAAAAAATCAAACGAAAGAGAGGGGAGGGAAACGTCATTCTGGGAGGGAAGACGAAGGGAAACTGAATAGGAGGGAATGGATGAGTAGGAGAGAGAGGAGTGTGTGAGTGACGTGGGAGAGGACAGCTGGACTACTGTAGTTTTCTCATGTCACATTCTGTTTGTATTTCACAGTCTCATATCTCGAATTCCCATCCTTGAACGAATCATTTATTGTTCAGACAGTTTTTGTTCTTCTGATCTTCCCAGAACGTTTTCTAAACCGTATTACTGCAGTGCTCCGAATGAGAATTTGAGAAAAATCGATTGGATAACCAACGGCATGCGTAAATGAATGATAATTGACAATCTACACAAAAATCACTATCGTCACTTCTGGCTTTAAACGAATCCTCTTTATTTGGTGGAAAATGTGATCAATTCTTGTTTTTCAAATAAAAAAATTATAAGAGAGTAGACATTGAAAAAAGTTCTAGTAGCTTGCACTATAGATAATCATAGTTAGATAAACAAAACGGAAGGAACAAAATGAAGAGCGTTTAAATATAATTATAAGTGTTCTCTGGCCAAACTGCAATAACCAAGGTTCCATTCCTCTGTTCGCATACTGTAGCTGTCACACCATCCGCACGTTGAATGTCATATCCGAATGACAAGATTCTGCTGTATCCAAATGGGCTGAAATAAGAGATTATGAGAAACTACTGATATATCAAACTATATTACCTGGTGTAGTTACGACTGTTCTCCACAAGAACCGCATTATCCAGTAAACCAGCGAGTACTTGAAAGATATCCACGGATCCTGTTCTAGCGCAGAATAGTTTTAATCGGGGACACCCTCCAGACTGCCAGTGCTTCAGAAAAACATTCATAACACTATTAGACAAAATAGATGATTTCAGAATAATATCAATTCCATCCATTGTCAATAGATTATCGATTGTCACCCATTGTCCATACCAGATATCTAAACTATCGATTTTTCGAAAGTTTTCCGAGAAACGGAAGTTGGGAGGTGCCATTGAGAGAATGGTTATTTCAGATAAAGTTGTGCAGTCCCTCACGAGGAATATAATTTCATTTTCTGCTGGACAAGAAATCCAGGCAACCACTTTTTTCAATGGTGTCTTTTGCCTATTGTTCACCCATTCAATCATTTTGAATAAATCGTCAGATACACGGACTTCTGATACATCAATATTGAAAAGGTCGGTCACATAATCAGTGATCTCTTTCAATCCGTCCGTTGTATTATACCAGCGTGTAACTAGATATCCATCCAAAGGGTGTACGTGAACTGGAACGTCCTGCCCGTTCATTTTAACATAATCACTTCTCTCAGAATTGGAAAAAACAAACAATTGCAGACACTCAACACACAATTGTTGTCTCGAAATGTACGGAATGATACATTGCTGTGGAATTCCGAAACACAGAGACGTCCGTTGAATGAAGCCTTTCGTTGAGTTTTTATGACAGAGCGACTTTTTCGAGAGCAGAAAGATAGCGATACTCTGAAATAGAAAACGAAGTTTCGAAGACATTAAAAGAAAAAACTCACAATGCATCGGGCTCCATAAAATCGATAACTCGGCGTAAAGGGACGAATGGGACTCGGAAGAGAGGGAAGGGAGATGAGCGTACCGGGACGTCGGATTGACGGATTGAGACAGTTTGAGACGGAGGAAAATGAGGTGGGGGTACCGGGACATCGGGTATGTCAGGAGAAGTTTTCTTGGGAGGGAAATGAGGTGGAGGTAACGGGATGTTAGGGGAAAGCAATGATTTGATCGTTTGGAACAAGACGGATTTAATCCAAATTATCAAACAAAGCAAGAGAGCGAAGAGAAACGTCATTCTGGGAGAGAAGACGACGGGAGACTGAATTGGAGAGAATGGATGAGTAGGCAAAAGAGGAAAGTGTGAGTGACGTGGTAAGACAGCTGGACTACTGTAGTTTTCTCATGACACTCACATTCTGTTTGTATTTCACAGTCTCATATCTTGTCTTCCCATCCTTGAACGAATCGTTCATTGTTCGGACTATTTTGTTTGTTTGATCTTCCCAGCTCTTTTCTACTGGGTAGTCTTCCAAATGAGAATTTTAGAAAACCGATTGCAAAACCATCGGCAATGCTAGAAAGATGACATTTGATAGTCACTCCAAAAAACGTCGTTTCCGTTATTATTTTTACATATCCCGTTTATTCGGTGAAATTCGTGATCAGTTTTTGTTTAAACAAATTATAAGACGGTAGACATTGAAAAAAGGTTTCACTTTAGTTAATGATAATTAGATAAACAAAACGATAGAAACAGGTTAAGGAGCGTTTAATTATAATTATGAGTGGTCTCTGGCCAAACAGCAATGACTAAGGTACTCATTGGCTCATAGTGTACTGTAGCTGTCACACCATCCGCACGTTTGATGTCATATCCATCCCACAAAATCCATTCGTGTCCGAAGGGGCTGGAATTTAGATGTTTTTATTGTAGAAATATATTGAATTGTTACCTGGTGTAGTCACGACGATTCTCCACAAAAACGGCATTTTGCCTGAGACCAGCGAGTACTTGTAAGATATCCACGGAACCAGTTCTAGCGGAGAATAATTTCAATCGGGGACACCCCCCAGACAGCCAGTGCCCGAGGAAGACATTTAAATCCCTATTAGATAGACTAGCATTGTCTAGATGAATATCAATTCCATCCATTGTCAATAAGTTCTCAATCGTCACCCATGATCCGTACCAGATATCCAAACAATCGATTTTTCGGAAGTTTCCCGAGAAGCGGAAATTGGGTGGGGCCTTTGAGTGGATGTGTATTTCCGATGAACACCGGCAATCCCTCAGAATATAATTCATTTCATCTTCCGATGAGCAAGGACTCCAGGCCATAGCCATGTAAACTACTTTTTTCAATGGTGTTGTTTGTCTACTGTTCACCCATTCTATCATTTTGAATGAATCATCAGATACAAAGACTTCTGATACATCAATATTGAATAGGTTGGTAACATAGTCAGTAATAGTTTCCAATCCCTCCGTTATGTTCTCCCAGCCGGAAACTAGAAATCCATCCAAAGGATGCAATATAACTGGAATGTACTGCCCGCTCATTTTCACATAACTACTTCTTTCAGACTCGGGAAAATCCGAGTACTTGCCTGCACGCAAAACACTAGTGAGATTTTTGACTGAAGAAAACATGACGTCTCTGTGTGGCCATGAAACACGGAGGCGTCCATCGAATAGTGCTCTTAGTTGAGTTTTTATGACAGAGTGACTTTTCCGAGAGCAGAAAGACAGCGATACTCTGAAATTGAATATTTGAAATTATAATAAGAAGAAACTCACAATGCTTCGGGCTCCATGAAATCGATAATTCTGCGTAAAGGGACGTATGGGACACGGAGGAGAGGGAAGGGAGGTGGGGGTAGCAGTCCGTTGAAGAAGAGAACCGACTTCAATGTTTGGAAGTAGAGGGAGATGATCCAAATAAGCAAACGGAAGAGAGAAGAGGGAGACGTCATACTCGGAGAGAAGACGTGTGGAGACTGACTTGGAGGGAATGGATGAGTAGGCGAGATAGGAGAGTGACGTGGGAGAGGACAGCTGGACTACTGTAGTTTTCCCATGTCACTCGTATTCTGTTTGTTTCCTAAAGTGTCTTGTCTTCTCACCCACTACCTTCATTTGTATTCATTACTTCCCACAACAGTATTTTACCAAGAATTTGTGACATCCTAAATCTAATGATAACGCTTGATAATAATGATAAAGATTTGTTTAAAAGCTTTTTTCCTAATTCTGACATGTAGGCATGGAAACAATCCTTTAAACCATTCATGCAATTGGCCAAGTAAGAGCCCAATCTCAAGTTCTGTTGCAATTCAAAGAAGCGGTTTTATTAGAAAAAGTTAAGGTTCAAATTCGAAAAAAATTTCAAGCCATTTATAAAATTACAATAACAGCGAGAAGAACAGAACAACAAAAACGATTAAATGTGTAAATTCGCTTTAAACGTGTTCATAGACTGATTCTGGCCAGACAACAATAATCATGTCTCCGTTTTCTTGATGGCATACGGTAGCAGTCACACCATCCACACGTTGTAGATCATATCCATAGTCCAAGTGATTCATGCATCCGAAAGGGCTGAATTCATTGCATATTTACATAACGATTCTACAACTCACCTCCGATACTGTCGAATATCCTCCACAATAACGACGTCATCCCATAAATCAGTGAACATTGAATCAAAGTCCTCGTCATCTACATTCGCCATAAAGTATTTCAAACGGGGGCATCCCCCAGTCAGCCAGTGCTTCAGAAACATATTAATGTCAATACAGGACAGGTTTGAAGTTTTTAACAGGATTTCTATTCATGGTCAATAGGTTTTCAACTGTTACCCACAATCCATGACTAAGAATTAGGCAATCAATTTTTCTGAAATTTTCTCGAAACTGAAAATTGTGAGGTGGTGATGGATAGATGACAGTCTCGAGTGAAGCGCGGCACTCTTTCAGTATATGGAGCATTTCCTCTTCTGTTAGAATATCTTTCCCATTCTCACAAATAGCAGTAGCAATCGGTGTCTGCTGTCTACTATTCACCCAATCTATCATCCAAATCGATTTCTTTGTGAAAGTAATTTCCAGTACATCAACATTGAATAGACCGGTGACATAGTCAGTGAGTGACTTCAATCCTTCGACTTCATCTTCCCAATATGTCAAAAGAAATCCTCTTTGTGAATTCAGTCTGACTGGTACTTGTTTTCCATTCAATTTAATACACTCTTCTCTCACTGAACTTGGCATTTTCGATAGGTTAAATGCCCCTAATACTGGAAACTGTTCCAAAAACGTATTTAATGATATGTGAAATCTTTCATTATTATATGAGATATGTAGACGCCCATCAATTGACTTTCTTCTATGGGTTTTGATAACTGAACGACTTTTTTGGGAGCATAGGGACATGGAGACTCTTTAAATAATTATTTAAGTGGGTACAATCAATTAAGAAAAAAACTCACAAAGAACTGGATTCCATGAAATCGATAATCTTGTTTAACGGGACATAAGGGATGGAAAGAAGAGGCAGGGAAGACGTCATCCTCCGAAAGAAGACGAGGGGGAGTAATGAATGGAGTGGAGCGAATGGAGGAGGAAACGTCGTTTCTGACTTTTAACATATTATCTTTATTCGGTGAAATTCGTGATCAATTCTTGTTTAAACAAATTATAAGACGGTAGACATTGAAAAACTTTAGTTAAGCATAATTAGATAAACAAAACGAGATCAAAGAACGTTTAATTATAATTATAAGTGGTCTCTGGCCAAACTGCAATGACCAAGGTTCCATTTATCTGCTTACAAACTGTAGCAGTCACACCATCCGCACGTTGGATGTCATATCCAAATGACAAGATTCTGTTGTATCCAAATGGGCTGAAATAAGGAATCATGAAAAACTACTGATATATCAAACTATATTACCTGGTGTAGTCTCCACGTTCCTCCACAAAAACTACATTATCCAGTAAATCAGCGAGTACTTGAAAGATATCCACGGATCCTGTTCTAGCGCAGAATAGTTTCAATCGAGGACACCCTCCAGACAGCCAGTGCTTCAGAAAGACATTCAAATCACTATTAGATAGATAAGAGTATCCCAGAAAATCACTATTAGTGAGACTGGCATTGTCCAGATGAATATCAATTCCATCCATTGTCAGTAGGTTATCGATTGTTACCCAATTAGAATTACTGATATCTAAACAATCGATTCTACGGAAGTTATTCGAGAAGCGGAAATTGGGAAGAGCTTCTGAGTATATGCATATTTGAGATGAACACCGGCAATCCCTCAGAATATAATTCATTTCATCTTCAGATGGAATGGCACTCCAGTCTACGTAAACCACTTTTTCCAATGGTGTCTTCTGTCTACTGTTCACATGTTCAATCATCTTGAATGAATCTTTAAATACGCTGACTTCTGATACGGCAATATTGAATAGATCGGAAACATAGTCAGTGATAGTTTCCAATCCAGTCAGCTTGTCCTCCCAATATGTTTTCAAATATTCGCATGGAAGGGCCATTTTGACTCGTACTTTTTGTCCACCCAATTTCACATATTCTTCTTTCTCAGAACTTGAGATATATGAAATGTTACTTGTACCCAAAATGCGACCGAAATTTGTAAGTGAAAGGAATGGTACACCTATATTAGCTCCCCTAACAAGCAGACGTTCGTCACGAGGCGTTTTACGTTGAGTTTTGATGACAGAGTGGCTCTTCTGAGAACAGAAAGACAGCGATACTCTGAAATAAAAAAAGTTGGATTGAAAAAAAGAAATGAAGAAACTCACAATTCATTGGGCTCCATAAAATCGATAATTCTGGCTAACGGGAGGGTTGGGACATGGAAGAGAGGAAAGGGAGACGTCATCCTTCGACTGAAGACGAGGGGAGACTGAATATGAGGGAATGGATGAATAGGCGGGAGAGGAGAGTGTGAGTGACGTTGGAAAACACCTGGACCCATCCATTATCTCCTATTTCGTCTCCCCATATAGACAGACTACTGTAGGTTTTCCAGAAAACAAACATAATATGAGTGACATGGGAAAACTACAGCAGTCCAGATGTCTTCCCAAACCACTCACCAAATCTCCAAACTCTCTCATCTGAATAGGAGATAATGGATGGGTCCAGGTGTTTTTCCAACGTCACTCACACTCTCTTCTCTTGCTTTCCTTCGTAACTCTTTCGTAACTGTTGTTGTATTGAAAGCTATTCGTAAAATTTGTTGTCGACAAGAGAGGAAAGTGGGCGAGGATGGACAAGTTCCCACTAGAGTGGCCTCGCAAGACGGTACTCGCAAAAATCCCGCTTTCCTGGTTTTGGTTCGATCCGGTTCGTCCCGGTTCGTCTCGCACTCTGGCTCGGTTTGGTTTGTCTCGCATTCCGTTCATCTCGATTCGCGAAAAGTTCTCAATCGGGCGCCGCGCCGAAAAGTGCAACCCATTAATGAAATCGACCTAATTCGAGGCGCCGATTCGGAGAAGTGCAGAGTGGATGGACCGGTCTTCAGGAGTATTTAATCCCGCTGCTCCAACCTCAAACCACATTAGGAGATCACCTGCATCACCGTCAGGCGTGTTTCCAGCCTTCCGCCCTCCTGTCCCTATTTCTCCGTTCCTTATTTTTCATCACCCCGTGCCCCGTCTCTATTGCTCCCAGGTATTGTTATTACTGCATATATTCCATTCAATAAAATCGTATTAATCTGAACCACCTTTTGCCTGATTGCAACTCAGTTTAGAAATATTCATTTCAACCAATCAGAAAATATGTTCATTTCAACACAACACTCAAAAAACGACATTTTTTACCGCTTGGGAGATGAAAAGCTTGGGAAATGAAACGCGGCAAAACTTGCCGTTTCAAAAAAAGGCGAAGACGGCCTATGCCGGAAATGAAAAAGGCTAAAACTACCTGAAAATAAAGCGACGATTATCGCTGCCGGCGAAAATGAAAAAGGCAGAGGTTGCCGTAAAACGCATGTTTAACACCCCTACCCACAGGACCTCACCGGATTTATTTACTTTTCCCATGTCACTTTTATTCCTCTAGACTCTCTTCTTATCCATTTCCTGGTCATGGTCTTGGAGTTCCCTTGTTGAACTTTTTCATTTTTTCTTGTTATTAGTGAATATCGACTATTCCCGAATTGCCAGGGGAGGAAGGAACATGATAGAAGTGATTATAACGAAGAGTTAAAGTTGGAAAGTGAAAAAGTGCAGAATGAGAAAATTATAAAAAGAAAGAAAAAACTATATTTTATTCAACTGATAAGACGGAACGTGGGGACACATGGCAAACGCATCCAAACAAAAAGAAGCTAGGTTTAACCAAGTTTCAGACCATATTGTCATTTTTAGTTTCAAACTAATCCCCTTTTTCGATGGAAATTGGGATCGTTTCGAGTGCTCCAAAAATATTTATAAGATCGAACAATAATTACCGAGTACAGTTAAATAAACACAACAATGAAGGAATGAATAAGAAAGTTTAATTATAATTATGAGCGGCCTCTGGCCAAACTGCAAATACCATTTCACTTCCTTGTTCGCATACTGTAGCAGTCACGCCATCCGCACGTTGAATGTCATATCCGAATGACAAGGTTCTGCTGTATCCAAATGGGCTGAATGTAAGAAATAATGAGGAACCGCTAATCAATGGAACTATACTACCTGGTGTAGTAACGACTATTCTCCACGAGAACGGCGTTATGCATGAGACCATCAAGTACTTGTAAGATATTTATATCACCAGTTGGGGCGCAGAATAGTTTCAATCGGGGACACCCTCCAGACAGCCAGTGCCTGAGGAAGACATTCAAATCACTATTAGTGAGACTAGATGATCCCAGAATAATATCGATTCCATCCATTGTCAATAGGTTGTCAATTGTCACCCATTTTCCATACCAGATATCTAAAAAATCGATTCTTCGAAACTTTTCGGAAAAGCGGAAGTTTCGTGGAGAAAATGAGCAAACTTCTATTTGCGATAAAGTTCTGCAATCCCTCAAAATATAAATCAGTTCTTCTTCTGATGATATAACGCCGCAGACAGTGACACTTTCCAATGGTGTTTTTTGTCTTCTGATCACCCATTCAATCATATTAATTGCATCTTTAGATACACAGACTTTTGATACATCAATATTGAATAGATCAGTTACATATTCAGTGATAGTTTTCAATCCGTCCGTTGTATTATACCAATATGAGACAAGATTTCCATCCGAACGGTGCGTTTCAACTGGAACGTACTGCCCGTTCATTTTAACATAATTAATTCTCTCAGAAGTTGAAAAATACGAACAGTCGCAGACACTCAACACACAATCGCGATTTCGAAATGTACGGAATGATAAGTTGCTGTCGTTTCCCGCCGAAACACAGAGACGTCCATTGAATAGTGCTCTTCGTTGAGTTTTTATGACAGAGTGACTTTTTCGGGAGCAAAAGGAAAGCGATACTCTGAAATAGAAAACTAAGATTTGAAAACATAATAACAAGAAACTTACAATGCATCGGGCTCCATAAAACCAATAATTCTGCGTAAAGGGACGTATGGGACACGGAGGAGAGGAAAGGGAGGTGGGGGTGTCGGGACGTCGGGTATGTCAGGAGAAGTTTTCTTGGGAGGGAAATAAGGTGGAGGTAATGGTATGTTGGAGATGAACAATGATTTGATGGTTTGGAAGAAGACGGAGATAATCCAAAAAAGCAAACGAAAGAGAGGAGAGGGAGACGTCATTCTGGGAGAGAAGACGACGGAAGACTGAATAGGAAGGAATAGATGAGTAGGGGATAGAGGAGAGTGAGAGTGACGTGGGAGGACAGCTGGTCTACTGTACGTTTCCCAGAAAACAAACAGAATGTGAGTGACATGGGAAAACTACAGTAGTCCAGCTGTCTTCCCACGTCACTCATAATTTCTCTGAACTCTCTCGTTTTCTCATCCCTTCCTTCCATTCCATTCCATTCATTACTCCCCACATCTTATGTCAAGGATGACGTCTCCCTTCTCTCTCCTCCATGTCCCATACCTCCCTCTAGGCAGAATTATCGATTTTATGGAGCCAAAAGAATTGTGAGTTTCTTCTTCCCCCCTTTTCGAAGCTCTTCTTCTTTTTTCAGAGTATCGCTCTCCTTTTGCTCTCAGAAAAGTCACTCCGTTATTAAAACTCAACGAAAAGTGCCATTTGACGGTCATCTGCTTGTTGCGGGAACCGATAAAAATAAATCATTTCTTTCATTTACAAATTTTGCTTTTGGTATAGTCCCAAAAAGCAATCAGGTGTTGAGTGCACATAAGTTTGTAGACAATATTAATTATGAAGGCATGGAATCTGTGAAAATGGGTGCACAACATGTACGAGTCAAAATGGATCATTCTCATGGATATATTATGTCATACTGGGATAATACAACGGAGGGATCAAAAGTTATCACTGACTACGTTACTAACCTATTCAATATTGATGTATCAGATATCTGGGCTTCGAAACAATCCTTCCATATGATTGAATGGGTGAACAGTAGACAAAAGACACCATTGAAAAACGTTAGTTGGAGTGCCACCACATCCTCCGAAGAAGATATGGTATACATTCTGACAGACTGTCGGCCTATTTCTCAATTAGGAATATACCTAAAGCCTCCTCCAAACTTTCGATTGTCTGAAAAGATTCGGAAGATTGATTGCTTAGAAATCATTTATGGACAATGGGTTACACTTGACAACCTATTAACAATGGATGGAATTGATATTGTTCTGGACAATTCTAGTCTATCTAATAGTGATTTAAATGTCTTTCTGAAGCACTGGCTGTCTGGAGGGTGTCCTCGACTGAAATTATTCTGCGCCGAAACTGGTTCTCTGGATCTCTTACAAGTACTTGATGGTTTACTTCATAACGCAGTTCTTGTGGAGAATCGTCGAAACTACACCAGGTAATATACTTTGATGTTTCAGTAGTCTGTCTTTATTCCTTATTTCAGCCCATTTGGATATAGCAGAATCTTGTCATTTGGATATGACATTCAACGTGCGGATGGGGTCACTGCTACAGTATGTGAAGAGGCGAGTGGAATTTTGGTTATTGCTGTATGGCCAGAGGCCACTTATAATAATTGAACGCTTGTTAATTTGATCATTCCGTTTTGTCCACGTAAAACTTTTTTCAATCTCATAATTTTGCTTGAAAATTGATCACAAATTACACTGAATAAAAAGGATAAAAAGGATAAGCCAGAAAATACAAATGTGATTTTTATGAGTAGAGTGTAAAATGTGTAAGACGAACTTTCTCCCTTTTCATCTATCCCCTACTCATCCATCTCCTCCAATTCAGTCTCCCCACGTCCGAACCTGTACAGAGAAAACATTCAAAGATGCGAAACATTAGATTTGTTTGGTTGATTCGCAGTCAAATCCCTTTTCATCTCTCGTCTTCTCATCCATTTTCTACTAAAAAACCTTTGTTCTGACGTCACTTATTTACCTTCCCGCAGGACCTCACCGGGATACTGTAGTTTTCCTATGTCACTTCCATACTTTCCCCAGACGCTCGTCCACTCATCCACTCCCTTCATTCCATTCCATTCATTACTCCCCCACGTCTTCTTTCGGAGGACGACGTCTCCCCTGCCTCTTCTCTGTATTCCTTATCTCCCGTTAAAGACGATTATCGATTTTATGGAACCCAGTTCATTGTGAGTTTTTTTTCTTTAGATTGTGCCCTCTCATTTCGAATTTTCAGAATATCTCTGTCCATATGCTCCCAGAAATGTCAATCAGTTATCAAAACTTATAAAAGAAAGTCAATCGATGGACATTTACATGTCTCGAGTGTCACACATTATCTTCTATCTTTCGACAAATTTTGTGATTACCAGATTGTGATGGTTGCATCAGGTTTACAGAAAATGACCAACAGAACACGTTTTGTTGATATGAATGGACAAAACGTGGCATTGACTGTAAACCAGGAGAAGGGATATCTGGTGACTCATTGGGAGGATGAAGTGAATGGAGTGAAGATACTCACTGATTATGTTACCCAGCTCTTCAATATTGATGTATTGGGAATCACATTCAATCGTAAGCACATTTGGATGATTGATTGGGTGAATACTAGACAACAGTCACATGTCAGAAGGGTCAATTGTGAAGGCTGGAAAGACACTTTAACAGAAGACGAGTTGACTCATATACTGAGAGATTGTCCCGCCTCGCTAGAAACTGTCATCTATCCATCACCCCCTCTCAACTTCCAGTTTCGAGAGAATTTCAGACAAATTGATTATTTGTCCATCAGAGACGGGTCATGGGTGACAATTGACAACTTGCTAACAATGGATGGACGGGAAATAATGCTGTTCAAATCTTCCTTGACTAGTATTGATATAAATACATTTTTGAAGCATTGGCTAGCCGGAGGAAGTCCACGATTGAAACTGTTCTCTGCTAAAACCATAAATTTCGATCTTAATGCATTGT
The DNA here is from genome assembly GCA_002259235.3 of Caenorhabditis latens. Classification (NCBI taxonomy): domain Eukaryota; kingdom Metazoa; phylum Nematoda; class Chromadorea; order Rhabditida; family Rhabditidae; genus Caenorhabditis; species Caenorhabditis latens. The sequence continues at coordinate 16,728,662 of CM056095.1, forward strand.
TTGCCGACATAAATGTGGTTCGTGTAGAAGGCTTGCGACAGTACATCAGGTAGCATTCTTATGAAAACTAATCCTGTAATCAGATTCTATTTTCAGCCCATTTCAAATCAAATATCGCTTCAGTTTTGGATATGACTTACGACGGGAGGATGGCGTGACTGCTACAGTGTTCTATCGGCCGGACGGGAAAATAATAATTGCTGTTTGGCCAGAGATTGTGTGTTATTGTAAAATAAATTTTATTGTTTGTTCTAACAACACCAAATGAATGGTCTCATTAACGAGTAGAAAACATTTTTGAGTGTTTGAAAACTAGCTACTTACGGAACTTTATCTCCCACAGTCATAGAATAGAATGATTGACGTTCGCATTTAAACAGCACATTTCGTTATCAGTGGGATATTTTATTGCGAAACCTTCTAGATTTGATAGCATAATGGGAAATATAGAATAGTATTATAAATCGAAAGATGTTTTGTTTTAAGATATTTTTTCTGTAATTACAAACTAAAGCTAATTGAACACATACCAAAAAGTTTCAAAGGATTTCAATTAATTTGTGTGTTTAAACATGCGGTTTTTTTCCTGACAACAGTATCCACTTCTGAACGATATAAGAAATTTTTCTAAAATTTTGTGACACCCAAGAGTCTCAATTAATTGATCTTCTGAAATTTTAATATTAACTATATAGATCAAAACCAGTTATGTTTTGAAGCCAACATTCGGTCCATGAATCCATGATAAAAACTTGTAAGTCTAAAAAATTTTTAAATTCTGATACGGTACGAACATTGAATGAAATAAATATTTATTGGAAAATTGCACAAAACATTAAACCGATCATTTAAAAGGTGGGAGTGGAAGGAAGTCGTGATAACTGAAATATTAGATTCATGCAATTGTTCAAGGTTTTGAGAAAACTCACTATGGACTTGACATTCTCAATTGAATGATTTGTGGTGCATCAGTGTTGTAACGATAGTCAATTGTCCATTTGTAAGAGAGGGATGAATAGAAATAAATATAATCTGATTGTGCAGTTCCATAAATAGACGTGGCTCTGTCACTCGGATATTCAAAAACAAAAGATCCATCAGTACTTCGAATTGCATAGCTCATTGATACGAATGAATTGTCGAGTGCTGCAAACATTGTGAATGATCTAGTTTAACTTGGAAAGTATTCTTACTGTGATTCTGAACAGTTATTGCAAATAAACATGTGTCTCCATCACGCGTTACAATCGGAGTGTTGAATGCCGGTATTTCGATTCGACCCGATCCAGAAACCACAAAGTTTTGAGCAATGAATTGGTAAGGCCAGATAATTCCATAGGTAATCCAGAAAAACGCCTGAAAATTGTTAAATAAGAACAGAGTGCAGCTGCGATCTCCCCCAATAATATTTGGATATTTCTTCTGTGTAGAAACTAGAGTGTCGAATCGCGAGACGATTCCAGCTGATTCCAGCATATTCTCGCAATCGTCTCATTTTGTTTCGTCTCGTTTTGTCCAGCATGAAGTTCAGCATATTCTCGTTCAGCATAGTTCAGCAAAAGTTCAGTTCAGCATAGTTCAGTTACAGCATATTCCAGCACGTTTAATTTATTTCTCATTCCCGCATAATTTTATGCTGAACATTGCGAGAATCTCGCGAGACGATCGTATTTTCATTTCCTGTGAGAAAAATAGAAAAATCTATTGAAAAGTATTATTTCCGTGACTTTTCATTGTGAATTAAGCACATTCTTCCCTCATTTTGAACTTTCCACAGGTCACGGTTCTAACAATATTGATTTTCAAAATTTTTAAAATTCATTTTGTAAAAATCTGTATGAAAAATTGGATAAAAACGTCAAAATTATATTTATTCGTGAGGATGAAGGGTCATTTTTGTCTCGCGAGATTCTCGCAATGTTCAGCATAAAATTATGCGGGAATGAGAAATAAATTAAACGTGCTGGAATATGCTGTAACTGAACTATGCTGAACTGAACTTTTGCTGAACTATGCTGAACGAGAATATGCTGAACTTTATGCTGGACAAAACGAGACAAAACGAGACGAGAATATGCTGGATTCAGCTGGAATTCTCGCAAAGTGCTGTAACTGATTCTCGCGAGACGACACTCTAGTAGAAACGTAAGTCATATTTTTTCATTTCCAATTATGATACTTCAAAAAGAAAGTTTTATATTTGGATCATATAGTAGGAATCGATCTAAACGCCACAATTCCCGTTCTCCCGACTCAAAAGGAGCCTTCATGTAAGAGTTTTCCCACTGAAGTATTTTCAACCGTGTAGTCCTCTCAGATTTTATTTAATTATTTCTCAATTCCTCGTTTCCTTGTTTTTTTGTCGATATAAATTTAAAAAAACAGAAAATTGTTGTAAAAAGCAAGGAAACGGGGAATTGAGGAAATAATGAAGAATACATACATACATCATACACCGTTGAAAAAAATCGAGTGGGAAAACTCTTCCGCGAAGGCTCATTTTGAGTCAGAAAGACCGAAATTATAGCGTTTAGACCGATTTTTAGGATATCCCCCAATGATAAATGTTTATTAGAATTTTCTGAAGTAGCATTATTGGAAATGAAGAGATGACTTCAGTCATCTTTTAATGACAACAGAAAAAAATCATAACCAATTGCACAGAAGCATTAAAAAAATAATATGAAAGATTGGAACGTACAGTAGCGAGCATAAGTGAGCACCCCTTCACTCTTTCGTATGTAACTCTTCTGAATCGTGTCCGTTTTGCATAATCATTTTTTTTGAAAGGTATTTTTTCCTGATTTTGAATTGAAAATCCGAAAAAAAACTTTTTTCTGTTGGAGTTATTGAGTTTTTTGTTGCAAAGTGTTGCAAACAAATTATATAACCAAAAAAATTTGTTGAATTGGTTTTTTAATCACTGACCATCGTGCTAAAGCTTCAGAAGTCAGAAGTGGTGCCCTCGGGAAAATCTTCATAACTCATCAAAAAATGCTCCAATTTAGCCAAAACATATACCAAGAGATGTGTCTTGAGTTTTTCTACAAAGCATCACTCAAAAATTACAATTTTGGAAAAAAAAATTTTCTAATTTTTTTCACTCGAAAATTATATTATTCCCATTTTTCTTCATTTCCGAGATGTTCTGACTATAAATCGAACAATCTGTACTATATGGAGTTGATTATGTGTGATAAAGCATTTTCTATCCAGTTTTTTGAGAGTATGTTCGTTTTATAGTCAGAACATTTCGGAAATGAAGAAAAATGGGAATAAAATAATTTTCGAGTGAAAAAATTCGAAATTTTATTTTTTCCAAAATTGTAATTTTTGAGTGATGCTTTGTAGAAAAACTCAAGACACATATTTTGGTATATGTTTCGGCATAATTGGAGCATTTTTTGATGAGTTATGAAGATTTTCGCGAGAGCACCACTTCTGACTTCTGGACTTCTGGACCACGATGGTCAGTGATTAAAAAACCAATTCAACATATGTTTTTGGTTATATAATTTGTTTGCAACATTTTGAAACAAAAACTCAATAACTCCAACAGAAAAATAAAAAGTTTTTTTTGGATTTTCAAGGTGCTCACTTATGCTCGCTACTGTATACTAAAGTCTATAATTTCTTTCCACATGAATTCAAATTGTACTGAAATTGGATTTTCGAATCAACCTTTTCAGCTTTTGTCTAAACTTAATTTCAAGCTCCAAACTGATTAAATTCAGATTCTCTAAAAACTCATGGCAAGCGATTTTTGAAATACATCGTAATTAGGTCATCGGCAGTGTTAAATCATCATATTATCTACTGAATTCACAATATTTTCCTTTATCTGATGAATTTCTGAACGGTTTCGGTGTACAAAATGCTTATGGATGCTTCCATTAACAGTCTTCCATCCAATTTTGAACGAAGAGTAAACTAATTTTCCGAAAACGGGTCAGAACACTCCATTCGATTGCACAAAAGATAATGAGCTCCATGGACGGCAGAAATATATGTTTAATATATGAAAACGCTGGAAATGTCTTCCTCCATCTATTTTTCATGAAAATCAATCAAAATCCAGCTTCTTTCAAGTCACCAGATAGTTTAAAGTTACGTCTATAAAGGGGAAACGAGAGATAAAAATCACAGTGAGAGACGCAGATAGATATATTTATTGACAGAAAGAATAACAGAAGAATAAAACATAAGAAATGGGGAGACTAGATACATCCCTCACGAGATGGACTAGTAACATATGAAGGAAAATGTGAGAGAATTGGCATAAGGGGTAAAATAACCGGGAGAAAATAGGCGAAGTTAGCAAGTTAAAGAAAGGGAAGAAAAACCGGGGAAAACAGGCAATTAACTGAAATACTAAAAACGGTTGATAGAGGAGTTAAGGAGAGTTTCGAATTTAGAAGGAGGAAGGAATTGGGAAACATTAGCAGTAATGGCATTCCAGATTGGAATGGTGGAAGCAAAGAAATCGGGGATAGAAGGATGGCAGCAAATTAATGTCATGGGACGACGAGGGGATTGGGAGATTTTTACATGATAATTAAGGTGGGGGAAATATGTGGCACCACAAATAAAGTTATAAAGAAGGAGGAGTTGGGATTTGAGTCGGCGGTGCCGAAGGGAGACAAGGTTAAGAATTTCGAGGCGGTGGGGGTATGAGGAAAAGGAGATGTTACAGCGTTGTAAGGCTTTACGAGAATAGAGGCGGAGGGGTTTTTCAAGAGAGTGAGAAAGGAGGCTAGATGCAGGAGGGGAATATACTGTGCAACAGTACTCCAGGAGAGGGAGGACATATGTTTTGAACAAAGAAATATAGAAATTGGGAGAGAGGGATTTAAAAGACTTAAATAGTTGGTTACACCTGAGGAGAGAGAGATTGACAGTGCGGGTGATGTGGGTGCGGAACTTGAGTTTAGGGTCGGTGAGGAGACCGAGATCTCTAACAATGGGAGAGTCGGGAATGGAGAAGGAGTCAATGTGATAAGAATGGGATACGTTATGAGAACCAAGACGGAGCAAAGTGGTTTTGGAAGGGGCTAGTGGGAGAAGGTTAGTGTTGGCCCAAGAAACTAGAGTGTTAATGCCAGATTGGAGGAGAGAGGGGCAGTGGGAGAATATTTTGACATCATCAGCAAAGGCACAGAAATGGAGGTCGAGAGGGAAGGAGGAGAGGAGGTCATTAATAAATATGAGAAACAGGAGGGGACCACTGCATGTGCCTTGTGGAACACCGGAAGGGATGAGGGAAATAGAGGGATCAATATGACCGTTTACCATGACAGAATAGGAACGGTTACTCAGGAAATCAGCAAACCAGTTAATAAAAGGGGAGGGGACTCCAAAAGAGTGGAGTTTGGTAATCAGAAGTTGGTGGTCGACCTTATCAAAGGCTTTCTGGAAATCGAACAATATGATATCAAGGGTTTTGTGAGATTTGAGGATGGACTTGTAGGCCGACACAGAATAAATTAAGGATGAAGTACAAGAACGACGGGGAAGGAAACCAAATTGATAAGGGTTGAATTTGTGGCTAAAGGAAACAACAAGATATCTACAGATAATACGCTCGAAAATACGGGCGAATGGATCGGTGAGGGAGACGGGGCGATAGTTAGAGGGGTTGGAGGCTATACCTTTTTTAAAGATAGGAATGACAGTGGCGTGTTTCCAAGAGTTGGGGACATGGGAGGATTCGAAGGAATTAGTATAAATGATTGAAAGAGGGAGGGCAAGAGATGTGGCACAGTTTTTAATAATGAAATAATTAATGAGATGAGGGGAGAAACCGCAACGAGGGGGTAGTTTAGAGAGAGAAAGTTCAATGGCCCAGGGAGAGAACAATTCAGTAAGGGAAGGGTCAGTAATTGAATGGGGAGGACGTGCCAGATTGTGAAATGAGGAAGAGGAAAAAGGGGAGTAATTGAAATTTTTGCTGAATTCTGCTGAAAAAGCAGCAGCTTTAGCGGGGTCTGTAGTGAGTGAAGAGCCATTGACAAGCAGAGTGGGGATGGGTGAGGAAGACTTGATACGTTTGGCAATAAGAGCACGGGCCGCTTTGGAGTGGGGATTGGAAAGGGTGCCACGTTCCAATCTGGAGGAGGCTTTAGTAAAGGCCTTGGAAAGTTTGTGAACCCGATCACGATAGTGTTGGGTGAGATGGGGGGAGGCATTGGGACGATTGATAAGTCTGGTGAGGTGAAGACGGGCACGCCTAAGCTGGCGGATAAGATTGTTGGGGGGTTTAGGGGGACGGATAAGAAACTTTGGGGTGTGAATAGAGACGAGGTTCGAGACAACATTGATAAACTTATCATATTTGGCAGAAGGGGTGGAGCAATAACTGAGAACATTATCCCAGTTAATAGAGGCTAAATCGGAATTAAGAGATTTGAAGTTACAAAGTCTATAGTTGAGGCGTGGAGAAGTAGTGGGAGAGGAGGTAGCGGTAGATAAGGAAGGGGGGTTAACAATAGCATTCACACAGAGATGGTCGGAATTAAGAAGAGGGGGATGGCAAGAAAGGCTGTGAATTGGAAGATCATTAGACGATATGAAGAGATCAAGGGTGTTGGAGGTGGAATCAGTGATGCGGGTTGGAAAGGTAACATTTTGAGTTAAATTTTTGGCAGTTAGAAAGTTGGAGAATTTATGTAGATGGGAGAGAGGGGTGTGCCAGGGAATAGAAGGGAGATTGAAATCACCTAAAAGGAGGCAAGAATTGTGAGGGAGGTAGGCATCAAGATGAGAAATAAGGTTGTCGGTATGGAGCATAGAAGAATCGGGAGGACGATAAACTATGAAAAGGGTAATAGGCGAAAAGCTATGGGTGGAGGAGGATGAGGGTGTGATGGAACATGCTAAAATTTCGCATAAATGAGAGGGATAGTGGGAGTCAAAATTGATGTCTAATTGGGAAACAACAAGAGAAGAGGATTTGAAAAGGATGGCGACACCACCACCACGACGTTTAGGGTGAATTAGGGGGTTGCGGTCAAGACGGATGATAGATATGTCGGAGGATGAGAAAAGAGAGGAGGGAATAGTAGGGTCAAGGAAAGTTTCAGTGAGGGCGAGAATGGAATGATTGGAGGAAGTAAGGAATTGCGAGAGGAGAGAAATTTTAGCCAAAGTGGCGCAGCCACGGACATTAGACAAAAGAAGATTTAGTGAAAACAAGGAAGAGGAGGAAGAAATACTTGATGGAGGAGAGGATGAGGATGCGGATGGATGGGAGGAGGAAGGATTACTGGAGTTTAAGAAAAAGGTTGGGGCTTAGCGTTAATTTTGTATCCAATATCATACATAATATATTTCGAAACTCCTGCTTTCTTGTTCTCATCATAAACAAACTTCCTCGATTCGTATAGTTTCTCCAATTCGATTTTAGTAAGATCTCGTCGAGCACGAGTAATAGTAGGAAGTTTGGAGAGCGAAACATCAGAAAGTCTCCGTTTGTAGTAACCATGCAGGAACTTGTCACGATCGGTACGAGAAGCGAACTGAAGCTTCAGAGGCCTGTAGTTTGACTTTGAAGGGTGGCGATGGGCTTCAGAGGGCTGAGGAAGATTGTTCGTTTTGGCGAATTCAGTGAAGAATTGGAGGTCAGATTTTTCTTGGGTGGAGTTTTCCTTGTTATCGAGCATTTTCTCGATAACAACACGCGAGGATTTGTCGAGAAGGATGGAAGCTTCTTTGGCAATTTCGAAGGTATTTATCGGTGGTTTACCGGCCACAGACGCATAGGAGATAGGTTTAGAAGAGGCTTGAATTCCATTTGCGAAGACGTCATCCACGATAATAGGTACTTCCATAGGTGGTAAATCAGGAATGCATTCACAAGTGTTAGCAATATTTTCACTCAATTTCTTGGGATCTGATTCGATAATTCCAACTCGTAGCTCATTGACAAGTTTCGAGAGGCGAGAGACATATTGATATAACTCCGCGTATTTCTGGAATGGCACGAACTCACCGTATTCGACAAGATCGGTTTCCGTATGGGCTCGCTTAACGGCCGGCATCATTCGATATAATATAGCTCGTAATATGATTTGATAGTATGATATGAATAGTATAGTAGTAGTTCACAGAATAATAGAAAAATCGATAATTGGGAGGACGATAGAGTGCGGCCGCTCGCTAGGGAGGCAACGGAGGTCTATGAGGGATCACGTGCAAGTTAATAATTTTTTTCACGCGTAGGAGACCGTGCATGAATAATTTTCAGAGTCAACTTTTCATTAAATTTCGACTTTGAAAAACTTACATTCGAAAGATTATCACCGCTGGCGAACACACAGTATCCATTGGTTTGATATGAGATATCGTATAGAGTCGCAGAATTGGAACCACCCGATGGGACATTGTCCACAGCAATGAACACCATCACATGATTGGCTCGTAGTTGGGAAATGATGTCAGATACATCAGACTCGTCTGGATACCGTTTCGCTGCTATGAACACTTGAGTTCCGCATAGTAAATCGTTCTTGTTGTTGAGAAACTTCTGGAATCTCTAATAAAAAAAAGATGAAAAAACAAAAACAATGCAAACCTTCAACACATTGTACAAGTTGCTTCCAGTAGTATTGTCTCCATAACCAAGGGATGAATCCGGAGGGTGTGAATATGCAGAAGCAATGAAACTTCTGAATCAAAATGTCTAATAAAGCAGCAAAAACAAAAACCAAACATACTGAGGGTCCGTGTGGTACTCAATCTCTTCTTCTTGTTTCGTATCGAATCGAACATTTGCAAAATTTGCATACGTATCATAAATTTTATTATCGTCTATATTATTGACACTTTTCAAAAACGTGTTATAGTCGATGTCAGTGGAATATGCAAACAATACTGTGTTTTTAGAAGGAACACATGTGACCGGGGAACCTGAAATTGTCTGATTTTTTTGGAAAACTCTTTCATTTTTGAATCTGAAATGAAATAATTAATTATTTTTGTTTATTTCTAGCTTCTGATATTTTTGTCCTTTAATGAATATTAGTTCGCAAGGGAGGGGTGATAGAATATAATATGAATGACTGAATGGGCTATTCAAAATACACTTTCTCCTTATCAACCTTTTATACAAACTTTTAGTAGTCATAACAGGCGTGATGACTTTCAAAAAGGATGTAATTTCTTCCTGGGGAAGCAGCTTAGTGTTTCGTATGAATATGAAAAAGGAATTCACTGATAACCAGCAAAAAACTATTAACAGTATAAAGATCAGACACATATTTTCAGCGAGCAACACTTTCTTGTTATCTGTGAAGAGTCTTAACGTCTTTTTCTCCCCAATAATTTCTTATCAGTGAGATTGTGCCTTTCTGTTTGTGTTTTAGAAGAGTTAACACCCTTTTTGACGTCCAACTGATAACAACATTCTTCCAGAAATTACTGCTCTCCGACCGTTTGACATCAGTGTCAAAAGAGGGGAGGGGTTTTGCTGTTTTCCAGTCTAAATTCAGCCAAAAACGTCCTGTTTTGAATACATGTATCATTCGATTTGTGCTGAAAACTCAGTTTTGTGGTAATTTTCACTGGAAAAAGGATTTTTGAAAGTTTTGGCCCCCATATTTAGGGACCGCAATGAACGTGGGCGGAGTTTTTCATTTTCTTCTCTTGTGGCGTCATGGGGAGGGTATTGAAATGATTGACGGTCTGCCCTGAGAGCCCAGAATGCTAAAACAGAATGAAAACTGTTTACCCCCATGTAATCGAGTACGTAGAATTCAATGAACACACTCACGTTTTACCCAAATAATTGTTTTTTTCAGAAAAGTGAAAAAACATTTTGCTTTTTTCAGTAAAATGTCACGTTTAGGTTGTTCTAGGTCAGACTCGCATCGTTTTTTTACTGTTTCTTGTAGTTCTTGACATACTCTAATAGGTTTTGGAAGAAAATTCAATTTTCGTGTTGTCGAATTTTTTTGGGAGCCAGCTGAACTTCGAGGCATCACTTCAAAAAATTTACAGTGATTACCTATATATTTTCTGACATATTCTTTTTGGTCATCTTTTCAGGTACCTGGGGCCAAAATTTGAAAACTCAATAGTTCGTAAAATGCGATTTATCCGGTGCCGGAAGACGACAGGCTCAGAAAGAAAAGTAGTTTTCCCGACAGTTCAGGTTAATGCAAGTCAGACTCGCATCGTTTCTCGACGGAATCAGATTCTACGCAAAATTTCGATCTAGACCCACTTGAAAATTAAAAAATCCGTATTGTGGAACTTTAGATATTTGATGTTTTATCTCGAAATAGGCTGAAAATCCTTCAAAAAATTCTCTTGAATTTTAAAAAATCACGTCAAAAATATATTTTCCTATTATCCGCGCCACATTTGTGCTCATTTAGTTCAGTGGATAACACGCTGGGTTTTTAATCAAACGGTTTCTGGTTCGAACTTTCTCAATTTTTACAAAAATTTGAAGAATTGAACGTGAAAATAGAAAATATTTTTTGCGTGGTCAGGAAAACAAAAGAATTCTCCAAGAGAAATTCAGTAGAAACCTGGGTCACAAAATGGCCTGTAACTTCGGAGAGTGTGAATATTTTCGGAAAAAAATTTGGGAATGTACTTCTATTCACCTGAAGAACAGACCAGGATAAAAATTTCAATGGAAAATTGAGTTTGAAAAAAATGTTGCGGTCTCTATGTATATTTCAAATATTAGAATTAAGAAAGAAAAAATATATTATTAGATTATCACAAAAAATAGCCATGCAAACAAATTAATTATATCCACACGTGCTCTCTGGCCAAACAACAATCTTCAAGTATTCATCATAGCACACTGTAGCAGTCACGCCATCCTCTCGCTGTAGATCAAATCCATTGATCAAGTGTTGTTCAGATCCAAATGGGCTGAAATTCAGTTCAGTTTTTGAATCTAGTTTCAGTTCTTATGTCTTACCTTGTATACTTTCGCATGTCTTCTACTAAAACCACATTGTCCTGTAAATCCGTGAATATCGCATTGAAATCAACGCTTCCCGTTTCAACAAGCATCAATTTCAGTCGTGGACACCCTCCAGCCAGCCAATGCTTTAGAAATATATTAATTTGTATACAAGTTAAGGAGGATGTTTCCAAGATAATCTCAATTCCATCCATGGTGAGTAGGTTATCGATTGTTACCCACCCACTTTTATGAATAATTAAGCAATCGATCTGTCTGAAATTCTCTAGAAAACTGAAGTTCGGAGGTGGCGATGGATAGATGACAGTTTCAAACGAGGACCGGCAGTTCGTCAGAATATGAGTGTATTCTTCCTCAGTCAGGGTGTCTTCCCATTTCTCACAAATAGCAGTAGCAATTGGTGTCTGCTGTCTACTATTCACCCAATCTATCATCCAAATCAATTTCTTTGTGAAAGTAATTTCCAGTACATCAACATTAAATAGACTGGTGATATAGTCAGTGAGTGTCTTCAATCCTTCGACTTCATCCTCCCAATACGTTAGAAGAAATCCTTTTTGTGAATCCAGTCTGACTGGTACTTGTTTTCCATTCAATTTAATGCACTCTTCTCTCACTGAACTTGGCATTTTCGATTGGTTAATTACTCCTATTACTGGAAACTGTTCTAAAAACCTGTTGAATGAAATGTGAAGTCTCTCAATACATGAGATATGTAGACGTCCATCAATTGACTTTCTTCTGTGAGTATTGATAACTGAACGACTTTTCTGGGAGCATAGGGACATGGATACTCTTTAAAAATTTGAAGGGATTTGAATGAGTACAATGAAATGGAATAAAAACTCACAGTGAACTGGGTTCCATAAAATCGATAATCTTGTTCAACGGGACATAAGGGATGGAGAGAAGAGGCAGAGGAGACGTCATCCTCCGAAAGAAGACGAGGGGGAATAATGAATGGAATGGAGGAGAAGACAAAAGATGAGAGAGTCTAGAGAAGGTGTGGAAATGACATGGGAAAACTACAGTAACCCGGTGAGTCCTGCGGAAAAGTGAATATTTGACGTCAGAACAAAGGTTATTCAGGAATCTGGGGACATCGTTAGGCGGGAAGCTCAGATGTAACATTTTTGTAGGTGGCTAGAACTGTAGTTGAGCATGGTTATATAATCAAAGCAAAAGAAACAAACAAGAAAATTCAATTATTATTATCACTGACTTCTGGCCAAACAACAATGACAAAAGTTATTGGTGGCTCGTAGTGTACTGTAGCCATCACACCATCCGAACGTCGGATGTCATATCCATCTGACAATATCGATGTGTGTCCGAATGGGCTGAAATTTTGGAGTTGTTAGAATAGAAACGTATCGAATGTTCACCTGGTGTAGTTACGACTGTTCTCCACAAAAACTGCATTATGCATGAGACCAGCGAGTACTTGCAAAATGTTTACAGAATGAATACCAGCGTTAAAATATTTTAATCGGGGACATCCACCAGCTAGCCAATGTTTCAGAAAGACATTCAATTCACTATTAGATAGACTAGAGTATCCCAGAACAATATCAATTCCATCCATTGTTAATAGGTTGTCAACTGTCACCCATTGTCCGTACCAGATATATAAGAAATCGATTCTTCGGAAGTTTCCCGAGAAACGGAAGTTGGGAGGTGTCATTGAGTGAATGCTTTCAGATGAAATTCTGCAATCCCTCAGAATGTAAATCAGTTCTTCTTCTGATGATGTAAGGCTACTGACAGTGACACTTTCCAATAATGTATTTTGTCTTCTGGTCACCCATTCAATCATATTAATTGCATTTTTAGATACACAGACTTCTGATACATTAATATTGAATATATCGGTCACATAGTCAGTGACAGTTTTCAATCCGTCCGTTGTATCAGACCAATATGAGACAAGATTTCCATCCGAACGGTGCGTTTCAACTGGAACGTACTGCCCGTTCATTTTAACATAATTAATTCTCTCAGAAGTTGATAAACACGAACAATCGCGGACACTGAACACACAATCGCGATTTCGAAATGTACGGAATGATAAGTTGCTGTCGTATTCCGAAACACAGAGGCGTCCATTGAATGGCGCCTTTCGTTGAATTTTTATGACAGAGTGGCTTTTTCGGGAGCAAAAGGAAAGTGATACTCTGGAATAGACAATTAAGATTTGAAAACATAATAACAAGAAACTTACAATGCATCGGGCTCCATAAAACCAATAATTCTGCGTAAAGGGACGTATGGGACACGGAGGAGAGGAAAGGGAGGTGGGGGTGTCGGGACGTCGGGTATGTCAGGAGAAGTTTTCTTGGGAGGGAAATAAGGTGGAGGTAATGGTATGTTGGAGATGAACAATGATTTGATAGTTTGGAAGAAGACGGAGATAATCCAAAAAAGCAAACGAAAGAGAGGAGAGGGAGACGTCATTCTGGGAGAGAAGACGACGGAAGACTGAATTGGAGGGAATAGATGAGTAGGGGATAGAGGAGAGTGAGAGTGACGTGGGAGGACAGCTGGTCTACTGTACGTTTCCCAGAAAACAAACAGAATGTGAGTGACATGGGAAAACTACAGTAGTCCAGCTGTCTTCCCACGTCACTCATAATTTCTCTGAACTCTCTCGTTTTCTCATCCCTTCCTTCCATTCCATTCCATTCATTACTCCCCACATCTTATGTCAAGGATGACGTCTCCCTTCTCTCTCCTCCATGTCCCATACCTCCCTCTAGGCAGAATTATCGATTTTATGGAGCCAAAAGAATTGTGAGTTTCTTCTTCCCCCTTTTCGAAGCTCTTCTTCTTTTTTCAGAGTATCGCTCTCCTTTTGCTCTCAGAAAAATCACTCCGTTATTAAAACTCAACGAAAAGTGCCATTTGACGGTCATCTGCTTGTTGCGGGAACCGATAAAAATAAATCATTTCTTTCATTTACAAATTTTGCTTTTGGTTTAGTCCCCAAAAAGCAATCAGGTGTTGAGTGCACATAAGTTTGTAGACAATATTAATTATGAAGGCATGGAATCTGTGAAAATGGGTGCACAACATGTACGAGTCAAAATGGATCATTCTCATGGATATATTATGTCATACTGGGATAATACAACGGAGGGATCAAAAGTTATCACTGACTACGTTACTAACCTATTCAATATTGATGTATCAGATATCTGGGCTTCGAAACAATCCTTCCATATGATTGAATGGGTGAACAGTAGACAAAAGACACCATTGAAAAACGTTAGTTGGAGTGCCACCACATCCTCCGAAGAAGATATGGTATACATTCTGACAGACTGTCGGCCTATTTCTCAATTAGGAATATACCTAAAGCCTCCTCCAAACTTTCGATTGTCTGAAAAGATTCGGAAGATTGATTGCTTAGAAATCATTTATGGACAATGGGTTACACTTGACAACCTATTAACAATGGATGGAATTGATATTGTTCTGGACAATTCTAGTCTATCTAATAGTGATTTAAATGTCTTTCTGAAGCACTGGCTGTCTGGAGGGTGTCCTCGACTGAAATTATTCTGCGCCGAAACTGGTTCTCTGGATCTCTTACAAGTACTTGATGGTTTACTTCATAACGCAGTTCTTGTGGAGAATCGTCGAAACTACACCAGGTAATATACTTTGATGTTTCAGTAGTCTGTCTTTATTCCTTATTTCAGCCCATTTGGATATAGCAGAATCTTGTCATTTGGATATGACATTCAACGTGCGGATGGGGTCACTGCTACAGTATGTGAAGAGGCGAGTGGAATTTTGGTTATTGCTGTATGGCCAGAGGCCACTTATAATAATTGAACGCTTGTTAATTTGATCATTCCGTTTTGTCCACGTAAAACTTTTTTCAATCTCATAATTTTGCTTGAAAATTGATCACAAATTACACTGAATAAAAAGGATAAAAAGGATAAGCCAGAAAATACAAATGTGATTTTTATGAGTAGAGTGTAAAATGTGTAAGACGAACTTTCTCCCTTTTCATCTATCCCCTACTCATCCATCTCCTCCAATTCAGTCTCCCCACGTCCGAACCTGTACAGAGAAAACATTCAAAGATGCGAAACATTAGATTTGTTTGGTTGATTCGCAGTCAAATCCCTTTTCATCTCTCGTCTTCTCATCCATTTTCTACTAAAAAACCTTTGTTCTGACGTCACTTATTTACCTTCCCGCAGGACCTCACCGGGATACTGTAGTTTTCCTATGTCACTTCCATACTTTCCCCAGACGCTCGTCCACTCATCCACTCCCTTCATTCCATTCCATTCATTACTCCCCACGTCTTCTTTCGGAGGACGACGTCTCCCCTGCCTCTTCTCTGTATTCCTTATCTCCCGTTAAAGACGATTATCGATTTTTTGGAACCCAGTTCATTGTGAGTTTTTTTTCTTTAGATTGTGCCCTCTCATTTCGAATTTTCAGAATATCTCTGTCCATATGCTCCCAGAAATGTCAATCAGTTATCAAAACTTATAAAAGAAAGTCAATCGATGGACATTTACATGTCTCGAGTGTCACACATTATCTTCTATCTTTCGACAAATTTTGTGATTACCAGATTGTGATGGTTGCATCAGGTTTACAGAAAATGACCAACAGAACACGTTTTGTTGATATGAATGGACAAAACGTGGCATTGACTGTAAACCAGGAGAAGGGATATCTGGTGACTCATTGGGAGGATGAAGTGAATGGAGTGAAGATACTCACTGATTATGTTACCCAGCTCTTCAATATTGATGTATTGGGAATCACATTCAATCGTAAGCACATTTGGATGATTGATTGGGTGAATACTAGACAACAGTCACATGTCAGAAGGGTCAATTGTGAAGGCTGGAAAGACACTTTAACAGAAGACGAGTTGACTCATATACTGAGAGATTGTCCCGCCTCGCTAGAAACTGTCATCTATCCATCACCCCTCTCAACTTCCAGTTTCGAGAGAATTTCAGACAAATTGATTATTTGTCCATCAGAGACGGGTCATGGGTGACAATTGACAACTTGCTAACAATGGATGGACGGGAAATAATGCTGTTCAAATCTTCCTTGACTAGTATTGATATAAATACATTTTTGAAGCATTGGCTAGCCGGAGGAAGTCCACGATTGAAACTGTTTTCTGCTAAAACCATAAATTTCGATCTTGATGCATTGTTTGCCGACATAAATGTGGTTTGTGTAGAAGGCTTGCGACAGTACATCAGGTATCATTCTTATGAAAACTAATCCTGTAACCAAATTCTATTTTCAGCCCATTTCAAATCAAATATCGCTTCAGTTTTGGATATGACCTACGACGGGAGGATGGCGTGACTGCTACAGTGTTCTATCGGCCGGACGGGAAAATAATAATTGCTGTTTGGCCAGAGATTGTGTGTTATTGTTAAATAAATTGTATTGTTTGTTCTAACAACACCAAATGAATGGTCTCATTAACGAGTAGAAAACGTTTTTGAGTGTTTGAAAACTAGCTACTTACGGAACTTTATCTCCCACAGTTATAGAATAGAATGATTGACGTTTGCATTTAAAGAGCACATTTCGTTATCAGTGGAATATTTTATTGCGAAACCTTCTAGATTTGATAGCATAATCGGAAATATAGAATAGTATTATAAATCGAAAGATGTTTTGTTATAAGGTTTTATCAGTCAAACATATATTTTTCTGTAACTAACAAGCTAATTGGACGCATAATAAAAAACTTTCGAAGAATTTCAATTAATTTGTTTTTTTCTGACAACAGTATCCACTTCTGAACGATATAAGAAATTTTTCTAAAATTTTGTGACACCCAAAAGTCTCAAGTAATTGATCTTCTGAAATTTTCATATTAACTATATAGATCAAAACCAGTTATGTTTTGAAGCCAACATTCGATCCATGAATCTATGTCTAAAACAGTTTTTATTAATTCTGATACGGTACGAAAATTGAATGGAATAAGTATTTATTGAAAAATAAGAACATCACAGAACAATGAAACGATCAGTTGAAAGGTGGCAGTGGTACGAAGTCGTGATAACTGAAATATTAGATTTATCCAATTGTTAAAGTCTTTGAAAAAACTCACTAATGACTGTACATTCTGCATTCAATGATTTGTGGTTTATCCGTGTTATAATCATAGTCAATTGTCCATTTGTAAGAAAGGGATCCGTTGAAATAAACATCATCTGATTGTGCAGTTCCAAAAAGAGGAAAGGCGTTGTCACTAGGAAATTGAAAAAAATAAGATCCGTCAGTACTAACAATTGTATAGCTCATCGATACAAATGAATTGTCGAGTGCTGCAAACATTATGAGTGATCTGTTTTGACTCGGAAATTATTCTTACTGTGGTTTTGAACAGTTATAGCAAGTCGCACATAATCATTATTACCCTCCGGAATCGGAGTTTTGAATGCCGGTATTTCGATTCGACCCGATCGAGAAACCACAAAGTTTTGAGCAATGAATTGGTAAAACCAGACAAGTGTTGAAGTCATCCAGTCAAAAGCCTAACAACTTTTTATAAAAAGATAATCAGTGACGACCCAAGAATGTTATATCTTTTGTGTAGAAACGTAATCATCAAGATGGAATTAAAGGAGGATTAAATTCATATTTTATTTCAGATTCCTATATTTCAGAAAATTCTAAAAAACTTTCATAATTAGAGCAAAAATTGCTCTAAACGCTACAATTCTCGGTCTCCCGGCTCAAAATGAGCCTTCGTGGAAGAGCGAGATTCTTTTCCACCGTGTAGTCCTCTCGGACAAAATTATTCCTCAATTCCTTGTTTTCTTGCTTTTTTGCGATATAAATTGAAAAAAAAACACGGAAAATTGTTGAAAACAGCAAGGAAACGAAGAATTAAGAAATAATTTTGTCGGAGAGGACTACACGGTAGAAAAGAACCTCTACCACGAAGGTTCATTTTAAGCCGGGAAAACGGGAATTGTATGAAATATAGGAATCTGAAATAGAAAGAAGACTTTAGTCTTCAGACTGTCTACTACAGAGACTATGATGTGTTTCCACATAAATAACTCTCACATTGAACTTTTTCATTCAATTTTCACTTTTTCTAAGAGAACTAACTTGAAAAAGATCACTGCCGGTGGCAAAGTAACAGTATCCATTGGTTTGGTATGCCATTTCATATAATGTGGCAGAGTTGGAACCACCAGATGGGATATTGTCCACAGCAATGTACACAATCACGTGATTGGCTCGTAGTTGGGAAATGATGTCAGATACATCAGTCTCATCTGGGTACCGTTTTACAGCTATATAGACTTGTGCTCCGCAAATTGGAACTTTCTTATTGTTGAGAAACTTCTGAAATGTCTCATAAATAAAAGATAAGGGAAAATAGCACAAACCTTCAACACATTGTACAAGTTACTTCCAGTAGTGTTATCTCCATATCCAAGAGATTGATCAGGTTGATGGGAATATATAGATGCATTCAAACTGCTGAAATCAAAAAGGTCTAACAAATCAGCAAAAACCGAAACCAAACATACGTATAGTCCGTGTGATACTCAATATCCTTCTTGTCTCGTATCGAATCGAACATTTGCCATTGTTCCATACTGATCAGCAAACTCGACCATTCTATTGGCACCACAAGAATATGTATTATAGTCAATGTCATTGGAATACGCGTACAGGACTGTGATGTTCCGAGACGGAAGGCATGCACCCGGGGAGCCTGAATTATATTTATTTTGTTAGGAAATCTTTTTTATTTTTATATCTGAAATGAAATAATTATTAAATTCCCGGTTTCTGATATGTGTCCTTATTTTTGAATATTAGTTTGGAAAGGGAGGGGGTAACAGAATAGAATGTGATTGACTGAAATAAGTCTTCGAGTAACTCTTTCTTCTTATCAACTTTTTATACATATTTTTGGTTGTCTTTTGTACGTCATAAGGGGCTTGTCTTCAAAAAAAGATGTAATTTGTTCCTCGGGAAGTAGCTTAATGTTTCGTGATGATATGAAACAAGGAACTCACTGATAACCAGCAAAAAAGTGTCAAAAGTATAAAGATCGGACACATATTTTCTACGAGAAACACTTCTTGTTATCAGTGAAGAGTCTTAACGTATTTTCTTCCCAATGATTTCTTATCAGTTGGATTGTTTGTGTTTAGAAAGAGTTAACACCCTTTTTGACGTCCAACTGATAACAAAGCTCTTCTAGAAATTGCTGCTCTCCAACCGTTTGACATCAGTGGGGTTCAGTGTCAAAAGAGGGATGGAGGCTGAAAGAGGAAAAAAGTGGAATGGGAAAATTCGTTTATTTTTCGAGTTTGGACTATTATTTCTCAATGCTCCGTCCATTTTTCTACTCTAATTACTGTAATTTACTCTCACATTACGAGAAAACTCAAAGGTTCTTGGAGCTCTGCCGTTCGTAGGTCTCGCCACAAACGAGTTTTTCAGATTTTTCGGCGAGTTGTTTTTCCTCATTCCTTTTCTAATCTCTCGACTTCTGATCAATTTTCACCGTTTTTTAAAATCAGTTTTAAAATCATCGTTCGCAGGGCTCCATTTTTCAAATTTTTAATTGGAAACCGCTGAACAATGTGTGTTATTGTCCAATTTTCTTACAATTTTTTTAAAATCAAAATCATTAATTTTGGATTTTTCAGCAATTTTCCGTGTTTTTTAAAGCCAAAAATCAAAAAAAAATCCAAAAAATGCTCGCCTAAACCATCTGATTTTTTTTGAAAAACCATCAAAACCGAGTTAAATATCGATTTTTTGCTCTTCAGATTAGCAGCGGCAGAAAATCTGGATATTTTCTCACTTTCACTCGACATTTCAGTATTTTTGCGGATTTTTGGGCTGATTATCAACATTTTCCCGCCAAAACCCGTTTAAGTTCGGCCAATTTCGCCTGCATTCACGCGATCTTTGTAAGATTCAGTTTGTCCATTTTATCAGGACATTAATTTTATAATTGCAGTGTGAACAAGCCATAAACAACTGAAGACGAAAGGAAAGGAAAAAAAGAAGTTTTTTCGGGTTTTTTTTGTGTCAAAAATTATGCAAAACTTAGAAAACGCATCATAAAGAAAAACAAAAAATATTTATGTGATCAAACATATAAGACGCTCGAAATTTCAAAATTTTTTGCTCACGGATATATTTTCTTAAAAATTGAGAAATTCCGTACTAGTACATATTTATTTTTAGTTTCAGATTCAGTTCAAATATGTGTGAAAAATATCATGTAGACACAGATCTGCTTCACTTTTATCTTTTCACGTCATTTTCTGTTCTTTTTTCAAAGTTTATAAAAAAGAACAGAATCGGTATGGATACTGATTCCGTACCAAGAGATTCTTCCAGATTTGGTATGCATACCAATTCTGTACTCTGCATAAAATATCACGTGAAAAAATGTTTTCCTCCAAGTTTATTCAAAAGTACAGAATCGGTATCGATACCGATTCTGTACTATTGTAAATTCTGTATGAAAGGTCACGTGAAAAATTGAAATCCACAGTTTCAAAGTTTCAAATTTTATTTATGATTATTTTCGCTTACGTGGATTCAAATGTGATGTTCATCAAGTGGATGAACTGACCAAAATGACAATTTTTAAGAGAAAATCTCCTAGATTCTGTAATTAGGTTTTGATCAAATTCACCTTTTCTTATTCAACAACATTAAAAAGTTCGTTTTAATGAATATTGCAGAAAAAGGGTTTAAAGTGTTTTCGTTTTAAGTAAGAAAAGGTGAATTTGATCAAAACCTAATTACAGAATCTAGGAGATTTTCTCTTAAAAATTGTCATTTTGGTCAGTTCATCCACTTGATGAACATCACATTTGAATCCACGTAAGCGAAAATAATCATAAATAAAATTTGAAACTTTGAAACTGTGGATTTCAATTTTTCACGTGACCTTTCATACAGAATTTACAATAGTACAGAATCGGTATCGATACCGATTCTGTACTTTTGAATAAACTTGGAGGAAAACATTTTTTCACGTGATATTTTATGCAGAGTACAGAATTGGTATGCATACCAAATCTGGAAGAATCTCTTGGTACGGAATCAGTATCCATACCGATTCTGTTCTTTTTTATAAACTTTAAAAAAAGAACAGAAAATGACGTGAAAAGATAAAAGTGGAAAACTCTGTGCTTTACGTGCAACTTTTTCTAGCAATTGCCAGTTTATTCCAAAATGTTTCAAATTTACGGAAGTATTGTATTTTCAGTACAGATTACTCACCGAAAACCATTTTTTAGTTCGCTAGTAAAAAATTTTGAAATTTCAACCGTCTTATATGAATGACGAAGTTTTGATTACCATCGAGAAAGGTGGAGATCTTTTGAGTACAGTTAGATAAACAGATCAGTGAAGGAATGAATAAGAAAATTTAATTATAATTTTGAGTGGTCTCTGGCCAAACTGCAATAACCACGTTTTCATTCCCCTGTTCGCATACTGTAGCTGTCACGCCATCCGCACGTTGAATGTCATATCCATCCCACAAAATCCATTCGTGTCCGAAGGGGCTAGAATTTAGATGTTTTTATTGAAGAAAAAAAAATTGTTACCTGGTGTAGTCTCGACGATCCACCACAAAAACGGCGTTATGCATGAGACCAGCGAGTACTTGAAACATATTCACAGAACCAATTCTAGCCCAGAAAAACTTGAGTCTCGGACACCCTCTGACAGCCAATGCTTCAGAAATGGATATCATTGCCAAACGCACGATGGCATTCAGTTCCCTCAAATATATAAGCTGTAAATTTCAAATGTTAGAATAAAGAAAGAAAAAATATATTATTAAATTATCACACAAACAGTTGCCATGCAAACAAATTAATTATATCTACACGTGATCTCCGGCCAAACAACAATCCTCAAGTATCCATCATAGCATACTGTAGCAATCGCACCATCCTGTCGCTGTAGATCAAATCCATTGATCAAGTATTGTTCAGATCCAAATGGGCTGAAATTCAGTTCAGTTTTTGAATCTTGTAACTGTACTTATGTCTTACCTTGTATACTTTCGCATGTCTTCTACTAGAATTACATGTAAATCGGTGAATATCGAATCAAAATCAAAGTTCCCCGTTTCAACAAGCATCAATTTCAGTCTCGGACACCCTCTGACAGCCAATGCTTCAGAAAGACATTCAAATCAGTACTAGTCAGTGTAGATGATCCGAGAATAATATCGATTCCATCCATTGTTAATAGGTTATCTATTGTTACCCATTTGGAATTACTGATATCTAAGCAATCGATTCTGCGGAAGTTATTCAAGAAGCGAAAATTGGGCGGAGCTTCTGAGTATATGAGTATTTCAGATGAACACCGGCAATCCCTCAGAATATAATTCATTTCATCTTCCGATGAGCAAGGACTCCAGGCCATGGCCATGTAAACTATTGTTTTCAATGGTGTTGTTTGTCTACTGTTCACCCATTCTATCATTTTGAATGAATATTTAGAGATACAGACCTCTGATACATCAATATTAAATAAATCGGTCACATAGTCAGTGATAGCCTTCAATCCAGTCAGTTTATCCTCCCAATATGTCACCAAATGTTGCCTTAAACGGTGAAATTTGACTCGTACTTGTTGTCCACCCAATTTCACATATTCCTCTTTTTGAAAACTTGAGATATATGCAGAGTCAGTTGTACTCAACACACATCCGAAATTATTAAATGAAATGGATAATACATTCTTTTCGGATCCCCTAACAAGTAGATGTTCGTCACATGACGCTTTCCGTAGAGTTTTGATGACAGATTGGCTTTTCTGAGAGCAGAAAGACAGCGATACTCTGAAATAAAAAAAGTTGGATTGAAAAAAAGAAATGAAGAAACTCACAATTCATTGGGCTCCATAAAATCGATAATTCTTCTTAACGGGAGGGTCGGGACATGGAAGAGTGGGAAGGGAGACGTCATCCTCCGGCTGGAGATATAGGGAAACTGAATAGGAGGGAATGGATGAATAGGAGGGAGAGGAGAGTGTGAGTGACATTGGAAAACACCTGGACCCATCCATTATCTCCTATTTCGTCTCCCCATAGATGACAGACGGGCTCTATTGTAGTTTTCCCATGTCACTCATATTCTGTTTGTTTTCTAAAGTCTCTCGCCTTCTCACCCATTACCCTCATTTCCATTCATTACTTCCCACGATTGTCTCGGGCCCTAAAAGTTTGCATCCTTCTACTTACAAAGAATTTGTGACATCCTACAGATAATGATAACACTCGGTAAAAATAATAAAGATATGTCTAAACATCTTTTCCCAAATTCTGAAATGTCACGAATATTTCTGTATGGGTTGACTGAGAAATCAGTCCTGTTGGATGTAACAATTGAATGGAATAGAAGCTATTACTGATTATGTGACCGACCTATTCAATGTGGATGTATCAGAAGTCCGTGTGTTTAGAGATGCAATCAAAATGATAGAATGGGTGAACAGTAGACAAACAACACCATTGAAAAAAGTAGTTTACATGGCCATGGCCTGGAGTTTTTGCCCATCAGAAGATGAAATGGCATACACCATTGGAGAAGCGTTTTCATTAGAAACAGTTTAGGGTCAACTTTTGAAAAGAAATTCCAAGTGTGTATTAAAATTACAATTAAAACAAGAACAACAGAACAACAAAAACGATTAAATAAGTAAACTTCCTCTAAACGTGTTCATAAACTGACTCTGGCCAGACAACAATAATCATGTGTCCGTTTTCTTGATGGCATACGGTAGCAGTCACACCATCAGCACGTTGTAGATCATATCCATAGTGCAAGTGATTCGCGCATCCGAAAGGGCTGAATTCATTGAATATTTACATAACAATTCCCTAACTCACCTCCGATACTGTCGAACATCCTCCACAATAACGACGTTATCCCATAAATCAGTGAAAATTGAATCTAAGTCCTCGTCATCTACATTCGCCATAAAGTATTTCAAACGGGGGCATCCCCCAGTCAGCCAGTGCTTCAGAAACATATTAATATCGATACAAGACAGGTTTGAAGTTTTCAACAGGATTTCTATTCATGGTCAATAGGTTTTCAACTGTTACCCACAATCCATGACTAAGAATCAAGCAATCAATTTTTCTGAAATTTTCTCGAAACTGAAAATTGTGAGGTGGTGATGGATAGATGACAGTCTCGAGTGAAGCGCGGCACTCTTTCAGTATATGGAGCATTTCCTCTTCTGTTAGAATATCTTTCCCATTCTCACAAATAGCAGTAGCAATCGGTGTCTGCTGTCTACTATTCACCCAATCTATCATCCAAATCGATTTCTTTGTGAAAGTAATTTCCAGTACATCAACATTGAATAGACCGGTGACATAGTCAGTGAGTGACTTCAATCCTTCGACTTCATCTTCCCAATATGTCAAAAGAAATCCTCTTTGTGAATTCAGTCTGACTGGTACTTGTTTTCCATTCAATTTAATACACTCTTCTCTCACTGAACTTGGCATTTTCGATAGGTTAAATGCCCCTAATACTGGAAACTGTTCCAAAAACGTATTTAATGATATGTGAAATCTTTCATTATTATATGAGATATGTAGACGCCCATCAATTGACTTTCTTCTATGGGTTTTGATAACTGAACGACTTTTTTGGGAGCATAGGGACATGGAGACTCTTTAAATAATTATTTAAGTGGGTACAATCAATTAAGAAAAAAACTCACAAAGAACTGGATTCCATGAAATCGATAATCTTGTTTAACGGGACATAAGGGATGGAAAGAAGAGGCAGGGAAGACGTCATCCTCCGAAAGAAGACGAGGGGGAGTAATGAATGGAGTGGAGCGAATGGAGGAGGAAACGTCGTTTCTGACTTTTAACATATTATCTTTATTCGGTGAAATTCGTGATCAATTCTTGTTTAAACAAATTATAAGACGGTAGACATTGAAAAACTTTAGTTAAGCATAATTAGATAAACAAAACGAGATCAAAGAACGTTTAATTATAATTATAAGTGGTCTCTGGCCAAACTGCAATGACCAAGGTTCCATTTATCTGCTTACAAACTGTAGCAGTCACACCATCCGCACGTTGGATGTCATATCCAAATGACAAGATTCTGTTGTATCCAAATGGGCTGAAATAAGGAATCATGAAAAACTACTGATATATCAAACTATATTACCTGGTGTAGTCTCCACGTTCCTCCACAAAAACTACATTATCCAGTAAATCAGCGAGTACTTGAAAGATATCCACGGATCCTGTTCTAGCGCAGAATAGTTTCAATCGAGGACACCCTCCAGACAGCCAGTGCTTCAGAAAGACATTCAAATCACTATTAGATAGATAAGAGTATCCCAGAAAATCACTATTAGTGAGACTGGCATTGTCCAGATGAATATCAATTCCATCCATTGTCAGTAGGTTATCGATTGTTACCCAATTAGAATTACTGATATCTAAACAATCGATTCTACGGAAGTTATTCGAGAAGCGGAAATTGGGAAGAGCTTCTGAGTATATGCATATTTGAGATGAACACCGGCAATCCCTCAGAATATAATTCATTTCATCTTCAGATGGAATGGCACTCCAGTCAACGTAAACCACTTTTTCCAATGGTGTCTTCTGTCTACTGTTCACATGTTCAATCATCTTGAATGAATCTTTAAATACGCTGACTTCTGATACGGCAATATTGAATAGATCGGAAACATAGTCAGTGATAGTTTCCAATCCAGTCAGCTTGTCCTCCCAATATGTTTTCAAATATTCGCATGGAAGGGCCATTTCGACTCGTACTTTTTGTCCACCCAATTTCACATATTCTTCTTTCTCAGAACTTGAGATATATGAAATGTTACTTGTACCCAAAATGCGACCGAAATTTGTAAGTGAAAGGAATGGTACACCTATATTAGCTCCCCTAACAAGCAGACGTTCGTCACGAGGCGTTTTACGTTGAGTTTTGATGACAGAGTGGCTCTTCTGAGAACAGAAAGACAGCGATACTCTGAAATAAAAAAAGTTGGATTGAAAAAAGAAATGAAGAAACTCACAATTCATTGGGCTCCATAAAATCGATAATTCTGGCTAACGGGAGGGTTGGGACATGGAAGAGAGGAAAGGGAGACGTCATCCTTCGACTGAAGACGAGGGGAGACTGAATATGAGGGAATGGATGAATAGGCGGGAGAGGAGAGTGTGAGTGACGTTGGAAAACACCTGGACCCATCCATTATCTCCTATTTCGTCTCCCCATATAGACAGACTACTGTAGGTTTTCCAGAAAACAAACATAATATGAGTGACATGGGAAAACTACAGCAGTCCAGATGTCTTCCCAAACCACTCACCAAATCTCCAAACTCTCTCATCTGAATAGGAGATAATGGATGGGTCCAGGTGTTTTTCCAACGTCACTCACACTCTCTTCTCTTGCTTTCCTTCGTAACTCTATCGTAACTGTTGTTGTATTGAAAGCTATTCGTAAAATTTGTTGTCGACAAGAGAGGAAAGTGGGCGAGGATGGACAAGTTCCCACTAGAGTGGCCTCGCAAGACGGTACTCGCAAAAATCCCGCTTTCCTGGTTTTGGTTCGATCCGGTTCGTCCCGGTTTGTCTCGCACTCTGTCTCGGTTTGGTTTGTCTCGCATTCGGTTCGTCTCGATTCGCGAAAAGTTCTCTATCGGGCGCCGCGCCGAAAAGTGCAACCCATTAATTAAATCGACCTAATTTGAGACGCCGATTCGGAGAAGTGCAAAGTGGATGGACCGGTCTTCAGGAGTATTTAGTCCCGCTGCTCCAATGTCAAACCACATTAGGTGATCACCTGCATCACCGTCAGCCGTGTTTCCAGCCTTCCGCCCTCCTGTCCCTATTTCTCCGTTCCTTATTTTCCATCACCCCTTGCCCCGTCTCTATTGCTCCCAGGTATTGTTATTACTATATTCCATTCAATAAACTCGTATTAATCTGAACCACCTTCTGCCTGATTGCAACTCAGTTTAGAATTTTTCATTTCGACCAATCAGAAAATATGTTCATTTCAACACAATACTCAAAAAACGACATTTTTTACCGCTTGGGAGATGAAAAGCTTGGGAGATGAAAAGCTTGGGAAATGAAAAGCGGCAAAACTTGCCGTTTCAAAAAAAGACGAAGGCGGCATATGCCGGAAATGAAAAAGGCGAAAATTACCTTCGCCTGAAATTAAAGCGGCGATTATCGCTGCCGGCGAAAATGAAAAAGGCAAAGGTTTCCGTAAAACGCATTTTTAACATCCCTACCCACAGGACCTCACCGGATTAATTTAGATTTCCCATGTCACTTCTATTCCTCTAGACTCTCTTCTTATCCATTCCCTTGACTCCATTCATTACTCAAACACGACTTCTTTTTGTGGGATGGATATGATGTAGGACGTGCGGATGGTGAAACTGCTTTCATGCCTAGTGATTAAAATAGATCTGATGACAGAATTACAAAAATTTATTTTTCAGGTACTGTGCCATTGATGGAGGCGTCTTTTTTGAGGATGGATGGTTAAGTTAAATAAACAGAACAGTGAAGGAATGAATAAGAACGTTTAATTATAATTTTGAGTGGTCTCTGGCCAAACAGTAATAACCACCTCTCCATTCCCCTGTTTGCATACTGTAGCTGTCACGCCATCCGCACGTCGAATGTCATATCCAGATGACAAGGTTCTCCTGTATCCAAATGGGCTGGAAACAAGGGATCATGTCACACTACTAATTTATTAATCTAATACCTGGTGTAGTAACGACTATCCTCCACGAGAACGGCGTTATGCAGTAAACCAGCAAGTACTTGTAAGATATCCACGGAATCAATTTCGGCGTTGAATAGCTTCAATCGAGGACACCCTCCAGACAGCCAATGCTTCAGAAAGACATTCAAATCACTATTAGATAGATAAGAGTATCCCAGAATAATATCGATGCCATCCATTGTCAATAGGTTCTCAATCGTCACCCAGTGTCCATGCCAGATATATAAGAAATCGATTCTTCGTAATTTTCCCGAGAAACGGAAATCGGGTGGAGCATATGAGAAGATTCGTGTTTGAGCTGAACACCGACAATCCCTCAAAATATAAATCAGTTCTTCTTCTGATAATGTAACGCAGCCGACAGTGACACTTTCCAATGGTGTCTTTTGTCTTATGATCGCCCATTCAATGATATTAATTGCATCTTTAGATACACAGACTTCTGATACATCAATATTGAATAGATCAGTAACGTAGTCAGTGATAATTTCCAATCCGTCCGTTGTGTTCTCCCAGCGTGAAACTAGATATCCATCCACAGAATGCACGTGAACTGGAACATACTGCGCGTTTATCTTCACATAATTACTCCTCTCAGATTTTGAAAAATACGAAAAATCACGGACACTTAACACACAATTGTTATTTCGAAATGTACGGAATGATAAGTTGCTGTCGCGCCCCGAAACACAGAAACGTCCATTGAATGGTGCTCTTCGTTGAGTTTTTATGACAGAGTGAGTTTTTTGAGAGCAGAAGGAAAGCGATACTCTGAAATAGAAAATAAAGACTTGAAAACGAAATAAGAGGAAACTCACAATGCATCGGCCTTCATAAAATCAATAATTCTCCTTAACGGGACGTATGGGACACGGAGGAGATGGAAGGGAGTTGAGGGTACCGGACCGAGTTTTTTGGGAGGGAAGTGGGGTGGAGGTAACGAAATGTTGGGGGTTAGAAAGGACTTGATGGTTTGGAAGAAGACGGAGATTATCCAAAAAATCAAACGAAAGAGAGGGGAGGGAAACGTCATTCTGGGAGGGAAGACGAAGGGAAACTGAATAGGAGGGAATGGATGAGTAGGAGAGAGAGGAGTGTGTGAGTGACGTGGGAGAGGACAGCTGGACTACTGTAGTTTTCTCATGTCACATTCTGTTTGTATTTCACAGTCTCATATCTCGAATTCCCATCCTTGAACGAATCATTTATTGTTCAGACAGTTTTTGTTCTTCTGATCTTCCCAGAACGTTTTCTAAACCGTATTACTGCAGTGCTCCGAATGAGAATTTGAGAAAAATCGATTGGATAACCAACGGCATGCGTAAATGAATGATAATTGACAATCTACACAAAAATCACTATCGTCACTTCTGGCTTTAAACGAATCCTCTTTATTTGGTGGAAAATGTGATCAATTCTTGTTTTTCAAATAAAAAAATTATAAGAGAGTAGACATTGAAAAAAGTTCTAGTAGCTTGCACTATAGATAATCATAGTTAGATAAACAAAACGGAAGGAACAAAATGAAGAGCGTTTAAATATAATTATAAGTGTTCTCTGGCCAAACTGCAATAACCAAGGTTCCATTCCTCTGTTCGCATACTGTAGCTGTCACACCATCCGCACGTTGAATGTCATATCCGAATGACAAGATTCTGCTGTATCCAAATGGGCTGAAATAAAAGATTATGAGAAACTACTGATATATCAAACTATATTACCTGGTGTAGTTACGACTGTTCTCCACAAGAACCGCATTATCCAGTAAACCAGCGAGTACTTGAAAGATATCCACGGATCCTGTTCTAGCGCAGAATAGTTTTAATCGGGGACACCCTCCAGACTGCCAGTGCTTCAGAAAAACATTCATAACACTATTAGACAAAATAGATGATTTCAGAATAATATCAATTCCATCCATTGTCAATAGATTATCGATTGTCACCCATTGTCCATACCAGATATCTAAACTATCGATTTTTCGAAAGTTTTCCGAGAAACGGAAGTTGGGAGGTGCCATTGAGAGAATGGTTATTTCAGATAAAGTTGTGCAGTCCCTCACGAGGAATATAATTTCATTTTCTGCTGGACAAGAAATCCAGGCAACCACTTTTTTCAATGGTGTCTTTTGCCTATTGTTCACCCATTCAATCATTTTGAATAAATCGTCAGATACACGGACTTCTGATACATCAATATTGAAAAGGTCGGTCACATAATCAGTGATCTCTTTCAATCCGTCCGTTGTATTATACCAGCGTGTAACTAGATATCCATCCAAAGGGTGTACGTGAACTGGAACGTCCTGCCCGTTCATTTTAACATAATCACTTCTCTCAGAATTGGAAAAAACAAACAATTGCAGACACTCAACACACAATTGTTGTCTCGAAATGTACGGAATGATACATTGCTGTGGAATTCCGAAACACAGAGACGTCCGTTGAATGAAGCCTTTCGTTGAGTTTTTATGACAGAGTGACTTTTTCGAGAGCAGAAAGATAGCGATACTCTGAAATAGAAAACGAAGTTTCGAAGACATTAAAAGAAAAAACTCACAATGCATCGGGCTCCATAAAATCGATAACTCGGCGTAAAGGGACGAATGGGACTCGGAAGAGAGGGAAGGGAGATGAGCGTACCGGGACGTCGGATTGACGGATTGAGACAGTTTGAGACGGAGGAAAATG
Source organism: Caenorhabditis latens (assembly GCA_002259235.3). Lineage (NCBI taxonomy): Eukaryota > Metazoa > Nematoda > Chromadorea > Rhabditida > Rhabditidae > Caenorhabditis > Caenorhabditis latens. The sequence goes on from CM056095.1 coordinate 16,759,132, forward strand.
AGGTGGGGGTACCGGGACATCGGGTATGTCAGGAGAAGTTTTCTTGGGAGGGAAATGAGGTGGAGGTAACGGGATGTTAGGGGAAAGCAATGATTTGATCGTTTGGAACAAGACGGATATAATCCAAATTATCAAACAAAGCAAGAGAGCGAAGAGAAACGTCATTCTGGGAGAGAAGACGACGGGAGACTGAATTGGAGAGAATGGATGAGTAGGCAAAAGAGGAAAGTGTGAGTGACGTGGTAAGACAGCTGGACTACTGTAGTTTTCTCATGACACTCACATTCTGTTTGTATTTCACAGTCTCATATCTTGTCTTCCCATCCTTGAACGAATCGTTCATTGTTCGGACTATTTTGTTTGTTTGATCTTCCCAGCTCTTTTCTACTGGGTAGTCTTCCAAATGAGAATTTTAGAAAACCGATTGCAAAACCATCGGCAATGCTAGAAAGATGACATTTGATAGTCACTCCAAAAAACGTCGTTTCCGTTATTATTTTTACATATCCCGTTTATTCGGTGAAATTCGTGATCAGTTTTTGTTTAAACAAATTATAAGACGGTAGACATTGAAAAAAGGTTTCACTTTAGTTAATGATAATTAGATAAACAAAACGATAGAAACAGGTTAAGGAGCGTTTAATTATAATTATGAGTGGTCTCTGGCCAAACAGCAATGACTAAGGTACTCATTGGCTCATAGTGTACTGTAGCTGTCACACCATCCGCACGTTTGATGTCATATCCATCCCACAAAATCCATTCGTGTCCGAAGGGGCTGGAATTTAGATGTTTTTATTGTAGAAATATATTGAATTGTTACCTGGTGTAGTCACGACGATTCTCCACAAAAACGGCATTTTGCCTGAGACCAGCGAGTACTTGTAAGATATCCACGGAACCAGTTCTAGCGGAGAATAATTTCAATCGGGGACACCCCCCAGACAGCCAGTGCCCGAGGAAGACATTTAAATCCCTATTAGATAGACTAGCATTGTCTAGATGAATATCAATTCCATCCATTGTCAATAAGTTCTCAATCGTCACCCATGATCCGTACCAGATATCCAAACAATCGATTTTTCGGAAGTTTCCCGAGAAGCGGAAATTGGGTGGGGCCTTTGAGTGAATGTGTATTTCCGATGAACACCGGCAATCCCTCAGAATATAATTCATTTCATCTTCCGATGAGCAAGGACTCCAGGCCATAGCCATGTAAACTACTTTTTTCAATGGTGTTGTTTGTCTACTGTTCACCCATTCTATCATTTTGAATGAATCATCAGATACAAAGACTTCTGATACATCAATATTGAATAGGTTGGTAACATAGTCAGTAATAGTTTCCAATCCCTCCGTTATGTTCTCCCAGCCGGAAAATAGAAATCCATCCAAAGGGTGCATTATAACTGGAATGTACTGCCCGCTCATTTTCACATAACTACTTCTTTCAGACTCGGGAAAATCCGAGTACTTGCCAGCACGCAAAACACTAGTGAGATTTTTGACTGAAGAAAACATGACGTCTCTGTGTGGCCATGAAACACGGAGACGTCCATTGAATGGTGCTCTCCGTTGAGTTTTTATGACAGAGTGACTTTTCCGAGAGCAGAAAGACAGCGATACTCTGAAATAGAAAACAGTGGTTTGAAAACATAACAAGAAGAAACTCACAATGCTTCGGGCTCCATAAAATCGATAATTCTGCGTAAAGGGACGTATGGGACACGGAGGAGAGGGAAGGGAGGTGGGGGTAGCAGTCCGTTGAAGATGAGAAACGACTTGAATGTTTGGAAGAAGAGGGAGATGATCCAAGAAAGAAAACGAAATAGAGAAGAGGGAGACGTCATTCTGGGAGGGAAGACGTGGGGAGACTGAATTGGGAGGGAATGGATGAGTAGGCAAAAGAGGAAAGTGTGAGTGACGTCGGAGAACAGCTGGACTACTGTAGTTTCCCATGTCACTCACATTCTGTTTGTTTTCTAAAGTCTCCCGCCTTCTCACCTATTACCTTCATATCCATTCATTACTCCCCGCGACTGTCTCGGGCCCTAAAACTTTATGATTAGTAAAAATGATAACGATATGTCTAAAACTGTTCTGGTGTAAATGTTGCACCTGTGGTTAACGGGTTCAGTGGTAGATAAAATATAAGTTTATGTAGTAAGTAAAAGGGGGCAAAGTTAAGTATGAGGGGGAAATTGGATTGGAAGGGGTAGGTCACGAATGAGATGGGGCTGTGGTCGGGAGACCACGGTTAACTTAATAACACAACAACTGACTCTACTATCAAAGGGGGTCCTTTTATACTTCATTCTTCATTGCGTCATCATCCTCCGTCTCTCGGTGCTCCTCAGTATCTCCTCCGGATAACGATTTCGTCGCTGCATTCCATCTCCATTAACCAGTTTGATTGTCGAGATCCGCGTCGATCTTCCGTCCGTGTGGCGCCGTCCAAATTAGCCAGGCGCCGAGAAGTGATCTGTGGCGCCGGAAGTTCTGTTTGATATCCAATTGATGATAGTGTCCGGCGGGCGAGTGATAAGGGAGGAAGTCGTCGGGCGTACATATGATTCATTGATTTGTCATCGAGCGACAGCGGTTCTTATCCAATATCTCATAGTTGCGTCATCCTGGCGCAACACTCCGGGCGAGGGGAAAGTTTCTTCGGTTCCAATTTGAGTGAAAGGGTGTGGGAGGAAATGTTTTTAGAAATTTTGCCAAGGGGGGTGAATGAATGATATCCAGGGATGCAGAAAGGTTGTCTCGAAAAGTGTGGGGGAAGGGGTACAAAATAACTGGGACGGGGAAAGGGGAATTTAATCACAATGAAATCTAAAATATGGCGGGATCCGTCATAGTAAATTCAAAGAAGCGTTTTCATTTAAAAAGTATATAGTCAAATTTTGAAAGGAAGTCCCAAGTCATGTATTAAAATTCGAATTATAACAAGAACAACAGAAACGATTAAATAAGTATATTCCCTCTAAACGTGTTCATAGACTGATTCTGGCCAGACAACAATAATCATGTCTCCGTTTTCTTGATGGCATACGGTAGCAGTCACACCATCCACACGTTGTAGATCATATCCATAGTCCAAGTGATTCATGCATCCGAAAGGGCTGAATTCATTGAATATTTACATAACGATTCTACAACTCACCTCCGATACTGTCGAATATCCTCCACAATAACGACGTCATCCCATAAATCAGTGAACATTGAATCAAAGTCCTCGTCATCTACATTCGCCATAAAGTACTTCAAACGAGGGCATCCCCCAGTTAGCCAGTGTTTCAGAAACATATTAATGTCGATACAGGAGAGGTTTGAAGTTTTTAACAGGATTTCGATTCCATTCATGGTCAATAGGTTTTCAACTGTTACCCACAATCCATGACTAAGAATTAAACAATCAATTTTTCTGAAATTTTCTCGAAACTGGAAATTGGGAGGTGGTGATGGATAGATGACAGTCTCAAGTGAAGCTGGACACTCTTTCAGTATATGTAGCATTTCCTCTTCTGTTAGTATTTCTTTCCCATTCTCAAAAATAGCAGTAGCAATTGGTGTCTGCTGTCTACTATTCACCCAATCGATAATCCAAATCGATTTCTTAGTGAAAGTGATTTCCAGTACATCAACACTGAATAGACTGGTGATATAGTCAGTGAGTGTCTTCAATCCTTTGACTTCATCTTCCCAATATGTTAGTAGAAATCCTCTTTGTGAATTCAGTCTGACTGGTACTTGTTTTCCATTCAATTTAATGCACTCTTCCCTGACTGAACTTATCATTTTCGATAGGTTAAACACCCCTAATACCGGAAATTGTTCCAAAAACGTGTTGAATGATATATGTATATTTTGAGTACATGAGATATGTAGACGTCCATCGATTGGTATCATTCGATGAGTTTTGATAACTGAATGACTTTTCTGGGAGCACAGGGACATGGAGACTCTTTAAAAATTTGCAATAATTTAAATTAATACAATCTGATGAAATAGAAACTCACAAAGAACTGGATTCCATAAAATCAATAATCTTGTTTAACGGGACATAAGGGATGGAGAGAAGAGGCAGGGGAGACGTCATCCTCCGATGGAAGACGAGGGGAGTAATGAATGGAATGGAATGGAAAGAATGGATGAGACAACGAGAGATGAGATAGTCTAGAGAAGGTGTGGAAGTGACATGGGAAAACTACAGTAACCCGGTGAGGTCCTACGGGAAGGTGAATATATGACGACAGAACAAAGGTTATTCAGGAATCTGGAGAAACGTTAGGCGGGATATTCAAACTTAACATTTTTGCAAGTGGCTGGGACTGTAGTTGGGTTTAATTAGATGAACGGAACGGAGGGAACAAAATAAAGAGCGCTTAATTAGAAATATAAGTGGTCACTGGCCAAACAGCAATAATCAAGGTTCCATTCACCTGTTTGCATACTGTAGCAGTCACACCATCCGCACGTCGTACATCGATTCCAAATGACAAGGTTCTCTTGTATCCAAATGGGCTGGAAATAAGGAATTATGATAAACTACTGATACACCATACTACCGTAAAAACTGTAATAGAAGCACCCCTTTATTTGAGGCACCCCTCTAATAGAGGCGCATCTTAAAAAGCGGTTTGAACAATAGTGGCACACCCTCTAATAGAGGCGCCCCCTTACAACGTTTCGAATAATTTTTCTGGTTTTCAGTCATTCTTTTTCGAAGTTCGTGAAAAAACACAACTAAAACCCAATTTTTTCGTTCTAAGTACTGCAAATTTGGGGATTTTCGTGTAATTTTGTCCAAAAAAATGTTAGTTTGGTTGAAAACTGATCACTTAAAAATTGAAAAAATAATCGAACGAACAGGTTGAAAAATAGAGACGCACCCTCTATTAGAAGCGCCCCTGTAATAGAGGCGCATCTGCGAACGAGGGTTGAAAAATAGAGGCGCATGCGCTTCTATTACAGTTTTTACGGTATATTACCTGGTGTAGTCTCGCCTATCCTCCACAAGAACAGGATTAGGAAGTAAACCATCGGGTACATGTAAGATATTCACGGAACCAGTTCCGGCGCTGAATAGCTTCAATCGGGGGCACCCTCCAGATAGCCAGTGCCTGAGAAAGTTAATCAAATCAGTGTTAGTCAGAGTAGATGATTTCAGAACAATATCGATTCCATCCATTGTCAGCAGATTGTCAAGTGTCACCCATTCTCCATCAATGATTTCCAAGCAATCGATTTTTGGGAACTTTTCCGTGAACCGAAAGTTCTGAGGCGGCTTTAAGTATATGCTTAATTGAGACATAGGACGGCAGTCGTTCAGAATATAAATCATCTCTTATTCTGATGCTGCGATATCACTCGAGTCCGTGTAAAGAACGTTTTTCAATGGTGTCTTTTGTCTACTGTTAACCCATTCAATCATATGGAAGGATTGCTTTGAAGCCCAGATATCTGATACATCAGTATTGAATAGATTGGTAACATAGTCAGTGATAACTTTCAATCCATTCACAGTATTCTCCCAGTATGAAATAATATATCCATTCAAATGGTCCATTTCAACTCGTACATGTTGTCCACCTATTTTCACAGATTCCATGTCTTCATAATTGATATTGTCTACAACCTTATGTGCACTCAGCACCTTATTGCTTTTTGGAACTATACCGAAGGTACAATTTGTGAATGAAAGAAATGATGCGTTCTTATCGGATCCCCCCAGCAAGAAGACGCCCGTCAAATGACACTTTTCGATGAGTTTTAATAACGGAATGACTTTTCTGAGAGCAGAAGGAGAGCGATACTCTGAAAAGAAAAAGAACAGCTTTGAGAATGGGAAAGAAAAAACTCACAATACTTTCGGCTCCATAAAATCGATAATTCTGTCTAAAGGGACATAGGGAACGTGGAAGAGGGGGAAGGGAGACGTCATCCTTTGACAGAAGATATGGGGAAACTGAATTGGGAGGGAATGGATTAGTAGGCAAAAGAGGAAAGTGTGAGTGTCGTAGTAAGACAGCTGGACTACTGTACCTTTCCCATGTCACTCATATTGTGTTTGGTTTCTGGAAAACCTACAGTAGTCCTGCTGTCCATATGGGGAGACGGAATAGGAGATAATGGATGGGTCCAGATGTCTTTCCACGTCACTCACACTCTCCTCTCTTGCCTACTCATCCATTCCCTCCTATTCAGTTTCCCTATATCTCCAGCCGGAGGATGACGTCTCCCTTCCCTCTCTTCCATGTCCCAACCCTCCCGTTGAGAAGAATTATCGGTTTTATGGAGCCCAATGAATTGTGAGTTCTTTCATTTCATTTTTTTGAACAAACCTTATTCTATTTCAGAGTATCTCTGTCTTTCTGCTCTCAGAAAAGCCACTCTGTCATTAAAACTCAACGAAAAGTGTCATGTGACGAACGACTGCAAGTTAGGGAATCCAATATAAATGCATCGTTCTCTCCATTCACAGATTTCGACTGCGTGCTGAGTACAAGTAACTCTGTACATACCTCAAGTGCTGAAAAAGAGGAATATGTGAAATTGGGTGAACAACAAATACGAGTCAAATATCACCGTTTATGGAAATATTTAATAACGTATTGGGAGGATAAACTGACTGGACTGGAAGCTATCACCGATTATGTGACCGATCTATTCAATATTGATGTATCAGAAGTGTATGTATCTAAAGATTCATTCAAAATGATTGAATGGGTGAGCAGTAGACAAAAGACACCATTGAAAATAGTCGTTTACATGGCCTGGAGTGGTTGCCCATCGGAAGATGAAATTAATTATATTCTGAGGGATTGCCAGTGTTCGTCTCAAATACTTATATACTCAGATGCTCCGCCTAACTTCCGTTTCTCGAATAACTTCCGCAGAATCGATTGTTTAGATATTAGTAAATCCAAATGGGTAACAATCGATAACCTGTTGAGCATGGATGGGATCGATATTATTCTCGGATCATCTAGTCTATCTAATCGTGATTTAAATGTCTTCCTCCGGCATTGGCTGTCTGGTGGATGCTCTCGATTGAAGTTATTCAGCGCCGAAACTGGTTCTCTGGATCTCTTACAAGTACTCTCTGGTTTACTTCATAATACCGTTTTTGTGCAGAATCGTCGTGACTACACCAGGTAATATAGTTTACTGTATCAGTAATTTCTCATAATTCCTTATTTCCAGCCCATTTGGATACAGGAGAACCTTGCCATTTGGAGTCGATGTACGACGTGCGGATGGTGTGACTGCTACAGTATGCGGACAGGCGGATGGAACTTTGGTTTTTGCAGTTTGGCCAGAGACAACTTATAATTAAAATTAAACTGATTAATTATGTTCCTTCTGATCCGTTTATCTATCTCTCTGTACAACTGCAGTTCTGACCACGATGTTCAAAGACGTCTACCTTTCTTAATCAAAACTTATGTAACTTATGTTTCATCTTATAAATACTTTTGGAAAACATTTGGAAACATTTTTGAACAGCGCAGACTTTTACTTCGATGAATTAGTAGCTTGAACATCTAAAAACCTTGTGATCGGGGAGCAATTCGTGATTCTGAACTTCCAAAATAAAAAATGAAATTGGCCCAGGAATCTAGTTATCTGTGATATCAAGCTGAAAATAGATGTGAAGTTAACTCTCTGATAGATGCCAAACTTCGATTGCAATTCGATATTTCAAATTGAAAACCCCGGAAACTTAAATTTGGCTGTAGAGTTTTTGGTGTTGTGGGATGGTTTTGTAATTTGCAAATTTTCAAGGAAGCGTTCAAAAATGTTTTCTACTCGTAAATGAGACCTTTGATTTCAATGCGATATTCACGGATTTACAGGACAATGTAGTTTTAGTAGAAGACATGCGAAAGTATACAAGGTAAGACATAAGAACTGAAACTAGATTTAAAAACTGAACTGAATTTCAGCCCATTTGGATCTGAACATTACTTGACCAATGACTTTGATCTACAGCGACAGGATGGTGCGATTGCTACAGTATGCTATGATGGATACTTGAGAATTGTTGTTTGGCCAGAGATCACGTGTAGATATAATTAATTTGTTTGCACGGCTACTGGTTTTGTGACATAGAAAATATACGACAATGTCTTTATTAAAAATATCAAAATACAGTTTGTATCGATCGATAATTAACTCGCATAATGCGATTCGGCATGTATTTCCAACTCACGGTCGGATGTAAAGCGCATGGCGCATGATGAGCACTGGAACGCACGAGGAATAGTCTGATGGAACATTACAGCTACAGGAGGTCCATCTGGACGAGTAGTTGACATCGTCGACACCCTCGGTCTGCCTTCTGGGCGAGTAGTTGACATCGTCGAAACATTTGGCGTTCCTTGTTCTTGACCGTTAATGCGGCATTGCATAGCTTCGTAACTCTGAAATTCAAAAAATTAACACCCAAGAAATATTTTGGAAGACTTAAACTTACGAATGTATCTATACTTGGAAGTTTGTTCATTTTTGGGCGAGAGAGAGAGAGGAAGAGACTGAATTGAACACAGCAGAAAATTTTCTATTCAAAGTTGTTTCATTGATCAGAACAGTTTACGATTCGCAGTTCAAAATGGGTAGACTAAAATCTTGTAGATCAAAAAAAATCTTTAAAAGTTATGTCTAATAAACCGTTTAATTATATTTTTGGTTTTCGATAATATTTGTTTCTCTTTAAAGTACTAATTTCCTTTGTTTCAACAGTTTTTCAACCAGATAATTTCTCTTTCATTGTCAAATTCGAGTTCTCCGTGCAATTTCCTGAGTTTTGAGCCCCATATTGACATATTTTCGTTCATTTTTTGGGGTTTTGAGCATGAATTCTCAATGCTCCGTCCATTTTTCTACTCTAATTACTGTAATTTGCTCTCGAATTACGAGAAAACTCAAAGGTTCTCCGAGTTCTGCAATTCTTGGGTCTCGCCACGAACGAAGCTTTCAGATTTTCGGCGAGCCGTTTCTCTTCATTTTTTTTTCTAATTTCTCGATTTTTCATCAATTTTCGCTGTTCTTTGTCAATTTTCATGTCAAAAACCCCCTTTTCCATTTTCTTTTTGAATTTCTCAATTTCCGACTGTTTTCTCCAGTTTTTTCTTTAATTTATTCAATGTTCAGCTAATTTTCAACTCAAATTCCGTTTTTTCCGATGCTCCTTTTTTTCCGATGCTCCGTATTTTAAGTGATTTTTGAACTAATTTCAGCCAAAAATCATGAAAATCGTTCGACGAATCGCGGGGCTCCATTTTTAAAATTTTTTAGCTCGAATCCGCTGCTGAAAAATGTGTTCTTGTTAAATTTTGACGTTTTCAGTAATTTTTGTCATTTTCTAGCCAAAAATCAAAAAAAAACCGAAAAATTCTTGCCAAACTCGTCTAATTCTCTTTTATGCTGAATTCGATACTATTTTTCCTGCGAAAAGTCAGAAAAACCCAGTTTTTGTGTTGATTTTTGTCGCTTAAAATCATTTTTTCCCGTCATTTTACGTTTTTACCATGCGTATGACTTTTTCCCACTTAATATAATTTATATTTTCCCTCGTCTGAGGGGTATCTTTTTTGAGAATGAATCGAGGACCTTATTTTGAGTTATAAAGAAGATAAAGAGTACAAACATATTTAGTCATGAAACCATTTATAAGAACCGCAAAAAACAATGAACTGATCATCCAAAATCGATGTCATTTTAAAAATTTTGTAAAGACGAGCATCATTAAGAGAAAATTTCTGATCTTTTGGTCTAAATTTGAAGAAAATCGGTTCAGTAGGGAGGGCTGTAGAATCGGTCTGTTGTTTACTGGCATTAATAGTTAGAAGTGAAAAAAACACTGATTGAATGAAATGAGTATTTATTGAAAAATAAGAATATCACAGAACAATGAACCGATCACTTGAAATCTGGCAGGGGAAGGAAGTCGTGATAGCTGAAATATTACAGTTATTCAATGGTTAAAGAATTTGAGAGAACCCACTATGGACTGCAAATTCTGCATTCAATGATTTGTGGGGCATCTGTATTGTAATGGTAGTCAATTGTCCATGTGTAAGAGAGGGGTCCGTTCACAGAAAACCAGTATGATTCTGCAGTTCCATAGAGAGGGCTGTTTACATTACTAGGAAATTTCCAAACATGAGATCCATCAGTACTCTCGATTGTATAGTTCATTGACACGAATGAATTGTCGAGTGCTGCAAACATTGTGAATGATTCAGTTTAACTTGAAAATTATCCTCACTGTGGTTTTGAATCGTTATTGCAAATCGAAAAAAATCGTTTTGACCCTCCGGTATCGGAGTTTTGAATGCCGGTATTTCGATTCGGCCGGATCCAGAAACCACAAAGTTTTGAGCAAGAAACTGGTAAGGATGTTGAAGTGTTGCAGTCATCCATCCAAACCCCTGAAAATTGTTAGATAAAATGGGAATGCAGTGATGATCACCGCCAAAATGTTTGGTTATATGTTTTGTGTAGAAACGGAAACATGGAGATGGAATTTAAGGAGGACTGAAGCCATATTTCTTTTTCTTTTATATTCCGACACATATTCTAAAAATCGTTCTAAGCGCTACAATTCCCGTTTTCCTGAATCAAAATGAGACTTTTTGGAAGCGTTTTTACGCTCGAGTTTCTTCAACCGTCTAGTCCTCTCAGACAAAATTATTTCTCAATTCTTCGAAAAAAAAACGAAAATTGTTGAAAAAAGCGAGAAAACGAGGAGTTGAGAAATAATATTGTCCAAGAAACAGTAAAAATTGTAATAGAAGCGTCCCTTTGTCAGAGGGGCACCCTAGAATGTTTGAATGATAGTGGCTCACCCAAAAAATGTTAGAAATATTTTTCTACTTTCTAATCATTATTTTTCAAAGTTCATCACAAAAACAAAATTTAAAAACTTCTTTTTTTTGTTCAAAGTATTGCAAATTTTGCGGTTTTCGCACCTGTAAATTAGGTTTGAAAAATATAGGCGCATTAACCTCTAATACAGTTTTTACAGTAATTTTTACAGTAAACTTTTTATTTATTCATTTTCACTTTTTTTTAAAGAACTCACATGCAAAAGATCACTGCCAGTGGCGAACAGACAGTATCCATTGGTTTGATAGGACATTTCGTACAATGAGGCAGAATTGGAACCACCCGATGGAGTACTGTCGACAGCAATGTACACAATTACATGATTGGCTCGAAGTTGGGAAATGATGTCAGATACATCCGACTCATCTGGGTACCGTTTTACAGCTATATACACTAGAGCTCCACAAATTGGAGTATCTTTATTATTGAGGAACTTCTGAAATATTTTGTAAATAAGAGTTAAAAGTAAACTGTACAAACCTTCAACACATTGTACAGACTACTTCCAGTTGTTTTGTCTCCATATCCAAGTGATGGATCAGGTTTATGGGAATATAGAGAAGCATTCAAACTTCTGAAATTAAAAGGTCTTATAAATCAGCAAAAACAGAAACCAAACATACCTTTTGTCCGTGTGATACTCAATCTCCTCTTCCACTTTTGTATCGAATCTGACATTTGCCTTTGTTCCGTACTGATCAGCAAACAGGATCATATTAGAGGTACCATGCGAATATGTATCATAATCGATATCAGTTGAATAAGCGTACAAAACAGTGTTGTTTTGATGAGGAAAACATGCGGCCAGTGGAACTGAAATATTTTTAATTTGAGAAAATTCGTTTTATTTCTGAATCTGAAATAAATGAATTATTCTATTTTGTTTTTGCCCCGCTTCTGATATTGTGTCCCAATGATGAATATTAGTTTGGAAGAGGGGAGCGGGGGGGGGGTGGTAGAATAGAATATGAATGACTGGAAAGAGTCTGCGAGTAACTATTTCTTCTTATCGACTTTTTATACGAACACTTGGTTGCCTTTTGTACGTCAGTACGTGCATGACTTTGAAAAAGGATCTAATTCGTTCCTGAGGAAGTAACGTGATGTTTTGTGATAATATGAAAAAGGAATTCACTGATAACAAGCAAAAAAGTGTCAAAAGTATAAAGATCGGACACATATTTTCAGCGAGCAACACTTCCTTGTTATCAGTGAAGAGTCTTAACAGGGAGAGGAAGGAGCATGCCTCTCAATATTTCGTTATCAGTGGAATTGTTCCTTTCTGTTTGTGTTTTACAAGAGTTAACACCCTTTTTGACGTATTCAACTGATAAAAACATTCTTCCAGAAATTACTGCTCTCCGACCGTTTGATGTCAGTGTCAAAAGAGTGGAGGGGGTTTGCTGTTTTCCTGACAGATTTCCACCAAAGACGTCCTGTTTTGAATACATTATAATTTGATTTGTGTTGAAAACTCAATTTTGTGGTAATTTTCACAGAAAAAAAAGTATTTTTTGGAAGTTTTGGCTCCCATATTGCTATATTTTAGAGCATTTTGAGGCTGGTGACCTAGAAATTCAAAACTTTGGTTTTCTAGGCCACCAACCTCAAAAAAAAACTTCAGAAATTACACGAATAATTCAAATATCGGCATAATTTCCGGCAAAATGTTAGAAATTTCAAAGATATAAAAATTTCTATTTTCAAAAATAATTTCCATACAATAAATCATTTTCCCCTTTTAACAACATTCCTCCGCGCACAGATGTAATTATCATTAGTCTTCTCTCTCCTCTTTTTAGTCAAAAAAGAAGGGGAAACCACCGAAAAAAGAGGGGGAAAGCGGTGACACAAGTGGAACGATAAAGATTTCAATCTGGAGATAAGGAGACGGCAGAAACAACACATTCTTCTTCATATAATTATAAGATTTTTGAGGATTGAGGATGAGAAAAAATATAAATTGGATGGAACATTTTGCGTTTTAAGGAGTTAATTGATATGGGGGATTAGAGGGGGACAGGATTGACCTACAACTATTTGTTTGGATGGGCAAAACACATACGAAATGGCCAAAAAATTCTGTGAGAAACTAGAAAAATGGTTTAAAAAATAGATTTTTCGAGTTCGTGGCCTTGAAATCCCAAATTATGTTTTTTTTAAGCCTTATAACTATAACCAAATGTCAGATTTGAATTTTCCGTGAAAATTCCGAAATTTTGAGCCCCATATTGACATAATTCTGAGCAATTTGAGGTTGGTGGCCTAGAAATTCTGAAATTTGGGTTTCTAGGCCCCCGACCGTTTTTTGTGAATTTTCATGATTTTTGATAATTTTTTTTGACAAATTTTTAGGATTAAACAGTGTTAATACTATGTGAAATGTAACAATTCAAAAAAACAAATTTTAAAAAAAAAGATTTTTTCTCGAAAATTAAACAAAATAAATGCCTGGATTTCTTGATAGCTGGAAGAAAAAATCGTGGTCGTATTTAGATTTCTCATAAAATTTCCAAAGTTTTAAGCCCTATATTGACATATTTTCGAGCATTTTTGAGGTTGGTGGCCTAGAAATCTGAAAATTTGGGTTCCTAGGCCACCAGCTGTTTTTAGGTGGTTTTTGAGCAATTTTGATGGGTTTTTTCCCATAAATTATTTGAATTGAGTAGCTTTGAAACTAAGCGGAATGCAAACATTCAGAAAAGTCAATTTCAAAAAAAATTGTGATTTTTTTTTCAAAAATTTTCAATTTTTTTAAATAAATATTCGAAATTCTTGAAATCTGGACAAAAATATGCAAATATTCGAAATTTTTATGAAATTCCCTAAATTTTGAGCCCTATATTGTCATATTTCTAACCAATTTTAAGGCGGTGGTCTAGAAATCCGAAAATTTGGGTTTCTAGGCCACCCGACGTTTTTGGTGGATTTTTGTGTGTATAATAGTTTTTAAATGTTTTTGACTGTTTTTACTTTGAAAATTCGACTTTTTGGGAGAAAATTTTTTGGCGGGAAATTATTATTTTTTTTTAATTTTTTACATAATTATTTGAAATTTTTTGCACCTGAATAAAACCATGCATATATTCAGGTTAGTCATAAAATTTCTGTATTTTCCAAAGGTTTTTTCCAAAAACTATATACAGTGTTCCCTTCCATTTTCCTTTCTATACATGTACGTATGTAATTTACAACATGATAATTCTAGCTTCCGTATTCTTCTCTTCTGACCTTTTTTCATCCCTCCCCTCCTTCTTGTTCTTCTATCCCCCCTCTCTACACACCCCATAAACCAGTTCCAAAGGTGTCACTTTCATGATCACTCGAAGGGGCGGGGTTTAGTATATAAGCACTTCCGCAAGTGATCATTTGCCATATATTCATGTTTTATTCTTTTGTTTTAGATAGTTTTATATCTTTCTCTAATATTTCGTAGTTTTTTCAAGTGATTGGTGGCCTAGAAATCTCTGGATTTCGAATTCTATGCGTTCAAATACAAAACTAATAAAATGTTTGGATTCTCCATGACATTTCCAAAGTTTTGACACCCATAATGGCATATTTTGAAGCAGTTTAAAGTGGTGGCCTAGAAAACCAAATTTTCGGGTTTCTAGGCCACCAGCCTCAAATCGCTTCAAAATGTGTCAATATGGGGCTCAAAATTTAGGGAATTTTATGGAGAATCCAAATATCAAATTTGTTTTGAGTTTGATGGGCTAGAAATCGAGTGTCGGGGGTTTCTAGACCATCGACTATGAATAAATTTTGTGTTTTTGACATTTTTTGACTCGTTTTTGCTGTTTCTGCAAAAAATGAGTGTCATACTCAAATTTTCAATAGAAAATTCTAAATTTTGAGCCCCATATTGTCATATTTCTGAGCAGTTTTGAGGTTGGTGGCCTAGAAATCCGAAATTTTGGGTTTCTAGGCCACCAACCTCAAAATTGTCAGAAATAGGTCAATATGGGTGTCAAAATTTCGGAAATGTTACAAAAAACTTGAATATCATGACAGTTTGCAATGAAAAACCTAGAAACTCCAATTTTTAAAAATTTCGAAAATTGGAACTCAAATTTTTTTTTGAAAAGTTTCAATTCTGGAATTCCACACATTTTCTGCAGAAAACCAATATGATTGTTAAAATTTTGATTAAATTTCCGAAGTTTTGAGCCCCATATTGACATATTTTGGAGCATTTTGAGGTTGGTGGCCTAGAAATCCAAAAATTTGGGTTTCTAGGCCACCGAGCGATTTTTGGCGGATTTTGATAGTTTTTGATGAATTTTTGAGTTTTAAATGGTTTTTGAGGGATTCCAAGGTGTTTTAGGGAGTTTTAGGTGTTTTGAGACTTAAAAAAATTTCGAAAAAAAGTTTCGAAAAAAAAGTTTCTAATTTTCGTTTGTTTTTTGTTGGTATATAACGATGTTTCAATGTTTTTCATATGTATATCTTTCGTATTTTTATTGTTTTTTCAAAATTCGAAATAATTTTCAGAACCACTATACCATGTCAGCACGTGTTGCTGGCTACGCGGCGATCGCCTTCTCCCTCTCTTCCCTATTTTTGGTGGCCACATTCGTCCCCGCCCTTTGGAATAAAATCAATGATATCACTGGGGAACTTCATTACGATATGAATGAATTCCGTGATTTGCATAACGAGGTTTGGGCCAATATGCGTGGAGAGACGTTCGGCGAGTCGGTCGTTCCGTTCGCCAGAAAGAAGAGACAGACGACGAGACCAGGAGAATGTGGTGAGTAGATCGAGATCTAAAATATCTGAAATCTTTTGAAAATTAAAAAAAAATACTTGAAAAAAATATTTCGAAAAAAATTTTCGAAATTTTTTTTCTTCATTTTTTACCTGGTTTTCAAATTCTAGGCATCCGAACTAAAAACTAATAGAATATTCAGAATGTCCATAAAATTCCCAAAGTGTTGAATATCGACCTACTTCTGAGCAATTTGAGATTGGTGGCCTAGAAACCCAAAAATTTGGGTTTCTAGGCCACTAAACCAAATTTCTCCGAAACTCATCAATATGGGGCTCAAAATTTTGGAAATTTTACGCTGATTTCAAATATGTAACTTTTTTTGTGTTTGGTGGCCTAGAAACCGAGTTTGGGGGGGTTTCAAGGCCACGAACTCAAAATTCTTTGCTTTCACCAGCGGTTTGGTGGTGTTTTTGCTATCTAGGTCAAAAAATAACGTCAGATTCGAATTTCTCATAAAATTTTCAATAGTTTGAGCTTATTTTTGACACATTTCGGAGCATTTTAAGGTTGGTGTCCTAGAAATAGAAATTTTTGGGTTTTTAGGCCACGAGTTGTTTTCAGCGACTATCAACGGTTTGGATCAATTTTCCGGGATTTTGAATGAAAAAAATGTAGTTTTCAAGGTTTTATTTGCCGAAAACGAGAAAAAATCGAATTTCCTTAAAAAAAATTGTTCACTTTTTGAAAAACAAATTTTGAAAATTTTTTAAATCTCAAAACTTTCCGGTTTTCAAATAGAATTGTTATGATATTTAAGTTTTTTACAAAGTTTCTAGAGTTTTGAGCCCCATATTGCTATATTTTGGAGCATTTTGACCCTGGTGGCCTAGAAACCCAAATTTTCGGATTTCTAGGCCACCAACCTCAAAATGCTCAAAAATACGTCAATATGGGGCTCAAAACTTTGAAAAAAATTTTAAGAGGAAATTGAATATAACCATGGTTTTATCTAGATGTCAAGAACTTTCAAAAATTCGAACTTTCGGGTTTCCGTTCTACATTTGCAATTTCACCTATTTCAAAGGTTTTCACCCCTCCAATCCGGTCTAAATTTCAGTGTGCAACTCGAACAGCGCTTGCCCACCCGGCGCCTCCGGACCCCAAGGTACACCCGGACTCGACGGTACCCCAGGACAAGCCGGTGAGCCCGGAGCACCCGGACTTCCAGGAAACTACCCGTCAATCAATATGGACGCCCATCAACAGTGCCGTATGTGCCCACCAGGACCACCCGGATTCCCTGGACCCGCCGGCGCGCCAGGCGCCCCAGGAGACAAAGGAAACGACGGAGCGCCGGGACTACGCGGACCCGACGGACACCCAGGACACCCCGGTAATCCGGGTTACGGTGGCGAGCCGGGAGCACCCGGAAATAATGGAGAACCTGGAGACAAGGGACGTGACGGAACACACGGAACGAAGGGAGCTCCAGGACCACAGGGACCGTCTGGACCAGTCGGACAGCCAGGATTCCCAGGACAACCAGGAAATGATGGGAATAGTGGAGTGCCGGGAATTCAAGGAACACCTGGAGGACCTGGAGAGGATGGAGCTCCAGGAGCACCAGGATTCGATGGACAACAGGGACCGAGTGGAACGCCTGGAGAGGATGCAAACTATTGCAAGTGCCCACCGAGATCCAAACTTTCTCGTTAGACACTTTTTCACTTTTGATAAATTTTGTGACAATTTTTCAAAGCAGAACAATAAAGAGCATTTCAGGATCATTTCTTTGTGATATTACAGGTGTTTAGGAAAACTACAGTACTCCCTATTTAGCAAGGAACTATATTTCATTAAAAATTCCATTGAAAATCTACATTTTAAGCTAAAAACCACTGAAAACAATCGAAAATTGAGAAAGTAATAGAATTTCGAAAATTTTCGAAAATCTGAAATTTTCGAATATTGCTGTAATTTTATCGGAAAATGCACACATTAACTGGAATCTTAATTTTTGGATACAGGGAGTCCGCAGCTTTCAGAAAAGTACCCACAAGCCAATGTAGGGTCCCAACACGAAAACTACAGTAACCCAAAGTATTCGGATTACTGTGATTCTCGTGGTAAAACTCATCTTACAGAATTTTCAGACCCACCGACAATTTCCAACCCCTTTTTTCAAATTTTTCCTTTGATTTCCAGCTAAAATTCCCATCGGGGGGTTTCAAAGGAATACGGTAGCCATGTCATCGGCATTCTCCCTTTTGTCTACTGACACCCTACTGATTGGTCATGTCAAAAAGGGGGACAAGAAGCATATGTTGAATGTCAAGAAGGCGTCACTATTCTGATGTCTTTTTCTTCTTTTTCTGAAGATGAAGAGAGTGTCAAACAACATGTCAGAAGATGGAAAGGCGGCGGGAGAGGAGAGGAGACTGGAGTGTCGTTGCCGCGTTTTCAGATTTCATTTAAAGTGTTCAAAGATCGAGAGATGTGAGGACTGGGCTTTGAGCAGTTTAAATCTCATCACGATAACTACAGTAACCCGAACTTCAGTTTTGGTGGGGTTGGGTGTTCACAGACTTGAAGTAAGGGACCACTGGGATTCCCAGAAATACCTGGAAATGATGGACCACCGGGTTTCCGGGGAACAATTTAAAGTAAGGAACATTAATGAAATAAGCATTTATTGGAAAACCGCAAAATTCAATCAACCGACAATTAGAAATCTGGTAGTGGAAGGAAGTCGTGATAACTGAAAAATTAGATTTGCAATAGTTGAAGTTTTTGAGTAAACTTACTAAAGACTATACATTCTGCATTGAATGATTTGTGGTGCATCCGTGTTATA
Organism: Caenorhabditis latens; assembly: GCA_002259235.3. Taxonomy (NCBI): domain Eukaryota; kingdom Metazoa; phylum Nematoda; class Chromadorea; order Rhabditida; family Rhabditidae; genus Caenorhabditis; species Caenorhabditis latens. The sequence continues at coordinate 16,777,596 of CM056095.1, forward strand.
TTGATAGTCAATTGTCCATGTGTATGAGAGAGATCCGTTCAAAATCAACCAATCTGATTGTGCAGTTCCATAGAGAGGTTTGTCATTACCACTCGGAAATTTATCAACATAAGATCCATCAGTACTCTCAATCGTATAGTTCATTGATAGAAACGAGTTGTCAAGTGCTGTAAGACTTTTCCTTTTTATATATAACTTGGAAATTATCTTTACTGTGGTTTTGAACAGTTATTGCAAGTTGCCCCGATTCAAGTCTACCCACTGGAGTAGGAGTTTTGAATGCCGGTATTTCGATTCGACCAGATCCAGAAACCACAAAATTTTGAGCAATGAATTCGAACGTATCAACTATCCAGGTCATCATGTTAAAACCCTGAAAATTGTTAGATAAGAAGAGACGAGTGCAGTACCGTGAGTGAGTGAGAATTGCCAAAAAAACATAACCACTTCATCAAAAGCATACAAAGCTTTCACAGTGAACGTTTTAATCAACTTCCACTTTTTCTAAAAGAACTCACATTCGAAAGATCATTGCCGGTGGCAAACAAACAGTATCCATTGGTCAGATAGGACATTTCGTATAGTGTTGCAGAATTGGAACCGCCCGATGGGATACTGTCGACAGCAATGTTCACAATCACATGATTGGCTCGTAATTGGGAAATGATATCAGATACATCAGACTCATCTGGATACCGTTTTACTGCTACGAACACTTGGGCTCCACAAATTGGTGATTTCTTATTGTGGAGAAACTTCTGGAATGTCAAATAAATAAAACTGGCACCATGTCATCAGCGTTTTCCTTCTGTCTACTGACACCCTACTGATGGGTCATGTCAAAAAAGATAAAATAATACAAACCTTCAACACAGTGTACAAGTTACTTCCAATTGTATTGTCTAGATATCCAAGTGATGGATCAGGTTTACGGGAATATATAGAATCACTCCAACTTCTGAATCAAAAGGTATAATTAAGCAGCAAGAACTGGAACCAAACATACTTTTTGTCCGTGTGATACTCAATCTCCTCTTCCTGTTTGGTATCGAATTGAACATTTGCCATTGTTGTATACTTATTAGCATATTGGATCATAATAAAAGCACCTTGTTGATATGTATCATAGTCGATATCAGTTGAATAAGCGTATAAGACAGTGGTGTTCTCATATAGAATACATGCTGCCGACGAACCTGAATTGTTTTCACTTTATTAAGAAACTCTTTAATTTTAAATCTGAATGGATTTAATTATTTAATTTTGTTTTTTTTCCCGCTTCTGATATTGTGTCTTTTTTTGAATATTAGTTACGATGGGGAAGGGGTGTGATAGAATAGAACATGGATGACTGAAATGTGCCTTCGAGTAACACTTTTTTGTTATCAGTAAATAGTCTAACGACTATTCTTGCGTTTGAGGAGGAGATTAAAGTAAAAATTGGAAAGAAATGGAGAAAGGTTTTGTGATAAAGAACAACGACTGACTCCAAAATTTTTGCATGTGTTTGATTAGAAGACCGGACATGTTCATTCGTCACTTTTACAAGTCATTTAGAATTTATCACTTTATACAACAAAAAAAAGTAAAAGAGGAGCTGAACCATCATATCACCCTCTACTACAGTGACAAATACAGTGAGAATACGGTCCGTGAATTCGAGAAAAAGTCAATGGAGATTCAGGTTTCTCCAAAGAATTCTTTGGTGTGAATATTTTTTGGACGTTTTCGGACGTTTTGGATCTGTTAGATCTCGAAAAGTTTAGATTGCTGTCAAATATTCAGAGCGATTCAGTGGATTCCGTTTCCAGGACTGGAAGTTAAATAAGACGCCTATAAGCGAACACCACAAAAATCGGGTTTCATGAAAGTTATACTATCTGAAAGTATCTTGAATTTTACATGGTTTGATAGATACTTTTTCCACACATTTTTATTTATTTTGGATTCAAAATTTTCTCCGTTTTTGCTCATTTTTTGACAGTTTTTTGAGTGTAACTCGAATTCACTGTGTCTGATCTAAAATTTGAATGTTCAGGTGAGTTTCTCGAGACAAGTTACATGACTGTATCAAATTTCAAAACATTCTGAAATTTTCAGAATTTTTCGTATTTCCCTGATCCCCTCTTTCTTATTCTATGGCGCAACCCTCTCTCTCTCCCTCTCGTCCCCACTACACAACAATACGCAACACAACAAGAAACAAAAATTCTTTCAACGAAATAGAATGTGGAAAACAAGAAAGTGTACCAGAGAGAAATGAGACATTACTACAGAGACAGGTGTGCTTTTGCTGCTCCTGGGAGCCCAGAGATGACCTATTGGTGAGGGTGGAGGCCCGAAAAATAAGAAAAAGAAGATAGGAAGTGACCATGAAATAGATGTATAGTAGAGATGGGGAACGATCAGCTGAGAGCTGGTGATAAGAATAAAAAGAAGATAGATTCTGGATGGATGCAATTAATCAAGGTGGTCAAAAACTGAAAAAGTCTTAGGCTTAAAATGTGCAAAATTACAAGCTGATCATTTTTGTTATTCATGAAATTTTGATAGATATGATTCCTGGAAAGTTATATGAGTTATAAGGAGGATGGCCCAGACAACTAGACACTCTAGCTTCTCTGCGTCTCTCTTCAAAGAGAGAAGAGATATCAAAAAGTGATAAACTACAAAAATGTCGATGTGATCTACCTGAAGAAATAGATAACTTTAAATTGGATCAAAACGGGCTTCAGGACATCTGTTTCAAAATTGTCGATTTCAGAAAAAAGGTGTCTGTGCTGTAAGTTCCATAACTGTTTCAGATGGTATCTGACAGGAAAGTTGTCAACTACAAAAATGAAGAATCAGGTTTGATCTACATAAAAATATAAATCATTTTAAATTCGGTCGGAAATTGACATAGTAACACTTGTTCGAAAAATTTCAATTTCAGAACAAAATGTAATTTTTTTCAAAATTTTAAACCGGTGATGTGAGAAGCTTGAGAACTGTCTGGAGTAGCAGTTCGAGAAAAAAAACATTGTACCAGCATTGGGAAATTAGTTTTTTTAATTTGAAATCCAAAAATTTGAATAAAAAACTGGTCTGGAATTCAATTGGCTTAACTATTTCAGGTACTATCTGGCAGGAAAACTCTCATCTTCCAAAAATTAAGTTCTAAAGTTGATCAGCTGACGTCAATTTTGATTCCACGATGACCGAGTGGACGCTTCCTAGGCCACCACTTCTCCATTTCAAGAATATAGGAATTTTGGACACTGTAATAATTTGGTCAGTGTAGTTTGTCACTGTAATCGATTACAGTGACAAACTACACTGACAAAATTACTACACTGGTAAAAACTTCTGTGACCTAGGATCTGTCAACTCGGCCATTGTCTTCTGTTCTTCCCTTCAACATTTTTCGAAATTTGAAAATCCCACCTAATCTCCCAGCCCTCACATCCCAATCAATCCTAGATCCACTATCACCCTAGACACCCCCAACAATAAATCTAACAACCCAATACAACTGAAAAAAAAACGTCTGGCATTTTTAGCACAACACATGGCAGTCTCCCCTCTAACACTATCATCAAAACATGCCTGCAGTGTCCGGGAGGTGGATCACACACACCGGTCATCTAAACGACTATACTATGTGGTGTTCCTCTGGCTGAGCTAAGGTTCGGGGAACGAGGTCTTAGGCTTAAGGCAAAGGTCTTTAAGGTTTTAGGCTTAGGCTTAAGGTTAAAGTTTTTGAGGTCTTAGGCTTAAGGCAAAGGACTGTAAAGTTGTAGGCTTAGGCTTAAGACTAAGGTTTCTAAGGTCTTAGGCTTGAGATTAAGGCTCCAGGCTTACTAGGGAAGGATCCCGAGTCAAGATGGAGTTACGGGTCGAGACCTATATGGTTGGAAAGAAAATCGGCTGAAACTTCCAAACCAGTTTTCAAATTTTGCTGAACGCCTCTAGGAATCGAGAAAAATTGAGCTCAAAGTTCGGCTCTGATCTTGTTTCTTAACCATATAAATCGCTCGAAGAGGGGGTGAGGAGGCACTACTTTCCTCATTGCCCAGATAATCCACGTTTTTCAACGGTTGGTTGGTCGAGTGGGTAAGAGGTTGGGTTGGGGTGCAGGAGGTCAGGGTTAGGTTCCTCTGGACGATATAGTTTTTTTCTTTTTTCGTTTTTGATTTTATTCTTTTCTGGAAATGGATTTTGTCTATTTTTATGGTATTTTGTGACAAAATTTTTTGTATTTGTTTCTCCTTTTTAATAAAAGTACATGAAAACTTATTTCTGAAACATGCAGAAAATTTTACAAAACTACTTCTGTGTATTTGGCTTTTGTTTTAAAAAAATCCATGAAGTATCATGAAAATAGACAAAATCCATTTCCAGAAAAGAATAAAATCAAAAACGAAAAAAGAAAAAAACTATATCGTCCAGAGGAACCTAACCCTGACCTCCTGCACCCCAACCCAACCTCTTACCCACTCGACCAACCAACCGTTGAAAAACGTGGATTATCTGGGCAATGAGGAAAGTAGTGCCTCCTCACCCCCTCTTCGAGCGATTTATATGGTTAAGAAACGAGATCAGAGCCGAACTTTGAGCTCAATTTTCTCGATTCCTAGAGGCGTTCAGCAAAATTTGAAAACTGGTTTGGAAGTTTCAGCCGATTTCCTTTCCAACCATATAGGTCTCGACCCGTAACTCCATCTTGACTCGGGATCCTTCCCTAGTTAGGCTTAAGGGTAAGACCTTTAAGGTTATAAGCTTGAGGTTAAGGCCTTTATGGTCTTTGGCTTAGGCTTATGGCTGGAGGCTGAAGGTTTAGGCCTATGGCTTTAAGATCTTTGGCTTAAGGTTTAAGGCTTCTTCGGCCTGAGGCCTGTGGTCATGGTAAGATGGTCAGTGTAGTTTGTCACTGTAACTTCCAAATTTTTGAAATTTCAGATTCCTCCCTTTCCCTCAACTATATCATATCCCCCTCTTGTCCCACTGATCAAGAAATCATGATCAGCTGTCTCTCCTATCTTCATGTGCATTTCTCAAAATATATGTATATTCTGATTTGCCCCCCCTCCCCCCTTTCCTCTCTGCTCCGTCTTGCTCATTACACCTTTCCCCTCCCGACGATTGCATATTCTCCCCCCTGTGTGTTATACACACGGGATCCCTCCGGGGGTCTTAACAATTTCGAACGGGAGGGGAGAGAGGAGGAAGAATATTTTAAAATATTTCGAAACGAGAGAGAGAAAGCCCACTTTTTTCGTCGCGGGTCCATATGATGAGCTGCCGAAATGACCTCCCACTTGGCTCCCGGGGTCCTAGGGGGTTCCCGAGAGAACACCAGCTGTACTATTTTTGAGTTATGCATTTTTGCGTCGTTACATAATTTCTAAGAATAGACGATTAGTCATTTTCCAATTTTTTTTGAAAATTATTAATTATCGATGTTTCAAATTGTTGGAATTTTTCTCAAATTGGTTTAGTTATGCTCATTCATATTTAATTAGTGAAACAGATTTTTTCATAGTTTTTATCATTGCTCGCTTCGAATATGGATTATATGTACCACATTTTTAGCCTCTTTTTTGTGAGGTTTTGCCACTTTCCGACTCAATTTTAGCATTTCTACCTATTTCAGCTTAATTTTGTTAGATTTTCCTCAATTTTTTCAATTTTTGAAAAAATACGATTCAGGAAATCCAATTTCTGATAAGAGACTATATTTTCCACTCATTTTTCACAATTTCGTCACAAAAATCCAGTATTTTTTGCTAATCTTAAGTGTTTTTCAAAAAAACCGATTCCAACCTGTAAATGTCTCGGCCGGCCAGAACCAACCCCCATTTTCTGAATTTTTTTCAATTTTCATTGAAAATGTAAACATTCGAATAAATTCTGAATCATAGTCAAAAATTTGACTTTTCGAAAATTTTCGAATTTTGGCGCCAATTTTTTTCTTCTTTTCAATGATTTGGGAAAATAATATTTAGAAAATTTAATTTGTAATAAATCACTCGTTTTTCACGCCTTACAACCAAAAATTCCTTAAATTTTTCGCCAATTTCAAGTTTTTTTTTTTCGAAATGTCCTTTTTAACATGTCAAGGCTCGGCTCCAAAGCTCATGACCTTGATATTGGCGCCAAAATACAAATTTTAATGAAGATTTTCGCATTTTTGAGGAATTGTGATTCAGAATTAACAGAAATTCCAAAAGATCATGAAAATATCCATTTTTTCAATAAAAATTGAAAAAAAAGTTTTTAAGAAAAGAAATTGGTACGCTATTTTATCCCCTTTCCTTCCTACAATTTCTATATTTCTTTTTCTATATTTTTCAATCCGTTCATTTGATATTTCGACTTGTTATTCGGTATCGTTCCCCCTGTTTGCCCCTCCCCCTTGATTTTGTATATATTATTTTCTTTTGAAAACGAGTAGAGAGATACGACTACAACAATTGGCGGGTTCTGAAAAATTTCCGTTAAATTGGAGGGTTACTTACTACCCGAGAGAAGATGAAAAATATTTACGAATAACACCTTTTATTGAAGTCAAATCGTTAGTGATGATGATGGTTTTTTGGGAAAAATGAGATATTTCGAGATTGGATGGTCTCAAATAAGAATATATTCAGATTTCTTACAAAAATTCCGAGTTTTTGAACCTCCTTTGAAGCGTTTTGTGGTGGGTGGCCTAGAAACCCAAATATGCGGATTTCTAGGCCGCCAACCTCAAAACGCTCCGAAACAATGATATAGAGCTTTAAATCTCAGAAATTCTGACAATAACTTAATTGTCCATGACTTTTGATATTGGTGAACTATAAATTGCAATTTCTGGGGGCTTCAATCTTGAAAATCCCAAATTTCTTCACTCCAGCCCGTTTTTTTTTCCAAATTTTGCTATTCTGACAACACGTGAGTGTCATATTTTGATTCCTTACAATATTTCCAAAATTTTGACCCCATATTGACGTACTTTGGAGCAATTTGGTGTTGGTGGCCTAGAAATCCTAAATTTTGGGTTTCTAGGCCACGAGCTGGTCTTCGGTAGTTTTAGAGCGTTTTTGATGATTTTTAATCTACAAAACGTTCAGTTGAAATAATGTTCCAACTCTGGGAAATGGTACAATTCGATAAAGTAAATTTCGAAAAAAAAATTTTGAAATTTTTTTTGGCTGAAAATTTTTATCTGAAAATGATATGTACCTAGGTCCACAAGATTGTTGACTGTGGTGTTCAGATTTTTCACAAAATTTCCAAAGTTTTGAGCCCCATATTGCCATATTTTGGAGCAGTTTGAGGTTGGTGGCCTAGAAATTCGAAAATTTGGATTTCTAGGCCACCAACTGTTTTTTGTGGATTTAAGTTGTTTGTGATGGATTTTTGAGTTTTTGATGGTTTTTCAGGGTTTTAGAGTATTTTTTCCATTAGAAAATAGACTTCTTGGAACAAATTTTACTGAAAACTATATATTTGTGATTACACCATGATAATTCTAGGCCATAATATAATTTTTGTTGAATTTATCGTTTTTCGCACATTTTTGAAATTCTTTTCTGTCCCCCAAGCTCAAAAAATGCGTTTCTTGACCGCAAACGAAACCCCTTTACGAAATATTTTTTTACGATTTCAGTCCCTTTCTCAATTTTTCTGTACACAATTCCGAAGAAAACGAAACATTCGTACAAAAAAGGGCATTTTTCTCAGGAAAAGAGAGAGGGTGGTGTCAAAAGTTTCCTCTCGTCTCTTCTAGACGGTCAAAAAACAAACAAAACGCTTCTCCCGGTTTCTCCCCTCTTTTTTCGATATCAAAAACTGTACGATCAGCTGAAAAAAGAGGGGAGTAGGGGAGAGTTGGCAATATTGTTGTGTATTTGGTGTCTTCTGATAAGAGAGAGAGTGGAAATGATAATGGTCAAAAGGTGGCTTATTAGTCGGCTAGGCTCCGTTTTGATACTGTTTTAGGGATGGTGGCCAAATTTTTGGGATTTTCAAGGCTTTTTTACCCTTGAGAACCTCATTTTTTGAGAAACACAGAAAATTTGACCTTTAGAGGATCAGGCCCTTGTTTTTATAAAGATTCTTAACATTTTGAGGCCCATATCCCCTAAAAACTGAAAATTTTGTATTGGTGGCCTGAAAATGCGTTTTCTAGGCCATGAACCTTAATGGAGTTCTAAATAGAATATTATGGGGCTCAAAATGGTGAAATTTTTTACTATAACCTGATTTTCGTTGTTATTGGTGACCTAGAAATCGTATCTCTAGTCCCAAAAATCCCAGCCAAATCATTTTTTTCCGAATTTTGCGATTTCGACAACATGAGAGTGCCGTATTTTGCTTCCCTACAAAAATTCAGAAGTTTTGAGCCCCGTATTGACATATTTTGAAGCGATTTGGTGTTTGATGGCCTAGAAATCCGCAAATTTGGGTTTCTAGGCCACCAGCATCAAAATTCTTCAAAATATGTCAATATGGGGCTCAAAATTTTAGAATTTTTGTAAGGAATTTTAATTTTAATTCATTTTTTCGTATAAATAGGAAAATACAGAAAAATATTCATTTGAATGAAAAACATTTGAATTTTATTGACTTTAATATCGCCCAATCTTGATTTCCCTGCCACCAAACTCAAAACAAACGCTATATTTGAAATCAACGTACATTTTCCAAAAATTTGAGCACCATACCGACATATTTCTGTGCATTTTGAGGTTGGTGGCCTAGAATTCCGAATTTCAGGATTTCTAGGCCAGCAATCTCAAAATACTCCAAAATATGGCAATATGGAACTCAAAATTTCGGAAATTTTATAAGGGAATTTCATAATATACGGTTTTTATCTTGAAGCTGAAATTAAATTTTCGATCAAAAATTTTTTTTGATTTTTTTTTCCAAAAATTGCTCATCTCACCTTTCTTATCAAGTTCAAATCTAAAAACTTTTGTTTTTCTTTTCTTCTGACTCACCGTCCCCCCTCCTGCTCCTCTTCTTCCCCTTTTCAATTATCGTGTCTGTGTGCCTGTCGCCCCCCTTTTGACCTCCCCGCAATTTTTCAATATTTTTTCATTTTTTTGTTTTTTTTTTCATTTTCTATGTTTCCACAGTCTCTGATTCACTTTTTTTGACAGTGGCTTCTCTTTTTTGATATAGTTTTTCTATTTTGGACACTCTGAAACTTTTTTGGCTGAAACCAAGGCTGTCAAAAAGGCCGTGGGGCGATTTTATATCTCAGTTCCCAGCCATGGAAAATTTTCGCTTCTTCAGGCGGCCTTGTAGAGGACCGAAAGATTAGTCGATGTACAAAATTTCAGCCCATTTGGTTTATCCGCGGCCTCGACGGCCCTGAAAGCCGAGGGCCGCGGCCGGCCGCGGCCGGCCGTACGACAGCCTTGGCTGAAACTAAAAAATTGATGAAAACTCTGAACTATACGACTATAAAGTTCAGATTCTTCACAAATTTCTGAAATTTTGAGCACCATATTGACCCATTTCGGAAAAAATCGGAAATATTGAATTGGTGGCCGTGGAAATGCGTTTTCTAGGCCACCAATTGAAAAATCATCGAAAATGGGCGATATGGGGTTCAAAACTATAGAAACTTTGTGATGAATTTGAATGGAAAACAAGATTTTAATCAAAAACTCAAAATTGAGATTCTAGAGAATTTCTAGACCAAAGAAAACATAAAAAAAGATTTTCTAAGAGTTTTTAAAAATCATTTTTGAAAATTGTTCAAAATCTTAAATCGTTTGATTATTATCGTTATGATATTTGAATTTTCCAGAAAATTCCTGAGATTTTGAGCCCCATATTGGCCCATTTTGGAGAAATTTGGTGTTGGTGGCCTAGAAATCCGAATTTTTGGGTTTCTAGGCCACGGCCATTTTTCTGCCGATTTAGGTTGTTTTTGATGGATTTTGATGTTTTCAGTGATTTTGAGCATTTCTAAAGCATTTTCCCACCTTTTATAAGTAATTTTCATTTTATTACTATTTTTTTCAATTTCAGAAAAATTTTCTGTTTTCTGATTTTTTTGCCATTCTTTCCCATGTCAAAAGGTGTCAAAACAAGTGGTACCGTAGTTGTGTTTATCCGTTTTTTTTTCTGATAACAATTCCCATAATTACGGGGGGTCTCAAGGAAAAGAGAGGAGAAAGGAGTAGGTGGTGGTGTCAAAAAAAAAACAGAAAAACAGGAAAAATTATCAGTTATTCATTTTTCTTTCGTGCCAGTGGTTGCCCCCCTCCAATCATATTCGTGGTGGTGCCCGTGAGAATCTCTACTATATCATATAGTGACAGAAATATATGGAAATATTGACGTTTTGTATTCTTTTCGTATTTTTTGAAAGGGTTGTACACGTTTTGTTTAGAAAAAATGTTTTACATTTTTTTGAAAATTTTTGAATTTCGGTCATTTTAAGACACCGTAACATTGTCTTATATTGTTCAATAACCTTACATTTAAACTTTTTGAAAAGCCCATAAACAGTGCCTCATTTTCGAAGATGACCATTTTTTGAATGACTTTTTGGAAAAAAGTTATAGCGCCTACAGTATACCTAACTATGTTTTGCTAATACTCTTGTTCTGAGATTCTATTTATTTGAAACTCAATATCTTTTTCAGTTTCATTGAATTTTTTAAAAAACAACAACCATTTTGTAGATAAAACCCTGATCTTCATTTTTCCAGTTGACAATTTTCCTATAGCTCGCCCCCTAAGTGAGTTATAGCGCTTACAGTAAACCTTGCTATTCTCAATCACCTGGAAAAAATTTTGGCACAGTGCCAAAAGAAAGCTCCGCCCATTTTTCCCTATTTTTCAAAAATAGTGTAGTTATATGGAAATGAACCTACTGTAATTATGTAACCTACATATCTAACATTTTTAAGCCCCGCCCCTTTTTAATATATTGGACTGAAAAAATTCAAAAAAAATTAACAATTTTTTTCGGAAAAAAACTTTTTAAGACCGACTTTTTCTAGTTTTTAAAGGTTTTCAACGCAAAACTACATTATTTTTTCATATCTATATGTTTTCTTCTGTCCCCCTAATTACCCACGAAAACATCCATGCAAGCTGATCCTGTTGAAAAAAAATTTTTAGACCCCTTTTTTATATTTTTTTATTTCTAGAAATGTTGCCTTATGAGAAAAAAACTGTACTGTACGAAACCCTTTTCAGAATTTCTTATTTTCCTTCCATGAGAAAAAAGACCAGAACTGAATAGAGAGAGAGGTGAGAGACCTCCTCCTATTGTCCCTCCGTTTCCCCTCTTTTTTTCATTTCGATATTCGTTTTTCATACATTTTTTGAGGTGAAGATGGTCGTGGTGGTTTTTGTATAGTGCATACAGGGGGAAACTTTTGGAAAACAGTTTTTTTGAGGTTAGATGGTTATGGAAGTCTCTAATAGTCTAGATAGGTTTTGGGATAGTCCGAATCGCTGAAAATCAGTATGTGGCATAGAAACCCAAGTTTTCGAAGTTCTAGGCCACGGTCTGGTTTTTGCAGATTTTTATTTTTCTTGGTTTAGAACCGTTTATTAAAGTGTCAAGCGTTGGAAAACATGACGTACTGAAAATTTTTTACTCAAATTACAAAAAAAAACCAATCGTGGCCTAGAAACACAATTTTTTGTCCGTTTTCAGTAGAAAATGTCCAAGAGTGTTACGGTAATGCTCACAGAATAATTTTTTATGAATCATACAGCCCAAGAGTAAAACTCCTTTTCTGTAGTTGACAAATTCTTGGTAGCTCTGCTCCTTTTTTATATAAAAACCGTTAGAGTGCAGACAACGAGACACTATAACTTCTCTCCGTCTCTCTGTTAGTTCGACCTGCAGTATTTCAAAGCTCTGTGAGGCCACAAACCCCAAAAATACACCAAAATATAGTGAATTTTGCGTAGATAATTTTTGTAGTTGACAACTTTTTTGTGCGGATGCTATCTAGAGAGTTATGGTCGTTTGAACCCTTCGGTCAATTTGTGAGAGAAATAACTTTGTCGGTGTGTAACTTACTAGGAATTGTCCGTACAAAAAAGTTGTCAACTACAAAAATGGAGTTCTATTTTTGATTTGTACGATCCATTAAAATTTTACTAGGTGAAACAATTAGTCATACCGTAACACCCTCTCAAAGTTGGGCATTTTTTACTGAAAACGGCCAAAGTTCGTATCTTTTTGCACGGCACTATAACTCTCTAGGGGGTGTCCGTACAAAAAAGTTGTCAACTACAAAAATGGAGATCTACTTTTGTTCTGTATGATCCAATAAAAAATTCACTCAGTTAGTCAGTCTGTCATACCGTAACACCCTCTCAAAGTTGGACATTTTCAACTAAAGTAGTTAGAATTATGGCCATTTCAATTTTTTGAAAAAAATATATCTTTTTTCTTCAAAAACCATTCCTTGACCCCTCGCTGCCGGACACTGTCCAAAAATATATTTTATCATAGTGTGATGCACCCCTTTTCCATATTTGCTTTTTCAACAGTCCCCCCCCCTCTCTCTCTGCTTCTTCCCCCCTTCCTTCCCATCAAACACACAGTTTGATTGTCCATCCATACAAATACAATATTTTGTATATTTGTGTGTGTGTGTGCTCTCTTTCAGGGGGTGTCCGGACAATCATGACCGTTTTTGCCCGTTTTCAGTATTTGCTCTTTTCAACAGTAGTAGTACTGCTATAGTAGTATACATACAATACTGTTAGGGCTATTTTCGGACTATTTGTTCGCTTATTTATAATTTATGGAATACTGGGAGGTATTGGGGAAAAGTTTCGAGAAAAAAAATTTAAAAGAAAAATGATTTTCCCTACATTTTTAAGTTCTTGGAAAACAGCGATATGGTTTGGTATGCAAATAACCATGGCCTAGAAAACCAAATTTTCGGATTTCTAGGCCACGGTCTGGTTATCGTAGATTTTCACGTTTTTGACAGTATTTTTTTGTTTAGAGCCATTTATTGAAGTCCAAGACCATCAAAGTTGGCCGTGGCCTAGAAATCCAAATTTTTCGATTTCTAGGCCACACACCCCAAATTGCACCAAAATATGTTGATATGGGGCTTAAAACTTCGGAAATTTTGTTTAAAAAAAGCTGAATTTAACACAACTTTCCTGATTAGACTGCACGGGTAGCAAAAAATTTTCGAAATCGGGGAAACTCTTGAAATTTTGAATTTCGTGGCCTAGAAGCTTCCGGCAATCTCAAGTTCTAGACCACTGTGCTGAAAATAAGTGTGGTAATTGAAGTTTCCATAAAATGTTTAAAATTTGAACCCAATATCAGTCTATTCTAAAGAATTTTGAATTGGTGGCCTAGAAATCCAAAATTTTGGGTTTCTAGGCCACGGCCATTTTTCTGCCGATTTAGGTGGTTATTGACGGATATTTTTGGGTTTTAGGGGTTTTCAAGAGTTTTAAGAGGTAAACAATCTCAAATTTTCCTATTTCTCAAAAAAAAGTGATCTAAAAAAAATTCTCAATAATTGGAAAGTCTTGAAATTTTGAGTTGAGTTCCAAATGGACCTAGAACAAATTTCCTTTATCATGGAACAAATCAAACTCTGAACTCAACAACCCTAACCTAACACATCAGACGCCCTTGTTTTTCTCTTTGGAAAAACACCTTATGTCATGTAATAAGTATCCCTGAAGGCGTGGGAAATGCCCTTCTCCCTCAGTGTACTACGTGTGAATCATTTCAGAATTTTCGATTTATTTCGCCTAGATGACATTTAGAGAGTTTAAGTAGGTTAGAATCAAAAACACAATAGGAACCTGTCCCAAGAACATGTCCCGAAATTCTGTCCCAAAATATTGAAAATTTGTGTGAGAATTTTTGGTTTAACACTAATTTTGACGTTTTTGGAACCCTGTAAAAAGTCCTGAATCCCTAGACCCCTCCTGAATCCTTCTCCATGAAAACTTCCACCACCAACACCAGAAAACGAGTTCCCCACTCTCGAGAAGATCTTCTCATCCCCCCATCCATATTCTTCTATCTCATCTAGACACAACTAGCCTCTCCTCTTCCCGAGATGACCCCTTCTTTTCTGTTAGCTGCCATCCCCCCCCCCTTTCGATCGTACAACATCCCCACCCAACCGGTCCCCCCTCTCCCCTCCTGATCCGCTCGATTAGCCTCGTTGTTCTCTCTCTTTTTTTGTCCCTCCGATATTCTTCTTCATGTGAAGCCCTCTCACCCAAACAATATTGAAACTTGTATCCAGTTGTTGCGTCGTTGTTAGCCGTCTGGACAGAGAAACAGAGATTTCGGACGGGATAGAGATAGAAGTGGTTACTCGAAAGTTTCAAACCACTTTTTAGGGATTGTGATGGGAAAGTTACAGTAGGCCGTATACCATATTTTAACGTTGAATCTATTATAGTTTGCACTAACTAGAGAAGGTCATGGAGTCAGTTTGGAGATATGGGACATGGCTTATACTATTGGAAAGCTGAGAAAACGCGGATTTCAATTATATATTCAGTTTTTAAAATCGAGGCCTGGTATTCGAGAAACACAAGGTCAAAGTTTGAACCGCTGGGACATCTGACGTCCAAACGGACGAAACTTTGACCTGGGATTTCTCGAATACCAGACCTTGAGGACTAAAAATAAATATATATTTGGAATCAGCGGGCTTTGGGCTTTTCAATGGTATAGGTTACGTCTTATATCTCCAAACTGACTTCATGGCCTTCCTAGTAAGCCTAAAGTGCCTGAAAATTTGCAAAAGTTGAATTTGTCGTACCGTATCCCATATCAGGGAGACTCGTCATTAAATTGAAATTTTAGGGTTAAGACCATTCTTGCGACGGGCTAGAAAGGACCAATTCGAAAATTACAACTATGCTTTCAATTCCAGAAACTTATTGAAAAGGGAAAATGGTAGAATAACGGATTTCTGTGTTTTCCAGGAGTCTAATTGCGTTTTAATAGTATTTTTCAGACTCCTGACCCTTCAAAACTTCTTTTTCAAAAAAGCAAAAAAATTTTGACCCCACATGGAATCGAACCCTGGTACCTCGGGGTGCAGTGGTTAGTGTCTACCTTAACCACTCGGCCAAATCTGAAAATTGTGGAAAATTCAACATTTTTCGAGGAATAGGGTATTTTGACTCAAAAAAGGGGAATTTCGTAGTAATGATTCTGGTTTTCGCATAAAAATAGGTTTTTACTAAAAAAATCGGGTTTCACAAGTTTTCTCAAGCCTAAACTAGCGCGGATCCAAAAAATTGGAAAATTAAAAACCTAAGCCTAAAATTTTCAAAATTTGTAAAACAACCTACAGTAGTCTACAGTAAGCCCCCTAAAAGTGTTTCCTTATTTTCCACCTATTCCAAAGTTCACTCCCTCTCCTTCTTAAGCTATTAACCTAGATTGCCTAATTCCTACTGTTCCCGATGACCGTCCCAGAAAAAAAACTAGTCCGGTGTGTCATGGTTGTGCAACCCTCCTCATCCTCATCCTCATCTCCTCAAATTAGGCCCTCGAGAAGAGATGTCTGAGAAGCTTCGTCTTCCAAAAGGGTTGAGAACTGGTTCCTAATCGGAGGTCGACAACTTCTTGAAAGCCCCGACGACGTCTTCTGAAGAGAGAGATCTTACGAAAGAAGGTGTCATCCTGCCCTCCCTCTGACTAGCTTGATCTATTGGGGGGATATCTAAGTGACCGGAACATTTGTAAGAGGTGGAAGGTAGGGGGACACTGGAATCTGGTTTCTAGGAGAAGGGGGGAATGGGTTGGAATGATGAGATATAGGCGGGCGCGGCTAAGGTCGTTTAGGCTATTCATTTTGAAATCAAAAAGCAGAGATTTGCAAAGTTTGATTAGGTGAAGCTTAGAGGGTTACTGCAGAATACTGTACAGTAGGTCGAGCTCGAACTTTCGCGAGACTTAAAATTTGAAAGTACGGTACCTTAGGCTTAAACTCAAAATTTCACTCCGTTTCAAGCATACAATCCAGATTTTCATTGAAAAATCAGCTCTTTGAGCCTTATAATACCCTATTCCTTCAAAAATTTGAATTTCCCCCGTTTTTCAAAAAATTCAGTTCTGGCCGAGTGGTTAAGGTAGACACTTTCCACTGCACGCCGAGGTACCAGGGTTCGATTCCACATGGAGTCAAAATTTTTTTGCTTTTTTGAAAGAGAGGTTTGAAGGGGTCAGGAATCCGAAAAATCAAATTACGAGCGTGTTTGTCTACTAGAAACTCGCGGGAGCCGATTTTTGTAGTTAAACCCTTTTTTTGATGCAAGAAATGGAGATATTGCTATGGAAATGGTTTTTTTGAGGTCAAAATACCCTATCCTCTCAAAAATTTTTAAATACCCTCAATTTTCCCAGTTTTTAGTTCTGGCCGAGTGGTTAAGGTAGACAGCAACCACTGCACCCCGAGGTACCAGGGTTCGATTCCACCTGGGGTCAAAACTTCTTTTTTTTGAAATAGAGGTTTTCAGGGGTCAGGAGTCCAAAAAATATTATTAAAACGCAATCGGACTATTGGAAATCCTGGAAATTCGTTATTTTTTAGGCGAAACTGAAATATCCCTGATTTCTGAACAAAACTCGAGTTTTTCAAAGGAAAATTTTGAAATTCATGATCTTGAAATACCCTAAAACAGTAAAAATTTTCAATTTTCCACCAATTTTCAAAGTTTTCAGATCTGGCCGAGTGGTTCAGGTAGACAGTAACCACTACACCCCGAGGTACCAGGGTTCGATTCCATCTGGGGTCAAAATTTTTTTGCTTTTTTGAATAAGAGGCTTTAAGGGATCAGGAATTTGAAAAACAAGGTTTCAAACGGTTTTGACTACGAGAAACTTGTGAAAACCGACTTTTTTGGTTAAAACTTATTTTCCCATGCAAGAACCAGGGTTATTACTGCGGAATTTGTCTTTTTTGAGGTCAAATACCCTATTCCCTCAAAAATTTTAGACTTTTCGCTATTTTTCAAAACTTTTAGTTCTGGCCGAGTGGTTAAGGTAGACAGTTACCACTGCACACCGAGGTACCAGGGTTCGATTCCACCTGGGATCAAAACTTTTTTCTTTTTTGAAATAGAGGTTTTCAGTGGTCAGGAGTCTGAAAAATACTATTTAAACGCGATCGAAATCCTGGAAAATCTGGAAATTTATTATTTGACGAGTTGTTCTCTCGATGCTTAAGGTTTTTGGCTTCTGGTGTACTGTAAGTCCCTTTTTTTCAATCCCTAAAGTTCATATTGTCTCTCTATACTACCCAATATACTATCCCCTCCATTACCAGTCATTGCCTAATTCAAGCCCCCCTCTCATCTGACGGCTTTTCTCGATATCCTGTCATCGACGGGGGGTTGACCACCACTAGCCCTCTTATTCGAAACATTGCGATGGACAAAAAAAACTAGTTGGCTTCTGAATTGAACCTCATCCCCCCTCGATACGCAATATGTGTCAGGCGGTCGACGGCTTTTTCGGACTGGACTGTACTGGTGGTGGTGTAATTTGCAGATGAGAGTTTTGGTATGATTTTTGATGCATTTTTCAGTGGGAATTGCGGAAATGCATCAAAAACTACCTGAATCCTCAGAAAAATGTCCGTGGCCTAGTAACCCAACTTTTTGGATTTCTAGGCCACCAACCTCAACTTGCTGCGAAGTAGGTCGATATGGGGCTTAAAACTCTGGAAATTTCATGAAAAACTTGAAAATCTTCATTAGAAGTCTTGTGGGCCTAAGTATACATCATTTTGAGACAAAATATTTTCACCCGAAAAATTAGATTTACTAAATCACGATACTTTCGGATTAAAGAAAATTTGTATTATGGGGCGTGGCCTAGAAACCCAAATTTTTGGATTTCTAGGCCACCAACACCAAATTACTTCAAAATATGGCGATATGGAGGCTCAAATTTTTGGAAGTTTTGTGAAAAACTCGAAAATTATAACTATTCTTATAAAAATACATAAAATTTTTGAAATATTGATAATTTCCAAAAAAAATATTCAAAAAAAGACAAAAAATGTGTTTTTCGAAAATGCAGTTTTTAATTCGTTTTTGACATTTTAAAGCTCAAAAACTACAATTTTCTATTCAAAAAACGAAAATTTTATCAAAAACGCTCAAAACCACTGAAAACCACTCGTGGCCTAGAAACCCAAAATTTTGGATTTCTAGGCCACCAACCTCAAATTGCTCCAAAATATGACAATATGGGGCTCAAAATTTTCGAAATTTCATGGAGAATTTGAAAATCACAATAAGAAGCTCAAAAATTCGAAATAGTTTTGTGAAAAAAATTGGACCGTATTGAGAATCGAGCCCTAAAAAAAATTTTTTGACGCAAAACTTTTTTTTCCAAACTTTCGAGAGAACTTTTCAAAAATGTCCCCTTCTGCTACCGTACACTCTTTCCATCTCCCCAACCCGGAAAAGGGAAAAAGCTGCCATTCTCACCATTTCCCGTTCCATGCGTTCTTTTTTCGGCGTCTTCCTCCCCGCCGTCCGCACCGTTTTTTCCTCTTCTTCCAACAAGAGGTTGCTGGGGGGATCCTGTACAAACAAAACAAGCCGTCTAATTCTCTCCCCCTTAGATCTCTAACCTTTTCCGCAGCCCACCGCCCTTCTCTCTCCGCGTCCGGAATAGATCAAGTGTGCCCAGTGTGGCTGCCTGCCGCTCCCCACTGAATCTAAAACAAACTGCTGCGTTTTATTTTTAGACAGTGATGGTTGTGGTGGTCTCCCCCCTTCGAAACATTTCCCCTTTTCTTGGTTCGTTAGTCCCAAGTGCTCTTTGTCACCTCCCTTTGTCACACCCCCCTTCTTCATTTGATTCCTGGTGAGGGGGACCGTGAATAATTTCGTTAGGGGGACCGGGGGGACCTCTCTTGATTGTGCAATCGGAAGGGTGTAGTTGGGTTAAGGTTACTGTACATGAGTTTTCCGGTGTGGCTCACGCTTTCAAGTTTGTACTTTTTCTTCTTGCTTGGTTAACCTCAAAATTTTCGCTTGACTCCCTAAAATCCCGTATAACTTTGTCCAATTTTGCTCTAAATTAGATATTTCGCATCTAGACCCTAATTTTATCCTTAGAAAAGAAAGCAAAAAAAGTTTTGACCCCAGTGGGAATCGAACCCTGGTACCTCGGGGTGTAGTGGTTAGTGTCTACCTTAACCACTCGGCCAGAATCTGAAATTTTCGAAAAGCTTGATTTTTTCGAATTTTTTTGGTTTTAGACCCATTTTTTGTGAATTTCGCCAATTTTTAATCAATACAACTCCGATATTTTTCAAGCTTTGGGTCCCTTTTTTCAGTTTTTTTCTGAAGTTTTCTGAAAAATGACCTCAAAAGTTTTTGTGACTCAAAATGAGTTTTTTTTAAAGTTAGGTGCTTTAACTTCTGGGATTCACTAAAATTCATGATTCTAAAATGAAAAACATTTTAAAAATCAACTATAGCCAAAATTGAACTTTTTTTTTCAATTCCAAAAATACCATTTTTCAATTTTTTTCAAATTTCGGACTCTATGGCCTCTGAACTCAAAAAATATGAAATTTTGAGATTTTAGGTTTTTAAAACACCTAAAACTCCTTAAACCCAAAAAATGCGTCCAAAATAACCAAAATCCGTGGAAAAATGACCGTGGCCTAGAATCCCAATTTTTGGATTTCTAGGCCATCTGCCCCAAAATATGGCAATATGGGGCTCAAAACTTTGGAAATTTTGTGTAGAATCTGAATATTGTAAGAACAACTTCCCAAAAACTTTCACTTTTGAGTTTTCAGACAAAAATTTCAAAAAACTTTTTTCTGCTTTTCCCTCCCTCAATTGCCATCTCATCTTTCCGATCTTTTCTTCTTCCAAAAAACGACTCAACTTTTCTTTCTCTCTCTTCCCAATCTTCTTCCCATCTCTCTCTGCCCATTCCGCCACCTCAATTGACCGGCAGCCGCGGCGGCAGAGGGCGTCCTCCTCCCGCGCGGCGCGGAACCAGTTTCCGCGTGCCGCCGGTCGTAGGCATCTCCGGAGAGAAGAAATAGTAGGGGGTACTGTAGGAGACACAGCAAAGAGACTGAGAGTATCTCTCGATCGCTTCTTGGTCAGTACATACCGAATGGCCCCCCGACGACAGAAATGCCCAGAGAGGAAGGGGGTTATATGTTCGGAATGCCTTTTCTTTCTTTTTCTCGTGGAGGGAAGAAGCCGGAATACCAGACCGGTCTCTCTCTGATATCTTCCCCTAGCCATCTATTCAGATGACTTTTCACACGCCTTTGTCCTCTTGAGTTTTGTTGTTTGGGGTACTGTAGCTACGGTAGAAATTTGAATCCTGGAACACCAAAAAACCCTAAAGAAACCCTATTCCTTCAAAAAAAATTTCAATTTCCCCCGTTTTTGAAAAATTTTCAGTTCTGGCCGAGTGGTTGAGGTAGACACCAACCACTGCACCCCGAGGTGCCAGGGTTCGAGCCCACCTGGGGTGAAAACTTTTTTGCTTTTTTGAAATAGAGGTTTTAAGGGGTCAGGAGTTCAAAAAATTGTGTTAGCACAGATTCAGAATCCCGGAAAATCTAGAAATCCGATTTTTTTTTTGAAATTTTTTTCGACATACCGTAAGCCACTGCCCTAAGATCCAAGACTCAGGATCTACATATGTTTTCCTAAAGACTATAACCCTTCAAACCAAATTTTTCTGAATCAAACGTATATGCACTATTTTTTTTCAAAAAATATCTTCCTCTCAATTTTTCTTGATTCTTGCCACTTAGCCTTCCCCTCTCTACTTTTGACCTCTCGAAAATTGGCGCCAATTTCAGATTTTTTTGGATTTCTTGACATTTTGAGCTTGAGAAAAACGGATTTTACAACTGTACTCTATTCCAATTGTTTATTTTGTTTTATGAACCAATTTTGAGGGTTTTTTTTTTTTCATTTTTTCCTCATTTTTAACTTAATTTTTCTCGAATTTTTGACTTTTCTGGTTCAAATCAACCCAATTTTTCATTCTAAACCTAATATTCAACCCTTAGCCGCCTTTTCCCTGCGATTTCTGTCGATTTCCGACAATTTTCGATTCTGGCCGAGTGGTTAAGGTAGACAACCACCACTGCACACCGAGTAACCAGGGTTCAATTCCACCTGGGGTCAAACTTTTTTGTTTTTTGTGATTTGGGGTTTAGAGGGGTCAGGAGTGTGTAAAAATTAGTTTGGAAAGATTTTTGAGTCGGGAAATGTGAGTTTTGAAGAAAAAAAATTTCGAGAAAAATGTTTTCTTCAGTTTTCAATTCGAAACTTTTACATTTTTCAGAGTCAGTCTTATTTTTGAGCTTATTCACTTTTTTTGCACTCTGGAAGTTTCTTGACCCCTCCGTCTATTAGTACTATTCCTATTTTTTCACCATTTCGATGCATCATCTTTATTATTTTCCTCCTTTTCAAATTTTCTCCTTCTCTCCTCCTCCCTCTCGTGTCCCTTATCAGGCAGTACTCTTTCTCTATAATGATGATGCTTCCCGATGCCACAATGTTCGAAATTCTCCCCTTCTTGACCCTTATCAGTAATAATTTCCACACCTGAACCAATTCGAATCGTCTCCAGAAGAGAGGGCGAAGGTTATCAGTAAAACCGACATAACGACATTTTGTGACTTTCGAACAAACATACTGGGAGAGAAGAGTTGTATAGTAGAGGGGTGTGACTAATTTTTGAAAATTTGAAAATTCAAATTTTCGCGGTGTTTATTATGTTAGAAAGTTTTAAAACCAAGGTTTTTTGGGATTCCAATGACATTTTTATAGTGTTTTTCGGACTCCTGACCCTTCAAAACTTCTATTTCAAAAAAGCAAAAAACTTTTGACCTCATGTGGAATCGAACCCTGGTTACTCGGTGTGCAGTGGTTGGTGTCTACCTTAACCACTCGGCCAGAACTAAAATTTTTCAGAAATGATAAAAATTTGATTTTTTTAAAAGTTCCCCTGCAAAAAGTGTGAACCCTTTTTCTCGTAAAATGACAACACCATATGATACACGTTATTTATCGTTCGAAATATTCGAGAATGTTGTCATTTCTACCGATACCCTCGAATTATGCGGAAAAGAGTTCGTACTTCTCATAAAGGTTAGTCAAAGGGGAGGCCTATTAGAAAAGGGGGACATGAGACCAAAATATGTATTTTAGTGAGAGGGGAGGGGGTTGGTGTTTTGAACTCATAGAAGGGTCTTGGTACGAAAAATTGAATGCCTGATTTTGAAGACAAATCTTATGCTGAAACTCGAAATTTCAAAAGTAAAACCTCGGTTTTTATCAAAAAATCGGCTTTTTCAGTCTAATAATACCCTGTACCCTAAAAAAATTCAAATTTCCCACAATTTCAAAAAATTCATTTCTGGCCGAGTGGTTAAGGTAGACACTAACCACTGCACCCCGAGGTACCAGGGTTCGATTCCACATGGGGTCAAAACTTTTTTGCTTTTTTGAAAGAGAGGTTTTCAGGGGTCAGGAGCTCAAAAAAAGTGTTCTACCAAGTTTAAAGCACCAGGAAACCTAGAAATTCGCTACTTTTTAGCTAAAACTGAAATCTCCTATATTTCTTGACAAAACTTGAGTTTTTATTGAAAATATTGAGATTCGTGATCTTAAAATAACCTAAAACGGTCAAAAAATCGAAATTTTCTCATTTTTGGAAAATTTCAGTTCTGGCCGAGTAGTTAAGGTAGACACTAACCACTGCTCCCCGAGGTACCAGGGTTCGATTCCACCTGGGTGTCAAACCTTTTTTGCTTTTTTGATTTATGGGTTTCGAGGGTTCGAGAGTCCGAAAAAAATTATTAAAATGCGATTTGAGGCCAGGAAAATCTAGAAATCCGCAATTTCCCTCAAGAGTTTCCCTCAAAAAAGATGAAAAAGAACCAAACTTTTTATTTTCAAATGTTTTTTCCCCCCATCCCGACTGTATTCATCACTTTCCGTCTTCCGCTTCTTCTTCTTCTTCTTCCTGCCTCCAGCAAATGGTCAATGTGTATATTTGAACAGCACCCCCCCCCCTTCCATCTCTCCGTTTGCCTATTTTTGACCAGTGCCCCGCCCTGAAAACCAACCGTTCCTTTCTCTTTTCCTGCTGCCAATCTCTTTTAGTATTGTGTCTATGTTTGCCCCCCCCCCTCTTTTTCAGGCCGCCCGTTTTTAGTACTACAGTAATAGTACTCCGGACGACATAGGCTCCGCCCACTTTTGGCCACCCCTAGGGGTTTTGTGTCAATCACTTTTTTTCGCCGCTTTTTCTTCTCTCTTCTCAAT
This sequence comes from Caenorhabditis latens, assembly GCA_002259235.3. Taxonomy (NCBI): domain Eukaryota; kingdom Metazoa; phylum Nematoda; class Chromadorea; order Rhabditida; family Rhabditidae; genus Caenorhabditis; species Caenorhabditis latens. The sequence continues at coordinate 16,800,897 of CM056095.1, forward strand.
TCTCGGGTACCCCAGTTTAGGCTCCGCCCCTTTTTCGGGGAACCCAAAGCTTATGGCCCCACTGCCCCTATTTGGTGGCTCCGCCCATTTTTCATTGTCCCTTTTATGTTTTGGTTTTGATCTACATTTTTCTACTTCGCGTTTTTCAATTTGTCTTTTTTCTAAATTTTCCTTTTTTGCAGGAGGACATACCGACACACAGATGGAAATTGGAATTTTGGTTTTTTCTCCAATTTTTACTTTTTTCTGAAGCCTCGCCCACTTAGCCCCGGATCATTTTTTTTGATTCTTGAATTTCTTGGTTTTCCGATAGAAATTTAGGATTTTTATTGAAATTTTGGCAATTTTTAACGTCAAAAACCCCTATTTGCTGGAAAAAAGAACGTTTTTTTCGAAATATTAAAAATTTTGAGTTCTGGCCGAGTGGTTAAGGTAGACACTAACCACTGCACCCCGAGGTACCAGGGTTCGATTCCACCTGGGGTCAAAACTTTTTTGCTTTTTTGAAATAGAGATTTTAAGAGGTCAGAAGTTCAAAAAACATAGTTAAAACAGATTTAGAACCCCGGAAAACCTGTGAATCCGCTTTTCTATCGTTTTCCCCCATTGTCGTATCACGCAACAAAAAGTGTTGCCATATTTTGCAAAAGTTTTCAAAAAAAAAAAGAAATCCATCCGGTTTGTTCTCCGCTACCAAATAGTTTCAAGCCGCCCCTCTCACCTTTAGCCATCGGGCGGTCTGCCAACCTCTCTCTTTTCCGAAATGACCACCCTCTGACCAACACAACTAGTGTCCTCCTCCCATTATCCCTCTCCCCTCTCTACTTCTTCATCTGAAAACCGGTCCCCCCCCTCCGATCCCTCCATAGTGTCCTCCGATCGTTTCGGGGGGTATGGTGGTGAAGCCTCTTCCCAGACACCCTCCCTTTGCACTCTTGTTCCTCCTTCTTTTCTGCCTAAAAGCATTTTTATTTGTTTTGCCACGTGGCGCCTATGCGGCCGGAGGTCAAAAGTGCACCCGGGAACAAGTTTCCGGTTGCGGTGCTCCGCGAGTGCTCCGCACGGTGTTTGTGTTAGTCAACAAGTCAACACGGTGCCATTTTGACCCCTCGCAAGATTTTTTTGTTCCGGAAAAAATGGAAAAATTTTTTTGCAATTTTTTTTTGCATACCGATTTTCATAGATCTATCAAATTTTGACTAAAACTAGCTTAATTGACCTCCTAGACTCCTATTTAGTAAAAATTCTCGATTTTTGAGAAAATTTGAAAATTTTTCAGTTCTGGCCGAGTGGTTAAGGTAGACACCTACCACTGCACCCCGAGGTACCGGGGTTCGATTCCACATGGGGTCAAAACTTTTTTTCATTATTTGAATTAGAGGTTTTGAAAGGTCAGGAGTCCAAAAAACGTATTTTTACAAATTTTGAGCACCGCGAAACCGTTAAATGTAATGTTTTTTTGCCAAAACTGAAATCTCCCACATTTCTAAACAAAACTCGCGTTTTTTGATGAAAATTTCGAAATTTGTGACCTTGGGACATCCTAAAACAGACAAAAAATCAAAGTTTCACCATTTTTGAAAAATTTCAATTCTGGCCGAGTGGTCAAGGTAGATACATTTCCACTGCACCCCGAGGTACCAGGGTTCGATTCCACCTGGGGTCAAAACTTTTTTCCTTTTTGAAAAAGAGGTTTTGAGGGGTCAGGAGTGCGAAAAATATTGTTATTTCAAATTTAGGATCCTGGAAAACCTAGAAATCCTTATTTTTTTTTAGTAAACCCGCGATTTTTCTAAAAATAGCCGCGGAAAACCCCTTAAAAAAGTTCAAGACAAATTTTCATTGACAAATTCGAATTTCGCGCTCAAAATCCATTCAGAAATCTTAATTTTGCGCCAACCGATCTTTTGATCCCTTCGATTTCAAAAAACGCCTATTCCCAACCCGAAAATTTCAAATTTCCCACCTAAAATGACCTCCAGACGCCTTCTCCTCCTATCTCCTTGGAATCCCGTTTCTCATCTCACACCGAAGAAACATTTCGGGGCTTCTTCTTCCTTCTTCTTCTTATCCCGTTCCTTTTCTCTCTCCCGGCTAACGTATCCTGTATAGCCGCTGCCTCCCCCCTTCTATCTGTATTCTGAAGATCCCCCCCCACTACTGACGTCTTCTATTATTCTCCCGAGAGAAGAGATAAGAGTGAAAGGAGAAATCGGCCACACTATTAGCCTTCGCCATCCCCCCTTTAGCCTATTGTTACTGTCCCCCTCCCCCTTTTTTCTGGATTTTCGAGATTTCAAGTTTTTTTTCTTCTGAGGTGTTGGAATCCGCTCCGATGAGGTGCGAGGAGTCTGAAGCTAAAATTTTCGAGATCAGTAGGTCAGTAGCTTTGATTTGAGTATAATCATGCATAGGTTTGGAAATTTTGGTTTTTTTGAAAATTTTGGGTTTTTGAAAAATTTTGGGTCTCACCACGAAAATGACCAATTTTTCTTAAATAACTAGAATCAGCTCGTTTTCAGCTTATATAAAACTATAATCATGCTCACAGTTCCTAGCATATCGGGCTTCATCAGGAAAACTACAGTAACCTGGGTTCTAGATTTTTCGAAAAAAAAACTTTTTTCCGGAAAAATGCGCCAAATTTTTTTCCCATCACATCCTAAAATTTTTTCTATTACATTTTCAGATTCAGCTTTTTAAGACGCTTCGAATGAGTATAAACAAGCCTAGTTTCCAATCAAGTTGGGTCCCACCACGAAAACCACAGTAACTCATTTTCGGGTTACTGTAGTTTTCGTGGTGGGACTCAAAGTGCGCGGAATCTGGGCGTGTGGGTACTTTTCTGAAAGCTCTCGACGAGCTGAATCAGAATATTGCATTCTCAGTACCGGAAAATCCTTTTTTCACAAAAATTTCATCCAAAATGTGCAATCCACATGGATAGCATCACCTTTTTTTTCTCGGATTTTCGGTTTTTCTCAGTTTTTTCCCAAAAAACACGATCCCAAGCTTACAAATTCCCAAATACACACACACACACACCTCCTTCACCACCAGCAGCTCAATCCGCTATCCGCTTACTTGGTCGGATAGAGCTAGGCGAAAACGACTCGAATTTGTCATCCGTCCCTGTGAGGCTCCTCACCTTCTCCTCCTTCTGCTTATCCCCAAATATTCCTATATCAGGAGAGAGAAAGATAAGAGGATCAGTGGGGAGGAGATCGGGGGATGGGGGCAATACCACGGCTCACTTCATTTCTTTTTTTCAACAAAAAAAAATTTCAAAATTTGTTGCTCGAAAACCTAAAAACCGCAATTTTGAGTCTGGGGTTCCTTCGACGCGTTTTCAGGCGTTTTTAATATTTTTAAATGCCTAAAAACTCAAAAAACAGGTTTAATCTGGCGCGCCTTTACCGCGATTTTCAACGAAAATAGTGATTTTCGGCAAAATTTCCAAGACTGGGGTGACGTTGACGCATTTTTTACCTAAAAACTTAGATATTTGCAGAATTTTTGAGTCTGGCGCGCCTTCGTCGCGTTTTTCCACTGAAAACGTTGACTTTTCGCAGAATTTCGGAGTCTGGGGTGACGTTGACGCGTTTTTTCAACTAAAAACTTTGATTTTTTACTAAATTTGTGAGGCTGGGGTGTCTTTGACGCTCTTTTCCATTCATAATGAAAGACATAAAATTTTCAATTTTACAAAACTACAGTAATCCTATCAACTACCGTAACCCTTCCTCAATATACCGTAACCCGAAACCTACAGTAATCTTTTGAGGGCACTTTTCAAAAAAAAAGTATTTTTCAAATTCGAAAAAAAAACTAAAAAATTTCAATTTCGTCCCACTACCGTAATTCATGTATTTTTTTTCCTAGCTACAGTACCCCAAACCTACAGTAATCCTATCAACTACCGTAACCCGAAGACTACGGTAATCCTTTGAGGGCACTTTTTTCAAATTCGGAAAAAAAACTGAAAAATTTCTATGTTGTCAAATTACCGTATCTCAAACCTACCGTAATACTCTTTTGGCTACAGTACCCTGGCTCAACTTCAAGACTTATAAAGCTTCAGTAACCCACTACCGTAACCCCTAACTACAGTACCCCTCCTCTGACCTCCCTTCTCTGCCAACTATACACTCTTCGTCGTCACGTTTTGACCAGTCTCGATGTCATAACTGAAACAGCGTATTAAATTTTTGTTGCATATGAAACATACATATACAATATGTACAACACATATTAACATATCAATAATGCCCTCTGGTCACTCTTTCTCTGCCCGCTCTCTCATTTTCCCATACTCTCTCGTCTCTTTTCGAAATGACCGTCCAGTTTCAACCTGAAACTCTCCTATTGTCCGGTCAGTTGATGATAAGAGAGTTGACTCTTCTCTCGCCTCCAGGCCTCCAGGAATTTTGATTATTTCATAAAAATATACTTTCTCTCACTATAGCGACATGTACTATTCTACTATTACGGACCCTTTGATTCCAGAAAGTTCCACGTCATTCAGTGGTCACAGACAACGAGCAGATCAAGAACGGAATCAAACTTGGATCAATATGGTGGGTTATTTTTGAAAATTGTGAAAAAAAAAGTGTTTTTTTTTTGAAAATTTTGAAAAAAAAGTTCACCAAAAATTTTCAAATTTTTGAAAACGTTTTTAGGATGTTTTAACACGTTATGGGCTTCAAATTAACGGAAATTGTGTTATAAATATGGTTTCGACACCTAAAAACATAAAATTAGGATTTCAAGTGTTTTTTCGGGTTTTCCCAAAACCTGAATTTTTGAAAATTTTGAATTTGAGCTTGTTTTAGCTAGTTTTAACATGTTTCCCTATTATTTCTAGACTTGCAAAAACATTTTAGGCCTACTTGGGGTCGTTTAACATTTTTTTAAACAAAAAAATTGGAAAAAAATTTTTAGGGAAAATTTTTTCGAGTTTTTTCCAGAACTTGAATTTTTGAGTTTGACCTAGTTTTAGCATATTTCCCTAGCATTTCAAAACCTGCCAAAAATTTTTAGACCTATTTGGGGTCGAACCTCTGACCTGACCCCTTTTTTCCGACCACCCCCTTACCCAGTTGAGCCATGAGGACACTAGTCAAAATTTTCAATTACACCGAAATCGGTCGATATGGGGCTCAAATTAACGGAAAATTTGTGAAAAATCTGGTTTTGATAACTAAAAGTCATGAAAATGAGATTTTGAGTGTTTTTTTTTTCAAATTTTGAACCTCAATTTTTACAAAATTTCAAATTTTCCCAATCTTCCTAACACGTTATCCTGTCTGGTTATCAATATATCCTAACGATAACAAACAAGTAAAAATTCCCCTCTCCCAAATAATCCATGTGCTCATTCAAAAACCGCCGCAAGAGAAATAAAAATCCCTTCGAAAAATCCCTTGGATCATCCCGGTATTTGGGCGGCTACGAGCACTTCTCAAAGGGTTAACTGTTAAATTTTTCTCTCGATTTTTTCAATCAGGGTAATACATATCGCTTAGAGCTAAAACCCACGCGACCAATAATATCCTGAAAATCTTGGCAAGATTATCTTCTCAAAAATTTTTTGTACAAATTTTTTTACTCAAAATTTTTTCCCATCGCTTTCAGGCACGGTGTCTTATAAAGTTTTTCTGACCCTTAGTAAACGGCGTTTTTCACAAAATTTCCAAAGTTTTGAGCCCCATATCAACCTACTTCTGAGCAATTAGAAGTTGGTGGCCTAGAAATCAAAAAATTAGGATTTCTAGGCCATGATCATTTTTCTACGGATTTTGGTGTTTTTGACCCATTTTTCGGGTTTTATGGGTTCTGAGGTGTGAAAATTCGTCAAAACAACCTAAATCCGCAGAAAAATGGCCGTGGCCTAGAAACCCAAAAATTTGGATTTCTTGGCCACCAACCTCAAATTGCTCCAAAATATGGCAATATTGGGCTCAAAACTCGGGAAATTTTGTGAAAAACTCAAATACCACTATCAGAAAATTTGTGGGCCTGGGTATAAACCATTTTCAGACAAAAAAATTTCAGCCAAAAAATGAAAATTTTGGAATTTGACCAAATTTAAGATTTTAGCTCTTAAAACCCTTAAAACCCAAAAAACCTGTCAAAAACAACCAATATTTGCGAAAAATGGTCGTGGCCTAGAAACCCAAAATTTTGGATTTCTAGGCCACCAACTCAGAATCTCGTTTTTCTCCTGTTTTTCACGGAGTTTTTTCCTCAAAATGGTTCAAATACATTTTTGCAAATTTTCAGACGCTGGGTGACCCTTGCGCCGTCGAGCAACCCCCTCCGCCACCCATCGATTTTACGAGATCCCTAATCGCCAAGACAGCGATGAAACAGGAACAGAATATGATCCCATCGGCGCCAGGTTTGTACCTTTTTTGTGTTTTTTTTTTAACAAAAATCTGAAAATTTGAAATTTAGGAACCCCCACCGCGTTCCAACCGCCTCAACAATCGGCGCATACACCGATTCCCGGCATTCAACCGAACATTTTCAATCCTGCACTGATGGCCGCCCAGCTGAATGTGTTTAGCAACCCCCAGTTGATGGCTATGATGCAGGTATGGCGAAAAAAACGGTCCCAGAGCACTTGGGAATAAAAGCAAAAAATAAAAAAAAAGAAACTTCCCATGCCGGGAATCGAACCCGGGCCGCGTGGGTGAAAACCACGAATCCTAACCACTAGACCACATGGGAGGACGAGGAGGCAGGTGGTGGGGTGCGTATAAGAAAGCGAGCGTTCTCGCCGCCGGCCGGCTGGCGGGGAAGGTAACAACAGGTGTACAAAAAACGGTTTTTTGGGAGAAATTTTTTTGAGAGAGAGATATTTTCTTCTCGCGAGAAATGTACTCTCTCTCTAAATCTGACCTTGATGATTAAGGGAAGGTCATCTGCGCATTTGATAAAGGTTATTTTCTCCCGCTCTCTCCGCTTTTTTCCCTAAAATTCGACCACTAAACTTTTTTTTCCAGAATTTTATGTATTTTTTAGTTCCAGGCCGCCCGGAATCCTTTGATGCCCCATCCTGGTGTTGTGCAGTCGCCAATGATGCCCAACATTCTGCAACAGTTGAACGCGTTGAGAAATGTGCAGGTTAGTCGCGGGTTTTTGGGGTTGAAAACGGAATTTTAGAAGATTTTTCTGGGAAATTTTGAGGTTTTCAGAGTTTTTTAGTCTAGAAGATCATTTTCAGACAAAAAAATGAACAAACACTTTTTTCGAAAATTTTGAAATTGAGCTCATCCTTAAATTGAAAATTTGGGTTTTAGGACTTGAGGGACAGGTGACAAACTGCACCAAACAGTACTAAACCGTTCAGGCAAAAATCGAAAAATTTTTGAAAATTTTTTTTTGAAATTTTTTCCCAAAACTCAAAATTTTCCCCAAAACCTATTTTCAAGCCTTCTTAACATTCTACATATGTTTATCTCGCTCTTAAAACGTTGCAAAAAAAGTTTGACCCCAAAAAAAATCGAACCCCCGATCCTCAGATTCCTGGCCACCCGTCTACCCAGTTGCGCCACTCCGCCTCCCACTACACCAAAATTTCAAACTTCACCAAACCCTATCGATATGGGGCTCAAAACTCTCCAAATTTCACGTAGATTCTGAATATCACATTGGTTTCCCATGAAAATCTCGCTATTTTAAAATTCCTGAAAAATTTATTTTCGAAAAAAAAAAGTTTACGGATTTAACCTTGTCTCCAATCTCTTCACACTATCTCCATCTGTTCGCACTACAAGGACAGTTTTTTGGCGCGCGCGCGGGCACATGGAGTGATGGGGATCCTTTTGAAAACAGGTTATTCCTCGCTCTCCGATTAGGCTCCGCCCCTTTTGTGGGGCCTGGGCAGGTGACCTCTACGCATTTGGCAAGTTGCCAAGATTAATGACTTTTTTCTCTCAGGCTGTCTGTGTCTAACTTCAACTCGACCGACCGGTCATCACATCACAGTATTTCATCACTAAAAATTGCTCTTTTTTTTAAGTTTTGTGGTGATTTTAGTGATTTTTGACTGTTCGAGAACGCAAAACAGGGGCAAAATAAAGTTTTCGCGATTTCAAACTTAAAAATGTGAATCTCCATAAAATTTGCGTTAATTTGAGCCCCATATTGACCGGTTTCGGTGAGATTTGAAATTTTTGAAAATCGGAGGAATGGGGCCGAGTGGCGCACCTGTGTAGAGGGGTGGCCAAGGATCTTCCCGATTTCTGAACAAAACTCGGATTTTTAATGAAAATTTGAAATTTGTCACTTTAAAATACCCAAAAACGGTAAAAAAAATCAATGTTTTATCATTTTTGAAAAATTTCAGTTCTGGCCGAGTGGTTAAGGTAGACAGTTACCACTGCACCCCGAGGTACCAGGGTTCGATTCCACCTAGGGTCAAAACGTTTTTTGCTTTTTTTAAATGAATTATAGGCATGTTTAAAGGGTCAGAAAGGTCTGAAAATAGGATTTTTGAGTTTTGGGGCACATTTTTTGAAATTTTTTTTTTCAAAATTTTTGAAATTTTAGTTTTTTAGTTCGGTTTTTTAGTAACTTTAATGCATTTTTTGTTTTCTGCGTGTCTTCCATATCCTAAAATTTTATACCCCATTTCTGACCTATTCCTCCTGCACCTTCCCCCGACCAAAAACCACTTTTCTTTCCTTCTTTCCTGCTTATTGACCTTTTCTGCCGGCCGAGCCCCCGATGCCCGTCTCCAGGCGTCTTATCAGTTGAATAGAATTGAATTTTCCCTCTCTTTTCATTTATATTATTTTCCCATTTCACACTTTTTCACCTTTCAACCCCCACCCCTTTGCTGACACGGCCTCACTGACGTCAAACGGTCGGAGACCATGATTTTGAAATTTACTTTTTTTGAAGAGTTGAATAATGAGAATGATATATGAGAATGGCTTTGTAGTTGTCTGGAACTTGAGAATGATATATGGACGGGATACTTTTTTTTTCGAAAAAAAAATTTCAAAAAAAAATTTTTTTCGATAAATTTTTTTGTTTTTTTGTTAGCTAGCTATAAATTTATATATTTTTATACTCCCAGTGTCCCCCCTGTCCCCTACCTACATAAATCTCTCTCAGGGCTGACATCATTCTCCACCCCCTATTTTGGGAGGGGTGCTCTTTCCCCCCTTTATCCCCCTTTTCTATTTTTCTTCCATATTTTTAATCCGAGAAGAGAAGACGAGAGGAGGAGGAAGGAATTGTTTTTATAGACACAAAGGTCAACGTGACACATACCCAAATGCTTTTTGCAGACGATCAAAAAAAAATTTTTAAGGAAAATATTTTTTCGAAAGTTTTCAGTTTTTTGAAGTTTCTAAAAATTTTGAGTGCAGTGATTGACTTTTTCATGCAATTCTTAACATTCTGAGCCCCATATTTACCTAGTTCTGAGCATTTCGAGGTTGGTGGCCTAGAAATCCAAAAATTTGGGATTCTAGGCCACGATTTTTTCTGCGGATTGTGATGGTTTTTGATGGATTTTCGTGACTTTGGTTGTTTTGGATGCATTTTTTGGGTTTTAAGGGGTTTTTGAGTGTTTTTTGAAATTCTAAGTCTTGAATTTTTCTGTTTTTTGAGTTCCATAATGACCTACTCAGTGCCCAAGACAATTTCTTTTTCGAAAACTTTTTTTTTTCAAATGCTCAAATCTGAAAATTATACGTTTTTTGATATGAATCACTATTTTTCTCGTGTTTTCTATAAAATTTCCGAAATTTTGCGCCCCATATTGACCTATTTAGAAAAAATTGAAATTTTGAGACCGTTGGCCTAGGAAACCAAAAATTAGGGTTTCTAGGCCACCGGACGTTTTTGTGCGGATTCAGGCTGTTTTGGACGCATTTTTTCGATTCCATGAGTTTTAAACTATTTTAAGATCCAGAAATCTTGATTTAGGGTGATTTTAAATTTTTCGAAAAATTTCGAATTTTCAATTTTCATGAGCAAAAAAAACAGAAAAAAGAGAAAAGAAGAAAAAGTGTCAGAGGTCATGGCGGGGGGTTGCCATAGGTGATAGCCTAACCCCTCTCTTTTTCTTTTTCCCTCTCAAGCCCCGCCCCTTTTCTGTCCCCCCTTCGTCTTCTCATTTCTAAAGGCTGACCTCCTCCTCCTCTCCCCTCCCTTCTTCCTTCCCAACGTCTTCTTCTTCTTCCCCAAGATATATTTTTATATTCATACTCCTATAAGATATATACCCGTCGTATCATATCAGTTGATATCTTTTTTCTGGAAAAATTTTTTTTGAAAAAAAATTTTTTTGGAGAAAAAAAAGATGCCCGCCTCCAGCACCGAGGAGAGCCTTCACAGTACTATTCTGGAGATAATGAGTATTCTGAGTAAGGATTCACCTGATGACAGTACTCCCACTACTACTATTATTCATAATACTGATGAAACTATGGAGGAGCAAGAGCAAGATGATTATGAAGTAAGGGTTGGGAAAAATAAATTTTTTGAAAACTTAAATCAGCTGAAATTGGAAAATATATAGGTTTTCACTTATTTTGAATGTCATATTTGAGTTCTTTATGCAATTTCCAAAACCATATGAATATATTTCGGTGGAATTTAAAATTTTGGAATTGGTGGCCTAGAAATCCAAAGTGTTGGGTTTCTAGGCCACAATGTGGTTTTTAAGTAGTTTTATTGGTTTTATTGATTTATCAACAAAAAGAAATTCAATCGAACTTGTTGTCACTCCAAATATTTGAGCATTTGGGAAATTTCAAAAAATTTCAAAAAAAAATTTCACATTTTTTTGTCTTGAATCTGTAAATCTGAAAATCCATTGCTCTAGACCTAATTTTATTGGTTTATTCAAACTGCTCACAAAATTTCGGGAGTTTTGAGCCCCATATTGGCCTATTTCTGAGCATTTTGAGGTTGGTGGCCTAGAAATCCAAAAATTGGGGTTTCTAGGCCACCAGCCTCAAAATGGTCAGAAATATGGCAATATGGGGCTCAAAATTTTGGGAATTTAATGGAGAATTCGAATGTAGAAGTTTTAAAAGCATAAATTCTTGTTTTGGAGCTCCAAAGGTCATAGAGTAAAGGTAAAACGTGCAAATTTTTGGGTTATATTTTCGATGTCAATTTTTTCCGTTTTTTTTCGGTCGATTCTTGTAAATTGCCTGATAAGAGAGGGAGAATGACTATGACCATATGTAGTTAATGCACTTACTCTCGAGAAATCACATCACCTGTGGTGGTCATGTGACTAACATTTGCCCCTTCACCTTCCCTTATTTCATATATTTTTCAACTTTTCGAGTCGTGAGAGAAGACGGCGGAGAGAGAGAAATATATAATATTATATGATATAATGTCAGGTGGAGGAGGTAAAGGTCAAAAATCTGTTTTTTGGTCTATAGACATGAAAAACACAAAAAAAATGGTCAGAAATTGAAAAAGAAAGTCAAAATTAGCGAAATTTTCCAAAATTTTCAGAGCTGCGAAATTGGGAAATGTGGAGTTCAGAAATGTTTCTATGTGATTATTCAGAATCTCCATGAAGTTTCCAAAATTTTGAACCCGTATCGACCTATTTCGGTTTCATGGCCTAGAAACCCAAATTTTTGGATTCCTAGGCCACCAACCTCAAAATGATCAGAAATATATCAAAATGGTGCTCAAAATTTTGGAAATTTTGTGAGGAAGCTGTCTAAAACAAAGGAAATAACTGTAGAGCAACAGATTTTGAGATTTTTGAAAAAAGTTAAAAAAAAACATTTTTTGGTCAAATTTAGAACACCTTTATCTTATGACCTATGGAACTCCAAAACAAGATTTTAGGCTCTTAAAACACGTTCAAACCCCTAAAACCAGAAAAATGCGTCAAAAACAACCTAAATCCGCAGAGAAATGACCGTGGCCACCCAAATTTTTGGATTTCTAGGCCACCAATCTCAAAATGCTCGAAAATATGACAATATGGGGCTCAAGACATCAGGAATTTTGTGGAGAATTTGAATTCGACAAAAAATATACAATTTTAAAAGTAATCCTCAAAAAATCCCTAAAAAAAGATAAAAAATGAAAGGAAGTTTTGGTTGGTGGCCTAGAAATCTCCATTCTTAGGCCACCAAACAAAAAACTATTATCATATTCGAGTTCTCCCTAAAATTCTCAAAGTTTTGAGCCCCATATAGACCTATTTCTAAGCATTTTGAGGTGGGTGGCCTAGAAATCCAAAATTTTGGGATTCTAGGCCACGGCCATTTTTTGCAGATTCAGGTTGTTTTTGACGCATTTTCAGGGAATTTGGGGTTTATAAGTGTTTGAAGAGCTTAAAATCTCAAAAAATTTCATTTGATGGCCTAGAAAACGCAATTCCTAGGCCACCAATAGTCGAAATTTCAAATCGCTCAGAAGTATGTCAATATGGGGCTCAAAATGTTGGAAGTTTTGTGGAGAATCCGAATTTTGTATTGTCGAACCCTAAAAACCCATTGGATTTTAATTTCCAGTTGGTTTTGTGTGAACATTTTCCTTATCATGTAGATAGGTAGGTTAACCTACCTATCCTATCCCCCCTTCTCCCTGCCCCCTCCATAAAATATGTATACACTTGACCTGACCCTTCCCCTCCGACACCATCATGCATGTCCCCCCTCTCCGATCATTCTGTCTCTCTGCGTCTCTCACTCTCTCACCACATTTTAGTATATTTTTCCGTCAGTCAGAGGTCAACCGTCTCCCCCTCTTTTTCCATCTACTAGTCTCAGTCGTGTGTCACTTTTGGCCCCGGGGGCACACAGATTTCGGTTTTTGGAATGTATTTCATGTGGTGTTGTCACCTGTCTATTTTTTTTTGGGAAAAAATTATATTCGATTTTTTTGTTATTTTCTTAAATTATGAGTAATGAGTGGGTAGGCATGTTTTTTGTACTCTAAAATTATTGTTTGTGGTTTGATTAGTCATACCGTGGCCTAGAAACCCAAAATTTTGAAAATTTGAAATTTCAAAAATTTGAGATTTTGGGTCCCACCACGAAACCACATTTCCTACCGTAACTCCCTCCAATTTTCCCGAATCTCAATTCTAAGCTCACCATCGTGATCAGCTTGTCGAGAGCTTTCAGAAAAGTACCCACAAGCCCATATTCTGACAAAATTGGGTCCCACCACGAAAACTACAGTAACCCGAAAATGGGTTACTGTAGTTTTCGTGGCGGGACTCAAAGTGATTGGAACCTGGGCTTGTGGGTATTCAATCGAAGCGTCTTGACGTGTTGAATCTGAAAATATAGGTATTAAAATTTTTTGACGTCATGGGAAAAATTTTGTAAAAATTTTGAAAAAAATGTGGAACATTTTTTTTTTCGAAAAACCTTTCATGACGCATTCAAAAGTGTCAAACTCAATAATAATCGTCACCTGACCTTTCGCCTTGTCATTAGAGCGCACTTGCACTTTTCCGGAGGGAACAATACCCAAAATGATAAGGAAGTACATATACTTTTGCATGCATGTATTAGTTCTAATTGATATTATATAAATATACACATATCTTTTTGAAAAGATTGGGGGTCCTTTATCCCCTACCCCGTGTCTAATCCGCTGGCTCTCCGCGGTGTGCACCCCGATTATTATTATTATCCCCCTTCCACCTCCTCCGAGATCCCCCCCCTTGGGGTCCAATTTTGCTTTTGACCTGCACGCCTACATGTATACACATAAGCATGTTATTATCTTTAAAGCTTATAATAGCAGAAAAATGTTGAAAAAAAATTTTGAAAAAAAAATTTTTTTTGGATGGCTGAAAATTTTTTGTCTGAAAATGATACCCAGAAGAATTTTAATAGTGATATTCAAGTTTTTCACGCAATTTCCAAAATTTTGAGCCCCATATTGACCTACTTTGGAGAATTTTGAGATTGGTGGCCTAGAAATCCAAAATTTTGGGTTTCTAGGCCACGGCCATTTTTTGGCGGATTTAGGTTGTTTTTGACGCATTTTTTGTGTTAAAGGGGTTCTCAGGTGCACAAAACTTCAAATCCGCAAAAAAATGACAGTGGCCTAGAAATCCAAAATTTGGATTTCTAGGCCACGAACACAAAATGCTCCAAAATGGGTCAATATGGGGCTCAAAATTTTGGAAATTTTATGGAGAATGCAAATATTCACATTAAAATCCTTCTAAACTTAAATTTTTCAGCTCTCGAATGCGAACACGATGGCCGGTCTGCAGCGAATCTCGTCGAGCCCGAAAATCAGTACAAACGGATCGGAGAGAAGTGAGAATTGTGGAGAATTGTGTGTAGTCTGTGGTGATAAAGCGTCCGGAAGACACTACGGAGCCGTCTCGTGTGAAGGGTGCAAAGGATTCTTCAAGAGGTCGATCCGCAAGAGGGTGAGTCAGGTAAAATTCGATTTTTACCTGGAAATTTTCGTAATTTTCGTAATTTCCACTTTTTAGATATAAATTTCTCAATTTCAGATCGGCTACGTTTGCCGGAGTTCCAAAGACTGTCCCGTCACAAAATTCCACCGTAATCGATGCCAATACTGTAGACTTCGGAAGTGTCTTTCGATGGGAATGAGGAGTGAATGTGAGTGGCCTAACTTTTTATGGGGTGGCCTAAAAACTTCAAAACTGAAATTATAAAATTCAGTGAGTTGAGAGCTTTCAGAAAAGTATAATCATGACTAGGTTTAGAGCTGTTTGGGTCTCGACGCGATTTACGCCATTTTTCAAGGCGAGGGTTACGGTAGTTTTCGTGGTGGGACCCGAATTGATAGGAATATTGGCTTGTGGTTACTTTTCTGAAAGCTCTCAATTTCCTGCTTTTTGCTGTGACAATTAAAAAGCTGAAAAACAAAAATTGAGAAATTTATGGAATTTCGAAAATTTTCGAAAATCTGAAATTTTTCAATTTGCTGTAACTTGATCGGAAAAGGTCCAAACTAACTGCAATTGCAATTTTTGGATTTAACTCGCCGAGAGCTTTCAGAAAAGTACTCACAAGCCTAGATTCTGAGCAATTTGGGTCTCGACACGATTTACGCCGCGGGTTACTGTAGTCTTCGTGGTGAGACCCTATATAGACGTGTGGGTACTTTTCTGAAAGCTCTCGTTTTCCTGAATCCAAATATTTAACTCAAAATAATTTTCCAGCCGTCCAAGCCGAACGCCGTCCAGTCCAATCAGCGAACAGCACCCAATCGGACAGTCCCCCACAGAATCAGAACACAACACCCCGATCGATGACTCCATTGAATGCGGGACTAGTGAATGGACTGTTGACACTTGTAAAAATGGATCAAGAGAATAAAATCAATATGGATACGATAATGAAACCGGGCAGTCCGATAATTCACAGTACAAATGGACATTGCTCACCGGAATTTATGGATATAAAGAGGGAATCAATTGGAGAAGATGAGTCGGGTCTCGACGCGATGACCGTAATCGGTCTGGTCCCTCCGTCCGCCTCGCCGACGTCTTCTGGAGTCGGATCGTCCTCGTCGATTTCTGATGATTCTGGACCGATTTATAATTCTGAAAGGAGTCGATTCGAGATCTCAATCCCACCGTCACAACAAAACGGAAATCAGATTAATATCTCGGAAGTCACGACGCGGTTACTGTTTTTGAGTGTGCATTTTGTGAAGGACTCCAGGGTGACTATAAGGTGAGTAGACTGAAATTTAAGAGTTGAAACTAAAATATTTGAACTCAGCTTGCCGAGAGCTTTCAGAAAAGTACCCACAAGCCTATATTCTGAGCACTTTGGGTCCCACTACGAAAACTACAGTAACCCAGGCGGATTTCGCGGCGAGACCCAATTCATTCAGAATATAGGCTTGTGGGTACTTTTCTGAAAGCTCTCAACTTCCTGAATTTTGCTGTGACAATTAAAAAGCTGAAAAACAAAAATTGTGAAAGTTATGAAATTTCGAAAGTTTTCGAAAATTTGAAATTTTTTGAATTTGCTGTAATTCCATCGGAAAAGGTTCAAATTGGTTGAAATTTTTATTTTTGAATTCAGATTGTCACGAGCTTTCAGAAAAGTACCCACAAGCCTATATTCTGAGCAATTTGGGTCTCGACACGATTTACGTGGGTTACTGTAGTTTTCGTGGTAAGACCCAAAGTGGTCAGAACCAGGGCTTGTGGGTACTTTTCTGAAAGCTCTCAATGAGCTGAATTCAAATTTTGTATCTATTTTCAATTTAGATTCGATTTGTTCAAAAAACAAACAAATTCCAGAACATCCACAATGGAACCGCTGCTCAAATCCAAATGGTGTGACCTATACATTCTCGCTCTAATGCAAACAGCCGACAAAATAAATCTTGGTCAACTGCTGGATAATCTGTCGAGTCAAATGGCGATGGGACTCGAGTGCGGACAGTTTTCGGCGGACAAATTTGAGAAAATGAACGAGCAAATGCAACGGCTGATGCAGCTGTCTCATTTGTTCGCATCTCGTGATTTGAACTCTGTCGAGTACGCCTACTTGAAGTTGATCTCGTTTACGGCGCAAGGTGAGTCCGGGTGGTCAAGAAATTATGTCAGTTAGAATCAGCTCACCGAGAGCTTTCAGAAAAGTATAATCATGCCTAGGTTTGGATAATTTTGGGTCTCACCATAAAAGCTACCGTAACCTGAAAACGTCTTACTGTAGTTTTCGTGGCGGGACCCAAAGTGCTCAGAATATAGGCTCGTGGGTACTTTTCTGAAAGCTGGAAACGAGCTGAATATGTATTCAATTTCAAAATGTTAAAAAAATGGGTCTCGAAGCGTTGCAGGGTAGATTTTCGCGTCTACACCCAAATTATCACGATTTTGATGTCGAATTCAAATTCAGCTTGTTAAGAGCTTTCAGAAAAGTACCCACTAGCTATGCAGGGTCTCGACGCAAAAACTACAGTAACCCGAAAATGGGTTACTGTAGTTTTCGTGGTGGGATCCAACTTGATTCAAACCTAGGCTTGTTTATACTCATTTGAAACGTCTGAACGAGCTGAATTTGAATTTTTAGTTTGAAAAATTTTAGGATGTTATGGGAGAAAATTTTGGCCCATTTTTTTCGCATTTTTTTTCTGAAAGTTAATTTCCAGACCTTCCCACCGCCGTCTCCACATCAGAAACGCGGAACGTGAATCAACTCGCTTCCCAAGAGCTATTCGAATACGTCTCATCGTCAAAGAGCACCCACTTGCATCAAATGTCAAACGAGCACATAAATGTGGATGATTCGACGTCGGAGGACAACGACACGCACGTCACCTCGCAGCAGACGAATACGAATCTTGCCGCCGAAAGGTACCTATTATTATTTATACTTTAGTGATGGCGAGTGGGTGTGTGTGTAGTTTTTTTGGGGATCTTGCGCTTCTTGAACATGTTTTTTGACCACAACTCCATGCAGTCACCATCAAAAGTTCTGAAATTATTTTAGTTGAATTCAACGCGCCAAGACGCGTCGAATGAGTATAAACATGATATAGTTTGAAACAAGTTGGGTCCCACCGCGAAAAGTACAGTAACCCAAAAATTTTGTTGGGGGTTACTGTAGTTTTCGTGGTGAGACCCAATTTAGTCAAAATATAGGCTTGTGGGTATTTTTCTGAAAGCTCTCGATGAGCTGATTTGGAATATTACATTGAAAAGTAAAAATATACAAAAATTGAGAAAGTTGTGGAATTTCGAAAATTTTCAAAAATCTGAAAACTTTAAAATTTACTGTAACTTGATTGAATTCAATGCAATTACTAGTTTTGAGTTTCTAGGCCATCAGTTGGATTTCTAGGTCATCAAACACAGAAAAAGACACAAAAAAACAAAAAAAATTTCCAGATTCTCCCGGCTCCTGCAACTCCTTCCATGCCTCCGATGGTTTGACCCGCAGACAATTGTCGACATATTTTTCTCGGGTCTAATCGGTCCGATGTCCATCGAAACCATCATTCCATTCGTGCTCCAGATGAATTTATTAAACTTTTTCGACACGAACAACGGAAATGGATCGTCCGACTCCCTCTCCTCATCCTCGTTATCAGAAATTATGAGCAATCAGTGATCTTTTTTCTTTAAAAAATTTAAAATTTCAGTATTAACTTTTTCTCCTTTTTCCTTAAATTTTTTCCCTCTTTCACACCACAAAATGTCACAATTCCCTGTCTGAATACCTCTTCTTCTCCTTTTTTCTATTTTTCCGTTTCTACAGTATCCCCGTATCTGTCCCAGTGTACATACACCACCTTCCCGACTTTTTCTCATTTTCAGTGCTTTCAGTCCCGAAATTTGGACGGTTTTTGGGCCCTGGTGGTCTGGGATAAGAATTTTAGGTTGTGAAATTATGATTTATGGAATCCTTGGGTCTGTGCGGTTCAGAAAAGTATAAACACGCCTATATTTTGGCCCAAAAAAATTTTGGACCTGTTTTAGGACCAAAAAATTTTTAGGCCGAAATATAGGCTTGTTTATACTTTTCTAGACCGTCTTTACCCGCTGATTTCAAAAATCACAATTTCACGGCCTAGAATTCCCATCCTAGGCCACCAGTACCCCAAAACCCACCAACAACCATCCGGTTTTTAGACACCCTCCCCCATCCTAATAAGTTTTCTCCCTGTCTAATAACTACAGTATCCTTGCCACGTCTCAACTGTTTTCTTGGCCCCGCCCCTTTATCGATTTTTCTGGGCTTTATTTCAAAAAGCTTTATTAAGGCTTCTCACAACCATAGCACATCGTTTAGGTATTAGCTCTCTTTTTTGGTTTTTTCTTTAAAATTTTTCTGAAAATTTCTTAATATATTTATGCATTTTAGATCATTATCTGGATATCGCTTTAGTTTTTTCTATTTTTAAATATTTATACATTTTTGGCCCGATTTGGTTTTATCGCTAGATTCCCCCTTCCCGTAAGCCCCGCCTCCTTTTTGTTCAGAAATAATGAAATTCTGAATAAGAATACACATTCGGTTAATGAATGATTGCATTGAGAGACATTTGTTGGTTTTTCAGAAAAAAAATTACAGACGGATTTTCAGATTGCTGAAATTTTTACAGTTGACCAAGATTACTGAAGCTCGGGTTACTGAAGTTTTTGCGCCAAAACCTAATTTGCTGCAAGCTCGCACAAAAACTGAATTCCGGGTTACTGTAGTTTTCATGGTATGAAAAAAAAAACAATTTTTTTCAATGCATATCTCGATTTTTACTTTTAAATGCATTCGAGCTACACTCAAAAACTTTTGTTATCAGTGAATTCCTTATTTTCATATTATCACGAAACATTCCGTTACTTCCCCAGGAACGAATTACACCCTTTTTTGAAGTCATCCCTCTTATGACGTTCAAAAGACAACCAAACCTTTGTATAAAAGGTCGATGATAACGTGTTACTCAAAGACTTATTTCAGTCATTCATATTATATTCTGTTACCCCCCTTCCCCTTCCCCTTCCAAACTCATATTCAACATAGGGACACAATATCAGAATTAAGGGGAAAACAAATCTAAAAAATTATATCATTTCAGATTCGAAAATATAATGAGTTACCCTAATAAAATGAAAATAATTCAGGTTCCACGGCCGAATGTCTTCCATATCAGAACAACACTATTCTGTTTGCTTATTCAACTGATATCGACTATTATACATATTATTGGAGTACCGAAGATATGGTTAACAATGTTTATAAGTATACATCAATGGCAAGCGTTCGATTCGATACGAAACAGGAAGAGGAGATTGAGTATCACACAAACTGGATGTATATTTGATTTCTGTGTTTGCTGCTTAATTAGATCTTCCTATTTCAGTAGTTTCAATGCTTCTGTATTTTCCCACCCACCGAATCCATCACTTGGGTATGGAGACAAAACAACTGGAAGCAACGTATACAATGTTTTGAAGGTTTGTACTATTTTATTTTAACTCTTACTTACAAAATATTCCAGAAATTTCTCAACAATGGAAAGGTTTCATTATGCGGATCCATCGTGTTAATTGCTGTAAAACGGTATCCAGATGAGTCTGATGTATCAGACATCATTTCCCAACTACGAGCAAATCATGTGATGGTGAACATTGCTGTGGACAGTATCCCATCGGGTGGTTCCAATTCTGCAACACTTTACGAAATGTCTATTCAAACCAATGGATACTGTGCTTTTGCCAGCGGTTGGGACCTTGGTTATGTGAGTTCTTTTTTAAAAAGAAGTGAAAATCGAATTAAAAAGTTCACTGTGAAAGTTATTTATGTGAGATACAAAGCATACAGTAGCGAGCATAAGTGAGTACCCCTACGTACTTTCATGTGTAACTCAGCTGAATCGTGTCCGTTTTGCATGAACTTTTTTTTGAAAGTTAGCTGAAATATCCAGTAATAAGAACATAAGTTTTTTGAAAAAGTTTTAGTTTTGATTTTTTTCGATAATTGATTTTTCCTGATTGTGATTTGAAAATTCAAAAAAAAAACTTTTTTATTTTTCTCTTGGAGTTATTGAGTTTTTGATGTCCAAATGATGGAAAATGCTCAAATATGCAAAAAATTATGTTGAATTGATTTCTGAAACCTTGAGCATCGTGCCAGAGCTCCAGAAGTCAAAAGTAACTTCGTCGGGAAAATCATCATAACTCATCAAAAATTGCTTCAAATCAGTCAAAACATGTACCAAAAGATGTGTCTTGAGTTTTTCTACAAAACAACATTAAAAAGTAGTAATTTTATAAAAAATAATTTTTCAAACTTTTTTCACTAAAAAATTATTTTATTCCCATTTTTCTCAATTTTCGATATTTTCTGGGTATAAAACGAACATACTTTTCAAAAACTTTATGCAAATTTTCTTTTGGCACATAATAAAACTTATGGCTGTATTTCTTGTTCGTTTTATGCCCAACAAATATCGAAAATTGAGAAAAAATGAGAACAAAATAATTTTTTAGTGAAAAAAATTTGAAAAATTATTTTTTCTAAAATTATTACTTTTTAATGTTGATTTGTAGAAAAACTCAAGACACATCTTTTGGTACATGTTTTGACTGATTTGAAGCAATTTTTGGTGAATTATGATGATTTTCCCGACGAAGTTACTTTTGACTTCTGGAGCTCTGGCACGATGCTCAAGGTTTCAGAAATCAATTCAACATAATTTTTTGCATATTTGAGCATTTTCCATCATTTGGACATCAAAAACTCAATAACTCCAAGAGAAAAATAAAAAGTTTTTTTTTGAATTTTCAAATCACAATCAGGAAAAATCAATTATCGAAAAAAATCAGAACTAAAACTTTTTCAAAAAACTTATGTTCTTATTACTGGATATTTCAGCTAACTTTCAAAAAAAAGTTCATGCAAAACGGACACGATTCAGCTGAGTTACACGTGAAAGTATGGAGGGGTGCTCACTTATGCTCGCTACTGTACTGCAGTAGACATTCGATTCTCATGTTTTGTACGTTTCTGTGCGAGTGATCGATAAAAATTCAAATTTATCTTAAAATTCAATGCTTCTCGTTAAAAAATAAATTGGAAATGTTTTTTTTTTGGAAAGTCCTTGTACGAACTGTTTTTACACATTTTTATTTTTGAAGTTAACAATAATTTTATCTCAATGATTCTACATAAAAACATGAAAATTTCTACATCATTCTTATATATAAAAGACAATTGGGCGTTGTCTGTCTGTCTGAGGCGATGTCCGCAGCGGTTTTGGAAAGAGAAGAGAAACTAAGCCAGTGGACAAAACCGAACTGGCGTCCTTTGGACAGCACCGCCGCCTTAAACCACACGGCCATGCGAGCACGTTTGAGAAAGGGTTGCCACGTGAATGAAAAGATAGCAGCCAGCTGAACCGCCGAAGGCGGGGCAGATAGGCTGGTAAAATATAAAAAACATTTTTGAAGATGATTGCCACTGCATTATCTTCTTATCTAACAGTTTTCAGGCTTTTTTCTGGATAACCGATACGCTTGAGTATCCTTACCAATTCCTTGCTCAAAACTTTCTGGTTTCTGGATCTGGTCGAATCGAAATACCCGCATTCAAAACTCCAATTCCACCGGGTTATTCTGACACCTGTGCATTTGCAATAACTGTACAAAACCACAGTAAGGATACTTTCCAAATTAAACTTCATCATTCACATTGTTTGCAGCACTCGACGATTCTTTTGTATCAATGAATTTTACAATTGAGAGTACTGATGGATCTCATGTCTATAAATATTCGAGTGACCAATCGTATCCTCTCTATGGAACTGCACAATCAGATGATTTTTATTGCATCGGATCCTTCTCATACAATTGGACAATTGACTATCATTATAAGACCGAGAAACCACAAATTATTCAATTGAGAATGTACAGTCAACAGTGAGTTGTCTCGAAAACTTCAACAATTGCATGAATCTAATATTTCAGATATCACGACTTCGTACCACTGCCAGGTTTCTAATAATCCGTTGATTTTTCTTTGCGGTTCTTATAAATGGTTTCCTCATTGAATATGTTTTGTGTTCCTTATCATTTCTTTGATGGTCATCCGGGAGGTCCCCGGACACCCAGTGGTCCATCATTTTCAGGGCTTCCAGAGAACCCCCGTGGTCTCTTTTCTCCTAGTCTACGAGCACTTAAACCCCACGAAATCTGAAGATCGGGTTACTGTAGTTGTCATGATAAGATTCAAAATGTTCACAGCCCAGACCTCACATCTCTTGATCTTTGAACAATGCTGAAAACACGTCAACGACACCCCAGCCTCCTCTCCTCTCCCACCGCCTTTCCATCCTCTGACATGTTGTTTGACACCCTTCTTCAAAAGAAAAATAAGAAAAAGACATCAGAATAGTGACGCCTTCTTGACATTCAACATATGCTTCTTGTCCCCCTTTTTGACATGACCAATCAGTAGGGTGTCAGTAGACAAAAGACGAAATGCTGATGACATGACATACAGTAGTCCTTTGGAGCCCCCGATGGAAATTTTAGACGAATATTCAGAAAAATTGTGAGACGAGGGGTTGGAAATTTCTGAAAACTTTTGAAAATTTTTGAAAATCGAAAATCGTTGCCTAAAATTATGCTAATAACATTCAACTCGTTTTCGGCTTTCAGAAAACTACAATTTGGGTCCAACCACAAAAACTACAGTAACCCAAGACAAATTATGGTTACTGTAGTTACCAGCACTATTATCCATGAAAAATTTAATTGAAAACCTACTTTTTGGGCCAAAAATCATTGAAAACTATCAAAAATTGAAAAGTTATAGAATTTCGAAAATTTTCAAAAATCAAAATTTGAAATTTGCTGTAATTTGGTCGGAAAATTTCCAAATTAACAGAAACTTTTATTTTTGGACTCAGGAAGTCAAGAGCTTTCAGAAAAGTACCCACAAGCCTATATAAGGTCCCACCACGAAAACTACAGTACCCTCAAAAAATGGGTTACTGTAGTTTTCGTGGTGAGACCTTACATAGCCATGATTATACTTTTCTGAAAGCTCTTGTCACGCTGAATCTAAATATCACATTTTCAAACAGTCTGGCGCGCCTTTGACGCGTGTAGACCCTCACAAACTGCATGAAGCAAGAAAATGGAGAAATGGGTGTAACGAGTACTCTGAGGAACACGTTTTTATTGTAATGAAGGAAAAAAAGGAAAACTGAAAGTATACATACATGAACCAGTTTCAATGCCGTTCTTTCTGTTTTTGGGGAAAAAATGAGAAAAAATGAAACAGAATTTTCATTTTTTGAAAAGAATGAGGAAGTTTTTTTTTTCTTTTTTCATTTCTCAGAATCATGACAGTATGTAGTACGTGGAGAAGTGAGAAGATAAGCCATCTGTGTTGGGAGTAGCCTTGACGAAGAGGAGGGAAACAAAAGTTTTCGTTTCGATCAATACACTCCTCTTCCTCTGTGTTCATCGTTGCGTATACAGAGGGGGAGATTTATATCTACATCGTTTTCATACACTTCTCTTTTTCTCTTTTCCTATGTATTTTCCTCTTTGGGAGGGCTTACTTTTATGAACATTTCATATGTAATAGATGATTGTTTCGTTCAAATTCAAATTTCTTCTCAGCTTATTACTTCTACTCCTTTAAACCGGCATCTCTAAATACCAGACCTACAGAATTCTGGTCCGGAATTGTTTTTTTTTCAAGTATTGTCCTCAAAAACCGTTGAAACTTACAGTCTGAAGAAGATTGACTTTTTAGATGAAGAAAAATTTCTGAATTTCTGCCTTTTCTAAATTCAAAAATCAATATCTGACCAAAATTCTTGTGACGTCTGAAATCCTGAAAATGCTGTAACGGATTTTAAGCCACAACTATCACTTTTTATCAGACTTGTCACGGGCCGGGCCGGGCCAAAATCAGGAAAAATCTCGGCCCGGCGCGGCCCGGCCCGCTCGGCCCGGTTTGAAAATTTTTTGAAAAAATTTTGAATTTTTGAATTTTTTTGGACTTTTTTTGAAATTTTTCGAAAAAAGTATAGCTTTCGAATAAAAATTCAAAATTGATAAAAAATGTGAATTTGTACAATAATTTAAGCATTTTTACTCTATTTTTCGAAAAACTTCAAAAAAAAGTCGGTAAAAAATGGGTACCCATTTTTGAATCCGGGCCGACGGCCCGGCCCGATTTTTGACAAGTCTGCTTTTTATACCCGATTTCAAGAATATATGGATTTTGGTTACTGTAATTATTTGGTCAGTGTAAGATGGTCAGTGTAGTTTGTCACTGTACTTGGTTGGTCAGTGTAATAGCTGAGTTGACCGATCCTAGGACGCGTTTTTTTATACCGATTTTAATATTGTGAAAATTATGAAAAGTGCAAAATTTTTAGCAATGTTTATCAAAAATCGTCAAAAATCCTATGTACGCTTGAGTTTTATCGATATTTCAAAACATGTCAAAATTCGGAATTTTTCGCAAAAAAAATTTAAATTTTCAAATTTTTGTATGGTGACCCGGACCAATGAAAATTCTCAAATATTCAAGAAAACTGTAATTATTTTTAGGAAAGTCTCCGGAAACCTGTTTTTGAGTAGAAAATTAGACTTTTTTTTAAGGAATCCGAAATTTTATTTTCGGAAAGTTTGGACCGAAAACATTTTTCGTCATAAATTTTTTCGAAAACCTCTGAAAAAACCCAAAATTTTTTTTGCGTTGTTTCCATGTCATAAATTCTCGAAAAAGTACCAAAACCAGTAATCCATTCCTCTTTTCATTGGCCTCCCTAAGCGTTCGAGTTTTTGCTTCCGGCAGATTACCCCCTCCTCCTCCTCCGCCACCAGCTAGTGTCTTCTTCTCGTTCTATTTGTCGTCCGTTCGTTAACGACTCATGCACATTCCCCCGGGAGAAACAGATTATTCCTCCTTCTATTCTTTCCTCCCTATTTGTTTCGGGTTTGGCCTTTTTGAGTTCAAAACGCACGGTCGGTTGTGGAGGTGGTGGCTGTGTTTCTATTATGGTCATAGTTAAGAAATGTTTCTACTAAAAAGTTAAAATGAACCAATTTGTGGTGTTTGATATTAAAAACTTTAAAATTATTCATAGCTGGCACAAATAATTAAACTTTTTTTCAAATTTTTTCAATTTTCTTTCAAATTGGTGAACTTCAGCGGGGCGTTATGCTTAATTCTGGAGATTTTTATATTTTTGAGGGTCTAGACTTTATCTATTCAAATATATACACATTTTGAAAATTGAACCAGATTTGACATTGTGACGCTTGTTACCAATTTTTTGAAAAAAAAATTTCAAACACTCTTTTTTTTATTCGTCAATGTTGATTCCGTTACAGTCGAACCTGACATGAAAAACAAATTTAAGCTTTTATTCTTCTAGTTGACGTTAGTTTTTTTATAAAAACGGGAAAAAACCAAAAAAATTGAAACTTTTTGAAAAAAATTTTTTTTTCAGTTTTCACTATACCTAACTCACTTCTCAGGGCTGTAACTTTTTATCTACGAGTTTCATCAAAAAACTGTCAACTACAATATTATAGCCCTAGATTTGATCTACAGAATAATATCAAAATGTGCAAAATTGACCAAGAATTGACTCCGTGACACACTTTCAAAAATGACAAATTTTCAAAAAACTTCAAAAAAAAATTTTTTTTTCAACTTCCGATTTTCGCACTATTTTTCTGGGAGAAGAGGTTTTAACTTTTAATCCGTCATAACTGTTTTTTTTTTTGATAAACAAAAATATAAAACTTAACCTAATCATCACCTGAATTTAAGAGTCACGTGGGGTCCCTCCTAAGCCCCAGCACCGGTTATTTTTCCCCTTTTTCTGGTCGCCGAACACCATAATAACAATAAAAATCAGATTAAAAAGTCATCTGACGTCGATTTCCACGGCCACCCTGCACTTTTTTGGAACTATTTTTATTTTTCCAAAAAAAATTTTTTTGGAGTTTTTTTGGAATTTTTTTTGTGAATCCTCCTCACGTCATCTGAATTCTTATGATTCTGATACCAATGACTTTTGGTTGTTCGACGAAAACAAAAAATGGGCGGAGTCAAAAAACGGTTTCGTTTTATTGTAGATCAAAAACTAGAGGTTCAACTTCAACTAGAGAGAATCCAGTTTTTGGCCTAGAATTTAGTTTCTTAGAAATTTTTTCTTCGGAATAAATTTTTATCAATTTTGGAATATTACATAAAATTGGGCGCATTGAGAGCTTTCAAATAAGTATACACATGCCTAGGTTAAAGGAAATTTCGAAAATGACTCCAATGGCCTAGAAACCGATTTGGTGGCCTAGAAACACAAAACTAGGCCACCAGACCTATCCAGTAAAATTCAGCTCGTTGAGAGCTTTCAGAAAAATACCCACAAGCCTAGGTTCTGAGCATTTTAGGTCCCACCACGAAAACTACAGTAACCCAGAATTTCGAAAAATTTGAAACCGATGTTACTTTGTCAGTTTTGACGCAATTTTTCTAACAATAAAAAATTTGAATTCAGCTTGTCAAGAGCTTTCAGAAAAGTACCCACAAGCCTAGGTTCTGAGCATTTTGGGTCTCGACGCGAAAACTACAGTAACCCAGACGGTTTTCGCGTCGAGACCCAAAGTTCTTGGAACCTAGGCATGATTATACTCATGTCAAAGCTCTCAACGAGCTGAATTCAGCTGGATAGGTACCATGACCTAGTTTTGAGTTTCTAGGCCAGGAGGTGTTAGGCCACGAAAAACAAAAAAATTGTTTTTTGAAAAACCTGGCATGATTATACTTTTCTAAAAGCCCTCAACGCGCTAATCACAATGGTAACAGTTTCAGATCTTGAAAATCATCTAACAAATTTTTTTCATAGTTTCTAGTTGTTTTGCTGGCACCTTGCCAGAAAACTGGTTTCCCTCCCCCCTTTTCCTTCTCTCAGAACTTATTGGGTTCACACGTATCGCATCATTTCCTTTTATCTTCTGTCGTCACTTGTTCAAAGATAACTATTTTATCGTCCGCGTGTCTCTCCTCTCACCAAAAAAATTTTTTTCGTCGTTTCTTGTGATATCAGATAGAAATACCGTATATAAACTTTCTGATCTACCCAATTTTGCAGTGGTAGATCAAAAAAAGAATTGGATGAGATTTCTACTACTTTTACCTATTCTCTATGCGAGTTTGGTAAGTTTCCGAGGGATCCTGGATCCTGGATCCGGGTTACTGTAGCTCCAAATCGTTTCAGGACCCTATCGAATCCCTGACTCCTGGGGAGAACTGTGAAATGTGCCAAATTGTGCTCCGCACGGTTTTTGGACACTTCTCGGCTAACGTTCCATCTAGGAAGAAATTGGTGAACCAGCTGAAACACGAATGCAAGAGGCATTTTAATGTGAGTGGCCTAGAAAATGAGCTGGTGGCCTAGAAACCCAAATTTATACCATGAAATGAAAATATTCGAAGTCAGCAGGCCGAGACGGTTCGAATGAGTATAATCATGCCTAGGTTTGGATCACTTTGGGTCTCGACGCGAAAACCACCGTTCTGGGTTACTGTAGTTTTCGCTGCAAGACTCAAAGTGCTTGGAATATAGGCGTGTGGGTACTTTTCTGAAAGCTGAAAACGAGCTGAATTTGAATATGGTATTCAATATGTGTGAAAATGGGTCTCGAAGCGAAAACTACAATTTTAAGGTTTTCAGAATTTGCGTTTAGACCAAACTTTTCACATTTTTGACGTCAAATTCAAATTTAGGAAATTGAGAGCTTCCAGAAAAGTATAATCATGCCTAGGTTCGGATTGATTTGAAAGTTTTCGAATTTTGGGTCTCGCCACGAAGACACAAAAAATACTGTAACTCGGTTAGAAGTGAACCGATTTTTATGAAACCTGTATATTTTAATTCAGCTCGTCAAGACCGTTCAAATGACTATAATCATGACTAGGTTTGGCTCGATTTGGGTCTCGACACGATTTACGGGGTTACTGTAGTTTTCGCGTCGAGACCCAACTGGCTTCAAACCCTATCATGAGTATACTTTTCTGAAAGCTCTCAACCTCCTGAGGCTGAATTACACGTCGAAATTGTGATAATTTGAGTTTAGACACAAAAGTCTGGTTTGAAAACTTTGAATTTGTAGTTTTCGCTTCGAGACCCATTTTTTCACATTTTGAATACTATATTCAAATTCAGCTCGTTTTCAGCTTTCAGATAAGTACCCACACGCCTATATTCTGACAAGTTTGGGTCTCGACGCGAAAACTAAAGTAACCCAAAAATAAGGGTTACTGTAGTTTTCGTTGTGGGACCTAAAACTATCCAAACCTGGGCGTGTGGGTACTTTTCTGAAAGCTCTCAACCTCCTGAACTCGAAAATCATTTTTTCAAAATCATTTTTTGATGTTTCGAATACAAAATCCAGAAAAAGTTTTCCATATTACTAGGTCACCTAAATATCCCTCTTGCAGTATCGCCGGCGGTGTTTGATGGCGGTCAAGGACCAAGGTGACTTCCTCTACCGAGAAATGACGGGCGGCGACTTCAAACCCATCAAACCGTGTTTTATTATGAAGGTTTTATCCCCCATGGCCTAGAAACTTCTAAAATATAATTTTCTCTTCCAGGAATGCAAACGTCTTCAATCTCCACTGCCAGAAGACTTCCAACCGGACAACTCCACTTATCCAGACACCAGCACAATTTCAGAATTGATGTTGACAACGACGACGAATTCATCTGAATCCATGGATACTGTAACCACACCGACGACTAATGCACCATCTGTGCTGGATTGATCTACCATTTTCTTGTTTTTACGGGTTACAAACATTTATGAACTGATTTATAAAGTTTTATGAGGTTATATCTTATTTGGTGGCCTAGAAACCCAAAACTAGTCCGCGCAACATATTCAGCGGGACGAGAGCTTTCAGAAAAGTATAATCATGCCCAAGTTTAGAGGAAGTTGGGTCCCGACACGAGGTTACTGTAGTTTTCACGTCGAGACTCAAACTTGTCAGAATATAGGCTTGTGGGTACTTTTTTGAAAGTTAAAAATGAGCTGATTTCAATTAATTACGTTTCGGGGACAAGTTTTATTTTTCTTGGCCATCAGGTTCAAAAAGAACACAATAAAATTCTCAAAAATTTTCAAAAATCAAAATGCATGCCATGCCTTTTGCTTGACTTAGTCCGAATAGTCTCGCTTTGCCAAAATAACTCTTTTTTTCTTCCGATTTACGGCAATCAGTTTTTGTAGTTTTCTATTAAATTCATTGAGAGCAAACAATGGTTGAAAATAGCGACAAATTAAAAAAAATATTAACATGACCGAAATCGAATTTCTAAGTCAGTGATATACTCACCTGCAGATCGCTCTCAGAGGGTTTGAGACCGAGGAATGCCATTCTTTCGATATAAAAATGATACATTATTCTTTGAAAAAACCAGAATTGACCTTTACGCACCTTCACAAACAAGTAATGAAGTGATTTATTGCAACACTACAAAACCAAAATAAAAGGTACAAAATCAGACAATAAAATTCTTAAAATGCATGCCAGTGGTTGACCTCCTGCTTGACTCAACCCCAAAGAGATTGAGAATAGTCTCGCATTGTCAAAATGACTGTTTCTTTTTTCCGATTTACGGAATAAATCAGGTCTCAATATCCCGTGGCCGAGTTTCCGCAAGCAGTCGATCACTGGCTTCGAATAATTATTCATTGTCACTAAACAGACATACTTAATCACTTGTTTTTTGATGAGTAGCGGAAGAATCTTCTCCAGAAAACTGAAATCTGCTAACAGTCTTCATAGAGTATTGTTTCGGAGTAAATGTGTGTACCACTGTTTTCTGAGGAAACTTCTCCACCATTTTGTATTACTGAAAAAAAATTTACTGTTGAAATTGTTGTGAAAATAAAGCTTCTGGTTAAAAATTGGTATTAAAAAATCTCTCACCTTTCAGGATTGTACCACAAAATGTGACATTCGTCTGAAGATCCAGCAAGCAACTCAATGTTCGTCTTCCAATTATACAGCTCGCAAGGGTTTGGAATCAACTTCCTCATCTCATCCTCCACTGTTTTGATATCATCCTGACTTGGTTTATGATCAAATAGACACAACCAAACATTTAATCCATATACAAACTCCTCAGACTCCAGAATATCAGGAATGTACTCTTTGAGATGAGAATTCTCAATAACAGTAATAAAATACTGCTTGTCAAGAAAGAAACTAGTGGATGACTCACAGATATCTGATTCATCCAGTAGGTAGTGTCCGATTTCAAAACTTGAGATGAGCATTGCCGTCTTCTCATTTTTAATCAAGTAATCCGCCAACACTTCGCCAAATTTTCTGTATTCATGATTCGTCTCATGCTGAATCGCATCTCCCAACACATCCACTTGATATAGTCCCTCTCGAACTTTTTCCGATTCGAAACCATGATTTTGCGAGAAAAACATGATTGAGTAGTCTGAAATTATATGTTAGGAATAAATGAGACATGGTTAGAAAGATAGAAAAATAGAATCGATGAAACGAATTTTTGAAAAGCGTGGGTCAGATGGAAAAAAATTGGATAAAAAAATTCGTTTATAGAGAAGCTATTCGTAACAACTGACTAAACATTGTGCTACGGTATAAAGTATTAGGTTGGTGCATAGTTTTCTTTCTTTTCCGAGGGTGTGACTTTGGTCTTCTGTTTCTGAGCAGTGAGATTGTTTTTCAGCCCAAACTTTTTTGCATTATAATGACCTTTTTAGTGGCTAACAAATAGTAGACAGTCCGCTCGTTAAAACGATAGATATTTTCAGTGGCCAACCAAACGCCTATTTTAGGATATTTTTTGGTTCTAGTCAAATCGGTATTAGAATGTTAAAGTATTTACAAGAGAATATATTAAATGAGTAAAAAATAACTGTATCTTGATATTACAATTTAGTTTCAAGTCAAAATCACCAAGACGAGAAAGTTATAATCAGACGATCGACAGCAATGAAAAATAATGGTTCAGCTGGGTTCAAACCGATAACAGAAATATTTGGGGGATCACTTATACCAAACTATCTGTAAAAGTTAGACAGTAACATGAGCTAGTTATGCCACAAAACATTTAAAACAAAGCCATTCTAATAAGTAATAAAACTTGGCTGATGTGTTTCTTATGATTTTCACAATTTTGAGAAAATTTGCGTAGTTGACCTGGGTGGAGTCTAGGTCTCTCCTCAACGATCCGAAACAAGTCTGAACTATTTTATTACAAGTAATCAACAGTAGGTACATTGCTTAAAAATTGTGCGAAATATCTAGTGGACCGATTCAGAAGTAGGAGCTGTAGGCTTCATCAAACTTAAAAATCACGTGATTTTGATCCTCTAGACTTCACGCTTCCCGCGAAAAAAGACAAATGGCGTGAAGATCTACAACAAAGTAAATTTAGATACATCAATGTCTAATCTATTAAACTAAAACAATTTTGACCAATTTTCTTATCTAGCGTCAAAGAAAATTCGAGAACTGTTGCACCTCCCAAAACTGCTGGCTCTTACCTTTATTCAGGGACCCGCACTGAACTATCGTTGTTTAGTTGGAATGTCTTTGTTTGCTTTTTATAAATAATTTTTTTGCTTGTTTTAATTCTGAAAAGCTCACCTATTCTTGTCAACATTTTCTAGGAAAAAAATGGAGACGAAGAATGATACCAAAAAAGGGTTCCTCAAATGTTTTGACGTGCCTACGGCTGAGATCAAGCAGATGGCGGACGTCAAGTCACTGGTATAATCACAATAACTTATAGGTACTAACCAACAATATTTCTCATTATGGGAGTTATTAGCCTTCAAGAATTTTCATGACAAAAATCATCTAAAAAAAGAAAGAAATTTATGCACCAACCTAATACATAAAATAAAAAGACTACCATTTTTAACAGAAACTGATAATATACTCCACAATAACTACCAAGTGCACAACAACAAAAAAATGTATAAATCCTATTGATGACTTCACACGCGACCCTGTCATCCCTCTCATTCCTCTCTGCATCGTTTGTTATTATTTCGTTTGCTCTATTCTCACGTCTGTAGTCTTTGAACTTATTAAGAAAGTTATGCCCATAACATCTTCCAATCCACGCGAAGAAAAGTGCAAACTGGTATTCACTTGCAATATTGAGAACAATTATTCCCACGTTATAAATATTCAATTCCAACGGAGTCCAATAAACAAAACCAAAAAACCGGCATAGTGATGCGATGATCGAGACATACAAATTCCAAGTGTAGAATTCCTGCAATATCTTTTCAAATATTAATTTATGGTTACTATGAAATTGTCAATGTATATATTTTTTCTTAAAATTTCGCGAAATATTATGAATTCAAATTTTTCATGTGCAAAGTAAGCTCGCGCTCCCCATGCACAGAAAACATTCAAATCATAATAAGCCGATATGAATTTAAAAAACCAGTGGTGTGTGATAGGAAAAAGTTATTCATACTGCTATGAGACGATTCGGGGAAACTGTTGGAAGAAAACTAGAAACTGACAGAGATAGATGATCAAAAACTCCACAAATCAATATGTTTGATGAAATATCTAAAAATGGTAAAACAAATGTTGAAGCTTTTCTCACTTAATAATTCTCTGATCAAAACATCAAAATACTTAATTCCGATTAATCTAAAGTAAACTTTTTGAATGAATTGCTCAATGACATAGAAGTAGATATGAAATAGTCAGAATCATGAAAAGAACTCCTTTTTTAAAACTTTATGAGGTATGCACACCATCAAATGGATGGTTCGATTCAACACAACGTTTTTGTCATCTATCCTATAGCATATGCAAACAAACAGAATCATGTGATTAACTGACAATTGTTCATAAATAAAATGAGTAATGTATTTCCTCTCGAAGCGTCACAAAAAAATAAACAAAGAATACAGGCCTGTGTTTTATTATGTGCGATAAAAAGCTTTTTATGCCGTTTTTAAAAAGTGTTTTTTTTAATATGTTTGTTTTCAATATTTCGGTCTTGCGACCAGGGCTGGGCAAATTATTTGTTTGATTATTTGAATTATTTGAAATTTGAGGTAAAAGTCAAATAAATTGTTTCAAATAATTATTTGAACTTTTTTTTCAAACAAATTGTTTGACCAAATAATGTTTGACAAATTAACATCAAATAAAATTATTTGACCAAATTATTTGAAACTTTTCAAATAATTTGAAATCCATTTCTGTGTATCATTTGTGATAGGTTTTTAATCCAAACTGCCAAAATGTTAGGTAAAATAATTAATTACAGCTTGAGAAAGTCTTTCAGGACGGAACATTTTGCAAAAAAAGTTTTTTTTTATTGGTTTCTACGTATTTAAAAAAATGGATTACTGTTTTTTTGTTCTTTTTAGTGCTCTTGTTGACGATAAAAGTGTTTTTTAAGTTGTTTGAAATTGTTTGAAATTATTTGAAATTATTTGATTATTTGAGAAAAAATTTCAAATAATGTTTGGCCAAATAAATTATTTGAAAAAGAAATTCAAATATTATTTGATCAAATAAATGTTTTGGAAAAAATTTTCAAACTTTATTTGGTCAAACAATTTATTTGACTTCTCAAACAATGCCCAGCCCTGCTTGCGACCATTATTCATAAAGTACACCAAGAAACCTACATCACTCTACCAGAGTATGAAACGTACAAAAATACGGTTGCAATCCTTTCTACATTTTGTAATTTTACTAAATATCGTTTTTAAAGGCGTATTGTGGTCAGCTATGATATTTTCACATTTTAGTGTGTGCGTTTCAGCGAGTTCATTTTCATACTTCAAGAATGTTTCTATTTGGTGCAAAACCTGGCGAAGGCGACCACCGGAAGGTTTTGTTAGTGAGAAAGTTCTAGGAATTTCACTGCAGGCGTTATTTTCGAATATTTTTAGTGTTTTTCTATCAAAATTATTGAAGAATACAACAAAAATGATCAAGAATACCGTCGAAAAATGAACTCGCCGAAACGCATAAATTATGATATGAAAATATCATAACTGACCACAATGCATCTTTAATCTCTGTACAACTAGAAAAAAATCGAATTACCCGAAGTTCTTTTTCTATGTACGGTGCAATCTTATTCACGCCACAAGGAGGTAGTGGAAAGTGCGGTTCGTCCTTGTTTATTCCTCCGTCTGGATTTATGCAAATACGAGGGTAATTTGAAAATGAGCCTCCACTGGGTTTGCAGAATCGGATAATGTATTTTCCTGAAAATGGTTTTTTAGAAACGAATCAATACACTGTCAAATTATTATAATAATTTTTTCAATGCGGCTACGCGAAAGGGGGAGGAGCTGGGTGGCACCCTTCGATAAAGGGTAACGGGTCCCGCATATCACCCTGACCGAATGGAAGCCCATACCGCGACAGCAATGAAAGTCAGCCACAACCTTTAAAGTATGTATGTTACGGTGACTAGTTGTCCGACAATGTCGATTTCGTACGAATGATACATATTAAAAAACAACTTTTTTGTATCTACAACAACTACTTCCGATTAATATAATCCATAGGAAAAACCCTTGTCGGCGCAAATATTAACACCGTAACACACTTCCAAAGCGTAAGATTCTAAGAATAAGTATTCAACAGTCTTAGTATGTTAATGTTCGGCAAAACAACGCTTTAATTAACAAACAGACTTTATTCAAATTTGAAAAACACATATAAGATTTGGCTTACAAAAGAGATCCTAATATGGCTTTGGTACACTTTCTAGCGTTCGATGACAAAAGCGGCGGAAGAAGTAGATTTTGTTTCATATCGTCTAAAGTGCGGGCTTGACAGCATCGACCATGTTGTAAGAGATTTTTGAGATCTTGCTTTTCAGATATTCTCACTACAGTTTGTCCGAATGAGATCCTCAATGCAGTCCCCCATGTCTCGTGCTGAGCTCCAACGACAATTTCTGGGTTCCCCGATTGGGAGAAGGTTCAATTGTGAAAACCTTCTCGTCAATACAGATCACGTCCGAAACACGCCCTGAGCTAGCGATTTTGTTATCGGTCGTCAAAAGGTCTGTATCAAAGCGAAATTATCTAACTTTGCATTTCTTTTGTAAAATAAATCTTAAACTATTTTAACTCTGAATAAAGCCTCTTGGTTGATTCAGTCGTTTTTTTCCTCCGATTATCAACGTATTTTAATTTATAAGAGTATACTTATTAGCTACCTTCCTGTGCTTCAATGTTGTTTCGTCTTTAACATATACAGTTTGAAATCTTACTTACCACAAGGCTTTCCATTTTTAAGTCTACCAAGGGTCATGTCTCGAATACCAGTGATCATGCTGCTTTTATGATGTTCTTCTACTAATGAAAAACCATCCTGCATTCTGGTGGTGATCAGAAGAAACTTCATAAGTTTGTCATATACTTCGAAAGAATCATTAATCCAAGCCCATCCGGGTCTCACATTTCGAAGAACAACCAAAATTGAAAAATAAACAGGGAGAAAAAAATAGCGAATCATTTCAAAATTCTAGCCAAAGACAATGGCATCAAACTAAACAATCGAATATGAAAAACGTATTTGAGTCACAGATAACTTTTTTATTGCCAAAAAGAGCTAACAAACGATACAATTTTTTCTCTTCCAAGAATGCAAACGTCTTCAATACCCACTGCCTGAAGACTTTCAACCGGATAACTCCACTTATCCACCACTTCCAGACACCACCACAATTTCAGAATTGATACTGACAACGACGACGACTTCATCTGAATTAATGGAAACTGTAACAACACCGACGACTAATGCACCCTCATCTGTTCTGAATTGATCTACCATTTTCTTGTATTTTACGGGTTACGAACATTTATGAACTGATTTATTATTCTTTATAAAGTTATATCTTATTGGAGGCCTAGAAACCCAAAATAAATCCGCGCACCATATTCAGCGTGACGAGAGCTTTCAGAAAAGTATAATCATGCCTAAGTTTAGAAGAAGTTGGGTCCCGACACGATTTACGAGGTTACTGTAGTTTTCACGTCGAGACTCAAACTTGTCGGAATATAGGCTTGTGGGTACTTTTTTGAAAGCTTTCCAGGAGCTGAATCTGAATATGTTTGTCAAAATGTCCCAGAATGGGTTTCAAATCGAAAACTTCAGATTTTCGCCTAAATTTTCTTAATTTCGTCATCAAAGTCAAGTTCATGTTGTTTTCAGTTTTTGGGAAATTAGAAAATAGTAATCATACCTCGTTGCGATGTCTACATTTACCCATTTCGGGTTACTGAAACAAGGGACTATTCAAATAAAAAATACTATTTTATTAATTGTCCTTGAATGTCTCACAAGATATGAATTCTACATATCTGAAATAGCACTTTCTTTTTGCGTTTGACACAAACATATTTGATATTTAAAAAACGTATTTGAGCATTTCTGGCAGTGACATCATGCTTAAACATTTGAGAGAGCAATAACTTAGAAGTTGGGCAATAAAAACGGTTATCTGTGACTCAAATACTTTTTTGATATTCGATTGTTCAGTTTGATGCCTTTGTTTTTTTGTCCCATTGTTTATTTTCCAATGACGGTATCTTGATCATTCTGGTAGAGTGATGTAGGTTTCTTGGTGTACTTTATGAATAATGGTCGTAAGACCGAAATATTGAAAACAAACATATTAAAAAAAACACTTTTTAAAAACGGCATAAAAAGCTTTTTATCGCACATAATAAAACACAGGCCTGTATTCTTTGTTTATTTTTTTGTGACGCTTCGAGAGGAAATACATTACTCATTTTATTTATGAACAATTGTCAGTTAATCACATGATTCTGTTTGTTTGCATATGCTATAGGATAGATGACAAAAACGTTGTGTTGAATCGAACCATCCATTTGATGGTGTGCATACCTCATAAAGTTTTAAAAAAGGAGTTCTTTTCATGATTCTGACTATTTCACATTATCTCTATCATCCGAAATGCTACGTTCAGTTCATTACTGACTTTTTCGAATTCATTAAAAATATACATTGACAATTTCAAAATAGCCATCATTCTAACAATAAAATGCGTGTGGGCGCTGTCTGTAGATTTCTGTGTGTGTTTATCAGGCTTTGGCGCGAGAAAACGCGCCGATGACACGTCAGCCTAAACTAGCGAATAAGAATTCAAGAAAATCTTACAGAAATTCTACATTTGGAACTGGTATGCATCAATCTACAAAAATTATTTCATGTTCTTTACAAAGGAGCCCAATATTTTATCGGTTTTACGAGAAGTTTATCCATGAATAAATGAATTTGAGCCTATCCCTTTCCATCTGACCCACGCTTTTCAAACATTCGTTTCATTGACGCTATCTTTCTATCTTTCTAACCATGTCTCTTTTATTCCCAACTTATAATTTTCAGACTAAGCAATTATGATTTTCTCCAAAACCCATGGTTTCGAATCGGAAAATGTCCGAGAAGGACTATATCAAGTGGATGTGTTGGGAGATGCGATTCAGCATGAGACGAATCATGAATATAGAAAATTTGGCGAAGAGTTGGCGGATTACTTGATTGAAAATGAGAAGACGGCAGTGATCATTTCAAGTTATGAAATTGGACACTACCTACTGGATGAATCAGATATCTGTGAGTCATCCACTAGTTTCTTTCTTGACAAGCAGTATTTTATTACTGTTATTGAGAATTCTCATCTCAAAGAGTACATTCCTGATATTCTGGAGTCTGAGGAGTTTGTATATGGATTAAATGTTTGGTTGTGTCTATTTGATCATAAACCAAGTCAGGATGATATCAAAACAGTGGAGGATGAAATGAGGAAGTTGATTCCAAACCCTTGCGAGCTGTATAATTGGAAGACGAACATTGAGTTACTTGCTGGATCCCCAGATGAATGTGACATTTTGTGGTTCAATCCTCAAACTAACAGGTAAGACATTTACATTGATAGTAGACTGTGTTTGTAGAACGCCAAAACGATAGTTTCTGTGAAATGCGTAGGAA
Organism: Caenorhabditis latens; assembly: GCA_002259235.3. Lineage (NCBI taxonomy): Eukaryota > Metazoa > Nematoda > Chromadorea > Rhabditida > Rhabditidae > Caenorhabditis > Caenorhabditis latens. The sequence continues at coordinate 16,839,410 of CM056095.1, forward strand.
AAGTTCGATTCAGTTTTTTCCAAAAATACAAGTTTTACAGCTGTTTGAAGGGAGATGAGGGCAATAAGTCAACAGTAGTGATCCAGTGGGCAAAAAATGAAAATCAAGATTTTTTAAATCAAAAAACTGTAGCAGACACTAATGATACACTCGATTTTCGATACAAACTATGGGTTTTACCCAGAACGCGTATTAAATGTAACGAAAACTCTAAAATAAATGTTTTCCGAAAGTTTCAGGCCAATGGTACTGTATGTATGTAGTAAAATGAAACACGATTTCCAGATTCTTAGAATTATAGTTGTTACAACATTGTCTAGTCTCTCTGTAAAACTTTCAACGCTCAAATTTTTTCAGTGAACCAGAAAAAGTGGAGATGAATTCTTAGGAACCGACGGTACTTTCATTCACTCCGAAACAACACTCTATGAAGACTGTAAGCGGATCGGAAAAGGAGGAAAAGAAACTTTCATCTTTCATGTATATCTTGTCTATCATCCCGTGGATTGTTTTCGTTAGCTTTTTTGGGAATGAATTTTCAGCGATGCATCGAAATAAGTTAACCATGCCAATGAATAATTATTCGAAGCCAGTGATCGACTGCTTGCGGAAACTCGGCCACGGGATATTGAGACCTGATTTATTCCGTAAATCGGAAAAAAGAAACAGTCATTTTGACAATGCGAGACTATTCTCAATCTCTTTGGGGTTGAGTCAAGCAGGAGGTCAACCACTGGCATGCATTTTAAGAATTTTATTGTCTGATTTTGTACCTTTTATTTTGGTTTTGTAGTGTTGCAATAAATCACTTCATTACTTGTTTGTGAAGGTGCATAAAGGTCAATTCTGGTTTTTCATAGAATGAATGTGTGTGATAAAAACTTTACAAATATTATTTATTGATAGTAAGAAGATAAAGAAACCATACTTGCAAACCGGGCCGAAACGGCCCGACACGGGCCGGCGCGTAACTCGCTTCAAACGCAACATTATGAGCTGAAAAATATACCCAAATGTAGATCTCAGCAAGATCTATCTCTGTGACCTACTACGGGCCGGATAACTATTTGTTAATATGCCGCGCGCCGGGAAAAAGTGCCAAAAACGCGAAAATGGCCAAAAATGCCATTCTAGCCCGGCCCGCGGCACATTAACGAATAGTCATCCGGCCCGTAGTAGGTCACGGGCATAGAGCTCGTCGAGATCTACATTTAAGTATATTTTTCAGCTCATAATGTTGCGTTTGAAGCGAGTTACGCGCCGGCCTGTGTCGGCCCGTTTCGGCCCGGTTTGCAAGTATGAAAAAAACGGAAATACACCACAACCTAATTTAGATTGTGATATTACAGAACGGAGTCTTGATACCGTATCCAATGTTCCCTGCTTGGAATCCAAATCCCAAAATAGTCGCTCCCATTCCATCAGCACTCATTTTCATTCCAGTATCCACATTTGCTCCGGCTCCGACGTGAACAAGTCCAAACTTCTTCTCAGCCCACACGGCTTTTCCCTCGAATCCGGCATTCACTCCGTCACCAAATAAGCCGAGATGTCCACCGACTCTTGCTGCACAGATACTTCCTCCATTGTCATGCTTCCATTCGGCTCCAGATGCCTTCCATTTGTATTGAGCTCCGTCCGAACCAACTGAAACGCGTGTGTCGATCGGGACGATGCGTGTTGTGGAGGATGGATGACGAAACTTTGCGAGCTCGGTGTTGGTTTGGTGGACATCACGGGAGATGCTCATTTTCTAGAAGATGTAATGTTAGGATTTCATGTGCAACCCATAAGAGAGCCACCGTAACAGAAGGCTATTACAAAAATAGTGAATTGACAAATGAGAATATGAAATTTTGAGCAAATTTTTGAGCAAACAACGCTCTGATTTTGAGTACGAAGAGGTTGTACGGTATCATATGCATGCAGTAGACTTCTGACGTTTTTCCCATCGAGCTGGCGCATTAAAAGTAGATTTTGGAGGGATAGGGGGCCGTGCTACTATGATTTTTTTCTGCATTGTTCAGCCTTAGTCAACTTTTGAGTTATATACACATGCAAATAAGTACAGTACCGTTCAAAAGGTTGTAAACTTTTACCGTTTTCAGTTGAAATCTGACTACTTTGAGAGTGTGGCATGGTAATACTGATTGTCCCAACAAGTAGATTTTTAATGATTCATACAGATCAAATGTAGAGCTTCATTTTTGTAGTTGACACCTTTTTCGTACAGACACTCCCTAGAAAGTTATGGTTATTTTAAGACGACAGCTCAAAAATCGCACTATTTTACAATGAAATTGGTCGATTTGAGGGAGAAATTACTTTGTCGGTGTGTAACTTGCTAGGGAGTGTCCGTACAAAAAAGTTGTCAACTACAAAAATGGAGCTCTACCTTTGATCTGTATAATGCATTAAAAATCTACTCGGTGAGACAATCAGTGTTACCATGAGACACTCTCAAAGTTGACCAAATTCCACTGAAACGGGCCCAAGTTTACAACCTTTTGAACGGTACTGTATGAGATAAAGCAAGTTTTTAAAAAATCCAAAAATCTATATTTCAAATAAAACTAGCCGAAACCATAGGGTTCTTATAACCTCATGTTACATGATGCAATAGGCAGGAGGGAGCAATCTGATCGACCGACAAGAACAAATTTCGAAATTCGTTTTGATGATGCAAATTGGGTCGGGAAACATTGGAAATGAACAATTTCGATGATGTTGACACTCCTACTCTTATCAGGGAATCGTTTATTGAACCTGAGAAACAGAACCTTCTTCATTTTTTTCTGAGAGCTATTGGATATATTTAAGACTTTATTGCTAATATTCACTGAAATAAACTATTTTTTGATTCTTATTTAAATGTTATCAAAGAAAACGTTTTGGAAAAAATTATTTTCTAAAAAACACTGGATTTTTTCTCAAACAGGGTCAGACTCTACTCCCAAACATAACTTCTCATATATTTTTTGTGAATTTGTTCTTCTATTTTTATCGAATTCCCACAAAAAATCACATTTTCTCCTTTCAATCACCGTGTGAAGTGTACACAGCTATTTCAAAATCCGCGTTTAGGCCACGCGTTCTGAAAAATGATCAACTGAAGCTCATGGAAACCATTACAAAACACATTTATTCATAGTAAGAAACAGAGTTGAGCGGAATGCGGTTTTTGAAATAGCGGAAGGCGGAAAGCGGAATGAAAACTTTCTGGGCGGAAAGCGGAAAGCTAAAGGCGGAATTTTTGAAAAATCGGCAAAAAGCGGAAAACGGAAGGCGGAATTCCGCTCAACTCTGGTAAGAAAGTATAAAAATAAAAACAAAACACAACCTAATTCAGATTGTGATATTACAGAACGGAGTCTTGACACCAAATCCTTTGTTATCTGCTTGAAGTCCCCATCCCAGAACAGTCGCTCTCATTCCATCACCACTCACTTTCATTCCAGTATCCACATTTGCTCCGGCTCCGACGTGAACTGGTCCAAACTTCTTCTCAGCCCACACGAGTTTACCCTCGACTCCAGCATTCACTCCGTCATTAGATAACCCAATGTTTCCACCGACTCTTGCTGCAGAAATACTTCCTCCATTGTCATTTTTCCATTCGACTGCACCTGCTCTTGCTTTGAAATGAGCACCATTTGAACCAACTGATACGCGTGTGTCGATTGGGACAATTCGTGTTGTGGAAGATGGATGACGAAACTTTTTGAGTTCGGTGCTGGTTTGGTGGACATCACGGGAGACACTCATTTTCTGGAAGTAACAAAGATATAATGATAAGGCATAGAGAATTAAGAGAAAGTATGGTAAATTCAAACCTAGACTCGGTAACGTGCAAATAGAGGAGAAGAAACTCGAGGTTTTGATAAAATGAGCAGACTTTGATGGGGTTCTTATACTTAGCAATCATCACATGACATGATGAAACATGTGAGAGGAGAGAGCGTTCTTTGTACCTGAGAAATACAATCAATCAGGTCACGGTCAGATAAGAAAAAGTGAGTCATGGAAAAATTTGTACAGACTCATTTCTGGTCGAGTGCTTGGCGGAGGGTACAAAAAAAGGTAGGATGTCACAAAAATAACACTGAAACCATGTCACAGGGATCTAATGATAAGGTGATAACATCATTTGAATAAAAACACAATTTCAGGTGGGACAGGTTTATAGGTCGAAAAGGTAGAGATACAGGATGATAGATAGCTGAAGAGAAGTCGGCAATGAGGGCATTTATAGTCCTTCTTGGAATGTGTTGGGCGGAGCCAGAAGAGCATCCATGAGATCGGATCACGGGGCGAGGTCGAGTGGGAGACGACCTTGGAGGTGGCTTGACGACAGGTGACCGTACCAGCAAGAGAGCGAGTAAGCCTACCGAGGCGCAGATATGAAGGGACAGGTGGGAGATCTGGAATTGGAATGGTTAGCGAGATATAACGTGTGACGGGGAGGGCACTAGAAATCTGTCCTGGACAGACGCGTCATTACCGGAGGGAAAAAAGACAAATATGACCTCTTTCTGTATGACGCATCGCCTAGGATCCATGGGAGACGTCACTAGGCCGAAGCACAGAAAGCCGAAGGAATATGGATATGCATTACAATGTGACATGATGAAATAAGTGGGAGGTAAAAGCATTCTTTGCACCAAACAGTGAGGAACACAATCAATGTAATTGACTGACAAGAACAAGTGAGGAACAATTTCGAAATTAGTTTCGATGATGCAAATTGGATTGGAAAATTATGAAAAACAGTTTCTATGACGTTGACACCCCTACTCTTGTCAGGAAACCGTTTATTGTGCCTGAGGAACAACATCTAGGCACAAATTTCATTAAAATCACCAGAATCATAAATTGAAGTTTTGTTCGTTGCTGCTTCCTCCTGCATTGCTCAGCCTTACTTGGTTCATTGGTTATTTTAAGCAATCTTGTTTGAAACAATACATTGCACCTCACCTAATCAAAGACTGAGCAACGTCGAATAGTACCGCCCATTCAGTGAACAAGGGAGAAGACTATAAAAGGAAGGTGTCTAACTTTAGTCGTCAACATATGTATTTTCATTTTTGTAGATTTGTTAGGTTACTGTAGTTCATTATATTCTTTTTTCCAGAATGTCTGATGCCTATGCGAAAGTCTCCATCAAGAATGGTCCAGAAGTTGGTGCAGGTGTGACACTTTACAAAGAGACCGACAGTGCCGGGTCAAGTACATTAGGAAAAGTCGGAGCAAATGCTGGATTGACTAATAAGGGATTGGATGTGAGTGCAGATGCAAAAGTTGCTTGGAGAGAGGAAAATGGAAAGTATATCAACACTGGACACGGTATCAACTTCGATTCGGGAGTGAAGGCCAACTCGGATGGAGTGGATGCGTCTTTTCTCGGATGGGGAGTCAAGATGGGGCCGAGTGGCGTTGGAATCAAAACTCCTATTGTCAGTATCTTTGGAAAATTCTGATTTTGTCGGTTTTTTTTTCTGAATAAAGGACTTCTGTAGCATCTTGTTTCAATAAAATGTATCCCAGTCTTGGGTTTTTTCTCCACTAAATGGGCGACACCATTCGATGTTGCTCAGTCTAAGATCTGGTGCAGTTTGATTGATGTTCTGTTTCAAATAAGGTTGCAAAGACTTAATAAACCCAATAAGTCAACTAAGGCTGAGCAATGCAGGAGGAAGCAGCAACGGAACAAACTTCAATTTATGATTCTCGTGATTTTAATGAAATTTGTGTCTAGAATTTGTTCCTCGGGTACAAAGATCGATTCCCTGTTGGGGTGTCAACGTCACATTTTTCCAATCCAATTTGCATCATCGGAACTAAATTTGAAATAATCATATTAATCGTATTCCTAATTGTTAGGTACAAAAAAAATGTTTTTACCTCCTACTCGTTTATTTCATCATGTGACATAATAACAGGCAGAACTGCAAAAGTTTAGAAAAATGTGATGGTCTAAAAATTCTTCTGGTGACCTAGAACCCCAAAACTAGTCCGCGTATTGTATTCAGGGCGATGTCTAGGCCATCAGACGGATTTTTAGGTCATTTTGTCTAATTCTATAATTATTGGTAATGATATATGGTATTATCTGAACAAATCTTTTTTCACTAACTACAACTATGACATCCCTCATTATTCTTTTCCATTTCGCATTTCTATTTTATTAAAGATTACTGTATTTCTCTGGAATACACACACATTCTATCATTCGAACACTTGAAGTGCACGAAAAAACTTTATCTGATCATTATTATAACAACAAAACAATTTTTTTTTTGTGTGTTACAGTAAAAAAAAATTAAAACCATTTTCCATAAAAATCGGGCCACACAACCATCTCGAACATCCGGGTTCCATCATGGCCTACGGCCTGGTATACTGTAGCAGTCACATTGTCGTCACGACGTGTCAGATCATAACTATGACCAAATTCCAGAACACCTTCTTCCATCCTGAAAAAAATGTATGTCAATTTAACTCACCTAATTCGTGCTGGGACCCAATTTTTACAGTTTTTGAATGAAATATTCTGGTTCACCCTGTTGAGACCTTTCAACTGAGTATAATCATGACTAGGATTGAAAAATCTCGAAAAATTACTCAGATGGCCTAGAAACCGACTTGGTGGCCTAGAAATCCAAAACTAGGCTATCGGACCTATTCAGTTAAATTCAGCTCCTTGAGAGCTTTCAGAAAAGTACCCACAAGCCTATATTCTGAGCAATTTGGGTCTCGACACGATTTACGGCGGGTTACTGTAGTTTTCGTTGTGGGACCCGAATTGATTGGAATATAGGCTTGTGGGTACTTTTCTGAAAGCTCTCGACGCTCTGAATACGATACGCGGACTAGTTTTGGGTTTCTAGGCCATCTGACGGATTTCTAGGTCTTTTCTCACCATGTGTATTGTCTCCTCTTCTCCACTAGTTCAACTTGATTCTCCAAATCTTTGAAGACCACATTCAAATCGAGTGATTTGACTTCAACACTGAGATATTTGATCGCAGAAGACCCTCCTCTACTTATCCAATTCTTCAAATATCGATTGAATTCCGAACTGATTAATTTGGAGCCTCGAATCATGATAACATTCGAATTCATTGCCATCAGATTGTCCAATGTTACCCAGAATCCGAAACCTAAAACTAGCGTCCTTATGCTCTGGAATGTTCCAGAATATTGAAAATTTTCCGGTGGTGATGGAGCGATAGCGAGGTGTTTGGTCACGATGGCGTTTCTGGAATAAAAATCGAAAATTTTCAAACTGGTGGCCTAGAAATCACAATGAATCTCGATTCCTAGACCACCAAACATAAAACTGATAAAATATTTGAATTTTCCATAAAATTTCCAAAATTTTGAGTCTTTATTTAATTTTCACGTTGGCGGCCCCTAGAAATCTTAAATCGAGTCATCAACATGGAATTTTCCGATTTTGGGGCTAATTTTTCAAAATTTTCCAGTTTAAAGTAAAAAAACTAATAAGATATTTAAATTCTCCATAAAATTTCCAAAATTTTGAACCCCATATCGACCCATTTTGGGGCAATTTTTAATTTTGAGACTCGTGGCCTAGAAAATGCATTTCCTAGGCCACCAACTCCCAAATTTTCAAATTTTTGCGAAAGTAGTCAATATGGGGCTCAAAATTTTGCAAATTTCATGGAAAATCTGAATATGACATCAGATTTTGATTCGGTGGCCTAGAAATCCAAATCCAGAATTTCCTTGGTCATCAAGGATGTTTTCACTCGTTTTTTGGGATTTTTTCGGGTTTTAGCTCAAAATATTGAAAATGTGATAGAGAATTTGAATTTGCTATTGATTTTGCATGATTTTTTCATTTTCACATAATTTTTTTTAAAAACTTACCTCAAAAAATACAAGTATTGATCATCTGTCACTGTTTCCGTGTGTCCATTAAATGTAACATCTGGAACTGATTTCCGTCGACTCATCAAGTAATCAATAATATAAAAATCATTTTTTCCCATCAAAACCGTAGAAATTTCATAATTGTTGAAGAGTTTCGACGAGTAATCGATAATAATTCGCATTCCAAGTCTTTGATCTACCCAATAGGTCACCAGACACTCGGCACCTCTCAAGTGTTCCCTTTTCATGTAACTGGGTACCAAATGACCTCCGATATTTATAGTTTTTATTTTTCTCTTGTCAATTCCAGCCATTTTTGATATTTCTTGAGCTCCGATCAGACTGAAACTCTGCATAAACTGGTCAAACGCAAAACTGGTCCGTGGACTGTCGCCACCTGGAATCACAACTGGTTCCCAGATTATTGACTTGTTATAATGCAGATTAACCAGTAGATACGCTTTTTTGGAGCAAAGGGACAGGCAGACTCTGAAAAATTGAGAAAAAATTGTAATCCTGTGGTGCAATCTTTTCGAAATTATCATTTTCAGAATCAGCGCGTTGAGAGCTTTCAGAAAAGTACCCACAAGCCTATGAAGGGTCTCGACACGATTTACGGCGGGTTACTGTAGTTTTCGTGGTGGGACCCAAAGTGGTCGGAACCTAGGCTTGTGGGTACTTTTTTGACAGCTCTCGACGCGGTGATTCTGAAAATGATAGTTTTGTAAATTTTGGTTGAGAACTGACCGAATTACTGACAAAACCTTTTTTGTTAATTTTCGAAAAATTTCGAAAATCTTCGAAAATCTATAACTTTGTCATTTTTTGATGTTTTTCTATGATTTTTAACTCAAAATGATGAAAATTACGTGAATTTTCAGGTAAAAACAGTTTGAATTGAATTGAACTCAAGAAATCTATTCATCCTTAACAGAACACCCTCAATTTTTGACTCAGAATCCAATTTAAAATTTCAGAACCTGAACTTTTGGAATCAGCGTCTCGAGAGCTTTTAGAAAATACCAACACGGCTATATTTTGAGTGATTTCGGTCTCGACACGATTTACGGCGGGTTACTGTAGTTTTCGTGGTGAGACCCGAATTGATCGAAATATAGGCTTGTGGGTAGTTTTCTGGAAGCTCTCGACGAGATAAATTTAACTGAATAGGTGTCATGACCTAGGTTTGTGTTTCTAGGCCTCCAGGTGGTTTTCTAGGCCATCACTACAAAATGAACCGTTTTCGACCGTTTTTCGGCAATTTTTTTTGTTTTTTTTTTGATAATTTTTGAACTTCAAAAACAATTGATAAATCAATAATTAAAAAATAAAAACTCACAATTCACTCGGCAATATTTCTTTAAAAATTTCCATCAGAACCAGTTTTGGGACAGAAAACAAGGGGAATCCAGCGGGAGGAGGCATTGCTTGTGAGGTATAAAAATGAAAAGAATATTGAGTGACTGAGTAACTAAAAAGAAGGTACAGCAGATATTGATTTATGGTCTATGGGAAGAATATGTATTAGTCGGACATTTCCACCATCTGTTGTTCTTTTTTTGGGTGGCGGCATAGATTAACATCCATCGGCAGTTTCCAGAAGTTTTAATTCAAAAATTTGAAATCAGGGTGACGTAAGCTTTCAAAAAACTACCCACAAGCCTATGAATTTAGGTCTCACCATGAAAACTACAGTAATCAGCTTCGGATTACTGTAGTGTTACTATCAAGACTCAATCTCCTCCAAACCGAACCATGATAATGTCCACTGCCCTCATATTGAAACATATGCATTCAGTTTGACTGGAATTTTTTTCAAAATTTCTCACTGTAAAACAAAAAAGTGCGACGTCAGAGGATTAAATCTCTCCTTCTCTCTCCATTTGCTGTACACAATTCTTATCAGTGGTCTCAACAACAACTTCTTCACACCTTTTCCAAATAATAAGATGAATGTACTACTGGCGCCAAACTGTTCTCTGTCTAATACTCTTGTGTCGCCACTGTCTCTCCTTCACATCTCCTTCCAGAAAATTCCTTGTTTCTTGAACTTTTTGTGTAGTCATCGATTTCACAACTTTTTCGAATCTATCTTCCTTGCCCCGCCCACTTTGTTCACATTTCGTCGGTATATAACCTGCCCAAACTGCACTTTGCTCGTTTCACTCATAAATTCATTTTGAAGCAGTTTCTTTCTTTTTAGTCAACCGTTTTCTTTTCCTTTGACATCTAAAACAATTGGAATGACCCCTGAAACCTTCCCATATTTTGTATACAAGTAGTGTCTGGTGTAACTAAAAAATTCCCAAGTTATAGAGCCGGTCTCTGAGGTTTCAGAGAACTTTTTTGAAATCCACTGTGAGAACATGTAACTTTTTGAACTTTTGAGCTACCGTATCACATTTCGACAATCGGGAATGGAGGTACTACTACCTTGATTCATTACTTCCAGTTTTATCTATGTGCATGTTTAAATATAGGCCGAGCATTTGAATTACGGAAGTATTTTTTCGGTTTTTCAGTGAAATTTCAATTTTTCCAAGTACCGGACAAAAAGGTATCAACTTTTGGTTTTTTTTACTTTGTCGAATTACTTTGTCGGTGTGTAACTTGCTAGGGAGTGCCCGTACAAAAAAGTTGTCCACGACAAAAATAAAGTTCTATTGTTGGTCTATTCGATCTCATAATAAGTCATTTTGTGGGACAATCAGTAATACTGCAACGCTATCTCAAAGTTGGGCATTTTCAACTGAAAATACCAAAATTTGATACTTTTTTGTCCGGTACTGTACGTTATGTTTTCAAAAAATGAGTCCCTCTTCATATAGAAAGTTCAGTATATCAAAAACATCATTCATGACTAGTTACCCAAAAATTTCGTTCTCTAGCCTCCTTTCCGTTATTTGGCCATTATTCTAATTGATTAATGGAAATTGAACGTATAGAAACACGTGGACAAGCTGAAAAGTACTTTTGTAACTCAATGGCTCGACCTATATTTTAGCATGCATAAAAATAACACTTGGCACGCAGGTGATAGTCCCTCTATCCCCAATTTTCGAAATGTGATATATAGTATGGTAGCTCAAAAACTGAAAAATTTTACGAGTTCTCACAGGGAACGCATCAAAATTTTAGAAAAAAAATTCAGAAAAGTTGTGTAAATTGGGAACTTTTTTTAGTTACTCTATACTCTACTTGTTTACAAAGTTTAGGAAAATTTCGAGGGTCACTACCGTGTAAGAATTAAGAAAAAATTGGTGTCGTCATCAATTTCACAACTTTTTCGATTTCATGTTCCTTTCCACGCCCACTTTGTCAGTTTCTAATGTGCTCAACTTGCGTTGTAGTCTTGTTTGTTCCTTTACTGACTCTGAAGACTATCGAACCGATTTCTCCCTAATAATTCTTTTATTTTCAAAAGCCAAAATGAGCAACGACACCCCAACTGAATCGGAACAGCTGAAGCATTTAATGGAGGACTGTTCTCAGATTCAAGAATTGTTGAACAAGTCAACTGCTGTCAAGAAACACGTGACTCCAGCCGATGAACTGATACATGACCTGGAAAATTTAGCTGTTAAAGAATTACTAAAGGTAAGTAAGAGTAAAATTAGATTTCTGAATGGGTTGAACCTAATAAAAGTTGTTCACGTTTTTGGTATAACCTAGTGCTAAAAACTGGGTTTTCTCAAGAGTCGAAAAAAACTCAAAACATTTTTGTAGCAGTTTTATTTCAGTCAGTAGCCAAGTTGACTCTGAATTATTTTCTCCGAACCATTTTTCCACAATACAGTAACCGCCTGCTATATACATTTTATATTTTCAGAAATTCGGACACGTGGGTCTACTCATTTCTCTTTTGACTCATGGAATTCAAATTGGAGAAGATATCTGCAAAGAGATCAAAATGAAGCACGCGATCGATGCGCTGAAGAAAATTCGTGAATGTCTCGAGGAAGACAAGGCAACTTTTTCCGATAAGACTCAAGTCCAGAAGGATATCGACACGGTCGATAAGCTTCTCCGACAAGCTATGGCCTACGATTGGCAACTGAAGAAAAAAACTACACTAACGGTTCTCGGTTTTGGTGCACTTGCTGTTGCACTCGTCTTGAGTTTCGCCTTCACTAGAAAATGATTAGACCAACCGTTTTTTAATGTTCGTTTCATTACTTATCATTGAATGTCTACTTTTGTTCTCGTCTAAAATTTTTCTTGTTAAAATCAATTTCAATAAATAACTGTTCCTTTCAATCTATGTGTAGGTTCAGTTTGCTATCACCTAGGTGGTGCTGAAGGTAGTGGGTCTCGGCACGAAAATTATCGAAATGATAAAAAAGACCAGTTCGAAATTGCGGGAAATTCGTTCTGTTGCCCCACAGACCCGATCTTATGTCACTTTACATGTATTCTTGCAATTTTTGATTGGAAAAAAGGGTTTTAGACAAAAAAACAGGATTTTTCGAGCAAAATTCGAGATTTAAACTGAGATTATATAATTTTATCCATTTTCCCCCATTCAAATATCAATTTTGAAAGAAAAAACGAGTTTTCCGACTAAAAACTGGATTTTCAGCGAATTGAAAAAAATCAAAACAATAAAACATTTTCTCCACGAAAAATTGCTCAGAAATCTCAAAATCGGCAGAACAACAATAAAATGATGAGAAATAACAACTGAAAATCAAGATTAGAAATCCTATTCCTTCCAACGATGAGCACACGAATTGTCGGCGCATCGGTAGAAAATGGTCATCGGTTCGTCGGCGGATCGAGTTTGGAGTTGCATGAAGTAGGCACGTTCGTGTGAGCACAGTGGGCATCGTTCTGCAATTAAAAAATCATTCAAAAATTGCAAAAACTCGAAAAAAAACGGATGAAAACCGACATTTTCCAAGTGCTGACCTTGAAATCCACCAGGTGGTCTAGAAACCCAAAACTAGTCCGCGCATTGTATTCAGGGCGTTGAGAGCTTTCAAATGAGTATAATCATGACTAGATTTGGATCATTTTGAGTCCCACCACGAAAACTACAGTAACCCAGAACGGTGGTTTTCGTGTCGATACCTAAATAACTCGGAACCTAGGCATGATTATATATATATTTGTCTTGAAACATAGAGGAATTTAATGACATTAACTGTCTCTGTCTCTCCACCCCCCGTACACAACCCTTATCAGTGGACTCAACTACTTTTAACACCTCTCCAATTATTTCCTTCCTATACATTCCGTCACTAGATTGATAAGGTTTATGTACCATTGGCGCCAAACCCCGTCTCGGTCTAATACACTCGTGTCGCCGCAGTTTCTCCACACGTCCTTCCAGAAAGTTTCATATTTTCTGTCCTGGTTTGTATGCTCTTCCTATTTCACAATTGTTTTCAATTCATTTTACCGACTATTTTTGTCATTTTTTCAGCTTATTTTCCCCAACATGCGTATTATCTTGGTGTGCTTATACTAAGTTTAAGCCGTTTCAAAAACTATAATTGTAGAACCAAGATGAGCGACAGTTCATCTCAAAACGTGGAAGTTACGGAAGAAAGATTTTTTGAGTTAAGGAAGGCTGTGCTCAAGTCTGCAAGAACTAAATACAAATTCAATTTAACTGAACCTGATTTATTGGATGCTGCTAAAAAACATGAATTCAAGGTAAGTAATATGAAAAATTGTCTCAAACACTCTAATTTTGGGGCGATATGACAAAATCGCTCATCCAAAAACTGTTTTCAAAAAAACAACGATATTATTGCAGCCTCTAGATGGTACTAGCTATGTCGTTTATCTTGTTGGTTCCGGTGTTAAAATTCCAAAACATGTGTACGAACTGATCAAAATTGAGGGAGAAATTGAAGCGTTGGAAGGAATCATTGAGTGTTTGACAGAAGACTATGAAAAAAACCCAGAAGATGCCACCATTATCGGAGAGGGAATCGAGATCGCCAATCAACTTTTAGACAGCGCAAATGCCGTTAAAGACAGAGATGAAAAAGAAACCGCACTGACTGTTCTTTGCACCATTGCTGAAGTTTCAGAAGAAGAATTCAAGCAATTGGGAGAAGTTGTGAGGAGATCTGCAATCATTGGAAAATAATTCGATATGATTTCGATCGACTTGTTGAAAGATTCCGTTAAAAAACATGGATTCGTGGTAAGTGGAATTTGAAAACTGTTTCATTAAACTAGCTCTATTATTGCAGACTGGCAATGGTGTTAACCTTGTTGCTTCTCTTGTGGCTTCCGGAGTTGAAATTGCAAAAGACGTGTACAAATTGATCAGAATTGAAGACGAGATAAATGCGTTTAAAAAAAATAATCAAGTGTCTGAAAGCCGATTTAGACGCCAATCCCAATGATCTCCCTATCGACAAAGCAATCAAGACTGCCAAAAAACTTTTAATATGCGCAAGAGCTGTCAAAACCAGAGATGAAAAGGAAACAACACTGGCTTTTCACTGCACCATTCCTGAAGTGTCAGAAGAGAGATTCAAGCAATTGGGACAAGTTTTGAAAAAATCTGGAACCATTGGAAAAGAATTCAAAATAATTTCAGCCGATTTGTTGAAAGATTCCGTTAAAAATCATGAATTCGTGGTAAGTGGAATTTGATAACTGCTTTAAAACTCTAGTTTTATTTTTGCAGCGTTTTAATGGAGTTAACCTTGTTGTTTCTCTCGTGTACTCGGGAATCAAAATTGCGAAAGACGTGTACAAACGGATCGAAATTGAGAAGGAGATTAACGCGTTGGAAAGAATTATCGAGTGTCTGAAAAAAGATTTAAAAGCAAACCCAGAACATGCCACTATCATCGACGAGGCAATCGGGACGGTCAACCAACTTTTGAAGAGCGCAAAGAAAATCAGAAGCCGAGAAGAGATCAAAACCCTACTGGATGTTTTATGCACAGTGGCTGAAGTGGCTGAAGTGGCTGAAGCCGCTTGGTGCAATATATTATGAATATCGGTCTTTATTTTTATGTGAATCGTTTTTCTCATTTAATATTCTTCAATAAATCTTTTACTCAACTTCTCGTAAAAAACTTACAGAACAACACAGAGGGACCGACATGTGAGGGGGCCGACATGTGAGATAATATATCAGTAAAAAGCTTCGGTATTCTTTGGTTTACGGGTGTTTTGACAATTAACGGGTGCAATACAAAACACTGAGATTTAACGGCTGAAGATATTCATTTTTCGAGCAGTTCTCGTAGTATCTGTGACCATACCTGACAAAGAATACTAGACACTGTGTAAAAAACACTTACGCTTTCAACGCATTATAGTTCTGGAAACTACTCGCTATCAGTTTTAAGCGTAGAAGACATTCATCAATGTTTGCGGACGAAATGACTGAAAGAAATGAAAACTGCTGAAAAAATGAATAATAAACACCCGTTAATTCTCAAAATACCCGTCTTTATATAAACGCCCGTAAAACCATAAAATACCGAAGTTTCTAGTTTTCTCTAAGCGTTTCAAGGGCCTAGATTTGTTTTTCTAGTCCACCACAACCTAAAACTGAACAATTGAACTTTTGGTTCCTCGAAGGTCCGTGCTCTATACGTTTCATTATTTCTTTAAAAAAGCGTTTGTCGCAGAACATTGCCCGCATTAACACGGCCTACCATGACAACATACACGCCATAAAAGCAAATAAGGAAAATGTTCTTGCTCTTTATTTGGCCCCATATATTCGAAAACATGATCTCCCTGATTTTCTATTTTCTGATATTCCAGTTATCCGTTTCATATGTTCCCAAAATATCTGAAAATCTGAAAATGGTAGAGGTCTATGGGACACCTAATAGATCTACTGGGTCATTGAGAACCCGGGAGAACTGGGTGGATTGTCTTTATAAATGTTTGGCCACTTGGAATTGTGTGGTAGGTCTTGAAAACCTAAAATTCAAATTCAGCGCGTTCTCAGCTCTCAGAAAAGTACCCACAAGCCTCTGTAGGGTTCCACCACGAAAACTACAGTAATCCAAAAACTACAGAAATTTTTGGATTACTGTAGTTTTCGTGGTGGGGCCTAACCATGGCTTGTGGGTACTTCTCTGAAAGCTCTTGTCCTCCTGATTTTAAAATTTCAAATAAAAACTTCTGAAAACTGCTCAATAAAAAATTTCAGCTGGTTTCCCAACTACCCGATGGATGTGAATATTTCAATACTCAAGACATACAGTCAGTGACCAAACTTACCAGTTCTGACGGCAGAGTTGTGGCATTTAAGGTGTCTTAAAACCAATAAAATCTGAAAATTTATAAAATTTCAGATAAGCCTAACCGACTGTCCCCCGGTCCCCCAGACTCCGCCCCTTTTCGGGAATGCCTCATCTTCATTGATACTAACAGATGGATCCGGTAATTATTATAAATCTGAAATTACTGAAACATCGGATACGTGGAATTTCAACTACAGTATACACAAGTGTCTCACTGACATTCCGGAAAACTATGTAAGTGCGCTCTATTGAGAATTGTCTGGAATTTTCTGTTTTAGACGCCATTGGTGAATAATGGAGAGCCATATGCAATGAAACTGACGTCGCCGTTTGCTCCAGGGGAGACATTTTTTATGAGAGGGAAGACACCGGCGTATGGATATCGGTGAGTTCAAAATTTTCTCGAAAAATGAGTATTTATCTGAAATTTTCGAAATATCAAATTTTTATTATGATAGTCAAACTCAGCTCGCCAAGACGCTTCAGAAAACTACCCACACGCCTAGATTCCGACCAATTTGGGTCTCGATGCGAAAACTACATTAACCCGACGTGAATTCGTGGCGAGACCCTACATAGGCTTGTGGGTACTTTCTGAAGCTTTTTGGCAAGCTGAATTTGACTATCATAATAAGAATCTGATATTCTTGAGTTTCAGACCGCTAAGCTTTTGCTATTTTTCACCAAAGAATTTTATTTCCCACTTTCTTGGCCTAGAAATCCACCAGGTGGCACAGAAACTCAAAACTAGTTTGCGAGATGAATTCAGCTTGCCGAGAGCTTTCAGAAAAGTACCCACAAGCCTATGTTTGCAGCGATTTGGGTCTCGACACGAAAACCAACCGGGTTACTGTAGTTTTCGCGTCGAGACCCAAAGTGGTCGGAACCTAGGCTTGTGGGTACTTTTCTGAAGCGTCTTGGCAAGCTGAATCAAAATATCATAATGAGAATCTGAAATTCTCAAGTTTCAGGCAAAAAAATTCAGAAAAACTCTTTTTTTTTTTGAAAGTTTTTTTTACAGATTCTCAATTTCATTTTACCGTGAAGGCACTGGCGGCGGTAACAATGCCTATGCGTTACGATACCGAATTTCGAATGGATTCGAAGGCCAGACAAATACAGAAATATCGACATGGTTCAACCAGACAACAGAAATAAAACGAGCCGATGGTCTAAGGAATCCGTACGCGCCATTGCAGGATTTCGAAATTCGAGTGAACTCATCGGATACTGTAGCCAATATTTATATGAACAAGACCCTGCTACAGTATACTCTGGATCCCCGTGTTCCGCTCACTGATATGACACAAGTTGTGATCAACTTGGGAGGGTACACTGGATTGAATGTCACACTTTATTATATTGGATGGACTGGCGATTGTTGGGTCAGTTTTAGAGAAGAAGGGTTACTGTAGTTGTGATTGTGTGCAAACACCGTGAAGCCAATGCGTCAGATATTACGACAATTTGCAGAAAATTTTAAAAATCTGGTTTCAAACCTGTTTTTACGCTATTTATCAGATTTTCAGGTGTTTTTGTCATGAAATTGCGGTTTTCTGGTTAAAACAGCTGAAAAATGGATTTTCAGCAGTTTTTAACCCAAAAATATCGAAAACTTCCGCTAAAATGTCAAGTTTCTCACAAATTGTCGTACACCGTAACCCCAGTGTGTCAGATATTACGACAATTTGCAGAAAATTCGAAAATTGCAGAAATACGGGATTTTTGGAGCAAAAAATTGCTTTTTCCGAGATTTTTCACATCAAAAATGCAATTTTCTCGTTAAAAACCAACTTTTTCGCAATTTATATTATAGAAATAGCGTTTTTCAACTCATTTTCAAATTTTCTGCAAATTGTCGTACAATGTTTGCACACAATCGGCGCTACCGTAATACCGTAACCCAGTGTGTCAGATGTTACGACAAAAAATGCAAAGAAATATACAATTTTCGCCTAAAAAACTGCTAAAATCCGCATTTCTCAAATCGAAAACGGAAAATTTTGAAAAATCTATTTTCCCCTCAATTTTCGAATTTTCTGCAAGTTGTCGTAATATCCGAAACATTGGCATCTCGGTGTTTGCACACAATTGGGGCTACAGTAATCCTGAGCGCCAAAAACGATGAAAATGACAAAAGAAAATAAGAATTTCAGTACGAGCCACTTGTATGAGGATCAGCTGCAGCTACTCGATTTCTTCAGATTTTTAAATATTTTTTTTTGGGATTTTTGTTTCAAAAATAAAATGAAATGTCCATACTACAAACACTCTCTATGGTAACACCGTAGAACACACATCCGACTATGTTTTTGCATAAAAAAGAAGTGTGTCCGCTCCGAATTTTTTTATTCCGAAAATGTGATCTCCCTGATTTTATATTTTCTTATTTTCCAGTTATATCTGAAAATCTGAAAACGGTAGTGGTCTATGGGACACCTAAGAAATCAACTGGAACACTGAAAACTCTGGAAATTTGGGCGGATTGCCTTCAGAAGTGTTTAGTCAATTGGAATTGTGTGGTAGGTTTGGGAAGGGGTGGCCTAGAAATCTCAAATGAGAAATTTAGGCCATGAAACCCAGAAATTCGAATTCAACGCGTTCTCAGCTTTCAGAAAAGTACCCACAAGCCTAGATTCCGATCAATTTGGGTCCCGCCACGAAAACTACAGTAACCAGAAAATTTTCGGGTTACTGTAGTTTTCATGGTAAGACTCGCATTGGACAGAATATAGGCGTGTGGGTACTTTTCTGAAAGCTCTCGTCCTCCTGATTTCAAATTTTCGTCTGGAAACCCCTCACTAGAAATTTTCAGCAGAAAATCCAAAAATTCAAATTCTGCTTGTAAAGAGCTTTCAGAAAAGTGCCCACAAGAATATGTGAACGGATTCCAATTTTGTTTCAAAATTCGATTAAAAACTAAGATTTTTCACAAAATTCCATGCAACTCCGCTCCTGATACGTCAAATGATCTGCAAATTGTCGTAATATCCGATACATAGGCATCACGGTGTTTGCAAAAAATTGGGACTACAGTAATCCAAGTATAAATTTCAGTCCATTTGTATAAGGTCATTCCAATAAGCTGCAGCATATACGATTTCTTCTTTGTTTTTTTGTGGAAAAATTGATTATTTTTCGATTTTTTCAAATAAAATGAAATGTCCAAACTACACTAAGAGATAAAATTGATTTTCGGACTAAAAATTGAAATTTTGCGAGAAAGATCACCAAAATCACAAATCTCCACTCAAAAACCAGTTTTTCAAGTAAAAATTTACCGGTTACTGATTAAAACTGAACATTTCCCCTTTTTCCTCCACTTTTCACTCAATTTTCTTTTTTTTTCTGCAAATTGTCGTAATATCTGATACATTGGCATCACGATGTTTGCACACAATCACAACTACAGTAACCCAATAATAATTTTTTTCAGTACGATCCACCGGGATGACGGCAGATTTCACTGAAAATAGAAAAAAATTCAATTTTTTGATTAATTTGTTTTTTTTTCCTGTGAAAATAAAGTTTTTTTCGTATTTCGAAGATTTTTTCGCCAAAAAACCGAAAATTTCTACCGGGGACTAGTTTCCCCTTTTTGCATTTTCTAGTCTCCGTTATTTTCAGCGGTTAAAACAGTGTTTTTCGGGGAAAAATACTTGAAAAAACTGGAAAAAGTGCTCGATTTCCTTCCGAAACGACCAAAAAACCCAAAATCCGCCTGAAATCGGCCTAAAACCAGCTCATTTGGATTTCTAGGCCAAGGCCTAACTTCCCAACTCTCCATTTCTCGTCCCCCACTTCAAAAATATTGACTTTCGGGAAGCCCCGCCCCTCGAAACGGCTTCTCTCCGCCGTCTCTCATTTCTCTCGTCACCCTCCTCGCCTCGTGTACTCTCTCGTCTCTCCGTCTCTCCGTTTCTCTGCGTCTCTTCGTTTCGCACACTCTCTCGTCGCTCTCTCTTTCGATTTCGGCCGGAATTCGCGCATTTTCTTCGATTTTCTTGCATTTTCCGGGGTTTTTAGGGTTTTCCGAGGTGAAAAATCGATTTTTGACGGTTTTAATGTGGAAAAATGAACATTTCAACCCCAAAAACCTCATTTTTCACTAACTTTATGTTGGCGAAATGACGTTGGTCTGAATCGTTCTTTTATCTTATCAATTTTTGATTTTTTCGATTTTTCGACCGATTTTTAATGATGAAATTTGGTTTTTTTGAAATGATACGAACCAGTTTTCATTGGAAAATGTCAGTTTTAGCGTAATAAAGATTGTGAACCCTGTGGGCGAAAAAAAAATTCGTCACACCTGTTTTTTTGTTTTTTTTTCGAAAAAATTGTATTGGAGAAGTGACAGGTGTGTTTTTTGTATCATTTTGACTTTGGTTTGCTAGAAAAATCTTGAGAAAAAGAGGAAAATATTTTTCTTTAAAATTTTTTTTTGAAATTTTTTTTGTTTTTCAGATTTAACAAAAATTTATCGATTTTTCTGAAAAGTGTTGTTCTTTTTTCATTGCTGATGGAACTGACGCTTTCAAAAGGTCGATAAAATTGAAATTCTTCAAATTAAAAACAACTTTTTTTTCCAATTTTTGATTTTTCATATATATATGTTTCAAATATATATTTTTCGCTTTTTATAACGAAAAAGTCAGAAAAATCTCCAAAATTTACGCTAAAAACCGATTTTCTTCGTTTGGTGGCCTAGAAATCCAAAACTAGGCCATCATCTCAAAATGACCGGTTTTCAGCCGATGTTTCTCGTTTTTATCGATAAAAACTTCGAAAATTCTGATTTTTGGGTCTCAAATTGTCGAAAAATCGAGCTTTTCGTAATTTTTCATCTAAAAATTCAGAAAAATCTCTAAAATTTACGCTAAAAACCGATTTTCTTTATTTGGTGGCCTAGAAATCCAAAACTAGTCCGCCAAACTCAATTTTTCCTCAATTATTGGTTTTTTGACGATTCTAACTGTGAAAATCTATCAAAAATAAGCTAAAAATGTAAAAATTTCGGCCGAAACCAGAGTTTTCCAAATCGTTGGGGTTTCTAGGCCGCCATCTCAAAATCACCGGTTTGCAGCCGATTTTAGCGTTTAAAACAGTGAAAAATCGGATTTTCGGCCTTAAAATCGTCTAAAACTGTTATTTTCAGTCGAAAAATCTAATTTTTAGGTCATTTTGAGTACATTTCAGCCCATAAATCACTCAAAAACCATCAAAACTTCCTCATGTTTTGATTTTTCCTCGTTTTCCCCCACCACCCGCCGAGATTTGCATATAAATGAGACGTCTCTCGTGTCCGCCTGACCAGTTTTCCTATTTTTCTCCGTATTGTTTCGAATAGAACAACAAAAAATTTCATTTTAGACGTATTTTCTACTGAAATTTGACTGAAAATCGATTAAAAGTGAAGAGGAATGGGTCTAACTGGAAGTAAGAGAAAGGAGGAGTCGTCGCCGACGAAAAGCGAACAGCAGACGGTTAAGAAAGTGAGTTTTTTGGTGGAAAATTGAAAAAATCGAAAAAATGCGAAAAAAAAGTGACTGAAAATCACAAATTTTAGCTTAAAACCGTTATTCTGGCTACTGGGTTACTGTAGCTCGGATTGTGTGCAAACACCGTAACCCAATGTATCGGATCTTACGACAATTTGCAGAAAATTTGAAAGTTATGTGAAAATTTCAAGAAAAAGGGATTTCAGGGTTAAAATCAACAGAAAAATCACCTTTTGGACAGAAAATTCCCGTTTTTCTCTTCAAAATCTGGTTTTTTTGTCAATTTTCGAGTCAAAAATCATTTTTCCAGAGATTTTCAGTCAATTTTTGGATTTTCGAAGTGAAAAATCCACTTTTTCTCTTATTTTAAGCCTGAAATCCCGTTTTTCCGCTATTTTCACCCAATTTTCGAATTTTTTTTGCAAATTGTCGTAAGATCTGATGTATAGCTTGACGGTGTTTGCACACAACTGCGACTACAGTAATCCAGTAGCCAGAAATACGGTTTTTGGCTCGAAAACTCTATTTTAAGGCTGGACTTTGTGTTTTTTTTGAAAGAAAACTTGGTTGTCAGACAATTTTATCAGAAGTTTTCAAATTTTTCACTTAAAATGTATCTGAAATTCGATTTTCAGCAAATTTCGGTCCCAAAATTTGTTAATTTATCGATTTTCTTGCAGGTAAAACGTGGCGCCCGTCCAGATGAGATGATTGCGAAATACGCGGAAGTATTGAAGACACGTGGCATTCTACCCGAATATTTTTTGGTTCATGAGGCGAAAAGGTGGGTTTTTAGACATTTTCGAGCGATTTTTCATCGAAAATTTGAATTTTTTGCAATTTTTACCCCTAAAAACCTATTCCTAGACCTGAAAATAGGTTTTTTGCCGAAAAAATCTGAATTTTTTACTATTTTTCACTCAAAAATCCAACAATTTCCTTCCAGTTCCCAATATATCGATGAGGATGGCGACGTGGCGAACGAATTCTATCAGGAGACGATGAGCGATGGGGAGAAACGACGATTGTGTCGTTTGATTAAGAATTTGAGACCAAAAGTGAGCATTTTTTGAGGAGAGATTGATTTTTAACGAAAAAATCCAAAAATTTGAGACGATAATGCAAATTTGAAAGGAAAAATCACATTTTCCGCCTTTTTCAACCCATAAATCCCATTTTTCCCGCGATTTTCACTCAATTTTTGAAATTTCTGAAAATTGTCGTAATATGTGATACATTGGCTAACGGTGTTTGCACACAATCAGAACTACAGTAATCTGGTGTCAAAAACCCAAGTTTTTGACAGAATTTGAGCAGAAAAACTCTAGAAAATCCACTTTTTGACAAAAATGGATAGAAAATCGGTTTTTGACTCAATTTTTATAATTTTCAAACACTGGATGACAATTTGCGGATTTTTAACGGGAAAATTGAATTTTTGTTGTGAAAAATCAACTTTTCCGCTTATTTTAAGCCTGAAATCCTGTTTTTTCTGCAATTTTCACTCAATTTTCAAATCTTCTGCAAATTCTCGTAATATCTGATAGATTGGCTTACGGTGTTTGCAGAGAATTGAAACTACAGTAACCTAGGGTCAAAAAATGTGATTTTAGGCTAGAAAATCCACTTTTCGACCAAAAAATTAACTGAACATCTGTTTTTGACTGAATTTTTCCATTTTTCAGGGAAAAGAACGATACGCGATTCCACGTCTGAAGCACGACATTCCGGTGGTCATTTGGGAAGTTCAGAAGCAACAGGAATCATAATTTTTCGAAAAAAAAACAATCATTTTTCAAATTTTTTAACCAAAAAATCACAATTTTCTTTCTCTTTCTCTCTCGATCCTCCAGTGCGTTGTCGATTGTTTCTTCTTGATCTCTAGCGGGTTCTCCAATTTTTTTCTTTTTTTCTCGAAATTTGAATTTTTCGCTCTTTTTCTCATGAAAAACTGATTTTTCCCATGTAAAATACTTATTTCTCGGTTTAGTTATAGTTTTTTCCTACTAATAATTTCTGTAATAAACATTTAAAGTTTTTTTCCCGGAAAAATCTAAAAATTTCAGTCAAAAATAATTGTTTTGAAAATAAATTTACTACGGTAGATTTCAAACTGTGCATTATTACGTGGTGGTGTGGTTACTGTACGCAATCACCGCAAGAAATTTCAAATTCTCATTTTGGCGCGAAATTTTTATTTTTTTATTTATCATCAATTTTACCCATTTTTCACCGTTTTTCCACGATTTTCTATCGAAATTCCTCGATTTTTCTCAATTTTCGCATAAAATTCGATGAATTTCACGATTTTCTTCAAGTTTCCGATCAAGCTACGCAAATAAATCGCCGCCGACTACCTCCTCTTTGTTTATTTTGTCACCTCACGCCTCTGATTGTTTGATTCCGATTAATTTCAAGTTATTTGAGACGATTGGTGGGTAGTTTTCGTGGAAATTGGAGAATTTTTGACCGAGAAATTAGAATTTTCGTGTTTTTTTTGTGTGGGAAAGTTTTAATTTCCAAGAAAAAAAATTTTCAGAAAAATCTTGAATTTTTCAATGAAAATAAGTTTTAGGTCGCAAAATGAACACCGGAAGGTCTAAATTTTCATTAAAAACCAGAAGAAAAACCCGGATAAATCGAGTTTTTTACAAACATTTTTTTTTCAAATGTTTCAAAATTTTTTTTGTATTTTGTTGGTTTTCTTGTTTTCTTGTTGTAATCTGAGCTCTCAGTTTTGGAAAAAACCTAGAATTACTAAAAATCCGCCGAAAATCAATTTTTCGTCGATTTTCTGAGTTTTGCTTTAATTCTCTTTTTTTTTCAAAATCTGAAAATTTGAATATCACTACGATTTTCAGCGTTTATTGACCAATTTGCATCGAAAATTTTGAAAATTTCGGTTAATTTTGAGAAAATAGGCACTTCAATCGTAGAAAACTCGAAAAAAATCGCAGAGCTCACTTTGTCTTGATTTTTCCGAGAAATTCAGTGATTTTTCATCAAAACCGATGAAAACACTCCTAAACTCACAGAAATCAAGTTAAATTCGTGAAAAACGCGTCCTGGGCACCCCAGACGCTTAGATTCAGCAAATTTGACAAGGAAACGCGCCTAAGGAACCCCAGACTATCTGCTTCAGGATTTGAACTCATAAAAACGCGGTGAAGACACCCCAGTCACATCATTTGACTATCTCGATTTTGAGATACGCGTCTAAGACACCCCAGTCGACCGTATTTCCGAAAAATTCGAAAAATGAGCTCAGACTTCAGAAGATTTCCCCTGAAACTAGCGCTCAGCCATCAATTGAGCGATTTTTACCTAAAAATTCTGAAAATTTCACCTAAAATCCCCATTTTTCTATCCAGATGTCCACAATTAGTGTCTCAGACCGTAAATCTATATACCTAATGACTCAGATCTTCACATTTCTGAGATCTGCTTCCCAGAATAACATGGGAACATTGCGAAACGTTCCCAGTCCCCTCTCTGGCTCCGAGCTCCTCTTTGAGCACAAAATGAGTCAGAGTGAGAGAGAGTACTCGCGCAGAGAGACGCAGAGAGAACAATGTTTCGTCATTTTTTTTCTGTTGGCTCCTGCTCCCTGCTCCAGCTTCTGTCCATTGTTTGTGCTCAGGGAAAAAAGAGCACAGAGAGAGCTCTTCCGTATTGAACACTGCTGAAGCAGACGGTTCAGTTTCCACTCACTGTTGTTTTCGAGTGGTGAAAACATGTGTGTCTAACCAGCTAAATGACGTTTTTAGCGCTATTTTTGGTGGAGTTTTTGCAGTTTGAGGAGTGATTTTTATCAAAATCCGTAATTGGTCGATTCTAATGATTTCTGACTGATTTTGGTCCCTTTTTCCATGTTTTTGGAGCATTTTCCATGGAATTCCCTTTGTTCTACGTTTTCTGGCAAATTCGAGTAATTTTCAGTTAGATTTTTCAATTTTCGAGTCGGAGACGATTTCTACGTGATTTTCGACCTATTTTGAGTCAGTTTTTGCCTGAATCTTTGGATTTTTTGGATTAGAATCAGTTTTTTCTAAACGGACGTTTTGAGTCTGAGAATAAACGAATTTTCAGTCAAATTTCTTTCAAATCTCTTAATTTTTGAGTTGTCACCGATTTTTGCTAGATTTGGAGTATTTCACACTGAAAATATATGAGAAAATGTCTCAAAAACATTCAAAATCTCATATTTCCAGTGTAAAATACTCAAAATCTAGCAGATACCGATGATAACTCAAAAATTCTGAGATTTGAAAGGAAATTGACTGAAAATTAGTTTATTCTCAGACTTATAACGTCCGTTTAGATGAAAAACCATTCTAATCCGAAAAATTCGAAGATTCAGACAAAAAGTGACTCAAAAAAGGTAAAAAATCAAGTAGAAAACGACTAAAACTCAAAAAAAAAAGAAAATTGACTGAAAATACTCAAATTTGGCTAGAATTGTCAACTATGCGTAGAACAGACTGAATTCCATGGAAAATGTTCCAAAAACTGGGAAAGAAAAACCAAAATCAGTCAGAAATCATTAAAATCGATCAATTATGAGATTATAAGGATTTTGATGAAAACCTGTCCTAAAACTGCAAAAAATCCTTCAAAAATAGCGTTAAAAACGTCATTTAGCTGGTGAGACACGCATGTTTTCACCACTTGAAAAAACAGTGAGTGGAAACTGAACCGTCTGCTTGTGCAGTGTTCAATACGGAAGAGCTCTCTTGAACAGTTTGTGCTCTTTTTCTGAGCACAAACTTTTTGGCACGATGCCAATCCCTGATTCCCGGGTTTTTACCCCAATTCTTCATTTCATCCAAAAAGAGAGATTGTCCTCATCTATCCCGGTTGACCACATCGTTCCATCTCGTTCATGAATTGAAAATGAGTTGAAACGGAGAGTCCCCAGTTGAGAAAGGAGGAGACAAATTAGAGTCTCTGCGTCTCTTCAGAGTACCCTCTCTCTCCTCCTCCCGTTCAATTCTTTTCGAACGAAACGATTAGAAAACGAGCCGAGTAGCAGTAGTAGCCACTACTCGGAGTGACCACTACTCTCTATTGTTCTCCTTTTCTCCGTGAGTACGTCGTCTTGTTTAGAGAAGGCGTTCGGATATGTCGTTGAGTATATGGAGAGTGAGTGACTGGTTACTCCCTACTTCTCGAGAGAAGAGGGTGTAATTGGTGCTCATTACACTCCAACATGTTTTGACAATTATTCTTATTGACAGCATGTTTCGAGTAGTCGTTTTCATATTGTTGAAGAAAAATGACTTTTGTGACATACTAGAGTCCAAAAATCGCAATTTTCTAAGCATTTTTGCCTGAAAATTTGGTTTTTGATACCTAGATGTGTTTGGATTAGTCGTTTTCGGTTTCTGAAAAAGAATCGCAATTCTAAGCGATTTTCACGGTTAATTCCAATATCTCTGAAAACTTCACTTTCAGTCGGTTTTTTACTGAAATTGATCCTTTGAGCACCGAATTTCCGCAGTTTTGAGCCCCAGATTGACCTATTTCTGAGCATTTTGAGTTTGGTGGTCTAGAAAACTCCAAATTTGGGTTTCTAGGCCACTGAACTCGAAATTCTTTGAAATTGGTCAATATGGGGCTGAAAACAGAGGAATTTTTGCTGGAAGACCGAATCTATCGGTGAATTTTTAAAAAATGTCTCATACTAGCTCGCTTTGACTCAAGATTGGCTGAAAAATGACGGATTTTTCGACATACCTATGAATGAGTAGTCGAAATTTCCAATTTCAGCCATTTTGTACTTTCTGGAACTGCTATGATCTGAAACTTGTCGACTATTCGTCAATTTCACAGGTTTTCCGTTCGAAAACAGTTCATTTTTGTGTGAAATCGAGGTTCTGGGTCCAGAATATTGGAATATCTATAGATTTTCTGATTCTAGACCACCTAGATCGGATTTTCAGACATTCTGAGACTATTTTCAGAATCAAAGTCGAAAATTCCTGTATATGGAAGATGTATGAGATCTAGACCCTGTTTGAGCGGTTTCTGCTGAGAAAATGGTATAATCGCTCACTTTCGACCGTTTAGACCATCAAATTCATAGATTTTTAGTCTAGAAATTTGAATTTTTGAATCATGTTTGGCCAAATCTCCAGAAACACCGAAAATTCTGGAAATTTTGTCTCGGAATCTTGATCTACGGCTTCATACCACAAAAAAGAAGACGTTCGTTGTACTTCAGAAGTCTCGAGTGTCCCAATTTTGTCATCTGATCTTTCTTGTCTTCCTTCCTCCCTTCCGTGGCTTCCTTTTGACATCCAAGTGCTTTATAAGTGCATTTGACGATGTCATTCTCATGAAAATCGTGATTTTTCAGCTAAAAATGACGAATTTTCAAGAATTTTCCGATGATTTTTGAGCCGAAAATCAGGAAAATAAGTGATCTCGTGTTGTTTTTTGCGGTTTTTTCAACATTTCCCCCCACAATAGACACTCTCAAACACTCGGTGTCTATTGTTTGTTCGTGTATATGTTTCCGTCCTCTTCGCCTCTCAAAGAGTGCCATCCATCGCCTCCTTTTTTGGTAACAAACACACAGTTTTCCTCCGTCCTGTCATTAGTCCGGTTTTGTGACTTTTTAGGAGGATAGGAGGTGCCAAAACGGTGAGACGGTCGGGTCTCATTAGCGAGAAGTGGTTGGATATTCATCTTTGGTTTTGACGAGATTCATGTTGAAAGCGACATTTCGTTTTGACTGAACTCTGTATATTAGCTCGACACAGTTCTGCAACTGCGCTCCATCGAAATTCGGTAGAGCGCGGTTGTAAGACACCTGTCGTGTTAATAATAATTATGAATCTGGATTCTAGATTTTATCTAAAAGTGCCATAGGATAGTCTCTTGGCTGATTCTCCTAAAATGAGCCCAATGAGCCCCAGAATCAGATTTTGAGAACTTTCTGGTCGATTTTCTGCAATTTTGACTGAAATTTTCGGAGATATGAGTCAAGATTGAAGATTTTTGGCTCCACAAGATCAAAAGAGCCAGATTTTGAGACTTTCGGTTAATTTTTTGAAACTGAAATCTGAAATCTCCTTTTCTGGGTTCCAGATGTCGAATTTCCAGATGATTTTTCAGTCAAAAATACTCGAAAAATCCAACAAAACGCGTCAAAGGTGCGCCAGATCGGCTTAGAATGTTGAAAAATCGGACATTTTCAGCTCAAAATCTGAAAAATCCGCTGAAAATGACCGAAAATCACCAAAAAATAGCTCAAAATGCGTCTCAGGTGCGCCAGATGGGCTTGAAGGCTAGAAATCTGTAATGTTTCGCAAAAAATGTTCAGTTTTTCAGCCGATCTGGCGCACCTGAGACGCATTTTGAGCCAATTTATTTTTATTTTCGGTTAATTTCAGCCGATTTTTCTGATTTCGAGCTGAAAATTTCCGAATTTTCAACATTCCAAGCCGAGCTGGCGTACCTTTGACGCGTTTTGTTGGTTTTTTTTTGGATATTTTTGACTGAAAAATCCGATTTTCGCAATCAAAATTTTCGATCCAGATCTCAAAAACATGGTTTTTCTAGATTTCGGCTGAAATTTTCAGTCTAGACTAGACACGGTACTCGTTTCTCTGCATTTCTAGCTTGAGGCCTTCAGTTTTGGCAGGAATTTCTGATTTCTCTGGAATTATCTTGATTTTGGACCTGTTTCTTTTCTGTTTCTGGCTTAACTATGTTGCCATTTATATTAAGCGAAATTTCCAGCTTAAATTCTGAAAATTTCGCCGTAGAACCTGATCCTCCGGCCAAATCCCCGAGACGATTCATATAAGTAGAATTTTCCCAAAATTCAAACATCTAGAATTGTAAAAACAACACAATAAATCCTAAAATTGACGTCTACTTCTGAATACAGTGAGTGTGCCTTCAGAATCCTCCTCCGAGTTAAGTCGTCAATTAAAAACTTTCGAGTGTTTTGTACCTTTTCTCACACAGAGAGGAAGAGGAGGAAGAGACAACACAAAACAATACACAAACTGGTTTTTCATTTCATCTATTCGGTCACAACCACCACTAGGCGGTAGAGAAAGAGAGAGAGGATAGTCTCAGTCTCTCCTTTAATACCTCTCGGTTCCTCGCTTTCGTCTTCTTCAAAGTTTTTCAACGTCTTCTGAATGTTCCACTAAGCTTCTAAGCTTCAGTTTGGTAGTGTTCAGAAAGTCCGTTTTGGTCGAAAATCTGATGAAGGATTTTAGGTTTTTCTAACTGAAAATTCGCTTATTCTACGATTTTGACCCGGAAAACGGGTAAAAATAAAAAATTTAGGTTCAAAATTGAGATTTCTCAGCATTTTGGACCCAGAAATGCGGCTTTTGATGTCAGTTTGATGTATTTGCAGTATTCCCAATTTCGGGCTGAAAATCCGGTTTTCGGCTAAAAAGTTGATTTCCCGCACTTTTTGACAGGAGAACCCCCGATTTCTCGGCGCTTTCAGCTAAAAATCTGTCCAAATTCAATATTTGAGTAGATTTTAGTCATTTCTGACTGGAAATTTGAGTTTCTGAGGTGCATAATCCCTGAATGCTTATTTCATAAGTTTGACTTGGAAAACTGCAATTTTCGGTCCAAAATGCTAAATTTTCAGTTTTTTTCTGACCTGGAAATGCGGTTTTTGATAGTCTGAAGTCAAATTCAGAATGTTCCTCAGTTTCTGACTGAAAATCCGAATTACTGTAAGACTTCTGAAGTGCAGAATACCGTTTTTGAATTTTACTTGAAAAACAGCGGAATCGTCAATTTTTCAGTCAAAAAGCAACATTAAGTACCGATTTCCACTCGAAAAGTGTGGTTTTGATGCTCTAAACGTCATTTTTGATGTATTCTGAAGTCAAATTCAGATTTTTTCCAGTTTCCGGCTGAAAATCCGAGTTACAGCAAGAAAGACTGTCGTGTTCTGTTCGGAGACGAGTTTTTCGGCTCAAAATCGAATTTCCCGGAGTTTTTGACCTGAGAAATCCCGATTTTTGGTATTTTCAGTGTTGAGATTGCGTTTTTCATCAAGTCCTGTTCTCCAGAAGGTCTTGGCTGAAACTTTGAGTTTCAGACATCAAGAATCTCGTTTTTTCCTCCTCTCAACTTAATCCCCATATCTAAACCATCCGCATGTTCCACTTTTCCTCCTTCCAAAAAAACCCGAGGGAACCAAAAAAAGTGACGAAGCGGAACACACCTTTTTAGGTGTTGTTTAGTAGGAGTACGGTTTCCTTCCTTCCATTTCTTCAAACACGAAAAGTTTTGTCGAAAAGTAAACACACACTACTCACCCTTTTTTCTTGTTTTGTGTTGTTCAAGGACAAGTTTTGTCAAACACACAGAGAGAGAAAGATGCGTGAATTGGTGTGATCTATGACAGTGTGGTGGTCAAAAGTTGGAAAATTTGGCTGAAAATGACCTAGTATGGCTGAAATTGGCTGAAAACCGATCACAATTAGCTCAAAACCTATCAAAATTGGCTCAAAATTGGTCAAACAGGGTCCTAATTATGTTCCTGCTGAAATCGGCTGAATTTGGTTAGTTCTCAGTGAAATTTGGACTGAAGCCATCCAGAAATGCTCAACGATGCCAAAATTCGAGTCAAATCCGGTTTCTGGCTGGGAAAAAACTCATTTTCATCAAATTTGAATGAAAATAGTCAGTTTTTGAGCGAATTTGGATGAAATGAGCTCAATTCAGTCAAAAATTGATCTGGAACGGTCCGAAGAGGTCAAGAGTGAGATTTAGCTCGAAAAGCTGAAATTTCTGTCTAAATCGATCTAAATTTGGCCAGATTCGGTCGAAAATGACCCTAACCGACTGAAATTTAAGGTCACTCAAATTTAGTCAGCTTCGAGTACAGATTTGTCTGAAAATGACTGAATTTGGCTGAAAATAGACTCATTTTCACTGAAATTGATTGAAATCTATGTGTTTTTGATCAAATTCTGCTGAAATGATCATAAAAATTGGCTGAAATCTGGTGGGATTTAGCTGAAACAGTTTTCTGTGATTCGGAGACTGGGAATGCTGGAAATTGACTGAAAACGATCACGAGATACTCACAACTGATCAATTTCGAGTCAAAAGTGACCACTTTTTCGAGAAAATCATGCTATTTTCAGCATATTTGGCTGTATATAGTCCCTAAACCGCCCCGATACCGGAAGGACCACCCATGTGTCATCCATTCTAATCACCTCCCGGTTATTCTGATGACGAGGCTAATGGGTGTCGAAAGAGAACAACTTCTCTCTGGTATAAATGAGTCATCATCTGTCTAATAGAGAGATGCAGAGAGTGAGAGACGCAGACAAACATACAACCGATTAGAGGAGTACTCTCTCTGTCCACAAGTATAAAACATGCCTTGTGTGTGTTTGTATGTTTCTCCCTTGAAATGTCTCCTTTTCTGACTTTATTTGCCTAAGAAGCACACCGTTTTTGGGAAGAAGTTTTTGGGTATTGATTAGTCACCACCCGCGTTTTACTCTCTTTTCAAGCCCACACACTTTTTAGCCATTTTCTGGTTGAAAAGCGTGGAAATTGGAGGCGGGATTACGGTCCTTTGATAGTTTTTGGTTCATTCTGATTGTCCCGACCGTCTCAGACCGTTAGGAACGCTACGCCAGACGGCTAAACTTGGTTTTCCAGACCATTTCCAGCCTGTTTTTTGGCCGATTTTTTCAAATTTCAAGCTCGAAAACGCGTCACTGGCACGCCAGGCATCTAAATTTTGAAAGTTGGGCTGACGAACGCGTCAGAGACACGCCAGACTCCAATTCTAGGTTTAACAATTGAGAATGGCGTCTTGGTTTAGAAATTCGTGTTTCGAAACGCGTCGAAAGCGCCCCAGTCTTCAAAATTTTGAGATTTGATTTCAAGTGCGTCAATGATGCGCCAGATCTCAAAGTTTTCGGAGAGAAAGCTCAAAAAGAACGCGTCTTAGGTGCCCCAGACACCTTTTCCCGTTTCGACCATTTCCACGGAGTGGGACAATTCCAGAACCTGTTTAAAATGTCATTTACAAGAAATTCCAGTCATTTTGACGGTTTCATGTCGCCCGACTGAGTTGGACCCTTACTAGCTGCTAGATCCTGATAATTTTGAACCGTCTGACCGTTTCTAACTTGATCCAGACAGCTTGCTCTCTGGGTATCAGTTCTGATAGGGTAATCACCGTCATCTCGGAGGTGAGACGATTTTGAACAGTTCTAGACTGCCAGACTGTTTCAGACCGTTCTGACTCTGACATTCTGACCTACCAAATCTGACAATCTCAGGCTTCATCTCGGCGGTGAGACGACCTTTCTGGACCGTGGGAACGTTGTATACCTGTCAAATCTGAAAATCTCACATTTGTAGTTATTCTCTTATCGGGATTCCCCCATTCCTCTCACAGTTGTTCCCATCTCATCTTCACATAGCCGTGATTCCAAACATAATTGAAAAATAATTAATCCATCATTGTCCGTCCTCTTCGAAATTCTCTCTTCCTTCTGTCGGAAGAGATGGCAAAAAGCCGCGAGATTGTTATCTTTGTCCTCTTCATTCAGTCATCTTCATCCTCATAATAAAAATATTCGTCATCGCCGCGCTAATCGGAAGATGACGGAGGAGAATATTCTGGATGATGAGATTCTGAGAATTTTCGGGATTCTGGGAAATCTGGAAAATCTTGAAATCGGGTGAAAGCCAGATTTTGAAATTTCGAATTCTGAAATTATCTGGACCGAGGATTCTAGGCGAAAAGTCGATCTGTATGGACCAAAATCTGAACATACCAGATTTCAGTCGCTGAATCAGAAAACGCGTCAAAGGCACGCCAGACGGCTGAACTTGGTTTTCCAGACCATTTCGAGTCTGTTTTTGGCCGATTTTTTGAAAAAAAAAGTCAAGCTCAAAACGCGTCAAACGCACGCCAAGACGTCTGTTTGCTGTATTTGAAGCTAAAAAACGCGTCAAAGACACGCCAGATATCTGAATTTCTACATGTTGAGCCGAAAACGCGTCACCGGCGCGCCAGATATCAAAATTGAATAAAGTCTGAAAATCTCAGATTTCGACCTGAAAATTCTCGATTTTCGGCTTGAAAATGACCTAGATTTAGCTCAAGAAGAGGATTTTCAGACCTGGCTACAGGTCTCAATCTGAAAGTTTTAAGGTTTGATCCATCTTTTTTGTTCCGGATGAAGGAAGTAGATCGATTCGCTGAATCTTGTGAATTCAGTCTGAAAATTTCATATTTTGACCTGAAAATTCGTTTTCAGGCTGTCTAGATGGTCTGGCAACTTTTCTTCTTGCTGAAACTGATTCATAGTATTCCTAGATGTCTGAAATTTCGTTCTGGGCTGAGTTTCCAGTTTTCACAGTTTTTAGTCTCGGAATCCGACAAGGATACGACGCTCCGGACATCTAGGTAATTCAGGCTGAAATTCAGCTGAATCACCTTCCGCTATGACTGCTTACATCTAAACGCTATCAGGTTATGAGTCATACTTGCCGGAAGAATTTCCATAAAATAGTTTATGAAATTCCTTGGAATATTTGAAATTCCATATGGAATAATGTCTCCTCCTCCTTCAAATCATCCTCTGCCATCTGGATGACATACGCGTGCCTCCTCTCCTTCTCCCTCTCAGTCCACCCTACGCCCGGCCACTGGCGCCCCTCTCTCTCCAAGGTGTTTCCTTTATGGCATTCATTCGTTTTCACATTCTCACTTCCTGCGTCTCTTCATTCCATTCCCTCTCTCTGTTCTGTTCTATGCTATGTGAATAGAGGAAAGAGAGGTCTCTCCCTTCACATCTAACTGTTTGAATTTCGACTTTTCCCCCCTCTCTCTTTTCGTTTTTCCACCATCCCGATAAGCGGAGACACGGAAAATAGGAAAGAAAACGCTCTTCGTTTTTTTCTGTTGGAAAGAGTTTGTGTTGTTTAGGGTTTTGTAAACTTGTTGGTTTTAGGGAGAATTTGAGAATTTTCTAGTTGGAAATTGATGTTTTTAGGACGAAAAAGCGATTTTTGAGTCAGAAATTGAGATTTTCAGATTGGAAACTCGGGTGTTGAGTCTGAAATTGAGGTTTATTGACCGAAAATCTGGTTTTTGAGTCAGAAATTGAAATTTGTTGACTAAAAAAAGCGGTTTTTCAGTCAGAAATGCTTTGCTATGGCTTCTGAAATCGATTTGGCTGAAATTTCTGGTTTTTTGTTCTGGGAAACTCGGGAGTTGACACAAACTCCAGTAAGCGTAAATTTCCGAATTTCGCGGTTTCGAAACTTCTGGAAATGTCATTTTGAGACAATCCAACAATTTTCGTCATCTTGAATCGTGTAAACTGTGAGTTTCAGCGACATCCCGGGTTTCAGCCTGAGATTCTGAATTTGACACTTTCAGAATCGTTGTCTTCATGAGTTTTTCCTCGATTTTCACTCACTATACGAGAAAATCGAGAATTTCATCAGATTCATTGGAATTATTAGGCTATTGAGTACTTTGGTTAGTATTTTGCTTATTTTTGACAGTTGACACCGTTTTGTCGTTCCAGACAATCTGGAATTGGTTTCAGTCTTTTGATCCATTTCTGACTTCTTGAATAGTTTCGAAAAGATTTGGAATAATTTCAGCAGTTTCTGTTCAAATGGACTGCTTAGAACAATTCCAGACTGTCTCAAACCTCTCCGAGAAATCTAGACCGTCCTACTCTGACTCAATTTGACTAATCTAAACGTCCCGGTACGTTTCAGACGGTCTCAGGCACCTTCTGATCGTTTTCAAACCGGTTTTCGAGGTTTCGGACCATTTTAGACCGTTTCTCTGATCTGAACTGATCTAGACTGATCTAGATCGATTCAGTCCGTTTCGACCGTTTTCGACCGTTCTTGACCATTTTGAATCATCCGCTTATCTCACTATCAGAAATCACTTTCCCTCCGAAAGTGAGTCTGGTTTAGCCATCTCTCCCCACTGGACACCACCACCACCTGCCTGTTTGTGTGCAAAAGGTGTTAAGTCAGTGAGAGCATCCCTCCGGAAAGAGAGACTAATTTCTCTCTTCCTGAACTGTCCGGATCATCGTGTTCTGGTCTCTCCACTCTTCTCTTTCCTGGTGGGTCTCAAGTGTTTTGAGACGATTCGAGAAAATGGTTGGGAGGGAACTGGACGCAAGGAGGAATTGATGGTAATTAGCCGAGGAGGATGACCCCTTCTCTCCGTCTTATTTCTCAATTGATTTGGGAAAGTTTGACGGTTTGTTGAACGTCTTGAAAATTGAGTTTTTAAACTGAGAAAAGCGAGTTTTAAGT
Source organism: Caenorhabditis latens (assembly GCA_002259235.3). NCBI lineage: Eukaryota > Metazoa > Nematoda > Chromadorea > Rhabditida > Rhabditidae > Caenorhabditis > Caenorhabditis latens. Next base: position 16,875,357 of record CM056095.1, read on the forward strand.
CGGAAATTGAGATTTTTAGGCTGGAAAACGCTATTTTTGAGTCGGTAATTGAGATTTCTAGGCTGAAAACGCAATTTTTGAGTCAGAAATTGAGATTTTTGGAGTGAAAAAAGCGATTTTTGAGTCAGAAATCTAGACTTTTTGACCGAAAATGCGATTTTTCAGTCAGAATCGTTGTCTTCAACGAATTCGGTTTCTCTCTGAGTTTTTCCTTGATTTGGCTGGAATTTCCAGCTTTTGGTCAAGTGGAACTTGGTGATTGTCATAAAGAGGCTTTCAGAAGTGTCTTAACTTGAAATTCCAGCTTGACTCAACGATTTTTAGCTGAAAATCTGGAATTTCGCGATTTCGAAACTTCTGGAAATACCATTTTTAGACATTTCTGTTATCTAGAATCGTTCGAGTTTTAGCTTTTCTGATCGACATTTCGGGATTCAGCCTGAGATTCTGAGTTTGACAGTTTCAGAATCGTTGTCTTCAACTTTCATGAGTTTTTCCTCGATTTTCACTCACTATACGAGAAAATCGAGCATTTCATAAGTCTCCTTAAGATTTTTAGATTTTGAGTCATTTTCATCTCGATTTCTAATCTGAAATACTCAGTTTTCTCTGACTTTTTGACCTTTCCCTCTGGAAATTTCTGGAAATTTCAGCGAAAATGAGGGCGTCGTTTCTCCGTGATAATCACTTGTTTAGTTCCTCCAACGTCACTTCTTTCTCCCGAGAAAATGACAAAATTTCAGTTTTAATGTCTTTTCTTCTCCTCGCATTTCGGCATTTCTTATCATTATGCTCTCTTTCTCGTTTACAACCTCCCCAAACAACTCCAATAACGACCACCATTATAGACGTGTGTGTGTCAACAATTTGGGTGACTTTTGACCAATTTTCAGTCGATTTGGCAGTGAGAAATTAGGAATTGTCCGAAATTTTTAAAAATTCGGTCAAAAACAGACTGAGAATGGTCTGAAACCCCGTTAACAAGTTTAACTCTCTGGCGTACTTTTGACGCGTTTTCCAGCTCTGTATGTGGAAATCTGACTGCTGGGGTGCCTTCGACGCGCCTCTAAGCTTCAGATAATCGAAATTTCAGTGTCTGGCGTACTTTTGGCGCGTTTCCCTTAAATTTTGCCAAAAATTCCAAATTTTACACCAAAAACTCCACTTTTTCACTTGAAATTCCTTATTTTTGTCATTTTTTGGCAAAAATCGGTGAAAATCGAATAAAAATGATGAGATTTTCACAAGAGGTGAGCGGAAATCAAAGTGACGAGATTTGTAGATCAAAATATGTTCGAGTTTTTACTAAGGTAGATCAAAAATGACCTGGAATGTGAATAGAATGAAAATGAAGAAATTATCGGAAATTGAGTTGCTGTAAGTCTGAAAATTTCCAGAATGACTGTAATTAGCGTTCTGGAACTTTTCAGCATTAAAACACTTTGATTTCCAATAATTTCTTGCCATTTTAGGTTTTTACCAATGTAAAATCCTTCAATTTCATTCTATTCACATTTTAAGTTATTTTTGATCTACCATAGTGAAAAAATTACGACAAGTTTTGATCTACAGATCTTGTTCTTTCATTTCCGCTCTCTTTCTGTGGAAATCTCATCATTTTTATTCGATTTCCACCGGTTTTTCACGAAAATTCCAGAATTTCCTTGATTTTCCGTTCGTTTTCGCCCATCTCCCTCACTATACCTAACTCGATACTATAATAATTTCAGACAAATACACACAAAATGTTGTCACGAGAACAACTAACCGACCTCAACGAGAACTTTCCGACAGTCAGCGAGTCGGGAAGTGGTTTTTTGCCGCGGAGTGATGTGCAGACTGCACTCAAAATATTGGGTATCGATGTGCCCGGATATAAGGTGAGTTGGGCTGAAAATCTGGAATTTTCAGACAAAAAATTCCAGAAAAATTGCGAAAAACGGCTGTCAGGGGCGCTTTTGACGCGAAAATTTGGAAAAAAATTGGGGTCTGGCGCGCCTTTGACGCGTTTATAAGCTCAAATTTAAAAATTTTGATATCTGGCGTACCTTTGACGCGTTATCCAGCTCCGATGTGAAAATTTAGTGTCTGGCGTGCCGATGACGCGTTTTTAGCTCAGAATCTAGAAATTACAGAGTCTGGCGCTCCTATGACACGTTTTTAAGCTCAATTTTCAAAATTGACGGCTGGCGCACCTTCGACGCGTTTTCGAGCTTTAGAATCATGAATTTTAAAACTGGTGCGCCTTTGACGCGTTTATAACCTCAAGTATCAAGATTCTGATATAACTGGCGCTCTTTTGACGCGTTTTCGGCTTAAAATTTAGAAATTCAGACGTCTGGCGCACCTTAGACGCGCTTTTGAGCTAAAATTTCAACGGGTTGATATCTGGCGAGCCGTTGACGCATTTTCCTCCTTCGTGTGAAAATTTAGTATCTGGGGCACCTTTGACGCGTCTCGAAGCTCTAGGTAATCGAAATTACAGTGTCTGGCGTGCCGTTGACGCGTTTTTGCTCAAATTTGGCTTTAATTTTCGAAATTTTACACCAAAACCTCAAAATTTTTGATTTGAATTTTCTAATTTTTGTCATTTTTTTTTCAGATGCGCGAACTGATGGATCAACACTTTGGAAACGAGGCACAAATCGATGTGGACAAATTCGCGAAACTGTTTGATACGTTGGATGCACAGAGAAATGAGGAGGCGAATCGTTGGAAGCAACAGACCAAGTTAGTAGATGAGATGGATGGGAAAAACCTGTGAAAAACAGGAGTTTTCCGGCAGAAAACTGCCATTTTTCATTGAAAATCAATGGAAAAATACGATTTTTAACCGAAAAATCTGAAATTTGTACTATTTTCACTTGAAAAATCTATGTTTTAAGCCTGAAATCGCCATTTAGTTGATAAAAAGGAATTTTTAGCACATATCTGTCATTTTTAATGATTTTTGTATCAAAAAACGCGTCAAAAACACCCCAGACTACTTTCTTTTTCAGTTCTGAACAGGAAATTACTATATTTTTGTATTTTCAGCCCGAAAATCAATTTTTCTCATTAAAATCCCCATTTTCAGCTATTTTAAGCACAGAAACCCTTTAAAATTCACTTTTATTTCGGAAAAAACGACATTTTGATACCAATGGGAAAAAACGCGTCCGAGGCGCCCCAGATCTGTTTTGGCTCTGAAAATGCGTCAACGACGCGCCAGATTACATTCTATTCGAGTCTGGGCCCCGTTGACGCGTTTTTATTGAGTTTTTCTGCAAATTTTAAGCCCAAAATAAACATTTTCTGCTGATTTTGATACTGGGGCGCCATTGACGCGTTTTTGAGTTTGAGCTGAAATGGTGAAAGAACGGCTGAAAACACCGGCGCCCCAGAAATGTTGTTTTCAGTCTAAAAACACTAAAAACAAATTATTTTTTCCATCACTAATCTATAATTTTCCAGCTGAAAGTTGATATATTTTTGTGTTTTCAGCTCAAAAACTCTTTTTTTTTTCCTTCTATATTTTCAGCCATTTTAAGCTCTGAAACCCTAAAAAATACTCCAAATTTCCAGACAAGTCTCCGGGGCGTATCAAACTCACTCGTCGAAACAAGAAAACGTTCAACACACGATTCGAGTGGAAGAAGAAGTCGCCTTTTCGAATTGGATCAACTCAAATCTCTCAGATGATTCCGATTTGAAACGACTCCTTCCCGTACAGCAAGGAGAACTGTACACGAAGATTCAAGACGGTCTTGTCATTTGTAAGCTGATAAATCTGGCGGTCCCCGGGACAATTGACGAGAGGGCAATAAACAAAAAGAATCTGAATACTTATACGAAATTGGAGAATTTGACGTTGGCACTGATGTCTTCCCAAGCGATTGGATGTAATATTATCAATATTGACAATATCGATTTGAGCAAAGGGACCGCCCATTTGGTGTTGGGGCTCTTATGGCAAATCATTCGAATCGGGTTGTTCAATCAAATTGATCTACAACACTGTCCAGGACTCTTTCGGCTTCTTCGTGACGGTGAGACACTCGATGATCTACGTCGTCTGTCTCCAGAAGAGATTCTGATGAGATGGGTGAATTATCATTTGGAACGAGCTGGAACCCCCCGACGACTTCATAATTTCACTTCTGATATCGTCGATTCGGAGATCTACACGTATCTACTCCATCAAATTGCGCCCAATGGATCTGGGGTCACCCTATCGCCACTTGGTGTCCAGGGGAACGTCCCGAGAGCCGGTGCCATGTTGGATGAGGCTGAGAAGTTGGATTGTCGAGAGTTTGTGACGGCGAATGATGTTGCCGCCGGGAATTATAAGTTGAATTTGGCGTTTGTTGCGAATTTGTTCAATAAGCATCCGATGTTGCCGGATCCGGGAGCCGATGAAGTTGGTGAGTGTGAAAGAAGGGAGATTTTCAGACAAAACTCACTGAAAATTAGTGATTTTCAGCTGAAATAGACTGAATTTCAGCAAAAATGAAAAATAGAGGTTTTCAGCTGAAAGTGACCGAGAAATGAGTGAAAAGGGACAATTTAAGCTGAAAATCGTAAAAATTGACTGAAAATGAGTCATTTTCATCTGAAATAGACTGAAATAGGTTGAATTTCAACAAAAATAAGTGGGATTAGGTTTGAAATTGGCTGAAAATAGGCTGTTTTCGGCTGAAATTGACCGAAGAATGAGGAAAAAAAAGAAGCATTTTGAGTTAAAATGAGCTGGAAAAAAACCAAAAATTGAAAAATTTTCGACTGAAAATTACCAATTCCTACTCTTTTTCATTTGAAAATCGTGAAAAATTTTACATTTTTCACTCGAAAGCGTCTAAAAATGACCAATTTTGAGCTAAAATTGTCTAAAAATGCACTTTTTGCTCATAATAGTTGTCCGTTGACTCGAAATATGTAGAAACTGAGCGATTTTCAGCTGAAAAATGTCCAAAAATTAGTTTTTGCCTCAAAATAAGCCATTTGTGTCAAAAAAAAACATGAAAAATTCATTGTTTTCCAGTAAAATTGGCTAAAAATGAGCTAGATCTCACTTAAGTGAGCTTAATTTTGTCTTTTCTATCTGAAAAATAGCGGAAATTTACAATTTTCAAATTTCGAATTTCTTCGATTACTAGAAAAAATTCAGTATTTTTGTCTCAAAATTCCTATTTTTGATTTAAAACTGGCACCCCATCCCCTTCATATATGTGACAGTATTCTAACCCTTTCCCTCGAGGTTTTTCAGTGGAAGACGTCGTCGAAGAGACACGAGAAGAGAAGACATACAGAAATTGGATGAACTCGATGGGAGTGGATCCATATGTCAATTGGCTTTACGGAGATCTTCAGAATGGTGTCGTCATTTTCCAGGTATCTTTTTCTTCAAACCCCAACCATTATCTATATTCTCACTATTTTAGTTGTGGAAATTGTCGAAAAACTCAAAAACGCGTACAGAATCCGTTTTGGCTCAGAAAACGCGTCAAATAGGCGCCAGATAACATTTTACTCGAGTCTGGCGCGGATTTGACGCGTTTCTATTGAACATCAGTTATTTCTGTCACTTTTTAAATCAAAATTTACTTTTTTCGTTCGAATTTGATAACTGGGGCGCCGTAGACGCGTTTATGAGTTTTTTGACGATTTCCGGGCAAAAATCATTCTTTTCCGTGAATTATGACTCATTTTCGGCCAAGATTTACTGAAAATGACAATGGACGATTTTTGGCATGAAAACTGGAAAATTTTGTTTTCAAAAACTCAAAAGCGCATCCAAGGCGCACCAGATATCAAAATCAGCCGGAGATTCTTGTTTTGGACTCAAAAGTAGCAGAAAACAAGATTTCTCGCTTAAAAATGAGCACTTTTTGCCCATTTTCATCTGAAAATCGTGAAAAATTGACGTTCTCAGACGATATCCAGTACTTTTGTGAGAAATAATTGAGTAAAAACTATGATTTTTAAGTCAAATTTGATAAATTTTGACAAAAATCTCACCTACATTTTTTTTCAGTTGTACGATATCATCCGCCCGGGAATGGTGACCTGGAAGCGTGTGGTCCGTCAATTCCACAAATTGAGAGGAATGATGGATCAGATTCAAAACTGTAACTACGCCGTCGAATTGGGCAAACAACTTCGTTTTTCACTCGTCGGAATTCAAGGAAAAGATATTTACGATGGAAATCAGACACTGACACTGGCTCTCGTCTGGCAACTAATGAGAGCATACACTCTGAGTGTCTTGGCTCAATGTACTCAATCAGGGGACTCACTTCCAGCTGATAAGGATATCGTCGCTTGGGTCAATGAGAAATTGGCGAAATCCGGGAAAACGACGTCCATCCGATCGTTCCAAGACCCGACGATTTCGACGGGAAAAGTCGTGTTGGATCTGATTGATTCCATCAAACCGAATGTCATTGATTTCGGATTGGTGAAGGGGGGACAGAGTAATGAGGAGAAAATGTCGAATGCAAAGTATGCGATCACTTGTGGACGAAAGATTGGAGCGAAGATCTACGCGTTGCCGGAGGATATTGTGGAGGTGAGAAATTGCGAAAATTTTGAGCCGAAAAACCCTGAAAAACTGCTGAAAATGGTGATTTTTACAGCTGAAATCAGTGAACATTTGGCGAATTTCAGTAATTTCGCAAAGTTTCACATCAGAAGTGCGTCTAAGGTGCGCCAGAGCCTGTTTCCACGAAGTTGGCGTGCCTTTGACGCGCTTTCTAAAATTGTGTGGAAATACCCAAAAAAACAGCAGAAATGGCAATTTTTAGAGCTAAAATCGGTGAAAAATGGCTGAAAATGAGCCATTAACAACCAAATTTTCTGAAAATTGCAATTTTCTATTTAAAAACGCGTCCCAGGCGCGCCAGAATTTGTTTTGGCTCTGAAAATGCGTCAAATAGACGCCAGATTACATTTTACTGGAGTCTGGTGCGCATTTGACGCGTTTTTCGATGTCACATTCAAGTTTTGAGTCTGGTGCGCCTTGTTCGCGGTTTTTCATTTTTATACCAAAAATTGTAATTTTCAGTGAATCTTGGCTTAAAATATCTCAAAACTCACTGAACTATTACGAGTTTTGCTATAAAAACTGGAAAATTTTGTCAAAAAGCTTAAAAACGCGTCACCGACGCCCCAGCTATCAAAATCAGCCGTTTTAACTTTTATTATCAGCTCAAAAGTGGCAGAAATAGGCTGAAATTCAATAGAAACGCGTCAAATGCGCACCAGACTCGTGTATAATATGATCTGGTGCGTCGTTGGCGCGTTTTCAGAGTCCTGGTGCACCTTGGACGCGTTTTGGCTCTGAAAACGCGTCAACGACGCGCCAGATCACATTATGCACGAGTCTGGTGCGCCTTTCACGCGTATTTTATATCTGGGGCGCCTTTGACGCGTTTTTTCCATTTTTTAGCTGAAAAGCAATGAGAAAACGCGTCAAAGGCAGGCCAGGTTCTGAATTTTGTCGTTTTTCGACTCAAAATCTTTGAAAAAATGCAATTTTCAGCAAAAAAACACAATTTTTCAATTTTTCAGGTGAAACCGAAGATGGTGTTGACAGTGTTCGCGTGCTTAATGGCTCGTGACTATTTGCCCGATATGAAGGAAGCGTCCGCCCCCATCGCACCGATGATCAATGGACATTAGGCCACGCCCCCTTCTCCCACTTTTTCTAAAAATTTCAAAATTTCCCGCCGCTTTAAAAGTCCTCTCTCCTCCGTATCCCCCATTTTCTCATTTAGCTTTAATTTATATTGGCCCCGCCCCTTTTTTCTTGACTCCGCCCCCAAAATTGTGATATAATCCCCCGACTCCGCCCACTTTTCCCATCCAACACACAGTTTCACTTATTGCTCATTTGCCTTTTGATTTCCCACCAATATTGCATTTATGATAGGCCACGCCCACTTTTTGACTCCGCCCCCTTGAATATTGCATTGATTGTTCTTTTCACTGTGAATTAATTCGAAAAATTCGTCTTCCTAATCGATATCCAAAATGTTATACCAATATTAACGCTCTCTATAACCAGTGTTTTCATTATTATTATTATTATTCGCCCCCCGAATTTTCCCAACAAAATCACTAAAAATCCCCGAAAAAAGTGTCGTTTGCTCGTATTTCTTATCAAATGAATTTGGTTTTCTGAATTTTTGAGTTTTTTCGGCGAAAATTGCTGGAAAATCAGTCAAAAATGACGGATTTTGGCTAAAAATAGTATGAAAATGTGAAATTCCAACTTGTCCGAGAGGATTACACGGAGGAGTGCAGCAGAGCGCGTTATCAGTGATAAAGCCGTGTACTCCTCTCGGATAAAGAGGGTGATTCGAATTTTTTCGGCTTTTCGTCAATTTTTAGGCTGAAAAAGTCATTTTTCTTGGTTTTTCCGTAAAAATAGGATTTTAGGGGTGAAAATGACTGAAAAAATAGTTTTTGCCATATAAAAACTCGAAGAAATCGCTCAAAAACTCACTATTTCAGGATTTAAAAAAAAGTAAAAAACCAATAAATACAGGTAAAAATCAATAAAATCACATGAAAATCAAAAAAACTCAACACCAGATGCTAAAAATCTCAATTTTTCGCTGAAAATTGATATTTACATGGGAAAAATCGATGAAAACTCGAATTTTGCTCGAAAAATCTGAATTTTAGGCCGAAAAACTCAATAATTACACCGAAAATGCCCGTTTTTCTTTTAAAATTGATAATTACATATAGAAAAATCTATAAAATCAAATAAGAACAGTTAAAAACTCGAATTTTTCGCGAAAAAACTGAATTTTAGGTCGAAAAAACCAGTTTTTCACTCTAAAAACCGCAAAAAAATACATGAAAACTGGAAAAAATCGGGCTAAAAAATTAAAAATGTTGTGGCAATCGCATATAAACAGATTTCTCCAAAACAGATTTCCGATGGACGGTGACCGAATAACTGAGAATTAAAAGGAATGCATTGAATAAATAGAATAAATAGAATTCGTGACGACGAGATTCTTTCGGTGACGGGCACGGACGGAGTACGGTAGTCGACGATTTCGAACAGTTAACACGGTCGAAATATCCCGTTTTTTGACAGTGAGCTGGAAATTGAAATTTGGAGAAAATTGGGGAGAAAAATCGAGGTTTTTGAGTGAAAAATTCAGAAAAAAACACATTTTTTATAGTAAAAACGCGCCGAAGACACGCCAGGAATATAAATTTAAAGCCAAAAACGAGAAAATTCAGATTCTGGCGCGCCTTGAACGCGTTTTTCTCATTGTTTTCGAGCTAAAAATCGTAATTTTCAGTGAATTTTGACTTAAAACCTCTCAAAATTCACAAAGAATCGATTTTTGTCAAAAAACTCAAAAACGCGTCAACGGATTTCTGAAAGTGGCAGAAATATCTGAAAATCCACTAGAAACGCGTCTAATGCGCACCAGGCACGAGTAGAATGTAACTGGCGCGTCGTTGGCGCGTTTTAAGAGCCAAAATTGTTTCTGGTGCGCCTTGGACGCGTTTTTCTCATTTTTAGAGTCAAAACATCGTCATTTGGTTGGAAAATCACTCAATTTCAGCCAAAAAACTCAAAAACGCGTCAACGGCGCCCCAGACATCCAAATTTTCGCGATTTTTCATCTTTTCTCTGGGGCACCGTTGACGCGTTCTGGTGAGGAAATTTCCCACAGATAATGAATCTGGGGCGCCTTTAGACGCGTTTTTTTCTAGTCAAAATGCCATTTTTTGGCGCAAAATCAATTTTTCTGATCATTTTTGACGAATTTTCACATTTTTTCGTTATTCCCCCTGAAAACCGTCTTACCAGCTTTGATCGCTTTGACTTCGAACTCTTTACACGGTGCACACTGAGTGACGACTTCGAATGGTTCGTGTTTCCAACACTCTTCGATTGGATACTCTGTCGCCACTGATTTTCCAGTCAATCCAGTCACTTTGTTGTGTTCATTGTCTGGAAATTAGTGAAAAATTGACTGGAAATCGAGTTTGGCGCGCCTTTGACGCGTTTTTTGATACAAAAATCATGAAAATTGATGTCCGATGCACCTTTTTTCATATGGCTGGCACGCCTTTGGACGCGTCTTTTATGTTGCAAATATAGGAAAATGACGTTGGCTGGGGTGTCTTTGACGCGTTTTTTGATACAAAAATCATAGAAATTGATGTCCGATGCGCCATATTTTTCAGGCTGGCGCAGCTGAGGCGCGTCTTTAATCTGGCGTGCCTCTAGACGCGATTTCCGCTACCAAACTTGATGGAAAGATGGCTGGAGTGCTTTCGACGCGTTGGGTAAACAATTTTCAGCATAGTCTGGCGTGTCATGGACGCGTTTTACAAGAAAGTTGATAAAAACCTGTGTCTAATACACAAATTGGATCATTTTTATCAGACTGGGGTGCCTTTGGGCGCGCCTCAGGTGCCCCGCACTGAAAAACACCCACAAAACGGTGCATCGAACGTCATTTCCTTGAATTTGCATCAAAAACGCGGCAAAGGCACGCCAGACAAATGAAAAGTGGTGCATCGGACATCAATTTTTATGATTTTTGTATCAAAAAATGCGTCAAAGGCGCCCCAAACTCGATTTTTAGTCTATTTTTCTTTTTTTTCCAGAAAAACTCACTATAGAATGCTTTCTTCATCTCCATCTCATCATGCATCTCACTCTCTTCCGTATATTCTTCAATAAAGAATACAAGAATCGAAAAACCGATTAGAGCGAGAATGAATGTGGAGATTTGTTTCGTACTACAGTACTCCATGGTTACTGTATTTTGGTGGCTGAAAATAATGAAAAATTTGAGAATTTTGGGTTGAAAATGACGGAAAAAAGAGAGAAAATTGGATTTTTCAAAGAAAAAACATGGTTTTAAGATGAAAAATCAAGTTTTTGTCTAAAAATCTTATATTTTAAGTAAAAACCTCAATTTCTGACACGAAAATCTGGTTTTTGAGCCGAAAAAACTGGAAAAAATCACAATTTTATCATCAAAAACTCAATTTTTATCGTAAAATTGAGAAAAACCGGTTTCCTTTCGGAAAAATAGAAAAATCCACGTCTCCCGTAAATCCACACCACCTTCCCTCCTCCCACAATGCAAACACGCTCCACCGCTCAACGCACGCGACGCGGCCGCGGCCGCCTACCCCCACCCTCTTCTTCGTCCTCTTCCTCCCCACAATGTCTGGCGTCTCCACGTCTCTAATCATTTCGGCGGCTGAGAAAACCGAATCAATTCGGCCCCCAACCCCCGCGGTCTCGGTTTTTCCTCTTTTGTGTTCGAATGCACATTTGTTCGGCCATTTTTAGACGGCCCCGTCTTACGGAATTTTAAAAAATCACTGATTTCCCTCATTTTTCCGAGATTTGTCGATGAAAAATAGAGAAAAATCGATTTTAGGCCAGAAAAATCCGATAAAAATGCGACATTTTCGAATTTTCTAGTCTGGCGTAACTTTGGCGCGTTTTGGATAAGAATCCTAAAAATTGACTCTAGTCGCACTAAATTGCAGTAAAAGTTTTCTGGGGCACCTCTGGCGCGTTTTTCAGAGTGAAAATTCGTGAAATCAAGGATGTCTGGGGTGCCTCAGGCGTATTTTTGTGATTTTTTTGGTAATTAGGGCGACTGGGGCACCTCTGACGCGTTTTTCTGAGTCGAGATCTCTAGAGTCGTGGTTGGGGTGTCTTTACCGCGTTTTTCAGAGTTCAATTCCTAAAATCAGCTTGTCTGGGGTGCCTTAGCCGCGTTTTCTAGTCAAATTCGCCGAATCTAAGCGTCCGGGGTTCCTTAAGCGCGTTTTTCTAAACTCGAATTCTAAAATCAGCGCATTTTCTAGTCAACTTTGCAGAATTTCAGTCTCTGGGGCTCTTTTGACGCGTTTTTAGATCGAAAACATACATTTTTGTCTGGAAACCCTATTTTTCCATAAATAAAGGGATTTTTTGATAAAAGATGGGAAGAAATTAAGCTCAAAGTCTCTGAAAACGCACTGTAAACCCACTTTTCACTTTTTTTTGCGCAAAACTCGAATTTCTACCATTTTTCATCTATTTTTACCGATTTTCCACTCAAAATCACCTCAAAATTCGATTTTTCTACAAAAAATCGCTCAAAATTCACTTTTTCCGCATGAAAAACGCCAAAAACCACAAAAAAACAAATTTAAAATTCAAAAGTTCGTGTTTTCGCGGCGAGACCCAACTCGAAAATCGCATGCGCCTTTAAACTCGGCGCCAGCTGGAAGAAGTATTTTTAGGCCATTTTTGTTGGTTTTCAGCGCTAAATTCGAATTTTTCAGTGGTTTGGCTGGTTTCTTATGGAAAAATCGGAAAAATTAAGAAAAAAATGTGATTTTTTCGCGAAAATTGCATAATTTTCCAGCTTACCATCAATAATTTCGTCGTTTCTTCCCGAATTTCCCTAAAATTTTCAATTTTTCATCATTTTCAGCGAAGAATGGAAACGCGAAAAGTGCGTACACCGTCGGCCCGTATGTTGGCGTCGAAACAAGGCGACGAGTACGAGAAGATCGCCTCGGCTCCACAATCGGCCACTTCGACTAGAGAGAGACCACCGACTCTGCTGCAAACACCCGAGGGACAGTTGGCTTATGTTAAGTGAGTCGAAAAATGAAGGAAATTTCAGAAAAATCTGGAAAAATTGCATCATTCCGGTGGAAAAATGTCATTTTTCCCTGACAAACGCGTCAAAGGTGCCCCAGACAGGCTCAAAACACGGTGTCTGGCGTACCTAAGACGCGTCTTTTACGCAAAATCTTAATTCCAGAAATCTGGGGCACGTTGGGCCCGTTTTCAGACTAAAAACACGAAGATCGTGTCAATCTGGCGCGCCTGGGACGCGTTCCTAGACTCAAAAACCGAATTTCTACATTCTGGCGTGCCTGAGACGCGTTTTCGATCCCAAATCTGGATTTCAGTGGGCTGGCGTGCTTTGGCCGTTTTTTCAGTCACAGAACGGAACTGGGATGTCTGGCGTACCTTAGACGCGCTTTTATGCTGCAAGAATCCCATTTTAAGTGGCTGGCATGCCTCGGACGCGTTTCTAGATTCGAAAACCGAATTTCTAACATGTGGCGCACCTCAGGCGCGTTTCCAACGAGATTTTGAGCTTAAAAAACGATTTTTCTCAAAAATGCGTCAAAGGTGCCCCAGACCTCGAAGGCCCGATTTTAGTGTCTGGCGTGCTTTTGACGCCCTTCTGTGCCTTAAGAATCCAATTTTCAGTGGCTGGCGTGCCTTGGGCGCTTTTAACGACAAGATTTTAAGCTTAAAGTGCGATTTTTCTCTGAAAACGCGTCAAAGGTGCCCCAGTTCTTGAAGGTCTGATGTTTGTGTTTGGCGTGTCTTAGACGCGTTTCTAGACTGAAAAACCGAATTTCGATCAGCTGGTGCACCTTCGGCGCGTTGCCAACGAGATTTTGAGCTTAAAAAATGCGATTTTCTATCGAATTTCCCATCAATTTCTCCTCAAAAGTTACAGAAAAGTGAGTGAAGCGCATCACCAGATCACCCACCGCTCTCCCCACCTCATCACTCATCATCCGAATAATCCGATGCCCCGCCCACGTGCTCCCCTTGAAATCCGAAAAGTGATCGCTCACCAATCACCGCCACCAATGGAAGAGGAAATCGATGTGTCGTCGAATGCAGTGGAGGAAATTGTAGATCATCATATGGAAGACGTTGAGGAAGAGGTTGAAGACGTTGTCGATGATCCGGGACATCATCAGAGAGGAGGACTTGAAATGATACAGAAACAAGAGAAAATGGATGCTCAAATGGTGATGAATGGAGACTTTTCGGTGGCTTCCGAGGTGACGATCTCATCAATGAAATATCAGGGAAGACCACATGCGACACCACAAATGAGACAAAAGGTAGCATACAATCAAGACTCATTGCAGGTATTCATGGGGACCCTTGAACCCCGAAAACCGGCTCCAAATCGGCGAAAAATGGCTCAAAAATGACCAAAAACGGCTGAAAATGAGCCTAGAAAGCTTAAAACAACGCAAAAAATGGCTCAAATTTTGCTGAAAATGAGCCTAAACAGCCTAGAAATGGCTCAGATAGCTTTGAATTGGAATTTTTTGCAATAAACAGCTAGAAATCGGCTGGAATTGAGTCTAAACAGCTTGGAATTGACTCAATCCAATTTTGCTCAAAGATGAGCAAAAACTGCTGAAATTGAGCATAGATGACTGAAAATTGGTCAGAAATTTCTGAAAATGAGCCTAAACAGCCTAGAAATGACTTAGATAGCCTTGAATTGGAATTTTTTGCTCTATCATCCAGAAATCACATCAACTAGTCGTAAGCCTAAAAATTGCTCAAAAAGACTCAAAACGAGTCAGAACTCGCTGAAAATGAGCCTAGACAACCTAGTGATGGCTCAGGTAGCTTTGAGTTGGAGTCTTCAGCACAATCACTCTGAAATCACAATTTTTTGGTCAAAAATTGGCTGAAATTGAGCATAGATCGTTCAAAATGGCTCCGAATCAGTAAAAGGCATCCAATTTTGCTCGAAAATGGCTCAAATTTCGCTCAAAATGAGCCTAGAAACAGCTCAGAATAGGAATTTTCAGCGCAATCCATAAATCATTTCAGCTAGTCGGAAATAAGCTAAAAATAGCTCAAAATGACTGAAAATTGGTCAGAAATTGCTGAAAATGAGCCCAGACAACCTAGAAGTGCCTCAGAATTTGAATTTTTTAGCACAATCCAGAAATTCTATAAGTTGGTTGGAAATTGGCTGAGATTAGCCTTACATGGTTGAAAATGGCTCAGAAAGTTTGAAAATTTGCAAAAAATGGTTCAGAATTGGAGTTTTCAGCAAATTTTGCTCCAATAGTCGAAAAATGCTCCACCTTCCTTGCTTCCCTCCAGTCTGGCGTGCCTTTTGACGCGTTTTTCGGTACGAAGTCCATAATTTCAGTGTCTGAGATGGCTGAAGCTCATAACGCTGTTTTCCCTAATCTGGCGCACCTTTGACGCGTTTTAGACTAGAAACTCAAAAGTTCTAAGTATGGCGCACCTTTGCCGCTCTCTTTCTTCACTTTAAAGTAGGTTTTTGGCATGAAACTCGACTTTTGAACCGATTGTTGAAGGCTGGCGCACCTTTATCGCGTTCATAGCCAATTTTAGGCCGGAAATTCGATTTCGAACCGATTTTTGACGGCTGGTGCACCTTAGACGCGTTTAACTTCTGAAGAGCTCGAGAAATTCGTATTTTTCTCTAAGCTGGCGCACCTGTAGCGCGTTTTAAACTAAAAACTCAAAAAAAATTTAACGACCGGCGCACCTTTCGCGCATTTAAACATGGTTTCAATCCGACCGAAAACCGATGATTTTTATCTCTAAAAATCCAATTTTCTCCACTTTGAGCCGATTTTTGACGGCTGGCGCACCTCTGGCGCGGTTAAAAACTTGGTTTTGGCTTTAAAAAGTCATTTTTCCTCTATTTTTCCCTAATCTTTTCTAATTTTCCCAATTATTTGCAGCGCGTCTCGAACTTCACTGGTGAGACACTCAATCTGAAGTCATCCGACTTATCGATACCCAACAAGGCCGCCCATTTCTTGTATTTCCGTTGTTACGAAGAGCACGAAGTCCAAAAAGAGTTCCCTCTGACTATCGATGAGAATCGAAAAGGTCCCCAGAATTTCTTGGTGGAGCCACGTGTCGGACTCAAAAATACGGATTACTATATCGATAGTTATCTGTGGAATCGAGGCAAATCGACGAGTTCGAAGAAGAAAATATTCGTGGAAATAGAGGGAAATCACGTGAAAACGTCGAGACGTTCGTGTGAAACAGCGCATTATGTGTTGAATTGGTATTACTCTAATATGGAGAATCGTATATGCAAAAAGGTTAGGATTTGGACTGGAAATTTGGCTGGAAATGAGCTAAAATAGGCCAAAATGCTCGGAAAATGGCTTAAAATGAGCTAAAATCGATCGAAATCGAGTGGAAATGCTTGAAAATGACTGAAAACTCTTTATTTTCGGGTCAAATCACTCAAGTTTCGGCTGAAAATCCAATAAAAATCACTAAAACTGATATAAAGTATGCCAGAAATAGTCAATTTCAGACTTCTGGACTGCAAATTTGGCTGAAAATCAGCCAAAATTGGTCAAAAACGAGTGAAAATGCTCTGAAATTGGCTGTAACTGATTCCAATTCAATCTATGCTCATTTTGGCTCTAATTTCCCGGAAACAGCTCTGAAATAGCTGGAAATTGGCTGAAATTCTCTAAAAATGGCGTAGAAATGACTCAGATGACTCTAGACTGAAAAATCTGAAGAAATGACCCGGAATATGTCAAAATTGAACTACTTTGACCGAAAGCTCGTCTAAAAATTTTCTGAAAACCTCTAAATTCAGCCCTATACCCGGAAAACCAAGTATCTTGATCGAAGTCTTTCGAAATTCGTTTTGAATGTCTGAAAATGGTCTCAATTTCCACTATCAAGACTGAAACTAGTAAAAAATCACTGAAAATTACTCGAAATTCATCAACTTTGAGTCATTTTCAGTGATTTTTAGCACAATTTCAGTCTTGATAGTGTAAATTGAAACTATTTTCAGACATTCAAAACAAATTTCGATCAACTTCGATCAAGATATTCAGTTTTCCGGGTGTAGGGCTGAATTTAGAGGTTTTCAGAAAATTTTTAGACGAGTTTTCGGTCAAAGTAGATCAATTTTGACATATTCCGGGTCATTTCTTCAGATTTTTCAGTCTAGGGTCATCTGAGTCATTTCTACTCCACTTTTAGAGAATTTCAGCCCATTTCCAGCTATTTCAAAGCTGTTTCCGGAAATTTAAAGTCAAAATAGTCAAGGATTGAATTGGAGTCATTTCCAGAGCAGTTCCACTCGTTTTCGACCGATTTTAGCTCATTTTGAGTCAATTTTCAGCCAATTTCCAGCCAAGTCATCAACCCTTCCATTTCAGGTGTGCTGGTTGGAGACAGTGGCTGATTGTGTGCGCGCATCGCCCGTCCTTGTCCAATACCATGTCAATTATCTGTCCGACAACCCGATTGAACTCAGAAAGACTCCAAAACTCTACAGTGACACTCGCTCAGTGGCTCAGGAGTTGTTGAGAAGTGACTCACCACTTCAGACTGTTCAGAGATTCGTAGAAACGGGAGAGACGGATCCGCGGGAGATTATTAATAAGAAACAGGTAAAAAAATGAGGAAAAATCGAGAAAAATCCATTGAAAACGGTGGAAAATGGTGGAAAAACGACAGTTTTACCCCAAAATGCGTTCAAAATCGTGTTTTCTGACTTCTGGATTACTACAGCTTCGATTCTGTGCAATCACCGTTATGCCAATGTATCAGATATCACGACAACTCGCAGAAATGCCGGAAAATTGCTATTTTTATTGAATTTTCCCGAATTTTAACCGAAAAATCAAATTTCTGAGGTTTGGGTTACTGTAAATCCCAATGTATCAGATATTACTTTGACTTCTGGATTACTGTAGCATCAATTTGTGTAAACACCCGGACCCAATGTATCAGATGTTACGACAATTAGCAGAAATGCCGGAAAATCGCTATTTTGATAAAAAAATTTTTCGAATTTTCCCTCATTTTTCGACAAAAAATACAGTTTTTGGACACTTTTACTTCAAAAATTTGGGGTACTGTAGCTTCAATTGTGTGCAAACACCGTAACGCCAATGTATCACATATTACGACAATTCACAGAACAGAATAAAAGTGTAGTTTTTAAGCGAAAAATGACAAAAGTATTAGTTTTCGATCGATTTTTGTTCTGAAACCGATGAAAACTCTCTTTTTGAGACTTTTTTACTTCGAAAATTCGGTTTTTCGTCGGTTTGGTTACTGTAACTCTAATTGTGTGCAAACACCGTTATTCAATGTATCAGGTATTACGACCTTTTGCGGAGACTCGCATTTCTATGTAATGTTTGCTTTTTTTTGAATCTACAGTAACCCAACTGCTAAAATGACCGAAATCTTGATTTTCTGAAATTTTCAGTCAAAAAATACCAAAAAGTCATTTATTTTGATCTACATTACATGTAGATCAAAATATAGTTTGTGCGCCGCCAATTTTTTTGACAAAAAATTTAGTTTTGACGGGAAAAATGCCTGTTTTAATTGAATTCTCGCTACTTTCACACAAAAATTTTCTTTTTTTAACCTTTTTTTTTGTTGGGTTACTGTAGTTCCGATTGTGTACAAACACCATCAGCCAATGTACCAGATATTACTACAATGACTCAGGTTTTAATGCATTTTCGCGATTTTTACTGAAAATTGCGAAATTTAAAAAAAAATCGATTTTCACATCGAAAATGACGGAATTAAACGATTTCACATGATTTTCCGCTAAATTTCAAACAAAAAAATCAAAAACTCACTCGTTTTCATCTATTTTCCGAGAAATGATATGGTAGATCAAAACTTTTTTGTTTCGAAAACCTTCAGTTTTGGCGGGAAAATTCACTATTCTTCAGGCATACGAAATGCGTCGTTACGTGATGGCGAACGCGCGTAAACGCGGACAACGCAAATTCGAGGATATGTATTTCGACGATGAGATGTTCGAAGAGATCTACTATAATGAGCACGGCGAACCGATTAATGTTCGAAATACGACGAACAGAGAACAGCAGACGGATGCGGGAAGAGCCGCTCAGTTGGTAAGGAAATTGGGGATTTTGGGGCGAAAATTCGATAAAAAACCGCTCAAAATGAAGATTATCATCCCAGAATGAAGTTTTCTAAATAAAAACGCGTCCCAGGTGCGCCAGATAACGAATTTTCCAATTTTCCACTTTGAAACGCGTCTCAGGCGCACCAGAATCATAACTTTAGACAAGTTTGCGAGAAAACGCGTCAAAAGAACGCCAGACAACTTAATTTTTGAGTTTTGACTAGAAAAACGCGTCTCAGGCACCCCAGCTGCCGTATTTTTTTAATTTTGGCTACAAAATGCGTAAATTGAACGCCAGACATCTAAAAACTTTGTTTCGGACTCAAAATGCGCGTCTTAGGGGCCCCAGGCTCCGAATTCGCCGTTTTCACTAGAAAAACGCGTCACAAGTGCACCAGATAATGAAAATTTCCACTTTTTCCTTTTTTAAACGCGTCCCAGGTGCGCCAGTATCATAGTTTGGAAAAATTTGAGAGTAAACGCATCACAGACACACCAGATGCTATGTTTTCTTATTTTGGCAGCAAAAACGCGTCAAAAGAACGCCAGACAACCGAACTTTTGATTTTTGACTTAAAATACGCGTCCCAGGCGCATGAGAATCGTAATTGGGAACAAATTTGCAAGAAAACGCGTCACAAGTACGCCAGTCATCTGAATTTCAGGCATTTTGCAAAAAAGCGCCAAAAAAACGCCAGACAACTGAAATTTTGATTTTTTGACTCAAAATACGCGCACCAGGCGCACCAGACTCCTAATTTTGAGTTTTGGTTGCGTTAAAACCACGCCAGACAACTGAAATTTTGGATTGCTGTTCGAAAACGTGTCTGAGGCGCCCCAGACTCCTAATTTTTAGTGTTGACTGGAAAAACGCGTCTGAGGCTCCCCAGGCTCCTATTTTCTTGTTTTGGCTGCAAAAACCCCGCCAAGATGACGTCAAATCATGCATTTCACCGCTAAAAAACGCGCTAAAAGCACCCCAGACTCCTAATTTTCAGGTTTGACTCGAAAAACGCGTCCCAGGCACCCCAGACTCCCAATTTTCCCATTTTCTTTCAGGCAGTCCGTATGGAGGGACGTCGTATCGAGAATCGTATCGCCCGAATGTTGGATAATCGTCTTCCGGCACCAAAGAACTACGCCGACATATTGTCCGAGTGGATTGGAGCACTCGAATCCACTTCTCAAGACAATTTTCATATGGTACGGAGTGATGGTTGTGGTTTGGGGGATTTTCAGCGAGAAAAATGAGTTTTTAGTCGGAAAAATGATAGAAATTGCATTTTCCGATCCGAAAATGCAATTTTTCACGAAATTTATGACTTTTTAAGCTCAAATTCCAGGTTTTCGACCGAAAAATGGCTGAAATTGGTGTTGTTCAGGATTAGGCCGGAAAACCAGATTTTTCAGTCAAAAAATGATGTTTTTACCGTAAAATTCGTTGGATATTTTCAAATTTTCCTACAAAAACGATTTCAAACCAAAAAATTTGGATTTTTACTCATTTTTTCAGTCAAATTTCAATTTTTGAGTACAAAATTGGTTCTTTTCCAATTTTTTACATAAAAAATCTAGTTTTAACACTCTAAAACTACAATTTGGAGTTTTTAACACATTTTCAACCCTAAAATTCAGATTTTTGCTATTTTTCGATCGAAAATGATGTTTTTTTGAGAATTTTCCGTATTTTTGAGCCAAAAATTTCCAATTTCATATTTTGAGCACAAAATTCGTTCCTTTTCAGAGTTTGTCCTCGAAAAATATCACATTTTCGAGACATTTTTGATCCAAAGACTCAAAACAACAATTTGGACAATTTTCACACGAAAAACGTCTTCTTTAAGCCTAAAATTCAGATTTTCAGCTATTTTTTCGATTTAAAAATGCAATTTTTCTGAGATTTTTCCCATTTTTTTCTCCAAAAACCTCTCAGAATTCCGATTTCAGGTAATCCACGACGTAGTGAATTCGATGCGTAAACAAATGGATGATATGTTGGGAGGCGGAGAGCACGAACACGAATTCCTTGTCGACGAACCGACGACTTCTGGAAGTTCTGGAAATGCGGCGAAACGAATGAAGCTGATGGGAGAAGAGGAGGAACTGAATCACGTTGTTGAAGAGGAAGACGACGAGGATGGACATACGAGAACTCGTCGTGTAGAGACGACTACCAAGAGATTTGAAGGTTGGTTTTGGAGAAAAATTCAGGAAGAAAACGAGGAATTTTGACCCAAAAATCATGAAAAACGGTCCAAAATTACTGAAAATCGATAGAAATCGGTCGAAAATGAGTCATTTTGAGCCGAAAATCGTGAAAATCGCTGAAAATTGACCGAAAATGAGTCAGAGCTGGCGTGACGTTGGCGCGTTTTGAAAGCTTTGTAATTCAGAAAGAAAATGATGAATTTCGAGCCAAAAATCATGAAAAACGGTCGAATATCATCAATTTTCACCTGAAATTGAAGTTTTCTAACTCAAATCGCGTCCCAGGCGCGCCAGATAGTGAAATTTCCAATTTTCCACTTTGATACGCGTCCAAGGCGCACCAGCATCATGATTTTGAACAAACTTGCTAAAAAAAAACGCGTCACAGGCGCCCTAGAGATCGGAAATTCAGAACTTCTGCCGGAAAACGCGTCAAAAGAGCACCAGAGAACTGAAATTGGTGTTTTGGCTCAAAATACGCGTCTGAGGCGCCCCAGCTGTCGCACTTTCACATTTTGGCTGTGAAAACGCGTCAAAGGCGCCCCAGATTCAGACTGAGAATTGGTCAGAAAATCTCAACGCATGAACGCGCCAATGGAGCGCCAGATGCTGTTTTTCTGTGTCAAAACGCGCCAAAGGTGCACCAGATACCTTGAAAATATGAATTTCGGGATTTTTGTGCCCCATACACATCTAAAAAGTCCATTTTTGAAAAAAAAAAAGCGTCAAAATCTGCAATTTCCATTGTTTTCGGACCGATTATCATAGGTCTTAAGCCGATTTCGATTGAAAAACAGCGTCAAAGGTGCGCCAGACCCTTCAGAAAATGCGATTTTCAGTCGTTTCTAGCCGGTTTTGAACCATTTTCAGCCGATTTTCGGTTAAATCGCGTCAAAAACTTCAGTTTTGGTCAAATTTCTGACCGATTTCCATAATTTTTGATTCAATTTTCAGTCGAGACGCGGCAAAGGTGCCCCAGACACTTTGTTTTTGGACTTTTTTCAGTCGAATTTACTATAAAGCCGCGCCGAAAATGCGACAGAAATTTCAAAATCTGCAATTTCCAATGATTCCTGAGAGATTTTTCTAGTTTTTGAGCCGATTGCAGAACCGCGCCGAAGGTGTCCCAGACAATTTAGAAATCAGTTTTCAGCCATTTTTCGATGAATTTTCAGTCCTTTTCCAGTCTAAATCCTACAAGTATTTGCAGGCGAACGTTACATATTCGACGGTCAAGAATACGTCGAAGAGGAAGTGATTGCTGAGGAAATTGAAGAAGTCGTCGTCCCATCGGATACTGTAGTCGTTGATGAGACTACTGTAGTTGTTGGAGAGAGAGGAGACGCAGACGAAACGAATGGAGTCGAAGAGGGAGAAGAAGTCGTTCATGAGGAGGTCGTCGTCGAGGAAACTGTAGCCGAGGAGCATTGATTTCAGCTTTTTTATGAAAAAAACTGAAATTTTTTTTGAAATTTTTTGAAATTTTTCCAAAAAATCTGAAATTTTACCCTCTGAAAACCCTAAAATCTCATTTTCCACCTTCCCCCGTTTTATGCATTTTTCTCTTATCATCTGATTCTTACCTCTCTCTCACTTCCTATCGCCTTAATTTCCTTATCGTGACTACAAACTACAAACTACACTGCTGAAAATCTGAAAAATTTGAGAGGTTTTGAGTGAAAAATGACTGAAAACAGCGTTTTCAGCTTTAGAACGCGTCAGCGGCGCGCCAGACATTCGATTCTTAGCGGTTTTCTGTCATTTTTCAGAAAAAATATCATAATTTTGTCATTTTTCTTTTCAAAATCGCTGAAAACCTCAATTTTCGGTCAATTTTCCGAGTTTTCACGTGAAAATTCAAGATTTTTGTAACAAAAGTCTGAAATTTCAGTTTTTTCGCACAAAATTTCATCTGAAAATCGGGTTTTTGACAATTTTACGCTAGAAATTGACTGAAAATCCAGAAAATTCTGTTAATGACTCAAAAATTTCTGAAAACTGCTAAAATATCGAGTTTTTAAAGTTTTCCGTTTTAGAACGCGTCGAAGGCGCGCCAGACACTCGATTTTTAGCTGTTTTTAGAGAGTTTTTGACTCAAAAATGAGGTTTTTTGTCTATTTTTACGCTATTTTTGCTGAAAATTCAAAATTTTGGTTTGAAAAATGTAAATTTTCATCCCAAAATGTCGTTTTGTCTGAAAATTTTACATTTTTCAGCCCAAAACTTGAATTTTCAGCCAGATTTCTTCCAATTTTCCCCCATTTTTCTCCTACAAATCTGCCTTTTTATCTCTTTTTTTCACTATAAATGTCGATTTTTTCTCTCTATCTCTATCTCTCCATCTCTTTATAATTGATTCTAATATCTCTCTCTCTCTCTCTGTTCGCTTTTCAATAATAATGAGTATAATAATCATTCTCTCTGAAATAAATTCCATTTAACCACCAATTTTCCCCAATTTTTGTGATTTTTATCGGTTTTTTGACCTTAAAATGTTATATTTTATGTCTTTTTCAGGAATTCCTTTAAAAAATTTCATAAAAAAGCGTCTGAGGCGCACCAGAAATGTCTAACAAGGGAAGTCTTTGGAGACGCCACTTTCAAACAATCTATAAATTTCGTCATAGGTATTTTCGTCCACGAGGAGTCCATTTCTGCAGTCAAAACCTGCTAAATGTGGCGCTTAGCCGAGTTATGAGCTCTCAAACTTTTCATGTGGATAAGCTTTTTCACGTGGAATTTCAAATCGGTGGTGTATACGCGACCGCACGGTTCCGTTTGAGTTCCCCAGCGATTTACCTGTGTTCGGACGATGTAAAAATGATAATATCTTGCGTATACTATTTGTCGATTTGGAAATCCACCTGAAAAAACTTATCCACATGAAAAGTTTGAGAGCTCATAACTCATCTCGCAGGGACATTTAGCAGGTTTTGACTGCGGAAATGGACTTCCCGCAGTCGAAAATACTTATGACCAAACTTTTAGGTAGTTTGAAAGTGGCGTCTCCAAAGACTTCCCTTGTAAAATTGATGGAAATTAGATTTGAGCCGAAAAACGCGCCTGAGGCACCCCAGACACTTTTTTTTGGAAGTTTTTTCGAATTTTTCCAAGAAGACGCGCCCAAAGTGCGCCAGTTCTAAAATATCCAAATTTTGATTCCAAAAACGCGCCTAATGCACCCCAGAGTCTTACTTTTTGAAGATTTTTCTCGAAAGACGCGCCCAAGGTACGCCATATCTAAAATTGAAAATTTTGAGTTCCAAAAACGCGCCGAAGGTGCGCCAGGCTCCTTTTTCCGAGTTTTTTGTCTAAAAACCCGAAAAAACAAAGGGGTTCGACATTTTTCGCAAGAATTGAAAATTCAAAAACGCGCCGACGTCACGCCAGCCTATCTATCGGACGTGAAGATTTTTAGCTAATTTTCTATCAAAATCTGAAATTTTTAGCGTCTAAGGTGCCCCAGATCTTTTTTCGTCTGAATTTCCAAAAACGCGTCAACGTCACGCCAGAACAACTTCGAAATATCTCGTTTTCGGTCGATTTTGGTCGATTTTTCTGGAATTTTCTGTCAAAATCTCCAATTTTTAGCCTCAAAGGTGCTCCGGTTCTTTTTTTGTCTCGATTTCCACGGTTTGAACCCCAAAAACTGAAAATTGGAAAAACGCGCCAACGTCACGCCAGACTTTCTTCGAAAATTCTCGATTTCGGTCGATTTTCCATCGATTTTTCTCAGTTTTCCAGAAATGTTTGGATTTTTGTCAAATTAATTTATTTTTAGCGCCTGAGGTGCCCTGGCATCGATTTCCACAGTTTGAACTCGAAAAATTACGAAATTTTAAAACGCGCCAACGTCACGCCAGCCTTTCTCCGAAAATTCCTGATTTTGGTCAATTTTCACCGATTTTTTTCATTTTTTCACTCAAAAAATCTAAATTTTTCTCGGCTTTCAGCCCCTCCGTCCCAATAATCAAAAACCCAAAAATGTTGACATTTTGTCCGGAATGCGGATGCGTGTTGCAAGTGGAAGCCGGCGATCAGTGTATGCGTTTCTCGTGTTCGGCGTGTCCGTACGTGTGTCCGATCACCTCAACAATCAGTTCGAGAATCTATCCGAAACTCAAAGATATCGATGATGTACTCGGTGGACCCGGCGCGTGGGAGAACGCTCAGATTACGGATGGTACGAAACGCGAAAAATTTTGAGAAAAATGACCTAGAATTCCGTCTGGTGGCCTAGAAACCCAAAACTAGTCCGCGCATTGAACTCAGGACGTTGAGAGCTTTGATATGAGTATAATCATGCCTAGGTTTGGTGCATTTTGGGTCTCGCCGCGATTTACGGCGGGGGTACTGTAGTTTTCGTGGTGGGACCCAAAGTCGTCGGAACCTAGGCATGATTATACTCATATCAAAGCTCTCACCGCCCTGAATACGATGAGCGGACTAGTTTTGGGTTTCTAGGCCACCAGACGGAATTCTAGACCGTTTTTGGAATTTTTGCAATTTTTAATTGCAGAAAGATGCCCACTGTGCTCGCACGAGCGTGCCTACTTCATGCAACTCCAAACTCGATCCGCCGACGAACCGATGACCATTTTCTACCGATGCGCCGACAATTCGTGTGCCCACCGCTGGAAGGAATAGGATTTCTATTATTTATTTCCAGTTGTTATTTTATTGTTATACTGTTATTGAACAAATTTTGCGTGGCTTGAAACTGGTATTTTTTATAATTTCGACTGTTTTCGTAGCGAGACCCACTACCTTCAGCACCACATAGGAGATATCAAACTGAATCTATGGAAAACGTGGATTAAAAGAAAGAGAAACAAGAAGAAACAAGAAGATGAAAACAGGTAGTCTACTTCAGGGTTGGGAAATCCCGGGCCGGCCCGACCCGGTCGGCCCGGATTCAAAAAATGTGCACAATTTTTTCACATTTTTTTTTCGAAATTTTCATTAAAAAATAATAAAAATGCTCAAAAATTCTTGTACACTTGAGTTTTTATCGATATTCCAAAACATAGTCGAAAATTCGCCTTTTTTGCAAAAAAAATTCAAAACTTTTTCAAAAAAATTCAAATTTCTACAGTAGCCGGGCCGACCGGGCCGGGCCGGCGGGCTGAGGAAAATTTTTCAGTCGGCCCGGCCCGGAATTTCCCAACCCTGGTCTACTTTGTCACAGCTGTTACATGTACCCCGGTTGGGTATACGTCTTCCAGTACATTACATAACAGAACACAATTACTATGAAGATGTTTATTGAGAATGGATAGTAAGAATACATACAAAAGATATGAATGTAAAAATGAATTAAACTAGAGGGGGCTAATAAAATGCAAAAACAAAGATAAGATATATGAATGAAAGGTGGGACCGAGGAGATGTTCTCTCGGTCACCGCCCATGATTGTGTGACCGCATATTTGGCGTCCTCTTTTCATGATGATTCACTGCCATGTACGGTTTCATGATCTTAGTGAAAATATGCCCAGACAGCTCTACCAATAGCACCAATTACTCCCACGACAACTGTACCAATCCCTACATTTGCAATAGTATCTAAAAGCGTTGATTCCTCTGCTTTCTCCAGTTGCTTCTTGTCAGCCACAGCTTGTGCGAGAATCTCGTCGACGATCCCGATAGCATTCTGGACTTCATCCTCATCGGAACAAGTTGCCAAGTCTTGTTGGAGGATTATACGCATTTTTTTCAGCGCGTCGATTGCGTCATCGATTTTTATAATTTTGAAGATGTCGTCTCCAATTTTGATTCCAGAAGTCACAAGGGAAATGAGTAGACCCACGTGTCCGTATTTCTGAAAACATCAAATGTATGTAACAGTCGGTTACTGTCAGAAGCTTTCCTTTTTGAAATTAGACTACGTCTCCAAAAAAGAAATCAGTGCAGGGTCTGACGAGAAAAAATGTGGCTTGATTCGATTTTCAGAGGTTTTTCAGAAAATAATTTACTAGGGAAGGATCCCGGGTCAAGATGGAGTTACATGTCGAGATGGATATCACTAGAACCGAAGTTTTGCGTTGATTTCAAATCTGTATTCCAATTTTGCTAAACGATCTCGTGAAAAAAGTTATTCTCGTTTTTGTGGCTTCTCAATGCAAAAATGAGCATTTTCAAGACTCCCAAAATTAACATTTTTCTCAATTTTTTCGAATTTTTTTGTTTTTTACGTATGACTACGGATGTAAAGATGGTTTTGGCATAGTTTGATTTCAGAATTTATTTTCAGAAAAATTTTTGTGGAGTTTCTTAAATTTTCAAAAATGACCCATGTACAAAAAATTTGTCTGAAAATTTTCTGAAGTTCCAACACAAACAATACAATTTACATGATTGGAACTGCACGTACAACACAAAAAAAAAAAAATGAAAAAAATAAGAAAAACCTTAATTTTTGAAGTCTTGAAAATGCTCATTTTTGCACTGAGAAGCCACAAAAACGCGAATAACTTTTTTTACGAGATCGTTTAGCAAAATTGGAATGCAGATTTGAAATCAACGCAAAATTTCGGTTCTAGTGATATCTATCTCACCTGTAACTCCATCTCGACTCGGGATCCTTCCCTAGTTAGAGAAAAAAACAACATATTCATTTTGCTCTTACTTACCTTCAATAATCCTTTAACCGCTGATTTTTCAATTGCATTTTTCAGTTCATTGATTGGAATCAAATGTTTCTTGACAGCACTTGATTTTTTTAACGATTCTCTGATTTTAGCACATTTTCCCATCATTCTCTTCACTTTTTCAGATTCAGTTTGAGTGGTGTTGCTCATTTTCCTCCTGAAAATAAAAGAATAATTATTGAGACATCGGTAGTTTTCAGAGTCAATAAAGGCGGGGTTGGGAAATTTCAAGCCGGGTCGGAATCAAAAAATGTGCACAAATTGTTTGCAGTTTTCATTTAAAAAATGGTCGAAATTCTCGTACGCTTCAGTTTTTTTTTTAATTTTTCAGTCGGCCCGGCCCGGAATTTCCCAACCCTGAGGAAAGACGGGGAAGTGGTTTACTAAAAAGAAAGAAACCTGTTTCAAGCGAGGAAATGATAATACAGTAGCGAGCATAAGTGAGCACCCCTTCATACTTTTATGTGTAACTCTGCTGAATCGTGTCCGTTTTGCATAATCTTTTTTTTGAAAGATAGCCAAAGTATTCAGCAATACGAATATATGTTTTTTGAAAAATTTCCATCACTGATTTTTTCGATAATCGATTTTTCCTGACCCTTAATTTGAAAATCCGAAAAAAAACTTTTTATTTTTCTCTTGGAGTTATTGAGTTTTTAGTTTCAACATGTTGGAAAATGATCAGATGAACAAAAAATTATGTTGAATTGGCTTCTCAACTCCTGAGTATCGTGCTAGAGCTCCAGAAGTCAAAAGTAGTGTCCTCGGGGAAATAATCATAACTCATCAAAAAATGCTCCAAATTGATTAAAACATGTACCAAAATACGCGTTTTGAGTTTTTCTACATTTTTCAAATTTTTTTCACTCAAAAATTATTTTATTCTCATTTTTTCTCAATTTCCGTTATTTTCTGGCTATAACACGAACAAGGAATACATACATGTGTTTTTTTATTTGTGACAAAGCACTTTGCATACAGTTTTTGAAAGGTATGTACGTTTTATAGCCAAAAAATAACAGAAATTGGGAAAAAATGGGAATAAAATAATTTTTGAGTGAAAAAATTTGAAAAATTATTTTTTCTAAAATTATAACTTTTTAATGTTAGTTTGTAGAAAAACTCAAAACGCGTATTTTGGTACATGTTTCAAAAAATTTGAAACATTTTTTGATGAGTTATGATGATTTTCCCGAGGACACTACATTTGACTTCTGGAGCTCTGGCACGATGCTCCAGGTTTCAGAAATTAATTCAACATTATTTTTTGTTCATCTGATCATTTTCCAACATTTCGAAACAAAAAACTCAATAACTCCAAGAGAAAAATAAAAAGTTTTTTTTCGGATTTTCAAATTAAGATCAGGAAAAATCGATTATCGAAAAAATCAGTGATGGAAATTTTTCAAAAAACATATATTCGTATTGCTGAATACTTTGGCTTTCTTTCAAAAAAAAGTTTATGAAAAACGGACACGATTCATCAGAGTTACACATAAAAGTATGAAGGGGTGCTCACTTATGCTCGCTACTGTATAACGCAGGTAAATAAACCGACAAATGAAAAAAGTAGGCGGGGGAAATAACATGGAGTCGAAAAAGTTGTGAAATCGATGACGGCAGAGACAATTTTGGCGCCAGTGTTGCGTTTATCTTATTATTTCGAAAATGTTCGAAACGTTGTTGATCACTGATAATAATTAACAGCAGTAAACAGAGAGACATAATCCTCTGACGTAGCAGTTTTCTCTGTTTCAAATATTCGAACGAATATTCGAATAGTCATTCGAATATTCGTTCGAAAATTCGTTCGAATAATTGTTCGATTAAAATTTCGAACAACTGTTCGAACGAATATTCGAAAAATTATTCGAATATCATTCGAATTTTTTTCGAAAATAGATATTTTCGAATAAGAAATTTCGAAAAACACACACTGCACCCACATAATAAGACAATTTTCATAGGCTATGTCCGTAGGTGAGCAACTTAAAACTGCACGTCAAAAAATTAAATGGTTTGTTTGTTTCAGAGTGTTTGTATAATAGTAAGGAAGTTTCATTTATTTGAAAAAAAGTTCACAACAATTTTTAAAAATCCGAAGAAATAGTAGATACTGCAGCTGGTTCTCATACAAGTGGCTCGTACTGAAATGTTATACTTGGATTACTGTAGCCCCATTTGTGTGCAAACACAGTGATGCCTATTTTTGGGTTTCTAGGCCACCAGACGGATTTCTAGGCCATTGCAGATCCGCCGACAAACCGTTAGAAGTAATAAGTTTTTTGTTATTTTCAAGAAGTTATAATAAATGTAAGTTACTAATGCTTTACAATAAAATAAGCCAAGAGACCGACAGCCGATATAGAGAGAATAGTTTTCCAAATATTGCATTGTGGGTCTTTTTCCTCGTTTACTTTGCGCTCTATTGCCATTTCGATGTCGTCGTGGACGGTTTTTTCATTTTCCGTCATATCCTCTTCCACAAGACACTCTTCTTCTGCAACTTCCCATAAAATATCCAACATGTCCTCTCTCTTCTCTGTCTCTTCCGCGTGTTTCGCACAATCCAAAAGTGTCTCTGCGGTGTCGATGGCTCTCTCGATTCGGTCTTCATTACCCATCGGATCCCCCTTCAAATCTTCTTCCAGACACTCGATGATTCTCTCCAATGCATCGATTTGATCCCCTATTTTGAATAAGTCATATGAGTCTCCTTCTCCAATAGTAATGACACCGATAAGGATGGAAATGATGAGATTCACGTGGGGGAGCACCTGAAATATTGGGAGTGATGGCCAATGTTTATTTAGCAAATAAAAATGAGATTGAAAATGAGTTTAAGGAAAATCTTGAAACTTTTATTGTACTGCTACAGTAATCCCTTGGGTAAGTTTAGAGCGCAGGGGGAAGATATCAATCTTGTGAGCAAGAAAACCCACTTTTGCCGAATATTTTTTTTTATTTTTCACCGATTTTTCAAGTTTTGATGAGAATTTTCCATGTTTTTCCAAAAGCTTGAAGAAATAGTTTTTCAACAGAAAATCTAAAATTTCATTTCAAAAAAAGAGTTGTATATATTTTCGTAGAGAACCCCAATCTTACAATATGATGATGTGCAAATCTTGAAAAAATCACCTACTTTTCACTAAAACGATGTTTCAGTCTCTCACGTTGTAATATTACGGTGTAATGCAAACGCGCACCACGGCTAATGTTTTCGCATTCCATGGACACGCCGCCACCCTTTAATCTAGAATTTCGACACTTACTTCCAATATTTCATCAGGAGTTTTATTATCCAACTCATTTGGTGCAATCCGATGTTTTCCGATAGCTGCAGAAGCTCTCATCACTTCCAGCAACTCCTTGCAAAGGGAATTCCAACGATCTGCAGAGCTCATTTCTGAAATTCAAAAAAAGTTATTCATGTATCGCTCCGGCAAAAATTGTAAAATGATGTACGCCTCTGATAACTCAATGATTGCAGATAGGTCGCTTTTATAGTTTTGTTTTATCACAGGTTGCGTGTGGTGCAATGCACTATTCTGTTTAAACGATTTCCCAAAAATCCATTATTTTTATAGTTTTATGTACTGATATGGAATCCGTTATGACCGGACGGAAATGATGATATGGAATTCAAAGGAATAAGGGCATCGTTAAAACTGGAATGTTAAAGAAATTGCAATTTTTATGAGCGGAACTGTTCATTCTGATAAGAATTACAATGAGGAAGGCGATTTTGTGAATGAATAGTAGAAAAACGGGATATTGTGACACAGTTCTTACAACTGCGCTCAACCGAAAAAAATCTTTTTCTCTGAGTCTCTCAATTTCGCACACGATTTTCTTCGTTATCGATAGAGCGCGGTTGTAGCAAACGTGTGCCGTGTGGACTCGGATCTTAAAATAATTTTCAGAGGATTTCTAAAATTTTGTCTTGTCCTCGTGAACTACACGGTGGGGGTACCAAACTGAATCTTCGAGGACCATTGATATAAAAGAAGATATAGATTTTATCGTGAAAACTTTTATTGATGAAAATATCAGAAATTAGTTTACTGTCCATAATGATAGACAAAGTAAACGATGACTAACACAACCACCGCAATTTTAATATCCCTCCATAAATCGATTTCGTTGACGTTCCTTGATTTATTCGCTTTCAAGATACCTACTTGGGCTATCATGATGGCTCTTTTGATTCCGACTTCATTTCTCGGATTCTCCTTCAAATCTTCTTCCAGACACTCGATGAGTTTCCCCAACGCTTCGATCTGCTGCTCGAGTGTGAGTAGCTGATTGAGATCACTTCCGGTATTAATTCCAATAGCCATCACGGAAATGTAGAAACGCACGTAGCCGAACTTCTGAAATTCTTTGATTTTATTCTTTGAAGTCGTGGCCTAGGATCCGTCAACTCGGCCATCACACTAAGTTTGTCAGCATTCCCAATCAAGTGTACGAACCAGTGTTGTTGGGAATTCCGACTTCCTAGTCCCGATTTCCTTACTTTTGTTTTCATTTCCGACTTCCGGATTTTTACAAATTCTTTATGCTAGTCATACAGTGCGCGTCATAAATATGTGCCACCCCCCAAAAATGGGTGTTCCGTGAAAACGAAAAACTTTCGGAAAAAAAGATTGTTATAATCAAATTCAGCGTGCAAAAAAACCTATATTCAGAAGTTTTTACAAAAATCTGCCGAAAAATAAGGCCACGCCACGAAAAAATCGAAAAAACGACCGCGTCATAAATATGTGCCACCTCCCAAAACTTGAAAAAATTTCCAACTTTTCGGATTTTTTTCGAAGTTTTCTAAACTTTATGTTATTTAATTGATTATTTTCTTCAAAACAATCAACATTACTACGTTTTTCATTTGAAATTCGATTATTCACAAAAAAATTTTATGTGATAAAAGCCAAATTGTCGTATTTTTAGGGTTATTGAGATAAGAAAGTGCAAAATCCCAAAATATTAATTTTTCAGGGTCTGAAAATATTGATATCAAGTGTTTCTAACTGTAGGACAAAAACGTTCAAGATTACAGACACCTAAGCCGTTTGTTCAGGCATGTTGAATCTCTGATGAGATACCTTCTGCATTCCCAAATGTGATAGGGTTGTCAAATTGTCATCCTGGATGAGCTAGTATCAGATTTTCGCAGTGTTCGCACTCTTGAATCTGATTTCTAGATAGTTTACAGACAATTGAATGCCATCCGACTGATTCCTGACTCTGTCGAGGATCCTGAGTAGCTCCGGAATCCCAAGAACTGTGAGAAACCAAGTATTTTGACATCTGTTGTCAGCAGGACCTTTTTTTGTACCTATTTGCCGACGGAAATATATATTTGGCAACTTTTTAATAATACTTCTACGTTCGGTTGCCAGAATTCTGAGCCGGAAGACGTTTTGTGTCCTAAACATAAAAATCTCAATGACTCTAACCTTGCACACTGCTTTCTCGGATTCAGGAGCTACTCAGGATCCTCGACAGAGTCAGGAATCAGTCGGATGGCATTCAATTGTCTGTAAACTATCTAGAAATCAGATTCAAGAGTGCGAACACTGCGAAAATCTGATACTAGCTCATCCAGGATGACAATTTGACAACCCTATCACATTTGGGAATGCAGAAGGTATCTCATCAGAGATTCAACATGCCTGAACAAACGGCTTAGGTGTCTGTAATCTTGAACGTTTTTGTCCTACAGTTAGAAACACTTGATATCAATATTTTCAGACCCTGAAAAATTAATATTTTGGGATTTTGCACTTTCTTATCTCAATAACCCTAAAAATACGACAATTTGGCTTTTATCACATAAAATTTTTTTGTGAATAATCGAATTTCAAATGAAAAACGTAGTAATGTTGATTGTTTTGAAGAAAATAATCAATTAAATAACATAAAAGTTTAGAAAACTTCGAAAAAAATCCGAAAAGTTGGAAATTTTTTCAAGTTTTGGGAGGTGGCACATATTTATGACGCGGTCGTTTTTTCGATTTTTTCGTGGCGTGGCCTTATTTTTCGGCAGATTTTTGTAAAAACTTCTGAATATAGGTTTTTTTGCACGCTGAATTTGATTATAACAATCTTTTTTTCCGAAAGTTTTTCGTTTTCACGGAACACCCATTTTTGGGGGGTGGCACATATTTATGACGCGCACTGTATTCTTCTCAAATTATAATCGAAATTGGTTGAAAGCTGGTAGTCGTGGCCTAGGATCCGTCAACTCGGCCATCACACTGACCAACCGATTACAGTGGCAAACTATACTGACCATCTTACTCTGACCAAATTTCTACAGTGACCACAATTCCTATATTCTTGAAATCGAGAAGTGGTGGCCTAGAATCCGTCAACTCGGCCATCGTGTGGGATTGCACCATAAAAATGATGATATTGCTGAAACGAGTGCTAACGAACTATGAAAATCACGCCATTTGACACAGCTGAAACGAGTGCTACCGTAATATTTTGGCGGGGACTAGCGTCCCGAGCCTGACGGCTCGCTCCGCCAGACTCGGCTGCGCCTCGAGCCCGGTGCTTAGCAAGTTTTACATTCAAATGGTTGGTTTTAATAAGTGGCAAGTGAAAACTGAATTTATTACCACGAAATCAAGCTTTTGATTTTGAAACAATGAATACCCGTTGGTTCCGCAATTTTTGATGTGTTCAATTAAAACACCTGACATTTTTGTTCAACTCTCTCAGCAGTGTTAAGAACGCGATTATGGAGGGCGTCCGGTTTTGATATTTGTTTATTGGATTGGACTTTTTAGTTCCATTAAATCTCGAAAGGTTTAGATCGGTGTCAAAAACTCGAGACAATTGAGTAAATCCAGTTCCCAGGACAGGAAACCGAGAGAATCCCATATTACCAGAACCGGCAAAATTCGGGTTACTGAAAGTTTTACCGACTAAAAATACTTTTCATTTTACATGGTTCGATAGAGGTTTTTTTCTACACATTTCCTTTCTTCGGATCCAAAAATTTCGCAAAACTGAATGAGTTACAGTCGGTTGAAGATTTGGCCAAAAAACCCTCGTAAGCGATTTTGGTGGGCGGAGCTTTGCCGTTTGAGCTCAACTTTTTTTCTCGACTTTTCAAACTTTCCTATCTATTATCTGCATCCGCTTTAGCTTCACGGACCATTCTGCATAAATGAATTAAGAAATGAAAAAATAGTTTTAGAAATGAGAAAAAATAAGAAAGAAACCTGGGATTAAAAAAAATCCATTATCCATTACGTCACGTCATTTTTACGTCATTTTTAAATTTGCTCATTTTTTGAGGTTATTTGAGTGTAACTCGAAGCCATCAGATCCAATTTAAAATCTGATTTTCTAATCACGTCCGCCATTTCCAGTTACATAACTGTACAAAATTTCAAAACTCTCGGTTTAATACAACTCGAGTTATGAAGAGAAAAGTGAAAAAATCGAGAAAAAAAGTTGAGCTCACACTTTTATGGCTGTAAATCTTATTTTTCCAGGTATCCAAATAATTTTAACATGTCTCGATAGCCAGATTTCCAGAGATCTTAAGTTCAAAAAATCCCCCAGAAATGTTCAAAGTTGGAGCTGTACGACGTAGGAAACAGAGAAAATCGTGAATTTCTCAAGCCATCTTTTTTAGAGGAAAAAGTTGCTCTTGGTTATGTGCGCACAACTTTGCGCTGAATACTCCGAACCTACCCCCTTCTAAGTCGCCACATACGTTTTAACTTTTGAAATAAGTACAAAAAAGAACTTTTCGAAAATCTCTACAACGGAAGAAGTTATTCAAATAACAAAAGCGGGACAAAATTGTTGACATCATATTCGACACTTTTGGCGAAGCTCCGCCTACCAAAATCGCCATCCTCATACCAACGTGATTTAAAGAGAGGGGGCGAAATTCGAATTGCTAGAAAATCGAAAAAATTTAAATGCAAGTTTATTTCGAGCTGTGCCACCATACTCGTGGTGCGATCTCCACACGATGGACGAGTTGACTGATCCTATGCCACCACTTCTTGATTTCAAAAACATAGGAATTTTGGTCACTGTAGGTAATTTTGTCAGTGTAAGATGGTCAGTGTAGTTTGTCACTGTAATCGATTGGTCAGTGTGATGGCCGAGTTGGGGGATCCTAGGCCATAATTACCACTTTTAATACCGACAGAAATGGAAAAAAAAAACCACTTGAAATCGGAAGTCGAAAATCGAACGAAATTTTCAATAACACTGGTTCGTACACTTGATTGGGCTGATAAACTCATGAACTTATTCAGATTGAGGGGGAGTAAACCGCCACTGATATTCACAATTTCTAGTCCCCGAACAACAAAAACGGAAAAAAATCTTCCCTGCTTTCCTGTTTTAAGATTTTTCCGCCTAGGGGATATCAGCTCCGCGAAATTTCGCAACTACGACATTTCGCAACCATAGAAATAGCAATAGTTTAACCTAGTTTTGTCAGAAAGACAAATTTTTCTTCTATTTAATTGTTTTCATATATGTTCCCAGACCCTTCGGTACAATCAACATTTGCAACTGACCCAAATACGCAAATGCGGAGTGTCGCGGAGCAAAAACAAAATTTATCACAAATTACTGCCAAAATCGACTTCTACAAAATGACATTTTATTCCGCGTTCCGCCGTCCGCTCAACTCTGTTCCTTACCTGCAATATATGCTCAAAGGAATCCATAATCCACTCTTCCCTCGGAATCAAATACTTTTCAAGTGTCTTGGATGATCTTAGTACTTCCTCCCACTCTCTGACTCTATCCATTCCCGCCTGAAGTCCCGCCGTGTTCATTTGGATTCTGAAAATTATTTCAAAAATAATAAATATGAAACTGTTCGACCGTGAATTGAAAACTATGGGGAAATGTCGAGTGGGAAACGAAACATGTGTGAAAAAAGGAAGTGGGTAGAGGCGTACTGATAACAGGGTTTCTCGGACAGGAAGTGTTATCACATGTTTATTTCGAAATTTGAGTTCAAAAAACGCAAAAAAGTAAAACTCGGCATTGGGAATCAACCAATCCAATAATTTTGAGATAAAAACCTAGAAACCTGAAAATTGTCAGCTCTCCAAATTTAGCTCGTTAAGAGCATTCAGAAAAACGCCCTAATGTAAGCCTATATAGATTCCTAACACAAAAACTACAGTAACCTGAAAATGGATTACTGTACTTTACGTGTCGAAATCCTACATGGTCTTGCGGGGTAGGCGCTTTCTCTCTATTCCCGTTTAGCACACTTGCAAAGTATCGGCCCAGCCCGGCCCGGAGTCAAAAAATGAGCACTATTTTTTCACAATATGTTTCGAAATTTTTTGAAATTTCCATTAAAAATAGTCAAAAATCCTATGTACATTTGAGTTTTATCGATATGTAAAAAATACTCGAAAATTCGACTTTTCTGCAAAAAATTCAAATGTTCAAATTTTTGTACTGTGGGGGCCGAGCCTGTGAAAATTCTCAAATCGGCTCGACCCGGCCCGGTTCGGCGTGTATTTTAGAAGAATAAGCGTCCCATGAAACACTTATTTTTGCCGAGCGTTATCATATTTGTGGGATGTCACAAGTTCTTCGTAAAAAAAGTATCAGAACTCTTGACAGTTACACCCTTTTCCTTAAAGAGTTACACCCTTTTCTTGTTGTTTGCTATTATGAAGTCATACATGTCATGAGACAGCTGATAATATGGATGAAGTCAATTAACTGAATGTATAAAAGTACAAGTGATAACAAGAAAGTGTTTCTCGTAGACTTGTGTCAGTCACTCATATTCTATTCTATCTCTAATCGTTCAAAAACTGATATTCAAAAAGGACTGATATCAGAAGCTGGGAAAAATATTTAACTGAAAAAATAGCAAAACAAATTTTTTAACCATAAGTACTTATTTCGATTCCAGGTTCATTTGGTGCGTGTGTTCATTTTGAAAGAAACATCAGTGTACTATTCGCGTATTCAACTGAAATTGACCAGGCCACATTTTGGGGAGGAGCTGACACGATAGCTTATTATGCTGCCTTCTACAACACTGCAAATGTTCGATTTGATACTGAACAAGAAGAAGAGATTGAGTATCACACGGGCCGCGAGTATGGCTGAGTTTTAGTGTTTGATATTGCACTAGATATTTTTCAGCAGCTTTAATGCATCTGTGAGAGCACACCCACCAAACTTAGCTCTTGGATATGGAGATACGACTACTGGAAGTAATTTATATAATATTTTGAAGGTTAGTTTTGTTATCTTTTTTCTCATTTTCATAGAATATTCCAGAAGTTTCTGAATAACAAGAAAGTTTCAATTTGTGGCACCTTAGTGTTTATAGCTGTGAAACGGTACCCAGATGAGTCTGATGTATCAGACATCATTTCCCAACTACGATCCAATCATGTGATGGTGTACATTGCTGTTGACGATGTTCCCTCGGGTGGCAGTAATCCCTCCACCCTTTTTGAAATGTCCAGCAAAACAAACGGATATTGTGTCTTTGGCACCGAGAACGATCTCAGATTAGTAGGTTTTTCTTGCGATTAATGCATCTTTGCGTATACGATTATACCTCTTTGGAATTCCATAATTCCATGAGAAAAGTTTAAGCATACGAAACGTTTGAGAGCTCATAACTCGGCTCACAGAGACAATTAGCAGGTTTTGATGGCAGAAATGTACTCTGCGTAGTCGAAAGTACCTAAAACCCATTTATAGATAGTTTGAAAGCCCCCTCTCCAAAGACTCACCTTGAGACATAACACTGATATGTATATCTAATTATATTATTTTCAGGGGTTCCTTCTAATGGTGCAATTACTTGAATCCCCTTTCCAAGTGGAACGATCTTAGATTAGTAGGTTTTTCTTGTAAACTTTTGCCGTTTTCAGTGGAAATATACCAACTTTGAGAGGGTGTTACGGTATTACTAATTGTCCCACATAGTAATTTTTTTTATGGATCGTACAGATCAAAAGTAGAGCTCCATTTTTGTAATTGACAACTTTTTTGTACAAACACTCCCTAGATAGTTATGGTTATTTAAAGACGACAGCTCAAATATTGCACTATTTTCCACTGAAATTCACGGATTTGTGGGAGAAATTACTTTGTTTTATTACTTTGGGTGTGTAACTTACTAGGGAGTGCCCGTACAAAAAAGTTGTCAATTACAAAAATGAAGTTCTAGACTTGGTCTGTTTGATCCCATAAAAACCTACGTGATGGGACAATTAGTATTACCGTAACATACTCTCAAAGTTGGCCAATTTCAACTGAAAACGACCAAAGTTTACAACCTTTTGGACGATACTGTACCTCTCTGGAATTCTATGAGAAAAGTTTAAGCATACGAAACGTTTGAGGGCTCATAACTCATAGCTCATAGCAGAGATATTCAGCAAGACCAATTTATAGATAACCAATTTATAGATAGTTTGAAAGCCCCTTCTCCAAAGATTTTGTGATATAACACTGATATGTATATATAATTATATTATTTTCAGGGGTTCCTTCTAATGGTGCGATTACTTGAATCCCCTTTCCAAGTGTTCGCTCAAAATCTAGTAGTATCTGGATCGGGTAGAATCGAGTTACCGGCAATCGAAGCTAATTTCCCACTTGATGATAGAAATTGGATGGTTGCTGCGATGACTTTTCAAAACCACAGTAAGTATACGTTATCTCAATCATTCAGAATGCCACTTTGCAGAACTGGACAATAATTTCGTTTCGATCAACTACACCATTGAAAGTGTATATGGTTCTTATGTTTTTAATTATCCAAATATTTATTCCATGGGTCCTTATGGTACTGGAATTACAGATTATCCCATGTTTGATGGGTTCAATTTTTACAAATGGATAATCGACTACCATTATAATACAGATGCGCCACAAGTCATAGAATGCAGAATGTACAGTCGATAGTGAGTGGTTCTAAATTTCTTAACTTTTGCCTAATAGGGTTATTTCAGCTATCACGACTTCCTTCCACTACCAGATTTCTGAATCGACGATTGTTGAAATTCCCCAATGAATGACATGTTCTATTCTTGCTATGAATATGCTATGAATAACAATGAGATGACTTATGAATCTTCATTCTTGAAAAAAAAAAAATGAAATTTTATTACGTAGTTCGACCACGAAACTAAAACTACAGTAACCCAAAAAAAAGGCTCAAAAGATCCCTGTTTTTACGATGCGGAGTAATAAAAGTAAAAGGATTTAATGTCTGCTCTGCCTAGAAACCAGATGAGCTCTTTTCTCAAATATTTCTCTTTTCTCAAACATTTTTCTATTCTTCTTGTGTCCACAAGAATGTCTCTAACCCTCTTGTTACTCCTGCTCCCTTCTAAATCTATTTGCTACAATCCTCCAATATCTGAAAATTTGAAAATGGTAGTGGTCTACGGGAAACCACTAGAATTTTCTACAAATTCTGAAAAATCCGAAGAAAATTGGGTGGATTGTCTTCAGAAATGTTGGAAACAGTGGGATTGTGTGGTGGGTTTGTAAAGGGTGGCCTAGAATTTCATATCGGGAAAGTTAGGCCATGAAAATAGAGTAATTGAATTCAAAAAGACGAGAGCTTTCAGAAGACAATAAAGGATTACTGTAGTTTTTGTGGCACAGACATGATTATACTTTTCTGAAAGCTCTCGTTTTCCTGATTCTAGCGGCATCAATTAAAAAAAAATTCAGGTAGTTTCTCAACTCCCCGATGGATGTGAATATTTCAAAATCCAGAAAATTCAAAAAGTGAGAAAACTTGACAGTTCTTCTAACAAAAAAGTTGGAATCAAGGTATCTCAAAATCTCAGATAATTCCAGAATTTTAATTTTCAGATAAGCCTACCGTCCGACACGTGTCCCCGTGAGACACAAGCTCCGCCCCTTTTTGGGAATGCCTCATCTTCATTGATTATAACAAATGGATCTGATAATTATTATAAATCTGAAATCACTGAAACATCGGATACGTGGAATTTCAACTACAGTATACACAAGTGTCTCACTGATATTCCTGAGGACTATGTAAGTGCGCTCTATTGAGAATCGTCTGGAATTTTCTGTTCTAGACTCTTCTTAATGGAACATATAGCGGTCAACGTTACCAGATGAATCTTACGTCACCGTTTTATCCAGGAGAGACATTTTTCATAAGGGGCAAGACGCCGACGTATGGGAATCAGTGAGTTTTTGGGTTTTGGGTGTACTGTAGTGTGAAAATTTATTTTTATCAAATAGCTCTACTCAATGCCTATTGTTTAAACCTAAAATCTATGAAAACGAACAAAAAATCAGTAAGTTATGGAATTTCGAAACTTTTCGAATATCCGATTTTTACATTTTATGTCATAACTTTATAGGTTTTGACACAGGGCAAACAAAATTGACATTATTGAAACCAGCGTGTGAAGGGCTTTCAGAAAAGTACCCACAAGCCATGGCTTGGAAAAATTTGGGTCTCGACGCGAAAGCTACAGTAACCCTCGTAAATCGTGTCGAGACCCAAATTACACGGAGTATAGGCTTGTGGGTACTTTTCTGAAAGCGTTCAACGCCCTGAATACAATGCGCGGACTAGTTTTGGGTTTCTAGGCCACCAGGCGGATTTCTAGGTCATTTTTGAAGTTTTGAACCATTAAAAACAATATTTTCAGAGTTACAATCTCATTTGTAAAATTCCCAGAAAAGGATTTTGCACTCCACATCCGATTATACTTTGGTTATGGTAACCTCAATATCACGGATATTACTGTATGGAAAAATGATAATTTGGTAAAACGATTGGATAATCAAGAGAATCCATACGGTTGCGAAGAAGATTTCGAAATTCGAATAAACGCAACGGAAACGGTAGCTTCCATTTACATGAATGACTATCCGGTGATACAGTATACCTTGGAACCAACAGTACCCTTGTGGGACATTACTAATTTTGTTATTAATGATAGTGGGCATAGTTACCAACAGGTCACTTTGTATTATATCGGATGGACCGGGATTTGTGATTTTCTGCAATATGTATTATATCGGATGGACCGGGATTTGTGATTTTCTGCAATATGTCGTAATATCTGATGCATTGAATATGTCTTTTTGTGATGCATAAAATCTACTTTTATCAAATAGCCATATTTAATACCTATCGTTTGAACCTAAAATCAATGAAAACAAGTGAAAGATCAGGGAGTTATGGAATTTCGAAACTTTTCGAAAACCTGAATTTCACATTTTATGACATAACTTTATAGGTTTTGACACAAGATCAATGAAAATTACATTTTTGAAATCAGCGTGTCGAGGGCTTTCAGAAAAGTACCCACACGCCCAGGTTTCAAAAATTTCAAAAATTCGGGTCTCACCACGAAAACACAACAACTTAAATTTCTCCATTAGTTTCAGCCCAATCGTCTTGAAGCTAACTTTCTCGGATTTAGCTCATCGTGGCCTAGGTCTTGACACGAAAACTACAGTAAATCAAAAGTGTTTCCTGAGTTACTGTAGTTTTCGTGGTGAGACTCGAATCTCTTCAAACTATAGCATATGGGTACTTCTCTGAAAATTGACTGTGTTAGAGTTGGCTTATCTCGAGCTTTCAGAAAATTCCATATTCCGAGTAATTTGATGACCCAAATCACTGCAACTTATATCTTGTGGGTACTTTTCTGAAAGCTCTCGTTTTCCTGAATGCGATACGTGGCCTAGTTTTGGGTTTCTAGGCCACCTGGTGAATTTCTAGGTCATGAATCTCTGATTCTTTAGCTTTTTGTTCGGAACAAAAAGGAGTGAGACCACTTGAGACGAAGTGGGAGGTGTCAAATGTGACAACTAGAAAAACGGAACCAAAATGGCTTCACTTTTCTCATTTTGACTTTTGAAAATGGTGACTAAAACTCTATTTCTGGAGTTTTTTCTCATTCTCTTGATATTCTGCTATAAACATGAAGTATCTGAAAATGTGAAAATGGTAGTGGTCTTTGGGATACCCTCGGAATTTTCAATGTCTGCAGAAAAAAGCGAAGAAAATTGGGCGGATTGTCTTGACAAATGTTGGAAACAGTGGGATTGTGTGGTGGGTTTGTAAAGGGTGGCCGAGAATTCCCAAATTAGGAAAGTTAGGCCACACAATTAGAACATTCGAATTCTGAAAGAGCTTTCAAAAAAGTATAATCATGGTGAGGTTTAGAGTGAAAAAAGCTCTACTTCTCCTGATTCTAACGACATCAATGAAATTTCGAAACAATTCAATCCCTAGAAATTTTCAGCTAGTCTTCCAACTTGTCGATGTATGTACATATTATGAAATTCAAGAAATTCAAAAAGTGACAAAACTAGATAGTTCTTATAATAGAAAAGTTGGAATCAAGGTATCTCCTGATCCCAAAATATTCCAGAATCTCTTCAATATGCGTTTAAGATAAGCCTACCGTCCGACATGTGTCCCCGTGATACAGAAGCTCCGCCCCTTTTTGGGAATGCCTCATCTTCTTTGATTATAACAAATGGATCTGATAATTATTATAAATCTGAAATAACTGAAACATCGGAGACGTGGAATTTCAACTACAGTATACACGAGTGTCTCACTGATATCCCTGAGGACTATGTAAGTGCGCTCTATTGAGAATTGTTATTTTAAAAATGTTTGCTATTTTTGCAGGACTCACTGGAGGGTACTTACGTGAGATTTTCCTTTTTGAACTCAAAAATTTTCAAAAAAAAAATAATTTTTCAGACAGGAAACCGGTACCAGATGAATCTAACATCTCCGTTTTATCTAGGAGAGATGTTTTTCATGAAAGGGAAAACGCCAAAGTACAGGAATCAGTGAGTTTTCAAATCCTATGATTTTTTTCAACAGTTTTTTCAGATTATCAATCTCATTTGTAAAATTCCCAGAAAAGGATTATGCACTCCACATCCGATTATACTTTGGTTATGGTAACCTCAATATCACGGATATTACTGTATGGAAAAATGATGTAGAGGTAAAGGAGA
Source organism: Caenorhabditis latens (assembly GCA_002259235.3). Classification (NCBI taxonomy): domain Eukaryota; kingdom Metazoa; phylum Nematoda; class Chromadorea; order Rhabditida; family Rhabditidae; genus Caenorhabditis; species Caenorhabditis latens. Next base: position 16,918,974 of record CM056095.1, read on the forward strand.
GAACAGTGGAAAATCTAGTGAATCCATACGGATGCGAAGAAGATTTCGAAATTCGAATAAACGCTTCGGAAACGGAAGCTTACATTTACATGAATGACTATCCGGTGATACAGTATACCTTGGAACCTACAGTGCCCATGTCGAATATTACTAATTTTGTTATAAATGACAGTAATCTGCCTGACCAGCAGGCCACTTTGTATTACGTTGGATGGACCGGGATTTGTGAGGTATTGTTTTTTGGAGAAATATTAATAATTTTCATTAGAAAACCCCGAAATTTCAGTATGTACCATTGTGAGCAGACACTGGATGCTGTCGTTAAGGGAATATAAAAGTTTTAAGCTTGATATAATACCTTGTTCTCTGTTTCAAAAAAGTTTTTCTTGCGTAAATGAAGATTCCACTTGTTTTTCAAATTTGTTTCTGCAATCTGTCGTAATATCTGATGCATTGAATATATTCTGAAAAAAAATGCAGAAAATCTTATTATATAGAATACCCTTACTCAATACCTATCGTTTGAACCTTAAACCAATGAAAAAGAGCGCGAATTCAGTGCGTTATGGAATTTCGAAACTTTTCGAAAATCTAATTTTTTCATTTTATGATAAAAAATTTTTGAGTTTTGGCATAGTGTCAATAAAAGTAGCTTCCGTCCAGTTGGCTTGAAACGTAATTTGTCTGATTCGAATTGTTGGAAGCTTTCAGAAAACTCCCCACGACTATTCCGAGTAGTTTGGGTCTCGAAACGATTTACGAGGCTTACCGCAGATTTCGCTTCGAGACCCAACTTCTTCCAAACTATGGCTTGTGAGTACTTTCCTAAAAACTCTCGACAAGCTTCTATGCTAGGCAATCAGACAAATTTAAGATGTCCTAATTTATTTTTATAGTATTCAAACTGCAGTATCCCTGGTCGTATTCAACCTTTTATTATTAACAAATATTTCAAAAATAAGGTAATTTAACTGTAAACAAGCAATTTCGGTTCGTACTGAAAAACGATTATTAAATCTTCCAGATCACTGTAAACCTTACTTACCCAACAATCGCCGGTCCATCCCAGGAAATCAACGGTACCGGTTTGATAGCTATATGCGTTATAATTAACCGTGAAATGATCGATTTCTTTCAATGGGACATCTGGGAACAACTCGTATTCATACTCAGTTCCATTGAACGAAATCTTGGCTACAGTATCCCCTGACGTCACTCGAATTTCGAAATCCGTATAGTATGCATAAGGGTTTGAAAGGTTGTTCATTCCATCGTCTCTTTCGAGTTTAATATCATTCTTCCATGTGGAAATCACTATGTTATTTTCGTAGTTACGATCTTCATTTATCATTATATAGATTGCAAAATCTTGAGAATCTTTTTTCCAGAATGAGATCGAGGTTCTGAAAAATATATTTTTAACAAATTGTCCTTCTCAATTCCTATACATAGTTTAAACCGAAAATTTAAAAAACGAGTGAAACCTAGCGCTTGAAATGGGGCGTCCCCGATATTCTTTTTGGGAAACAGTCAATTTTTGTCGGGGAGTAGTCAAACTTTCACAGAGCCTGAAGACATCGCTGGGGACGCGATTTCCAAAGTTTCAAGAATTTCGGTTCATTTTTAACTGTTTTATGATAATCTGGGACGCGCGGGAGGGGGACGCGGGACGTCCCACCGCGTCCCATTTCAAGCCCTAGTGAAACCTATAAAAATTCACAAAAAGTTATAATTTTGGAGTCAAGACTCTTCTATGCATTTCGTAAACCTTTTTGGTAAACCAAACCAAAACTGGTATTGACTCACTGCTCATTGTATCCAGCCGTTCTTCCTCTCATAAAAAATGTCTCGCCGGGTAGGAATGGTGACGTCAGGTTGTGCTCATAAGGGAACTACAAAATATTGAAGTTTTTCTAATCTGAAATTTTTAGAATAAAAAACACTTACTGTAGTGATATTTAGAGGAACCTGAAAACTTTCAAATTAAAAAAAATTGGGTCGTACCACGAAAATAACGAAAACTACAGTAAACCAACGAAACTCACATAGTCCTCTGGAATGTCTGTGAGACACTTATGGTCACTGGAGTTAAAAATCCACGTATCCGATGTTTCAGTGATTTCAGATTTATAATAAGTACCCAATCCATCTGTTATAATCAAAGAGGATGAGACATTCCCGAAAAGGGGCGGAGCTTGTGTCTCACGGGGACACGAGTCGGAAGGAAGGCTTATCTGAAAATATAGATTCTGGAATATTCTGAGATAAGGAAATACCTTGATTCCCACTTTTTGACCACTGGAACTGTCTAGTTTTTTCACTGTGTCCAATAAATCGAAAATAAAAAATGTACATCCGTCGGAGAATAGCTGAACAACCTGAAACTGTTTGCGACTATATTTTTATGTGATGGCAATAATAATATTAAAATCAGCACGTCGAGAGCTTTCAGGAAACTATAATCATGACTATATTTTGAAAAGTCGAAATAATTTTTCACCGCAAAATTGAGTTATCGAATTGTAAATTTCAGTTGTCATTTTACAACTACATTCTACCAAAACCAAAGAAAAATAGTGTGCGAAATTGAGAGACTCAAAGAAAAAGAGACATTTCTCAAGGGCATTTCGGTGGAGCACAGTAAAAAACTGCGCGGAGCTAATATTGGCTGGAGGGCTTTTCTGGAAGCTACGAACAAGCTGAAATTGAAATTCATTCGAGAAGTCTTAATTTGTGATTCTAGGCCACCAAACACACTTACCATACAATCCCATTGCTTCCAACATGTGTCAAGACAATACGTCCAATTTAAAGGGGCTCTTGGAGAACGCATTCCATAAAAATTTCGGGGTTCCCCATAGACCACTACCATTTTCACATTTTTAGATACTTCAGGTTTATAGCAGAATATCTGAAAAATGAGACAAAACTCCAGAAATAGAGTTTTAGTCACCATTTTCCGATGTCAAAATGAGAAAAGTGAAGCCATTTTGGTTCCGTTTTTCTAGTTGTCACATTTGACACCTCTCATTTTGTCTCAAGTGGTCTCACGTCTTTTTCGCACAAAAAACTAATAAGTCAAAGATCCATGACCTAGAAATCCACCAGGTGGCCTAAAAACTCAAAACTAGTCCGCGTGAGCTTTCAGAAAAGTACCCACAAGCCATGGTTTGGAGTAACTTGGATCTCGACACGAAAACCACCAGGGCTACTGTAGTTTTCGCGGCGAGACCCAAAGTGCTCGGAATATAGGCTTGTGAGTACTTTTCTGAAAGCTGAGAATGAGCTGAGTGTGATAGGCGGGGACTAACAAGATATATATTTGAGTCTCACGGAAAAACAGTTATATTTACAAATACATCCAAAAAACATTGAAATAATCGAGAAAAGTGAAGCGAGAGGGGAAGAAATAGCGCCAATTGGAAGAAATAATACCAAAAACAAAGGGGAAAAACGAGTTTCTAGCGAAAATATGACGAAAAAAAATGGAATTTGGTGTAAAAAATACAAAAAATCATGATTTTAAGAGAGAAAATTAGTTCAAAAGCGAGTGAACAACAGCTCCAACATTCAAATTGCGTAAATCCGCATAAGTCTGTCCACAACCGACGAAAACGATGGGTTGTCCAGTGATATAAGTCATCGACACCGCCGCTCCGACTTTATCGTCGATCGTATCGAATTTCGTCAGGACGATTCCGTCGATCAGTCGGGGTTTTGCTCCGGGTGCCGCGTGATTTGCGAGCGCTTCGTTGAATTTCACTAATTGATCGACCGCCTCGTTTCCGACGAGCGCCTCGCCGACGAACAACACCAAATCGGGCTCGTTCACCCGGATTAGCTGGAAAAACACAAAAATTGAAGATTTTCATAGAAAAATCGATTCAAAAACTGAAAATTGACCCTAAAACCTCAAAAATCGATGAAAAACAGTCGATGGCCTAGAAACCCAAATTTTCGGATTCCTAGGTCACCAATCTCAAAATGCTCCAAAATATGACAATATGGGGTTCAAAATTAAGGAACTTTTCTGGAGAATTCGAAAATCTGCGTTTGGTGGCCTAGAAATCCAAAATCGGGAATTTTGGTGATGAAAAAAGTGGATTTTTCAAAGAATTCAGCGGTTTTTTTCGAGCAATATAGCTGCCATAGGTCGATTTGAACCTTTTTGGACTATGGAAACTCAAATCCCTCGATTTTGAGCTAAATTTCCCCTATTTTTCTCAAAAATCTATCCTTCCCACCATCGTGGCCTAGAAACCCACCAGGTGGCCTAGAAACCCAAAACTAGTCCGCGTATCAAATTCAGCTCGCCGAGAGCTTTCAGAAAAGTACCCACAAGCCATGGTTTGGAGCGATTTGGGTCTCGACACGAAAACCACCAGGGTTACTGTAGTTTTCGCGGCGAGACCCAAAGTTGTCGGAATATAGGCTTGTGGGTACTTTTCTGGAAGCTGAGAATGAGGTGAGTATAATGGGCGGATCAGTTTTGGGTTTCTAGGCCACCATGGGGATTTCTAGGCCATAATGTGAAAAATGGTTTAAATTGGCTCAAAATCGCTCAATTTCAACCAATTTTCTTGATTTTTCGCTTGAAACGGTCCTCACCTTAGCCAACTCTCTCATCAACGGTTCATTATCCTGCATTCGTCCAGCAGTATCCACCAAAACCACATCGAAATCTCTCTCCGCCGCAATTTTGATAGCAGCCGCCGCAAGACCAGCGGCATCTTTACCGTATCCCTGTTCGTACAAATGTACACTCTGTGGGTGCAATGCATTCAAATGTCTCGTGTGAGTTCTTAGTTGTTCGACGGCTCCCGCACGGAACGTATCACCGGCCGCAATCAATACTCGATGCTTGTTTTCCGTCAACCAGAATGTGATTTTCGCCAAATTCGTCGATTTTCCGACGCCATTCACTCCGCAGAATACGATGACGTACGGACGACCGTCTCGTTTCGCCTCGATGACGTCACGGAGGATGTCGACACGGTGTTTTGGAGTGAGCAGTTGGATAAGGGACTCACGGACGGCTGTTTTCACTTCGGCCGCCGTTCGAGAGAAGTTGTTCACCACTTTTCCCTCCAATTTCGATATTACTGATTGACAAATCTTCTCCGCTGGTTCGGATGCCACGTTTTTCACTAAAAACTCAATGGAAATTAGACTTTTATCGCATTTTTTAAGAGAAAAATAAAAAAAAATTGAGTGAAAACGACCGATTTTAAGCCATTTTGACCATTATGGCCTAGAAATCCACCTGGTGGCCTAGAAACCCAAAACTAGTCCGCGCATCACACTCAGCTCGTTCTTAGCTTTCAGAAAAGTACCTACAAGCCTATATTCCTACCACTTTGGGTCTCGACGCGAAAACCATCATTCTGGGTTACTGTAGTTTTCGTGTCGAGACCCAAATCGGTGCAAACCTGGGCTTGTGGGTACTTTTCTGAAAGCTGAGAATGAGCAGAGTTTATTGGGCGGACTAGTTTTGAGTTTCTAGGCGACCGGGTGGATTTCTAGGCCATGAGTGTGAGGAACACAGATTTTGGAGTAAATATCGGGAATTTAGCTCAAAATCAAAGAATTTGAGTTTTCAAGCTATGATTTAGAGCCAAAAGATGTAAAAATTGACTGAAAACAACCGATTTTAGGCCGAAAATGGAAAAAAATAACCATTTTGATCATTATGGCCTAGAAACCCAAAACTAGTCCGCCTGTCACCCTCAGCTCGCCGAGAGCTTTCAGAAAAGTACCCACAAGCCTATATTCCAAAGCTCAGAACGAGCTGAGTGTAATGCGCGGACTAGTTGTAGGATTCTAGGCCACCAGGTGGACTTCTAGGCCACGACTCAAAAAAATCGTTTTTGGGATGTTTTGAGTGGATTTTCAGCAATTTTAGGTCAATTTTCTTCGATTTTTCACCGATTTTTCGTCATTTTTCTCTCACTCACTAATCAAATTATCCCTCATTTTCTCGATAAGCGGTGTCAAATCGTCGCTCGTCAGCTTCTTCTCTCCAACCAATCCCTTAATCATACTAAACCATCCGCCACTCTGTTTCACCACTGTCTGATGATTCTCTTCTGAATCTCCGTCGTCGTCTTCGTCATCTGATTCTTGTAACGACTTCAAATCTCCTCGAAGTGATCCAATTTGTCCACGCATACTCTCAACGAATCGATTGTCCTCTTCGGCGGCGGCGGATTCGTCGTTCTGCAAAAATTGAGATGATTTTTTTGAAAATTTGGCTGAAAACGATCCAAGATGAGTCAAATCATAATTTTGGCTGTAATTTTCGTAAAAACGCTGAAAATAGCTCGAAATATGCCAAAAACCGCAAAATCCAGGAAAACTGGTCCTGAGACGAGTTTGGAATTTCAGCCGATTTTCAGCCATTTTGATCTCGTTATATGCATTTTGAGCTGATTTGGATCAAAATTTAGCTGAAAATGACCCAGAGAGGGTAAAATGGGTCAAAGATGATAGTTTCGGCTGAAAATCTTTGTGAAAAAGCTGAAAATATGCCGAAAATCGCATAAATTCGCCCAAAATTGACCCAGGATGCCTGAAAACGCCCGGAATCGATTTTTGGCCAAAAATCGGTGAACTTTAATGAATTTTCATCCAATTTGAGCAATTTTCACCCAATTTTGATAGATTTTGTTGCATTTCCAGCTAATTCGAATGTAAAAAGACTGAAAATGGCTCAAAATCTGCCAAAAAACGCGAAAATACGGTCAGAAATGGCATAAAATCGCCTAAAATTCACCAAGATCGATTTTTGGCTGAAAATTGGTCAAGTTAATGTATTTTCAGCCACAATTAGCCAATTTTCGTGGATTTTCAGTCAGATTTCAGCATTTTAATCTCATTTCAGGTTAGAATTGACATTTTTAGTCAGTTTCGATCATTTTTGATGAAGTTTCAGCATATTTCGGCCAGAAAACCGATTTTGAACAATTTTCAGCTATTTCCGCCATATTTCCAGTCAATTTTAGCGATTTTCATCCAATTTTGATGCATTTTGAGCAAATTTCAGCCGATGTTCAACTAATTCGATAATATTTGAGATGATTTGTTCATTTTTGATGCATTTTGACCCAATCCAATTCCGACCCAATTTGATAAACTTTGAGCCATTTTCAGCCGATTTTGAGCAATTTTCAGCTAAATTTTCTAATTTTTGAAGAATTTCGACACTATAAAACTCATTTTTAGCCAATTTCAGCCAATTTTGAGCAATTTCCAGTCAGTTTCAGCTAAATTTCTTCATTTTTGATGAATTTTGACCCAATCTGGATCATTTTCAGCCAATTTTCAGCCAAAACTTACCTCTTTCTGATCAGACCGATCCAACGCCTTCAAATCCGATGGCTTCCCACTGAGAGCCCAAACTCTGGCCTGTTTTCCCTTCGGTTTCGGCGATGTCGGTTGCTCCGACTCCGCCCCCTTCTTCTTCGTGGCTCCGCCTTTTTTCTGGAAGAATTCTTGACGTCTTCTGAGCACTTCCTCATCTGGAGACCCCGGAGGCGACGTCGACGTATATTCTGAATCCGATCCAGAATCCGCCGCGATTTTCGCCACTTTTTCAGCGTTTTTCGCCGATTTTTCGACGTTTTTCTGTCCCGGGCGGGAGACGATAAGGGAATCGATAGTCTTCTGAGATTTGGCGGATTCTGCGAACGTCTTCGGCTTCTTGACAATGGATTCAGTGGCACGAGCGGATTTTGCCGCTTGTGAGAGCACTTGTTGGAATGTGTCGTCGAAATCACCGTAGATGTTGGATGGAGGCGTTGTGAGGGCCTGAAAAAGTGGTTTTTGTGTTGAAAATGATGGATTTTAGCGTTTTTTAAAGCGAAAATCATGAAAATTCGAGGATTTTCGTGCTGAAAATAATAGATTCTGACTCAGATCGTTCAGAGCATTCATTTGTGGTCAAAAATCGAAAAATTGAGTGAAAATAAGCCAAAATCCGTGAAAAATGACCGATTTTGAGCAATTTTGACCATCATGCCCTAGAAATCCACCTGGTGGCCTAGAAACCCAAAACTAGTCCGCCCATCACACTCAGCTCGTTCTTAGCTTTCAGAAAAGTACCCACAAGCCTGTATTCCGATCACTTTGGGTCTCGCCGCGAAAACTACAGTAACCCAGAACGGACTACTGTAGTTTTCGCGTCGAGACCCAAAGTGCTGCAAACCATGGCTTGTGGGTACTTTTCTGAAAGCTCTCGATGAGCTCAATTCGATGAGCGGACTAGTTTTGAGTTTCTAGGCCACCTGGTGAATTTCTAGGCCATCGAGATGGGGAACACAGATTTTGAGAAAAAAGTAGAATTTTAGCTCAAAATCGATGAATTTGTGTTTGATTAAAGTCAGCATTCTGGAGTGAAAACTATCAATTTTAGAGTTTTTAGAGCAAAAATCAAGAAATTTGGATAAAAATCGCATAAAATTCAACTTGAATCATGGGAATTGGATTAAAATCTGTCTGTGTGTCTGTATATCCAAAAATTCGCAGTTTTTGCACCAAAATTCATAAAATTTTGGTGAAAAACAAGGTTTTTAGGCTAAAAATGGTCTGAAAATCTCATTTTTAGCTGAAATCTGAGAATTTTTCTCAAAAATTGAATCCATACTCAATTTTTGCAGTTTTCGATAAAATTTTGATTAATTTTAACGCGTTTTCAACTTAATTTCTGCCATTTTCAGTCTTTTTTTGAGATTTTTTCAGCTAAAATATGATTTTCAGCCATTTTTCGAGAATTTTCCGCCTAAAAATTGGATTTTCCATTACCTACCGTCTCATCCTTCAAATTCTCAGCATATTCCCGTCGGAAACTATCGACAACCATATTCAACAACTTCTCCGCATAATTCAAATTCACAATTGTTTGATAAATCACCTAAAAATCACTCATTTTTACTCAAAAAATGTCAAAAAAAGCGTTTTTTGACCCTAAAAAACACTTTTTTCTTGAATTTTTACCAAAAAAACGACGTTATACTCGTTATCCAACTGAAATTTCATCGTATAATTGCCCACTTTCTTCTGTCCATTCGTTCCACGATCTTCCATCAAAGTGGATTTTATCAACTCGTTATTGATTGCATCTGTGAAGTTGTTGTCGCCTTCCTGAAAAGATTTGGAGTTTTTTAGCTAAAAATGGGATTTTTAAGCCGAAAATTGGTTGAAAATGCAGTTTTTGAAGGAAAAATGGGATTTTAAAGCTAAAAACTCGTTCAAAATGTGGTTTTCTGGAAAAAGTGAGTTTTCCGAGATTTTTTACTTAAAAAATGAGGTTTTATAACTAAAAACTCGTCAAAAATGCAGTTTTTAGTTCAAAAGTTAGGGTTTTCAGAGCTTTTTAATGGAAAAAATGAGGTTTTTCAACTAAAAATCGTCAAAAACGTAGTTTTCAAAACAAAAATCACCGTTTTAAGCCGAAAAATCATTGAACATGTGGTTTTTTGAGCTAAAAATGAGGTTTTTTAAGTTTTAGGCGTTTTTCAGAGCGAATTTCATAAAAATTTGATAAAAATCGTATGCATTTGGTGTAAATTCAACTTGAACCATAGAAATCGGATAACGATCCGTCTGTGTGTCTGTTTATCCGAAAATTCGCAGTTTTTGAACCAAAATTCATCAAATTTGAGTAGAAACACGGTTTTTAAGCTAAAAATAGTCTGAAAATGTGATTTTTAAGCTGAAAAACGGGTTTTTTGACGTTAATTGTGAAGTTTTAAAGTTTTTTGAAGGAAAAAGATAATTTTTATGCCATAAAATCTTTTTTTTTTACTAAAAATCGATAAAATTCCAAAAAAATGTTCCGTTTTTCCAATTTTTAAAGCTATTTTTAGTTTTTCGAATGGAGAATGTGGTTTTTTCGGTAAAATTCAGCTGAAAACGCGGTTTTTTTTGATAATTTGTAAAAAAAAATTGCGTTTCTCGAAAAAAAAATTCCAGTTTTTATCAAAAAACTTAATTTTTCGACAATTTTCATGATTTTTTTTACGTATTTTTCATTGCTTTCTCTGGTTTTCGCATCAGAAACAACTTTTTCACCAATTAATTTATTGAAAAAAAGAATTTTTTGAAGGAAAAAATCAAAATTTAAAATAATTCGCTAAAAATCGACATTTCTGCAGTTTCTAAGTAGTTTTCATGGATTTTTTAAGCTTTTTCTTGCTAGAAAACCTGAAAATAATTTTTTAAATTCTGTTTTTCGTGAAAAAAACATTTTTCAATGTTTCCCACTCGAAAATCAATATTTCTGGGGATTTTAGACACGACAAACCTGATAATTCCACAGACAAACTCCTCCTTTTGTAAAAATCGAAAAAAGTTCGATCATTTTTGGCTGAAAATAGAGATTTCCAGTCGATTTGTTTCAGTATTTGATTCAAACTGCCAACACGTGTAGTTTTGTCGTCAAATATGATGCATTCGGGTACGCAGACACCCGATCTGACGACATATTGCGGACTTTGGAAAATTTGTTTTTTTGAACGGGAAATTGAGGAAAAGTGGATTTTCGATGGTTTTTAGTGGTTTTTCTTAATTTTTAGAGTGAAAATGTGTGAAAAATTCTGAAAAATCGCTCAAAATTAGTAAAAAATGATAAAAATTAGCAAGAAATCAATAGAAATCAAGAAAATTGAGTTAAATGCAAAAGACTCCGAAAAAAAGGTTTCTGAGTAGATTTCGTTGGTTTTTCGTGATTTTTGGAGTGAAAAAATTCAGAAAAATTGCTTAAATTAATGAAAAATGCTGTAAATCAACGAATAATCAACAAAAATCGTGAAATTTGGGTTAAATGCAGAAGTCTCATGAAAAAAACAATATCTGAGCGGATTTCGTTGGTTTTTGAGATGAAAAAATATGAAAAGTTAAACAAAAATTATGAAAAACCTTTGAAAAGCATGAAAAATTCAGTAAAGTTAAAGAAAATGCGAAAAAATGGGTTTTTGAAAAGTTTTCGGCCTTTTTTCGTAAATTCGGGGAGAAAAATGATTAAAAAACATGTGAAAATTCAACAAATTAGCGGAAAAATAATAAAAAATCGCAAAATATTGTACAAAAATAGAAAAAATACCAAAATTCTCGAACAAAACTGGTTTTCGAAAAATCTTCTGGGGTTTCTGTAAATTTTGAGCTGAAAAAATAAGAAACTTCATCGAAATCAGTGAAAAACCTTTAAAAACAATAGAAAATTCGAGCGAACAAGATAAATTTTGAAAAAGTGCGGTTTTCAAAAAGTATTTGGTCTTTTTTTGTGATGTTGGGGTGAAAATTTTTTTGGAAAAGCACGAAAAATAATGTTTTCGTCGCGAATTTTTGAGCAAAAGATCGCACAACGGTTGGCACGGTGCCAAGAAAGACTTGGCTGAGTGCCAAACTTGATTTTCACGTTTATTTGTTGTATCTTTCAATAAAAACATCCGCGACGCGCACGCAACGCGACTCGGAAAAATATTTTACGCCTCGCACGACCTCAGACAACTCGATATTAATCTAATTAGACAGCCGAAGTCTAATTAGACAGAACACCAATCAAAAGGCAATCTAATTAGAATTGCTCGAATTCCAAGGCGCGATCGCTGTGCGCGCAATCACAATCGTTTGCGCACAGTATTTTTTATTACATAAATAATTTTTTATTTATTTGTCGAGCCTAAATAATCTTTCCAAACATTTTTTCTTGTTTTTTTCTCGTTTCTTTTTTCCCAGAAAGTATCGAAAGCGATGAGGAGACAACTAATCTGAACAATGTCATGATTGAAAAGCGAAAACCGTCGAATCTCCGTTGCAAATCAAAGAATTATGTAAAGAATTTCTGACAGAAACGAAGACGACGGTCACAATCAATAGTTTGAGTAAAATGTAAGAATAAATCAGGTCGATGTCATAAAATCTACTAATCAATTGTTACAGAAACATCGAATATCGTGTAAAATTCATGAACTCGAAAGAATGGGCGAAGAGGCGAAAATCCTAATGTTTTTTGCTTTGAGCACTCCGGTCGACAGTGGTTTTCTTATTAATATTAAGGAATCTGGAGACGCCCAAACAGATGATCCACGGGGAATTACTGAGTACAAAAAGAGAGAAGGCGGAGAGGAACTCATGTAAGTGCACCGGTATATATTGGTAACAATTCGTGCATTTTCAGCTGTGCCCACATTGTTTGAGTCAAGAAAGTGAGAAGAGAACGCTGGAGTTTCTGGCAAGAAAATCAAAGACGACCGATTATGTGTTGACTGACTCTGTATTTATAACAGATCTTCAAAACTACACAAGGACTTCAGTATCACTCTCGACATTAGAGCAAAGGTTTTAGAAAGTTTGCAACGCAAAATGAAATCGTCATCACATTTAGATATCGGACCATCAGAAGACATTTGCATTCGTCTTCCAGTAACCACGCACGTTCTACAGACACCAAAACACCAACGGCCTGGACAACCGCCAATCAAAATGACAAAGGAATAACAATTTCGAAAAAATGTATCTTGGAGATTTTTCATACTTTTTTCTGAAAAAAAAACTAAAAAATCAATATTCAATAGTTCACTTTCAAAACTTTAAGTTTTTCGGAAAATGGCAAAAAATTCTCCAAGATACTGACATTTCACTTGTACCGATTTTTCTTTTTTTTCTCTCAAAATTCTTTAGTTTTGTTGTTTTTCCACTATTTTTCTTTTTCTGTTGATTTTTCCGTATTTTTCAATAAAACTTTATACGAAAATCCAGCAAAGTTCAAAATCAATAAAACTATAATAATTAGATTGAAACGGAATCTAGCTAGATTGTTTGTGAGTCGGATTAGACGAAATGCTAGTCTAATTAGACGGTGTGTCAATCTAACTGGGTTGCGTTAGTCTCGCGTTTTACTACAATTAGATTGCGATTTTGTCTAATTAGACTAATATCGAGTTGTCTGAGACAGAGTTGCATGGAATTCCGATTTCCGACTTCCGGGCATTTTTATCATTCCGACCAGGGTTGCCCCCGACAATAATTTGACCCGAAAAAAAAAATCTTTTCGGCCTCCTGAAAAAAAACCGAAAAAAAATAATTTTTTTTCGGCCTCCGAAAAAATACCCGAAAACTTTTTTTTGTTCGCCTAAAAACCCTCAAAAAACCCGAAAAATCAAAAAAAAATGTACTGAAAACAGTCAGCAAATTAATAAAAACAGCTAAAAACTCGATGTTTTTTCCAAAACCGAAAAAACGAAAACTTTTTTTCGGGAGACAAAAAAACCGAAAATTTTTCTCCGCTTCGCGGAGACCGAAAAAAAAACAATATTTTCGGCTCCATACACCCGAAAAACCGGAAAAACCGAAAATAAATTTTTTTTCGGCGGCAACCCTGATTCCGACTTCCGGATAAGGAAAATCGTTTCCGACTTCTCAGGCAACTCAATATTAATCTAATTAGACGCGGCATGAGTCAGATTAGCTTGAATATTGGCATGATTAGATTAGTGCAGCGTCTAATTAGATTGATGAGCAATCTTGTAAGATTAATGCGGCGTCTCATTAGATTTGTGTGCAATCTTGTGTAACTAGTGATAACATTTGAAAACTATTTAGGTAAAAAAGAAATAGTAAATTTATTCAAATAAAAAACAAGAGTTTTTACAATAGAAATGTACAAAAAATATAACAGAAAATAAAAATTAAAAATTAGTCGAAAATCCATTGCAAGTGGAAAATGACCAAGTTGTTCTCTGTCCGGCTGCTGTCCATTGTCGTCCACTCAGCGAGTTTTGCTGTAAAATAAACGAAATTATCAAAAACTGTTTAATTTCTGAACTCACAAAAAATCTTCTTTCGAAGCTTATATAGAGAGCGCTGACGTTGAAGAAGTAGACGATTACACCTGAGCAAAGAACTATTTTTCACTGTTAATCGTAAGAGAAGCAATCCGCTTACCAAAGAATTTATTCACTATTTCATCGCAATGTTGCTTTTTTTCCAAACCAGCATGGAAGTTGTGGAAGACTGAAGAGTGCAGTTGAATACTTGAGGAGCCATAGAAACCGAAAAATACAATTTTCAATAGTGAAAAATAATGAAAAATTCGGTAAAACCGTAAACGAAATTAGTTCGCAACGGTTTCAAATTTCCGATCCATAAATAGGGAAAGAAAACTTAGAAAAAAAACATTAAAATAATAATTGAAAGAAATTTTGAGCGTTTTGTACTGACTTATTCGTGGATCCTGGCGCGAACGAAGTTTGCGCAAGCGAAATCCACTAATCTAATGAGATTGCGATTAGATTGATGCGGTTGTAGGATTAGATTAATATTGAGTTGCCTGAGTTCCGACTTCCGGTTCAGTAAATTCACTTCCGACTTCCGACTTCCGCATAAGAAATTTTCACTTCCATGCAACTCTGTCGCACGACTGTGAAAAAGTAATCGAAATGAACGAAATTGCTCTAAATTTAAAAAAAAATGGAAAAATAGTTTTTTCCGCGTTTTTTTCGACACAGATGGGTTAAATTTTTTTAAAAATCAGCAACAAAGAAACATTTATTAATAAAAAAGAGAAATTTTCGGAAAAATATGAGAAGCTTGGCCGTTATATTAGCACGGCACAGTTCTTACAAATGCGCTCCACCGAAACCGAAGAAAATTGTGTGCGAAATTGAGAGACTCAGAGAAAAAGAGACGTTTTTCAAGGGCGTTTCGGTGGAGCGCAGTTGTAGGAACTGTGCTGAACTAATAGCGTTGTTTCTATATCATCACATATTGAGATATTCACAATCTCCAGTCCATCCTAAGAAATAGAGTTCGCCTCTCTGATTAGGTTGACTATCACCATTGTAATTTATCACGAAATAATTAATATTCGGAAGTGGGACACCCGAATCCAACGGGTACTCAATTTTAGTTGTGTTGAAATATATAGTGGCGACATCAACCGTTGACGTCACTCGAATTTCGAAATCTTCTTCTGGTCCGTATGGATTTGGGTAAATTTCGGGTATATTCCTCAGCAATTGTTTGTTATTCTTCCATATTGTGATACTCACATTATTGGAAACGGCGTGTTCTTGATTAAGAATAATGTAGAGAGGGTAATCGGAGGTTTCCGTGTTCAAAAATGCAATTGTGATTCTGAAAATGTGATATTCAAATTCAGTGAGTTGAGAGCTCTCAGAAAAGTATAATAATGCCTATATTCGCCGAAAGTTGGGTCCCACCACGAAAACTACAGTAACCCCACGTAAATCGTGTCGAGACCCGAATTTTTCCAAACCATGGCGTGTGGGTACTTTTCTGATAGCTCTCGACGAGCTGAATTAGTAGGTTATTTTCAAATTCTGCAAAAATTTGCGTTTCGTCGCGAAAAATTTAATTTTTCAAATTTTGACTTTGAGACCCATAAATTTCAAATATTTGTCTACGCGATCAAATTCAGCTTGTCGAGAGCTTTCAGAAAAATACTCACAAGCCTATATTCCGAGCACTTTGGATCCCTCCACGAAAACTACAGTAACCCCACGTAAATCGTGTCGAGACCCGAATTTTTCCAAATCATGGCGTGTGGGTACTTTTCTGAAAGCTCTCGACGAGCTGATTTCAAAAATGTAAATATTATTGGGCTTGTGACAAAACCTATAAAGTTATACACATAAAATGTGAAAACTGGATTTTCGAAAATTTTCGAAAATCCATAATTTAGTCAGTTTTTGTTGGTTTTTATTGGTTTTTAGCGCAAAATAACGGAATTTTTTTTAATTTCCCGGGAAAAAATTGAAAAAAAAACTCACACTTTCCCCAGCTTCGCTGTCTTCCCTCTCATAAAAAATGTCTCTCCTGGTGAGAATGGTGACGTCAACCGGTGATAGTATGGGTACACCTAAAAACTACTTTAAAATTAGAGAAAAACCCCTAGAGATTACTGTAGCAAAAAACAACTCACTTCAGTGATGTCGAGGGAGACCTGAAAAATAACATTTTCAGAAAATTCAAAAAAAATTCTCAATAGAGCGCGCTTACATAGTTCTCTGGAATATCAGTGAGACAATCGAGCATACCGTAGTTGAAATTCCATGTTTCAATGTTTATTTCTTCGGTGTAATCCCACGTTTCTGGTGAATAAGTAACTTCCGATTTATAATAAGTACCCAATCCATCTGTTATAATTAAAGTAGATGAGTCATTTCCGAAAAGGGGCGGAGCTTGTGTTTCACGGGGACACGTGTCGGTAGGAAGGCTTATCTGAAAATATAGTTTAGATGGATTCTGGAATATTCTGAAATCAGGAGATACCTTGAATGCAACTTTTTTATTAGAAGAACTGTCTAGTATTTTCACATTTCGAACATCCTGAATTGTGAAAAATTTACAACTTTTCTCAGTGAGTTGGTGAACTAGCTGAAAATTGATTGATGCCGTTAGAATCGGGAGAACGAGAGCTTTAAGAAAAGCATACTCATGCCTATGCAGGATCTCACCACGAAAACTACCGTAACCCTTGTAAATCTGGTCGAGACCCAAAACACACACGATATTTAGATTCAGCTCGTTGAGACGGTTCGAATGAGTATAATCATGACTAGGTTTGAAGCAAGTTGGGTCTCGACACGATTTACGGGGGGTTACTGTCAGGGTTGGGAAATTCCGGGCCGGGCCGGGATGGGCCGGGCTGAATTTAGGACATTGTTTTGGAACATCGATAAAAACTGAAGTATACGAGCGTGTTGACTACTTTTCAATGGAAATTTCAAAAAAAATTTTGAAAAATTGTGCACCTTTCTTAAATCCGGGTCACCCCGGGCCGGGCTGGCCCGGAATTTCCCAACCTTGGTTACTGTAGTTTTCGTGGTGGGACCCAAAGTGATCGGAACCTAAGCTTGTGGGTACTTTTCTGAAAGCTGAGAACGAGCTGAATTCGAAAATGTAATTTTCTTGAAGATAGTGTCAAAACTGGCCGAGTTACATTAGGAAATGTGAAAACTACATGTTCGAATTTTTCGAAATTCTACAGCTCGATCACTTTTTACTGGTTTTTGTTGATTTTATTTTTAGGATATTGGGAAATAATTGAATTTTGTATAGAAAAAAGTTCTAACTAATGATTAAGTCGGAAACTTAATTGTTGTTGCCAAAATGCTCAAGTTTCGTTCCTTTTCGCAGCAAAATTATTGGGTTTTCGAATAGTAAATTTCAGTTTTTTACATTTTTTCTTACAATTTCAGCGCATTTGCTCTGTTTTAAGCTAAAAAACTGTCCGCACGAGCTGATATTCACTGAATTATCGATTTTCGAAAATTTTCGAAAAAGAGTTTTCACATTTTTCGATGTAACTTGGTAATTTTTAACAGGAGGCAAACGGATGAGGTATTTTTGGGATCAGCTCGTCAAGAGCTTTCAGAAAAGTACCCACACGCCTATATTCTGAGCATTTTGGGTCTCACCACGAAAACTACAGTAACCCTCGTAAATCGTGTCGAGACCCGAATTTTTCCAAACCATGGCGTGTGGGTACTTTTCTGATAGCTCTCGACGAGCTGATTTCAAAAATGTAAATGTTATTGGGCTTGTGACAAAACCTATAAAGTTATATACATAAAATGTGAAAACTGGATTTTCGAAAATTTTCGAAAATCCATAATTTAGTCAGTTTTTGTTGGTTTTTATTGGTTTTTAGCGCAAAATAACGGAAATTTTTTTAATTTCCCGGGAAAAAATTTGCTTCAAATCTAGTCATGATTATACTCATTCGAACCGTCTCAACGAGCTGAATCTGAATATCGTCTGTGTTTTAAGTCTCAACCAGATTTACAGGGGTTACTGTAGTTTTCGTGGTGAGACCTTGCATAGGCATGATTATACTTTTCTGAAAGCTCTCGTCTCTCTGAATTCAAATATTTTGTTTTGACTTCCTCAATATGAGATTCTAGGCCACCAAACAGACTTACCACACAACTCCAAGTATTCAAACAGTTCTGAAGACAATCCTCCCAATTTTCTTGGGTATCGTCAAGATTTTTACAGAAGACGTTGGGTTCCCCGTAGACCACTACCATTTTCACATTTTCAGATAATGAAGGACTGTAGGAGATAGATATCGAAGGGAACAGGAGTAACAAGAGGATTGAAAACATTTGTGTCTTCACCACAAGAATAAAAAAATCTTTGAGAAAAGTGAAAAAAAAAGAATTTTGCTCTCGTCTTTTGGTCTTTTTACGGGTAAAAATGTGGTTACTAAGCAATGTCCCATTCCGTTTTTCTTTGCTTTGTGTTTTTTTTGTGCGCTTTTTGAAGTCACCGACGAGCGAATTCGTCAGTTGCTTGCAGAATTAAGCCCATCTTGCCTATGTAGGGTCTCACCACGAAAACTACAGTAACCCTTGTAAATCTGGTCCTGACCAAAAACACACAGGATATTCAGATTCAGGCCGTTGAGACGGTTCGAATGAGTATAATCATGACTAGGTTTGAAGCAAGTTGGGTCTCGACACGATTTACGGCGGGTTACTGTAGTTTTCGTGGTGAGACCCAAAGTGGTGGGAATATAGGCTTGTGGGTACTTTTCTGAAAGCTCTTGAGGCGCTGATTTTGAAAATGTGGCTTTTGTGTGGATACCGTCAAAACTGACCGAGTTACAATAGGAAATGTTTTAAAAAAATTTCGATTTTTCGAAAATTTTCGAAACTCGATAACTCAGTGAATATCAGTTTGTGCGGACCGATTCAAGACTCAAAACAGAAAAAAAAGCGCTGATTTTGAGATTCTGAATTTCTCTGGAACCGTAAATGCCACCCGTTGCCCTGATGCATGTTTGGTTACTGTATCATCCATTGGGTAGCTGATAAACCAGCTGAAAATTATTGGAATTTGATTTCCAGGAAATTTGAATGACAGATTTGAATTCAGCTCGTCTAGAGCTTCCAGAAAAGTACCCACAAGCCTATATTCCGATCACTTCGGGTCCCACCACGAAAACTACAGTAACCCGGGCGGTTTTCGCTTCGAGACCCTACATAAGCTTGTGGGTACTTTTATGAAAGCTCTAGACGAGCTGATTCTGAAAATGATAACTTCATGGCCTAACTTGCCTATTCTGAGATTCTAGGCCATCAAACAGGCCTACCACAATGTAGAGCAAAACAAAAAGTTCTTGCGATTTTTATATCCCAAAAACGAAAATTTCAAAGTCCGCCATCTGCCCCACGCCTGCCAAAGCTCCGCCCCTTTTTGGTAGTAACTCATCTTCATTGATAATAACAGATGGATCGGATAATTATTATAAATCTGAAATTACTGAAACATCAACTATATGGAATTTCAACTACAGTGCTTTTAAATGCACAAAAGATATACCAAAGGATTACGGTAGTTTTGATAAGAAATATGCGAGTTTTTTTTAGAAAACATTTTGATCTACAGTATCCTGTTCTCTCAGACTGGTGGCCGATACAGTTACCCTATTACCGCTCCGTTTTCAGCCGGAGAGACATTCTTTATGATTGGAAAAACGCCGAAGGCTGGAAATGAGTGGGTTTGAAATTCAAAGCTTATGATTACTGTAGTTGGATTCAGGAGAACAAGAGCTTTCAGAAAAGTACCCACAAGCCCTATGTAGGGTCCCACCACTGGGTTACTGTAGTTTTCGTGGTGGGACCCAATGTGGTCGGAATATAGGCTTGTGGGTACTTTTCTGAAAGCTCTCAAGGAGCTGAATTCAATAATGTAGTTTTCTTAAGAATAGTGTCAAAACTGACCGAGTTACAATAGGAAATATAAAAAACTAGATTTTCGAATTTTTTCGAAAATGTTCAAAATTCTATAACTCGATCAGTTTTGGCAGTATCCTTATGAAAGTTACATTTTTGAACTCACCGCATTCTCGGCATTCAGAAAAGTACCCACAAGCCCATAATCCAATAATATCGGGTCCCACCACGAAACCTACAGTAACCCAAAAATTCGAAAAATTCTGAAACTGCTGTAACTTTGTCAGTTTTGATGCAATTTTTCTAAAAATAGAACATTTGAATTAAAATTGTCAAGAGCTTTCAGAAAAGTACCCACAAGCCATGATTCTGCGCATTTTGGGTCTCGACACGATTTACGAGGGTTACTGTAGTTTTCGTGGTGGGACCCTATATAAGGTTGTGGGTACATTTCTGAAAGCTCTCAACGCGCTGATTTCAATTTTCATATTTTGATATAATTTCAGATTCACAATTTCATTTTTCTATCCCCCATCTGTTTATCCAATTCATATTCGGATCACAAATGGGGTACTTGGTCCAACCACTATAAATATTGCTACCTGGAACAACAATAAGCAACTTTATATTCTAGAAAAATTGACGAATCCCTACACCCCTCAACAAGACTTTGAAATTCGAATCAACTCGACGGATACTGTAGCCAATGTGTATTTGAACACGACACTGCTACAGTACCCCTTGAAGTATGACAAAGAGGTTCCGATGTCGAAAACTACACAGTTTATAATTAATGATAGTGCTCAGGAGTTTCAGAATGTGATAATTTATTATATTGGATGGTCGGGGAATTGTTGGGTGAGTTTGAAGGATTAATTTAATTTTAAAGTTATCAGTGATTTTCAGTATGAACCAATGAATTCATGAGTTGTTTTGCGATCCCTTTTTCCAGATATTGTGTTATTTTTTCAATAAAAAATTTATCGAGTTTTTAAAAACTATTTTCAATTTTTGATTTCACGTGACCCCGCCCCTCATTCTCATTCAATCTTTTTTTTTAGATTTTTAAAAGCCTTTTCTAATTATAAATTCCCACGTGCCCCTTTTTCTCCTTTATCTCCAATCTGCCCCACTAACCCGATTCTACATCCTTTTATAATGCCACATATTCCCATCGAAAATCAATTATTACGAATTTTTCTATCGCCACAAAATGCACATATTAAAATGTGCTCTATTTCTGTCAATAGTGATCAGTGGTAAGTTTCGGATGTCTGGTACCAAAAATATGTTTCAATTTTCAGTTGATCCCGACAAACATAATATACGTGCCACCGAACCAAAAACGCTGAAAAATGGTGAGTGAATTCAGGTTGAAATCAGATAAAGTAATGAATTTTTTCAGATGTCCACTCCCGTCCTCCGACCAATTTTTCTCTGCTCAACCCGAGAGCTCGTCACTCTACAAATCCATCTTCATTCCGTGTCCAAGTGCCATCAGATCCTGTCGACTCTCCACGCCTCTCCAACCGATTTCAAAGAAACGGTGTGTCTTAGGTTAAGCGCATTTCAAAGCGTGTGGCACATACTTAATTTTAATTTTTCAGTTGATCCAGACAAACATGATACAGGTGCCACCGAACCAAAAACTCTGAAACATGATGAGTGATTTCAGGTTTCAATGGAAGACAGTAACGACTTTTTTTCAGATCTCCACTCCCGTCCTCCGATCAATCCTTCTCTACTCAATCCGAGAGCTCGTCATTTTACTAATCCATCCTCGTTCCGTGTCCAAGTGCCATCTGATCCTGTCGACTCTCCACGCCTCTCCAACAGATTTCAAAGAAATGGTGAGTCTTAGGGTGCTAAGAAGCTGCTTGGAATGTTTGAAACCGGATCTAACGGTGTGTCAGGCATGTGACTCCTTCAGCTTTTTAGCAATCCGCCCCCTTTTACAACTGCGCTCCGCCGCAAACGATAGACGAGAGACGCAGAGTATTTTCTCGAGCCAATAAATATTTTTACCGTTTTTTTAGCGAGAAAAAACAACTCTGCGTCTCTCGCTCCGATGCTCTCTCGTTTGCGGTGGGGCGCGGTTGTATTAAAAGCGCTCGGCTAATAGTTTCGGAAAACGAGAAATATCTAAGACCTTTACCATCGCCTTCACCCAGCGTCTTCTTCGTATCCCATGAGGTGTGAATCGCCGATTTTTGATGTTATGCCGATTCAGGGGTGCGAAGCGCCAGGTCGCGTAAACGCGCTCCGTTGCACAACGGTTGACATGGTGTCAAACTCAAATTTAACGCCTATTTGGCGTGTATTTCAATGAAAACCGCAACGCGGGAGGCAAATTCAAAACTTTTCCGTTCTGGACCTTACGCCTCGCACCCCCGCGTGACGACAATCTGCGCGCCTTTGATGTTATTTGTATTTTGTATTTCTGGGAATTTTAATTTTCATTTTCGTATTTTCACCAAGGAAATGGTCCCCGGAAATAGGAAAAGCGATAATTACCATGAATATTAGCCCTGCGCTTTCATTCTAACTTTCCCCACGACAAACGATTATCGGCGAGAGACGCAGAGTTTTTTCTCGCGTCGTCTCAGATTTTCACAGTTTTTGATCTATTTTCGCTATTTCTGGTAAATTATCATGAAAAACAGCTGAAATTGGTCAAAAACATTAGTTTGCGGTGGGGCGCAGTTGAAACAGAGGGAGGGCTGCTGATAGTTCTAGTAGAACAATATTATGCGTTCAAAAGCGAATTTTTTTCAATTTTTTTTCAACAATAATAATCTTAGCAGACAAGTCATTCGTTGAATTCGTCGATCATATCTCAATCATAGCTCGTCTTGCCAATTCAATCAAAATGCAATCGGATCTCATGAGTGGGAGAGATATGAAATACAAAGTTGGGGAACTTCTAAACATCGGGAAGATTGATGTGGACGCGTTGAAAAGAATCAACACACCTCGTTTAATGGAGCTGATGCAGGTTATCCACAAAACAAAGGAAAATCTTGTCGACGTGAGAAAAGAGGAGGAAAGGATGGAACTTTGGGAAGAGATTCAGAAAGTAATAGTGGATTTGGGGGAAGTGAAAGATTTTCCGAATAGAGAGGAATTTCTGTTCAAAGATGCCCAAAGTCTCTATGACAAGTTCAGTCAATATCGGTTTGATAATGCATGGCCAGCTGTCAGAGACTTGCTTGAATCTCTTAAAGTCTTGAAAGGTTACTTGACTCGCGGCCACATCAGAAAAGAGGAAGTGCCTTCTTACGTCAATGAGCTGACGACCATCAAACAGAAAATTGGTTATGCTATCAGTCGCATCGATTCTTTGGAAAGTCAGATGACAGACTTGGAACCTTTCAGAAGTTGGGACCTTGAACAAAAACGATCTGTTCTGTTTAAACCAGAAAGACTTTTAGCCGCTGTATCATACAGAAATGCAGTGCGAAATCTCGACCTTACGAGTGACGAAAAGAAAAACAATCTCGACAAGAACTATGGAATAGTTGATGACATGAAAGAAAGCGTCAAGAACTTCAAAGATGACTTCAAATTGTTCGTAGACACCTTGCTCAATTATTCAATAAATCCATTTTTGGATCTTAAAGGTTTTGAAGCAATCACTCTCTTGGCGGATGAAATCAATAATAAACGATTCAAAGACATTTTCAAATGGGTTGACGACGAGAAAAAGTTGATAAACCGCTTGCAACCAATATTCAAAATTAGGACAACTAAATTGGCCAATTCTAACTTCTCGTCAGACCTGCACACACAAATCGCAATAGAGAAAGTGAATCTAATATTGAATGAGTTCTTGAAAAGACCCACGTCAGCTAAAGGTTTAGCTCAGTTATTGGGAACTTTTGAAAGTTGTGGTGCAAAAGGATCGGTAAATGACGCTGACATGATAGCATACGCGAGGTATCCTCTTATGAGTGGACAGGAGCTGCTCGAAAATTTCGCTTATTTATGGAGTAGAGAATCTCTTCATATTAATGAGCTGCAATCGAATTTAGATGACTTGAAAAGTGTCGAGAAAACGTTAAGCACCATTAATCTTGACGACCGTACTACAACCGAACAGCTTTCGAGTGTTTTCACTGGGCTGGTCACGAATGGAACATTGAACAGAGTCCAGAAATCAATGACGACATTACTCAGAACTTCTAGCGAATTTGACGCAAAGTCCCTCAAAGAAGCTCTAAAGCAAATTGTCACCTATCGGAATAACACAGAAGATTTTCTGAAGATGCCGGAGGTGTTAAATGAATACAATGTCCATACGTGTTTGAAGCCTTTCAAAGATCAATGTACAAATGCACACGAAGCTACTCTTATGATCCGGATGATGAGACTTCTCGGAGTAGAGAGTATCAACAGTGTGAACAACTATTTTGATCAAGTTGCAAAGGTTCAGAAGACAGTGGATTCATTCAAATCAATTCCGAGACTGATGAAGGAAAGTTTGAGTGCAGAAGTTGAGAAGTTGAATAGAATCGATACGTCGGTGGTGACACGAATCGAGAAAGCAGTGATTTCAATTAGGAATATCGTTGTAATCAAGAATATTGGATTGTTGGAAGTACTAAGAAATATTCAAAAACAAGCAACAACAGACTTAAACCTCATCTCTATTTACGGTCCCAAACTCCTAATATATAGAGAAATTAAGGAGTTGTGGCCACTCCGAGAAGTTATTCTGTCTCTGGAACATGGACTTGAGTATTTTGATGACCAATTGAAAGATTTCAACTTCCACAAATTGAATAATCTCAGTGATTACGACACATTTTTTGAGAAATTGAAAGATATGCCCGATATCAAGATAAAACCGAAATCGTTGATAAAAGCTTTGAATCGCTTTATCAAAGAAACGCCATGGGAGAATCATATAGATAAGTACACCAAGACTAAAGCGGAACTCATCAAAATCTCATCAATTGATCTGGACTTCGCAAAAAATTTCAAAGAAGTCGGCGATGCTTTCCAAAAGTTTGAAAATTTTCTGACGCAAGCTTTGGCAGATGATGTTGTGAACCCAATGCAGGATCAGGATTCTCAAGAAAAAGACGAAAATGACTATACGTAAGTTGATCTCGTAGGTGAATTTATTAGACCACCAAAACTTTCATATTTCCAGATGGATACTCGTGGGTTGTGTTGTCTTCGTCGCATGTCTGTCAGCTATGGGAGTCTTCGTTCTTTGGAAGAAGAAGCTGCTGTGTTTCAAACGGAAAAGAAAATCTGTTGAATGTGATGTGATCGACATGGATCCAGTGGACAATAAGCCAGTGCTCACGCCTGATCTGATCATCGTAGCCATCGCTCAACAGACGTTCGGACGACACCCGGAGCACTACGAACTGTGGACTCAGCTGTTGGAACATGTGAAGACGGCTCCGACACCAGAAGAACGGCAGTTTCCCTACTTACCGTTGAACGAGTCGATGTATTGGTGAGTTTCAGTGGCGAAAGTTGTTAAAATTTATTCTGATGATTACAGGGATTTGAAGATCCGGTTGAATCCATTCACTGCTGTCCAAACAATTCGGTTGCACGGAAACAAGTTTCGTACTAGGATGGGAACTGTTTTCTATGCCATGCAGGTATGAATGTGGGGTAGTTAGAGCTGGTTTGATACGCGAAGGTAAATGTCATAGCAAGTCGTTAGGATGATTAAGGGCCTTACAAGGGAACCTTTTTCAGACACCGGTTGGGAATTTGATGAAACTTGGCACACATATACTTTCGAATGTGCTGAATTGAATGGCGTTGTCAGAATTTGCAGAGTTCTTCTCATTGGCTAGAAAACTCGATCTGAAAATTCTGGAATTCCAAGTCTAATTTTGTCCTCGCGGCATCCCTCTCTTAACTCTCCTTTTCTCAATAGAAAGAACAGCGAAAATGGCGCAGTGGTAGTGAGGGGGTGCGGTGTCGGCAAGGTGGTGGGTACGGTTCCTCTCCACGAAATTATTTTTTTGCATTTTCGAATTTCATTTCAAAGTGGTTCTGAGTAACTTAAAGTTCATTTTTTGGATTTTGAATTGTCGAAAATCGATGATTGTGTGTTCAGGAAGCAGTTATGACAAAAAATGAAAACTTTTTTTTTGGGAATTCTTTCGCTTTCCGACCACCAAGAGGTGGACGAGGTAAAAATTTTTCAAAAATAAAATTGTCTTTCATATGATTTGGTCAAATGAATAGTTTCAAAAAAAATTTTTTAAATTTTTTTACCTCGTCCACCTCTTGGTGGTCGAAAAGCGAAAGAATTCCCAAAAAAAAAGTTTTCATTTTTTGTCACAACTGCTGCCTGAACACACAATCATCGATTTTCGACAATTCAAAATCCAAAAAATGAACTTTAAGTTAATCAGAACCACTTTGAAATGAAATTCGAAAATGCAAAAAAATAATTTCGTGGAGAGGAACCGTACCCACCACCTTGCCGACACCGCACCCCCTCACTACCACTGCGCCATTTTCGCTGTTCTTTCTATTGAGAAAAGGAGAGTTAAGATAGGGATGCCGCGTGGACAAAATGAGGCTTGGATTTCCTGAATTTTCAGATCGAGTTTTCTAGCCAATGAGAAGAACTCTGCAAATTCTGACAACGCCATTCGAAAGTATATGTGTGTCAAGTTTCATCAAATTCCCAACCGGTGTCTGAAAAAGGTTCCCTTGTTAAGACTTCTGCGCTCTATTGATATTTTCATCTATTAGAGGTAAACCAGTTCACTATTTTGCTTCCTAAAAGTAAATTGGCATCATTAGCGCATGAGACGCGTCAGCATCGCTCCGAGAAAACTGAAATTCCAAAACCCTTCATCATTTCAGGGACCCATGGAAGCCAATAGTATGCACGACGACACTCGAGCGGAATTTTTGGCTATGATTCTGATTGACAAAGCCGAATTCATTGTATTCCTCGGTGAAACCAACTCGTGTGGACATTACTTCATGGAAGGTGCCGGAATTCTTACAATTGAAAACTTCACAGTCACAACTGAGAGCGAGCAGCAATTCCAGAACTCGGACATTGTTGTGAGAACTCTGAAGATTACGGATAAGAAGAAGAAGACGCAGCGGAAAGTGAAGCAGTTCCACGTGAAAAACTGGAAAGAAGGAGATATTCCGAACTGTGGATATGAACCCCTTGAAGCCATTATGACCGAAATTAGCAAGAGTAAAGTGAGTTTTTGGTAGCCATGAAACAGGATAACTCTACTTTCTCATTTTCAGTCCCCCGTCGTCGTTCACTGTACCTCTGGTACCGGACGCACGATGTCGTTCATCGGCATGGAGTACATATCGAGACTGTTGGAGGCGAATGAGGAGATGTCGTTTGCTGACGGATTCAAAAAACTCTCCGAAAAGAGATACTCGGCATTCGAAAGTGCTCGACAGATTGGATGGATGCAGGTCGGAGTGGTCTATTTTATGTCGATTCGATTCAATACGGAAATGGTCATGTATCGGAATATCGAGGGAGACTTCAGAGATATGGTGGAGAGAAATGTCGGAGTGCCGAAGGGAATCAAATTTTAGATGGGAATTGAAGGAAAATGGATCATTACTCGTAACTATTGAACTACTAGAGCGTTTTTTTATTGGAAAAGAAAATAAATTGGAATTCCGGTGAAAAGGGAAACAATTGAAAACGAAAAACAATACAGAAAAGTTTTTAAAAAACTGAGTTGTAGCATCAATTCACTAGCATCAATTTGCTACAACGGTTATCGCCCCCTCTCTTTAAATCCGATAGGTATGAGGTGGGCGATTTCGGTGGGCGGAGCTTCGCCAAAAGTGTCGAATGGTCTGTCAACAATTTTGAGGTGCACTCATTTTTTGAATAACTTTTTTCGTTGTAGAGATTTTCAAAAAGTTCTTTTTCGTTTGTTTTTGAAAACTTAATACGGATGTGGCGACTGCCAGGGGATTGATTTGGAGCACTTGGGAGAGAGTTATGAGCACAAAAGTAAAAACAACTTTTTTTGCTCAAATAAATGGCTTGAGAAATTCAGGATTTCCGTTGTTTCCTACTTCGTACGGCTTCAGCTTTGAACATTTCTGGGGGATTTTTCGAACTTAAGATCTCTGAAACTCTGGCTATCGAGACATATAAAAATTATTTACAAATCTGTGAATATATGATTTATGGCCATAAAAGAAAGGAAACGACTTTTTTTCTCAAAATTTTCACTTTCCTCATGATATCTCGAGTTGTTTTGAACCGAGAGTTTTGAAATTTGGTACAGTTATGTAACTGGGGATGGCGGAGGTGACTAAAAAAACAGATTTCAAATAGGAAATGATGCAGTCAACTTAGACTCAAAAAACCGTCAAAAAATGAGCAAAAAACCACCTCTCCCCCTTTTCCCGCCCAAAACTTTCACCGGCTCTAACTTGCTCAGTTTTAAGAAATTTCAGGTTCCGAAAAAAAGGAAATGCGTAGAAAAAAAATCTCTATCGAACCATGTAAAATTCAAGATACTTTTAGTTGAAAAATCTTTCAGAAAACCGGATTTTGTGATTTTCGTGTTTTTTCGAACATGTGGGGATTTTTCCATTCGCTGTCCTGGGCACTGGATTCCCTGAATCGCTCTGAATTTTTGACACCGATCTAAACTTTTCGAGATCTAATGGAACCAAAAAGTCCGATCAAAAAATATTGAAACCGGACGATTCTGTGGAGAAACCTGAATCTCCACTGACATTTTTTTCGAATACACTGACCATTTTGTCACTGTATGTGTCACTGTACAGCTGCGAGAAGCGCTCCTTTTTTCTTTTCTCTCGATGACCGCGTGTTTCTGTCCATCGGCGGCGCAGTGGTAAAGCGCGCGGTTGGGAATCGGTGGGGTGGGGGTTCGAATCCAAAAGGTTCGATTTTGTTTTTTGTTTTTTTATTGAGTTAAAAAATGTGAAAGGAAAGACTTTGAAAGTTTCGAATTTTCTGATCGAATACGGGCAAAATTGGACCAGTTGGTGCCTTTGTTTTGAACTCCAACGCTGGGTATTCTTTCATTTTCCTTCAAGTCGTGCAAGCTAATTTTTGAATTGGAAACTTGCTAAGAACAGCGCACGAGGCGCAGCCGAGTACTGCGGAGCCCGCCGTGAGGCGGGGGACGCTAGTCAAATTTCAAAATGTCTCAATGACAAAATGTCCCACTTTCGCAAGTTTTATCTCGCGCAGCTGCTGTGACAAATGAATATTTATTGTAACAAAGTTATTAGCAGAGCATTTTGATTACAACTGCGCCCCACCGCAAACGAGAGAGTGTCGGTGAGAGACGCAGAATTTTTTGCCTCGCCAACAATTTTCACAGTTTTTGACCTATTTTCACTGTTTTACAAAAGTTTTTTTGTATATTATTATGAAAAACAGTGAAAAAAGGTCAAAAACTGTAAAAATAATTGTTGGCGCGAGAAAAAACTCTGCGTCTCTCACCGATACTCTTTCGTTTGCGGTGGGGCACAGTTGTAAGAAGAGGTGGGCCGCTAATAGAGTTACCAATAAAAATCGATTTTTGACGGGAAAAAAACAAGTGAAATCATGGTGTTTCGCGCAGGATACCCATTTTTTCACCAAATTTCATCGATTCGGCATTTATTTCACTAAAAAAAGGGATTTCCGGATTTTCTATTGACGAGAACCGTTAAAAACCACCAATTTTCAAGGAAAAATAAGAGAAAACGGCTAAAAAAATCTATTTTCTACGGAATATCACCAATTTTTGAGACTCTTAACAAAAATAACTCTGAGATTTGGAGAAAATTCTTTTTTCGGCGAAAACAAATTTTTTCCGACCGATTTTCGACTAAAATCTATCTTTTTAATATGTATCGCTGTGAAAAACATTTAAAATACAGAAGAAACCCGGAAAACCATAAAAAATCGCCGATTTTAGCTAGAAAATCTGAAAAAACGGCTGAAAATAAATGGAAAATATTTTCGCTAAACAACACGCGCCGGCGGGATAACGGAGTGTCGTACCGGATTTAAAAAAACAGAAGCTTCTGACATTTTTTGAAATTTACAATAAAAATAGTCAGAAATATGGATTCGACTTTCAATCAAAACTTAAAAAATAGTCAAAAATTCAACTTTATTTCAACAATTCTAAAAAAAATTAATTTTGACCGAATTTTTTCAAATTTTTGGAATTTTTATTATAGCGAAAAAGTCAAATTTTCGACTATCATTCAGACTCAGGCAACTCAATATTAATCTAATTAGACGCGGCATGAGTCAGATTAGCTTGAATATTGGCATGATTAGATTAGTGCAGCGTCTAATTAGATTGATGAACCATCTTGTAAGATTAATGCGGCGTCTCATTAGATTTGTGTGCAATCTTGTGTAACTAGTGATAACATTTGAAAACTATTTAGGTAAAAAAGAAATAGTAAATTTATTCAAATAAAAAATAGAGTTTTTACAATAGAAATGTACAAAAAATATAACAGAAAATAAAAATTAAAAATTAGTTGAAAATCCATTGCAAGTGGAAAATGACCAAGTTGTTCTCTGTCCGGCATGCTGTCCATTGTCGTCCACTCAGCGGAATTTTGCTGTAAAATAAACGAAATTATCAAAAACTATTTAATTTCTGAACTCACTAAAAAATCTTCGTTCGAAGTTTAAATGTAGGGCGCTGATGTTGAAGAAGTAGACGATTACACCTGAGTAATGAACTTTTTTTCACTGTTAATTGTAAGAGAAACAATTCGCTTACCAAAGAATTTATTCACTATTTCATCGCAATGTTGCCTTTTTTCCAAACCAGATGGAAGTTGTGGAAGACTGAAGAGTGCAGTTGAAGACTTGAGGAGCCATAGAAACCGAAAAATACAATTTTCAATAGTGGAAAATTATGAAAAAGTCGGTAAAACCGTAAACGAAATTAGTTCGCAACGGTTTCAAACTTCCGATCCATAAATAGGGAAATAAAACTAAGAAAAAAAAACATTAAAATGAAAAATGAAAGAAATTTTGCGCGTTTTGTACTGACTTATTCGTGGATCCTGGCGCGAACGAAGTTTGCGCAAGCAAAATCCACTAATCTAATGAGATTGAGATCAGATTGATGCGGTTCTAGGATTAGACTAATATTGAGTTGCCTGAGGAATTAGAAACAATTCTGAAAAATAGTCAAAAATGGTCACATTTTCGATGAAAAATTCAAAAAATTTCGGAAAAAAAAGAAAAAAAGGTCATTTTTGAAGCCGGGACTTCGGGTCGTGCCCGGCTAGGGCCATGTAAATTGGTATGGTGATGTTTTTGGGAAATTGGATTTTCTTGGTTCTTCATTGGTGAACGTTTTTTTCCGTCCCATCTTCAAAATTTTACCCCAAAAGTAAAATAATAAATGCGTGACCTTTCATTTTTTTTAGTCCGAGAAATTTTCCACGCAAGCAACTAAAAAAATTCCACGCTTCCACACGCTTTCCGAGTAAAATCGAAAACAAATGTCGTCTAAACCAGCTTTCGTTCGTTTCTTGATGTTGTCGGCAAGTGTTCGGTGCCGGGGTGCTTTCGCTCGATTTTTGATTTTTGGTATTATACTGCAAGTGGTACTTCTTGTTTTGATCTACAAAAGTTCCAAAACATGTGAGTTTAAGGTCTTGTTTCAGATAAAATAATGTTTTTTTTTCGGATTCAGTGTCTAAAAATCAATCAATAAGTTCAAATATTTCATGTCATGATCTGCTGATCAAGTTGGATCCCAAAGTTTTGGTATTATTGATTGATTTGGATTTTTTGGAATACTTGAAATATGAGGATTGTCGATGGGATGAGACGAAAAACGTTAAGGTAAGTGGTCTGGATTTACGGTGGCGCAGGTAGATTTACGAGAGTTTAGATTGGAGTGCACGTGAATGACAAGTCTGTCATCGACACTACTCGTTTCGATGTTGTGTTTTATGATAGTCCGGATAACAAAGACTTTTTGGAATTCTATGAAGATGGGAAGAGGATTATTCCAAAGTATCGACTTTTTTTCGAAATGTTTGGAACTTTAATTTTTGATTTTCCAGAAGATTCGAGACCCGTCGGATCGGAGCTTTCGAGGTTCCTAAAAATATCCAAAGGTTTATTGAGTTTTACAAACGATCCAAGTTTGTGGAGTGTCTCGGTCTTGAGATGAATCGGAAAAAGTCAAAGGTGAGGCTACTTTGGCAGTCTCTTCTGATTTCAGAAAACGTCCGAATTTTTCAAAATTGTAAGGAATGGGTAGATCAATTCTAGCTCTTCCTTTTTGCAGTTAACAATTTTTGATATCTACTCACGCTTTTGAGATGGGCGCTTCTAAAGTTGGGAATCGGAAAAAGGAGAGCGGAAGAGACGCAGAGATGCAAGACGCCCTCCTTGTTCCACACACTCTCTCGCGCCATAATCTTCAGTGGCTTACAGTACCGTCCAAAAGGTTGTAAACTTTTGCCATTTTCAGTGGAAATTGATCAACTTTGAGAGGGTGTTACGGTATCACTAATTATCCCACATAGTAAAATTTTTTACGGATTATACAGAACAAAAGTAGAGCTCCATTTTTGTAGTTGACAACTTTTTTGTACGAACACTCCCTAGATAGTTATGGTTATTTTAAGACGACAGCTCAAAAATTGAACTATTTTCCACTGAAATTCACGGATTTGAGGGAGAAATTACTTTGTCGGTGTGTAACTTGCTAGGGAGTGCCCGTACAAAAAAGTTGTCAACTACAAAAATGAAGTTCGAGACTTGGTCTGTTTGATCCCACAAAAATCTACTTGATGGGACAATTAGTATCACAGTAACACTCTCTCAAAGTTGGCCAATTTCAACTGAAAGCGACCAAAGTTTACAACCTTTTGGACGATACTGTATATCTCAGAAGCCTGCAGAGCTGAGAAAAAGTTGTCAACTAACAAAATGTGTAAAATGTTACACACTTTGTTTTTGTAGTTGACATCTTTTTGATCCATCCTCACGTTTTTTGAGATAGTCCAGTTTTCAGAAAGCCTATCAAAACGGCACAGACTCCAGCAGTATCCTGGCAAGTTTCCGAGACGAACTAATCGATATGGGAATGTATCCGTTTCTAAACGGTGGAACTTTTCTCGGATGGTATCGTGAATGTACAGTAATCCCCCATACCAAAGATATGGATATCGCAGTTTTCGAGGAGAACTACAATCCGGAGTACACGGAGAAGTTGTTGAGAGGGGAGACTAGTTTCATATTGCATCGAATGCTAGGAAAGGTTAGTATTGAAATGGGAAAAAAACTGTTGATTTCAAATAAAAAATGGAATTTCAGCTAGACGACTCTCTGGAATTGACTGTTTCTATGAAAGGAACACGCGTTCCCCCAATCGATTTATTCTTGATGTATGATGGAGTGCAGAACAGGACATTGACTTATCACTATGTTTCTGGTGTTGGCGGTAAGGATCAGAGTTCGGAATTTCGCTTACTGACTATTTTTCAGGCGACGGCACAAAATACAGATACACCTACCCGATCTACGACCCCTGGTGTGCTGCCTCCCTACATGATCACATATTTTGGGTGTCCTGTTCTCCGATGAAACAAGTGAAGCACGAATACGGACCTCTTTGGTATTTGGATCACCCGTCCTATAGATACAACTGGAATAGTTCCGGAAAGAATGTGAGAATAGCTGGGAAGTTTAGCAAGAAGGAGTTGAAGCTTTATTATTTGACTTTCTCTGGATAATTCAATCGAATTAATTTTTTAGTTCTAAATAAAGCTTTGTTATTATGATGTCTTCATTAGTCCAGTTTCAGTTATAAGATCCCTTAATCCTTTCTCGCTGTTCCAGACACATCTCGAGCTTTCATATTGGCCTTTAACTTTTAGGCACTTCTCAACACGCTGATTAGGAAAATGTCATCCATTTTTGCAGAACGGTTCACTGAACCGAGATATATTCGTTATTTTGGAAACAGGAAGTAGGAAGTAAATTATTGTAGTCATCTGGATTGGCGATTTGTACTTTTATTTATTAAAAACGACAAACTATTTTGTTGAATCCTATTATCGCATCCATGTATCCAGGTAGGAATTGTGGAAAATTAAATTCTCTATCGAATGAGACAAAAAACGAGAATTTTGGTCTGAAAAGAATATTTTCGGTACAGAGAAACCTTGATTTTCAGAAAAGTAAGTATAACCTTTTTGACAGAAAACAATTTCAAACAAGAATTACAGAAATGTGTTTGAGAAAGTTGTGTTTAGTAAGTCGAGGCTTATGATTGATCCGCAACGCGACCAGTTTTTAAATGAATTTTCGAATATTAACAAATCGAATATTACCAAAAACTAAAAAAAATTAAGTCTTTACCGCTGGCACCGCCTCACTGAACACACCACCAACACTCGAAATAAGACTACTGACACCTCCGAGAACGGCTCCGGCATCTGCTGGGGGTGCCGAAGGTGCTCCTGCAAAACCACCGGCTCCCAATAGGACTCCACTGACACCTCCAAGGATTGCACGGGTGACGGCACTGGGAGCTCCGCCTTCTGGAGCAGTCTGGGCTCCAGAACTTTGAGATTTTTGTCCTGTACCACCACCATCTGACTTCCTTTGTCCGGATTGTTCAAGGTGAGCTGAATCAGAGTGTTATAATTTAAACTTACAAAAACCATCCTAGTCTCAATTTAATGCTGATACATTTTGATTATGCCAAAAGTTCAGAGCCGTCACCGTCAACATCGTCGTCAGCTAAGTGAGGAAGATGATGGTGACGTAATTTGTAATTGTAATTTTGAGATTTAATTGAAGTTCACATGACACAGTAAAACAGTTTTTATTGACACTATTATCAAGCATATAAAGGAAACATGGGTATTAAAAAGGTTCACTTATAGAGAGGCAAAATGAGGGGTACTGGGAGCAAGCTCAATGAGAAATGAGCGAAAAATCATAATTCTTTACAATAACACAGTGGTGTATAATGAGTCTTCTTGGTACAATACGTAGTCGTTCCATATCTATCCACTCTTTCGATGGCTCCGAATTCCAGTTTTCCAGTCTCGTTATCCGTCACCAAAGTCTCAAAAATTGCAGGCTGCTTAGTCTTCACAGTGATTTTGTAAGTTGCTTTCGCACCATTCAACGAGATGATATTAAGAGCAGTGACCTGAAAATAAGAGACATCGGGATACACAGACAGACAGATAGACAGACCTTATCAAACTCATATTTATGACATTGTGACGTCACATTTAACTCGTCCAGTGTCTCGTGAACATAGTTGATGAGCGCGGTAGCCAGACGGTTGCTCAACTTGGTGCTGCAAAAAATGTTTGTCCGGATGTCTAGTAGCAGCGACTCACTCGTATTTCATGTCTATCGACTTAGACTTGCAGATACAGTAGTCTTGGATAATGGGAAGAGTCTCACAATTTCTTGGAGTCAACGGTTGTTCGCGGAGCAGGGAATGCCCTTTTTCACCCGGAATCTTCAGAAGGGTAGTGTTAGAGAATTGGGAGGATGGTTGGTACTGAAACAGTGATTATAAAGTTGGATTTCAAAATTGTAGGCTCAAACCTTTACAATATCTAACAAGGTAGCTCGTAGGTCATAATGCGTCTGCAGTCGTTCGGAGTTTTTGGTTAAAACTTCAAGAATTCCATTATCCCGATACTTTTTAGGCACCGACATCATGAACGCTGGGTTATGATGCTCCAAGTTTCCAATTTCAGTTGCGTAGAATTCAGTGGTCCCACTACGCCATCCATGGTCAGCCATCAGCACGACAAATGCGTTGTCAAACTGCAAAAATTAAATAGTTATAAATCTCAATTGCAGAAAAATAAACCATTTCAGAATTTCCCTGTAAAAACTTGAGCAACGGCTTATCCAATCGATCAGCGCCCATCAAAAAGTCATGTGCCAAGTGGACAGACCAGTACCACACAAATTTCGGACGGTCTTAAGAAAAAATTTCTCTGGAAAATCAATTCTCAGCTATAACTTACCTTTGTAAAGATCTGCAAACTTCTCAAAATACTCCAGCGCGGCTGAGTAAGATTCTCGACACGATATCCGTCCCCTCAAGTGCTCTTTTGTAATGTATAAGTCGGTTTTCTCGAAAATTTTGACAAATGGAAAAAACGTGTGGCTCGAGTGATAGTTTTGGAATCCCTTGCAGTCCGGATTGGCCCAAAGAGTTTGGTAAAACCAGTCGTCGATGTAATTAGTCTGTAATTAGAATGAATCGGTGAAAATTTAGAATCTCCGAACCTACCATATACCCAGCATCCGTGAAATCCTTGAACATATTCGGCTTATCATCCAGATAATTCTTACAATACTCATCTTCCGTCCAATCCACTTCTATTTCTCTTCCACCTTGCATTGTTCCCGCTTCTACTTGTTTTCCTGAAAAAAAAACGATTCCAATAGAGCACACTCACACCAAAAACCCACCAAACCAAAGAGGTAGTGCATTAACCTGACTTCGTTGAGCCACTTGACTATACGATGGAAAATCAACGGCCTGGAATTGTTCAGTCATGTATTTGACAGTTTTCGGCAGGGATCGTTTCATCATACGAGACGACATAGAATCGATAAGAATCACGAATACATCCGGGACGATTTTTTCATTGGTTTTTGTCTTTTCATTGGTTTTTGGTAAAATTTGAGTGTGAATATATCCATAAACTTCTCGATCGTTCTCCCAACACGCGGCTTCTAGAAATTCACATTGGGTGGGTCCCGGTGGAAACCAATCGGATATTAAGAAAGGTCCAGTCAGTACAGGGAGCTCATAGCACCTCGCCTTACAAATCCTTCCCTCCTTTTCCTCAGTTATCCGCCATGATCCATTCGATAATTCCGTCAATGGCTTCCAATTCGGATCACAACCAATAGTATTGTCATGTGGGATTAAATATGGCTTTTCGGATTCATCGTATAGATCAAATATTGGTACGGTGCAGCCATCGTTGAAGATTTGATTCGTGTAGTTATTGGAACTGGATTCGTTGGTGAAAATTGGAAGGACCTGGTTGAGCACCGGCGGGACGGACACTGAAATGTAATTTTTTGTAGAAAGAGCCAAAAAGTCAAAAAATTTTCAAAAAAAATATTTTCCAAAAATTGTTCACCTGATGGCCTAGAAATCCAATGTTTGCGATTCAATCATTTTTAAATTTTTTTGTTCTCAAAAACTCCTGAAAATCCCACAAAAGCACTCACGGCCTAGTTTTCCACCTGGTGGCCTAGAAAACCAAATTCACCAAAAACTAGTCCCCGATTTAAAATTTGTGGTGTTCGACCGTTTTCTGGTAGGTTTTCATGGATTTTCCGGATTTTTACTCAATTTCTCAAGCGTTTTAGCTTGTTTTGAAGCTTTTTCTGGAATTTTTGATTTCCTGAGCCTAATTTCAGCTCGAAAGGTTCGAAACCATTGGAGATTAATAAAAGTGATACCGTTTTCATATTTAGTGCTCCTCCAAGTAATTGCCATGTACAAAACCATGAAACTTGCAGCAGAGAACGCGAAAATCAGGTAGGATAGGGATTTTCTGGAAAATAATCAATTAAAAAAAATATTTT
The DNA here is from genome assembly GCA_002259235.3 of Caenorhabditis latens. NCBI lineage: Eukaryota > Metazoa > Nematoda > Chromadorea > Rhabditida > Rhabditidae > Caenorhabditis > Caenorhabditis latens. The sequence goes on from CM056095.1 coordinate 16,956,264, forward strand.
TTGAAAACTCACATATTAGAATACCGGCGGGAATTTGAACTTTTGCAAATTCCTGGATCTAAAAATTTAATTTGTAGTCTGTAAGTGCGCTCTACTGATGTACTTACCTCTACCAACAGAATCCTCATAATCGAGCAGCAAACTTGTGCTTTCCATGTTGTCGTGAAGAGCCATTTTGGTACGTACTGAAACTGAATTTTCTACTCGACTCGTGTCATCGAAATCCACCACGTGGCGTTTCCGGCGGGTTGAAATGTGGAAAGGTCGAATTCACGGTAGAAACATTTTTTGTTTGAAAATTTTTTTCAAGACGATTTTTTCAAGATTTAATTAAATTCTTTAATTTTTTGCGCTGAAAATTCAGTTTTTTTTAAGGTTTTTAGACGTCGCATGGGATGAAAAAAGGTCCCATCCGTCAGAATTGTAGAAAATTAAATTATCTATCGAATGAGCCAAATAACGTAAATTATGGTAAGTTTTTTGACGCAGAAAACCCGATTTTTAGAAAAAATGTGCAGAAAGCATTTTCAAACAATCACCCGGTGCCGATGCCGGTGCAATCCTTGCAGGTGTGAGTGGAGTTATTTCTGGAGCCTGTGGTTTTGCAGGAGCACCTTCAGCAGTGCCAGCAGATGCCGAAGCCGTTCTCGGAGGTGTCAGTAGCTATATTTCGAGTGTTGGTGGCGTGGTCAGTGCGGCGTTTCCAGCTGCGAAAGCTTATTTTGAGAACACTTTTTGAAATGAACATTTATTCGAAAACATTGGTCCAAAATATCATATTTCTGTAGTGCGTTGCGGTCGCGTCGCGGCTCAATCACAAAATTCGACGGCTGAATTTGCACACTTTTGTTGAAAGAAATAAGATATTATGAGAAAACCAGCCTATCTGCCCCGCCTTCAGTCGGCTGGTCTCTTCTCATTTACGTGGCAACCTCTTCACAAATGTGCCCGCATGGCCGAGTGGTCTAAAGCGGCGTTGCCGTCCAAAGCACGTCAGTTCGGTTTTGCCCGCTGGCTCAGTTTCGCCTTTCTTTCCAAAACCTTTGCGGACAGTGCCTCAGACAGACAGACAACGCCCAATTGTCTTTTATATATAAGAATGATAACTCAAATATTAATAAATTTTATTTATCATTTTAAACATCAGTGAGACAACAAAACAACAGAATTGAAAATACGAAACAGAATTAATAAGGCCAAGTGACCGTACTGACTTCAGTGAATTGAAGAGAGTTGACAGGTTGCAAATCCTTCGGAGCACTGTCCATCGTCCACTTTTCCACAATCACATTTGGGTCACAACAGTGATTTGCGAATCTTGCCTTGTTTCCATAGATAGTGGGATCTATGTAATATTTCCCAGCTTTGATCATGTATTGATGCTTGATTCCTTGGTTTTTGTATTCGTTCCATCTTTCATCCATTTCCTTTTTGGTCCGATATAAGCAATGATGAACTCTCCGGATTTGATTCTTTTGCCATTTCCCGCCAATTGGACTGCATATTTGAATATCTTCTTTGGTTTTGAGCAGTTGCGGTTTCTCAATGGACATGTCTGAATATTGTATATAACAGAATTTACTCAAATAGGGAATAACCTACCTTTCCCATCAAAAGTGCTTTCCATAATCCAAATACATATAACAAATATAGAAAATGCTAGAATTTAATAATAATCAATAAGAAGGGGGCGACCGGCATTCAGGTAGCTAGGTCTATGACGAATGAATAGTGTATTGGAAGAGAATGTAAGGAGAGACGGAGGGGGCGGGGCTACCTCCATATGACACTCTACGTCACATGTACTATCTCCACATACATAAACGTCATTGGGGTGAGAGAGCCCTGTACACACACACACACACATACTATCTCTTTACACACATACTATCTCTTTGTCTTCTGTCTTTTTCAGTTCTTCACGTTCACTCAGGCTAATTACATCTCTCTCTCTACTCATACATCATTGCTGTCTAGTCCACTAATGATGGATATTCATTGTATTAATGACACCTGGCTCAGCTGAACTCGGAGAGAACAATAAGATGTACATAAGATAAGAACCATATTTATGGATGAACATCTGAGTAAATAAACCCATGAATGTGCAGATGAAGAAAAGAAGACAGACGGATCACGGGTCAACATTCCAAAACTTGGAGCGTTGAATTGAAAACTTTCGCTATCTTTGTAATCGGAATAAAAAAGGTCTAGAATCCGTCAACTCGGCCATCATGATATCACATCCCGAAATTGTTGAAAGGACTGAAATGAGTACTATCGTAATATTCTGGGAAGGGAAATTCGAATTTTATAATTTTTCGATTTTCAAGCAATTTTCATTATAATATATTTCATGGAACTCCTAAAAAATTACGAATAAAAAAAATCAAAAGAGTTGACGGCCATCACATACAGATTTTAAAAATATAGGAATTTCAGTCAGTGTAGTAATTTGGGCAGTGTACGATGGTCAGTGTAGTTTGTCACTGTAATCGATTGGTCAGTGTGATGGCTGATATTTGACGGATTCTAGGTCACGACTTTTATTCACACAGATTTCAATAACTGAAAGTAGTCCATCTAAAGTCAAAAAACAAAAAAAATTTTATTTAAAAAAAACAGTGAAACAACAACAAAATAATAAAACAAGTAGTGAAGTTCGAATAAACTGGCTTGTCGAAAAAGATCTCACTTATTAACGGCTTGCCGACTTAAAGTGCAAAATGTCAAACTCTGAGTCTTCCGAGTCCTCAGGTGCTGGAGTCCAGGACGCCCTTGTCGATTCCGAAATTAATCAACGTTTTTTTTTAATTGTACCTTGAACATACCGCACGAAGATATCCGGATAGACAGTTTCGGCTAGTTGTTCTCATTGGTGGACCACATTGATCCTGGTTGTGTTAGATGCCACCCGAAGGTGTATCTAAATAAAAATTTAGTTCCTGAAATAAACGACAAAACACCATGTCCTCTAGATAATTACGAATTTATTAGAAGAGAATAAAGAATAAAAGAATAAAGAGTAAAATACAAAACTAGAGAGAAGTAGAGAGATATGAAAGATACAAAATAAAGATAATAGAAAACTACATTATACGCGAAAGAATTACATATAAAAAGAATACAAAGACTAAAGTTAGTGTCAAAACCTAGAGCTACATGTCGTTGAGTATGTGTGTGACTAAAAGTGTGTGTTGAGCCTGCTGGCTCGCGACTCCGCCCACCGGCGAGCTCTCTGCTCCCTCCTTGTCGGAGGTGCGGTGCCGCGGTTCCTTGCCAAGCTTGTTGGCATTTCACAGTTGAATGGATTGCAGATGGGAGGGCTGCTGCCGGATGTCTGCTAGCAACGTGAACAGCACATCGGGACAAGCTGTCGAAATGCAACCAGCATACAGGGCATGTTCTGGCTTCTACCTGGAGACCCGAGCAATGCATGAGATAAAACAGTGGTTTGGGTATGTAGTAACGAGGGAAGTTCAAGACGAGGTGAGTTGAACTTTTTCTACAAATTGGACCTCTGGTACTTTCGACCCTGCTGATTCCAAAAATGCAAGAAAAATCAGCGAAATGCTCATGTGGACCGAGTTATGACCCGTCAAACTTGCAAGTCTACAGCACAAATGTCGATCAAAACGTGAAAAGCTTAACCACGTGAACAAATTGAAAAGTTTGACGGTTCATAACTCGGTCTACATGAGCATTTCGCTGATTTTTCTTGCATTTTTGGAATCAGCAGGGTCGAAAGTACCAGGGGTCCAATTTTTAGAAAAAGTTCAACTCCCCTCGTCATGAACTTCCCTTGTAAGACACCTTCAATTTGAAATTTCAAAAACAATTTATTTATTTTTTAAACAAATTTTTTTTCTAGATTACTTTTGTAGTTTGTACATACTAACCTCATCCTTCATCATTTACGTTGAAATCTCCAGTAATGTAATTTCTTAAAATTTCTTCCGTTATTACCATAAATTAAAAAAATATAACACAATTCTGAACATTCAAAAACTTTTTTTTCGAACTTCATCTGTTCTTCTATAAGATGTTCTAATTGGTTCATCCTACATTTTTTTGAAAAAAAAACCATACTTGATAAACTAACCTGCGAGCTTCAAAAGTGCTCCACCATAACCCAAAAATAACAGTAAAAAAGAAAGAAAAGACTAGAATTCAATAAAAATCAGATCAGATAAAAGAGGGGACCTGCGTAGCCGGTAGCTGGTCTTGGATACTAAAATAAAGTGGTTGGTGGTGAGAAAGAAGAAAAAGGATAGGGACCGATCCTACCCCAGACTCTCTCCAACTCGTACACTGTCTCATACCGAACAATTGCGACGAGGAGCACACTCATTAATCTGTCGTGGACCACGAAGAGGTGAGGGCACCACCACGAGTAATCTGAGGACAGCTGCCGGGTCGGGAGTGCTAGGAGCATTTGGAGCATTCGGGAGGAGGTATGCCCAATAAATCAAAAGTGTGGATTATACTTGTCAAGGGATTTTGATTAAAAAAACTTTTTTTGCTAAAAAGACAAAGTTTTAGTAGTTGACAGTTTGTTTGTGTGTCTCTTTTTCCGAAAACGCATGACCTGGACAAACCGACACACAGACAGACAGTAAAAGTTTAAATATGTCTGTCTATGTGTCTGTATGTCCAAAATTGCACAAAAATGCTGAAAATTCATACTTGTCAAGGGCCAGACCTTGTCAGCGAAGTTAAGACTTGGATAATTGGCGCCAAAATTCAAACTATTTTTTGAATTTCTTTAAAATCTTCAAATTAAATTTTGATATTTCTAGCTCAAATTTGTCTATCGATTTGAAAAAAACAGAACCCAAAATATGGAGAACTGAAAGATGCATCTGAAAAAGTCTGTAGAATCACAAAAAAGAACTCCATGTGTGACAATAATGGTTTTATTACAATAATTTTCAATATTTGAAGAAATCACATCAGATAAAAGAATAAGAGACAACCCTTGGATCTGGATAACGAGTCATGCACCATTTGTTGTGATCTACCCAGTGTTTTTCAAACTGCAAATTTCAAAGTGTTTTGGGCGCTACAGAAATGAACTCACCACTCTATGGAACTGTTTGATTAGAACTTTGTACGCTCCTCTGTATAAGAGAAGACCTAACTCAAAAATCTGAATTTTTGCTGGATCCAAAACGACAAAAACCCGTAGATGCATCGATTGTGAACGATGCCAGATTTTCTCCATATGTCTTCATTTGCAGTGCACAATCCGACATATTGGTCCAATATCTTCTGCAGCATCCATATCCGGTGACAAGAAATGTCCAAAAACTTGCAGATAATTATTTGAGGGGAGACCAAGGAAAAGTAGAGATTTATCCAGATTGTATCTTCATGGGTTTCTTCCCTCATCCAGGTCATACTTCCCATCAATGACATCCTGGAGGAAGTGTCTCAACAACACCGGGAAAGACCAATCTTCTTCGGTCCGGAGATTCCATCAAGCTTGCATAATTAAAAAAGCAATTTTTGCGACATTTTTATTATCCGGACTCCAAGTGATCACAGCTTGCCCTGCACCTTCTATGGCGATCCGCATACCTGGCACCCATGATTTCGACGTGGCAGGAGATGGAATAGTGAGTCTAAGGAGTTCTTGGTGCCGCTTTGATTCTGCTGGACACGATCGAGTAGCGAATTGGCCGCCGTGATCACAGAACTTCCCATGACGACCAGATGATCCACATTTTCGGGAGTATACTTGTAACAACGCTTTTGAGCGTAAAATTGCTCAAGTTTACACAAATTGTCCTCTTTTTTGAACTTCAAGACCACGGCTATTGGCAGGTGGAAATCTCGAGTAGAGCTCACCGAGACCTACAATTTGACAGGTTGTTCGACTCATAATTGTCATTTTGAAGCGAGTTATCTCGAGGCCCGTCCAAGGCCCGGGCCGTCATAACTATGTTTTTTCTCATGTCAATCTGTGTGTCTGTTTATTCAAATTATTTAATTTTTTGGCCGATTTCCAGGAAAAATTGTAGTTTTCCTAGTTTCGGTTTTTTGCCATGTTTTAGCCAGTCTTAGTAGTTTACAGTCTGTCTGTGTGTCTCTTTGTCCGAAAACTTTCCAAAACTGGACAAACCAACACACAGACAGACAGTGAAAGTTTGAAAATGTCAGTCTGGATGTCTGTATGTCCAAAATTGCACAAACATGATAAAAGTTCGCATTTCACAGAAAAAATCATAAAATTTGATTTCAAAAAAGCTGTTTTTCAGATAATTTACTCGCGGAAAAAGGAACCACGCGCCCAGGTTGCAAAAGTGGGCGGCGTCGGAATCTCAAAATGTCAGAACTTTTTAATATCCATAATACTCACCTCAAACAATCCACATAAACTTCAGAATCCAGAATAACAATAAAGATAGAAAATACTAGAATTCAAAAATAATCAATAAAAAAAGAGGGATTGACCCGCATTCCGATAGCAGGCCTGGAAGACAAATGACTTGTGAATTGGAAATGAGAATAGAAGGGAAGGGACAGAAAGGGGCGGAGCTGTCCTTGAGATGACTCTCTTCGTCACATACACTGGCTCAACAACATAAACGTCCTTGTCCTTTCACAGACCATCTCTTTGTCTTTTGTCTTTTTCCGTTCTTCACGTTCACTCAGGCTGATTACACCACTCTACTCATACATCATTTCTGTCTAGTAGCCTGATGATGGATAATCATTGTATTAGTGACAATTGGGTACGGTAGAACGGGGGAAAAATTTATTGAGTGACTTTGGGAAATTATCAGAGGTTTTGGAAGAGAATTATATGAAATAAGGAGAAATAAATTATTACAAGAATTATACTGTTATCTTCTGAGCACACTTTTGTGAAAGCAGTGAATGATATTATCTTAAGTGGAAATTACTTTTTTAAAAACTACTCAAAGGTTCAATAAAGAAAAAAAACGTAACTCAGCCGTATTTTGATCATCTTACTCGCTTATCGCTAATTTTAATGAAGATAGTGATAACAACGACAGAAAACAGTGCCCCCAGTAAATAACATGTTGAAAAAAATGCATTTATGATGAAACTCCGAATAAATACCATTCCAGTCAAAGAAATATGTTAAATCGTACGAGCGCTACAAGAAATGAATAAATGATTTGTCTTCTCCGTTAATAGGATCGTCTTCGTTAATAGAAAGTAAATGCGAATGATATAGCGGTATAGTCTGTTCGTTGCCATCTCAGGAGAACAGATGACGTTACGTCATGGTAATTCTACGTAAACCTCTAATTATTGCAATAGAACCGCCCTTTTTTGTATCTGTGACATACGAAGTGCTGTAATAAAATTCTTACCGTGACGTTGAGGCCCATAAGTTAGAGCTGTGGGAAATTATTGTATTGGTAACGTTTATCCAAAAATACAGTTCTTATGTATTACTACAGAACCATTAAGAAGTTACAGAGATTATCAATTAAAACTTGAGTTAAAGAAGGACAGAAGTCATGCTTATTGTTTATTTCTGATTCTGATACTTCAGAAAATTCTGAACAACTTTCATCATTGGAGCATGTGCTAAAAATCGCTCTAAACACCCTAAATTCACGTTTTCCCGGCTGAAAAGGACCCTTTGTGGAAGAGTTTTCCCACGTCAATTTTTGCCCCGTGTAGTCCTCTCGGACAATATTATTTCTTTTTGTTTCTCGATTTTTCGTTTTCTTGTTTTTTTAAACACATTTTCGTGTTTTTTTTCAATTTATATCGTAAAAAAAGAAGAAAAAACACGAAAATGTGTTTAAAAAAGCAAGAAAACGAAAAATCGAGAAATAAAATGAAATAATATTGTCCGAGAGGACTACACGGGGGAAAAATTCGCGGGGGAAAACTCTTCCATCTAGGTTCCTTTTGAGCCGGGAAAACGTGAATTTAGGGCATTTAGAGCAATTTTTAGCACATGCTTCAATGATGAAAGTTGTTCAGAATTTTCTGAAGTATCAGAATCTGAAATAAAAATATATGTCTTCTGTCCTCCTTTAATATTCTGGATATCTCGACGAAGGTGCTTTGTCAAAAAATGAAACTAACTCGCTATAACTCAACGAACTAAAAATAACACGGCACCTTTGGTCAGAAAACTATAAAAGAAATAGACGGATTTACATTTAGCATTGGTCAATTATGAAGTAATCCTCTCTTCTCTTTTTGTTTTCATGACGTGCACTTTTGCGCTCTGCGAATCATTGCTCTGCTATTCTGGGTTTGAAGGATCTATGAAAAATGAATCTGGTTTTGATAACTGTTACGAGTCCATCGACTTCGATTCTCGTGAAGTCCTCTACGACGGCCACAAAGGACACAATCATATATTTAATGAAACTCTGAAAATGTTCTCAGATGCCAACAAATCACTGTTAATAATTCTTGTCTTTGGTAATTTTTTTTTGAAAACCAAAGATAACTCTTCCTTCTTCGTTTTTTTTTCGCTTTGTACATTAGGAAACGAGAGTCTAATGAAGAACGAAACGCGTTCCGGTAACTGGTATCACAATCAAATTCAAGTGGAGAACTGAAATTGAGTTCCAAAACAGCTGATTATTAAAACAGTTCATTATTTGCTGAACAGACAACACAACAATTAAAAAATTTGAAACATAGACTATTTGAATTATTATTATTAGAAACATCAGGACCGATTTGGTGATTACAGTCGGTAAGTCACCTTCTCCTCCAATTTTTCCGATTTGATCTTGCGAAGAAGTCCACTGTTTTCTTCTTTGACTTCTTGAAGAAGTCCTTTGGTCTCTTTTTTGATCTCTCGAAGCCCCGTCTTGTTTTCTTTTCTGACGATATTTTCCTCGTCAGATTCCATGGGATGGTTTCTTACAAAATGCTCCGTTTCCTGTCTTAGAAACGTTGATTCTCTTTGTTTATACGGATTTGGTAATCCCTTAGAGAGATCCCCCCCTTGAACGCGTTTTTCGCGGGGACTCCATTTTTGGGTGGATGGTATTCATCTTTTCACCAGGTTGTCGATATTCCTTATCTTTAGTTGAGATTTTCGAAGTAGTTCTGAAATTGAAAATACAGTAGCGAGCATAAGTGAGTACCCCTTCATACTTTCATGTGTAACTCTGCTGAGTCGTGTCCGTTTTGCATAAACTTTTAAAAAAAATATAGCTCAAATATCCAGTAACAAGAACATAAGTTTTTTGAAAAAGTTTTAGTTTTGATTTTTTTCAATAATTGATTTTTCCTGATTGTGATTTGAAAATTCGAAAAAAAACTTTTTATTTTTCTCTTGGAGTTATTGAGTTTTTGATGTCAAAATGATGGAAAATGCTCAAATAAACAAAAAATTATGTTGAATTAATTTCTGAAACCTGGAGCATCGTGCCACAGCTCCAGAAGTCAAATGTAGTGTCCTCGGGAAAATCATCATAACTTATCAAAAAATGCTTCAAATCATTCTATTTTTTGGATGTTTTTTGGTTCTTTTTCGTAGTTTACAGTATGTCTGTGTGTCTATTTGTCCGAAAACGCGAGAACTGGACAGACCGACACAAAGACGGACAGTGAAAGTTGGAAAATGTCAGTCTGGATGTCTGTATGTCCAAATTTGCAAAAAAATGATAAAAGTTCGCATTTCACAGAAAAAATCATAAAATTTGACTTCAAAAAAGCTATTTTTTAGATAATTTACTCGCGGAAAAAGGAACCACGTGTCCAGATTGTAAAAGTGGGCGGCGCCCAAATCTTAATATGTTGGAACTATTTGAATTTCGATAATACTTACCTCAGACAATCCAAAAGTCTTCCACAATCAAAAAATAACAGCAGAAAATAAAAAACTCTAGAATTCAAAAATAATCAAATAGAAGAAGAGAAGGGCGACCCGACATACTAGAGGGTCTTGGACACAACTGAATTGTGTATTGGGAGAAAGAGAAAGAAGGATAGAGGGGGCGGAGCTAGTCACATGACACTCTACGTCACATACACTGTCTCAACAACATAAACGTCCTTGGGGAAAGAGAGTCTCCCATGACATCTCTTTGCCTTCTGTGTTTTTCCGTTCGTCACGTTCACTCAGGCTAATTACATCACTCTACTCATATATCATTGTTGTCTAGTTCCCGAATGATGGATGTTAATTGTTTTAGTGACATAGCTCAACTAGGAGGAAACAATAAGATGTACATAAAATGAGAAATATATTTATGGATAGACATCTGAGTAAATAAACCCATGAATGGGCAGATGAAGAAAATAAGACAGACGGATCACGGGTCAACATTCCAAAACTTGGAGCGTTGAATTGAAAACTTTCGCTATCTAGAATCTGTCAACTCGGCCATCATGATATCGCATCACGAAATTGCTGAAACGACTGAAATGAGTACTATCGTAATATTCTGGGAAGGGAAATTCGAATTTTATAGTTTTCCGATTTTCAAGCAATTTTCATTATAATATATACATTGCTGTCTAGTTTCCTAATGATGGATAATCATTGTATTAGTGACAATTGGGTACGGTAGAACGCCAGGAGTCTGATTTACACATTTACACGCAGAAACAGTGTCAAAATGAGAAAAACAATTTATTGTGTGACTTTTGAAAAATGGTTTTGGAAGAGTTATATGAAATAAGGAGAAATAAATTATTACAAGAATTATACTGTTATCTTCTGAGCACACTTCTTCAAATGTTGTGTCGTCAGGTTATATGAAAACTTCCAGATATCGCAATTTGTGTCGATCTGATCAGTGTGTCTTCATATGTCTTTTCTGTTTGTTTTTGTTGGCGAAGACTCCAAAGCATTCGTTTTCTTTCTCCGCGTTTGCATTCATCCATGGCTCTGGCCTCCGAATCGATGGTCTGCTTTCCCGAAGTTCTTGAAGCATCATCTTGATTTGATCCCTTGCTTCCAGAGAGACAGTTTTGTTTCCAAAATGACAATCGTGACAACTGACATTGGTAACATCTGAGTCCTGTTGTCACATTGCTTGTGGAACGACTGTCAACAAGTTGAACAGTCAAGCATTTCTTCATCATCTTCTCTATTTCCATCATGTTCCGGACACCAGATTGCATCGTAGTTCCGGTCCATCGCCAAATATTGTGCAGAGAATTTCCAGAGGGGGTCCTCATTCTGAAAAATCTTTTATTACGATTTTTCTCTTTTTTATTCATTATATTTTGTTTAGGAAATAGGGGTTTTTTTGAGTTTTTCACTTTTTTTGTATTTTTCACAAAAATTTGAGAGGCTGGGGCGCCATTGACGCGTTTTGACATGGAAAAAAGCGCAACATACTGGTAATTGTCGCCTTTTTGCATTTCCAGGAAAAATTCGTAGTTTTTTTTTCTATTTTTTGGGATGAGTGGGGTGCCAAAATCTCAAAATGTCGGAACTTTTTAATTTCCGTAATACTTATTACTTACCTCTAACAATCCACATATAACAATAAAAATAGAAAATACTAGAATTCAAAAAAAATCAATAAAACATAGAGGGGTTGGCCCGCATTCCGTTAGCAGGCCTGGAAGACAAATGACTTGTGAATTGGAAATGAGAATAGAAGGGAAGGGACAGAAGGGGGCGGAGCTGACCTTGAGATGACTCTCTTCGTCACATACACTGTTTCAACAACATAAACGTCATTGGGGTGAGAGAGCCTCCCATGACATCCTGCATACACACACACACCGACCGTCTCTTTGTCTTTTGTCTTTTTCAGTTCTTCACGTTCCATCAGGCTAATTACACCACTCTACTCACACATCATTACTGTCTGGCGACGAGACTTTCTTCGTCACATACACTGTCTCATCATGTGTCTTTGAAGGCAAATGAACGAATTGTGTATTGGGAGAAAAAGACGAAAGAGAAATGGCTCTCCTCGTTACGTGAACTCCCAAATAACTGTCCGAGAGGGGAGAGAAAGAGACAGGTAGAGATCCCACAAAAAATGAAGCACCAAATTATTCATCTGAAACTCTATGCGTCTCTCTATCCCTCTCTCCCTCCCAATATGTTAGTCCCCCCATCATTCATTCCCATGTTTCACCAGTGGCCGGTATGTGAGCTCTGGCCTTTTTTGATTTTCTGTGAATTCCCTAATTTCCTGTGACACTTCTGACATCCGGTTTGGCACGATAGACTATAACGTATCCGAACGAGGAGTGTCATTGAATTCAAGTTTTGTAGAAAGCCGGATGAGCCTGAGCTCCATCATTGCAATACTACGAAACGATGGAACGAAGAGTATCTTCAACTACTTCAAGAAAGAACTCAAAAGGAACATTGTCAGGATGCTAAGGCCCCAAGTCAATGCTATTCTCCTCGACGGTCACAAGTCGTCATGGCTCATGGCTCGGATAACAGAAGTAGGATCGAGATCTGTCAAGATGATCACTGGCAGAACCAACCGACTTATTGAAAGACCAGTGTATCCATCAGCTTCCTCCACGACCAAGACACCACCGACGATGAGCTCCCCTTTGACTCAGGATTTGCCCAAGAATCCACAAGCAAATCCTCCCCAAGCAGCTCCAGAACAACCTATTGTCAAACGGAACTGGTGATGCTATGAGGACGGATCGGGCAAACTCAATGCCAATCAGTGTCAGATAGTTAGTTATGGTAATATTCTTAATTCTATGTGTAGGGTGATAATTTATGATAATATGCATGTATAATGCACCGATGGCTTATATGCTAATTAATTAGTGTACTGTTATTCTGCACTTCTTGGTATATCTATTCTGTTGAACTAATAAATTTGAAGTATACATTCTCAATAATTGTTCCAGTTCATTATTTGAAAAAATGTCCGAAGCGGACATTTTTGCTCGCATCGTCAAGATATTATCACAGCTCATAGCTAATATAATCGGACCACATAAAAATTAAATTCAAAACAAATAAATTTATTACAACAAGGGACTAAAATATCAGATTTGATCGGGAAGACTGAATCGAAGAGTGACAGATCCAGAGAATGTGTAGAAGAAATCCTGAAAATAGAGCGGTGAAATTTATGTCTTGTTTGAGTGAAGCCTGAAATTTAAGATACCACTTTATTTGTTTTGAAAATATGTTAAGTTCTTAGGGACCTCGAAACTAAATCAGTTATACTACCGGAATTCCAAATTCCCATGCTCTCAGTTTCCAAACTTTTCCCGTAAACTTACTGATCTCATTAATAAAGAATAGAAATTATAATAGTTTCTTACAAACTAACCTATTACCTTTTGTTGCTCACAACGTAGTTTTACCAGGAGACTTTTGACGCGGTTCAGACTGCATTGGCCAGCTTCCTGTCTAGTGCATTCTGGAAAAAAAACATACTTGCCACGGGGATAGTATGGAAGATCAGTAGGGGATTCAGAATGCGGTGGCATACGGGTGAGTAGGAATCAGAGAGAGATGAATACATATGACCTTAGTGTAGGGATATTTATGGAGAGAATAGCCAGTGAATATAGACAATAAAGATAGGACGGGAGGATGAGTGAGAAGACGTCATGGGGGGGGGTGGTTCAGAGGGGAGATTTAGAAAACGTGGCGAGGGAGCGGTGGCGTCAGTTTATGATATAAACTGACCTTTTTTATAAGACTTTTTGTGCAGTTGAACAGTTGTCAAAACGTCCGTGTCAACATCAGTGTCTTTATTGCAGATATTTCTTCATGCAGCCAGGTTTTTCGGGTAATCGATTAGTCTTGTTGATGTTATCTGAAATGAAACAAACACCTTCCACAGTATCTGAATAGGTACAATTTTTCTTGAAGCCAAAGCATGGTAAGCTTGAAATAAACTAGAAAGTATGATTTCTTTAACATGGCTTTAATAAGAGTTCCCGCAATTTTGATTAGAGAATGAGCAATATACCTCAAAAAATTTTTTGGATTATTGGAGTGCACCACCACCAGGGTGTCCGGTATTTTCAGACAACCAGTAAGCAGATAAGCATGCAGAAAGCAATTCTAAAACGCGCACTGAAACTCTGAAGTGTTGAAGCATTCAGATTTTGTGGTGTCAGTTCAACTAGGACTGACCTTTCTTCTGTTCCAGAAATGTTGATAGCTGATTAAATTGAAGGAGAGACATTTTGGATTGCTGAGCTATGCAGATGTGATACCAGGCAGGAGAGAATAGCCGGGAAAGCTGAAAATATCAGAGTTGACTCAACTGTATGGTAGAGCCTTGAGGTGATCACGACACTTCACCGTTAGAATTCTATGTTTTTTATAAGACCACGTGCTTATATATACATGAAATAGCATATCAACTATGATACAATTCTAATGCTATTTTTTTCTCTTTAGCGGTTGGGAAAACATTAAGCATCCTAATCAACTCAACTTTGAAATACTGGAACTGATTCATTTTGATCAGGTTCTCCGCGAGAAGTCATTAGTAACTGTTCAGATGACGATGATTGGTTGTATTGGCCGGTGATTTTCTGAAAAATGTTGAAAAATTTAACTTGCAGCGCTCTGACTAGCACACCTAGCTGATATCGTAACCAGGTGCATTGAAGATGTTATTGAGAAGACCCGTTTCGAGAAAGAGTGTGTACGAGGAGAGAACCCGTTGGTAAGAAATGAAAAAGGTCATTCCTTCTGGTGTTCCACGTCCAGCCTCCGGTACCGTTGCAGTCTCCTGAAATGAAAAACACACAGGCCACATATTGAGCAAACGTCATAGCGTGCTTAAAATAAGAAAAAAAGGGATGTCACCGAGATTTTCGAAAAGGGAGTTATGAGGGTATTTTGTACAGGTGGGGGAGGATATACGTGAGGATTGAGGATACCGGTATGGTTGGGGCAAGAAAGAAGGGGGCGTGGCGTCGGTTTTCGAAAAAAAAAACCGACCTGTGAAATAGAACCAAGGAAACTGTCTTGAGCTGATGGGAAAGGAGAGACTCAGTCGAACAGGGATATTAAGTTGACTTCACGATCGCCGAAGAATCTGAAAATATCAGAGCTGACTCAACTGCATGCTTGCAGTTAGAGATCGGGAGTCAAGCATTACTCACAGCTTTTCCGTTCAATCCGAAACGAATCGCGTGGACCAGAAGGGGTTTTCCAGATCCGTTCACTCCGGAGAGGGTATTGAAACCTTGGGAATCTGGAAAAGTTTTTGTAAAAAGTTTCCAAATTTCAATTCAAAAACCGACTTTTCAACTTGAAAACAGGTTTCAGACTTTCAAATTTCAAGTTAATCCTGTCATGAATGTTGTTGCTTAGTCAAATTGAGATGGCCTATTTCCTTATTTTTCTAATTTCCCTCCAAAAAAGGGACCAAGCCATCTACAGTACTGGCCATAAAGAATGCGAATCTTGCAGTATTTAGTTGAAAATGGTCAACTTTTTGACTGTGACACGGCCTACCTGATAGACTCATAATATCGATTCTTTATGGAATGTATAGATCACAAATAGAGTTTTATTTTCGTAGTTGACAACTTTTTTGTACGGACACATCCTAAGAAGATATCAATCGTCAAAGAAATGTCTCGCAATTTTTGCCGTTTTTCCGTGCTAAAAGGAGACATTTTTGAGTTTTTTACATTGATTGCCTGTAACTTCTTGGGATGTGCCTGTACAAAAAAGTTGTCAACTACAAAAATGAAGCTCTACTTGTGATCTATACACTCCATAAAGAATTGATATTGTGAAACTATCAGGGAGGCCGGTCATAGGCTTGTCTGAAAATCAAAGTAATTATGATTTGACCTTAAAAAATATCTTAAAACTAAATTGAGACGGTGTATTTCGTCATCATTCTCATTTCCTGCCGACAAAGAGACCAACCCCCCCCCATACTCAACCAATATACTCACCTCAACCAATGGATGCTCCACCAAAAATGACAGAGAAATAGAAAATACTAGAATTCAAAAATAAGCAGAAGAGGGTAGAGTTTGGCCCGCATTCCGATAGCAGGGCCTTGAAGACAACTGAATTGTATATTGGGAGAAAGAAGAAGGGACAGAGGGAGCGGGGCTGTCCTTCAGACTCTCTTCGTCACATGTACTATCTCTACATGCGCAAATAACTGTCGAGGGGGGAGAGGGGCAGACATGCCTTCAGACACATGATACAATACGTTACATGCACTAGGAGATGGAAGGTGACAATGGCTTTCCTGCCTCTCTCCTCGAGGCATACTCTCTTGACTTAACTGTCCAACTGGGAAGAGGGGACACGGACTGAATGGCTTTCCCCTTTCTCCACAAACATCCATTCTTCATGTCTATCTCACAAGGGAAGTTTTTGAGACGCCACTTTCAAACGATCTATAAATTTGGTTATAGGTACTTTTGACTACGGGGAGTCCATTTCTGCAGTCAAAACCTGCTAAATGTCCATGAGAGGCGAGTTATGAGCTCTCTCAAACTTTTCATGTGGATACGCTTTTTCACGTGGAATTCCGCAAGATATTCTGATTTTTGCGACGTACAAGCACAGGTAAACCGTCAGGGAAAACAAATGGAACCGCGCGCTGGCATAAACGCGGCTGATTTGGAATTCCATGTGAACAGGCTTAACCATATGAAAAGTTCGAGAGCTCATAACTCGGCTCGCAGAGACATTTAGCAGGTTTGGACTGCAGAAATGGACTCCACGTGGTCAAAAATGCCTACATCCAAATATATATCGTTTGAAAGTGGCGTCTCCAAAGAATTCCCTTGTCAGCAACTAGAGACCTACACCTGTAAAAGGAACGGTAGAGTATCGAACAATCAATTGATGAATAGCTTTTAGATGAATAATGTTTATTCAAAAAACGAAAATACACATTTTTTATCAGGTGCTTGTGGCTTGTGACATTAAAACCGGAAAAGCTCAAAACACCAAAACGAAGCATGCCAATGTTGGGTATATAAAAGTGCAAGTTGGAGAGAAAATGAATTTATAAAAATGTTGGTCGGAGGGAAGCTGCCATTCCGTCTTGGTTGCCGTTCAGCTTCTTGTAGATGACATTCGCTTTTTCATCTGAAAATAGTGTTATGAATGTTTTTTCTCGGTTTCTTTTTGTTCAAAACGAAATTATAACTAACCGCTTCGAGTTTCCTTTGTTGTTGCTTCAATTCTTCAATTCGACGTCTTCTGGATTCCTTTTGGTGTTTCTCCCATCGACATTCTTATTTTCTTCTTCAACGATGAACATCGCACGCTCTTTGTCGCTCGAAGTACCCATTTGTCCCCACAATGACCACAAATTGATATTGATTAGCTCTGAAATGAAGAAATAGAAAAAAACACCATGAAAATCGGCGAAAATTGACTCAAAATCGCATAGGTGGCCTGGAAAATCAATTTTTGCCATATCCGGAAAAAAAACCATTATTTTTCAGCTATTTTTGACTGAAAAACCATAAAAATCGATTTAAATCCAATCAAAATCGTCATTTTTGACCCGGTGGCCTAGAAACCCAAATAGTTGGAAGTTTTCTAGGCCACCACGACAAATGAGCTTTTTTAGAATCAAAATTAGTTGAAAACCAAGGTTTTTTGATTTAAAATCGTCAAAAAAGAGTACAAAATTGGCTCAAAGCCGTCGTTTTCGATTTGGTGGCCTGGGAAACTCCAAATTCGGTTTTCTAGGCCACCAAACCAAAATTTGAAACCATATTCAGATTTTCCATAAATTTTCCAAAATTTTGAGCACCATATTGACATATTTTGGAGCATTTTGAGATTGGTGGCCTAGAAATCCAAATTTTTCGGTTTCTAGGCCATGTAATTTCGCTGTTTTCAATGAGATTTTTGGTTTTTAAGCCTAAAAACGAATCAAATCGCCAAATTACAAGCTGATAGCCTAGAAAACTCTGAATTTCGTATTTCCCGCCTGCCATATTACTCACCTCAATGAATCCAACAGTGCTCCATAGCCCAAAAATGACAGCAGAATAGAAAAAAGTATTTAGAATTCAAAAATAATCAGAAAACAAGAGAGATTGGCCCGCATTCCGATAGCAGGGCCTGGAAGACAAATGACTAGTGAATTGGAAGAAAGAAGAAAAATGGACAGGGAGGGGGCCGACCTTCCAGACACAAGACACTCCACGTTACCTGTACTATCTCAACATGCATAAACGTCATTGGGGTAAGAGAGTGTCCATTAGCATCCTACATAGACACTCAAAAGCCGGGCCGATCTGAGAATTTTCACCGGCCCGGCCCGGGTCACAGTACAAAAATTTGAAAATTTGAATTTTTTGAAAATTTTTTCGATTTTTTCGCAAAAAAGTCGAATTTTCGACTATGTTTTTACATACCGATAAAACTCAAGTTTACATGGGATTTTTGACTATTTTTGATGAAAATTTTCAAAAATTTCGAAAAATTTTGTGAAAAAATTGTGCTCATTTTTTGACTCCGGGCCGACCGGGCCGGGCCGGGCCGGCAACTTCCTCTACCGGCCCGGGCCGACGGGCCGATATTTTGCAAGTATGCTCTTATTGCTGTCTGGTGATAATGACGGCTATTATAAATGACAACTCACTCTACTCATACAGTATCGTCCAAAAGGTTGAAAATTTTGCTCGTTTTCAGTTGAAATTGGCCAACTTTTAGAGTATGTTACGGTAATACTAATTGTCCCATCAAGTAGATTTTTATGGGATCAAACAGACCTCTATTATTGTTGTTGACAACTTTTTTGTACGGGCACTCATTAGCAAGTTACACACCGACAAAGTAATTTCTCCCACAAATCCGTGAATTTCAGTGGAAAATAGTGCAACTTTTGAGCTGTCGTCTTTAAATAACCATAAAAAAGTTGTCAACTACAAAAATGGAGCTCTACTTTTGATCTGTATGATCCATAAAAAATCTACTTGATGGGACAATTAGTGATACCGTAACACCCTTTCAAAGTTGATAATTTCCACTGAAAACGGCAAAAATTTACAACCTTTTGGACGGTACTGTACATCACCTAATCACGGCTATTAATTGTATAAGTGACACTAGGTTCAGCTCAACTTGGACGAAAAAATAAGATGTAAGCGAATCACAATTTAAGGAGGTCCCCTTTTTTCTGAAATAGAGAAAAGAAACAACCATTTTGGTGATTTATTATATAAAGAACTACATCATAAATACAACAAAAATAACAAATTTCACATAAATTATCATTGCGGCAATCATTCTTTCTAGCCATACCATCATTCCAATCAGCATTTGTTCGTGTTCCATTGCGAATGTTCGGCATAGTTCATGAGCTGCTGGTTCAATTCTCCGATGGCAATCTGAAATACCAAGTTTTGGGACGTTATGAAGATTTGCTTAGGCTTACACATGCATTCAGAAGCTCTTCGTCCGGGGCATCAGGAAAAATGAACACTGGCGCGATCTCAGCCATCTGGAAAAGAAGAATGAAACTTTCGGCGACTAATGTTTACTGGAAATGGATAAGCATCCGTAAAACAGATATTCCCTAGTACTGACACCTACTAGCTTCCCGTCTGTCTGTGTGTCCGGAGAGTCCAGATGTCCGGAAGAAGAAAAATGCAAAAAAATACTTGGGTGGGGGTCGAACCCTGCCCGTTTTTGTGTTAACCACTCGGCCACAACTTTTTCAGAAAATCGAGTTTTTGACCAAAAATGTAGTTTTTAGGGGTTTTGGCCGGTTTTGACAGAGACTATATTTTGTTTTAAATGTTTTAAAATCGAATAACATACCTTCACCTGGCGGGACTTGTGGTCTGCTCGAGCTCATTGGCTCTCTTTGGCTCCCAGAGCTTCTCTGGCCTCCTTCCTCTGGTTCTCTTTTGACCTCCCTGAATAACTCGGTTGTGTCGCCAGCTTTATCTGAAAATAAAATGAATGTGTTTTGTTAGGAATGCGTCAAAATCAAATTACATACGTCCGGTATGTGGTTCTCTGACTGGACTGATTTTTCTTCGGCTGTCATACTTCGGTTCTCTTCTAATTTCATCGATTGGAATGATTCTGCCGGCAGTTTTTCCTGAAAATTGGTGAAATCCGCATTATACAGTTTTTCGAATAATTCTTTGAATCTACGAAAAAATCACTTTGATGTAAAATAACATACTCAGGTGCTTGTGGCTTGTGACATTAAAAGCCCAAAACACGAAAACGAAGCTTACAAAGAGTTAGAGAATGAGTATATAAAAGTGCAAGTTGGAGAGGTAATGAATTTATAAAAATGTTGAACGGAAGGAAGCTGTCATTCTGTCTTGGTTGCCGTTCAGCTTCTTGTAGATGGCTTTCCCGCTTTTTCATCTGAAAACAGTATTATGAATGCGTTTCCAGGTTACGGTTTTAAAGTTTTTTTGGAAAAACGAAATTCTAACTAACCGATTTGATTTTTCTTGTTGTTTCTTCTTCGACGTCTTCTGAATTCCTTTTGGTGTTGCTCCCATCGACATTCTTATTTTCTTCTTCAACATCTCGCACGTTCTTTGCCGCTCGAAGAACCCATTCGAGCTCTGAAATGAAGAAATAGAAAAAAGCACCATAAAAATCGGCTAAAATTGACAATCAATTTTTTGCTAAACCGAGGCCTCCGAATAAGAATTTCTGCATTTTCCGAAAAAAAAACCCATTATTTTTCAGCTATTTTTGACTGAAAACCCATTAAAAATCGATCTAAATTCAACCAAAATCGTCATTTTTGACCCGGTGGCCTAGAAACTCAAATAGTTGGAAGTTTTCTAGGCCACCACGACAAAGGAGCATTTTCACATTCAAAATTCGTCTAAAACTGTGATTTTTAATTTAAATTCGCTAAAAAACAGTACAAAATCCGCCCAAAATCGTCGTTTTTGATTTGGTGACCTAGAAAATGAAGTAGTGGAGAAACCTAGGCCACCGGCCGACTACTTGTTAAATAATATGACATTTTGAGTCTAAAATCGTTTGAAGTGATTTCGGAAACGTTCTCAAAAACGAAAAACCCAAAAAAATCGAAAAATTCGGTGAAAAAAAGCAATTTTAAGTAGGTTGGTGGCCTGGGAAACTCCGAATTTGGTTTTCTAGGCCACCAAACCAAAATCTAAAACCATATTCAAATTCTCCATAAAATTTCCAAAATTTTGAGCCCCATATTGACGTATTTTGAACCATTTTGATATTGGTGGCCTAGAAATCCAAATTTTTGGGTTTCTAGGCCACCTTGTGTAATTTAGCTGTTTTCAATCAGATTTTTGGTTTTTAGGCCTAAAAACGAATCAAATCGCCAAATTACATGCTGATAGCCTAGAAAACTCTGAATTTCGTATTTTCCCGCCTGCCATAATACTCACCTCAATGGATCTAACAGTGCTCCACCAAAAATAACAGCAAAATAGAAAAAAATACTAGGATTCAAAAATAATCAGAAAACAAGAGAGATTGGCCCGCATTCCGATAGCAGGGCTTGAAGACAAATGACTTGTGAAGGGTAATCCAATAACTCTTATTGCTGTCTGGTGATAATGACGGCTATCAGAGTTGCGCGGAAGCCATTTTTTCAAAAACGGAAGTCGGAAGTCGGAAGTCGGAAGTGAAAATCCAAAAACGGAAGTCGGAAGTATAATTTTGAAAACGGAAGTTGGAAGCCGGAAGTCGTAACTGAAAAAATGCCCGGAAGTAGGAAGTCGGAAGTCGGAAGCCGGAAGTCGGAAATAGATTTTTCCGCGAAGATTTGAAAACTTCAAAAGAAAATATCAAAAATTTCCTTGTATTTCTGAGAAATTTACTTTTCCTAATCTCCACTCTTATGAAATGACGGAAGTCGGAAGTCTGGACTCGGAAGTCGGAAGTAGAATTTTCCAAACGTAAGTCGGAAGCCGGAAATCGGAAGTGAAAAAATGCGCGGAAGTAGGAAGTCGGAATTCCGCGCAACTCTGACGGCACATCATTGCTGTCTAGACCCCTAATAACGGCTATCAATTGTATAAGTGACACTAGGCTCAGCTCAACTTGGACGAAACAATAAGATGTAAGCGAATCACAATTTAAGGAGGATAAACTAAGGATAAACTGGTCCCCTTTTTTCTGAAATTGAGAAAAGGAAAAACTGTTTTAGTGATTTATTATATAAAAAACAACAACATAAATACAACAAAAACAACAAATTTCACATAAATTATCATTGCGGCAATCATTCTTTCTAGCCATACCATCATTCCGATCAGCATTTGTTCGTGTTCCATTGCGAATGCTCGGTGCTCAGCGAAATTCATGAGCTGCCGATTCAACTCTCCGATGGCAATCTGAAATACCAAATTTGGAATGTTATGAAGATTTGCTTAGGCTTACACATGCATTCAGAAGGTCTTCGTTCGGCGCTTCAGGAAGAATGAACACTAGCGGGATCTCAGTTATCTGGAAAAGAAGAATGAAATTTTCGGCGACTAATGTTTACTGGAAATGGATTAGCATCCGTAAAACAGATATTCCCTAGTACTGACACCTACTAGCTTTCCGTCTGTCTGTGTGTCCGGAGAGTACTGATGTCCGGAATCGAAAAATGCAAAAAAATACTTGGGGGTCGAACCCTGGCCGTCACCCTTTACCTTAACCACTCGGCCACAACTTTTTCAGAAAATCTGGTTTTTGACCAAAAATGTAGTTTTTAGGGGTTTTGGCCGGTTTTGACAGAGACTATATTTTGTTTTAAATGTTTTAAAATCGAATAACATACCTTCACCTGGCGGGACTTGTGGTCTGCTCGAGCTCATTGGCTCTCTTTGGCTCCCAGAGCTTCTCTGGCCTCCTTCCTCTGGTTCTCTTTTGACCTCCCTGAATAACTCGGTTGTGTCGCCAGCTTTATCTGAAAATAAAATGAATGTGTTTTGTTAGGAATGCGTCAAAATCAAATTACATACGTCCGGTATGTGGTTCTCTGACTGGACTGATTTTTCTTCGGCTGTCATACTTCGGTTCTCTTCTAATTTCATCGATTGGAATGATTCTGCCGGCAGTTTTTCCTGAAAATTGGTGAAATCCGCATTATACAGTTTTTCGAATAATTCTTTGAATCTACGAAAAAATCACTTTGATGTAAAATAACATACTTTCGTGATCTCTTTCCAAAGGGGATCTGCCTCTGCTTCTGTTTCTATTTTGCTGTTCTCTTCTGTTTTCTCTCGAGTCGCGTCTGGTTCTTCCCGAAGATCCGTAGTCTGAAATCCAAATATATTGATTATCCATTCATTGAACTATTTTTATTCCAATGTTTTGATAACGAATAACATACCTCCGTAAGCCCTACGTTCAGGTGACCTGTCGTTTCCTCCTCTGTCAAAACGGCGACCCTCAGCTCTGCCCAGATTCTGGTAACCGTCTAAAAAATCAATCATGTAGAATGTTAAATGTTAATGAGATATATTAATGTTTCAACCCAGCAAACTCGAGGGTTTTTGGCTCAAAAATCTGAAATTGGACCACTTTTGATAAATAATTTGTCCGAAATCCTGTGGTTTTTTACACGCATAATCAGTTTCTAACATTTCTAGATGCTCAAAACCCACAAAACTAGAATGCAAAAAAAGAATTGGCCAAGGTGGGGATCGAACCCTGGTCGTTTTTGTGTCACTGTCTACCTCAACCACTCGGCCACCACTTCACAGGTAAAACGGGGTTGCCGAGAGATGGGGTCATCGGCAGCACGGAGGAGGCTCGAACGGGAACAACCCGCAGTTCAAACCCCGGGGCTGCCGGCAGCCTGCTTTTGGGCTGCTGGCGTTTCAAAATTTGGGCAGCACCTACCCCCTATTATTGGTATTACTCTTCGTTCTGAATACGATTTCTACCTAATTAGTCTTATATTTACTAATCAATGTGTTTTAATGTAGTATTGTAATTCCTTCTTCGTTCTTTTTCCCATATTCTCCGGACTTGTAATTTTTTCCGATTTTCACTCTATCTTTTTCACATAAAAACAAGTTACGGCTGATAAACAGAGATGTGTTTAGCTAATTTTCTTTTTGAAACGATAACCAACCGACTTACCTCACTTCCAACTGAAAATATATTAATTTCGTTTCAATAAGAAAGTTAGCGAAACAACCCCATGTTCAATTAAAAGTGAGCGAAAACCGACTTCCACCACGAAGCCCAAATATTAAAATTTTCATCAAATTTTCATTTCGGAGCAGTTCAAACTTACTCACTTACCTTTTTATCCACCTGAAATAATATTTTAGACTGTTCCGAAATGAAAATCGGAGGAAAACTGTTTTTGATTTTCGAAGAGCCAATTTTCGCTGTTAAAGTCCAAATTTTGCATCGAAAATAGCTTTCGCCAGTTTTTAATAGGTACATTTAACTTTTCTCTACATTTTGTAACTTGTTTTCAGCGAAAAATATCGAGTTTAAGCGAAATACGCTACAAAAATGGGAAATAAAAGACTGCCGGCAAATAAAATAAATGTGGCGTGGATTTACGGTAAACAACACGCTCGGGCGGGATATCGGAGTGTCGTTGCGCCTTTCAGTAAAGGCTTCACTGCTCGCATGGCAGTAAGTATTACACATTAAAAAAGTGATTTTAAAGCGAATTTTTCACAGAAAACACAAAAAATTAGAGAAACGAGCAAATCATTTTGAAAAAAAGACATTTGTCTTCAAATGTCGGAAAACAAAGAGTTGTTGCATTATTCCATTCTTATCAAGAGTCCAGTACTGTAATTGGAGACATTATATTGATTCATGAATCATTTAGTAATTTGGGCAAAATCTTCAAATATCAATAATTTGGCAAAACTAAATAGAATTGTAAGTGAGAGTGTAAAGTTTACTGTAACCCCTCTAATAGAGGTGGCCAGAGAGAAGTATGTTCAACGCGGTATATCTTTTTTCTTAAAGTAGATATCAAAAAGTTGCCAACAGACAAAATATAGCTGAAGACTCATAAAACATTTCTTCCGTTGAAAAACATGTGATAACTCATGACAGATTTGCGATATTGCGCTCCGAACTCTTGCTACTGGGAGCTTCTATATTAGAGATTTTACGGTATTTAACCTTGTTATACTTTTACTTATATATATCTTCATTCTGTCAAAAACATGTTTTTCTTATTTTTTTTCCTCACTCTCCATCTAAAACCTGATTACAAGAACTTGTTAAAATCACTAGAGATACACCTTGAACCACCATTCGACCACCATTGGTCTGCCGACGAACCACCACTGACCAACCCGCGGTTCTTCAACCGCCGTTCAGCCGCCAATCAGCCACTTTATCAAAATTATTAAGTTTTTAGAAATAAAGACTACCACTAGACTAGAAAGGATTCTGAGGTATCGTACACAAATTTTTTTCCACAAAAGTTGCGAGTTTCTATAGAATTCTAACAATTTTTACTTTGGACCACTTTTGGGCTGTTTGCGGTCTGCCGGCCACCAGTCGGCCACCCTTCAGCAATCCGCGACTTTTCGACTGCCGACCGGCTATTCTTCGCCTGTTTGCGGTTCTCAAGCCGCCGTTCACCCCATTTCTCGGCATCCCCGTTTTACCTGTGTTCTTTTGGAAAATAGGGTTTTTGACCAAAAACACTGTTTTCAGGGGGTTTGAGCGGTTTTAAGTGATTTTTTCAGCAATTTTTCGTAGTTTGCAAGCTAGAACATCTCATTTCGGACCATTTTGGACAATGCTATCTTTTTCAACGCCAGTTTTTTAAATCTAAATAATTTCACTGGTTTTTGTTTTTTTCGCATTACTATCGCACTCAAATACTCACTTTTTTCAGATTTTCGATTTTCTTGTTTGCCGGCATCAACTTTTTCCTCAAGCTCCTTGGTTTTGTTGTTCAGCTCTTCAGTCGCTTGAGCAGCTGGAAAATGGCTAGGTGAAAGGTTTTTAATCCGTACCCAAACCCCATCAGATTCTCTACATCCTCCCATATTCATCAAATACACTCACCTCAGACAATGGATGCTCTACCAAAAATTTCAGCTAAATAGAAAATACTAGATTTCAAAAATAATAAAAAAAGGGAAGGATTGGCCAGCATTCCGATAGCAGGGCCTTGAAGACAAATGAATTGTGTATTGGGAGAGAAAAGAAGAAAAAAGGACAGAGGGGGCGGGACCTCTAAACTCTCCTCGTTAGGTGTACTATCTCGACTCACGTAAATAACTGTCCGAGAACGTAGATTATAATATATTCTGCACGTTTTCCAACTTCGGAGTCAATCATCCCGATGGAGAATAGCACCAAAACCACGACACCAACGAAAAAGAGGCAATCGCCGATACCTGCCATCTAAGAGTGAGTTGACCTACCTAGTTTATAGTAAGAAACTTATTTATTCAAAGTGAAAATGAGGAAAAATGTACATGGATCATGGAACAGAAAAAAATTATTAATTTTTAATTTTGCGGAAAAAATCCAAAACAACGAAATGAGACCGAGATGATGAAAATGTTGATGGCTGGACTGACGGATGCTCTCAACGCCAATAACGCTGTCTTTGTTGGTATTGCCTGGAAACACAATTTTAGTTTTTCTTCTGACAGTTTGTGGAATAAAAAATTTAAAAATCAGAAAATGAAAAAAATAAAATCTTACATCGTTTAAGCTACCAGTAGGTTCATTTTACAACCACATCCCTTTCCGTTTCAGGTGACCGTTGAGTCCACTGATAGGCTGATGCTTAATTGCTTCAAGTTCAGATGCTGAAAACAGAAAAATTGAATTTAAAAAAAAAACGAGACCAAACCTCTAAAGGCGGCGTCATTTTTGACTGATACTCTAGCATCTTTATGAAAACTTCGAATTGAGGAACAGCGGAAAGTTCATTTCTAGCTGACTCGTGAATCTTCTCCGTTTAGCATGAACTTTACAACTGTAATTGAAAAAAAGAAGACTTAATTATAATTCTTGTGTTCTCACCTCAAACAATTGATCCAACAGTGTTTGACCAGAAATGGCAGCAAAATAGGAAAATACTAGAATTCAAAAATAATCGAAAAGAAGAATAGGGGCGACGTGCATACCGGTAGCGTGTCTTTGAAGGCAAATGATGAAATTGTGTATTGGGAGATGGTAAAGGGAAGGAGGGGGGCTGACCTTCCAGACACGTGAATCTCTTCGTTAGGTTCACCCTCTCTCTCTCTCGAGGAGACACAAAGTAATCGTCGTTTCTCTTTTCCCCAAAAGTAGCGGTCTCCTCTCTCTGTCGCAGCAACTGGTAATAACAGAGACAAGAGAGGCGATATGTAGATCATAATATGTATAGACGTATTCTATCCCACAGAAGTCAATGACATCCTGCATGCAAACATACACCTGCATGTCAAATCTTCATAGAGGCTGGGTGAGCACGTGGGGTCTAAAAAGAGAACCTACAAAAAATCTGTCTAAAAACTGTTTTCAAGGTCAGTCTTCCTCTGGAAAGTCTGTCGCCATTCGTCTTTCCTCCGCGCACATGTTTTCGCAGAGCCATCTGGCACCGCTGCCTCGCGTACACTATCTCACTCTCGAGAGAGACATAAATCCATACTTGTCAACGGGCCAGCTCGTAACTCGCGTCAAAATGAATATTATGAGCTGACAAATATACTAAAATGTAGATCTCGACGAGTTCTATGTCCGTGACCAACTACGGGCCGGATGACTATTCGTTAATGTGCCGCGGGCCGGGCTAAAATGGCTTTTTTGGCCATTTTCGCGTTTTTTGGCACTTTTTCCCGGCCCGTGGCACATTAACGAATAGTCATCCGGCCCGTAGTAGATTACGGACATAGAACTCGTCGATATCTACATTTTGGTATATTTGTCAGCTCATAATATTCATTTTGACGCGAGTTACGAGCCGGCCCGTGTCGGCCCGTGACTGGTCCCCTTTTTCTGAAATAGAGAAAATAAGAAACCATTTTGTTGATTTATTCTTCAAAAAAACAACAGCATAAATACAAAAAAAATAAGCGGCTTCAATAAAGAGAGGCACCATTGAAAAAACTATCGATGCATCCGATCATCAACAATCCTCGAAGCACCCAAACATGGATTACGTGATTTTCCAGAGCCTTCTCAGTATTCTCTACACATTTCTTTGTATTTGCCAACCTCCAATAACCCGTCGAGGTACTTTTTGATGTCCCAGATCCTGCTGAGAACAGTATTCATGTCGAAAAAGAAACCCTGAAAATATAAAACATTGATTTTCAAATTGTAATCAAGGTTATTACCTTAGTAACCGATGCGAAGTCCGAGATGCCTGAGAGCGACTGATGACTGGATTGCCTCATTTGTTCAGAAGGTGATACAATCCGCCATTTCTTATAGGATCTTTCAGTTCCAATAATGAATCCAGGATCGTCCACAAGCTGTAAATTCAACAAATGGAATTTAGTCGCTTGGTTAATTGGAACTTACGGTCAACAATGTCTTATCAATATCGTACTTCTCGGGATTTCTTTTCAATGTCGAGGCTGTGGTGTTGCTTGTGCCAATTCTCAGTATTTGGTGACTCTGGATCTGATCACCAAATCCTATAGATGTTTAGCTCGACCTGAAATTTTCAAGTTAGTAATAATGAATGGTAACAGAGCATCAAGTTGAGTTTCGGGCAAACTTGTCACGAGCCGGCCCGTTTTTAAGTTTCCTGAGACCAATCCTCCCATACCCATCAATTATACTCACCTCAAACAATGGATCCAACAGTGTTCGACCAGAAATAACAGCAAAGTAGAAAAAAACACTAGAATTCGAGAATAATCAGAAGAAAATATAAGGTGACGCGCATATCCGGTAGCGTGTCTTTGGAAGCAAATTATGAAATTGTGTATTGAGAGAAAGAAAAAGAGACAGATGGGGAGGAGGGCTGACCTCCAAACTCCCTGAAACTCCTCGTTAGGTATAGTATCTCGACATGTGTGAATGACTCTCTTGAGGTGAGAAAGAGAGAGGGGACAAGTATTCCATCTCAGAAATCAAAGACCTCGATCAGACACACACATACACCTGCGGGCGCCTTCTGCGTCTCCGATCCTTCGCAGAGTCACAATTCAAGAAATTTTCTGATTGACCACACCATAATGCTCTACCAAGTAAAACAATATACTTCATCCGATTCACTTTTGGACAAAGGAAAACCCATGGTTAATTCAGAAATCAGAGATAATTGAGACATGATAAGTTTATTCAACAGATCAAATTAACTTTTAATGGGAAAATATACAAAATTTTAAGGGCATTC
The DNA here is from genome assembly GCA_002259235.3 of Caenorhabditis latens. Lineage (NCBI taxonomy): Eukaryota > Metazoa > Nematoda > Chromadorea > Rhabditida > Rhabditidae > Caenorhabditis > Caenorhabditis latens. The sequence continues at coordinate 16,985,426 of CM056095.1, forward strand.
TCCAGATTCGGACTTTTGTCATATACATTCCACTGCGTTGACGAAGTTTTTATCTCCAGATAAAATGGAGTTCCTTTGATTTCTTCCGTTTTAATTTTTTTCTGAAGCGCCACGGGTGGTACTGAAAAATTTGAACTGGTTTGAAGAGCTTTGACTCATTTTGTTGTCAAGATTCGAACGTTTTACCTTGGATTCCGGGGTGATGAAGATTGCATTAGCAATGACTGCGAGCAGCATGAGTAGGACGACCAGAAGTGGAGAATGAGCCATTCTGGAAGACTCGAATTTGAATATTAAGAAACAATTCTTGAGAAATAAAAAGTTGTGTCTCCCGTCGAACAGAAATAATTAACTAGGGAAGGCCTCCGAGTGACCGTGGAGTTATAGGACGTGACCTATATCATTGGAAAGCTGAGAACACGATGATTCCAAATATATATTCAGTTTTTGCCCATGAGGCCTGGTATTCGATAAAAACACGATCGAAGTTTGGAAAAACAGTGAATTATTTCTGACCCGCGAAAAATAGTTTTGCAATTTTTTGCGATTTTTGCGTGTTAAAAAGGCAATATTTTGTCATTTTTCCAAACTTTGACTTTGTTTTTCTCGAATACCAGGCCTCGAGGGCAAAAATTGAATATGTATTTGGAATCAGCGTGTTCTCAGCTTTCCAATGATATAGGTCACGTTCCATAACTACACGGTCACCTGAAGGCCTTCCCTAGTAAATCAAAATTACATTCTCCTATATTCATCAAATATCCTCACCTCAAACAATGGATTGCTCCTTGTCTTCAATTTCCAGACGAATGGTGCTCCAGAATCTTCTTCTTCGGATCCGTTTCTGGAAAATTGTTATGTGTTATGTGATTGGATTTCAGGTTGGAATCCTTACTCTTGTAGTTTGGATATTCAAAAGGATCAAGCGGCATCACGAACTCTTTAACGACATCACTCTAATCAAGTAATTAGTAATTAAAAGCCGAAAATCGTGTCTGACTCACAGTTCTGGAGATCCTCAGTGTTCAACAAGTCATACAAATCTTGTGGAATCCAAAAATAACAGAAAAATGGAAAAAAATACTAGAATTCAAATAAAATCAATAAAGGAGAGAAGGGCGACCCGACATACTAGAGGGTCTCTGAAGGCAAATGAATTTTGTGGTGAGGACGGACAAGAGAGGCTGGCCTTCCAGACACATGACTCTCTCCAAGAGGTGTACTCTCTCGACATGCGTTAATAACTGTCCTAATAGGGTGACAGAGAGGGGACAAGTATTCCATCCCATAAAAGTAAATGGTCTCCATCAGACACACATAACTACGGACGTCTCAAATTCGATCTCTTCTCGTCGAGCCTCAAACTTGGGTAATTAAACCTTTATTCATAAGAAACTAAAGAAAAATGATAAAAATGAATGATATACAATACAGCGAAAAGTGGTGTTTATATACATGATATTTTGCGATCTCCCGTTGATCGCCCATAAAAACCCTCGGGTTATTGCCGCCCATAAACCCTTTTGCACATCTTTCTGATCATTGATTCCTCTTTTTCTTCTTCTTCTGCTTACTGTATCAACGATCGTTATTTCGTCGACCTTCTTGTATGCGTCTCAAAAAAGTAGATTACTACAAGTTTTCTCAAGTCTAAACTGCTTGAAACTTGCATTAGACAGAAAATTTCAATTTTTCTTCCATTCAAAACTTTCCAAAACCAATTTTTTGAGCTCCTGACCCTTCAAAACCTCTATTTCAAAAAAACAAAAAAGGTTTGAGCCCAGGTGGAACCGAACCCTGGTACCTCTGGGTGCAGTAGTTACTGTCTACCTGAACCACTCGGCCAGAACGGAACTTTTGAAAATTGTGGGAAAAATGTCATTTTTTGTAACAAATAGGGGTTTTCGAGTTTCTGAATTTTTAGAGAAAATCACTAAATTTCTATTGGAAAATTGTGAAATTCGAGAATGTTAAGTTATGTGTACCTTTATTAAGAATGTCATCGGGATCTCATTTTTTGAGAGAAACGTTCCAAAGCACGCTGTGTTATATACTCACCTCGAACAATGTATGCTACCTACTGGCGCCATCTTCTCTGCGTCTCCTATGACGGATGACGTCAGGGACTGCCGCTGATGTTATGGTGACAAGGGAATTGTTCAATGGTCACACTATCAGAAAAATACATTTTCTGAGAATTCACTTAGGGAAAACAGGGATTTTGATGTTTAGTCAGAAAGCGGACATTCTGATTCTAAAAATTTGAAAAAAAAGTTGTTAGTACTCTGATAATTGAGACACAATAAGTTTATTCAACAAGATTTTTATTTCTCCGAGTGCAGTCAAAATTGAGCGAAGATTTTTTCTCTTGAATTCCTTCGCTGCCAGTAGCATTCTCCAATTCGAGTTGGCGAATTCCGGTAGTCAATTCTGCCACGCGATTGCCGACTTGAGCAATAGAGTTGTCGATTTTCTCAATCTGGAATTTTGCTCGGATTAGTACTATTTTTGGAAAAAATTGTGAATTTTTCCGAAATTTTCTGAATTTCTATACTTACAAATTATTCCTAAGTACAGTACCGCCCAAAAGGTTGTAAACTTTGATCATTTTCAGTTGAAAATGACAACTTTGAGAGTGTGTCATGGTGTCAATGATTGTCCCACCCAGTAAATTTTTAATGGATTATATAGATCAAAAGTAGATCTCCATTTTTGTAGTTGACAACTTTTTTCTAAGGACACTCCCTAAAAAGTAATGGTCATTTTAAGACTATAGCTCAAAAATCACACTGAAATCGGTTGATTTTGAGGAGTCGATACGTAACTTGCTAGGGAGTGTCCGTACAAAAAAGTCGTTTACTACAAAAATGAAGTTATACTTTTGATCTGTATGGTCCATAAAACATTTTGCTTGTGAGGCAATCAGGAATACCATGACAAACTCTCAAAAGTGGACATTTTCCATTGAAAATACCCATATTTTTGGATTTTTACGAAAAATTTTGTCTCATAAGCCTCACTGGTACCTATCTCAATATTATAAAATCTACTATATCCATCATCAAAAGAGAATCTACTTCATTGAAAGCTTTCATTCTGATAGTTAGCATTAAACGCGTCTAACAAACGCGCTCTACCGAAACCAAAGAAAATTGTGTGCGATATTTTCCATGGGATTAAGGTGGAGTTGTAAGAGATCTTCATTTTTTGTCATTTTTTATTTCATACACTCACAAACCTTAGATCTATTGCATTGGGAACTGACTCAACATCTAAAACTGCTGCTTGTGTCGACGTATTCAGCTCTTGAATCGACGTCTTCAGCTCCAACCAATCGGTTCTCAGCACCTTCTACATCAAGACATTCGTCACTGCTACTCTTGCCGTCCATCCGAAACACCGGCTGAGTGGATTCTATGAAAGTATGTACATAAATCAGTGAACACATAGTACATATGAATGTCCAATCTCACCTTGTAGAGGTTGCGTGATGGAACATACTCAGCATTGAGTGACCCGTCCTCGTTGAAAACGTGGATGTGCACACGTGGAGTCTAAGAAAGGAGAGCGTTATGATTATAACACATTACTGAATCAGTATTACCTGGTCTGGACATGATGAGTGAGTGTTTTCGGAGATCTAGGTGGTGGTGATGCCGAGCGATACTGAAACTCAAAAAAGTAGTATTTTGGATTGAGAGTCAGGAAATAGGCTTTGAAATTGCTGAAAAATGATATTTTTGGGCTAAAAATGTAGTTTTTTGACTGAAAATCGTTCAGAAAGCATGTATTTTTGGCTGAAAATGGGGTTTTCCGCAATTCTGACCATCTGCAACAGTCCGGATGTCCAATCTGTCAATCTGTCTATCTAGATGTCCCCAGGTATAAAAGAGAGGCGCAGGACAAACAGACAGACAGAGGGCAGGCCGACACACACACAGAATCAGAATGTCCCCCGATTCATTAAATATACTCACCTCACTCAATCAATCCAAATGTGCTCTACGATCCAGAATAACACCAAAAATAGGAAATATATTAGAATTCAAAAATAATCAGGAGAAAAAAAGAGGGACCGGCATACTAGAAGCTAGGTCTTGAAAAGAATGAATGAAATTTGACTGGATAGAGAGAGGAAGGAAGGGACAGAGGGGGGGCGGGGCTGACGTTTTAGACACATGTGACTCTTTCCGTTATAAGAAGTGTCTAGACATATCTATCGTAGAGGGGAGGACAGACAACCTTGAGACTCCGTATTCTACCAGCCCCCCCCTTTCCTCTATCACATGTTTTCAAAATGTTTTCCACGACGTCATATGGCACCGCTGTACCAAGACCAGTCCTTCTCCCCTCTTTCTTTTCTCCGAACATGTTTCCAGTTGTCATTGAAATGGCAAAACGGAATATTTTAGAATACCGTTTTATTAGAAAAAAGATATTGAAATTTAAAGAAATGAACAAAGGGAATAGAAAGGATGGACAGATGAGATTGATATAACATAAAATTAAAAGTAAATTGACAATAGAAAGTGAGTGAATATGGAAAAAAAAACAACTATGGGAAAAACTACAACAACAAAGAATGTGGAAAAAAGTAGAAAGAAAAAAATGTAGTTAGAAGCCAGGTGTTCACGGAAGTGACTTCACTGCTTCTGTTCCCGTAGTCGTAGAGCAGCTCCTCACCGACTTCAATTTTCGACTCGGCCACAAGGATGAGATGGACTGCTCCATCAATACTGATCGCCTGAAAAGCAACATTCAATAAAACCAACTTTTATAATTTCCCTCCGAAAAAGTGGCCAATTCTCCCATACTCACCCCAAACAATGGATGCTACAGCCACCAGAATTGACAATAACATAGAAAATACTAGAATTCAAAAATAATCAGAAGAAGAGAAATGGCGACGCGCATAGCCGTTAGCGTGTCTGTGGAAGCAAATGAATGAATTGTGAGGTGAGGAAGGACATGGGAGGCTGACCTTCGTGACACATGACTCTCTCCAGGAGGTGTACTCTTTCGACATGCGCAAATAACTGTCCTCATGGAATGAAAGAGAGAGAGGGGACAAGTATTCCATCCCCACAAAAGTGAATGACCTCCTGCAGACACACATATACACCTTACGGACCCTTCTCCTCTGCGTCTCCTATCATTCTCAAAACATATCGAATTGTTATAGCTTTACGTTTATTAATCTGGTAGTGAATTTATGATAAATAATAAAAAATCTGGTAGTGAAATTATGATAAAATGGTAGTGAAATTATGATAATAATGAATAATACTGTGATAAAATATTTTCCACGATCCAGAAGAGGTAAACTTGGAGAGCATTTGGCGTTTTTGCTTGCAGCAGAATGGGGTGCTTGATGAATTCATAGGCGAGTTCCTGGAATACTAGAATGAAATAGATATAGGATTGAAAATGATTACCGAATCTTGGTCGATAGCTAGCACGGTTGCATTTGTCATAGTTGCAAACTGAGCAGGTGTTGCTTCTCGAAACTGTACACTCTTGTTCCCTGAAAATCCATTTTATTTCCCACCATTTAACCCTAAAATCAGCAAAACCCATCGAAAATTCAAAAAGTTACTGGTTTTCGAAATTTTTCGAAATTCCAGATTCCACTGAATTAGACCAAACTTTTTCAGGTTCGGCCCGTTTTCTATGAAACCAACATTTTCGGAATCAGGATACCGAGAGCTTTCAGAAAAGTACCCACAAGCCTCTGTAGGGTCCCGCCACGAAAACTACAGTAACCCAAGTGATTTTCGTGGTGAGACCGTACATAGGGCTTGTGGGCACTTTTCTAAGAGCTCCCGACTTACTGATTACAGTTATAACGTTTTCATGAATTTCGGTGGCCTAGGTTTCGAAATTTAGGGGATTTTAGGCCATCAAGTTTTTCAAAATGAGTTGTGTAAACTAACCAAGCCACATCGTCAGCAACGGTTTTGTTCTTTCGCAGATTTGAATTTATCCGAGCGTTGCTCCATAAGACATTCATCAGATTCCACAACTTTCTGATCGTATCCGATCCGAGTTTTCATCTTCTCATGGCTATCCAATATAGCTTTGATCCAATCGGTCTTCAATTTCCTATTCTTGAAGAAGAATCCGCTCTCTGTCGTTGACACTTTCAGGGTTTCGATCTCGATTGTGTTGAGGAAATTCTTCTCCAAAAGTGCTGTCTGGGTCTTTTGGGTTGGTGAGTCGGCAAACCAACAGACAGTCCGTGAATAGGATGATGTAGCGCTCTTGACGTTTCATTACGCTCAGCACTTTCTCTTGAAGAAGAAGTTTACGAGCTTTTTTGAAAGTGTCCAACCGACCCTGGAATATAGTAAATACTAGAATTTCAGAAAAGTATATAAGACATCAGGCTTCAAACTTTTGTTTACATTTAAGGAATTTACATAATTTTCAAGGCCCGGCTTCAAAAAATACTCTTTTTTTCCACATTTTTTTCCGAAATTTTTTCAATTTTTCATCGAAAATGTGACCATTTTTGACTATTTTTCAGAAATTCTTCTAATTTCAAATTATAGTCGAAAAAATGGACTTTTTTGCGAAAAAATTCATAACATTTCAAAAACTTTGAAAAATATTGAAATTTTGACTTTCGCGCCAATTTGCCGGGGCTTGACAATTATGGGAATTTATGATTTTCTCATCTGTATTTTTTATCGTTAAAGAAAAATAGAGGACATTGAGACAGATGGACAGATTCCTCATGCGATTTATATATAAGAATGATTTCCCGCCGAAAAAAACTGTCCCAAACTCACCTCACCGTCAAGTGCGTCACAATCATCCCAAAATAATCAAAAATTAGAATTCAAAAATAATCAGAAAACGAAAAGAGGACCCGCATGACCGGTAGCAGGGTCGAGAAAACAAAGAATGAGTGTGAAGGGGTATAGAGAGGAATGGGGACAGGAGGGGCGGGGCTTCCAGACACTTGACATAACTGTCGAAAGAGAAAGAGAGACAGACAGGAAGAGATCCCCACAAAAAGTGAATCACCACTTCCCCTATTCCCCACAAACACGCATCGTTCATCTGGAACCTCGAGTCTACATAGTCAATTTCACAATACTTAATGGCGTCTTTCGCACAAACAGACACAGGCCCCCGTCTCTGCGTTTCCCATCCTTCTCAGTTTGCCATCATGACCGATGACTCACAATTCAAGTAGGAGTGTGTTGGGGCTTGTTTGAAATGCTAGAAATTCCAAATCCCTCACTTTTGTAGTCTGTTTGTTTGCCACGCGTCTTAATTGAAGGCGAGAGACAAAGGAAGGAAGAACGGCTCCGGGACATTTCGCCACCAGACGTTTCGCTACCAAAAAATGGGGAATTTCCAAAGCGTTTTAGCAAAAAAAAAACATACCACTAGTACGCTTTGATAATGCTAATTAAAGTGATGTGTATTTTTCCCTTTGAAGCATGTCCTATTCTGTTCTCATGTCCTATTCTGCACGTATTCCATCCCATAAACATCAATGACCACCTACAGACACACAGACACCTACGGACTCTTCTTCTTTTTGTCTCCTATCCTTCTCAGTGGGGGCCCTAGGACAGACGCTGGACGAGGCCCCGGAACTTTGACGCCATTTTTCTCGAATATCAGGTATCGAGGGCAAAAACTAATTATATATTCGGAATCAGCGTTTCCTCAGCTTTCCAATGGTATAGGTCACGTCTCATGTCTTCAGAGACTGGAGACTTTCCCTTGTATAGACAGACGTACCCGGCTGCCTGCCTACTATGGGGACTCTTCATATACCATTGGTTACACCGACTCGTTCAGAATCCAAGCAGATGGACAGTCTTCAAAATTTATAAGCATGTGATTTTTCTTACAGGTCTTTATTTATTTATAAACTTTATAACAATAATAATTATCAACAATTAATCAGAGACTTAATTAGATATAATGATTCGATTCCTTTCCCAAGAACTTATTGTTTGTTGAGCCACTTGATCTGAAAATGTATTATGTGGGGTAGATTTTTAAATCTTTTTTTACAATTTTCTCAAAAGAAATAGAGCACTTACGTTTATAGTTGTCTCTCTCGATCTCCATTTTCTCAGTTTTCTGTTTGAACTCCTCTGAAATATAATAGTCCAATTTCAAATGTCACCTATTTTAGAAGTTACTCACCTTTCAAATCGTAGAGATTTTTCTCGGTTTCCATGTGCTCAAATTGTTTTTCGAGACGATTGAGCTTTCCTGAAATATGTATACGTAAAAATTTGAACTTTTTTCTAATGAACAATCTGAGCTTACATACCTTTCAATGCAGCATTTTCTCTGATGTTTTGCTAGCTCAGCTTTTCTTGAAAGTCTGAAATTCAGAAGTTCAATCATGAAATCTATGGATAACTGACAAGCATGACTGGACTTGACATTTGTGGCAATTGCTTCGATTGTTTTGGTTTGTTCCTTTGTGGTGTTTGGCACTGAAAAATGAAATATACGGGTACGAAGGTGTTGGAAACTGAGCACTCACCTCAGACAATCCATCCAAAAGTGCTCCATGAATAACACCAAAATAGAAAATATGCTAGAATTTAAAAATAATCAAAAGAAGAGAAGGGGACCGGGCATACTAGCTGGTCTATGAGAAATGAATGAGTTGTGAATAAGGAGAAAGGAGAAAGGGGACAGAAGGGGGCGGGGCTTCCAGACACATGTGACTCTTTCACTGTCTAGACATACATAGCTGTCCTAGAGGAGTAGACAGAGAGACAACCTTGAGAACCGTCTACGTATTCTATTTCATGAGTTCATAGCGTTGAGTCGAGGAAAGATTTCGCAATGTTTTGGACATCTGGTACCGCTGTCTTGCGTACACTGTCTCACTCTTGAGAGAGGTAATGGCCTCTCCTCTAGACACATACACAACCCACCCTACAGCCCTTTCTTCTCTTTGTCTCTTATCCTTTTCAGTTGAGGAGTAGTCGCTACTAAAAACTGACGTTTTCAAGTTCATACTGTCTGTCTGTGTGTCGGTTTGTCCAGGTGATTTGAAACATTCAAAGTTTATTCGCAGAAAGACGCGTTCTCGGATACACAACCAGACTGTAAAAAGCTGTCAATATTTCATATCAAACGTTGACCTTTTTTCTCGAATACCAGATCTCGGGAGCAAAAACTGGAGATATATTTGATTGTGAAATCAGCGTGTTCTCAGCTTTCTAATGATATGAGCCTCTCTATGGTCACTCATCCCCTAGTCAGTTTGGGTCTAGATGACCACACAGTCGTTTTTCTGAATTATGATGGCAAGTGCGCCCTAATGAAATCTAGACACTGTACTGATTATAATGCGATACTTGCAGTTTTTAGTTAAAAATTGGTCAACTTTGTGAAGGAACGGAAGAACCGGTAGTGTCAGACGTTTCTCTTGTCGATGCGTATGGGAAAGGACCCGCGGGGAACTCCATACCATTGGTTACATCGACTTATTCAGAATTCAAACAGATGGACGGGTAGACGCTCCCCCAAAATTAATGTATAAGCTTGTGATTTTCTAACAAGAATTTATTTATTCATTTATTTCATTATCATGCTATTTATTTGCAGTTAGTTGTTGCCATTTCTGCTTCAATGATCGTTGTCACATCTTTCAATTTCTTCACAGCTTCTCCTGCGCTCTCTTTCATCTTTCCATATCTCATGATTCAAATGGCTTCCTTGTTTGAAATAGTCTTTTTCAAACTGAAATAGTCAACATAACTCTCTCTAATTGTCTCTCAAAATAATGATACCGTACCTTGCTGAGAGCCATGTCCAATTCTTTGTCATTTCTTCCACCAACTCTTATTCCAGCACATCCGCATTGTCGATGACAACAGTTGCGAATCAACCCCGTCTAAATCCGTCCGTGAAGGCAGCATGGAAACCATTGATCATCTTCACCTTGTTGATGATTCGGAGCACAATGTGATTTTCCTGCTCGAGAATTTTGGATAATTTGCCTCCTTGAGTCTCTAAGTAGCTCGGCAATTCCTGGAAAAATAAAATAAAGTTTTCATATAACCCAATTGCCGGTGGCTCACCACAAAGTTCCGCCCGGGGTCGCGCGTGGAGTGGGTCTCGACGCGACTACCGTAGTATAAAACTTTTTCATGGCTAAGCTACTGTCAAGAGCCGCCGTAAATCAAATTTCCGCAACAAGACCACTCCGCGACCCCGGACCAAACTTTGAGCAAGTGGGCAGCCACCGGCGGATGGGTAATAACAAAATATTAGTGTGAAACCAACCTCAGGTTCTTCAGTTGACCTTCAAACTCCACACCAAGCCGTCTAGATTTCTCCAGTTATCCATTTCCGAGGTACTCGACGATTCAAAGTCATCAGCTTTCAATTTCAGTCGACGTATCCGAGTGAACAGACAATTGTTTGGTGAATGATTGCGAGATAGAGGGCAGTCTAAAATTTTGAGCGTTTTTAAACAAAGTTATGTATAACAGCATCTTGATAGTTGCCTGGCTCCGATAACGCCTCTGTTCCACTTGGGACAGATAGACAGACTTCTCATGAGATTTATATACATATAAGAATGATGTGCAGCCGAAAAACGTTAATATTATAACAGTTTGAAAATTAAAACAGTTTCAGAGCCTACTCAAGTACATAATGTGAGATTTTTGTTTGAAACAGTTTTCTGCCAAAAAAGTTATACACATTTTTCCGGAAACTAGTTTTTCTGTAACAAAAAAAGTCAAATTCTCCCCAAAATTTACGTTTTTTGACTCATTCGATGGAGAATTTGATTTTCTACTTTCTTATAGATGAGACCCTTTTTTCATTCATGGAGGCGTCTGAAAAACTAAAAAGTACTGAATGTTCCATGCAAAAAATAAAAGAATTCAATTAGAACGTGAAAAAATCGGCTTCACGTTTCTTGCAGTTCTTTTCGCTGTGTGGGAGACCGTGCCTTATGTAACTTCCCAATTACTCACCTTCAAGTGCGTCACAATTATCCTAAAATAATCACAAATTAGAATTCAAAAATAATCAGAAAAAGAGAGGGGGACCCGCATAGCCGGTAGCAGAGTCGAGAATACAAATGATGTGTGTGAAGGGGGAAAGAGAGGAAAGGGGACTGAGAGGGGCGGAGCTTCCAGACACATGACACTTTTCGTCACGTACAGAAATAACTATCCTAGAGATAAGGGAGAAAGAGAGAGACAGACAGACAGACAGAGATCACCCACAAAAAATGAATCACTTTTTCCTCTTCCCCTACACAAACATGTATCTGGTTGCCTCTCTGCAGACTCAGCAAACGGCTAGTAGGGGGACAAGAGGACCGATATGTAGATCATAACATACACGAATTCCATCCCCACAAAAAAACGTTTTGGACAGTTTAACTTAGTTCAGAAATACAGTTTCAATTGTTTTCACCATTTTGAAGACAGTTTTGAACCACTTGAATTTGTTAAAACCGTCGGTAATCGAAAAGTCCATAACAACCTAAAACGGTCAACCGGTTTTTTGCCAATCTTGATAGTTTTAGACCGCTTCGATCGTCCTAGACTGTCTCAGATCCTTAAAGGTGGACTAAACTCAACTATGATATTTTCATAGAATAATGTATGAGTAACTGTGAGTTCATTTTCATACCGAAAAATTTTTAAAAATCGGTCCGAAACCCGCTGAGAGCGATCGCCGGTGAGTTTGGGCATTTCGGTGGCAGGTGAAAAGTGGCGTTACGGCCCAGAAATTTGACTTCGATCGTATGTTAATTTATTCATTTCCGTGAGTTTAGTCTCATATCGAAAGAATTTTTCAATTCGGTTCATTCCCCGCTGAGAACGAGCGGCAAAACAGTTTGGGCATTTCAGTGGTTGTGGAACATTCTAGAACTTTTTCGAAAATGTTGTTTTTTCAGGTTTTCGTCGTTTTTTCTACCATTTTTGTAATAATTCTATCAATTTTTGCCGTTTACTTTCAAAATTATTAAAAGAAAACAACAAAAATGAGCGAAAATACCGACAAAATTTGAAAAAATCAACATGGCCGAAGTCGAATTTCTAGGCCACCGAAATGCCCAAACTGACCGGCGATCGCTCACAGCGGGTTCCAGACCGAATTTTAAAATTTTTTCGATATGAAAATGAACTCACAGGTACTTACACATTATTCCCTGAAAATATCAGAGTTGAGTTTAGTCCACCTTTAAACTGTCAAAAACGTTTTTTCGAGCCGAGTTATTAGCTCTCAGACTTTACGACCGCCAAACGACCCACAAACTTGTTTATAGGTATTTTCGACTACGTAGAGTCCACTTCTGCAGTCAAAACCTGCTAAATGTCTCTGCGAGCCGAGTTACGAACACTCAAACTTTTCATGGGAACATGCTTTTTCACGTGGAATTCCAAACCGACAAGTTGTATACGCAAGATATTCATTTTTTGCAACGTATGAGCACAGCTAAACTGCCGGGGAACACAATCGGGACCTCGCGGTGGCGTATATGTGCGGGCGATTTGGATTTCCATCTGAAATGACTTAACCATTCAGAATGTTTGAGAGCGTCGGCTCGCAGAGACATTTAGCAGGTTTTGACAGCAGAAATAGACTCCCCGTGGTCGAAAATACCTATAACCAAATTTATAGGTCATTTGAAAGTGGCGTCTCCAAAGACTTCCTTTGTAAGAGCTGCTAGTTTTGCTGGGAAAGACTTTTTTCGTGTACCACGGTTAAGCCACTGACCTTGTAAAGACAAAGATTTATTGAGATTTTGAAAATTATAGAATAATTGAAAATACAAAAGAAAATTTAACAGTTTTTCTTCATCTAATCGTTTCCATCTTGTTGTTTTGGTTTTTTTCAACATGTGCTCCATCTGCTCTTTGGACTGCCTCCAAGCTTCCAGAAACTTTATCTCATCATTCGAAAAAATTACTTTGTTGACAGGTCGTGTCTCTCCAGTTATTTCTTCATAAGTCTTGCAAATAAGACAAAGGGATTTTCTTCCGTTTGTTGTCCGACGATGTTTCGTGCAGTTTGTGCATGTCACTCTTGGTTCGAAGTCGATTGGCCGGCAAATATCTTGGTCGCAAACACACGGAACTTTGTGTCCGCCGTATAGAAGTGCATATTTGATGAAACGGAAATTTCGTCCACGAGCTTATAGTATTTCATCTGAAAAAACTTGGATTTGTTAAATTTTGCAGAATTTGCTGAAAATTGGTTGAAATTTTGAAAACTTAAATATGAAAAATCCTTTAACTCTTCAAATTTTCGATTTCAGATGTCAAGCTAAGCTAATGCATGAATGTGTATTCCCAATTGACCAATTTAGTAACCATACTTACCTTACAGGGCTCCACCATAATAAAAAATAACAGAAAATACTACTAGAATTCAATAAAAATCAATAAAAAGAGGTGAGGGGGGCCTGCATGCCGGTAGCAAGCCTAGAATGCATATGAGGTGTGTTGAGGAGGGAAGAGAGGAAAGGGGACTGAGGGGGCGGGGCCTCCAGACAGATGGGTCTCTTCTTCACATACACTGTCTAGATATGACTGTTCTAGGGGTGAAAGAGAAGAGAGAGAGAGAGAGAGAGAGAGAGAGAGAGAGAGAGAGACAGGCAGAGAGTAATGACGCAAAAATGAATGACCTCTCCCATTGCACACACACAAATCTGGTTGCCTCTCTCTGACTCAACCTAGGACTAGTAGGGGGGCAAGAGGACCTTTACGTAGATCAGAATGTTTTCTGCACGGCCTTTCCTGTAGACACACACAACCTAACGACCTGCAAAAGACTACACAGAAAAAGAGAAACAAAGATCTTTATTCGACATGAAAAGTTTTGGATTTCTGGATTTGTTGCTCTAAAGAGAGCAGTTGGGGTTCGGATAGGTTCGGATAGTTCTGAAGATAAATTGTCCATGCGGTAGCTTCCTCCAAGGCGTCCTTACTGATGACGTGACGTGGTACCCTCTTGCTGAATCCTTGGATGTCTTCCACCAATTGTTGCCATTGGATCTCGTGTTCCTTGTTCAAAGGTGTATCCCAATCGTACTCATCCATCCATAGTTCCCTCTGGAACAGTTTCATTGGTAGTACGAGATCGCTGCTAGCGATCCGATTGGGTCGAAAATTCCGTGTATCACGCTCGAAACGGTTCTTCTCAAATTGGATCTGCAATTGTCCAGTTTCACTTCCATGATCAACTGGTCTTCTTTGATGTCCCATGGTATTCCCAATACTTTGGGCGTGGTTTCTTCTGATGCGTCTTTCTCTGGAATCTTGGTTGTGAATTCTCGTAGATTCATTCCCATTTCATTGAATGTCTCCTTGGGGCAACTGTATAGTTTGAGGATGTTTTCTGGATCCATATCCGTTGTCATGTTAGAAATCTCACTGACCATGTCCCGGTCGATGCACCATGCAATAAAAAAGGCACAGCGATTTCAGCTTTTCCGGAAGCTTTTCGAGATACTGATCGACGGTCCACACTTATTCTTCATATGGTTTTGTGTCCATTGAACTGACGCCATATGGCAAACCAGTAAGCCGTGTGTATTCTTCTATAGAACATGTCCTCCTCTGCTACACGTCGCATTTCTTCCTCCGGTTTCCAAATCAGCTCTTCTTTCTCCAATCTCAATTTTGTCTCGATGAAGAAGGTTTCGACTCCTTTTGCACGAATGCTGAAATTACTGCTATTTACACGCTGTCAAATAGATAATAGGTAGAGAAGTATGGACTCTTTTTCGAAAAAGAGCATGCACCTTTAATCTCTAACCGCCTGCGTTCTACACTCTCTCATCCCTATGGCGTCATCAATTTAGCACATTTTCAAAAATCCCAAGTGAGTTTCAGCTATAAATACAGTACCTAGGCAACAGTTTGATGATAACTGCCAAAATTTGAATGCCCAATCTAGTAACCATACTTACCTCACAGAGCTCCACGATAGATAGGAAATACTAGAATTCAATAAAAATCAATAAAAAGAGGTGAGGGGGGGGCCTGCATGCCGGTAGCAAGCCTTGAATGCATATGAGGTGTGTGAAGGGGGAGAGAGGGGATGGGGCGACTGAGGGGCGGGGCGTCCAGACAGATGGGCCTCTTCGTCACATACACTGTCTAGATATGACTGTTCTAGGGGAGAGAGCGAGAGAGAGAGAGGGAGAGAGAGAGAGAGAGAGAGAGAGAGAGAGAGAGAGAGAGAGAGAGAGAGAGAGAGACAGGCAGAGATCCAAAATGAATGACCTCTACCTTTGCACTGCACGCTATTCAGCCTTGTGGAATCGATGGCTGTCCTCTTCCCGTTGGACAGTTATGTACATATTTGGGCATGTCTAGGCAGTGTACGTGACAAAGAGAGTCTGGAAGGTCAGCCCCGCCCCTTCTGTCCCTTCTTCTTTTTTCTGCCCAATACACAATTCATTCACTCATAGACCTAGCTAGTATGCCGGTCGCCCCTCTTCTCTTTTCCTGATTATTATTGCATTCTAGTATTTTCTATATTTGGTTTACCGCATTCGACCTGCAATGTGGTTGCATACTGTTCTTCTCTTCCTGGTCTTCACCTATTCGTCTTGTTTCGATTATCCACTCGATCCAAATCACAACTATCTCGGTAAGCCGAGAGAACATGACGATCATGCTGTTTTGTGCCAACTTAATGTGAGTTTTAATGTTAGATGAAAATTCCAAATCTTTTCAGTTTATTTCAAAGAGTTTAGTTCTTTTCTAGATAATTTGAATATCTCGATTTTAGGAGAGGAGAAAATATACTGCAGTTTGCCTTTTTTAAATTAAATGATCTATTTTTGAGAGAGTGGCATAGAAATTCTGATTGACACACCCAGCGGAACTTTAATGAGTTATGCAGATCAAAAGTAGATTTCCATTTTGTAGTGGACGACTTTTTTGCACGGACTTTCCCTAAAACGTTATAGTGATTTTAAGAGAACAACTCAAAAATCGCACTGTTTCGCACTGAAATTTACCGATTTGAGAAATAAATTACTTTGTCGATGTGTAACTTCCTAGGGAGCGTTCCTATAAAAAAGTTGTCAACTACAAAAATGAGACACTACTCTTGTTCTGTATGGTTTATACAAATTTTATTTCGAGGGACAATCAGTGATACCGTCACACTCTCTCAAAGTGGGTCATTTTCAACTGAAAACGGACAAAGTTCGTATCTTTTTGCCCACTGCTATATGTAGTTGTTAAAAACTCTCTACATCCTGAAATCAAAGCACATGACTACATTCAGGGTACTTTCAATGAGGACCTCGATTACAATGGAACTCTTATCCATTGTTGCTCCCCTCCTATGACCTGTACGATGGAACCTCATGAGAAGTTCAGCTTCTACCGTCAGAATGTCATATGCCGTGAACCGAGCGACAACCTGTTCTATCATATCGAGTGCGTTTCAAAACTTTTTTCCAGAACTCAAAAGAAAATGTTTACAGAAGGAGTGCACTCAAGAATACGGCTACAGGCGTCCCCAGTTATGCAGTAGAGACCATCAAAAGTGTACAACGTTTTTGTTTTTCTGCTACTCGAAGATAAACTTCAAGCCAACCTTCTATTTCGGTTTGTTCAAATCTTCTTCAACAAAAAAACATAATTTTTTAGCCTTGCTCATTGGATTCCTGACTGTTGGCTACCTTCTGCAAATTGCCTTCTGCCTTCTCGACCGGTATCACTCACAATCATATGACATCCCACCGAGGTAGATATTTTTAGATCTGTTTGCGTAAAAACCTTTAAATTTCAGAAAATCACCACTGAAACGTTCTGGTGCGCGTTATCGAAAGAAAAGAGACGACGTCAACACTCCAATTCGCAATCGATATGTCGCAATGCCTGAAACATCAGTCTAATTCCGATATATTGTTAATAAAGTTACCTTGCATGTGATCAATAGCAGACGAGTTCAATTTTGGCATATAACTAAGGATTGAATCTGCAAAAAAACGCTGGAAATGGCCTAAAATCTTATAAAACTCCCAGGGTGCTTGGGTCTGGCGTGCCGTCGGCGCGTTTCAAGATTTTGGCCATATTTTGGCAATTAATGCTAAAATTTTGTACGAGTTATTTTGAAATAATGCGAAAAATCGCCGAATTGTTGAAAAACTAAATTAGTTTTTTCCAAAACTGGCGCGCTTCAGCGCGGCTTCGAATTTTGCTGGATTTTGACGAAAAATGACTCGAAAAGAAAGAATAAAAGCGCAGTTTTAGTTTTACCTTTGATCTGTACAATCCATAAGAATTTAACCTGGTAATCTGCGATGACATGAATCTGCGATGCCCTTTAATGAATGCGCTCCGTGGGGCGCACTTTCACTACCACGCTAAAAGTGAACAATACAAACAGGCCGATAGAGAAAAGAGGGGAGAAGAAGTGGCAGAATCAGGTGGAGATGTAAATTGAAAACGAGTTGGTCTGATTATTTTTTTCCGTCTACTGAGGAAAAAAGTACTGCTCTTAGATGATGAATTATAAAGTGTTAGCATCAACTAGAAAGTTTACAATGTTATTGAGTACATTTTCGGACTATTCAGGCAAAATGCTTGCTATTTTGCAATCATTCGGCTCTATTTGCTCAAGGAATCTAAAGTTCAAAGCTTGACGCGTTAAATTTCCGTGCAATAGCCTAGATTTCAAAAAAAGTTAATTTTTAGACAAAACGAGCAGATAGAAATCCATAATATGTCTACAATTTAATAAATTATCAATACATTTCTAGTTGTTTGAGTTTTTTAATACTAATTTGACCCGTTTTTAGTCTGAAAAAAACGTGACAGAACAAGAATAAGATAAACGAAAAGGGCTACCGCAGAACGACATTTGAATTATTCTTAAGAAATAGAAAAAAACGTGCACAAACTAATGAATTTCTGAGCATGTTAAAAAAAGTTGGACATTGATGAGCAATGGAGAAAATATATATCACTATATTATATTTTATTGGTAACGCTAAACTAGCGTCTGCCAATATTGCCAGAGATCTGGGTCTTCTTGTCGATTGTGGTTTGAAATTTGATGCTCACATTGCAAAAATAGTCAATAATGCCAAATTCAACTGTAGAAGAATCTTGAATAGCTTCCGATCGAACAATCCGAAGTTCTACTTCAAGCTGTTCAACTCATACATCCGTCCTACACTCGAATACGCTTGCGAATTATTCCACCCTTCAAACTCTCTCAAAACAATGCAACTAGAATCTCCCCTCCGTTTCTTCTCTCGTAAAGTCTTCCACAGATGTAATATATCTTTCCAACCTACCTCTTCTAATTCTCACCTCTCCCCTTACGAGCGGCGCCTAGCAATCTCTTCCCAAATGTCCATGTACCATAGACGCATCATTTTAATTCTAAAAACTTATTTTAAAATTGTAACCCACCAGTGCCATTTCCCAAATCTTGCCTTATATGTAAAACCCGCGCTTTCCCCCCGGTTCCCTTATAGAATAGTACTTTGCGGTTCAAAAAACAATTCATTCCTCCACAAACACTTTTCGACCTGGGATAAAATCGTTCCCTACTTCCCCAAAACCGTAGCTGAACAAACTTTTGCGTCTCGACTACGACAACTGCCTTTACAGACAATATTTCCTAAAATTTGATCACTGGACTCTTTGCGGGTCCTATAGGTCATCTTACATATTTATTCACCCCCTTTCTTGTTGCATATCTTTCTATTTTATTTTCTGCCCGGTTCTTTTTAATTTCATCTCGCACAACAGAAATTGAATAAATTATTATTATTATTATTAAAAACTACTGCAATTTTTGAACGAGCAAAACGAGTTCAGCTCTCCGACCTCTGTATCCCTTTGAGCCATTTTTTCTTTCTTTTGCTCGTGAGTTCCCCACCATTGTGGCACACGCGTTTCACAAGCGGTGTCCCATGGGTGAGGGGTGCGAGAGAGAGAGAGAAGAATGACGTGCCGCGCCCAACTAGAAATGCTCGTTTTATGAATTTCCATCTACCCAAAGACGAAAAAAGGTTGCTCTCCTGAAGTTCTTCACGCTTTTCTGAATAGTTGAACCACTGTTTTCTTCATGCAAGGATTTTCCAAAATCCTTGACAGTTTTTTCGCAGGTCGTTTACAAAATAGCCTTCAAATGCTCTTTAAAGTGATTTTCAGTACACTCACCTGTTTAAATTCGAACTATGTAAAATAAGATACCACTCAATTATTAACAAGTCATTCTTTTATTTGTTGGGAGCACTTATGACTGTGAGGTGAGTAATTAACGTTTTTGGAAAATTTGTAAAATGAAGAAATGGAAATCCGACTTGATTTAGTTATTGACATGCAATCTGAAATTCGAGAATGTTGACCCAAATTTAGTACGCCAGAAAACTACGTCCCGGAGAATTCAAGACGTCCACACTGCCACGCCACTCGAGGACACCATGACCCCAATCACGACGAACGCTGGAGCTCGAATGGTCACAGAGGAGAAACCACCGAGGACGAAGCCCCAGTCGCGATTCGGAGGATCCAAACGTTCCAGGACCAATGCACGGACGTCGCAGAGAAAGCCACGCCCCACATAGGGAACCATCTAGAGAGACGGACAGCAGGAGACACTAACTTTACTGAGCCGGGAGTATACTCGAATTCCTTTTTATTGATTTACTCTATTTTTGTTATTCTCACATTGGTCCCCCATCTATTTTGCTCTTTCTTTCTATTGTCTAACGCCCCTGCACCCTCATCCTTCTCTACGCTATTTAGATATGACGACATCTGTAGGGTCCAGGCTATGTACACCTAATGCAACAGAAGTAACACCTCTTGACAGATTCTGGGTCTCCAGATCTGTCCTTGCTCTCTCACACCTAACACCCACATCACCCCACACATTTCTCATCACTCTGTCTGACCCTACTGTTAAACTCCGCCCCCCAACAGACAGGGCAAAAATATGTTTCTACATAAACTACAGAAATGAAGTTGAGAACCGTCCGGAATCCATAATCGACAGTGTTTTAGAGATGTTTTGAAAACTTGGTGAAAAAAAATCCTACATCCCTTTTTAGACACAACCCACTACTTCAAACGGTCGGAGACGAATCATTTCTGGAAGAATTTTGTTATCAGTTGTACGTCAAAAAGGGGTGTTAACTCTTCTTAAACAAAAACGGAAAGAATCAATTCCCCTGATAACAAATTATTGAAAGGCATGTTCCTTCCTCTCCCTGTTAAGACTCTTCACTGATAACAAGAAAGAGTCACTCGTAGACAATTCGCGTCTGATCTTTATACTGTTGACAGTATTTTGCTTGTTATCAGTGAAATTCCTTCTTTCGTATTGTCACGAAACATTAAGCTACTTCCCCAGGAACAAATTACATCCTTTTCTGAAATCATCATGCCTCTTATGACGTACAAAAGACAACTAAAAGTTTGTATAAAAGGTCGATGATAAGAAAGAATTACTCATTAACTTTTTTTGTCATTCATATTCTATTCTAACACCACTTCCACCTTTCCAACTAATAATTCTTCAGGACATAAAAATCAGAAGCAATCTAACTATAAAACACAATTATTTCAGATTGAAGTAAAAAGAGTTTTCCTAATAAAATAAAAATTATTCAGGTTCATCGGCCGCATGTATTCCATGTCAGAACAACACTCTTTTTTACGCTTATTCCACTGACATCGACTATGATACATTTTATTCTGGTGCCTTTAATACATGGAATTTTGCTAATAATTATACAACAACGGCATTTGTTCGATTCGATACAAGACAAGAAGAGGAAATTGAATATTTCACGACGGACTATACGTATGTTTAGTTTTTGTTTTTGCTGCTTTATGACCCCTTTTGATTCAGAAATTTGCAAGATTCTCTACATTCTCACCCACCTGATCCATCACTAGGATATGGAGACAAAACAACTGGAAGCAACTTGTACACTGTTTTAAAGGTTTGTACTCTTTTACCTCATTTTTTATTGAGAAAGTATTCCAGAAGTTTCTCGATAATGGGAACATTTTATTATGCGGAGCCCAAGTGTTTATAGCAGTAAAACGGTATCCAGATGAATCTGATGTATCAGACATCATTTCCCAACTTCGAGCTAATCATGTGATGGTGAACATTGTTGTGCACAGTATCCCATCGGGTGGTACAAATTCAGCAACACTGTACGAATTGTCCTTTGAAACCAATGGATATTGTCTGTTCGCCAGGGGCGAAGAACTTTCAGATGTGAGTTTTTTAAAAAGAAAATTTTAGAAAAAGAAAATAGAAATTGAATTTTAAAAGTTGACTATGAAATTTATTTCTGTGGAAACAAATCATAGTCACTGTAGTAGATATACATGAGGGGAAATTCTATGCTCTGGACCTAAAACTTGGGTGATTGAAATTTTATTATTCTATATAATAATGATTAAGAAGCTTATGTGAAACTTTTCGAAAGTTGGTGTTGGTCGTTTTTTGTCAATAATTCCATCTCAATGATCACGTTTCTACAGAAAGATACAAAAAATCGTGGAGATCAACGACAGTACACTCTTTTCATATCTAACTGTTTTCAGAGTTTTTCCTACATGATGTGGATACTTCAGAAGCCTTTCCAATTCATTGCTCAAAACTTCGTGGTTTCTAGATCCGGTCGAATCGAAATACCGGTTTTCAAAACTCCGATACCTCTGGGTTATTCTGACACCTGTTCATTTGCAATAACTATTCAAAACCACAGTAAGAATAATTTCGAAGTTAAACTATGTCATTCACAATGTTTGCAGCACGTGACAATTCATTCGTATCAATGAATTATACAATTGAGAGTACTGATGGATCTTTTGTTTATGAATTTCCAAATGACTATTCGATCCGTGTTTATGGAACTGTACAAACAGGTTACTTTGATTTCAACGGATCCCTCACATACAAATGGACGGTTGACTATGATTACAATACAGATGCACTACAAGTCATCCAATTAAGAATGTACAGTGAATAGTGAGTTCTCTCAAACACGTTAAAAATTTCAAAAATTCTAATATTTCAGTTACCACTACTTCCTTCCACTCCCAGATTTCTAATGGTCGTTCATTGCTCTGTGCGGTTTTCCAATAAAAAATTTGAATAAATTCTATTTTTATCATAAATGTCAAAATCCGAATGTTGGCACAATACAATTTTTGAAAACTTCGTTTGGCGGACCTCTGACGCGCCTTCAGATTAATTTTCGCGACGATTAAAATCAGAAAATCAATTACTAGAAACTCCTGGATGGGTTTCACAAAATTTGAAAACATTTCTCATAGTGTTCAGAATTGGATACTGTGATTTTCTAGATATCCAAATAATTTTAACATGTCTCGATAGCCAGATTTCCAGAGATCTTAAGTTCAAAAAATCCCCAGAAATGTTCAAAGTTGGAGCTGTACGAAGTAGGAAACAGAGAAAATCGTGAATTTCTCAAGCCATCTTTTTTAGAGGAAAAAGTTGCTCTCGGTTATGTGCGCATAACTTTGCGCTGAATACTCCGAATCTACCCCCTCTAAGTTGCCACATACGTTTTAACTTTTGAAATAAGTACAAAAAAGAACTTTTCGAAAATCTCTACAACGGAAGAAGTTATTCAAATAACAAAAGCGGGACAAAATTGTTGACATCATATTCGACACTTTTGGCGAAGCTCCGCCTACCAAAATCGCCATCCTCATACCAACGTGATTTAAAGAGAGGGGGCGACCAAAAACATTTTAAAAAAGCATAATCAAACACCCAAATTACTTGAAATTGCATTTCAAGCATTCTAAACGCGTCAATGGAGCGCCAGGTTATGCCGTTTTACAGGTTTCTGACTATCTGGCCCAAAGCGTTTTTGTGGTATGGTGAGATTTAGAGTTGAGCGGAATGCGGTAGGCGGAATGAAAAAAGTAAGGTCTGCCAAAAAACAGTTCTACTGGTATCAAATTATTGAAAGGAAACACTTCCGTCAAATCATGTTCTGACGTCAAAAAGAAAGGAGAACATTAAAAAATAAAATAGAACGTTATTATTTTTTGAACAAATAGCATTAAACACAAATTTATTAGTAATTTGGCAAATATATGACACTTCAGGCTCATTTAACAACTCTTAATTGTTTAACTATTCAAATTCATCTAGTTAGTTCTTAATTTTTCTTCAATTTCAATAAAATTTCAAGTGACTTTCCCTAGACTTGCGAAATGTAAGTGACAAACAAGAAATGAAGAAAACTATGTTTTGTGTTTATACCCTGATAATTCGGAAATAAACTATATTCACTGGTAACAAGAGAGAAAAAACGAAAAAATCGAGACCGCAAAAAGTCGTTAATACTCTTCACTGATAACAAGAAAGTGTTTCTCGAAGACACATTTCGGTCATTCATATTCTATTCTATCAGACCCTCCCCCCCCTTATTCATTATTGGGACAAATTAAAATTTAGAAAATTCTGTTAGAAGAATATGATTAATAGAGTTAGAATCTAGTTCTAGAAGATTTCAGATTCAAATAAAAATGATTTTCCTAATATAAAAAATTGCTTCAGATTCCCCGGTCGCATGTCGTCCATCACAGAACAATACAGTCCTGTATGCTTATTCAAATGATATCGACTATTGGACATATTTCTGGGCTGCTAATAGTATTTTTTACTATTCTTATAAGAATACAACAATAGGAGTTGTTCGCTTCGATACGACAGAAGAAGAGGAGATTGAGTTTCACTCGGACGCTCAGTATGTTTCTGTTTTTGCTCCTGCAGTAAACCTTTTAATTTCAGAAGTTTAAATTCATCTCTATATTCCCATCCGCCTGATCCATCACTTGGATATGGAAACACAACAACTGGAAGCAACTTGTACAATGTTTTGAAGGTTTGTACCTTTTTCCTTCAAATCGTATGCAGAAAATATTCCAGAAATTTCTCAATAATGGGAAGGTTTCATTATGCGGAGCCCAAGTGTTAGTATTAGCGAAACGGTATCCAGATGAATCTGATGTATCCGACTTGATCACTCAACTTCGAGCCAGCCGTGTGATGGTGCACATCGCTGTGGACAGTGTTCCATCGGGTGGTTCCAATTCTGACTCACTATACGAGATGTCATTTCAAACCAATGGATACTGTGCTTTTGCCACCGACAATGCTCTTCAGAAAGTGAGTTTTTTTAGTTGGATAGAAAGGTTCACTGGAAAACAGAGCTGTGCGGAATTCCTTCTTCCTTCTTCCGGGCATTTTTTCACTTCCTTCTTCCTTTTTCCTTCTTCCTTTTTGAAAATTTTATTCCTTCTTCCCTCTTCCGTTGAAAATGTTTTCCCACTTCAGACTTCCGTGTAAAAAATTGACAAAAATTTTGTAATTCGACGGAATTTCAGCGGAATTTCAGTGGTTTTTAATGGAATTTTGTATGCAAGACAACTCGAAAATACGCTTTCAGAGATGAATAGAAAATTTTTTTCTCAAATTAGTCATTTTCAAATTTAACTTTCGACTTCCGGGTTCAGACCCAACTTCCTTCTTCCTTCTTCCGGGCTTTTTTTCATTTCCTTCTTCCTTTTTGAACATTTTCGTTCCTTCTTCCTTCCTCCGTATTCCTTTTTGAAAATGTTATTCCTTCTTCCTTCTTCCGACTTCCTTTTTTGAAATTTTTACTTCCGCACAGCTCTGCTGGAAAACTTATCATATCATGTTTTGTACGTTTTTGTGCAAGTGATTCCATCTTGATGAAGATATAACCAAAACTTCTAGAATCCAACAGTTTCCAGGCCTTTGGCTGGATGACCAATATACTTGGCTATCCTTACCAATTCATTGCTCAAAACTTTGTGGTTTCTGGATCAGGTCGAATCGAAATACCGGCATTCAAAACTCCGATACCTCCCGGTTATTCTGACACCTGTTCATTTGCAATAACTGTTCAAAACCACAGTAAGGATAATTTCCAAGTTAAACTATATCATTCACAAGGTTTTCAGCGCTCGATAATGCATTTGTATCCATGAATTATACAATTGCGAGTACTGATGGATCTTATGTCTATAAATATCCAAGTGCCCAATCGTATCCTCTTTATGGAACTGCGCAATCAGGTTATGTGTGGTTAAACGGATCCCTTTCGTACACATGGACAATTGACTATAATTACAATTCTGATGAACCACAAGTCATTGAATGCAGAATGTACAGTACTCAGTGAGTTTTCTCAAAACCTTCTATCATTGCATAAATCTAATATTTCAGTTATCACGATTTCCTTCCACTACCAGATTTCTAATTATCCGTCAATATTCTGTGCGGTTTCCAAATAAATGCTTATTTCATTGTATCCTTACTTTTAATTGTTAATATCAGTTCACATAGATAAAAAACGGCTGGTGCACCTTTGACGCGTTTTCAGATTAGTCGCCATCATACTTGTACGGAATGCCATTTTCCGAAACTGGAACCGGAATGTCAAAAAACCCCGGAATTCCGGAATCCGGAATTTCCGGAATCCAGATTCCGGACAACTCCATAATGTCTAAACTCGGACTGTAATCAAAAAACCTCAAAACCCGCGTATTCAAACACTCAATACAATTGAAATAGCTAAAAACAAAAAATTTGAAGTCAGGCGCACCTCTGACGCACTTTCAAGCTTTCAAAACGCGTCAATGGAGCGCCAGATTATCTCGTTTTATTGGTTTCTGACTATCTGGTGCGCCTCCAGCGCGTTCTCACGGAATGCGGTAGTCACAATTCTACTGATAACAAATTATTGAAAGACATCACTGCCTTCATGTTTTATTATGATGTCATCGAGTAAGGAAAATCAAAAAAAGAATAATAAAATTTATAATAGAATTATAACACCCAATAATTAGTAATCTGGTAGTGGAAGGAAGTCGTGGTAGCTGGAAAATCAGAAATTATCAGTTTTTCCTAAAACACGACACTCACTAATCACTGTACATTCTGCATTCAATGATTTGAGGAGTATTCGTACTGTACTGATAGTCAATCGTCCATTTGTAATGAAGAGTTCCATTCGAAGCCACCAAATCAGCCTGTCCAGTTCCATGACGTCGGTCGGCATGGTCATTTGGAAACTGGTAAGCCACTACTCCATCGGTACTCGCGATTGTGTAGTTGACAGATACAAAGGAATTATCGAGTGCTGCAATTAACCTGATTAGTAGTTATTAATACAACCATACTTGCAAACCGGGCCGAAACGGGCCGACACGGGCCGGCCCGTAACTGGCTTGGAACTCAACATTATGAGAAAAATACACCAAAATGTAGATCTCGAAGAGTTCTATGTCCGTGACCTACTACGGGCCGGGAAAAAGTGCCAAAAACGAGAAAATGGACAAAAAAGCCATTCTAGCCCGGCCCGCGGCATATTAACGAATAGTCATCCGGCCCGTAGTAGGTCACGGACATCGTCGAGATCTACATTTTGGTATATTTTCAGCTCATAATGTTGAGTTTGAAGCGAGTTACGCGCCGGCCCGGGTCGGCCCGGTTTGCAATAATGAATACAACTACTCACTATGATCCTGAACAGTTATCACAACTCGTGTCCATTGTACCCATCCTTCAGGAATCGGAGTCTTGAATACCGGTAACTCGATTGTACCGGATCCAGTGACAACAAAATTTTGAGCGATAAACTGGTAAGGTGTGTACAGTAATCCACCCATGTTTTGAAATGCCTGAATGATTAATTATTATTTGAAAGTTACCCACTGATTGGCTACTTACAAATATAAGATCATAACCGCTTGCGAATACACAATATCCGTTGGTTTTACTGGACATTTCGAAAAGTGTCCCAGAGTTGGAACCACCTGATGGGATACTGTCTACAGTAATATGCACAAGTATGTGATTGGCTCGAAGTTGACGGATTATGTCAGATACATTGGATTCATTTGGGTACCGTTTCACAAGAATAACCACTGTAGCTCCACAAGTAGAAAATTGCTTGTTGTTGAGAAACTTCTGGAATATGTACTTTCTGAATAAGAGTTGAAAAAAATACAGTACAAACCTTCAAAACAGTGTACAAGTTACTTCCTGTAGTGTTATCTCCATATCCAAGTGATGAGTCAGGTGGATGTGAGAATATAGATGCATTGAAACTTCTGAAATAGGTTATTGATATTTTTTGAGCTTTTTTTCTCAATTTTGTCGTTTAAATCTTGATAAATTGCATAATAGAAGTAGGCAAGTTTGAATTATTGGCTGGTATTCATATCTTACATAAACTCGAATTTATGGCGATTTTAGGAGTGAAAATGTTATAGTTTCCGTCGGAAGACCTTCAAAATCAAACCTTTTTGTTATTTGTAACATTTTTATCAATTTTCCTTAAAATTTCTTGGCAAGAATGACCAAAAACATGCCTACGTGCAGTTAAACAATTTTCCAATCATAAAATCTGTTTAAAAAAAAAGTTTTCACACTAAACAGCCGATTTTTGCTTAACAGGGCAGGGCTATTCACAACCGGAAAAAAACGAGAAAATTGTATAAAGTGTTGAAATTGTAACCCGAAAAAACGATTACATCTTTTTTTTACATAAACCGACATTATCTAATCATGAATCAGGTAAATGAGACGAATGGACCTATCTATTAAAGTAGACTTGTCACGGGCCGGCCCATTTTGAACAAAAATTTGAATTTTTTCAATTTTTTTTTTGAAAAAAGTCATTTTTTGACTAAACAGCATAAATTAGATTTAAAGGTAAACAGCTTTGGTAAAATTACAACAAAAAAGTTGTTAAAAGATGAGTACTCATTTTGAATCCTGAAGTAAATCCATCTGCTTTAAATGCCACTATTTTCACTTTTAACCTATCAACCCGACTTGTCCACGAGGAGTACACGGAAATAACATAATGAAACCACAACTTACTTGTTATCCGTGTGATACTCAATCTCCTCTTCCTCCGTTGTATCGAATCGAACATTTGCCAGTTTTTTATTCAAAAAGGTATAGCGAACGAGATTCTGTGCGCCCAACCGAAATGTGGTGTAATCGATGTCAGTTGAATAAGCGAATAGAACAATGTTGGTTTGGGTAGGAACACATGGACCTGAATATTTATTTTATTGGCAGAACTTTGAGTTTTTGAAATAAAATCTTAAACAGATTAGATTTTATTTTATTTTGCTTCTGATATGTGTCCTATTAGCTTCATTTTGGTAGTAATAGAATGGAATATTATTGATCAGTTAAATATTTTATGACGAAACCTCTTCCGAGGTTTAACACCATTCAGTATTTGCCATTTTGTTATCAATTCGAAAGAGAGTTTCGCAATAAAATATTCCACTGATAACGAAATGAGCTCTTCAAATACCCATTTCCATCAGTAATTTTATGACCACTAAACCAAAAGTAGTATTCAAAAAAGACACAATACAGAAGCGGGGTGGACAACCATGCAAAACTTCCTCCCTTTTGATAAAATTGTATTATCAAATTGAAATTTCAGATTCTCCCTCATTCTAACAATACTACTTTTTTTTAAACAGTATCTAACAACTAAGGGATCATGTGATTGCTACAGTACTCTCTGATCAAGACGGTCTTCTGGATACTGTTGTTTGATCAGAGGCGGAGTTTGTTTTCCTCCTTTTCAAACGCCTTACGAGTTGGAAAAAAGTCGTTAATGCTCTTCACTGATAACACAAAAGACAGTGAATTTTTTGCTCAGCTAGCAAAACCAACTAAGAATCGAGTGAATAAAATACCTCAATGCAATTGTAGTTAACAATTGTAGTTGTGCAACACTGGGAAATGAAGCGGGAAGGAACTACAGATCTTAGTGAAACACGATCTCCATATTCAAAAGTTGATGCAGAAAAGCTATGTCTTTCGGAGGACAAGAATGAACATGCTCATTTGCTAAACATTTAAAATATACAAAAACTCTGAAACAAAGACTTAATATGTATAGAGTATGTATAAGTTCGCCGATTCCTGGACACACAAAAAGAACAGAAATTTAATAACTTTATTAGAATTCAGAGCATTATATGAAAATGGAAACCAAGGCGATAAGAAGAATTGAGAAAACCATCCCTGAAAGATATTCAAAATATCACCAATTGCAAACGCACTCTACCTACCCGCCGAACCGTTTTCATCGAATCCAAAACTAATATAAATTCCTTTTGAAGAAACCGTAGGATTTAATTGATACTGAACCGATAACATGTCCCCGATAGCCGAAATCGTTGAATCTTCGGGAAGATTCTCAAGTGAATACGTGGCATTGAATACAGTATTCCGGTCACGTAAAATCAATATAGTAGTTGCACCGTACGGCATCCACGCTTTATCGATGTAGAAACTGATCTTCGACGATTTTGACGACGTAGAATATATCTTATCTTCAAAATTTTGATTGTTGCTGTATATCGCGTAATTTGGTGACGTCATGAATCCACGGCGACCGCCGAATCCAGATGTCCACATCGGACAATCCGAAGTCAGGGATACGATAGCATGGTCCTTGTCCAATACGAATGTTGTGAACTGTCCATTGAATTGTTGAGGGATTGTTGTGTTTATATTGGTTGATCTGAAAAAAAAACGAAAATTTCTGATTATTTTTATTGTTATTTATTTATTTTTCACAATCAGAAATGTTTTTGTTTTTAAATTTAACTCACAAATAATCCGTCAATTTATGAGCATCTGTCACAAAGTCAGTGTATACAGATATCTTGTTCGTCTCTGTCATTTTAATACTTCTCACGTAGATCACTTCGTCACTGTATCTAATGGCTGCAGCTGTACCATTGGTTGCATCCAGAATAACATCACAGGGGGCCTCCATGATACAGTTGATTGCTTTGTAGGAATGAAAGGGTTTAACGTCTGAAATAATCCAAAAAAATTCAATAAAACTGCAGAAAAAAATTATTTGGACTAAATTTTGAATAAAAATGTGAAATTTGTTTAATTTTTTCCAAAAATGTCGAATACTTGAATATATTTAGTTATACATCAAAAACTTGAATTTTTAATGTAAAATTTCGAAAATTGGTACAAAAAATAGGTACTTTTTTTAAAAAGCTTTTTTTGAAGCCTTTTTATGATAACTGTAAATATTTCAAGGACAGAATCCGGAAACTTGTTATTGAGTATAAAACTAGGAAAAATTTCAGAAAAAATCGAAAAATCACTATTTTTGTTACAGCAGAAATTTCCGAAATTTTCCGATAAAATTCTCGTCGTACACCTAGTCAAAAAGTTAAAAATTGTCAAAAACTGCGGAAATTTGGTTAAAAAATTTATTTTTTAGAAACTGCAAGCTATTATTGAGTTTGACACCATCAATTTAAATTTTACATGAAGTTTCTGAAATTTTGAGCTTCATATTTTCCTGTATATGGAGCTGAGTTGCATGGAAGTGATTTTTTCTAAAACGGAAGTCGGAAGTGAATTTCCTTATCCGGAAGTCGGAAGTCGGAAGAAGGAAGTGAATTTCCCTATCCGGAAGTCGGAAATTGGAAGTCGGAATTAGATTTCTTCCCAAATTTTCAAAAATTCCAAGAGAAAAATCATAAAATTCGTGAAAATCAGTGAGAAACTAGTTTTTGGCTGAAGAAAAACCTGTTTTCTGTCCTTTCCGACCATTTTTCCATGTATTTTTGCAAAATGTATTCTTCCTAAATTTCACAGTTATGGAATGACGGAAGTCGGAAGTAAAATTCCTTATCCGGAAGTCGGAAGTCGGAATTCCATGCAACTCTGATATGGAGCTTGGACTTGGTATTTTGTGGATTTCTAGGCCACAGGGTCACAACTACCTGCTTTGATATTTTTTTGGTTGCAAAACCCTGATAATTTAAAAATGTCATAATTATGAGTACTCACCCTCATAATCTTGCACAATAACACCGTTCCCAACTGCATAGTAACCTGGGAGCAACGACCGGAGTGTTAGATATTTACCAGTTGACACAAATCTCGCTCCATTTTGATGTATTTGGTACAAACTGAAAATGTACTAGATTTTACGTGAAAAATATATAATTTACAAGAAAAGTTGGGTTCGGTAGCCTGTCGAAAAAGTCGAACCCTGATACCTTGGAACCGTAACCACTCGGCCACCACTTTTTTTGCAAAACTCAGTTTTCGACATTTTGAGTCAGTTTTTTGCGGTTTTTAAGGGTAAAATTGAGTTCTCCATACTCGAAAACCTATTTATTAAAAAAAACAAAAAAGTTTTGCCTCCGTGGGGATCGAACCCTGGTACCTTGGAACCTTAACCACTCGGCCACCACTTTTTTCCGCAAAAACTCAGTTTTCGATATTCCGAGTCAGTTTTTTGCGGTTTTTAAGGTTAATATTGAGTTAGCTGTGCTTGAAAACCTATTAACCTTTTTTCACAAAAAAAGTAAAAATAAAAATTTTTGAAGACTCTGCCCGGCTTCAAAAAATGAACCAATTTTTTTTCAATTTTTCAATTTTTCATCAAAAATGTGACCTTTCTGTAAGATTTTGTTTGACAAGTATGAAAATGTTATATTTTTTGCGTCAAAGGCGCGCCAGACGGTGAAAATGTTGTGTTTCTTCCAATTTTTATACTCAGGCGCTCTCTACACGAGCCTATCTGTCCTGAATCCGAATAAAATGTAGGATTTTAATTTGGTGGCCTAGGAAATGCATTTTCTAGGCCACCAAACCTCAAATTCTCAAATTGCTCTCAAAACATGGGAAATTTCATAGAGATAATGAATTTCCTACTCTTGATGAATAATTTTCGTACTCTAAACCAACTCACTTTCCAACATGTTTCGCCTCAATCGAGTTACCATCATAAACTTGAGTATTCCGTAATAATCGACTAGAATCCGGCGAGATTCGTGTTGGAGACAGTGTCAAAAGATTCACTCGAGTGTCTGCTTCAATTGTCGTAACATTATCAAAATCCAAGCCAAACATGGTATGTGGGGAGGAGCGTTGACGAGTACGCCATGATGTTGAGGACGCGTTTTGGACTGGAAATTTTTTACTATGACAATTTTTATTGCGATAAACACGTCTTGCACAGCTTATTAGAGCCTGTATTCCGTTAATGTTGATCTACCGCACCTTCAAAACAAGAGTAATTTCAAAGCGCTTCACCTAGTGAGCAGAGTTGTCTGGATTCCGGAATTCCGGGTTTTTTTTGACAATCCGGATTCCGAAATTCCGGAATTCCGGGTTTTTTGACATTCCGGGTTCCGGGTTCCGGAAACTGGAAAATCGCATTCCGGTTCCGGATTCCAGATTCCAGATTCCGAAATTCCGGAATTCCGGGTTTTTCGTCATTCCGGTTCCGGATTCCGAATTCCGGAAAATTAAAAATTTGATTCCGGTTCCGGATTCCGAAATTCCGGAATTCCGGGTTTTTTCGTCATTCCGGGTTCCGGATTCCGTCATCGACGCCAATTTTTTACCAGAGTTGTACGGAATGCGATTTTTCAGTTTCCGGAATCCGGAATCCGAAACCGGAATGACGAAAAAAACCCGGAATTCCGGAATGTCGGAATCCGGAATCCGGAATGATTCGATAAATTTGCAAGGCCAAGTCATTTTTTCGAGTGTTTTAAAACTCAAAAAACTTGTAAAACTTCAACTTCAGCATTCCGGAAAAAGTTCAAAAAAACCGGAATCCGAAACAGGAATGAAAATTTTCATTTTCCGGAATCCGGATTCCGGACAACTATGTTTTTTACCAATACTCCAACGAATTCTCATTCCAAAATTTCCAATTTTATTGACCTGTAGATCAATTCTAAAAGATGGGTCCATGAGGAAGAATGGCTCCATGTCGGCTAACTGAATGCTGCAAAAAAAGTTTGGTGAAAAAAAAAGTTTCAAAAACAAAAAAATACATTGTCACATAGCCTGTCGAATCGGTGACTTGAAGAGTAGTTGATTCGTTAGTCGTTGCCTTTATTTGAAGTAATGCATACATTCCTTTTGGGACGTTCACCTACATAATTGACCCAATTTAACCAAAATAAAGAAAATTAAAAGTAACTCACAATCCATGAGCAACTCTGGCCGGATGCATATTGAGGTGCATCGTTTGAAGGATTCCATGTTGCTGGGTAGATCACGGGGGTGCTAATGTTAGCAGGTGGGTTGATTGTTTGAGTTCCGGTGCAATCTAGATAAATGACTAGTAGTTTTTTTTTTTAAATAATCTTTATTATTAAAAAATAAAATTTCAATATTCTACTGTAGCCACCAGAGTTGCATGGAAATGGTTTTTTTTAAATTGAAGTCGGAAGTCGGAAGTGAATTTCCTTATCCGGAAGTAGGAAGTCGGAAGTAGGAAGTCGGAAGTCGAAAGTCGAAAGTCGAAAGTCGGAAGTCGGAAGTGAATTTCCTTATTCGGAACTCGGAAGTCGGAAGTTGGAAGTGATTTTCTAATTCGAAACTCGGAAGTCGGAAGTCGGAAGTTGGAAGTGATTTTCTAATTCGGAAGTCGGAATTCCATGCAACTCTGGTAGCCACCTAATCGTTATTATTTATAATGACAAATTCAGACCAGATGACGAAATTTAAGCCAAAAACCATTAAAAATGAACAAAAATTGAAAACGTTGTGGAATTTCGAAACATTCCGAATTTTTCTTCTTGTTTTTACAATGATCATAACTTTTCCAGATTAACTCTAAATTTTTCAAAACAACAATTTTCAAATTCAGCTCGTTCTCAGCATTCAGAAATGTACCCACAAGCCTATATTCCTAGCATTTTGGGTCTCGGCACGATTTACGGCGGGTTACTGTAGTTTTCGCGTCGAGACCCAAATTTTTCCAAGCCATGGCTTGTGGGTACTTTTCTGAAAGCTAAGAACGAGATGAATCTGAATACCACATGAAAAATTAAACATTTTTGAGTTTCAGACGGCAAATTTCAGAAAAAACTCAGTTTTGTAGGTACTTACTATAAGGATCATCCGCAAATATACTTGCTACCAGTAGTAACAGGAAAATGAATAACATTTTGAGAAATAAAATGATGTCTTCATCGGGAAATTGGTCATTTTAAGTTGTTATCAGTGAAAATTTGTTTGACGAGGCGGGTTGAGGCGATTATAAGAGGTGTGTACTCAAAAAATGTTGTGATAGGAATTATGATTTTCTGAACTCTAGCGAAAACTAATTTTGAAGACTGCAGTTTCAATTTACAAACTTCAGTATCTTTTGTGTTTTCGTTGCGAGACAAAATTTTCGAAAATTTTGAAAAATTCGAAAATTTTCAAACCTAGGCATCAGTGTGCTCCACCGGGATTTTAAAACTAGTGAAAACCGGTTTTTCATGAAAAAAACGGTGAAAATATTCACCGGTTTTCACCGAAATTCACCGGTGTTTTACCGGGGAAAACCCGGAGAAAACCGGTGATCACCGGGTTTTCCCCGGAGAAACACCGGGGAAAAAACCGGTGTTTCCCCGGTTTTCACCGGTTTTCGCCGGAGTTTTTTGAAATTGGTAACACACAACCAGACATTTCAAAACTGGACATTTCAAAACTGGACATTTCGTAACCGGACATTTCGTAACCGGACATTTTGTAACCGGACATTTCGAAACCGGACGTTTCGCAACCGGACGTTTCGCAACCGGACGTTTCGCGACCGGACGTTTCGAAACCGGACGTTTTGAAACCGGACGTTTTGAAACCGGACGTTTCGAAACCGGACGTTTCGCAACCGGACGTTTCGCAACCGGACGTTTCGCGACCGGACGTTTCGAAACCGGACGTTTTGAAACCGGACGTTTCGAAACCGGACGTTTCGTAACCGGACATTTCGTAACCGGACATTTCGAAACCGGACGTTTCGCAACCAAATGACACTTCGAAACAAAAAATGCCGGTTGCGAAACGTCCGGTTTCGAAATGTCCGGTTTCGAAATGTCCTGTTTCAAAATATCCAATTGCAAAATGGCCTGTCATGTTCGTTCACGTTGAAGTGTTTGCATCATCAGAAAAAACCGGTGAAAACCGGTGAACACCGGTGTTTTCCCCGGGGAAAACCGGGCACCGGTGAAAAATGAAAACCGGGGAAAACCGGTTTTTCAATATTGAACACCGGGGAATTTCGGTGAACACCGGTGTTCGCCAAATTTGACTCCGGTTTTATTTTTATAAAACCGAGAAAAACTTCACCGGTGATTATAACGGTTTTCACCGGTGAAAAAAAACCGGGTTTTCGCCGGTTTCTTCGCCGGTGGAGCACACTGCTAGGCATGATTATACTTTTCTGAAAGCTCGCAACAAGCTGATTCTGAAAACATAAGTTTCAAAAGTTTCAGACTAGAAACGATTTAGTTATAAGACATTTTCAGAAATTTTGATTTTCTAGAAGTTTCAAAAATCCATAAATCGATGAATTCCTGCTGATTTGACATGTATTCTAACTAGAAAAAATTCTAAAACTTAAAAAAAATTATTTATCCGAAAACTTAATAAGCAACACTAATATCGTTGGTACTCAAATAAGAGACAACAGTGACGTCATCATCATTCGTTTTTCTTCTTCTTCTAGTTGGAACCATTTGGAAATCAGATGACGTCATCTTCTTCTGATTCCCTTCTTCTTCTTTGAATTGAATCCATTTAGTGATAGTGCTCGAGTGAGAAATATAAACGGATAGAATCCAGAGATACGGTAAATAGAACATATTCACAATGTATTCATCTGAACTAATTGGAAGATCTGACTGATAGTGGTAGATCAATTTCAGGATCATTTCGAGTTGTGTCATCTGGAATATAATGAGATGAGATAAGAGGGGGACTGGTAATTACCATAATGAACAAGTTTGATATGAGAGAGTTGATGGAGATACAGACCAAGTTGAGATCTACCATCAATGTGCCCAAGTAACACTTTATAACTATGATAACAAGAAGTAATAGATTAAAGAATGGAAGTATAGTCTCAAAAAATTGGAGATCCAACTCTTCACCAGACACGCTCAAAATGAATGCCACTGAAACTACCTTTGAAGTTGTGTGACATGACTTATATTATTGAAAAACTGAGAACACGGTGATACCAAATATATACAGCACTGCTCATAAAAAATGCGACACTTGCTGTTTTTAGTTAAAAATAGTCAATTTTGGGAGTGTGACACGGCCTCCCTGATAGTCCCACAATATTGAATGTTTATGGTTTATACAGATCACACATAGAGCTTCATTTTTGTAGTTGACAACTTTTCTGTACGGGCACATTCTAAGAAGTTACAGGCAGTCAAAGAATTTTTTCGCATTTTTAACTCTTTTTCAGTGCTAAATGGAGAAATTTTTGAGTTTTTTATATTGACGGTTTTTTTTTACCATTTTCAACTAAAAACTGCAAGTGTCGCATTTTTTATGGCAAGTACTGTATTCAGTTTTTGTCTCCAAGACTTGGTATTCGAGAAAAATGAGGTCAAAGTTTAGACACGCAAAAAACTGCAATTTTTCCAATTTTCAATTCTTTGTAACTTTCTGAAAACAGAACCAAATTTTTTGGAATTTCTGAACATCCAGACATTAGGACACACCGACAGACAGATAAACCCAAAATTTGTATTTTGGTGCAGCTTTAGGGTCAAACGTCTATTTTTTTTTAATAAAACTTAATGCAATAAAAACATTTTTTGCGACTTTTTGAAATCCTTCTAACTCTCTTGAGACTTCACCAAATTTTGAGGTATTAAATATAATTTTGAAGGTCTTGACTTAGTCTTTCATATAAACTACTTTTTAAGGTACGTAGAGCCTCAAACCTTAAGTCTAAAGGTAATTATTCTCTACTTTCTCAGACTTTGACGTCTTTTTTCTCGAATACCAGGAATCAAGGGCAAAAACTGAATATACATTTGGAATCAGCGTTTTTACAGCTTTCTAAATGAAAACTTGCCAAAAGACATCGGTGGTCTGATAACTGCAAATACTGAAAATGCG
Organism: Caenorhabditis latens; assembly: GCA_002259235.3. Lineage (NCBI taxonomy): Eukaryota > Metazoa > Nematoda > Chromadorea > Rhabditida > Rhabditidae > Caenorhabditis > Caenorhabditis latens. Next base: position 17,022,407 of record CM056095.1, read on the forward strand.
ACACAAAACACTTTTTTCCAATCCAGATGTGAATATCCAAAGACTATCAGAGACAACTGTGTGAAACTAATTGCTAACGAAATATAACTATGAAACGCATAAAATAGACCACATATTAATAACAGATTGGGGATTTTTTCAGATGTAATAGTAAGAAGGTCACATGTTCTTTCGAACATTTGCATAAATATATACAGCCACATTAGTGAATGAGTAGGCAAGAAATGAGTGAATTGATTTTGCTGAAATTGATCTCATTTTAGTTCCTCTGAGCTCAGTAACCTGTTTTTTAACTATTTTGAGCATGTATAAAGCCAAAAAAGCAGAAGGAAACCAGAAGTGATAATAGAGTTGACTTCCATCCATTCTAACCATTCCATTTGAAGAAGAACTATTACTGGGATCAATGAAACGGAGGCTTAGTCTCATATTTGTTGAGTGAAAACTTTTTTTTAAAGAATTGAAGTGAAGTAGTGTGATACGTGTGATAAAAAGAGCGAGAGCAAATCACCTGTCACTTTTTCAATAAATATTAAATAAGCTTCTAGAAATGTATAATAGATTGCATATTGTGAACACCTGGTCGTACTTATTATAATATTTACGAGCGAAGTTTTTGGAGACGCGGCTTTCAAACAATCTATTAATTTGGTCATTGGTATTTTCGACCACGGGAAATCCATTTCTGCAGTCAAAAACTGCTAAATGTCTCTGGGAGCCGAGTTATGAGCCCTCAAACTTTTGATGTGGTCAAGCCATTTCACATGGAATTCCAAAACGAGGGGTATATACGCCACCGCGCGGTACAATTTATGTTTACCTGTGCTTGTAAGTTGCAAAAATAAGAATATCTTGCGTATTGTAAAATACCAGATTGCGCCTGCTCTGTATATTAACATTTCTGTCTGTTTAGGTACATTTAGTTCATGATTGCAATCATTTATTTTCCGGTATAGCAAGGAGAACAGCTTCTTCTCCAGCACCAGTGGAGTATAAACTAAAATGTAAAGAGAGGAAAGGGACTCTCGGCCGGCCGCTGGGTTGTTTACGCCGAGAGCAATACGTCATCTCAGTTGAGAGAGAACCCGAGGAAGAGAGAGAGAGAAGAGACAGGGCAGAGACTGGCCTGTGACAGTATACTAATTGTCGATATGGAATTCCATGTGAAAAAGCACATTTATATAAAAAGTTTGAGAGCTCATAACTCGGTTCGCTGAGACATTCAGCAGGTTTTGACTTCAGAAATGGACTCTCCGTGGTCAAAAATACCTATAACCAAATTTATAGGTCGTTTGAAAGTGGCGTCTCCAAAGACTTCACTTGTCAGACGAATGATTAGTTGAAAAAAAATGAAAAAGTTCATCACAATTGTTTCAAACTTGGGCTTGTCAATTCTATGCGTTTGAATTGTTATCCCTCGTGCTGAAATAATCTCACAAACTGTTCTGTAACCGTCTACTTCAGTTGATTATCGTTTGTGACGTATTGTTTGCAACTCAGTTTATTCGAAACATCTGGAAAAATTCACATACAATGGACAGCTGGCATTTTATTTTTAAAAAAATTATTTTTAGGATAAGTTGGATAACCCTTACCGAAAATCAAAGAAATAAGAGAGTACCACCAGTTTCGTAACGTTTGTGTCTCATGCCTGAAAAATTTCAATTAACACAGACAGCTGATATTTATCTTTGTTATACGCTTTAGAGCCTCAGCCATATAAAGCCTGAAATAAAACATATTTGCAAATGTTTTTCCATTCGAAACATGAAGCTGAGCCTACAATTCGAAGAATACAATTCCACATCATCGGTTCAAGGACTCAGGAAAATCTTAGAAGACCCGTCTGAATGTTTGTATCATTTCTGGTTTTCTGTCATTCTGGTGGGATTATACTTGTGGAAAATTATCAAGAAAAAAGTGAGTTTTCTTAACGATACCGTAATTGTCACAAGTGATTTCAGAAAAACAAGTTCACCAATTTCCTGCTATTCCACTTGTTAATGATCTACTGTATATGTTTAAAACTATCTTTTTTAATTGGTGGTTTTGTAGAAACAACAATTATACACTCTATTGTAGCCTATCTCATTATCCTTCCAGTCTTTCTAAATTATATCCAATTAGTTGCGATTTTTGTCCAACTATTACTTATATCATGTGGATACAGAAATCTGGATATGATAAAAGTATTTTGTTTCGCTGCAGGCATATTCACAGTATTGAGATTCACCGCGTTTTACTGTAAGATTCAATTCAGAATTTAACATTTTCTTATCTGACCGTAACTCGCTCAAAAAGCAACAGTATGGTCTGAAAAATATACCGAAATGTAGATATCAGCGAGTTTTATGTCTCAGATAGAATTGAGTGGTAAAATTACAGACAGTGGCCCAATAACAAAAAAATTGAGAAATTTGACGCGTTTTTGAGAAAATTTAAATTTTAAAGATATTTAGTCTGAAAATTTTCAAAAATTAAAATGTTTTCCATCCGCCTTCGTCTAATAAAATTATATTTGAGCAGTTTGAACAATCTGGTGCACTTTTGGCGCGTTTTTGAGAAAAAGTTGAGCTTTGAAACAATTTTTAGGTTTTCAGATTTCAAGGCTGAATTTTTCTTGATTTTCTCCCATTTTCGACCACTAGACCAGGTTTTCACGCACAGATCTTTCATTTCATCAAAATTTCAATTATTTGGCGCACCTTTGACGTGTTTTCTCTTTTTCATTTCCAACCCCACTTCCCTTTTTGCTTGTCCCCTGTAGTTTGGGTTACTGTGCCACGCTAATGAATTTTCGTTCATTTTCATATTCTTTTTGCTTTTTATTTAGGTCATTCACATATTAACAACTAGTCATTTGTAGGTCACAGACATAGAACTAGTCGAATTCTACATTTTGGTATATTTTTCAACTACTAATATTGAGTTATAAACGAGTTACGCCCCGAAAAGTATAGTTTTTTGTTTCAGTCAGCTTGATACTGTACGTGTCTGGTGAAGAAATAAATCTTCAATTTTTTGAGACAATACGTCCATTCTTTAATCTATTACTTCTTGTTATCATAGTTATAAACTGTTATTTGGGCACATTGATGGTAGATCTCAACTTGGTCTGTATCTCCATCAACTCTCTGATTCTGAATCTGTTCATTATGGTAAGTACCAGTCCCCCGATAACCTCATCTCATTATATTCCAGATGTCGCAACTCGAGATGATTCTGAAATTGATCTACCACTATCAGTCAGATCTTCCAATTAGTTCAGATGAATACGTTGTGAATCTGTTCTATTTACCGTATCTCTGGATTCTATCCGTTTATATTTGTCACTCGAATACTATCACTATATGGATTCAATTCAAAGAAGAAGAAGGGAATCAGAAGAAGATGACGTCATCTGATTTCCAAATGGTTCCAACTAGAAGAAAGAGGGAAACGAATGATGATGACGTCACTGTTGCCTCTTATTTGAGTGTCATGCCCCGTGAGTCACTATAGATCACTTTGTGCTTACGTAACCCTTCTCTAGAACTTTCCTTGTATTGACGTAGCTCCTGTGTGCCACTGATAAGAATTACTATTTAACCCTTGCTCCCGACCAATCGTGGTCGGTTCCCTTATCATGTTTTAAGAGATGATGATGTTTCTATGAATAAATATTATCTTTCTAACCGCTACACCGAAGGCCCCAAAAGCCTTCCATTACATGGAGGTACCACCTTCGCGTTGAGTATACTGCTCAACGTGAACAAGGGAGCAGAATCCATAGTCCAAACTGAAATGAAATATGAACACAACTGTTCAAATAAATCATAATCAGTAAGAAACTACTTCTACGAGGGGCACCCATTGAAGGCTGCTTCTGCTAGAACTAGTGATCTGAAAAAGAAGTGAAATTTGCTTCTAATCAGAAAACGTAAGACCACTTCTATAAAAGCTTACTCTAGTAACCTAAACCAGAACTGGCAGTATAAAATGAAGAACGAGGTTTCTCCGGAAAACTCCGTAACTTCATTTACCAAAAAGGTAGAGAAATGAGACATCCAGATGCTCAAATTCGAAGTGAATTCTTTGATTGAAGTGACGTCAAACTCGTTCAACATACCTCTGTTCTCTTATTGGGAAGTTCTGAGGAACTGTTGAAAAAAGGGGCGAAGCAGGAAGCTCGTAACTCAGCAGATGCAATCTGCAAGCTCACCGAAGATGGTGCAGCCGAGTTATGTTGAATCGAGGTCTCTGAGCGCTTGTACCCACTTCGCGGGCGACAATCGTACCAGCCTTGACTCTGGTCAAGGTCTACAGGCTGAAAAGTCCGACGACTTTCTCGGAGACATCTCGTGACCATTTATGAGAGTAATCGATCCACGTCAGAGATGAGAACAAAGATTTTTTGTTATCATGCTCGAGCGAGATGATAACGGTAATTACCTGATGTGGCGAGGGAGACCGAAGCTACAATCAGAGAACCAGCTGAGATGACGAGCACTGAAAAGTCATTTCTGAAAAACCAGATAAGCTAAAGCCTGAAAATGTAGCTAATGCACAAAAAGGCAGGAACCCGACCGGAAAAAAAAGAGTGATGACCGTTCAACCTGTCTCCACCGACAGCAACGGAAATTCCACTGAAAAAAATACTCTGAAACTTCAGACTATTGAACTTCAGTATAACATAAAGAAAACATTCAAAATACTGAAAACTGACATTCAAGTCTCAGCAAGATTATGTGTCATTCTCAATCATTCATCATATTTGATGAAACCAGAGAAAACAACTTGCCATCGTGAGACGTGTCGGTAAAGCATTATGAATTATTTCAATACTCGGACAATAGCGAGAAGCTAATAAACGAGGGAGAGACTGACCGATTCTAGATAAGAACATTTTCTAGATAATGATAACGGCAGCAAACAACGAGACTGTATAAAACACTCTCAAACAGAAACATGATTATCTCATTATGGACACTCTCTGGAACATCAATTGCACGCTGCTGCCAAATCATTGACAACAACATTTGGGTCAACTGCGTGTCGTAGAACCAGAGCAACATCACGAGCATGGTAACAAGAAGCTGCAGGATGGTGAAAACACGGATGCTGACAGAGAGCTGCATGGAAGGAGGTCAACGTATCAAATGGCACAAACTGACATCAACAACAAATGAGAGAACACCTACAACTGGAACTATGCTAAGTGACTGACTTCCTATATTTAATTCAAATTCATTTGTTGTAATTTTATTTTTAACGCTCGGGACGAGCTTTCCGAAATGAGGGGGATGTCATGCCCCGTGAGTCACTATAGATCACTTTGTGCTTACGTAACCCTTCTCTAGAACTTTCCTTGTATTGACGTAGCTCCTGTGTGCCACTGATAAGAATTACTATTTAACCCTTGCTCCCGACCAATCGTGGTCGGTTCCCTTATCATGTTTTAAGAGATGATGATGTTTCTATGAATAAATATTATCTTTCTAACCGCTACACCGAAGGCCCCAAAAGCCTTCCATTACATGAGTACCAACGATGTTAGTGTCGCTTATTGAATGCAACATATGAATATTTGAAGAGCTTTTTCATTTTTTTTTTAAATAACAAGAATTTTTCGAATCGAATTCTCCCACTTATTGTTAGCCGACTTTTGGCTTTTATTCAATAAACTTAACATGTACATTTCCTATTTTTGAAGAACTGTCGTGACAAAATTAGAAGGGGAAGCTGCAAGAAGTTCAAAAGACCAAAAATGTAATCGATTTTTATGGAAGTACAGAACATAATCAGGCACGGTGCTCCAAAAGCCTACCGTACCCTTGAGATTCGAGTTTTTCATTACAACCCGTGTGAGATCTAACGCATTTCCGACGGGCTCCAGGTGAACCGGCCTCAGTTTGATGGATGACACCGAAAAGAAGGGTCAGACGGGAAGGTGTGTAGAGGGTCTCCAAGGGGACCCTCCATAAATCATTGTGCGGTGGACCTGTGCTCTTTCCCCGCCCCCTCTCCCAAGACAGCTGCTCAGGTCAATCCCCCTTCTTCCTTTCTCCCAAAACTTATATCTCATTTGTATCCAAGACCCAGCTTGTATGCCGGTCGACCCCTCTTTTATTCTTTTTGATTATTTTTGAATTCTGATATTTTAATGCAATTCTGGAGCTCATTTGAGCTATATGAGGTGAGTAATAACGGAATTTTTAATTTTAACTCATTTCTTCCTGAAAAAGTTTTTCAAATTGTGCCAATTTTGCTCTAGAAACTTTAAAAAAAACCGGTTTTTCTTTTTTAAATTATAAGTGAACATCTGGAAGTCTACACGGCATCTAACCTTGAAAAAAGCCTTGGAAATCCAAAAAAAAGTCAAAATTTAGTCAAAATTGCAAACTGTAACTTACTAGGGGGCAGTGATCTAGACCAGGGCTGACATTTTCAAAGATTTAGTAACAAAAATAGTGATTTTTGATTTTTCCTGATTTTCTTAAATTTTTGAACTCAAAAACAGGTTTCTGGGGGGGGGTCTATAATTACAGTTTTCATACGAATTCAAGATTTTTAATACGGAAAAACTCATTTAACTCATCTTTAGGCAGTTTTCTAGATTTTTTTTCGAACATTTTTCGGATTTTTTTTGCAGAGCCCTGAATTATACTTAAGTTAAAAGCAACCGTCGTGACCTATCTTTTTGGAAAGCTGACGCCACGTAGATCACGATTATTTTTCAAATTTTGCTCTTAATAAATATCTGGACAGAGTCGTGACGCTTTTAGTACCCAAATTTTACAGTACACACAGTTGAAATGAAAAATATGGAGTATTTCCGGAAAATAGGAAAATACAACGATAAAAATTTCTGAAGCCTCTGGTAATAATCAAACTTTTAGGACAAGTTTGGAATTCTAGTTTTCCAATGAAATATGACACCTTTTATAACTAACACCAGCTAGATGATTCACTATTTTGGCTTGGGACTACAGAGTGGATAGAAAAATATATTTTTTATTCCCAAAATTTGAGTTATTTTGCGATTTTCAGCAGCCCGGAACTTCAAAAATCAAGTTTTTCAAATTCTTTTGAGTTTTCGCACACATAGGGTAAATCTAGACAGAGTTATAAGGCTTTAAGGACCCAAATGACACAGCGCACAGTAGAAACGATAACTAGAAGGCATTTCCGGGAAAATACAACGGTAGAAATGGGTGAAGTCTTGATAAAGCCTAAAATAATAATAAAAATTTCAAAAAAAAAAGTTTTTGTTCACATGAGTATGATTACTTGACCAATAATTATACAAAAAGTACTGAGTGATCCAAAATTTACAAAAATCGCTCAAAATTTCTTTTTTTTGCTAGAACCTTTTTCCTTGGTGAATTGGAACTGAAGAGATGTTGTTGATTACAATTGGATCCCCCAATAAAATTTACCTTCTCAGTATATTACAACGCATAATTGATTGGAACCAATTTTCAGGCAGCTCCTCCCCTCGAGAAGGCCGATTCCCTACACCTCCAACACAACACCACCGTCAATGAGCGTAAGATACTTTTTAAACTTTTTCAGCATTTCAATGTTTCAATTTTCAGACTAGATGGACTCAAGTCCGCCAGCCCCCACCACCCCCACCGAACCATCGGTGGGTGCTTACGTGGAGGCTCCGGGCAGAGCATCCACCGCCGCCATCCCCATCGGGGCTCCAACCAGTGGGGGAGCTGCTTAGCAGCGTGAGTTGATATGTTCTTTTTTTTTTCTTTTAATAACTTTTTTTTAAGTCCATCCGGCAGGAGCCCCTTTGGGGGGATGAGGGGCGCCCCCATGTGGAGCGGCGAGGCCCCCGAGAGGCTCCCCGCAGCCCCCAGCGGCGAGGGTGAAAACAAGGAGAATTGTGAGTTTATTTCCTCAATAATTGCACAAAAAACAAATTTTTACAGAGCGCCCTCCACACACACCCTCCACCTCCACACACACCTTCCACACGGTAAGAAGTTTTATTTTCTCAATAATTGCACAAAAAAACAAATTTTTACAGAGCAACCCACACCCGCCACCCCTCCAACAAGCTTCACACCTCGCCGCCCCTACCACTGTAAGTTTTTCAAAAAAGTAAATACTTATATATTAAAGAAACTGATTTTTTCAGAAACCAGCCTCCTCCTCCCTGCCCACACCCACACACACACTCCGCCTACCAGTGAAAAAATAATAATTTTTTTTAAAAATAAATTTTTATTAAATTTACATGTGTTTGACGATTTTAGCTACTTCAATATCAATTTTCACAAGTGGTGGGAGAGAAATAGACATTTTTAGGTGATCCATTTTACACAAGAGGCTTTTTTCTGCATTTTTGAACAATTTTAAGCCAAAAAATAGATGAAAATTGAAATTCTGGACACACAGACAGACAGACAGACAGACAGACGATTTTGTGACCTTTTGTGACTTTTTAAAGCTAAAAAATGCAGAAAAATTGAGGTTTTCGGCTGAAATTAGAGATTTTGGACATCTGGGCTCACCGAACGACAGACAGAGGAAATTTTCTGCATTTTTGAACAATTCTGAGCCAAAAAAAAGCTTAGAACTGAAATTTTGGACACCCGGACACACATACATAGGTTTTCAGTGATTTAATAGCATTTTTGAGCTGAATAATGAGAAAAATCACTATTTTTCACATTTTTGATAGAAAATCAACGATTTTTCGACATAAAACTGCTAAAGAATGCAGAAAAAAACGTCGATCTGTGTGTCCAGATGTCCAAAATCTCGTTTTTTCAGAATTTTTCAACTTCTGCTGACGTTTGTTCTAATTTTGTACCCAAAAACAGGTTTTTGGGGGTCAAATACCTCTAGTTTTCATACAAATTCAAGATTTTTGACTCCGAAAAACTCATTTTTCGACTATTTTCTTGAATTTTTTTTCGAATTTTTCGGTAATTCCGGTCAAAAATTCTCAGAAAAAACTATTTTTTCCATTTTTTTCCGTACACAGTTCTCGAGCAGCCCTGATGAGGATCAGAGACATAGAGTTTAGTGTTTTGACCAGTAATGAAGCCCCCCTCACACCAACTGTCTTAAGGAGAACGGGGCAAGAGAGCACAGGTATTGCTGCTCCACCCGCACAATGATTTATGGCCCCCCCCCCCCTTGTGACACACCACACACCTTCGGACCCTTCTTTTCTTTGTCATCCATCAAACTTAGGACTAAAACACATTGACCTGGGGCCCGTCAAAAATGCCCTTTGATCTGACGCACGGTGTAATGACAAATGCGAATTTTTGGGTTACGGTAGGCTTTTGGCACTGTGTGACCTTTTTTTTTGAGAAATTTTGAAACCTCGATTCTTTTTAAAACTGCCATTCAAAAATAATTCAAAGCACTTTTGAAATTTCGAAAAAAAATCAAATTTTGCATAAGTAAGAGTTTTAACAGCCTCAAAATTAAAAGAAAAACGCGTCAAAGGCGCGCCTGCCTGCAAAAATTTTGGTTATTTTGACTAAAATAACCTGAGTTTTTGTCTGGCGTGCCTCAGGCGCGTCTGTGTTTCAATTGTTCCAGATGTCACAATTTTATCTGTGGCTGGCGTGACATTGACGCGTTCTGAGTTGAAGATTTCGAGTGAAGGCTGGCGTGACGCGCTCTCCTGTGTCTGGGGCACCTGCGACGCGTTTTTTTGGTTTGAATCACTAAAAATCAGAGTCTGTTTTTCACGGATTTTGTCAATTATAGGTATTACTGGTGCGCCTTGGACGCATTTTAGAAAGATTTTTCAAGATTTTTAGCCAATTTCTGCAATTTTTTCGAGTTTTCAAAAAAAATAATTGTGTCATGACTCGTTTTCTTGCAAATTCTGACCCGCATTCTCTCATATAAATGTCGCAAATCGCGGTGTTGTACATGTACAGGTGATTTATCTAATGGGAGAAGGGGGACAAGCGGAAAAAAGTGAAACGACCGATTATATCGGTCGTCGCAGTCAATGGATTCGAAAAAAGGAAAGAAAATGAAACGGATAGATAGCTTCTCCTTGTCCTCTCTCTATTTCTGACATTTTGTGGTTTTGGGGTACTCGGTGTCTTGGATGATATGTGTGTCTGGACTTTTTTTAAAATTTAAAATTTTGTACTTTTCCCAGACACTCTACACCAATCCGAACAATTTCCACCAAAAATCATCAAAAAATACCAAAAACTGGCAAAGTTATGGATTTTCGAAACATTTCGAAAAATTTCGAAAAACATTTAGCTCTGTAACTTTCACAGCTAAGGTCCAATCAAGTTGAAATGTTGATTTTTGAATTCAGCTCGTTCTGAGCTTTTAGAAAAATACCCACAAGCCTATATTCTGAGTGATTTGACGTTTTTCGGATTTTTGGGTCTCGCCACTAAAACCAAAACACAAAATGTACTGTAACTCAGTTAAAGTTGAGCCAATTTTCAGAAAAGTTGTATATTCAAAGTCAGCTCAATAAGACGGTTCAAATGACTATAGTCATGCCTAGGTTTGGCACGATTTGGGTCTCGACACGATTTACGGAGGGTTACTGTAGCTTTCGTGGTGAGACCCAACTTTTGGCGAACCCAGGCATGATTATACTTTTCTGAAAGCTCTCAATGCGTTTATTCGGAATATACAACTTTTACACAAATTGGATCAAGCCTAACTGAGTTACAGTAGGTTTTGTGTTTTCGTGGCGAGACCCAAAAATCCGAAAGTTTTGGAACCAGGGCGTGATTATACTTTTCTGAAAGCTCTCAACAAGTTAATTCTGAAAATGTAAGTTTCAAGATTTTTAGATTAGAAACAACGGGGTTATGAGACATTTTAGGAATCTTTGATTTTTTTTGTTTCGAAAAGTTTCGAAAATCCATAACTCGGTGAATTCTTGCTGGTTTGAGATGTTTCTAGGCTCAAAATGTAGGGAACAGTCTGAATAATCATAGAAAAACAACAACCCTCTAAAACATTTCTAAAAATCCAAGAAAAATTGTCAGAAATCTAATTTTAGGACCAAAAATTACCAAAAAAAATTTTTTGAATATATGCATGATTATACTTTTCTGAAAGCTCTCGTTGAGCTGAATCTGTTTTTGATTACTGTAGGACTACTGTAGTCCAAGATTACTGTACTTTCAACTCTCCACATCATTATATTCTTCCGATTCAAATCTATACCGCGGTGTCCCCCCATCCTCCTGGAGAACGAAAAACCGGTTTATTTTCGGAAAAAAGTGAAAAAGTGGGATATATCACCTCCTCTCCTTCTCTTTTTCTCTTTCACACACAGCTGCTGCCCGCTTTTGCGGTGTGTAGATCATTTTCCTCGACACAATTTATTTTATTAATAAGTGTTTTCAAAATTTTTCACATTTTCTTGGTTTTTCTCTTTGAGATCAAGTTTTTGTAGTTTGTAGTTATGATATTCAGATTCAGCTTGTTGAGAGCTTTAAAAAAAGTATAATCATGCCCTGGTTCTGAGCGATTTTAAAATTTTAAAATTTTTCGGTCTCGCCACGAAAACGAAAACACAAAAAGTACTGTAACTCGGTTTGGTTAAAACCAATTTTTGTGAAAATTATATATTTCGAATCAGCTCATCAAAAAAGTTTGAATGAATATAATTATGAATAGGTTTGGAGCGATTTGGGTCTCACCACGAAAACTACAGTAACCCGAAATTTCAGATTTCGCGTCGAGACCCAAACCTCTTCAAACCTAGCCATGATTATAGTCATTCGAACGGTCTTGACAAGCTAAGCAAAAATATACAAGTTTCACAGTAATCGGTTCAAACCTAACCGAGTTACAGTACTTTTTGTGTTTTCGTTTTTCGTGGCGAGACCCAAAAATCCGAAAATTTTCAAATCGCTGAGAACCAGGGCATGATTATACTTTTCTGAAAGCTCTTTACGAGGTGAATCCGAATATCATAACTAAAAATTTATCAAAACTTGATCTAGAATAGAAAATCCTCAAATTCCTAAAAAATCTAAAAATTTCAACAAAAAAATTTTTTTTTCCGAAATTTTCAAAAAAATTATTTCAGACTTATCCCACGCACTTTTTGTTGAAATTATCAAATTTTATGTTTATTCGACCAAAAAATTGAGTGGAATTCATGCATTTCCTGTAAAATATGACATTTAAAAGCTATTTTTCCCATTTTTTGGTCAAATTTTTTGAAATTTTTAGTTTTTAAAAAAAATATTTTCCTCCCTCCACCTATCCAGCCTAACCACTATAATATTACCTCCTGCCACCAGTTCCCTCCTTTTTCCGAATAACACAAAGAAGTGGAACGGTCTCTCGAGAGAGACAGTAGGACGTAGATCAAAAAGCGCCTAAAGTATTCCCCCGCCATATAATATGTGTCTGTATACATAGCTGAGGATGGCATAAGGAGAAGGGGGGATTCACTTCTCGAGAATACAAAAAAACTTGTTTCTGAACAATAGAGGGGAGGAGGGGGACGGTTTCTTCCCCCTCCTCTGATTCTTCACTTCTTTTTTGGAATGTTTTATGTAGAAATTCATATATATATCACTATATAAATCTACTGTTTTCACAAATACACATATTTTGAGGTTAAAATCGAGATCTCCATACTCGAAAACCTATTTATTCAAAAAACAAAAAAGTTTTGCCACCATGGGGATCGAACCCTGGTACCTCGGGGCCTTAACCACTCGGCCACCACTACTTATTTCAAAACTCATTTTTCGACATTCCGGACCATTTTTTGGCAGTTTTTAAGATTGGAATGGAGTTCTCCGTACTCGAAAACCTATATATTCAAAAAGCAAAAAAGTTTTGGCATCGTGGGGACTAAACCCTGACAGTTTTATTTTTTTCGCGTCAAAGGCGCGCCAGACTGCCAAAATTTTGGTTATTTTGATTAATTATGGGCTGAAATTAAGCGAATTAAAAAAAATTCTTGTCTCGCGTTTCTCAAAAGCCTCCGTTTTTCAATTTTTTTAAATAGAAAATAAGCAATTTTGCTTAAAATTGATGTATCGGTCTGGCGTGAGTAGAATGGAGGAAGAAATTTCCCAAACCCGTTTCTAGAAGAATTTTCCCAAACCCTAAGGGTGACGTCACCGCCTGTGCACCTGTCTGAAAAAAGGCCTGCAAGGCCTACCTGAAAAAAAGACCTGTAATTCATCATACCCCTGTTCATAATCCCCAGGTAAGTTCCTCACCTGTACACCTGTTCACCACTTCCTTAAAAAAGGCCTGCAAGGCCTACCTGTCTGAAAAAAAGGCCTGCAAGGCCTACCTGTAATTCATCATACCCCTGTTCATAATCCCAAGTACCTGTGCACCTGTTTACCTGTTTACCTGGTAATTAAACCCCTACCGTACCCCTACCATACCCCCCTACCGTACACCTGTACACCTGTATACCTGTATACCGTACACCTGTATACCTGTATACCGTACACCTGTATACCTGTACACCTGTACACCTGTATACCGTACACCTGTACACCTGTATACCGTACACCTGTTAATTAAAATTACCGTACACCTATTGACAAAAAAAAGAAAAAAAAGGCGATTATTATTTTAATGATTAATTACCATTATTACGTTTTACATCAGAGCAACCCAACATACGACCTACCACCACGGCACCTAACAGAACAAAATGAATATAATGAGCATTTTAGGCTCCGCCCCTAGAAAACCCTTTCTTTCTCTGGGTCTCTCACTTTTTCTTTATCTCTCGTTTCATCTTTTTTTCTCTAACTCTCTCATTTTCTATCTCTTTCGCAAAATGTGCCAAAATTAGTGACATCATCTTGATTAATTACCCCCAAGAAAAGCCTCGCTCAATGGGCATCGGGTACCAATTTGATTAATTACCATTTCAGGTGCCTTCAAAAGAATTGACTGAAAATGGCTCACTCACAAACCGGTCCCCCAAAATTGGAGAACCGCATAAAGCCCCAAGAAGCCGGGTGCGATAAGATCTTGATTGATCTTGATTAATTGCTCCCAGAGGAAGGTTCAGCGTCCTCCATATAGCGAGAAACGCTGCTTTGTGAGTGATACGTGTCCATCAGGATGTCACTTTGACGGACATATGTCCGAGATTAAATCTTGTGCACCACGGAGCCTCCGCCCCAAGAAGCTCCTCTTTCACTGTATCTCTCACTTTTTCTCAATCTTTTTCTCATTGCTCCATGGAGCCAACGGAGCATCGGATCCCTTTGAGTGACACGTGTCCATCAGGATGTCTCTTTGACGAACATATGTCCGAGATTACATCATGGAGCGTCCGTCCCCAAGAAGCTCCTCTTTCTCTGCGTATCTATAAGGTCCCCACTGCTCTTGCTTCTCCACTGGTTTCTCTGATTCTCTCATTTTCAAATTCTTAGAGAGCACCAGCTTGATTAATTATCGCTCCGAAAATAGGGCAGTCTGCTGCAATTTCATAAAAATGAAAAGCTTTTTACGACCAAGAGAAAAAAGATTTTCATTTTGGAAATTGTAAAATTTTGACTATGTTATCAATAATTCTTTTTTAAAATGTAATACAACAATAGTGGTACCCCAATTAAAATCAATTGGTTCTGCAAATTCGGAAAGTAATCTGATTTTAATACTATCAATAGTAGAACATATTATAGGGTAATATCGACGGTGTGTTATAGTGTGTCTAATCATGTCTCCATATTTGCCACTGCATGGAATGATTGATAGTAGTGGCGCCATGTTTCTTTCAGGATGTCTCTTTGATGGACACATGTCCGAGATTACAACTTGTGAGCCATGGAGCCTCCGCCCCAAGAAGCTCATATTTCTCTGCGTCTCTCACTTTCTATCAATTTTAATCTGTGTGCGCCATGGCAGCCAGCTTGATTAATTACCTCCGTCCCCAAGGAACTGTTCTGCATCTCTCATGTTCTATCAATATTTTCTTCTCAGTGCACCAAAGGAGCCTCAGCCTCCCAAGAAGCTACCCCTTTTTCTGTGTCTCTCATTCTCAATCTCTTCCAAGGCGTCAGCTTGATTAATTACAGTCTCGAGAGACACTATTTTTGCTGGGTGAGGGTGCCATTTTGATTAAATATCGTTGCGAAAAAAGGCCATTCTGTTGCAATTTCATTAAAAAAAGCTTTTTACGACCAAAAGAAAAAACATTTTCATTTTGGAAATTTTGAATATTTTATATTGTTTCCTTCATCCCCTAGAACCTTTGTGCCCCAAAAATGGTTATAGGTTTCAGCTTGTAATTTTTATTATGACACTTTAAAAAATACTCATTGATTGCAATCTTGAGGAAACATTCTCAGTTCAAACTAACACATTTTTGCAGAAAAAAGTAAAATTATTGATCGGCCTTTTTCGTGTTGCATCTTCTCTTTAGGATGGGTAGATCGTAGTTGTAAAACTTTACATTGCAAAGGGACTTTAGTGTGTTGGCACAAACATTGCACATGACCACAACTGAAAATAAGAAATGATTTTTTGAAACTAAAAATAGCTAATCACCAAGTTCTTGATGGGTTTCTGTAGAGTTTCGTATCTCTTGAGAAGCAGACTTGTTTCGACAATCACTGCACAAATTGAACACAAGGGTAGCATCCTTGAAAATGTAACGGGGTGTAAGTTTGGCTTTTGCAGCAGAAGGGAACTCTACTTGTTGGCATTTTCTCTCAAGATAATCCAATCTTTTCTGATCCTCAGAGAGCAAATAGTTAGCGGCAGCCATCTAGACGACAAAAAGTTGAAATGAGGTCTGAAAACGGAGGGCGGGATTATTCATGAGCAGTGGCATTATGGTTGGAATTACCCAACGTGTCCAAACCCACCATGGCATCTAAACTAACTTGGCACTTAGCCAAGTCTGCTTTTGGCGGCAACTATTGAGCGGCGGAGCGCGTTTAAGCGACCTTGCGTCGCTCACCTTGTGAAACGGGGTAGTATTGAATCAAAGTGACAAATTTGTCAGGTTTTCATACATATCCATATATCGCACGTACTCATTATTGAACATGCACACAAAAAAGTATTCAATTACTTGTTTTTTCATATGAAATTTGTGAAAATGTCAAATATACAGTGATTAATCACTACTCATATCTATGTACTCACTCGCAAAAATTTGATCATAAAAAGTGAATAACAACCCTCATATGCATACATATACAGACCCACCCATAAAACTAGATAAAACCAGATAAATCACCCGAATTTTGGAAGAAAGTCAAGGAAATCATAAATAAAAGTGATGAATATCCTTTTATTTTGTATTTTAAATGGGAAAATCGAGAAATCTGTCGTTGATAACCTCTTCATACACATACACACATGTATCCACGCATAATCAGACAGCTGCGCACAAAAGTCAGTCTATGTCTTTACTATTAAAAATCCTTAAATCTCTTGAACAAAAGTGAAAATTTCCAATTTTTGAAGACATCTATGTAAAAAGTGATAAGCCAACCTCACACTCATACATATCAAAACCAATGTAGTCTCACATCTTTATTCTCCCATGGTAATATTAATAAAAGGGCACAGGCAGAGATGAGGTATCGGGGGTGTGCTTTTTTCGTGGTGCACCATTATTAAGTGACATCCTCGCCAAGAAGATTAATCGTTTTCAAAAGAGACGCCAAACCTGTCTTCTTTGGGTGTTTGAAACGTTTAGAAATGCATTTATTCAATTCAATAGTGATACTAGCAGAAACATTTTGAAGTTGGAACATTTTCAATACATGTTCAAAATACTGAACAAATTAATCAAAGATTCGACGGATGCCTCTGCGTTGTTAACGTTTGGAGCTTCGATAACTGCCCCCTGTTCAATACAGATCTTTCTCAGTCTGAAAAAAATAGTTTAGTCATTTGGCATTATATTTATGACTTACTTTTCTACGTTAACCAGGAAAATTTCACTTAGAGGAAATGTTTCATCATTTTCATCGACTACCACAAATTGCTCGTCATCCACAGTTGTACGCCATCTTGTTGTATAGTGATGCAAGAAATTGTCATATCCATCATCGCAAGGTATTTGAGAAGGCCGCTTGAAAACAATTGACCAGTCTTTCAAAATTGTGCCACTGCGTATGTGTAAAGGGATCAGTTCCTTGTTCAGCGTTGCAAAAAATACTGCGACATGTGTCGCATTTAGACAAAATTCCCTTTGAAATGAAATACGCTCAAAGTCCACACTTTTTAAAACATTAGCAATATCTGTCATTTTAGTCAATTCACGACGTTTGTCATGCTCAGTCCTTAAAGACCATTCACGAAATAATTGAGCTTGATAAGCCAAGTCGCGCAAGAGTTTATCCATTTGAACTGGTACAGAGTTTTTTGTGAGAGCAGAAGACATACAACCAATCTTCACAAGTTTGGAAAACGCGAATGAGACTTTTGAGTTCAGTTAATGGGCGGAGCCATTTCTCACATGTCATTGTTTTAGTGCAGTTTCAAAATGCTTTTTTCTTGGTAAATAAAAAGGCTAAATAGCTAAATAGCCTCCACTTCTAATACAAATGCGCATACTTGAACACAAACATACTCCTGCACACGCACAAAGTCAAACTAATTCCAGAATCACAGCGGTGCAAGGCGTAAATCATGAAAAAGTGCTCCGTAGCACAACGGCTGGAGCGGTGCCAGAAAAAAGACTATGCTGAGTGTCAATTCAAATTTTACGTTTATTTTTCGTGCCTGTTAGTATAAACCGCAACGCGCACGCAGCGCGACTCAGGAAATGTTTGAATAATTTATTTTCGGACCTTACACTTTGCACCACAGTGCAGAATATACAAGGGTGTGAGGCAGAGCAATGATTTTTTTAAAACACCAACCTCTCCAACCTTTTCCTTCATGAGAACTCTGCACCCCACATTACAACCAAAACATTAAGAACATTTTTTATTACATTGGGCAAAAGGAAGTTTAAAAAAGCATAACATTTTAATTCGTCCTTTTCAAAAAAGAGAACTGTTCAAACTTTTATGAGGCATGAGGAGTATCTAGAGCAATCTTCTTTGGTTCTCCTTTGTTTAATGTGTCGTTTGACTGCTCGCGTTTCTGTGCGAATATGTCAAAATTATGAAATTTTGTACGCATCCCACTTTTGAGCGCATTTGCACACACGTTACACAGAACAACTCCTGTAAGACAGCAAAGTGTTCTCAATCGAAAAAACCTTGTATACTTACCAATTCTTTGATGTGTGTCTCCGATATTCTCTACAGAAACGTTTTTCGAAAGATGACGGCAATCCCAACACATGTATATAATCAGAGTGGGCTCTCCATAAAGCAAATGGGGTTGAAGCTTGGCTCTTTTAGCAGTAGGGGCCACGAGAACAGCTCGCTTTCTCTCGATGTACCCCTGAAAGTTTCAAAAATTAGAAAATTTAACAAAAATCAACTATATACCTCACACCGTTCTTGATAGGATGCAGAAGAATTTTCCATTGAAACTTAAAGACTCTGCAAGGCACAGCACTTGGAATGACAAACAAGACAAAAGAAGAAGAGGTGGAGCCCAAAGTTTTGCGAATGTAATTTTTATAGTGACGACTTTCGAGACGAAGACTAATGATAATCATGTCCTACTATGGATGTTTCCATTGAGAATTGGAAAAAACGGATATTTCACAATAACTCAGAATATAAATGTATGTTTTATTTAAACGATTCTTAAGTGATATCTGGCAATGAACGCTTCATCTTGTCGGCCTCCTATCTTTATTAAATTATAAATAACTGTATGCGTTAAATTTGCAAATAGAAGGGTATCTCTTGCTCATTCAAGGTGCCGCTCGTTCTGATCACGTCTGTCAAAATCATTTTTAACACTTCCAATTCACTAATATATATTGAACGTTTGAATTTTTTTAAATACAACATGTCTATAGTGTCACATGTAAAAAAAAACAGTAACATTTGCCACTAAAAGACAAGTCAAATCCACTAAATCGGGGTGTTTTTTCTGGCTGCTTCTGGTTATACTTTCAATATTACTTTTCAGCCTATATGAGATGATTTTTTTTCAATGTTGACTAAAAAGATTGATCAACAAATGAGAACCTTTACAAAGCCTTTATTTAAAATACGAATAGAAACATACAATTTCTTTAATCATTCGTTTCTTTTCAAACAATCATTACAAATTTCCATGACGAGTTTACTAGTGGTGCCATCAACTTTTTCAATTGTGATTGATGCAGCACAACACTCTTTGAAAATGAAACATCGGAATCCCTTCTGAGCGCACTTGGGTTTTCGAACAGTTCTCTTCTTTTTTGGCTGGGTCATAGATATGGCCTGCTTCCCATTTTTCGGTTTTACAGGTTGAACTGGTGGTGGTGGTGGTGGTGGTGTTGGTGTCAATGTTGGAATCCAAGGGTTTTCCCAAGAACCTGTGTAAAAAAGAACATTTGTTTTTTTTTGAAAAAAACATACCAATGAGATCACTTCGTTGTGCATACACATTTGCGGAGGTATCATTAGAAGACATGCTCACAGTTTTGAAGCAATTATTAGTAGAGAAATGACTTGGTTTCTCTGGAAATTAAGGTGGACGAGAGAAAGAGACGTCGAGAAATAGAGGGATGAGAATCCATCGATTTAAAAGGGAGCCCCTGATATTGAAATGTGTCTATTTTTTCATGATACTCGCGGAAAATGTCGAAATTTGAACATTTCAAACTATTAAACAAATTAATCAAAGACTCGACAGATGCCTCTTCGTTGTTAGCGTTTTGGATTTATCGATAACTACCCTCGCTCAATACGGATCTTCTTCAATCTGAGAAAAGTAATTTAGTCAACCTACATTTGATTTATAACTTACTTTTTCCTGAGTAAATAGGAAAATTCATGGATACACACAAAAAGAAACAGCTCACTTACCCATGTTTCCCGTGAAATTCGTGAGAACATACTGGTAAATAAGTTTTGAATCCCTTCATAAACATACATATCCACACATGTCAACACTACAAATGAGATATCTCACCCTAAGTTATGGAAGATAATCGCGAAATCATGAAATAACCTTATTTCTTTTTGTATATCTAACGGGTAAATTGAGAAAACAGTTATTGATAACCTCTTAAACACATACATTTATGCACAGATCCAAACATGTACACATGCTAGTTACACACAGGAAATTATTCAACCCTCCGTATTTTTTCTGTTGTATCGGAAGAAATGTGAATGACAGTAATGAAATTACCTACTTTCACACACACACACACAAACAGCACAATTTCATAAAGTGAAAAGCTTTTTACGATGCAGAAAAAAAGCTTTTCATTTTTGAAAATGAGCAATAACTATTCATTGTATGTGTGTGTGAAAGTAGGTAATTTCATTACTGTCATTCACATTTCTTCCGATACAACAGAAAAAATACGGAGGGTTGAATAATTTCCTGTGTGTAACTAGCATGTGTACATGTTTGGATCTGTGCATAAATGTATGTGTTTAAGAGGTTATCAATAACTGTTTTCTCAATTTACCCGTTAGATATACAAAAAGAAATAAGGTTATTTCATGATTTCGCGATTATCTTCCATAACTTAGGGTGAGATATCTCATTTGTAGTGTTGACATGTGTGGATATGTATGTTTATGAAGGGATTCAAAAACTTATTTACCAGTATGTTCTCACGAATTTCACGGGAAACATGGGTAAGTGAGCTGTTTCTTTTTGTGTGTATCCATGAATTTTCCTATTTACTCAGGAAAAAGTAAGTTATAAATCAAATGTAGGTTGACTAAATTACTTTTCTCAGATTGAAGAAGATCCGTATTGAGCGAGGGTAGTTATCGATAAATCCAAAACGCTAACAACGAAGAGGCATCTGTCGAGTCTTTGATTAATTTGTTTAATAGTTTGAAATGTTCAAATTTCGACATTTTCCGCGAGTATCATGAAAAAATAGACACATTTCAATATCAGGGGCTCCTTTTAAATCGATGGATTCTCATCCCTCTATTTCTCGACGTCTCTTTCTCTCGTCCACCTTAATTTCCAGAGAAACCAAGTCATTTCTCTACTAATAATTGCTTCAAAACTGTGAGCATGTCTTCTAATGATACCTCCGCAAATGTGTATGCACAACGAAGTGATCTCATTGGTATGTTTTTTTCAAAAAAAAAAACAAATGTTCTTTTTTACACAGGTTCTTGGGAAAACCCTTGGATTCCAACATTGACACCAACACCACCACCACCACCACCACCAGTTCAACCTGTAAAACCGAAAAATGGGAAGCAGGCCATATCTATGACCCAGCCAAAAAAGAAGAGAACTGTTCGAAAACCCAAGTGCGCTCAGAAGGGATTCCGATGTTTCATTTTCAAAGAGTGTTGTGCTGCATCAATCACAATTGAAAAAGTTGATGGCACCACTAGTAAACTCGTCATGGAAATTTGTAATGATTGTTTGAAAAGAAACGAATGATTAAAGAAATTGTATGTTTCTATTCGTATTTTAAATAAAGGCTTTGTAAAGGTTCTCATTTGTTGATCAATCTTTTTAGTCAACATTGAAAAAAAATCATCTCATATAGGCTGAAAAGTAATATTGAAAGTATAACCAGAAGCAGCCAGAAAAAACACCCCGATTTAGTGGATTTGACTTGTCTTTTAGTGGCAAATGTTACTGTTTTTTTTACATGTGACACTATAGACATGTTGTATTTAAAAAATTCAAACGTTCAATATATATTAGTGAATTGGAAGTGTTAAAAATGATTTTGACAGACGTGATCAGAACGAGCGGCACCTTGAATGAGCAAGAGATACCCTTCTATTTGCAAATTTAACGCATACAGTTATTTATAATTTAATAAAGATAGGAGGCCGACAAGATGAAGCGTTCATTGCCAGATATCACTTAAGAATCGTTTAAATAAAACATACATTTATATTCTGAGTTATTGTGAAATATCCGTTTTTTCCAATTCTCAATGGAAACATCCATAGTAGGACATGATTATCATTAGTCTTCGTCTCGAAAGTCGTCACTATAAAAATTACATTCGCAAAACTTTGGGCTCCACCTCTTCTTCTTTTGTCTTGTTTGTCATTCCAAGTGCTGTGCCTTGCAGAGTCTTTAAGTTTCAATGGAAAATTCTTCTGCATCCTATCAAGAACGGTGTGAGGTATATAGTTGATTTTTGTTAAATTTTCTAATTTTTGAAACTTTCAGGGGTACATCGAGAGAAAGCGAGCTGTTCTCGTGGCCCCTACTGCTAAAAGAGCCAAGCTTCAACCCCATTTGCTTTATGGAGAGCCCACTCTGATTATATACATGTGTTGGGATTGCCGTCATCTTTCGAAAAACGTTTCTGTAGAGAATATCGGAGACACACATCAAAGAATTGGTAAGTATACAAGGTTTTTTCGATTGAGAACACTTTGCTGTCTTACAGGAGTTGTTCTGTGTAACGTGTGTGCAAATGCGCTCAAAAGTGGGATGCGTACAAAATTTCATAATTTTGACATATTCGCACAGAAACGCGAGCAGTCAAACGACACATTAAACAAAGGAGAACCAAAGAAGATTGCTCTAGATACTCCTCATGCCTCATAAAAGTTTGAACAGTTCTCTTTTTTGAAAAGGACGAATTAAAATGTTATGCTTTTTTAAACTTCCTTTTGCCCAATGTAATAAAAAATGTTCTTAATGTTTTGGTTGTAATGTGGGGTGCAGAGTTCTCATGAAGGAAAAGGTTGGAGAGGTTGGTGTTTTAAAAAAATCATTGCTCTGCCTCACACCCTTGTATATTCTGCACTGTGGTGCAAAGTGTAAGGTCCGAAAATAAATTATTCAAACATTTCCCTGAGTCGCGCTGCGTGCGCGTTGCGGTTTATACTAACAGGCACGAAAAATAAACGTAAAATTTGAATTGACACTCAGCATAGTCTTTTTTCTGGCACCGCTCCAGCCGTTGTGCTACGGAGCACTTTTTCATGATTTACGCCTTGCACCGCTGTGATTCTGGAATTAGTTTGACTTTGTGCGTGTGCAGGAGTATGTTTGTGTTCAAGTATGCGCATTTGTATTAGAAGTGGAGGCTATTTAGCTATTTAGCCTTTTTATTTACCAAGAAAAAGCATTTTGAAACTGCACTAAAACAATGACATGTGAGAAATGGCTCCGCCCATTAACTGAACTCAAAAGTCTCATTCGCGTTTTCCAAACTTGTGAAGATTGGTTGTATGTCTTCTGCTCTCACAAAAAACTCTGTACCAGTTCAAATGGATAAACTCTTGCGCGACTTGGCTTATCAAGCTCAATTATTTCGTGAATGGTCTTTAAGGACTGAGCATGACAAACGTCGTGAATTGACTAAAATGACAGATATTGCTAATGTTTTAAAAAGTGTGGACTTTGAGCGTATTTCATTTCAAAGGGAATTTTGTCTAAATGCGACACATGTCGCAGTATTTTTTGCAACGCTGAACAAGGAACTGATCCCTTTACACATACGCAGTGGCACAATTTTGAAAGACTGGTCAATTGTTTTCAAGCGGCCTTCTCAAATACCTTGCGATGATGGATATGACAATTTCTTGCATCACTATACAACAAGATGGCGTACAACTGTGGATGACGAGCAATTTGTGGTAGTCGATGAAAATGATGAAACATTTCCTCTAAGTGAAATTTTCCTGGTTAACGTAGAAAAGTAAGTCATAAATATAATGCCAAATGACTAAACTATTTTTTCAGACTGAGAAAGATCTGTATTGAACAGGGGGCAGTTATCGAAGCTCCAAACGTTAACAACGCAGAGGCATCCGTCGAATCTTTGATTAATTTGTTCAGTATTTTGAACATGTATTGAAAATGTTCCAACTTCAAAATGTTTCTGCTAGTATCACTATTGAATTGAATAAATGCATTTCTAAACGTTTCAAACACCCAAAGAAGACAGGTTTGGCGTCTCTTTTGAAAACGATTAATCTTCTTGGCGAGGATGTCACTTAATAATGGTGCACCACGAAAAAAAAGCACACCCCCGATACCTCATCTCTGCCTGTGCCCTTTTATTAATATTACCATGGGAGAATAAAGATGTGAGACTACATTGGTTTTGATATGTATGAGTGTGAGGTTGGCTTATCACTTTTTACATAGATGTCTTCAAAAATTGGAAATTTTCACTTTTGTTCAAGAGATTTAAGGATTTTTAATAGTAAAGACATAGACTGACTTTTGTGCGCAGCTGTCTGATTATGCGTGGATACATGTGTGTATGTGTATGAAGAGGTTATCAACGACAGATTTCTCGATTTTCCCATTTAAAATACAAAATAAAAGGATATTCATCACTTTTATTTATGATTTCCTTGACTTTCTTCCAAAATTCGGGTGATTTATCTGGTTTTATCTAGTTTTATGGGTGGGTCTGTATATGTATGCATATGAGGGTTGTTATTCACTTTTTATGATCAAATTTTTGCGAGTGAGTACATAGATATGAGTAGTGATTAATCACTGTATATTTGACATTTTCACAAATTTCATATGAAAAAAACAAGTAATTGAATACTTTTTTGTGTGCATGTTCAATAATGAGTACGTGCGATATATGGATATGTATGAAAACCTGACAAATTTGTCACTTTGATTCAATACTACCCCGTTTCACAAGGTGAGCGACGCAAGGTCGCTTAAACGCGCTCCGCCGCTCAATAGTTGCCGCCAAAAAGCAGACTTGGCTAAGTGCCAAGTTAGTTTAGATGCCATGGTGGGTTTGGACACGTTGGGTAATTCCAACCATAATGCCACTGCTCATGAATAATCCCGCCCTCCGTTTTCAGACCTCATTTCAACTTTTTGTCGTCTAGATGGCTGCCGCTAACTATTTGCTCTCTGAGGATCAGAAAAGATTGGATTATCTTGAGAGAAAATGCCAACAAGTAGAGTTCCCTTCTGCTGCAAAAGCCAAACTTACACCCCGTTACATTTTCAAGGATGCTACCCTTGTGTTCAATTTGTGCAGTGATTGTCGAAACAAGTCTGCTTCTCAAGAGATACGAAACTCTACAGAAACCCATCAAGAACTTGGTGATTAGCTATTTTTAGTTTCAAAAAAATCATTTCTTATTTTCAGTTGTGGTCATGTGCAATGTTTGTGCCAACACACTAAAGTCCCTTTGCAATGTAAAGTTTTACAACTACGATCTACCCATCCTAAAGAGAAGATGCAACACGAAAAAGGCCGATCAATAATTTTACTTTTTTCTGCAAAAATGTGTTAGTTTGAACTGAGAATGTTTCCTCAAGATTGCAATCAATGAGTATTTTTTAAAGTGTCATAATAAAAATTACAAGCTGAAACCTATAACCATTTTTGGGGCACAAAGGTTCTAGGGGATGAAGGAAACAATATAAAATATTCAAAATTTCCAAAATGAAAATGTTTTTTCTTTTGGTCGTAAAAAGCTTTTTTTAATGAAATTGCAACAGAATGGCCTTTTTTCGCAACGATATTTAATCAAAATGGCACCCTCACCCAGCAAAAATAGTGTCTCTCGAGACTGTAATTAATCAAGCTGACGCCTTGGAAGAGATTGAGAATGAGAGACACAGAAAAAGGGGTAGCTTCTTGGGAGGCTGAGGCTCCTTTGGTGCACTGAGAAGAAAATATTGATAGAACATGAGAGATGCAGAACAGTTCCTTGGGGACGGAGGTAATTAATCAAGCTGGCTGCCATGGCGCACACAGATTAAAATTGATAGAAAGTGAGAGACGCAGAGAAATATGAGCTTCTTGGGGCGGAGGCTCCATGGCTCACAAGTTGTAATCTCGGACATGTGTCCATCAAAGAGACATCCTGAAAGAAACATGGCGCCACTACTATCAATCATTCCATGCAGTGGCAAATATGGAGACATGATTAGACACACTATAACACACCGTCGATATTACCCTATAATATGTTCTACTATTGATAGTATTAAAATCAGATTACTTTCCGAATTTGCAGAACCAATTGATTTTAATTGGGGTACCACTATTGTTGTATTACATTTTAAAAAAGAATTATTGATAACATAGTCAAAATTTTACAATTTCCAAAATGAAAATCTTTTTTCTCTTGGTCGTAAAAAGCTTTTCATTTTTATGAAATTGCAGCAGACTGCCCTATTTTCGGAGCGATAATTAATCAAGCTGGTGCTCTCTAAGAATTTGAAAATGAGAGAATCAGAGAAACCAGTGGAGAAGCAAGAGCAGTGGGGACCTTATAGATACGCAGAGAAAGAGGAGCTTCTTGGGGACGGACGCTCCATGATGTAATCTCGGACATATGTTCGTCAAAGAGACATCCTGATGGACACGTGTCACTCAAAGGGATCCGATGCTCCGTTGGCTCCATGGAGCAATGAGAAAAAGATTGAGAAAAAGTGAGAGATACAGTGAAAGAGGAGCTTCTTGGGGCGGAGGCTCCGTGGTGCACAAGATTTAATCTCGGACATATGTCCGTCAAAGTGACATCCTGATGGACACGTATCACTCACAAAGCAGCGTTTCTCGCTATATGGAGGACGCTGAACCTTCCTCTGGGAGCAATTAATCAAGATCAATCAAGATCTTATCGCACCCGGCTTCTTGGGGCTTTATGCGGTTCTCCAATTTTGGGGGACCGGTTTGTGAGTGAGCCATTTTCAGTCAATTCTTTTGAAGGCACCTGAAATGGTAATTAATCAAATTGGTACCCGATGCCCATTGAGCGAGGCTTTTCTTGGGGGTAATTAATCAAGATGATGTCACTAATTTTGGCACATTTTGCGAAAGAGATAGAAAATGAGAGAGTTAGAGAAAAAAAGATGAAACGAGAGATAAAGAAAAAGTGAGAGACCCAGAGAAAGAAAGGGTTTTCTAGGGGCGGAGCCTAAAATGCTCATTATATTCATTTTGTTCTGTTAGGTGCCGTGGTGGTAGGTCGTATGTTGGGTTGCTCTGATGTAAAACGTAATAATGGTAATTAATCATTAAAATAATAATCGCCTTTTTTTTCTTTTTTTTGTCAATAGGTGTACGGTAATTTTAATTAACAGGTGTACGGTATACAGGTGTACAGGTGTACGGTATACAGGTGTACAGGTGTACAGGTATACAGGTGTACGGTATACAGGTATACAGGTGTACGGTATACAGGTATACAGGTGTACAGGTGTACGGTAGGGGGGTATGGTAGGGGTACGGTAGGGGTTTAATTACCAGGTAAACAGGTAAACAGGTGCACAGGTACTTGGGATTATGAACAGGGGTATGATGAATTACAGGTAGGCCTTGCAGGCCTTTTTTTCAGACAGGTAGGCCTTGCAGGCCTTTTTTAAGGAAGTGGTGAACAGGTGTACAGGTGAGGAACTTACCTGGGGATTATGAACAGGGGTATGATGAATTACAGGTCTTTTTTTCAGGTAGGCCTTGCAGGCCTTTTTTCAGACAGGTGCACAGGCGGTGACGTCACCCTTAGGGTTTGGGAAAATTCTTCTAGAAACGGGTTTGGGAAATTTCTTCCTCCATTCTACTGGCGTGTTGTCGGCGCGTTTCAAAATTATCTGCTGAGGCTTAAAAACCCTTCATTTCTCGAAAATGGTGAAAATACAAACTTTAAAAAAATGTGGCTGGGACACTTGAGACGCGTTTTTGGACATACATCATCAAAAATCAGAGTCTGGTGCGCTTTGGCACGGATTTTGTCAATTATACTCATATCTGGGGCGCCTCGGACGCGTTTATGATAAATCGAGATGTCACAAATAAGATTTCGTTGTAAAGCTAACATTTTCAAAAATTTTCAGATTTTTTCGTTACTAAAATTGCAAATTTCAAACAAACATCGTTCTTTTTTTGGAAAATCGGAAGCCTTTTACACTTCTTTTTCTCTTTTTGCCCTTTTTCTTCCACTAATCCCCCAATTTTCCGAAAACCTCTCCCCTCCCTCCCTCCAGAATCCAAGGACATCAAATCAATGTGTTAGCTTTCTCTGCGTCTCTCCATTTCCCACACTCTCTCGTCTCTCCCCCTCTCAAACCATCGGAAATGTCGCAAAGCGGCTATATACAACACAAGCAGATAAAAATGGTTATGAGAGAGTGAGAGACGCAGAGACAACCTGTTCTTCTCTAATTCTCTCTCATTTTATGTTTTTCCAGGAATGTTGTTCACCTGAATCACCGCTTCACTCTACTACACCAATATGTCTTCATCTGCAAAAATTTACTCGGTGGAGGCGGCTAACGCCAAAAATGGTAAGGTTTTTGGGGTTTCTAATGTAGTTAATCAAGTTCTCCATACTCGAAAACCTATTTATTCAAAAAACGAAAAAGTTTTGCCACCGTGGGGATCGAACCCTGGTACCTTGGAACGTTAACCTCGCGGCCACCACTTTTTTTGGAAAAACTCATTTTTCGACATTCCGGATTAATTTTTTGCGGTTTTTAGGGTTGAAATTGAGTTCTCCATACTTGAAAACCTATAGTCAAAAAAACCAAAAAAAATTTGCCACCGTGGGGATCGAACCCTGGTCACTCGGGGTGCAGTGGTTGCTGTCTACCTTAACCACTCGGCCATCACTACTTTTTTTCAAAACTCGTTTTTCGACGTTCTGGGACAATTTTTACAGTTTTTCATGGTTTTCCGTGTCAAAAACGCTGAATTCTACTGTTTTCCTTCAAGAAAACCGGTCAAAAACGAGTAGAGGGCCTAGAAACCCCCTGTATCTCGAATCCTAGGCCACCGAACCTAATAATAACTTCATATTCAGATTCACCAGGCGATTTCCAAAATTTTGAGCCCCATATTGACATATTTTGGAGAATTTTCATTTGGTGGCCTAGAAAATGCATTTCCTAGGCCATCAAACCAAAAATTTCAAATTGCTCCAAAATTAGTCGATATGGGGCTCAAAATTTTGGAAATTTTATGCTGAATTTGAATATTTTATTATATTATTAGTTTACTTTTTAAAAAATCAAGAAACTTTTTTTCAAAATTTTCAAAAACCACTTTTCAGTAGCCGCACACAGAGCGGTCCCTTTGAGTACCCGACAAATTCTGGCCGCCGCTGTCACATTATCGATTTTTTCGTTTTTATACTTGGTATTTGCTCAACGACACGCAGTTTTGTTTTATATCATGACGGGGTAAGTTTTTTTTTAAGGTAGAAAATTTAAAAATTAAAAAATATATTTTTTGATTTCGAAACAGAAATTGTGCTATAAATATGTTATATTTAGAATCAGCTCGTCGAGAGCTTTCAGAAAAGTATAATCATGCCCTGATTCTAAGTGGTTTGAAATTTTTTGCATTTTTGGGTCTCGCCACGAAAACGAAAACACAAAAAGTACTGTAACTCTGTTAGGTTTGATCCAATTTTTGTAAAACTTGTATATTCAGAATCAGCTCATTGAGGCGGTTTGAATAAGTATAATCACGTCTAGGTTTGGCTCGATTTTAGTCTTGACGCGAAAACTAAAAAACTACAGTAACCCAAAATTTCAGATTTCGCGTCGAGACCCAAAGTGCGTCAAACCAAGTCATGATTATACTCATTCAAACGGTCTTGACGAGCTGAACTTAAATTTACAGGTTTCATAAAAGTTAGTTTAAACCAAACCGAGTTACAGTACTTTTTGTGTTTTCGTTTTCGTGGCGTGACCCAAAAATCCGAAAATTTTCAAATCGCTCAGAACCAGGGCATGATTATACTTTTCTGGAAGCTCTCAACTAGCTGAGTCTGAAAATTGTAACTACAAACTACAAAAACTTGATTTCGAACAGAAAATTCTCTGAAATTGGAAAAATATTCCAAAATTTTTTAAAACTGAAATTTTCAGCCTAATCGCCGTATACATCATGTTCGTCTATGCCTCTGGAATTGGCGCAGTACTGTATATGGTGGCTCGAGAGTACCCGGAAGACGAATTCGACTCGAAGTCCAACAATTCCAGTCGAGAAATGGAGGAGTCCAAATTTTAGGCCACGCCCCTTTTTTCAATTTTTTTCTTCAATTTTCCCAAAAATTACGTGTATTTTCAGTCTTCCTAGGTGTCAATTGTGCTCTATTTGTAATAGATTTGATAAAATAGATAAAAATAAAATTTTCAAAATTTTCAAAAAAAATTTTTTTTTCAAAATTTAATTTTTTTTTAAATTAAAATAAAAAATCAATCAATACAGGCAATATTCAAAAAAACAGGGAAACAATCGTGGTGGGACCCGTTTCAGGGGGTGATTTTTATGGCAAATGGTACAGGAGAATGGGGGGAAGTGGGCGGAGCCTAGAGGACTGGGGGGGATACCGGTAAAAATTATAAGGAAAATGACAGGAAAATTTCAGGAAATCGGAAAAAAAAACAAATTGTACATGATATAATTTGAAAAAAGCAAAAAATCGATAAAAATAGAATTTTCGAACCGAAAATTGACTTTTTGAAGTGAAAATTGGGTTTTTTAAGGTAAAAATTAATTTTTTCAGAGTTTTTATGTGAAAAATCGGGTTTCTCATGAAAAATTAGTCTAAAACCAAAGAAAATCATCAAAAAACACCAAAAATCGAGTTTTCGTGGCGGGACCCAAAATGGCAAATGAGGCTATGCGCCTTTAACCGGGTTACTGTAGAATTTGAATTTTCAGTGAGAATTTTGGGGTTTTCGATGGTTTTAAGTGTGTTCAAGTGATTTTCCGGGTATTTTTTGATGGAAAACGTGGTTTTTAGACGAAAAATCAACAAAAAATCGAAAAAAATTTTTTTGAAAATCAAAAATTCATTTTTTTTTTTTCGCATTTTCAACTGAATTCACCGTTTTAATCCCAATTTTCTGCTTGAAAACCTGAAAAATCCACCAAAAACCACTGAAAATTCAAATTTCCCGCTTCAACTACAGTAACCCAGTTTAAAGGCGCATACACTCAAAATCCCGGCGGGAAATTCAAATTTTCGAGTTTCTAGACCAATTTTCGCTAAAAAAAACCACATTTTTTACTCAAAAACCTTCAAAAAGTCAATTTTCAGCTAAAAAATTCAATTTTTCCAGAATTTTCTACAAATAATCCCTTTTTGCCGCCACAATTTCCACATTTCCTTTCGGTGGGCGGGGCAAACTGTCGAATACCAACGAATCCCTCATCAGTTGCTCCACGGCGAGTGCTTTTCCAATTTCCGGGTCGATTCTGGAAAAAAATCGAAAAAAAATTAATTTTTGAAAATTTCGAAAAAAATTTTTTTTGAAAATTTTGAATTTTTTTTCGAATTTTTAGAATTTTTTTGAAGTTTTTGACAGAAAACCCTCATTTTTGACTCAAAAATTCAAATTTACCGCCAAAAATCGACTTATGCGCCTTTAAATTCGGGTTACTGTAGCTTTGGCACAATTTGAGTTTTTCGACCGATTTTCAGAGGGAAATTCAAATTTTCAGTTGATTTTTAATGAGTTCTGCTGATTTATAGCGAAAAATCTGTTATTTCCACTCAAAACTGACCGAGAATTCGAATTTCCCGCCGAAAATCGGTCTGAAAACTTGAAAAATTGAGCAAAAACTACAGTAACCTCAACTTAAAGGCGCATAGGCCGATTTTCAGCGGGAAATTCAAATTTTCAGTCAATTTTTCACGATTTCAACATATTTTTAGTGGGAAAATCAATTTTTTGAGTCAAAACTAACCAGAAATTCAAATTTCCCGCAGAAAATCGGTCGGAAAACTCGAAAATTTGAAAAATTGAGCATAAGCTACAGAAACCCAAATTTAAAAGCGGATAGGTCGATTTTTAGCGGGAAATTCGAATTTTCAGTCAATTTTTCACGTTTTTACTCATTTTTCAGTTAAAAAACCAGTTTTTTAGGCTTAAAACTCACTTTCTCAACGACAAATCGGCCCGTGGGGAGTACTGTAGCGCTTGTTGACGTGCCCGGCGTCGCTCTTCGATTTTTCTGAAATTTTGGGAAAAATTGAATAAGAAATTCAAGAAATTCACAAAGAATTCTAATTTAGAAAGAAAAAATTCAAAAATTTCCGTTTTTCAGGGGTTTCACACGGCTCTGTCAAGAATACAATTCTAGAAAAACGCGTCAAAGGCACGCCAGACGGTCGAATAGTTTTTTATTGAAATTTTTTGCCTGGCGTGTCGTTACTCTAACCCTATACTTGTCGGTTTAACCAGAAACCAAATTTTCAAAAAACGCGCCAAAAGCGCGCCAGACTGCTAAACAATTTGGTCATTCTGACTAATTATTGGTTGAAACTAACCGAATTTTCCATTTTTTTTGTGTCTGGCGTGCCTCAGGCGCGTCCATTTATAAATTTTTTCCAAAAAAACCGCGTCAAAGGCGCCAGATTTCACAATTTTATCGGTGCCTGGCGCGACTTGGACGCGTTTTTCAGTTTTAAAAACCGAAGATTTGGAGTGAAGGCTGGCGTGACGTCGGCGCGTTTTAGTTTGCAGCAAAACACATTTTTTAATGTGGCTGGCGCACCTGAGACGCGTTTTTGGCTCGAATCACCAAATTCAGAGTCTGGTGCGCCTTAAGCACGTTTTTCGTTGAAATTCTGAGAGAAAAATTTTCGAATTTCAAGAAAACTCTTTTTTTTCCGAAATTCAATCTAGTCCGCGACTCGAAACCGGGAAATATGCATATTTTGAAAAGAAGGCTGGGGCACCTGAGACGCGTTTTTTTTTTGGGTCGAATCACTAAAAGTCAGAGTCTGGTGCGCCTAAGGCGCGTTTTTCATGGATTTTGCCAATTATTGGTGTTTCTGGCGCGCCTTGGACGCGTTTTTGATAATTTTTTCTTCAGAAGTTAGTTTTCGCTGTGAAATTGGACATTTTCAGACAAAAATACCTTTTTTCCAAAAAAATTTTTCGAACATTTTCAGATTTTTTTCCGAATTTTCAGACAAATTTCAGCATTTTCAGTGTCTCATTGATATATTCCCCAATTGCTAACAATTAATATCCGGTTTATAACAAAAAAAAATCTATTCCAAAAAAAAAATTTTATAAAAAAATTTTCAGCCTAAACTTTTTTTCCAGATTTTCAGCTCCCTACCTCGCCGAGTGCTCCTCAACACAATCGAATGCATCATTCGTACACGACGGCTCTTCGGCTCGGGATACTGTAGGCAGGATGGGCGGTTGGGATGATCTGAAATTGAAAAAAATTAGAGATTTGTAGATCAAAATTTTTTTTGGTAGATCAAAATAATTTTTGAAAAAAAAAATCACCTTTTTTCTACTCTACACAAACATAGGGAGGACATGATGCATATGCATATAGATATAATAACTTAAGATTGGCTGAAATTCCAGAAAAAAATTTTCAGAAAAAAAATTTCAAAAAAAATTTTTTTTCGAAATTTTTAGAAATAATCATCCAAATTCTGGAAATAAAAACCACACCGTCGTTTTCGGCATCTGAATATCCAGATTAGACAAAAAACGATGACGAGAAGGGCGGCGGCGCAGAGGACGAGGATTACGGTCAGTTCAAGTGTCACTTCTTTGAAATAGGCCATTTTATCGATTCGGGATTTCAGAGATTTCCAGATTTTATGAAGAGTGGGCGGAATTCATTTGGATGGAGAAGGGGGCGGGGCTTATCTGGAAAAATGGGGAAATTAGGAGAAAAATTGAGCGAAAACGGAGCGAAAAGAAGAAAAATCACGTAAAAAGGAAAAGGGGCGGAGCTTAAGGAAATTTTCAGATTTTCTGGAATTCAAGGAGGCGGAGCTTATTCGGAAAAATGGGAAAAATTGAAAAAAAAAACTTTGAGTGAAAACGGAGCGAATCGAGAGAAAAATCACCTTTTTTTTTTAAAAAAATGAAAAAAAAGGAAAAAGGGGCGGAGCTTAACACGGAAATTTTCAGTTTTTTTGAAGTTTAGGGGGTGGGGCTTAATATTTTGTTTGAATTTTTCAAAAATTGAAAAAAAAGAGGTTTTCAGAATTTTCGTTATTTTTCAAATCACAGGTAATGAAGTGGGCGCAGCTTAAAAATTAAGCTTTTATTTTTTTTTAAAAGAAAATGGGCGGAGCTTAAATTCTGATTCTTTTAAAACCGTCAAAAACGGCTGAAACATTTTTAGATTCAAAAACTATCAGAACTGTCTCATTTCGAGACAGCGTTGATAACAAAAAAAGGCGGAGTTTCAACATTTTGGCGAAAAATGGGAGGAGCTAAGACTGAAACAGATAAGGAATTCTGGAGAAAAGAAAATCGGATTAGACGGATTTCGAGTGCACTAGACTGTTCCACAATGCAAGCTAGAGACAAAGTTCGAAATTTTCAGATTTAAAACATTTTTTGATAAGAAAATAATTCTCTCTTGAAAAATAATCGGATCAGATGATATTGGCATGTTCGAGAAAGATTTCATTTTTTCTGCAAATCGTTTCATCAAAATGATGAGAGGAGATGGAAAGTTCTGGAGAATGAAATAACTCGAAAAAATCTGACATAGGCTAAAGCTACAGTACCCCATTGGATCCGATTCCTAGGATCCCGCTACAGTATCCCCATAGGATCGAGCTCTAGGATTCGACCCAATGGGTACTGTAGATGAAGAATTAACTACCGTTGCCGCATCATTTTTTGAATTTCAAGGATTCTTAGAAAACGTCTTTAGAAAACGTTTTTTGTTCAGAAACTCGATAAAATTGTCTCTAGATTTCTAGTCGAGACAACTAGACATTTACAGCTATTAAGTTAACATTCACACTAAACATAAACACCTGTTTCAGCGAACCTTGCCAAGAGGACAACGAGAGAAAAAAGGGGAAGTATGTAATTATACAACATAAACATTATACGTGTTGCCGCTTCCTGGAGGTTGTTATCGAAAGTGTTATAGTGGTAGTAAATAAATAATAGATATTTATATTGGGTGGTGTATAGTAATGTGATAGGAGGTACATACTAACTAGATGGATTCAGGAGGGAGTATATAGTGAAATATGTATATTTACAGATTTTCAGAACGTTTTAGAGTTGCTCTGAAGGCTCCCAGGAGCTTACGATTTTCAGAGACTTTGATGCTCAGGCTGCTTTTAAAAGGCGGAATTATGGAAAAACTACTTTTAAGGATGAAAAACCTCCAAGAAAGCTCAAAGAACCAAAATCCGTACAGCTCTGGTGTGTAGCTGGAGTGCCTGATGACATTATGAAGTTTCAATGCGCTCCAGAATCTTTCAGAATCCTCGAAGCTTCTGAAGAACAGAAAACCGTCAGAAAGTTCCGAATCGAGTACTGTAGCTCTCAGGAATCTCTAGGCGCTCAGTTGGAGTACTGTACTTCCAGCGCTCTTACTGTAGTTAGCTCAGAATCTCTCTAGGATCAATTTCAGCTATTCTGAAGCTCTGTAGCCCCGAAAACATCTAGAACCTTATAAAATTTCAAGGTGACAACTGTTAAAATCCAGATTTTGAGCTCAAACGCTGAAATTTCAGACAGCTGATTCTAAACATCATATGCTTTTTTTTAAGGACTACTAGCTTAAAAAAGTCCGAAATCGTAGGAAAACGTATATTCGAAAGCCTAGGGGTATTGTAGCTAGTCGAAACCCTATAATCGAAAAAACAAAAAAAGTTTTGCCACCATGGGGATCGAACCCTGGTACCTCGGATCCTTAACCACTCGGCCACCACTACATATTTCAAAACTCATTTTTTCGACATTCCGGGTAGATTTTCACGGGTTTTTGGGGGT
Organism: Caenorhabditis latens; assembly: GCA_002259235.3. Taxonomy (NCBI): domain Eukaryota; kingdom Metazoa; phylum Nematoda; class Chromadorea; order Rhabditida; family Rhabditidae; genus Caenorhabditis; species Caenorhabditis latens. The sequence goes on from CM056095.1 coordinate 17,058,116, forward strand.
TTTTCGGGTAAAAAACGCGAAATTTTAGCGTTTCACCTGACTTCTGCTATATGAAGGACTACTAGTACAGCTGATAACGAAACGAGCAGAGATCCCCCTCACCAAATCCCGCTAATCCTCTTTTCAATGTATCAAAACAAATAACTTTTTATGAAAGCTTAAAAATGGAAACACCAAGCTGTGTCTACATACATATCCTCAGAAGCTCAAACACCTCTCAATACACATGAAAATTCGAGAAAATCTGATGAAATCCGATGAAAAGTGCTAAGAGTGGGGGACGGAGCAAAAAGAGCAACGGAGGAGGGGGAGATAATCGAAAAATGCAATTTATCAAAGTGATATATGTGGTTGGTTGAGATGAAAGGTGTGTGTAACATTTAATCTGGCAGATTGTCGTGTGACACTTTTTTTAAACAGGAAATTGAAAAAATGGAGGATTTTTGAGGTGCAAAACTCAGTTTTCGACGTTCCGGACCAATTTTTCGCGTTTTTCTGGTCAAAATTGAGTTCTCCATTCATGAAAATCTATTTATTCAAAAAACAAAAAAGATTTGCCACCGTGGGGATCGAACCCTGGTACCTCGGAACCTTAACCACTCGGCCACCACTACATATTTCAAAACTCAGTTTTCGACATTCCGGGTGGTTTTTTACCGTTTTTCACTGTTTTTCGTGTCAAAAAGCAGTCAAAACCATCAAAAAACACTAAAAATCCGAAAAAAAAATTCGGTGGCCGAGTTTTCCCAATTTTTGGGTTTCTAGGCCACCAAATTTTTTTGTTGATTCTACAGGGAGACTCGACTGATAGAAATCCGGTTATCTTGGCGGACATCGGGACATCCGAACAACGTTACAGACACACAGACAGACTTGCGGCTTCTGGGGATTAATGGCCTAGAAATCCGAAATTTTGGGATTCTATGCCACCAACCCAAAAATTCTCCGAAATGGGTCGGTATGGGGTTCAAAATGTTGTAAATTTTGAGAAGAATTCACAAATCACGTTCATTTGAATCAAAAAATCAAAATCCCGAGAAAAATCAGTTCAAAACAAGCAATTGGTGGACTAGAAACCCAAAATCTTGGATTTCTCGGCCATCAAACTCAAGGGAGTATTTTTCATAGCCAATAGACTTCTAGACATCCGGACACCCCTACAGACACACAGACAGACCAAGAAACATCGTTTTTTGATGAAAAAACGACGGACCGAATGAAATATGACCGAGCGGAAACAAGCGGAGAGAGAAAAAGAGGCTGCTGTCTGTGTCATGAGGAAAAAAGAAAAAAAGGGGAAAAACGACCAGAAGAACAAGGCGCCAAAAAAAACAGAAAAAATGGGGGAAATTAGATTTATTTAGGGGAGGAGCCAGTTCTCGGAATAAATTTAAGGAGGAACTAGGAATATATGAGGGCTACTGGCAAAGGAAGGTACCTGTTCTTAGATTTGTGTGAATAGAGGGCTGATTATGGTCCTATTCATAAAGTAGAATAAAAGCAAAAAAAAAATTTTTGAAAAAAAAAGTGTTTTTCTGAAAATTCTGCGATTTTTAGCTGGAAAATTGATGGAAATTGAGTTTTAGGTCAGTTTTTATTCAGAAATTTGAAAATTTTATTGAAAAAACGGTAAAAATTACCCGGAATGTCAAAAAACCGAATTTTGAAAAAAGTAGTGGTGGCCGAGTGGTTAAGGTTCCGATGTACCAGGGTTCGATCCCCACGGTGGCAAAACTTTTTTGTTTTTTTTAAATTATAGGTTTCCGAGTACGGGGAACTCGATTTCAACTTCGAAAACCACAAAAAATGACCCGGAATGTCAAAAAACCGAATTTTGAAAAAAGTAGTGGTGGCCGAGTGATTAAGGTTCCGAGGTACCAGGGTTCGATCCCCACGGTGGCAAACTTTTTGTTTTTTTTTTAATTATAGGTTTCCGAGTACGGGGAACTCGATTAACCACTCCAAAAATGTCAAAACTTCGAATTTTTGGCATTTTTGCCAATTTTTCCTAAATTTCAGCCAAAAAATTTTGCAATTTTTGGCAGAAAAAGCTGAAAACTTTTTCTGTCAAAAAGGCTAGTATATAGCTTGTTAGGTCTTGTGTCACTAGCAGCAGTTGCCAAAAAAAGAGTGTATCCCCTCGTTTTTCGACTAACTCGATTCATTTTCTTTTAGCCCCCCACCCGTCATCTGTCCCGAAGGAGACCTCTAAACAACGGAATATACGATTTTTTGGGGAAAACTATGTTGAAAATGACGAAAAATAGCAATTTTTGAGTGGAAAAGCTCAAAAATTGCACTATTTTTGGGGTCTTATCAATCGGAATCAGTTCCCGCCCACATGTCGAACCACTAGAGATAAGAAATGATGATAATAATAGTTATTGTTGTGTGATGACTAAATGAAGTTGAAATCTTACGTAAGTTTTCGAAGATTTCAGATAGTTCCGGAAAAATAATTGAAACTGCCAGGAAAAAGTCAAAATATCGAGAAAATTGGTCGTTTTGACCGGTTTTTTTTTAAGGAAAACGATATAATTCAGCGTTTTAATCACAAAAAACCTCAAAAAACGGTAAAAAAACGAAAAAAAAACCACCCGGAATGTCGAAAAATGAGTTTTGGAATGAGTAGTGGTGGCCGAGTGGTTACGGTTCCAAGGTACCAGGGTTCGATCCCCACGGTGGCAAAACTTTTTTGTTTTTTAAAAAAATAGTATCATTTTTGACATTTTTGCCTATTTTTCAACCTCCAAACTCTTAAAAACGGTCATTTTGACACCAAAAATAATATTTTTCAGAGACGGATTCTTCTCCGCACTACAAAAAGAAAAAAAAGAGAAAAGTGGTCCTAAAAGAAGCGGTGGGGACCTCATGACCCCCGTAGAGAGAGAAGAAGGAGAGACCACTTCTATATACTCTCACCACCTCTCTCCCTATTTTATTGCCCCATTTCATGAGCTCTCTCTCATGCTATGTGTCCATTTTCGAACGAAATGACGAGAGACTCGGCGTCTGCGTCTCTCGGTCCCCCTCTCTCTCACTCTTATTTTGAAAGTGTGTGTATCCGTCCGCCTGCTGGCTGCCCTTCTGCTCAATTTAACTAACCCACATATTCACCTTTTTGGGGAGTGGTTGAGTTGGAAATCCGTCAAAACGGTCAAAATGACAGTTTTCAGGATTTTTGAGGTTGAAAAGTTGGCAAAAATGACAAGATTTGGGATTTCTGGGGCGGTTAATCGAGTTCTCCATACTCGGAAACCAGAAATCGAAAAAACAAAAAAAGTTTTGCCACCGTGGGGATCGAACCCTGGCACCTCGGAACCTCAACCACTCGGCCACCACTACTCATTTCAAAACTCAGTTTTCGACATTCTGGACTAATTTTTTCGCGGTTTTTAGGTCTAAATTAGATTCTTCACACTCAAAAACCTATTTATAAAAAAAACAAAAAAGTTTTGCCACCGTGGGCATCGAACCCTGGCACCTTGGAACCTTAACCACTCGGCCACCACTACTTATTTCAAAACTCAGTTTTCGACATTCCGGGTGGTTTTTTATCGTTTTTTAGAGTTTTTGTGTCATAAACGCTGAATTCTATCGTTTTCCTCAAAAAAAACCGGAAAAAAGACCGAAAAAGACGAATTTTTGGTCACTTTTTGGAAGAAGTCATGTTTATGTCACAGAATAGAAAGAAAAGGGAGAGCAAAGAAAATCTAATTAGCTTCCTTATTCTCCTCTCTTTCAACTGAGTGATTCTCTCTCTGTTTTGTGCTCACTGAGTTCTAGAAATGTGCTCAGTGAGCAATTAGTGAAGACATGTGTACTACAATGTTTGTGGGGGGGGGGATTATGACGTTTTCTGATTTTCTGGTTTTGAATTTCGATGAAAACTATGAAATTCAGCGTTTCTGACACGAAAAACGTCTAAAAACGGTAAAAAACCACCCAGAACACCAAAAAATGAGTTTTGAAATAAGTAGTGGTGGCCGAGTGGTTACGGTTCCAAGGTACCAGGGTTCGATCCCCACGGTGGCAAATCTTTTTTGTTTTCGTCAATTTTGGGTTTTAGAGTATGAAGAACTCAATTTTGACCTCAAAAACTGTGAAAAAGTGACCCAGAATGTCAAAAAATGAGTTTTACGGAAAAAGTAGTGGTGGGTCAAGGTCCCGAGGTACCAGGGTTCGACCCCCACGGTGGCAAAACTTTTTTGTTTTTTTAAATATAGGTTTTCGAGTATGGAGAACTCGATTAACCATCTCAAAAAACCAAAAACTTGCCATTTTTGCAAATTTTGGGTTAGGAGAAAGGGAATTGTGGCGATTGGAGCCAATTTCAGCCGATTTCAGCCCGATTTTGGAGCATTTTCAGCAAAAAAAATTTTGGAGCAAAAATGCTTTTTAATCAATCTAAAAAGTCATAAATCATACGCTTTTTCCTTTTTCTCCAAATTTTTTTCTTCCGAGTCCAAAAATCTGAAATTGTACCCCCACGATTTCAGATTCTTACTCCCTAGACACATACATAATTTAATGATGTTTTTTTTTTGTCTTCGGGTGGGAATATGAGGAGGGAAAGCGGAACAAAAGAAGGAACGGAAGTCAGAAAAAAGAAAAAAAAGAGAGAATTCATATTTCGTCCTCCATCAAAAAATAATGAAATGAGTCATTAGGTGAAGGAAGACGGCAAACACTCACTTGCTAGTAGATCATTTGCTATTTTCCCGTTTGCTATTGAGTCTCACTTGCTATAGGGGATCATTTGCTATATTTGGCTCACTTGCTATAAAATTTCCAAATTTCAGAGTCTCATTTGCTATTAAATGTCTCACTTGCTATTTGAAATCTCACTTGCTATATTTCGACTCATTTGCTATTTTCTGGCAGACTATTCCGTTTTCCTTACTAGGGAAGGATCCCAAGTCGAGATGGAGTTACATATCGAGATATATATCACTATAACGGAAATTTTGCACTGATTTCAAATATGTATTCCAATTCTGCAGAACGATCCTGTGAAAAAAGTTATTCAGGTTATTGTGAGTTCTCAGTACTAAAAATGGAAACTTTGAAGTCACGTAAATCGTCCAAAATGTGGATTCAGAGGGAAGAAAATGAACCAGAATGTGTTTCAAACAACGGGAAACATTTTCAGTCATTTTTTGAAGAAATTGTTTTTTCGACGAAATTTTGAAATTTTTGGTGGCCAACCCATGAGCGAAAATTCGACCAAAATTTTTTTTTCGAATTTTTTTTCTCAAAAACTGTTGTTGTGTGATTGTAAGTGATTCAAGTAAGAGTTTACACTATTTCTTTTATCAGATAAGCTTCTAAATGGCTTGAAAATGTAGTTAGAAGTGAGGTGAATTAATCAGAGGATATCAGTTTTCACGCTTCTTATCATTGATGAACAACGAAATTCAGTTGAAATGTCAAATTCTTAATGTTTTCCACTTGAAACCATCTCTTGTTTGGAAACAGAAACCTATTTTTGTGGAAGATTATTGTCCTATCAACCATTTCTGTAGATTCCAAACGAACAGTTTTCATAAAAATTTTCAAAAAAAATATATAATTCTTAGAATTCCTAGGGTAGTAACATATAAAAAAAAATTTCAAAATTTCGTCGAAAAACAATTTCTTCAAAAAATGACTGAAAATGTTTCCCGTTGTTTGAAACACATTCTGGTTCATTTTCTTCCCTCTGAATCCACATTTTGGACGATTTACGTGACTTCAAAGTTTCCATTTTTAGTACTGAGAACTCACAATAACCTGAATAACTTTTTTCACAGGATCGTTCTGCAGAATTGGAATACATATTTGAAATCAGTGCAAAATTTCCGTTATAGTGATATATATCTCGATATGTAACTCCATCTCGACTTGGGATCCTTCCCTAGTAAGGAAAACGGAATAGTCTGCCAGAAAATAGCAAATGAGTCGAAATATAGCAAGTGAGATTTCAAATAGCAAGTGAGACATTTAATAGCAAATGAGACTCTGAAATTTGGAAATTTTATAGCAAGTGAGCCAAATATAGCAAATGATCCCCTATAGCAAGTGAGACTCAATAGCAAACGGGAAAATAGCAAATGATCTACTAGCAAGTGAGTGTTTGCCAAGGAAGACTACAAAAACTACAAACTGACCGTGTCAGAATGATTTTGGGCTTAAAAATATCCAAAATATACGGAAAATCGTCAGAAATTGGTAAAAAATTCGGTAAAAATTATATTTCTCACACCCTAGTGAGTCATCGGTCTCAATTTCCAGTAGTTTAGGAATTTTAGCTAACAAATCGAATCTGAACTGGAAACGAAGAAAGGGTGAAGGGGGACGGGTGACTAATGTATGATTTCATTGTTGAGGGAAGAAGGAATTACTCATTTCTAGAATTATGTCAAGATAGTTTAATAGAGGAGGCGTAGGAGAGGAACTGTTGATAAGGAGGACGAAATTGAAATTTTGGCGATTCGCACTGTGTCTACCGTAATCAGGGACGTGTGGAATGTAAATCAAACTAAAATTGGTGTAAAACCAACATGAACAATACCAAAACCTCACAATTGTGTCAAAATCCACTCAAAAACCTCGCAAAACCCCCTGAAAACTGAACTTTGATCAAAAATTCGATTTTCCAAAAAAAGTGGTGACCGAGTAGTTAAGGTAGACAGCGATACAAAAACGACCAGGGTTCGATCCCCATCTAGGCCACATCTTTTTTGCATTCTTAATTTTTGGTTTCTGGATGGTTAGAAGTCTTGTAACACTGATATGAAGCCAAAAAACTGGATTTGAGAGCTTTTTTTTATTCAAAAAGTCAAATGTTTCGATTTTTGAGCCAAAATCCAGTTTTTCGGCTCCATAACAATTTTTCAAGACTTCTAGATATCCAAAAACCCAAAATCAAAGTTGCAAAAAATGATTTGATCTAGGTGGAAATCGAACCCTGATCGTTTTTGTGTCACTGTCTCCCTTAACCACTCGGCCACCACTGTTTTCGGGAAATCGCGTTTTTGACTAAAAATTCAGTTTTTAGGGCGGTTTTGAGTGGTTTTTAAGGGGATTTTACCACATAAGTCTCCATCTACAAGGTAATGACTAATAACAATCGGCACGTGGGAGAAGTTTTAAGAAAGGGAGCATACTCATTGATGGCTGTCCTCCTTCCAGTCGATCAGTCACCTGTTGATCTTATCAGTTTACATATGAAATTGTATATGTGTTATCATGTTTGTCAACTGGAACATAACAACCAAACCACAATCATATTACTACTAATGAAATAGTAGTAATTCGGTTACTCTGCACAACGATTGACATTCCAAAGTTCTCCGAGGAGGGAACTTTTGATGGTGCCGTGGAATTTAACGGGTGGATTACAGTAGTATGGGTTCAGCCAATTTCAGCCAGAATTCACCGATTTTCGAATATTTTCAGCCGATTTTAACCAATTTTGGCCAATTTCAACCGAATTCAGCCGATTATAGCCCGGTTTTTGAGCACTTTCAGCCAATCTTCGAGAATTTCAGCAAATCTCAGTCGATTTCAGCCAATTTGAGCCAGAATTCACCGATTTTCAATTATTTTCAGCCAATTTCAGCTCGATTATAGCCGATTTCAGCTGATTTCAGCCCGACTTACGAGCGTTTTCAGCCATTTTCAGCCGAGTTTAGCCAATTTTAGCCAATTCCAGACCAATTTCAGCTGGATTTTTGAGCATTTTCAGCCACTTTCATCCGATTTTACCGGTCTCCACCGATTTCAGTCAATTTCAGCCCGATTTTTGCCGATTTTCGAGCATTTTCAGCCCGATTTCGACCGACTCCAGCCGATTTCAGTCAATTTTAGGCGATTTCAGCTGATTTCAGCTAGTTTCAGCCATTTTCAGCCGATTTTAACCGATTTCAACTAGTTTCAGCCAAGTTCAGCCGATTTCAAAAGATTTCAGCCGATTTTAGACGATTTCAGCCGATTTCAGCCGATGTTAGCTTGATTTTCAGCCATTTCAGCCAGTTTCAGGCGATTTCAGCGGATTTTCGAGCATTTTCGTGCATTTTCAGCCAATTTCAGCCAATTCCAGACTATTCTTTGCTCATTGAGCTCTTTTTCTTTATCTTTACGCTCTAATAGAACGCTAATGAAGAGAACAAAAGAAGGAACAGAGAATAACATCAGTGACTGAAAGAAAAACGACTGAAAATAGGAGGAACGGAGGCGGCGGAGGGGGGAGTGGGAAATGTAAACAAGCAACACTATATATATTATAATTAATATTATTATGGGGAACGAGAAAAAAAACGACAGAAAATAATAAAGAAAGACTCAAAAATCGTTCAAGAGCCAAAAAACTTCAGAATCTACATGTGGTCTAGCTGAAAATTTCTCTTTTTCACATAAAGAATTGGCGCCAAAATTCAAAATTTGAATTTCTTTTCCAATTTATTGACCAAAAACAACCAGAATCTATGTACTAAGAATATCACTATCATGACAATCAAATCGAATGATAAATGATAGTAGAAAAAGAAAAGAGGCAAACACTCTTTGACTACACTACTCTTTGACTACACTTGCTCTTTGACTCCACATTCTCTTTGACTCCCATGTCTCTTTGACTTCACTTTTCTCTTTGACTACATTTGTCTCTTTGACTCTAAAGTATCTTTGACTACAGTTTTCTCTATGACTCCAAAACGCTCTTTGACTACTAACTCTCTTTGACTTCACTTTCCCAATAATGCCTAGTTGAATACATAATCTTCTAGATAGTTTGAGAAGCTTTAAGTATTCATGACTTTAATAATCACAGAAAAGTTTTTGTCGAGTTCCAGAATCATTCGGAATCGTTAACTGAATATCTTGAGCGGCAGCTACTACATTAATTTCTATTAAATTACAGTATCTTCCATCAGGATTCTCCCTGTTTTAAGAATACTCGTGTGAGTAACCTATACTCTGATTCATAGTTAAGATTAAAGAGAAGCGAAAACCGAGAAGTTTGGCTTTAGCTATACTAAGAGATGTTTGAGATATTGAAAAATACGAGATTCTAACAACATTTGAAGTGTAGAATCTTCTATTTTCTAATTGGAACACTTTTCAACTAGATCTACAGTACCGCTCAAAAGTGTAATAAGTTTCGCCTTTTTCAGCTGAAAATGCCCGACTAACTGTTCCACAAAATAACTTTTTATCAAACATACCAAGAGTAGAACTCTATTGTTGTGGTTGACACCTTTTTTTACGAACACTCTCTAGAAATTATGGTCATTTTAAGACAACAGCTCAAAATCGTACTATTTTGTACCGAAATTTGACGATTTGAGGTAGAAATTATTTTTGACGATTTTGACTAACTCTAGGGATTGTCCGTACAAAAAAGTTGTCAACTACCGAAAAGAGTCTCTACTCTTGTTCTGTTTGATCCCATAAAACGTTATTCGGTGGGACAGTTACTTTTATCATGACACACTCTCAAAGTGGGTCATTTTTCACTGAAAAATGAAAACTTAATATACTTTTGAGCGGTACTGTTGACCAGAGTTGCATGGAAGTAAACATTTCTTTTCCGGAATTCGTAAGTCGGGATTCTATGCAACTCTGATCTAGACCACGAGGATTAATGTTAAAAATGGTTGTGGTTATAACAAATTGTTATTCATTAGCTAAATTTACTATATGTTTTTATGCAAGTTTTTTAACTAACTTTCAGAGGCTGTAGTCAGTATTGAATGTTCGGAGATCCTCCGACTATCTAGAAGATTATGTATTCAAATAGGCATTATTGGGAAAGTGAAGTCAAAGAGAGTTAGTAGTCAAAGAGCATTTTGAAGTCATAGAGAAAACTGTAGTCAAAGATACTTTAGAGTCAAAGAGACAAATGTAGTCAAAGAGAAAAGTGAAGTCAAAGAGACATGGGAGTCAAAGAGAATGTGGAGTCAAAGAGCAAGTGTAGTCAAAGAGTAGTGTAGTCAAAGAGTGTTTGCCAAGAAAAGATACCGAAAACATGACGAACTTTTTCTTTCTTCTTCGTTTTTTTTTCACTTCTTCATTTTTTTTGTTGTAAAAACCGAACAAAAGAAGAAAAGACCACTAATCCGGTCAAAATGTGTGTCTGTGTTCAGAGAGAACCGACTAATCTGATCCGAAAAGTGCAAAAAACTTGGTTTTTGACAGAGAAAATGGTGATTTTCAGTGGGAATTCCGAAAAAAACCGAATTTTTGGAAAAAGTTACAGTAGGAAGTCGATATTTTGGACCATTTTGAGTCGGTGGCCTAGAAATCCGCAAATTTGGGTTTCTAGGCCAAATACGTGATTTTGATTGTTTTTTCGGTTTTCAGAAAAATTTTAGTTTAAAAATCAACTAAAAATCAGTAAAAACTCTCCAAAATATGCGGAATTCGCACGAAATTTGCTGAAAAACGGTGGTTTTTTGTGATTTTCAGCAAATTTCAGCTGAAATTCTGGTTTTTCGACTGGAATCTGAATTATCAAGTTGTGAGCTATCCAAATCAATCGAATTCCTCAATTTCCTGTCGTAAATGTGAGTTTTTCTGGAAAAACCACGCTTTCAGAGGATTTTCCCACAGCTTCTCAAAATTGGCTAAAGCAGCTTAAAAATTGGCTGAAAATGTACAAAATTCGGCTGAAATTATCCAATTTTTTGAACAAAATCAGATTTTTCGACACTGTAAACGCGCCAAAGGTGCCCCAGACATTCGAAACATAAGTACCTGGGGTGCCTTAAGCGTTTAGGTCAAAATATCGGAAATCCGGACATCCAGACATTGTGACAGACTTCATGCTAGTTTTTAGCTTAAGTCTCATTCAGAGCCGCTGGTGCGCCTAGGACGCGTTTTGATCGGATTCCAAGCGGCTAAGAGGGAATTTCCACCAAGTTAAACTACTACAATCGAAAAAAAATCCATTTCTAACGATTTCCAGCCGATTTCAGTCATTAAAATTGATCAAAATGAGCTTTTTCAGCTATCTTATCAATAAAAATGAACAAAACAGCCACTGAGATAGTGAGAGACAGAGAGAACAATGAGAGATAGAAAGACATCATCGTCATTTGTCGTCGTCATGTTTTGATAACGAAGCGTGTCTTCTTCTTTTCTCTTTTTTTGACGAAATGAGAGAAGAAGGAAGGAAGGATAAGATGATGATGATGTGGTCAGAGGGGGGCAAAAGAAGACACAGAGAAAAAAAAAGATTGTTCTTTTTGTGTCAAATTGGTTAAAAAACCTTGAAAATTGGTTTAAAAAATTTTGAAAATTGGCCAAAAATGCTCAAAAATTGGCCAAAAATGCTCAAAAATTGGCTAAAAATGCTCAAAAATTGGCTAAAAATGCTCAACAATTGACTGAAATTGTCCAATTTAAAGTTCAAATAGGAGGACATCTGGACAGACAGATTGACAGACGGACGCAGCCGGATTATTGTACTTCAGGATGCCTCAATGGAGGTTATTTCCAGGTTCAGAAAAATACCGAAAATTTCCAGAAAAAAACCAAAATTTTCAGAAAAAATTGGCTAAAAATGCTCAAAAATTGGCTGAAATTATAAAATTTATTGACCCAAAAACGGATCTTCCGACGCTGAAAACGCGCCAACGGTGCCCCAGACACATTTAGGATGTGCCCCCAAGCGACCTTATCCGGTGAAAAACGCGTCAAAGGTACCCCAGTTACTCATGTTTCTCTCAGAATAGTTGCTGGGGCACCGTTGGCGCGTTTTAAGCAAAAAATCCAATTTGGGTAAAAAAAAATTGGACAATTTCAGCAACTTTTTGAGCTTTTTAAGCCAATTTTCAGCATTTTTAGCCAATTTTTAAGCAATTTTAGCCAATTTTTGAGGTTTTTAGCCAGTTTTTTGCTTTTTTAGCCAATTTTTGAGCATAAAAAGCCCTGAGTAACCGTAGGTTTCTGGACCAGATTACTGTAGGTTACTGTATGCCGGATATCCAAAGGCAGACAGATTACTTACTGTAAGAGTCTGAGAATCGTATGATGGGACATCTGGTTATGCAGACACACAGACAGAGCTAGTCCTCTACGGATTCCAGGAACTTTTCAGATTCAGACTATTTTCAGCGCTCAAAACCGCCTTGAAAAGGGGTTTCCGCCTGAAAACAGGTGATATTCCGATCCAAGAGTGAGCATATCACATCAGACTGAAAGACAGGTGGTTCCGGGTCCGAAAGCATTAGAAATTTCAGACTGAAACCAAAAATTGGCTGAAAAAGCTCAAAAACTGGCTTAAAAATATCAATAATTGCTCAAAATGCTCAAAAATTGGCTGAAATTGTCCAATTTTCTGACCCAAATCGGATTTTTCGACGCTGAGAACGCGCCAAAGGTGCCCCAGACACTTTTTTGCCAGAAACATGAGTACCTGGGGTACCTTAAGCCTTTAGGCCAAAATATCGGAAATCCGGACAGCGAGGCACTGTGACAGACTTTCTGCTAGTTTTCAGTGTAAGTCTCATTCAGAGCGGCTGGTGCGCCTTGAACGCGTTTTGACCGGATTTCTATAAATTCCAAGCGGCTCAAATGAAAATGCTCACAAAAATGCTCAAAAATTGGCTGAAAATGCTGAAAAATTGGCTGAAATTGTCCAATTTTTGATCCATATCGGATTTTTCGAAAACGCTGAGAAAGAAATTTTCAGCCAGGTGTTGATACTGCCGACAGAAATAGAAGGAGAGGGAAACGCATTACACTAAATAAACGAACACGTTCGGAGGGGGGGGCTTCGATGGCCAATTTTATTATTCGTTTTGAGGAGAAGAGAGATAATGGATCGAGTGGAGACGCAGAGAAGAAACGGAAGTGATGAGAAGAAGATGGTAGCAGAATTGATGAAAAGGAGAAGAGGGTTTGTAAACAGAGACTGTTTAGGTTTGATTTATGGCTGTTTTATAATAGAAAACCCATCATGGACGGTAGTTTTTTGAGGATTGAGGACAAGAAAATGAGTTTTCAAAGGAAATTTCAGAAAAAAATACCGAAAATTTACCAAAAAAACCGAAATTTTCAGAGAATCGGGTTCATGATGCGTCCTTAGCGACTTTACCCGGTGAAAAACGCGTCAAAGGTACCCCAGGTACTCATGTTTCTGTCAAAAAACGTGTCTGGGGCATCTTCAGCGCCGAAAAATCCGTTTTGAGACGAAAAATTGGACAATTTCAGCCAACTTTTGAGCTTTTAAGCCAATTTTCAGAAAAACACCGAAAATTTTGGAGTTCAAATATGAGGACATCTGGACTGACAGATCGATTGATGAACACAAAAACCGGATTACTGTATTGCCTCGGGGGTCCCAACAACCTTATCCAGTGAAATACGCGTCAAAGGTACCCCAGATGCTTATGTTTCTGTGAAAAACGTGTCTGGGGCACCTTTGGCGCGTTTTCAGTGTCGAAAAATCCGATTTGGGTAGAGAAATTGGACAATTTCAGCCAATTTTTGAGCAAAAAGCCGAAAAACATTAAAAAATTTCAGAAAATACCGGAAATTTTCAAAAAAAGCCGATATTTTCAGTGAAAATCTAGATTTTCAGCATGTTTTCCATACTGAAACTGCTGAAAACCACAAAATTGGGTTACAGTAGTTTTCGGACTCTCACAGGATGTGCCCCAGCGTGCTTATCCGATGAGAAACGCGTCAAAGGTACCCCAGTTAATCATGTTTTGTTTCTGTCAAAAAGTGTCTGGGGCACCTTTGGCGCGTTTTCAAAATCCGATTCGGGTGAAAAAAGTGGACAATGTTGAGCATTTTTGGCCAGTTTTTTGAGCAGTTTCAGCCATTTTGAGCTTTTTAGCCAATTTTTGAGCTTGAAAACCACAAACTTGGGTTACTGTAGTTTGTCTCTACGTCCGGATGTCCGAATTCTCACAGTTTGCTGTTTTCAGTCAAATTTATCTCAAAATTGCTGAAAAAAGCGTTTTCAGCCAAAAAAAGTTAGTCAAAATATCCGGATTTCCAGATTCTCACTTTTCAGCGATTTTCAGAAATCCAGGGTTACTGTAACCTGCTGTATTCCAGTACATCCAGATGTCCAGGGGTACTGTAGTCAGTAGAGATATCCGTTAGCCTAACGGCTAGTGGGTTTTGACCGAGATGACCGCGCGGTCAAAAACCAAAGATAGCGTAGATCAAATGGCTAGTCGACCACCGACTTTTTTGCAAAAAATCGGAGAGATTTGGGTACAAAAATCGATCAAAAATGGAGATTTCGACTTTTATGAAAAAAGTTTTCAACAAAATGGAACAGATGGTCAGTGTGTATGTCGTTTGTCTTCATCATCGTCTATCGTCTGTCCTCATCTCTCTTATCTCATGAGAATCTCACAGCAAATAGAGAAGAAGGAGACGTTGTGTAACACATGTGTTCCACACATTCCTTTTGACGGAATAGTGTGAGTGTGAGTCATTGGAATGTGTGAGAATGTGGCATACTGTAACTACAGTAATGACCATAATTCTATCAATTTGGGAAGATTTCAGTTGAAAATGTCCAAGGCTGTACCGTAACCTGTCCAACTACAGTACTTCAGAAAGTTACAGTAGTCCGACCTAAGGATGTAGGATCCAACTACAGTAACCCGATCCTATAAAATTGTGGATCTTAGTACCGTAACCCGGATCCAAAGCCATACTGTACAACTGTCCAACTTCCGTACTTTAGAAAGCTACAATAGTCCGACCTAAGGATATAGGATCTAACTACAGTAACCCGATCCTAGAAACGTTTTGGATCTTGGTGCAGTAACCAGATCCTAAATGTTTTGGATCTTAGTACAGTAACCCGATCCTTAATTTATTGGATCCGGGTACAGTAACCTGTCTCGAGAATCTGTGGGTTCGACTACAGTAGCTCCAAATTAAAATTTGGCACTGAGCCAAGTCCTTTTTGGCATCGTGCCAACTTTGTGCTTCTACAGTAATCCAAGCTGTAGCAGTGCTACCGTAGTCGGAAGACAGGTTTTGTCTGAAATTCGAGGTTTTCCAGAATTCCACCCAATTACAAGCTTGGAAATTAGTGATTCCACTAGAAAAAGAGTTTTCTGACATAAATTTAGCTGAAAATCTCATTTCTAGCAGAAAATATCGGTGTCAGTGGCGTCAGATGTCCATATCTGAACTTTTGAAGTTAGAAATATGGTTTCTGAGCGTCTGTCTGTGTGCCCAGACGTCCAGATGTCCGAAAAAACTCGGAGGGATACGGTGTTTCTTGGATTTCCGTCTATCAATGTGTACAAATGTCCGGATGTCTGTCCGAAATGTCTGTCGGTGCATCCGCTGTGTCCGGATGTCCACCAGAACTATTTCTAGCGCGGATCTCTCAAAACTGTCTGTTTGGAGCATTTCCAGCCGATTTCATCCGATTTCAGCCAATTTTTGCTCGATTTCAGTCCGATTTTCGAGCACTTTCAGCCGATTTCAGCAGATTTCTGGCTATTTCAGTCAATTTCAGCCGATTTTAACCGATTTCAGCGGATTTTGACCAATTTTAACCGATGTCAACCGATTTCAACCGATTTCAGCCGGTTTTAATCAATTTCAGCCCGATTTTCGAGCATTTTCGATATTAACGATTTCAGTCGATTTCAGCCAATTTTAACCGATTTCAACCTGTTTATACAGTGAAATGACAATTTCCAATCCAAAAACTTTATTAATTTATACCAAAACCACACAAAAACAATGTTAAAAACTGTCCAAATCTCTCAACTCATTCTCCACAAGACTTCGATTATAAAACTGCTGCAAGTTGTCCCATTTGTGATCGGTACCGTACATTTCTACAGTAATCGGCTCCGCGTATTCATACGATTCCTTCTCGCATTTCCCGCCCTCAAATCCCACTGGACACTCGCAAATCAGCGAGTCCTTGACCGTTCCGAGAGTCGGATCCGACATCCGTGGGAAACTCGACACACAGAATCCGCCGTTTTGACACTGACACTTCCGCCAGTTGTGATTTATCAGCTTGTCACATTTTGGACCGTAATAGTGGTCGGGGCAACCGAGAGTTCCGGTTTCGGTGCATCGACGGTTGATCGTCTTGGCGACGTCGGCGTTACAGAATTGGTCACAATAAGGACCGTACCAGTTTCTGGAATTAGAGGTATATGGAAATTTTGGAGGATTTTTTGATTTTTTTGGATAAAAAAACTGTGATTTCGAGTTTTTTTGAGTCAATTTCAGCGGTTTTTCTAGAGAAATAGCTGAAAATCAGTTTAGAGTCGAAAATTTCAGATTCCGACAAAAAATTCGGTTTTCAGCTTGAAAATTCAGAGTTCTAGAGCTGAAAATCCGGATTTTTGACTGAAAATCCCAAGATTTTGGCTGAAAATCCACTTTCTGAAGTCTAAATTTGCGATTTTTGCAGTTTTGACCTCGAAATTCCAGGAATTTCAGCCAAAACTCGGATTTCCGGACTTCCTAGAAATCTGGCTGGAAAATAAGATTTCTGGTGTCAAAAACTGCGATTTTTGACTCAAAATCCACTGAATTGGCAATCAGTACAAGAAATCCATGTTTTTAACTTCAAAAGTATTAATTTTCGATTCAAAATTCGTATTTTGGAGTTTTTTGACCCAATTTTCGAGTTTTTTGGCTCAAAATCGTCAATTCTGGGTCAAAAGCAATCAAATTCGGTTTTTTGGCCAAAAATTCTGGTTACCAGAGCTTAAAATTGCGATTTTTGACCCAAAACAAATTTTTTGTGTCAAAATCACCAAATTTCGAATTTCCGACTGGAAAAGCTCAAAAATTGGCTGAAAATCGCTTTCTGTGATGCAAAAATTCTAGTTTTCAGCTCAAAATTCATTTTTCGAATCAAGATTTTCATCAATATCCAGCCTACAGTATACCCACCTATCACACTTGACATCAATCCGGAATCCAGTGAACGGCAAATGAATCTCATCGGGTCCAATCGTCATCTGAATCGTATTCCATCTCTCGGATCGAATCGTTTCGTACTCCAAACCGAACTTCTCGACAGGGCCACTATTCACAAGTACCGTACCGGGGTGGCGGAATCTCACGGGAATATTCGTCAGGATTCGGGTCTCGTCGGGGACCAGAGGCATACTGTAGGTACGTTTGTTGGTGGGGAAGTAGATGCCGTCTGTGATTTCGATGGTCGCGTTGAGGGGGAACGCGGATTTCAGACGGAGTTCAAGGTAGCCGCCGGCTTGGATAAGGGGGTACTGTAGGAATAGAAGAAGTAGGGGGAGATGGAGCATCTTTGCCAAAAAGATGATGTTTGGAAGGGAGCTGGTGGTTAGACCGTCCAATTTAAACGGTGCTCTTATATACTCTAGGTTATTTAGGCTATTATCTAGGCCACGCCCCCTTTCAGGATAAGATAAGATGAGCTATCTTATCTTATCTTCTGAAAGTGGGCGTGGCCTAGATAGTACCCTAGATAGCCAAAGTATACAAGTGCAACGTCTAAATTAGACGGTTTAACCACCAGTTCCCTTCCAAAGATCATATTTTTAGAAAAGATGCTCCATCTCCCGCTTCTTTTTCTATTCCTACAGTACCCCCTTGCCCAATCCAGTGGCTACCTTGAACTCCTTCTGAAATCCGCATTCCCCCTCAACGCGACCATCGAATTCTCCGACGACATCTACTTCCCCACCAACAAACGTGTCTACAACCTGTCCTTTGGCTCCGACGAGCTCCGAATGCTCACGAATATCCCCGTGACATTCCGACGTCCGGCTACCGTACTCATCACGAGTGGCCCAGTCGAGAAGTTCGGTTTGAAGTTCGAAACGATTCGATCCGAGAGATGGGATACGAGAGTGATGACCATCAGTCCTGAGAGAATTCATTTGCCGTTTAGTGGATTTGTGATTGATATCAAGTGTGATAGGTGGGTATACGGTAGGCTGGAAATGGCTGAAAATCGAGATTTGAGCTGAAATCTAGCATTTTTGCATCGCAGAAAGCGATTTTCAGCCAATTTTCAAAAATTTCCAGTCGGAAATTCGAACTTGGTGATTTTGACTCAAACATCTTGTCTGAAACTCCAACTTTGAGTCAAAATTCGCAATTTTAAGCTCCAGAAACCGGAATTTTCAGCCAAAAAACCGAATTTCTGGTTTCCAGGTACTTTTGGCCCAAAAACGACGATTTTGAGCCAAAAACCTCGAAATTTGAGTCTGAAAACTCCAAAATACCAATTTTGAATCGAAAATCGATCCAAAATACAGATTTTGACTGGAAAATCACAGTTTTTGACACCAGAAACCCCATTTTCCAGCCAGATTCCAAGGTTTCCAGTTAGAATTCTGGAATTCTGAGTTTTGGCTAAAATTCTTGAAATTTCCAGGTCAAAACTCCAAAAAAATCACAGTTTTGGGCTATAGAAAATGGATTTTTCAGTCGAAATGCAATTCTTGGAGTTAGTTCCGTGGCTCCATGACGGATTTTGAGCAAAAAACTTCATTTTGCTCAAAATTGGTTTTAGGCGGCTCCGAGTCTTCCGAAGAATATGGATTTTCAGTTTTTAGCTTGAAAATCAGTTTTAGCTCTAAAATCATAGATTTTCAGCCTAAAAACTAGGATTTTCAGCTCAAAAACCCTCCAAAATTTTCCAGAAACTGGTACGGCGTCTACTGTGACCAATACTGTAACAACAATCTCGCCGAGACCGTCAACCGTCGATGCACCGATTCCGGAGCCCTCGGTTGTCCCCTCTACTCTTCGGGTCCAAAATGTGACCGTCAAATCCACGGACCCGAGTGTGACTGTCAAAATAAAGGCATCTGCGTCTCGAGTTTCCCGAAGAACTCCTCATCCGGGGTTACTGTAGATGAGTTGGTTTGCGAGTGCCCGTATGGATATGTGGGGAAGCGGTGTGAGCGCAAGGAGTACGAGTATGCGGCACCGATTACTGTAGAAATGCACGGATTTCGAAGGAAATCCGGTGTGATGGAACAGTTTTATAATCGGAGTCTTGTTGTGAATGAGTTGAACGTTTTTCAGTGGATTTGATGTGGTTTTTTGGGATTTTTTGTGATTTTTTGAGTAAAAAATGAAGATTTTTCGATTTGTGGACATCTAGACAAACATTTGAAACTGCGAATCCCCAGTTTTGAGTCATAACCTTAGATTTTTGGCCAAAAACGCATTTTCCGGCAGAAGACATCCGGATCTTCGGGCACACAGACAGACAATCTCGTTGTCCGAGAGGAGTCCATTAAAAAGACAAAGAATCTGAAAATTGGGCCAAAGAACTCCAAATTATCCAGTTTGAATCAAAAATCTGTATTTTTGTTGTTCAAACAATGGATTTCTTGTCCAGATTGCCAATTCAGTGAATTTTGAGTCAAAAATCACAATTTTTGACACCAGAAGCTCCATTTTCCAGCCGGGTTCCTTGAAATCTGGAATTTCGAGTTTTAGCTGAAATTCCTGGAATTTTGAAGTCTAAACTCAAAAAAATCGACTTCTTAGTAAAAATGTGATTTTCAACGCTCGGAAGCCTAATTTTCAACCAGAAACGAGTGTTTTCAGCTAGAAAATTGTAGTTTTCGAGTCTCAGACGAGTAAAACTTTCGGAATGTCTAGAAGTCACTGTTTTGATCGAAATTCTCAATTTCTGTAAGCTGGAAGAAATCAGAAACCAGATCTTCTATTTGAAGCTGCGTGAATCAGATATCTGGAGTCTCGATTAAAAATTTCAGAATTTTCAGCCGAGTTCTGAAATTTTCCAGTCGAAAATCCAAAAATTCACTTTGACTCAGCATTTGGTGATTTTGACTCATAAGTTTCACATTTATAGTCACAAATCTCAATTTGAGTCAAAAATCGCAATTTCAAGCTCTTGTAACCGGGATTTCCAGTCAAAACCAAATTTCTCGTTCCTGACATCACTTTGGACGGTTTTGGCCAGGAAATGGCGGATCTTCAGGCGCACAGACAGACAATCTCGTTGTCCGAGAGGAGTCCACCAAGCTGGTCTAGAATCTCAATTTCCCAGAGATTCCCAGAGACCTCTTTACCTACACGCAACGCGTCTAGCCGCGTCGCGGTCTGATCGATCTGCCCTATCCTTTAGAATCCTTTTTTTCCATTCCTCATCTAACGATGCGTCTTCTACTACTCCTTTCCTTTTCTATCCTCTTTACATCCGCCACCTTCTCCTACCCGACTTATGGCACCGGAATTCTGGAGATTCTCGTCGAATCTGGAGCTTCAATCCATGCAAGATTCGTGGTGATCTATGAAAATAAGTCGCAAGTCACTTGGCGTCAGTTGAAGCCAAACACTCCAGAATTATTGATTTTCGAAGGATTCAATGTATCACAAAAATTGTTGAATATCTTCGATTTATCAAATCGCTCAGAACTGATGAATGTCACAATTCACGACAATCTAACTTCGAGTTCCGTTCTTTTCAACCCATTGAGTGATAGGTTATACGATTTCGACCATCAACCACTACCGTATATCGGTTTCGAGATGAAAATCAAGTGTGCCAAGTGAGTCTGGCTTAAAATGTCTTAAAATTGCATCTGGTTTTCAGAGATTGGTACGGTATCGGTTGCCACAAGCACTGCTCGATGAAACAGGAGGGTACGCGATGTGATAAAAGTGGAAGACCGGCTTGTATTCTGGGTTACTGTGGATGGAATTGTCATAAATGTGAGTTTGGACATCTGGACACTAGTTGTCATATGCACAGACAGACAGACATTCATCGGACCGCCCATTCATCGTTTTTTACATACTTGTCAACGGGCCGACACGGGCCGGCTCGTAACTTGCGTCAAAATGCCGGGCTAGAATGCCTTTTTTGGCAATTTTGGCACTTTTTCCCGGGGGTACTTGATTTTAGAACTCGGAAAGATAGAACTGCAACAAAATAAAACTGTTACAATATAGAACTGACTACTATAGAACTGCTACAAAGTGGAACTGAACACAATGGAACTGTTACAAAATGGAACTCCACAAAATAGAACTCGGAAAGATAGAACTGCTACAAAATAGAACTGCTACAAAATAGAACTCTACCACTGGTTTTGAAAAGGCTATTTGGGCTTATTTAATATAATTTTATTCAGTTTTTTGTTGACTTTTAAATAGATAAAGACTTTATCTCCATAAAACAAGTGTTTTTAGTCGACTTTTCTCCTCGAAAATTGGTTATAATTCTTCTAAAAAGTCATGAATGCAAACGCGCTCCAATCGAACGAGAGTTCTATTTTGTAGCAGTTCTATTTTGTAGCAGTTCCATTGTGTTCAGTTCTATTTCGTCGCAGTTCCATTTTGTTCAGTTTTATTTTTGTCAGTTCTATATTGTTACAGTTATATTTTGTTGCAGTTCTATCTTTCCGAGTTCTAAAATCAAGTACCCCCTTTTTCCCGGCCCGCGGCACATTAGCGAATAGCCATCCGGGGCCCGTAGTAGGTCACGGACATAGAACTCGTCGAAATCTACATTTTGGTATATTTTTCAGCTCATAATATCCATTTTGACGCGAGCCGGCCCGTGTCGGCCCGTTTCGGCCCGTTGACAAGTATGGTTTTTGACTCTGGAAAACTCAGATTTTGGAGATTTTCCACAAAAACTCAAAATCTATAATTTCAGCCGGATCGGAATGTCAATCATACTTCGCCAACTGCAATTGCAAAAACGGAGGAAAATGTTACGCCGGGGAATATTCTACTAGATGCCAGTGTCCATTAGGATACACCGGTGACAACTGCGAGAGATTCGAAAAATTCGAGGAAACATTGTATTTCGAGACGAATTACGGCTTTCCCATAATGCTTCCGAGCACATTTTCGAATCGAACCGATTTTCAGCATCTATTCGATTATTACGAAATGCAACTGGGGACATCCGGACAACAAGACACACAGATGTTCCAATTGTTAGGGAGTTTGGGAGCGATTTGTGTTCTGATTTTGGCCATGTCGGGTTACTGTATCTACAAATTCTGCGGAGGTTCGGAAAATGAGGAGAAGATTCTGGATGCTTCTGGAGATGAGGAGAAGAAGTGTATTCTGATTGGAATGAATGATATGTGATAATTCTCTTGTGAATCTTGTGAATTTTGAATCTTGAAAATAAATAAAGTTGTTGTAAACTTGTTGGCAATTCTTTGTACCCGGACAAATCTATAGACCGATAGAGAGAATTATTGAAAACTGCATTATTTAGACCAACAGCCAGGTTTATAGCTGATTTGCACGGAATTTCGGCTTTTCTAATGTCTAATTCATTTGCATATTTGACTCCAGAATTCATAGAATTCCAGCCAAAAACTATAAATTCCAAAATTCTAACCAGAAACCTTGGGATCTGGCTGGAAAATGAGGATTTATGGTCCAAAACTGTGATTTTTGACCTAAAATTCACTGAATTGGTGATCTGGACAAGAAATCTTTATTTTTAACTCCAAAAGTATCAATTTTCGAATAAAAATCGGTATTTTGGAGTTTTCTGACCCAGTTTTCGAGGTTGTCGGCTCAAAATCGTCATTTCCTGGTTAAAAGCACCCAATCTCGAGTTGGACACCAGAAATTCGGCGGTTAGCCAAAAATTCCAATTACCGGAGCTTTAAATTTCTGCTATGCAAAAATCCTAGTTTTCACCTCGAAATCGGCTCAAAATCGTAATTTCCGGGTCAAAAGCATCCAAAATCGATCTGGATGTCAGCCAGAAGTCATCCAGATCTTCAGACCCACAGACAGACAATGTCGTAGTCCGAGAGGAATCCATTGAGATGACGTAGAATCCCAATTTCCCAGGGATCTTAGATTCCCAGAGACCTCTTTATGTACACGCAACGCGTCTAGCTGCGTCGCGGTCTCATCGATCCGTCTCCTTATATCCATCAGAATCCTTTCATTCCTCATCATCTAACGATGCGTCTCCTACTACTCTTTTCCTTTTCTACCCTCTTTTCATCCGCCACGTTCTCCTACCCGACTTATGGCACCGGAATTCTGGAGATTCTCGTCGAATCTGGAGCTTCAATCCACGCTGGATTCGTAGTGACCTATGAAAACAAGTCTCAGGTCACGTGGCGTCATTTGAAGCCAAACATTCCGGAATTATTGATTTTCCAAGGATTCAATGTATCCCGAAAATTGTTGAATATAACAATTCTCGACAACCTAACTTCGAATTCGTTGATTTTCGTTCCCCGTTTAGAAGACTACGCCATCAACGATTTGCCACAACCGCTCGTCGGTTTTCAGATGAAATTCAGATGTGGCGCGTGAGTTCCTCTGTGTGTCCGGATGTCCGAATCACCATCTAAGCGGTTTTCAGAAATTGGTACGGATCAATGTGTGCGAGACAATGCACGCCAAACGGAACTAACTACAGATGTCATCCTCTTGGAGCACAAGGTTGTACCGCTGGACACTGTGGATCTGATTGTGAAAAATGTAAAATTTTTTCGGTTTATAGGCGAAAAGTATTGTATCATTTCAGCCGGTTCGCAATGCCCCATGCTCTTCAACTGCGATTGCAAACATGATGGAAGATGTTATCTGGTTTTTCAAATGGACACTTTGCGAGTGTCCACTTGAAATGGACACTTTGCGAGTGCACACTTCAAATGGACACTTTGCGAGTGTAAATGGACACTTTGCGAGTGTCCACCAGCATACTCTGGCTCTCATTGTCATGATTTCAAGGATTTCGACCAAAATTTGACTTTTTCAACAAATTTTGGGTTGAACTCAACTGTGAAGAACCGGTTTTCAAATCTAACTGAGATTCATCAACTTTTCGAAAAATATGGAGGAAAAACTTGGGCATCCGGACATCAAGTCGCACAGAAATATCAATCATTTTGGAAATTGACAGAGATTTCTGTGTCGATTTGGTTGGTGGCTATTCTGGGTTACTGTATTTTCAAATGCTGTGAGGAATCGAAGCAAAATGAGGAGAAGACTCAGGAAACTTCGGGAGATGAGAAGAAGAAGACGTCAGAAGAAATTCAGATGAATAACATGTGATAATTCTTGTTATAATGTTTGCGTAAACAAAAAAAAAGATTCTTTGATATTAAATTTCAACACAGAACCCGGTTGGCCTAGGATCCAAACCATTCCCACACACACAACGATCTCAGGACACACAGACACTTCGGTTGTCCGAGAGGAGTCCATCAGGCTACCTTGGTTTCCCATGTACACACTACGCATCCTATAGCCGCGTAGCGGTTGGTCTCAACGATCTGTGTCCTTCTATGCATCAGAATCCTGACGTAGAATCCCAATTTCCCAGAGACCTCCTTATGTACACGCAACGCGGTCGCGTCGCGGTCTGATCGATCTGTCTCCTCGTCTCCCTCCGATTCCTTTCATTCCTCATCATCTAGCGATGCGTCTTCTACTACTGTTTCTCTCCATACTTTGCCTGTCATCAAGCTCCACATCTTCCCTGGCGACAGGTTCTGGAATTCTGGAGATTCTTATCGAATCTGGAGCACCGGCTGATGTTGGATTCATCGTGACCTGTGACGAAAAGCGCCATGTCACTTGGCGTCATTTGAAGCCGAACACTCCGGAATTATTGATTTTCGATGAGCTCACTCAAACACATTACATCCATCAGATAAATGTCACGATTTACGACAACTTCACATCGCATTCGATGATTTTTTACACAAATCAAGGCGTATACGACATCGATTATCTGCCACTACCGTACACCGGTCTCCAGATAAAATTCAAGTGCGCCGAGTGAGTATCTGTATGTCCGGATGTCCGAACCATATCTAATCAATTTTCAGAAACCGGTACGGTAGCGCTTGCGAGCTACATTGTTCGGAGTCAAGAGATAACTGGCGATGTGATAAAAATGGACGGCAGAGTTGTGCCGAGGGTTACTGTGGATGGAATTGTCACAAATGTGAGTTTCTGGGCGCCCAAAGCTCTTGATTTTCAGCAGAAATCTCAAAACGAACTCTACAATTTCAGCTGAATCGGAATGTCAAAACGAATGCAAATGCCTGAATGGTGGAAAATGTTATTCAAGTCCTATCACTCCACAGATGTTAGCCATATGTGAATGTCCGCCAGGTTATCAAGGTTACCACTGTGAGGAATTCAAAGACGTCGAGAGAAAACTGAAAACTTCGACGAATTTCGGACAGAGCACGATGGTTCCGAACACATTTTCGAATCGAACCGATATCTATCTACTTTTCGAAAAGTACGAAAAGGAGCAGCGGACATCCGGATATAAGGAACTTCTGACATTTTTTGGACCCTTCGATCTTTTCGTAAAACCGGCAAAAGTATGGATCGTGATTTTGATGGTGGTTATGGCGGGTTACTGTATCTACAAATTCTGCGTAGAATCGGAAAATGAGGAGAAGATTCCGGAGACTTCTGGAGATGAGAAGACGCCAGACGAGGAGAAGAAGTGTATTCTGATTGAAATGAATGATATGTGATAATTCTTTTTGTAATTTTTTGTGATTTTATGCGATTTTATGGTTAAAAAAATGAATAAATTTGAATATTTTAGCAGTACCAGTCGGTTCACGTCGCCTGACGGCGACTAAACCTCCTTTTCTACACCACAATTTGAAGAAATGAATTCATTTGAAGAATGAAAAAGTTCTATAATTATTTCCCACGTGAACCCCTATTTCCCTATTTCGGAAACGAAAGCCACTGAAAGGCTTGAAAACCACGGTTTTTCACCTAGTGACCTAGTCGAGATTTATTCTAACTAAAAAAATAGACGGGCATCATTAAGAGAAAATTTCTGATGTTTTGGTCCAAATTTGAAGAAAATCGGTTCAGTAGGAAGGGCGGTAGGATCGGCGACAGACACACAAACATACAGAATCTGGTGTTTGTTAATAGTAAAGATAGTGACGGCGTGTTCTCGAGGCCTCACTGATAATCAGGAAAAACTGATAGGCATGGCCACTTGAAACAACGGATTCCAGGCATCATGGCGTAGACAGAGCTGGCTGTGGTTCTGTGCGCTGGACATCTGGGTGTTAGTACACATAGATAGACAAAACACTATGCTAGCGAGTCATCGCTTTGTGAAACTTCATTTACACGTACTGCGTCTCATCTGTCGCGTAGCGGTTGGTTTGATCGATCTGTCTCCTTCTATCGTTCAGAATCTTCAGGACACGCAGACATACAATTCGATTGTCCGCGAGGAGTCCATCAGGCTATCCTGATTTCCCAGAGACTTGGGAACACACACGCTACGCATCCTATAGCCGCGTCGCGGTTGGTCTGATCGATCTGTCTCATTCTATCCATCAGAATCCTGACGTAAAATCCCAATTTCCCAGAGACCTCTTTATCCAGACGCAACGCGGTCGCGTCGCGGTCTGATCGATCTGTCTTCTCGTAGCCATTGGAACCCTTTCATTCCTCATCATTTGACGATGCGTCTTCTACTACTGCTTTTCTCCTTTATATGCCTGTCATCAAGCTCCGCTTCTTCCCTGGCGACAGGACCTGGATTTCTGGAGATTCTCATAGAATCTGGAGTTTCAACAGACGTTGGATTCATTGTGACCTGTGACGAGAACATTCAAGTCACTCGGCGTCATTTGAAGCCGAACACTCCCGAATTATTGATTTTCGATGAATTCGATCTTACAAACTTTTTCTTAGATATGATGAATGTCACGATTTACGACAACGCCACATCGCATTCAATGATTTTTTACACAAATCAAGGCTTATACGACATCGATTATCTGCCACTACCGTTTACCGGTCTCCAGATGAAATTCAAGTGTGCCGAGTGAGTTTCTGTATGCCCGGATGTCCGAATCATATCTAATCCAATTTCAGAAATCGGTACGGCAGGAAATGTGGGAGACATTGTTCGGAGTCTAGAGAAAACTGGCGATGTGATCAATTCGGACGGCAGAATTGTGCCGAGGGTTACTGTGGATGGAATTGTCATAAATGTGAGTTTGGACATCTGGACACTTGATGTCATATGCACACAGACAGACATTCATCTGGGCGGTGCATGAACCTCCAATCCTAAAATTAATTCTACAATTTCAGCTGGATCGGAATGTCAGAACACCTGTAAATGCCAGAATGGTGGTAAATGTTATCCACGTTCCAAATTTTTAGATCGTTTAGCCAGATGTGAATGCCCACCAGGTTACCATGGTGCCTATTGTGAGGAATTCAAGTATTTCCACGAAAAATTGGAGTTTTCAACGAATTCCGGACGGAACATGGCGGCTCCGAACAAATTTTCGAATCGAACCGATATCTATCAACTTTTCGAAAAATACGAAAAGGAGCAGCGGACATCCGGATATAAGGAACTTCTGTCATCATTCACGAAAATAGCGGCAACAGCATGGCTTCTGATTATGCCGGGAATGATGTTGGGTTTCTGTATAGCCATATCGAACCACTCAGCATGGGAAAATGAGAAGAAGATTCGGAAGGCTTCTGGAGATAAGGAGAAGAAGAAGAAGACGGCAGTCGAAAAGAAGAAGAAGAAGAAGTCTATTCCGATCGAAATGAATGATATGTGATAATTCTTTTTGTGATTTTTGTGATTTCTTGCGTTTTTTATGAAATATGAATAAATTTGAATGTTTTGGAAGTATAGCGACGACGTGTCTTCGAAGGCTCACTGATAATCAGAACAAAGTGATAGACATTGTAATCTGAATCAGGCTTGGTCGGAGTCGGAGAATCGGATAATCCGATTCTCCGATTCTCCGACTTTTTTCGGAGAATTTCTCCGACGGATAATTTCTCCGACTTTTTTTCGGAGAAATTATCCGTCGGATAATTCTCCGACTTTCCAAATCGGAGAAATTATCCGTCGGATAATTCTCCGACTTTTCATTTCGGAGAAATTATCCGAAATTCTCCGATTCTCCGAAAAAAATCGGAGAATTTCGGAGAATATGGGAGACGACGACACTCAAAACCCTGTTTTTGTTATATTTCTACTGGTAAAAGCTGTTAAAGATGATTAAACGTGTTTTAGAAAGGTGATTTCTGAAAAACGTAAGAGAAAATCCCGTTTAGAAGCATTTTTGGGAACATTTTTGGATTCTCCGAAATTCTCCGAAATTCTCCGATTCTCCGAGAAAAAAAGTCGGAGAAAATTTCGGATATCCGATTCTCCGACTTTTTTTTTCGGAGAAAAAGTCGGATATCCGATTCTCCGACTTTTTTTTTCGGAGAAAATTTCGATTCTCCGATTCTCCGAAAATTTTTCTCCGACCAAGCCTGATCTGAATTAGCGGATTCCACTCAGCATGACTTGCAGACAGGCATTGAGACAAACTGATATACAGACCCGGCTGTAGTTCTGTGCGCTGGACATCCGGATGATAGTACATACAGGTAGACAAACAATTTGCTAGCCATTCACCGCTTTGGGAATCTTCATTTACACGCACCGCGTCTCACCTATCGCGTAGCGGTCGGTCTGATCGATCTGTCTCCTTCTATCCTTCAGAATCCTCAGAACACACAGACAGACGATCCCGTTGTTCGAGAGGAGTCCACCAGGCTCGTATCTTGATTTCCCAGAGACCTTTTCATCTACACGCTACGCATCCTATAGCCGCGTCGCGGTTGGTCTCATCGATCTGTCTCATTCTATCCATCAGAATCCTGACGTAGAATCGCGATTTCCCAGAGACCTCTTTATCCACACGCAACGCGTCTAGCCGCGTCGCGGTCTGATCGATCTGTCTCCTCGTAACCCTCAGAGTCCCTTCATTCCTCATCATCTAACGATGCGTCTTCCACTACTTCTTTTCTCCTTACTATGCCTGTCATCAAGCTCCGCTTCTTCCCAGGCGACAGGACCTGGAATTCTGGAAATTCTCATAGAATCTGGAGTTTCAACAGATGTTGGATTCATTGTGACCTGTAACGAGAAGAGTCAAGTCACTTGGCGTCATTTGAAGCCGAACATTCCCGAATTATTGATTTTCGATGAGTTCAATCCAACATATTTCTTCCATGAGGTGAATGTCACGATTTACGACAACTTCACATCGCATTCGATGATTCTTTACACAATTCGAGGCTTATACGACATCGATAATCTGCCAACACCGTACACCGGTCTCCAGATAAGATACAAGTGTGTCAAGTGAGTTTCTGTGAATCCGGATGTCCGAATCATATCTAATCCGTTTTCAGAAATAGGTACGGTATTAAATGCGAGCAATACTGTTTGGAAACTAGAGATAACTGGCGATGTGATCAATTCGGAGATCATAGTTGCGCCGAGGGTTACTGTGGATGGAATTGTCACAAATGTAAGTTTTGATGGTGGACATCTGGATATTTAATGTCAGACGCACAGACAGATATTCATCTGGGCGGTCAGAGCGAAAACCATTGTTTTTGCATGGGACTCCAGATTTTTAACAAAAATCTCAAAAGTGATTATAAAATTTCAGATGGATCGGAATGTCATCACTTCGGAGAATGCAACTGCAAAAACGGTGGGAAATGTTATCCATTTTTTTCCATCCTTCCAGAGCATCTGACATTCTGTGAATGCCCGCCAGGTTATCACGGTGGCTATTGTGAGGAATTCAAGTATTTCCACGAAAAATTGGACTTTTCAACGAATTTCGGACGAAGCACGATGGTTCCGACGAACAAATTTTCGAATCGAACAGATATCTATCAACTTTTCGAAAAGTACGAAAAGGAGCAGCAGACAACCGCCAATAAGGGAATTCAGACATTTTTTGAACCCATCGAGGAGAATGAATGATACGTGATTACTATTTTTGTGATTTTATTGATGAAAAACGAATAAATGAAAAATGAAATTCAGAAATTATGAATTTTTGAGTTTTGCACTCAAGGTTGGCTAAAAATCGCCATAATCGTCAGGGTGCGTGGCGTGAGGCCCGCAACATACAGATTTGCTATTTTTTTTTTGAATAGCGTTGCGTGCGCGTCGCGGTTTATCAATTTCGAGCAAAAACAGTGAAAATACTTAAAATTCACCTAAAACTCAGCTTTCATCCATTTCTGGGCACAAATATGGCAAAAACTCACTTTTCTACGCTAAAAACCCCAGGAACTCACATTTCAACGTTCTGGTGCTAAAAATTCGAAAAAAAACTGATTTTTAAGCTCAAAATAAACGCAAAATCTACAAAAGCCTTCAATTTCCCATCAGAAACTAATTTTCCCGCTTTTAAACAGTGAAAAATACAAAAAATTAGATTTTTTGAGTGGGCGCTCGAACGTTGCAATCAAACCTTCCCTTTTGGCGGAAAAATCGATTTATAGCTCAATTTCAGCCGAAAATCTCGTTTTTCTAGCTCAAAAACCTCAAAAATCGTCGAAAACATGATAAAATAACTGAAAAAGTGAACGTGTTCCATTTTACACCTCCAAACTCCTCTTTTCTAGAATAAAAACCTCAAAAAGCGGATTTTTTCGCCTTAAAAAGTCTAAAAAACTACAGAAATCTCCGAGAAAACCATTTTTCGGCGCGAATTTAAAATTTTGAGATCAAATTTAGTCTGAAAATCGCAATAAAAAATCGATATTCCATTTTTAGTCAAAAAACCGATTTTTAGCTAATTTTTACCATAAAAACCCACGATTAGACTCAAATTTTGCTGAAAAATCAATTTTTTGAGTCTAGAAACTTAAAAATACACATTTAGGAATGAAAATGCGAGAAAAAGAAGGGAGAAATCGAAGAAATAATGATGAAATATCAATCTGAGAAAGCGAAAAAATAAGTGAAAATTATACTAATTTTCTTTATTACTATTTACATAAAAACCGAAAATTCACAGAATTTTCAGTCAAAAAGAGAAAAAATGCACATAGAAAAGAATTACGAATTTTTGGTACAAGAAAATGGCAAAATGGAGAATTTTCACGAAAAAATGGGGGAAAATCTGAGTATTTCAGAAAAATGTGATTTTCGAGCTTCAGATTACTGTAATTCGAATTATGTGCAAACACCGTAATGCCAATGTATCAGATATTACGACAATTTGCAGAAAATTCGAATATCGGGTGAAAATAGCGGAAAATTTGATTTTTGAGCTGGAAAAAAGGGATTTTCACCAAGTTTTCACAAAAAATTGCCATTTTCAGGTCCAAAAACGCATTTTTTGATCTTTTTTTTTGATCATTGAATTTTTAGCTTGGAAATTGGATTTTTTCGATTTTTGACACAGAAACCAATTCTTTCACTCAGAAATTGCATTTTTCAGTTGTAAAATCCAAGTTTTAAATGAAAAAGTTGGTTTCTGTGTCAAAAATCGAAAAAAATCGATTTTCAAACTGTAAATTCAATTTTCCAATCAAAAAATGCATTTTGGGCCCAAAAATAGCGAATTTCTAGTGAAAACTTTGTGAAAATCACATTTTCCAGCTCAAATATCAATTTTTCCGCTATTTTCACTCAATTTTCAAATGTTCTGCAAATTGTCGTAATATCTGATACATTGGCGTTACGGTGTTTGCACACAATTCAAGCTACAGTAATTGTGTGCAAACACCGTAATGCCAATGTATCAGATATTACGACAATTTGCAGAACATTTGAAAATTGAGTGAAAATAGCGGGAAAAACGGGATTTAGGGGTTAAAAATGACGGGAAAGTCGATTTTTAAATCAAGAAATGCATTTTCTGAGAGAAAAAGGCTATTTCTGCTGGTTTTTCGGGTCAAGAATCGGAAAAAAGCGATTTTCAAACTGCAAAAGGTGGGAATAGCGGGGAAACGGGATTTAACAGTAAAAATGGCAAATTGAATGAGAAATAGAAAGAAAATTTCAAAAAATGCAGAATTTACATGAAAAATAACAAAAAAAAAGGAAAAATTGAAATTTTTCAAAAAAAATTTTTTTTTTGAATTTTTCCAAAAATTGAAAATATCGATAATCCGCCTTAAAAACACAATTTCAGGGAGTAAAAAACGGTGAAAAATCCGAATTTCGCATCGATTACTCTTCATCTTTGATGGCCTGAGCAGCAGCAGCGGCGGCCTCCTTCCTCGCCTCCTTATCCTTCTGATATCCTCTTCTCAACTCTTCCAATTTCTTTCCCATTTCTCCAGTGGCTCCCAACATACTCAGTTTACGACCTTCCACCGAGAGAGTTCTGGAAAAAAAATAGGCGGTTTTGTGGTGGTTTTATAGAAAAATAGGCCGGTTTTGACATTTTTTAACAGAAAAATCCCAATTTTATGGTAAAAATTGGTGGAAATCGACTGAAATCAGGATTACAGCCAGAAAATCTGCGTCTGGCGCACCTTTGACGCGTTCAGACACCTTTTTTTCGAGATCTGGACCTCGAAAAACAGCCTTTTCAGCAGTTTTTAGCTCCAAAATGGGATTTCTGAGCTCTGGATTACTGTAGCTTCGATTGTGTGCAAACACCGTGAAGCCAATGTATCAGATATTACGACAATTTGCAGAAAATTCGAAAATTGAGTAAAAATAGTGGAAAAGTTGATATTTGAGTTGAAAAATGTGATTTTCACCAAGTTTTCACAAAAAATTTGCCATTTTCAGGTCCAAAAACGCATTTTTTGATTGGAAAATTGAATTTACAGTTTGAAATTCGATTTTTTTCGATTTTTGACACAGAAACCAACTTTTTCTATCAGAAATTGCATTTAAGAATCGAGAAATCCAATTTCTGAGTGAAAAATCGGTTTCTGTCTCAAAAATTGAAAAATTTGATTTTCAAGCTGTAGATTCGAATTTTCGATCAAAAAATGCATTTTTCGGCCCGAAAATGACTAATTTTTTGTGCAAACTTGATGAAAATCACATTTTTCAACTCAACTATCAACTTTTCCGCTATTTTCACTCAATTTTCAAATTTTCTGCAAATTGTCGTAATATCTGATACATTGGCATTACTGTGTTTGCACACAATCGAAGCTACAGTAATCCAGAGCTTAAAAGTCACATTTTGGGGGTAAAAACTGCTGAAAAAGCCGATTTTTGGTTGAAAATCGCTAAAATACTTATTTTTTCACATAAAAACCCCAAAAAAAAATCACATTTTGACGGTTAAAATGGCCAAAAATTCGATTTTTCCATCAATTTCAGTCGTTTTTTTCTAAATTTTTCACCTCAAACTTCTCCTCTCAGCCGGTGGTGGGATACTGTAGTGAGCGGCTAGACGAATCATCGATAACTCGTCGACCAGTGTCTTATCATTCACTTTTTTAAGCATATGGTAGAATGAGGCGGTTGTTCCGAGTTTATCGCTTTCCATTGATCTGGAAATTGAAAAAATCTCAAGTTTTAGTCTTTTTGAGACTGAAAAACGTCAAATATAGTGATTTTGGACAGTTTTTAGCTCAAAAATCACAATTTTTAGTCCAAAAATCACTAAAAATTACCGTTTTCCACCCAAAAATTGCTGAACATGTCGATTTTCAGTCAAAAAATCGCTAAAAATGACAATTTCCAGTTCAAAAATTGCTGAAAATGTAAATTTTCAGCCTAAAAACTCACTTCAAATTGCAAATTCCGACTTCCAAATCCTCGATGAAATGCTCGATAACACCCTCTTCACACATCGAAAGAGTTATTGGAATACGGGCGGCCGCTGGCGAGAGAAGCGGGTCGACGTGCCAACCCTAAGGAAGCAATGGGAACGTTTTCATTAATGAGGTCTACAATCCAAGGGTACATCGAAAAAGAGTACATCGTGATCATAAGGTACAGTGAATTGAAGGGTATATCGAGGACCGAGTTTTTATCAACTTTTGAGAAAATCTCTATAATTTTATGAAAATTCTGACTCAATGTACTCTATGATAACCTCACCCCATGATCATAGGTCCTCGATGAACCCTTGGATTATAGGCCCCTCCGACTCTTATTCATGGTACCAGGTATGTGCCCGGGTGGCGTTGAGCGAATCGCATTTTCACCCGAATTTTGAAAATTCGACGAGAAATAGTGTGCGAAATGGAGAGACGCAGACACACTCTCTCGATTTCACACACTATTTCTCGTCGCATTTTCGTCCACTTTGAAATCTTTCAGCGCCCAAAGCGCCTCCATAGGCACATCCCTGCATGGTACTCACCTTATGAACCATAAAATCGACCAAATTATATACGTTCACTTCGCTGGTCGTGAATGCGACAACACACAAATCGGCGGATCCTTTGATTGAAATTCCATCGATTCCCTGAAGACGATAGGCGAGTTGACGGGTTCCTGCAAGAAGAAATACCGTAAATTTGTGAACTTTTGGTCAAAAATTCGAATTTTTCACACATATTTGGCGGAAAATTCGTTAAAATAGGACAAAGTAGCCCGAAAATCGCTTAAATCTCGTTTTATCTACTTCTGGATTACTGTAACTCGAATTGTGTGCAAACACCGTAACGGCAATGTATCAGATTTCACGACAATTTACAGAAAATTCGAAAATTGAGTGAAAATAGCCGGATTTTCGAGGTCAAAGTGTTTTTCCCGCTATTTTCACTCAATTTTCAAATTTTCTGCAAATTGTCGTCATATCTGATACATTGGCTTTACGGTGTTTGCACACAATTGAAACTACAGTAACCCAGAGCTCAAAAATCACATTTTGGGGTTAAAAACTGCTGAAAAAGCCGATTTATTGGTTAAAAATCGCTAAAATTTTCATTTTTCCACCTAAAAACCCTCAAAAAATCGCATTTTCAGTACGACAATCAACCGGAAATCTTCATAATCACCGAGAAACACAATAATATGACAATATCTTCTGATAGCGGCAAAATTACGCAAAAAGACTTGAATTCTGGCTGAAAATGACCGGTTTTTCAACTGGAAAATCGGGTTTTTGAGTTAAAAATCACTAATTTATCAATTTTTCACTGTTTTCTATGATTTTTGGGCAAAAATGTCAGTTATTCGACTGGAAAATTGAGTTTTTGAGCTAAAAATTGGATTTTTCAGTAAAAAATTGATTTTCAGCATAACTAGGCCATTTTGCACGGATTTTCAGCGCGTTTTTGACCATTTTCAGCCATTTTTTTTCAAAAATTTTATCTGAAATTACCTTCAACAATTCTCTGACACGCATTGATATATCCATCTCTTCCTTTTCTCAACATAATCGCCCACGCCGTTGCGACCGCCCCTCCGTCCCGCCCACCAGACATTGTGGGCGTGGCGTAACATCCTCCCGGCCATTCGGAATTTGTGAAGAATTGATGACGAAGGAAAACGGGTTCACGGTACATTAAGACACTCAGACGACCGGGACATTGACCGTACTGAAATATGGGTTACTGTAATTGAAGAAAACGCGTCAAAGACACGCCAGTCTTTCAATTATCTCGAAAAATTGAGATTTTAAGCTCAAAAATGGGAAATTTTAAGCTCAAAATCTGAATTTTTATGTTCTAAATAAAAATTTGGGCATAGCTTCCGCCTACGCGTGACTAAATGCGCTCTACTGACAATCCTCGTGAAAATTATGTTATTTTCCGTGGAAAATAACACAATCATCACGAGGAGTGTCAGTAGAGCGCATTTGCCACAGAAAAATAGATAAGATAGGTGGAATCCGAAGTTTTGGCCAATTTTCAGTCAAAAATCTGAAAATTTCAGCTAAAATCTGAAATTTTTAGCTCAAAATCTGAAATTTTCAGTCAAAAAGCAAAATTTTTAGTCAAAAATCTGAAATTTTCGCTCAAAATCTGAAATTTTCAGCTCAAAAATGTGAAATTTCACGCCTTACTCTATGCAAATCGGCAGAAATCGATGTGACACCGGGAAGTCTAAAATCGTACGCTGGAACC
Organism: Caenorhabditis latens; assembly: GCA_002259235.3. Lineage (NCBI taxonomy): Eukaryota > Metazoa > Nematoda > Chromadorea > Rhabditida > Rhabditidae > Caenorhabditis > Caenorhabditis latens. The sequence goes on from CM056095.1 coordinate 17,093,909, forward strand.
GAGTAGTCGGCGTGCTCCATGAATGGAAGAACGAATCCTCCGAGAGTACAATCGACGTGAAGTGGAATATGATATCTCTGGGCGAGTTTCGCCAATTTTTCGATCGGATCGACGGTTCCCGTGATGTGATTTGGAGCAGACGCGATTATCTGAAAAAAGAGAGATTTTAAGCTTGAAATCTGAAAATTTCAGCTCAAAATCACGATTTTAACGAAAAAATTACAGATTTCGTCAAGTTTTTGGCTCAAAAACACTATTTTTCAACCTGAAACCGTGTTTTTCAGCTCAAAATCTGAAATTTTCAAAAATTTGAGCATAGCTTCCGCGTCAAAGTGAAAAATGCGCTCTACTGACAATCTAGTGTCTTCCTGTTTTGAAAACACTAGATTAGCAGTAGAGCCCACTTGCCAGTGTAGGAATTTTTACCGATTTCCGGCTTAAAATCGTCGTTTTCAGCTCATTTTCATCTCGAAAACCTTCAAAAACACTATTTTTCGACTTGAAATCGTGTTTTTCTGCTCAAAATCTGTGAACGTTCAATTAAAAACGAGAATTTCCAGCCAAAAATTTAAATTTTCAGCTCAAAATCTGAAAAAAAAGAAGAAAATTTGAGCATAGCTTCCGCGTCAAAGTGAAAAATGCGCTCTACTGATAATCTAGTGTCTTCTTGTTTAAAAAACACTAGATTAGCGGTGGAGCGCACTTGTCAAAGTGTAGGAATGTTTACTGATTTCCGGCTTAAAATCATCGTTTTCAGCTCATTTTCATCTCGAAAACCTTCAAAAAATAAGTAATTTTCCGATTCTGTACGCTGAAAATAGTGGAATTTTCTAGATTAGCAATAGAGCGCAATTGCCAAAGTTTTTTCAGATCTATCTGTGTAAATCTAGCTTTACCATGCAAGTCCTTGGTCCGATGGCTCTTTTCATTGCTCCAACATTCGCACGATCGTCTCCATCTACTTGGATTCTGGAACATTTAAGTGATGATTAGCGTTAAAGTGACCTGAATCGTTTAGAATTGTCTAAAATCCGCTAAAATCGATCATAATTGGTCCAGATCGCCTCTTTTATTACTACAATCATAATAATCAAATAAACGTGTGAAAGTTTTCAAGAGCGACCCCTGTGTAGTCCTCTCTGGCAAGATTTTTGAGCTCAACTCCTCGTTTTCTCACTATTTCCAACAATTATAATGAGAAAAGCAACGCGAATTTATTGACAATGATGAGAAAACAAGGAATTGAGCCTAAAAATCTTATCCGAGAGAACTACACGAGGCTCGCTTGTAAAAACTATTTTAAAAAAGTGCCCCAATGACAGACTGACGGACAGATTGAAGAAAACGCGTCAAAGGCACGCCAGAACTGTCAAAAATTGATCCATTTCGGTGGTTTTTAAATGAAAATCCGCTTTAGAAACGCGTCAAAAGCGTCCCTGCCGAAAAAACTAACATTTGGACATCCGGACGACCCGAACACACAGACAGACAAAAAGATTGGAAAACGCGTCAAAGGCGAGCCAGATATGAAATTTCAAGCCCAATTCGACGGAAACTGGCGGTTTTCGCCGATTTTTTTGTTGTAAAAACGCGCCAACGACACGCCAGATAGGAAATTACAGTTAGTGAGGAAATACCCGATTTTAGCCGATGGTAAACGATTTCAGCCGTTTTGAGCCAATTTCAGCCCGATTTTTGAGCATTTTCAGTGGATTTGGACTATTTTTAGCTCATTTTCAACCGATTTCAGCACGATTTTAGCCAATTCTAGCCAATTCTAGCCGATTATGACCGATTTCAGCCGATTTTATCCAATTTTAGTCAATTTCAGCCAAAATTAGCCCGATTTTGGAGCATTTTCAGCCGATTTCAGCCGATTCCAGCCCGATTAAAGCAGATTTTGGAGCATTTTCAGCCAATTTTAATTGCTTTTAGCCAATTTCAGCCCAATTTTCGAGAATTTCCAGTGGATTTTCACCATTCAAACTCTGCTCCTTACCTCTTAATAGTCATATCAAAGAATGCGGCAGCCTTATCCAACGCAGGATGAGCAGTCGACGGAGCCACAATCTCCGCCCGCCACTCTCCACGAGCTCTCGATCTATTTCGATACGCCAAGCACGCCAACATCAATGCCTCCGTTCCTCCACCGGCGACGACTCCACACGCATCTTTTCCTCCGTGAAACATTGCACACGTCATCTTTAGAATCTCCGCCTCCATTTTACGGACACCGGGGAAGGCGTCGGAACGATGGGGGTCCGAGTGGGAGAATAGGTCGAAGAGCTGAAAAAATTGAGGTTTTGGGTGAAAAATCTGAAAATTTCAGCTTAAAATCTTTTAAAAAAATGAAAATTTGAGCATAGCTTCCGCGTCAAAGTGACAAATGCGCTCTACTGATAATCTAGTGTCTTCTTGTTTTGAAAACACTAGATTAGCAGTAGAGCGGACTTGTCAAAGGTTGGGAATGTTCGATATCGTGTGGTAAAAGCGCTCTATTGATAATCTAACGAAAATTCTGTCATTTTCAGATTCGGTACGGTGAAAATACCAAAATTTTCTTTCGGATTAGCAATAGAGCGCACTTGAAGTTCGGTTAGAAAAAAATGAAAATCGTATTTCATCAAATTTCTCGCTCAAAATTGTGTTTTTAGAGCAGATTTCAGCCAATTTTTAGCGATTTCAGCCCGATTTTGGAGCATTTTCAGTCAGATTTTGAACAGAAAATGTTTAATTTCGCCGAAATTCCCTCTCAAAACCACTTTTTTAAACCTGCCGTGTTTTTCAGCTCAAAATCGACTATTTTTTAATCATTTTTTCGCCAGTTTTCTTCATTTTCAGCCTATTTTCAGTGTAAAAATGTCAAAAACCGCATTTTCAGCATATTTTTTTCAAAATTTTAGCTTAAAAATCGATATTTTCACCGCTTTTTCGTTCTAAAATCGGAGGTTTAAATATGAGCTTTTCGAGCTCAAAATTATCCCTTTCATTTTGTTAAAAATTTGAGATTTTCACACGAAAATTGTAAGAAAATCTTGTTTTTTTTTTAAATTTTCAGTCAAAAATCACTCGATTTTCCTGATTTTAGGCTTAAAATCTCAGATTTCTCTCGTTTTTCCACTCAAATTTTCCGTTATTTGCTCACTTTCGCCGACAACTTCATATCCTCATCTCTCGTCTGTGGATCGTAGTGTTGCACGTGTCTCCGCTCGCCCATCATTGCATATCTCCGCCCATCTGCCAGTATTTCCTCACTATCCATACATCGTTCGGGTAGGAATTTGTAGAATTCACGCATCTGGAAATATAGCATCCATCGAATTCGAACTGAAATTTCGTATCTGACGCGCCTACGACGCCATTTTGCATCTGTCTGTCTGTCTGTGTGTCTGGGACGTCCGGATGTCTACATCTACAGCTGGGGCATTTTCGACGCGTTTCTAAGACGGATTTTCATTCAAAAACGATCAAAATCGATCAATTTTCATCAAAACTGGCGCTCATCTGTCAGTCTGTTTGTGTGTCAGTAGGATCCGGATATCCACATGTCAGTTTTTACAGCTGGGGCGCTTTTGGCGCGTTTCTGAAGCCGATTTTTGTTCAAAAATCACGAAAATCGACAATTCTGGCGTGCCTTTGACGCGTTTTCCCATCTGTCTGTCTGTCTGTCTGTGTGTCCTGATTGCCCAGATGTCAGTTTTTGAAATATCTGGCGTGCCTTTGACGCGTTTTTCAATCTTTCTCGGGGGCACCTTTGACGCGTTTCCAGAGCGAATTTTCGTTCAAAAACCACCAAAATCAACCAATTTTTGACAGTTCTGGCGTGTCTTTGACGCGTTTTTCTGTGTTTCTGTCCAGAAACTCACATGATCGTACTGATGAACTTCCTCCTCGATTTCCACCTGCGCCTTCGCCAAATCCGCTTCCAATTTGCGTCGAACCCATGGAAGAGAGCGAAGAAGTGAGAAAACGGATTTTCTGAAACAAAAATTTGAGTTTTGGGTGGAAAATTAGGATTTTTCAGCGATTTTATGTCAAAAAATCAATTTTTAGGCTAAAAATCGCTCAAAAACGAGTATTTTCTCACCTAATCTGTACCAACGGAGGTTCGTTCGATCGAATCATTCTCTTGAACCAAGCGATGAATAGACAGAGAGAAATCGCGTAGGAGACGATCTGGAAATATGATATTTTTAGGAATTCGTAATTTTCTGCTTGAAATCATGCAAAAACTCGTATTTTTCGTCGAAATTTGGGTTTTCTAGCTGAAAATTGACTTTACTGACAAAAAAAATGCAATTTTTGGGTCTGAAATCACAATTTTCAGCTCAAAATGTCCCAAAAATCATGTTTTTCAGCCGAATTTCGAGTATTTCAAGCTGAAACCAAAATTTTGGTTATCTTGGCTAATCAATATTGTCATCCCCGACGATTTAGAGCATTTTCGGGCTGAAAATTCGCTTTTAAGAGGCACTGGTCCCTACGCTTCCAAAATCCTCGGGAGCTGTGTGACGTCGAACTGTCAACAAGGCGTACTCTCCGTGCATTGGCGCATTAGCGGTGTCTCTGCGTCTCTCGTTTTTACTCAGTGTTTCTTTTATTTCGGCATTTAATTCTTTTGCATGCAAGATTGCGAAGAATGTGTTTTTAATTGAATAAATGCGTGTCTTCTTAATATTATTGATTTTAAAAAACAGTTTAATTGATTTTAAAATGTTTAATTTTCCAGTTATTTCTCATCAAACATTCTGCAATGGACGGTTCCAATCTGAAACAGTGAAAGAGCGGTTAGTTGCAGAATTTCAGGAAATACTTCGCCGCCGAATATTTTTTCAGGTTATTTCAACAACTGGCAACATGCAGAAAAAACTATGTTTATTAGCACTGCTGGAAATGGAAGTTCACTCGGATTGAAACCAGGATTGGTGAGTATCAAAAAGGAAATTTAAATTGGCAAGGTGTTTGACAATTAGAATAGCTTTCGACTCAGGGTTAGTGACGGCAGAAAATCTAACGTTAAGCACATTGACGATTGCATGTAGGTGTTCCATGCCTTGTTCTGTCAAATGGCCCAGGCTTCGATGAATTCTCACGTACGGAACTAAGTGAACGAACAATAAATGCAGTTTAGGAGACACTGTCGCGGATGGGAATGCTTTCTTCATGTTCGATTCGAGATTCCAGAGGATGTCCTGAAGTTCATCGATTTCTGCATCTGATTTTTCGCTGTTGTTGCAAAAAGACATAATCCACGACAAATCGTGCATGATTTTCTCGATCAGAGGGAGCTTTGGAGAACAATCAGCGGGAAAAATGGCAAGCACAAGTTGGATGTTAGAAGGACGAAGCAATTTTCTCGCCTGGTTGCCGGTAATCTGTTGATACCATGTCCTATGTCCACAACCGATGGATTCAAGTGCAGATTCCAGACGTTTACGAGTTTCTTTGGTGTCACTGAAGAGTGATTGTAAATTTTCTCTATCAATCGAAACATCTTTCAGAACGTCTTCATCACTTTCCAGCTGCTCATATATTCTATCGCGAATTTCTGTCAACACTTGGAATCGGTCATCGAAAGTTTGTAAGGAAAATCGACAATCAAGGCATCTCGAAACTGTGTCCACAGTGGAATCGATCACAAAGCAACACACATAGTGAATCGATTTGTCACAAGAATCACATACAAATGAATCCGAACGACGGAATTCCGTGTTTTGACAGTGCGGCATCAAACAATGCTCAGATTGACAACATGATGACATATCGATTTTTTTCTTCCCAGAATTCTTTGTCTTCTTCACAACTTCTACCAATGAATCAATTGAACGAACTGAGGATTCAAGAACTTCAACACGTCCTTTATAATCTGATTCTTCCTGTTCCAACGTTCGAAGCATCTTTTTCTGGTCTTTTAAATCATCTGGCAAATCTTCACCGTAATCGAGAACATTGCACAACGCTACGAGAGGATTCAAGACGTAGTTCTGGACGATTCCGAGCATCACATGAAGAATGGGTGGACCGACAGAGGAAGGTGGAAGATTCAAAAGTGGACTTTTCAAGTCTTCCGGATCGTATTCATCAGCAGCGATCGAGAAATCGAAGTCAGCAAGAAGAGTTGCGTGTGGAGGTCTACATGACCATGCCAGTTTGCAACAGAAACATGGCGTCGAACAGGACTGTCCTGCGTGACCTAAAATCGAGGATAAGAATTTACAGTCGCCGATGGCAACGACGACGACAGGACGAGTGATCACATGGCCTTTCTCCTTATATGTCAGCGTGGATAACTCATTAATCTGTTCGAACACCGAGCCCATATTATCCTGCAGTGACTTGTAGTCATCGGATCCGTCATACATTCCCACAAGTAGAAGACTGTGGGGATTGTTCGGCTGATCGATACTACCAAACATGATGCAGAGTTTGGTTTGAGATCCACCCTTATCACCGCCGTATCCGACAACAACAGGATCATCTTCACTCTTGAATCGGAGCTGATTGCTATCAGATAGTCTTTCGAGTCGCATACAGATTAATGCGGATACGTCTTTTGCTTTAATGATTGCCGATTTCGCATTGACTTCTCGCGATCCCACTTTTTTCATAGTTTCTTTCGTGGTGATCTCATAATCGTCAACAGTCGAGTGGAGTTTGCGAAGATTATCGATTTTGTTACGAGAACTGAAGATGTCATACCCCAATTTTTCGGTGAGAAAAGCTTTCAGATCTTTCAGAACGGTATCCGAGAACTTGAATTTGACAACTGCCAGGAACGAATCCATGTCTGATAAGCAATTCTTGTATGAAAAAGATGGATCCTTTGCGATATAATGACAGAAATCAGTGATGAATGCATCGAAGTCGTCCTCGTCTACATCATTCTTCAGAAACTCAAGATATCGTTTAACTCGGGAAATTTTGGTTTCGGTTTTCCGAATATCCCCGTATTTTTTCAGCTTCGTTCCACCACTAGGAGATTGAAGTTTCAGACTGTTCAGTTGATTATTCATATCCAATGCCTTCTTTCTTTGAATGTTTTCAGAATTTCTCGCAAGAACAGCGTCTCTCATCGATTCTTCCTTGTTTCTTTCAGCTAACAGAATGTTATTATTCAAGAAATTGATTTTATCTTTCAGATTATTGTTTTCGCGATGAAGATTCGCAACTTGATTCGAAACGAATTCTGATGATCGTTGACTGGACTCCAGAGCTTTCTGCGCATTTTTCAGTTGATTTTCTATATCTCTTTTATTCATCAATGTCAACTTCAGTTCAGCAATTTCCTCGTCTTTTTGTGTTATGATTTTTTTCAATTCAACGATTGCAGATTCAGATTGGGTTAATCGACCATTGGCATCAGACAAATTATCACGAAGTTCTCGTTTGATCTTCTCGTGCCTATTTTCTAAGGCTTCGACGCCTTTAACTCCGTTTCGTTTATTAGCAACTTTTGATAATTTCGGCGGCATTTCTGAAAATTTCCGTGTTCCATGTATTCATAAATGTTTGCTTTGTTTCCCTTCAGGCTCCCTCCATCGCCTTATAACTATTTATAACTACTGACCTCACAGCTTTTTTGTGAACCGGAACTGTCAAATGTCTGATTTCTGTGCTCGGTCTACCCGTATGTGATTGTGTGATCTGCAATTGACAACAAATTTGATTAGGATTGTGTTTCATGATATGTCTACTCTACTAACCTCACGGCTTTTTTGTCTTTTGAGCCGTCTAATTACACAGAACTACCCGATTGTTTGATTCTGAAAACATATTTTTGAAGAGTAACTTCGGAAACAAGAAAATACGGTTTAAAACATAAAACTGCAATAAAATAAGGTTTTTCTAAATTTTTTCCAGGTTTAGCTTCCTCCACTTGACATTAACTTCGATTGAATTCTCCTTCTTCGTCGTAATATTCTAGAATATTTCTACTTTTAACGATAGCGAAATTTCAAAAGTATAGAACTCCTCCTACGACACACGAAATTTCGATATTTTGCATTTTTTCGATTCGTTTTGCTCCAACTTAAAAAAGTTGGGGAATTGATTTGAGAAAAAAATACGAAAAATAAGTTATTTATTGCATAAAACACAATTTTCAGTTATAAAAATGAAAATACTACGGTACGCATTTCCGTGCACCACTCGCGTGCCAAGACATTGCTGGCGCAAAAATATCGCGCCACTCCATGCGCATTGGAAGCGTAGGGACCTGTGAGAGGGTTTTTGAGTGTTATAAATGGAAATTTCTACGGTTTATTGTACATTTTCAAAACGCGTCAAAGCTGCGCCAGATGTGTCTATTTTCGACATTTTCAGATCGGGAGAACCTCATAAATCTGGCATTTTTGGGTAAAAATGACCAAAAAACATGTGGAAAACAACATTTTTCACTCAAAAATGCTGGAAAAGAGGAATTTTCATTAGAAAACTCGTATAATAAAGATTTACAGCATTTTCACTCAAAAATGCAGAAAAACGGTTGTTTTTAGTGTTTTTAGTCGAAAACCTCCACAAATTTCAGATTTTTCGACCAAAAACTATATAAATTAACGATTCTCAGATCATTTTTGAGTAAAAATGACCAAAAAACATGTAGAAAACAGCATTTTTCACTCAAAAATGCTAGAAAAGAGGAGTTTTCACTCGGAAACTTGGATTTTCAGCCAGTTTTTCCAGTTTCGTAGTCGAATTTTTATGAAAAATTTGGAATTATCTTGTTGTTCATCTCAAATACCAACTTTCCCGCTATTTTCACTCAAATTTCAAATTTTCTGCAAATTGTCGTAATATCTGATACATTGGGTTCACGGTGGTTGCACACAATCGGAGCTACAGTAATCCAGGTATGGAAAATCACAATTTTAGGCTAAAAATTGCTGGAAAAGCCGATTTTTTGGTTTAAAATCGCGGGAAATCGCATTTTTGCACCTGAAAATACCAAAAAAGCCGATTTCTCAGCATTTTCAGCCAATTTCAGCCGATTTTTACCGAATTTTCAGACATAGTTCCGTTTTTTCTCACCTGCCACGCCTCCAATCCGGAGCATTTCGCATTAAAAAGCAGACGTAAATCGTCGAAATATTCCAATGCAATTCGGAAACTCAGATCTCGATCCGAGCTGTCATACGATATTCCCATCTGCAATTTATTGATTTTTTGGCTGAAAATGATTGAAAATAGGTAGAAAAATCGATTAAACGATGAAAAATTGGGTAAAAAGTGGGAAAATCGACGAAAAATGAGATTTTATATAGAAATTTACAGTAAAAATGAGATTTTTGAGGTCAAAGTGGTCAAAAAACATTAAAAGATCATAGAAAACAAAGAAAATTGAATAAATTAGTACTTTCCAGCTCAAAAAATCGATTTTCAGCTCAAAAACCCGATTTTCCAGTCGAAAAACCGGAATTTTCAGCCAAAAATCATAGAAAACACAGAAAAATTGATAAATTTGTGATTTTTGGGTCAAAAAACCAATTTTCCAGCCAAAAAACCGGTCATTTTCAGCCAAAATTCAAGTCTTTTTGCGTAATTTCGCTGCTATCAGAAGATATTGCCACATTGTGTCCAGCGGTGTGTATTTCTCGGGTTTCTCGGTGATTATGAAGATTTCCGGTTGATTGTCGTACTGAAAATGAGATTTTTCGCGATTTTTAACCCCAAAATGTAATTTTTGAGCTCTGGATTACTGTAGCTCCGATTGTGTGCAAACACCGTGAAGCCAATGTATCAGATATTACGACAATTTGCAGAAAATTTGAAAATTGGCACGGTGATTTTTTCGGTACCACTTGGTTTGATTTCTAGGCCATCACATTGACGGCCGCGAGAAAATCCCCTCCAATTTACCGTTGAAATTTTCTAGTCCCTCAACTTTGGCTTGAATTTGCTCAAAAGTGAATTGTAACCCCCAGAGGTTGAATTGTAAAACCTCTTAAGAAAATAATGAAGAATTTTTAACAATAAATTTCACTCTATAATTCCCTCATTTTCACAGTTTAATCCGCCAGTTACTTTTTTTGACATTCAGTACAGTGTAAAAAATTATTCCATGTTTCAAACGCGCTCTTTCTGCATGCACGAGAGAAACGAGACGCAGAGCAAAACAAGTGCCGCAGTTGCAAAAAAACCGCGTGCCAAGTTTGCATTCAGGCTCCGCCCATTTTTAACACTGCGGCCGAACTTTTTTTCGCACTTCCTACTAGCTGGTACCGAAAAAATCACCGTGAATTGGGTGAAAATAGCGGGGAAACGGTGTTTTAGAGTGAAAAAATGTGGTTTTCACTGAATTTTCACAAAAATTTGACACTTTTAGGTCAAAAAAGTGCATTTTTGATCGAAAATTTTGAAATTACAGCTTGAAAATCGATTTTTCCCTGATTTTTGACACAAAAACTGGTGGAAAAGTGTGATTTTCATCAAGTTTTCACAAAAAATTATCCATATTCAATCGAAAATTTGAATTTGTAGCCGCGATGAATCTGGCGCGCCGTCGACGCGATTTCATTTGTTTAGCATCTTCTTTTCTAATTCAGGGGCACCTTTGGCGCGTTCTTGAGGCGCATTTTCATTGAAAAACCACCAAAATCGACCAATTTTTGACAGTTCTGGCGTGCCTTTGACGCGTTTTTCCCATCTGTCTGTCTGTCTGTGTGTTCGTAACGTCCGGATGTCTATATCTATAGCTGGGGTGCCTTTGGCGCGTTTCAACTTATCGAAGACGTTGAAAACTGGCAGGTTTCACGAGTTTTTGGAAGATCTGTCGCGCCTTTGACGCGCGAAATTTTTGTTTTCGATTTTTGACACAAAAACAGGTAGAAATCTACTTTTTCACTTAAAAAATTGGATTTTAGAATTGAAAAATGCAATTTCTGAGTGAAAAAGTTGATTTCTGTGTCAAAAATCAAAAAAAAACGATAAATTCAAATTTTCGCTCAAAAAAACACGTTATTGGTCCAAAAATGGCAATTTTTCCGTGAGAACTAGATGAAAATCACATTAATATCAACTTTTCCGCTATTTTCACTCAATTTTCAAATTTTCTGCAAATTGTCGTGATATCTGATACATTGGCTTCACGGTGTTTACACACAATTGAAGCTACAGTAATCCAGCCCTCAAAAATCACATTTTGTGGCTAAAAACTGCGGAAAAAGCCGAATTTTTGGCTCCAAACGCGTCAAAGGTGCGCCAGCGTCAGATTTTCGTGCTGAAAACTCTGAAAACTCACATATTTATTGAATGTATTTTTGATGAATTCAACGATCATATCTCTGCATTGAACGACGATTAGAGAGGCGTCGTATTCGATCTGAAAATTTCAATTTTGAGCATTTTCAGCCAATTTTTAATCAAAAATCTGGAATTTTCAGCCAAAAACTTCAAAAATTGGGATTTTTGGCTGAAAATCCTCACTATACCTACCTCAACAATGGTTCCTTTGACCGTAGTCCCCTGAACCGCGGTCCCGACACGGGCGGTCCAATCCGTGTGAAGTCTGTACTCGTTTCCGTTGATCTGGAATCGGTTTTGATCGTTTTTGAGCGAAAAATCTGATATTTTCAGTAAAAAAACGCAAAAATTCGATTAGAAAAGGTGGTGGCCGAGTTTTTGAGTCAGTGGCCTAGAAAACCAAATTTTAGGAAAACTAGTCCCTAGGTCAAATTTTTATGAAAATAACGTTTTTGAATTCAAAATTAAGTGAAAATTCGAAAAAATCACGGAAAATGGGCTTGGAGAAGTGGTGGCCGAGTTTTTAAAATTGGTGGCCTAGAAAACCAAAACTAGTCCCTCACTTGAAATTTTCAGTTTTTCATCAAATTTTGTCTATTTTTCGCTATTTTTTCTGTTATTTCACTATTTTCAAACAAAAATTGAATATTTTTCGATGTTGGCCGAGTTTTTGAGTCGGTGGCCTAGAAAACCGAAATTCGGGAAAACTAGTCCCCGAGCTCCGTTTTTGGATAAATACAGCGATTTTGAGTTCAAAAATGAGTGAAAATTCGAAAAAATCACGGAAAATGGGCTTGGAAAAAGTGGTGGCCGAGTTTTTGAAATTGGTGGCCTAGAAACCCAAATTCAGGGAGAACTAGTCCCTGTGCTAGAATTGTATGCGGAAATCGTTTCTAGGAGTTAAAAAACACTTAAAATTCGAAAAAACGGGAAAATTCGATTATTGAAGATGGTGGCCGAGTTTTTCCACCGGTGGCCTAGAAATCCAAATTCTGGGAAAACTAGTCCCTAGGTCAAATTTTGATGAAAATAACGAATTTGAGCTAGAAATTGAATGAAAAATTCAAATTTAACGTGTATCTGTCGTATCTTTAAATAGAAACCGCGACGCGTACGCAACGCGCGTCTCGGAAAAAAATGTTCACCTCGATCTTTCCGGCATTATCGATTAGTAATCCGGCACTGAGTTTACTCATAATCAAATCGAATCCACGATCACACACCGCCTTCGGACTCTTCTTGAAATCACCTTTTGGGCCTGAAATTCGGCAAGATTTTGGGAATTTTTTGTGGAAAATTCGAAAAATCCGTGAAAATTCATTGAAAATGAGCTAAAATCGCTTAATTCTTGTTTTTCTTACGTCTGGATTACTGTAGCTCCGATTGTGTGCAAACACCGTGAACCAATGTATCAGATATTACGACAATTTGCAGAAAATTCGAAAATTGAGTGAAAATAGGGGAAAAGTTGATATTTGAGTTAAAAAATGTGGTTTTTACAATGAAAAAACCATTTTTTGACCCAAAAATGCAAGTTTTGATCAAAAATTTGAATTTGCAAATTTTCTGCAAATTGTCGTAATATCTGATACATTGGCTTCACGGTGATTGCACACAATCGGAGCTACAGTAACCCAAAGCTCAAAAATCACAATTTTAGGCTGAAAATTGCTGAAAAAGCCGATTTTTCGGTTAAAATTCGCTAAAAATCTCATTTTTCAACCGAAAATTTTCAAAAACTGCATTTTCGCACGCAAGTAGCAATTTAAACCAATTTTTCAGCACTTCTGGGCGATTTTAGCCGGTTTTTAACGAATTTTCAGCCAAAATTTAGATTTTTTCGAATTTTCAGCTCAAAAATGCCCGAATTCAACACTAACAAATGGAGAAAGTTGATTGTGGACACTTTGAATGATGCATGACAATATTCGGTGGATATTCTGTCGATGGAACCGGTGGATTATACGGTGTCACGTCAATGGAGTACTGTCCGGTAAGCTCCGCCCCCAGTGATTCGAATATTCTTTCGACTGATTTCGCCGTTTGTTCCGCTTCGAATACCCATGTTACACCCATTTGGCTGCTGAAAATTTGAGAGAAAAATTGAATTTTTAGGGGAAAAAAAACAGAAAAATTGACAAAATTCGGAATATTTTTGAAAAAAATGGCTCAAAAATTACAGAAATTCTCATATTCTGAATAAAAATAGCATTTTTCAGCAAACAATTATAGAAAACTGGCCTAAAAACATAGAAAAATCGCAAAATTTGAAAAATGAATATGTCTGGCGCACCTTCAGCGCGGTTCTGAAAAAAGGTCAAAAAAGGACTAAAATTTCAGATTTTTTGCTGAAAATGTGACCTTTTTCAGTAACTTAGTCCTAAAAACCCTATTTTAACATTGAAATTCAAAGAAAAACGGTCAAGAATCACGAAAATCAGAGGAAAAGAATATGGCTGGCGCGCCTTAAGCGCGTTTTTCGATTTAGCTAGTTTTTCGTGATTTTTGACTAAAAATGACACATTTTTCGCAATTTTTTGTCGAAAAATAGCCGATTTCAAACGAATGCAGGTTGAAAAAAGTGATTTTGAGCAAAAAAATTGAAGAAATGCGACATTTTTCCGTTAAAACGTTGATTTTTCCCTGATAAACCGCGATTTTTATCGAAAAATCAGTATTTAGATACATTTAAGACCGTAAATTTACAGTTTTTCTAAGAAAATCGATAAAAATGAAAAAATCAGTTTTTGAGCGTTTTAGAGATCAAAAATACATAGAAACTCGTGAAATAGAATAGGGAAAAGAAGAAAAGAGAAAATTCACCCAATAAATCAATCAAATTAACAGAAAAGTAATGGGAAACAGAGAGAAGAACTAATTAGTTTTCGGCGGCAATTTGATAAGAATGGAATTTTTCGAAAAAGAACCAAAAAACAGGAAAATTTGGTAAAAATTGACAATTTTAATCAAAATTTCAAGCTGAAAATCGGATTTTTCGAGTATTTTTAGCCTGAAAATGTGGTTTTTTATAGATTTTGGTAGAAAATTGGCTATTTTGGGTAGTTTTTGATCGATTTTATTAGAAAAACCATATTTTTAGTCAAAAAATACTCGAAAAACTCGATTTTCAGCGTTTTAAGCTTAAAAAATCGATCAAAAACTGTCAAAAACACGAAAACTGACCGAAAACCAGGTTTTTCAAGAGAAAATCAATCTAAAATCCGAGTTTTTGAATAAAAAGACGTGAAAAATTGAATTTTTGGAATTCTGACTGAATTTTTGACAAAAAATGTCTAAAACAAGCAGAAATATGCAAAAAACAGTCGAAAATATGACTTTTCACTTTAAAAATACACGGAAAACAAAATTTCGATAAAAATTCTAAAATTTGCCAATTTTCTGCCAAAATCTGTGTATATATGTTCAAAATACTCAAAAATTTCAATTTTCAGCATTTTTAGCATGAAAAATCGATTAAAACAATCAAAAACCATCAAAAACCCGTAAAAACCGACCAAAAACATGAAAAATCTGATAATTATCGAAAAATGCCAATTTCCCACCGAAAATCTCTGAAAAACCACATTTTTCAGTCAAAATTACTCGAAAAAGTTGATTTTTGCCATAAAAACCGATTAAAAACTGTCAAAAACCATCAAAAACGTGAAAAAAGTAACAAAAACGGAGAAGAATTCGAAAAACGGAGAGAAGGGGCGACGAGAGAGTGTGGGGAGGGGAGAGACGCAGACAGCGAGAGAGTGTGAGGAGAGTGAAGAGACGGCAGACACTCTGTTGATGTTGACGTTGTTGTTGGGAGACCGTTTTGTGGTCACTGAAAGAACGAAAATAAGAAAAAAATACGATTTCCGGCTGGCGTGCCTTTGACGCGGTCAAATTCGAAATCACCGAGGAAACGCGTCAAAGGCACGCCCGATATCAATTGTTCTCAAATTTTCTTGTTTTTTGACCGTTTTTCTTCGTATTTCAAAGTTAAAAACAGATTTTCATGTCTAAATAGCTGAAAAAGGTCACATTTCCTGCGAAAATTGAACTTTTCAGTCATTTTTCACCTATTTTACGACTGAAAATTGACAAAATTCAGAAACGCGTCAAAGGCGCGCCAGTTAGATGGACTTTCAGCCTTTTTGCATATTTTCTATCGATATTCTCGGATTTTTTCGGAAAAAATTGAGAAAAACGGCCTAAAAACATTGGAAAACACGAAAACTTGAAAAAAAATTGTTGACTGGCGCGCCTTGGACGCGTTTTTGGATTTGGCTGAATTTTCTGCTTTTCAGATGGATTTCCAGCGTTTTTCCCAGATTTTTGTGACTTTTCGATCAAAATTTTTCGATTTTTCGCATTTCCACACCTATTTCATGGTCCTCAACGCTTCCATTCTCTGTTGTCGATATTCTTCGAGAATTTTCCGATAAACTGGATACAAAACTGATGGAATTGGAGTGATTCGAGTACACCGAGGGAGTTCTTGTTCGAATATCAAATGAAACAGATATAAATCCCCTTTTTCTCCATTTGAACCCGTCGGAAGGGCACATTTCAGCATGTGGGTACCTGGAAATTAAAAAATTTCTGAACATTTTTTTTAAAAATTTTAAAATTGTGAGTTTTGGGTTTTTTGGAGTGCTTAATCGAGTTCTCCATGCTTGAAAACTTCAAATCAAAAAAACAAAAAAGTTTTGCCACCGCGGGGATCGAACCCTGGTCGTTTTTGTGACACTGTCTACCTCGGCCACCACTTTTTTATTGGAAAATTGAGATTTTTGACCAAAAAATCAGTTTTCAGGGGTTTTGAGTGATTAATCGAGTTCTCCGTACTCGAAAACCTAAAATCAAAAAACAAAAAAGTTTTGCCACCATGGGGGATCGAACCCTGGTCGTTTTTGTGACACTGTCTACCTTAACCACTCGGCCACCACTTTTTTCGGGTTTTTGACCGAAAAATTCAGTTTTTAGCGGGTTTTTTTGCGGTTTTTGAGGCTAAAATCAAGTTCTCCGCACTTAAAAACCTATAATTAAAAAACAAAAAACTTTTGCCACCGTGGGGATCGAACCCTGGTCGTTTTTGTGACAATGTCTACATCGGCCACCACTTTTTTTTTCGGAAAATCGGGGTTTTTGACCAAAAATTCAGTTTTTAGCGGGTTTTTTGCGGTTTTTGAGGTTGAAATTGAGTTCTCCGTACTCGAAAACCTATTATTAAAAAAACAAAAAAGTTTTGCCACCGCGGGGATCGAACCCTGGTACCTCGGAACCTTAACCACTCGGCCACCACTACTTACTTCAAAACTCATTTTTTGACATTTTAGGTCGATTTTTGCGGTTTTTTAACGTTTTTCGTGTCAAAAACGCTGAATTCTATCGTTTTCCTCAAAAAAACGAGTCAAAAACGACCACTTTTCTCTCTGTTTCCGTTTTTTGTGTTTCAGACTGAAATTTGCCGATATCAGGCATTGCTGACACGTTTTCAGACAGTTTTCGGACGAATATCCCGATATTTTTTCATTTTTAACCCTGAAATCCTATTTTTCCCGCTATTTTCACTCAATTTTCAAGTTTTCTGCAAATTGTCGTAGTATCTGATGCATTGGCTTCACGGTGTTTGCACACAATCGACGGTACAGTAATCCAGCCCTCAAAAATCATGATTTTAGGCTAAAAATTGCTGAAAAAGCCGTTTTTTGGTTAAAAATCGCTAAAAATGTCATTTTTCCACTTAAAAATTGCTGAAAAATCGATTTTTCTCAGTACCAGTATGATCTCTGAGAATCGGTGGCTGTAATTCTGTCAAATATGCACAAATTATCGTTTGTCCCGCCCGTCGATTCGATATACTCATACAATCGTCACGTTCACACATATCGACTGAAAATGTGATGAGATTTTTGCTGAAAATTTCGGAAAAATTTCAGAAAAAATCTGTGAAAAATACCGAAAAATCGGGTAAAAACCGTAAGAATTTGGGGGGAAATTTCAAATTTGAAAAAAATTGACAATTTATGAGCAGAAAACGATGAAAAGATGGAAAAATCGGGAGATTTGACATGAAAAATGAAGGAAAATGACGTTTTTTGCCTGAAAAAGTGTGGAAAATTCGAATTTTCGGGTCAAAAACATGAAAAAATGAGTTGTTTGGGGGCAAAAATGAGTGAAAAAGTACAAAAAGCTTGTGGAAAATGGCAGTTCGAGGTCAAAACATGAGAAAAATACGATTTTTTATGTAAAAAATGGACAAAAAGAGTTTTTTAGCTGGAAATATCGATTTTGTCCATAAATCCCTATTCCTCCTCCCACTTAATATCCTCGAATCGATGCAAGTCTCTCGCCACGAGATATTCGTCTGGAAGAGCGTAATCTGGAAGCATATGCAGAATTCCAGAATATTCTTCCATTACTGCCGGATGACTTTTTAGAAATGAGCGGAGAAGCATCGACTGAAATGAGAAACTGAATTTTTGAAGTGGAAAACGGGAAAATCGGCTGAAAAAAGCTGAAAATCGGCTGAAAATTGCTCAAAATCGAGTAGATGGCCTAGAAATCCACCGGGTGGCCTAGAAACCCAAAACTAGTCCGCGCATTAGAATCAGGAGAATGACAGCTTTCAGAAAAGTACCCACAAGCCTAGGTTTGGACCGATTTGGGTCTCGACACGATTTACGGCGGGTTACTGTAGTTTTCGCGGCGAGACTCAAAGTGATCGGAATATAGGCTTGTGGTTACTTTTCTGAAAGCTCTCGTTCTCCTGATTTTGAAGAAGACAATAAAAATGTGGAAAAACGAATTTCGACACCGAAAACGGGAAAAATGAAGTTTTCAAGTTTTTTTTTCTGTTGGAATTCAATTTTTCTTATTTTTATTGTTTCCTTCACACTCATCTCGTTCCCAGCTTTCAGAAAAGTACCCACAAGCCTAGGTTCCGATCATTTTGGGTCCCACCACGAAAACCGCCTGGGTTACTGTAGTTTTCGCGGCGAGACCCAAATTAGTCGGAACCTAGGCTTGTGGGTACTTTTCTGAGAGCTGAAAACACGCTGAGTGTGATGGGCGGACTAGTTTTGGGTTTCTAGGCCACCTGGTGGATTTCTAGGCCATATGGCCTTTTGGACCGATTTTGAGCATTTTTCAGCCATTTTTTGGCAATTTTTATTCGATTTTCACTGAATTTTCGCTATTTTCATCCAATTTCATCCCCAAACTCACAATAGTACACGGCGCTGTCTGCTGGAACGAGTCGGAAGTGTTCTTTTTCACCGGAATCTCCAATTCTTCATAATTTTCGACGGGTTTCCAATCGACCGCATCAAACCGCGTATCGGAAGTCCGTTTCGCTTTAAACATCACGTGTTCATCCCGATTTATCACTTCCACCAGACTTTTCGGCATTTCGGCATTACGGATTCCACCGGTGTACGTTAGCATGTGGCAACTGGAAGAATTTGAGTGAAAATTTGAGTTTTTTGATTAAAATTACAAAAAATTCGTCGAAAATCTCCTTAAAATCACTTTTTTGAGGTATTTCGAGTGAAAAAATGGGATTTTTAGGCCAAAACAACATAAAAAATATTAAAAAATCGTCAAAAATCACCTAAAATCTTCGAATATGAGGGGTTTTGGTGTAGTTATAGTGAAAAATGGGGGTTTTTCAGCCAAAATTACAAAAAACCCACAAAAATCGACGAAAAATGACAATTTTAGGCAGAAAAAAGGGTATTTTGACAGAAAAAATTACTAAATCACTAGCTGGCGCACCTTTGACGCACTCAAATTAGCAAAAATGGTGTCTGGCGTGCATTTGACGCGTTTTCACTAAATTTTCATGAAAAAACGATAACTTTAGAGAGAAAAATAAGCAAAATCACTGTCTGGCGCACCTCTGACGCCTTTAGAAGCAAAATATTGAAAATAGTGACATTTTAACTAAAAATTGACGATTTTAACAAACTATGAAGTGTCTGGCACACCGTTGACGCGTTTTTTACAAAAAATTGCGTAAAAACGGGATTTTTAAACAAAAACAGGTGAAACTACTTTCTGGCGCACCTCTGACGCGTTTATCCGTGAAATGCGGTTTTTCGGCCAAAATTACGAGAAAAACTGGAAAAAATAGTCGGAAATGCCTTAAAAATCACTATTTTTGGAGTATTTAGAGTGAAAAATGGGATTTTTCGACCAAAAATACGAAAAAATCGACGAAAATTGAGAAAAACTCACTAAACCTCAGCCTGATTCTTCTCATCGAACACGTGTACCTCCATCGGTCCGACTTCTAACACAATTCCATGCGATATTATCATTTCGCTCTTTTGGATCGCCTGGAAATGGGGACTTTCTGAATGGAAAATTAGATTTCAGGCTAAATTTTCGGGGAACCTGAGAAAATGGTACCATAATTCGTTGAAAATATGATCATTTCTGTAGAAATACTCAAAAAGTCTGAAAAATTCCTACAAAAGGCTAATTTTCAGACACAAAAATGGTCGAAAACGCGCAAGTGTGTTCATGGCCGAACTTTTTCTGTTTTGGATTTCTAGGCCAGTGGTTGAAAACAGAAAATTACTCTCGGTTTGGCAGAACTATTCACTCGCAACCGCTGGCCTAGAAATCCAAACCCAAAAAAGTTCGACCATCATCACACTGACCATTTTCGACCATTTTTGTGAGTGAAAATTCGGGTTTTGTTGAAGATTTTCAGGATTATTGAGTATTATCATAGAAGTGTTCATTTTTCAGAACGTTTTGAAACATATTTTCAGGTTACAGTGGTCGTCTTTTAAAATTATGAAGAAAACACTCATAAACCCTCCAAAAATGAGATATACTGCTCGAAAATGGTCGAAATTCTAGGGCTCAGGGTTGGGAAATTCCGGGCCGAGGAAAATTTCTTCCGGCCCGGCCCGGCCCGGTCGGCCCGGAGTCAAAAAATGAGCACCATTTTTTCACAAAATTTTTTGAATTTTTTGAAATTTCCATCAAAAATAGTCAAAAATCCTATGTACACTTGAGTTTTATCGATATGTGAACCGGCCCGGCCCGGAATTTCCCAACCCTGCTAGGGCTGGCCGAACTTTTTTGTGTTTCTAGGCCACGGAACTTTCCGTGACCGAAAATCGAAAAAAAAGTTCGGCCACCACTTTTGACCATTTTCAGGTGGAAAATACGCGATTTGAGGAGTTTTCAGGGTTGTTGAGTATTAATTTTTCGATTATTACAAAACGCGTCAAGGGTACGCCAGTTGAGTCTATTTTCGACATTTTCAGATAGTGAAAATGTCAAAAACTTCATAAATCTGTCATTTTTCAGTGAAAATGACCAAAAAACATGTGGAAAACTGCATTTTTCACTCAAAAATGCTAGAAAAGAGGAGTTTTCACTCGGAAACCTGGACTTTCAGCCAGTTGTTGCTCTAAATCACCTAATTTTGGGGTCATTCGTGGGAATTTCTTTTTTCTAGTTTTCGGTGATTTTTTCACCGATTTTAGCCGATTTCAGACTGTTTTAAGTCACTTTAGGTCAATATCAGCCTATTTCTACCAATTTTAGCATTTTCAATCCGGGAAAATGTCAAAAACTTCATAAATCTGTCATTTTTCAGTGAAAATGACCAAAAAACATGTGGAAAACTGCATTTTTCACTCAAAAATGCTAGAAAAGAGGAGTTTTCACTCGGAAACCTGGACTTTCAGCCAGTTGTTGCTCTAAATCACCTAATTTTGGGGTCATTCGTGGGAATTTCTTTTTTCTAGTTTTCGGTGATTTTTTCACCGATTTTAAGCCGATTTCAGACTGTTTTAAGCCATTTTAGGTCATTATCAGCCTATTTCTACCAATTTTAGCATTTTCAAATCGGGAAAATGTCAAAAACCTCATGAATCTGTAATTTTTCAGAAAAAATAGACAAAAAACGTGTGTAAAACAGCATTTTTCACTCAAAAACGCTGGAAAAGAGAAGTTTTCACTCGGAAACTTAGATTTTCAGTCAGTTTTACCTCTAAATTACCGAATTTTGGGGTCATTCATAGGAACTTCCATATTTTTCTACGCATTTTGGGGCATTTTTCCATTTTCGAAAACCCGCTTCGATTTGCTGGAGTTTGGACTATTTTCAGGTTAAAACTTGTATTTTTCTCTATTTTTGAGTGTTTTAAGCCATTTTAGACATTTTCAGATCGGGAAAATGTCAAAAAC
Organism: Caenorhabditis latens; assembly: GCA_002259235.3. Lineage (NCBI taxonomy): Eukaryota > Metazoa > Nematoda > Chromadorea > Rhabditida > Rhabditidae > Caenorhabditis > Caenorhabditis latens. The sequence goes on from CM056095.1 coordinate 17,115,353, forward strand.
CTCATAAATCTGTCATTTTTCAGTAAAAATGACCAAAAAACATGTGGAATACAGCATTTTTCGCTCAAAAATGCTGGAAAAGAGGAGTTTTCACTCGGAAACCTGGTTTTCGGCTTATTTCAGCTGGATTTTCAGCCATTTTTCACTATTTTTGAGAATTTTATGTCAATTTTAACCAATTTTCCCCTACTTTTCCACATTCTTACCACCACTTCTTGTTCTTTCTGTGGTTCTAGATATTTAAATGCCTCAACAGCCACATATTTACATCCTTTTCTCTCAATTTGTTCTTTTATCTTCACAATAACTTGTGATTTGATAGAAATATAATTATGAACACTTCGGACGACCGTCTTATCGAACGCGTCGCCCGGAATAAATATCGTTCCGTATTCATCCGCATTCGCGAATGCAAACGAATCCGTTGTGCTTGTCACGCGAGCCACCTGAAAAAATGGAGAAAATTTCAGATTTTTTGAGCCAAAAATCCATTTTTAAGCTGAAAATTTGTATTTTTTAATGAAAAATTGAGAATTTTGAGTTAAAAAAACAGTTTTATTGCTAAAAATCATCAAAAAACGATTAAAAACCACTCGGGGACTAGTTTTTCAGAAATTTGGGTTACTAGGCCACCATGTGGAAAGTTAGGCCACGGGTGGTTTTTGGTTGTTTCTGCCTATTTTTAGCTTGAAAAACGGGTTTTTTGACGTTTTTTGAGCTAAAATTCAATTATTTGAGCTGAAAATTGAGATTTTTGAGCGAAAAATCAATTTTTGGGATAAAAATTGAGAATTTTGAAAATAAAAACCAATTTTCAGATGGAAATTTTGCTAAATTTCCAGATTTTTGTATAATCTGCAGGATCTTCTTCAACTTCAGCGCCAAAGGTGCCCCAGACATTCATAGTTTATCTTAAAACGAAGACTGGAGCACCTTTGACGGGTTTTTAGCCAAAAGTCCATTTTTTTAGCTGAAAATTTCAGATTTTTTGAGCCAAAAATCACTTTTTTGAGCTGAAAACTAGGAATTTTGAGTTAAAAAGACAATTTTATTGCTAAAAATCATCAAAAAACGATTAAAAACCACTCGGGGACTAGTTTTCCAGAAATTTGGGTTTCTAGGCCACCATGTGGAAAGTTAGGCCACGGGTGGTTTTTGGTCGTTTCTGCTTATTTTCAGCTTGAAAAACGAGGTTTTCGAGCTAAAAATCTATTTTTGAGCTGAAAATTGAGATTTTTGAAGAAAAAATCAATTTTTTGAGCTGAAAATTGTGATTTTTAGAGCCAAAAACCAATATTTTAGTTGAAAATTCGCAAAATTTTCGGATTTCATCAACTTCAGCGCCAAAGGTGCCCCAGCCATTCATAGTTTATCTTAAAACGATGGCTGGGGCACCTTTGACGCGTTTTTAGCTGAAAAGTGAGAGACTGGGGTGCCTTAGACGCGTAATAAGATAAAAGATCTGTGGCTGGAGTGTCTTTGACGCGTTTTAAGCTAAAAATCAATTTTTAGCTGGAAATTCGATAAATTTGACATTTTAAGTGAGATTTTGTGAAGAAAATTCGGTTTTCATGGCTGAAATTCATAGAAAACCGGATTTTTGAGCTGAAACTGATGAAAATCTGGAAATTTTGAGCCAAAAACTCATTTTCATACTAAAAATTTGGTTTTTGATCAAATTTTCCCGAATTTTTGAATGGAAATCCAATTTTTTTTGGCTTTAAAACTAAAATCTGGGTTTCAAACCCAAAAATTCAGAATTATGCATTGAAAATCATAATTTTTCGACTAAAACTGTGATTTTTGGGTGGGAAATTGAGTTTTTCACAGAAAATTCAAACTTTTAGCTGGGACATTATGTTTTTGAGTAAAAAACTGACATTTTCAACGAGAATATTTCATTTTTTCGGTAAAAAACGAGTTTTCGGATAATTTTTAGCAAAAAATTCGCGTTTTTGCACCTTTTCAGGAAAAAAAAACTGAAAAATCAACTTTTTATCAAAATTTCTCAACTTTTAGCTTGTAAAATCCCTTCTCCATCGATTTTTCATTCTAAAACTGCATATTTTCAATCAAAATGTCCCATACCAAGGGTCCAATGATCTTCTCTGACCGTTTCGACGTAGACGCCGCCTTCCTCACGGTTTTCGCCAAGAATTCGCAGTTATTTTTTGGTTTTGGCTGTTTTATCACTACCAGTCGTACTTCTTCGTTGTATCTGCAAAAAAATTCCAAGTTTTTTGAGGAAATTTGAATTTTTTTGAGCCTAAAATCAATTTTTTTTCGAAAAAAACTGATTTATGCTTATTTTTCACCGATTTTTCAGTGAAAAACTCACTCAAACATGTCTTTCAAGCTTAATAACGTGTCATTTTTGTTTCTAGCCGCTGCAAGCGGTATAAAAACAGTTCCCAAGTCGGTTAGGGCGTAGGCGAACGCGTCCTCGAGTTTCGAGATTAATCCGGTGATTTCGCCGTTCGACATGTGTTTCACTGGAATTATTGATTTTTTCTGATCTATTTACAAAAAAAATTAGCGAAAAACGATGAAAAATGGAGTTTTTCTGATAAAAATAATAATTAAATAAATTTTTATTTTCGGCTAAACAACACGCGCTAGCGGGATTTCGGAGTGTCGTACTGAGAAAAATTGGCGCGAGATTTGAATTCAGTTTTTCTTGTGAAAATGGTTTAGCGGAGTTTTGAATGGGATTTTTCAGGTTTTTCAAAGAAAAAATGGGTGAAAATTAAAATTGATTGACTTTAAACAAAAACTTATAAAAATTGCCGCGTAAATCAAAGAAAACAAGCAAAAATAAGCATTCTATGGAGGAATACTATGTGTTTTGCATGTTTCTGCTGCAGGACTTTAAAATTTAGACAATTTGTGCAAATTTTTAAAATCAGTGAACTGGGAGCTTTCAGAAAAGTATAAACATGCTTATATTCCGTTCAGATTCAAAGTTTTCGGGTCTCACCACGATTTTTACAGTGATTACTGTAGTTTTCGCGACAGGGCCCAAATTTTCTGTATTTTTGTAATGAAATTCGAATTCAGCTTGTTCTCAGCTTTTAGAAAAGTACCCACAAGCCTATATTCCGATCATTTTGGGTCCCACCACGAAAACCGCCTGGGTTACTGTAGTTTTCGTGGCGGGACCCAAAGTGATCGGAACCATGGCTTGTGGGTATTTTTCTAAAAGCTCTCAACGCGCTGAGTCTAACTAGACTACTGTGAGAATCTGAAAATCAAAAGAAAACGAGAAAAAACAAAATTAAAACCATTTATTCATCAGTTTTTGGCATTTTCGCCGTATTACAATCGATAGTGTCACCTTTTCTTTTCTCTAATTCTACAACATTATTAAGTGAGGGCAAACAATCAATATAAGTACTTTGTACGTGTCTACTCAACACTTCCCTAGTAAAAGAGGTGGCTGGGAAACAAAGTGGTTGGGGGGCGTGTCTTCTAACTGTCTCATCTTTATAATACTCATCACCCAACTTCTCAATCATCTCGATCCGATCCTTTGTACTCTGGAATGTGGCCGCCACTCGAAATATTTCGTCCATGAATTGAATATTCAAGTTTTTCAGCCGTTCCTGCGTCTTCGCCACCTCTTCTGAATCCTTTTCTTCTCGAATCGACGCATCTGAATCCTCCACGTCATCTGAATCCGCAAACACATCTCTCGAGACATGTCGCTCCAGCTTCACTCCTCCTTTTCTCCAATTCTTTCGACTTCCTTCGAATTTCTTAACGATTTCAGTCTAAAAATGAGGTTTCTCAGATTTGAAACATCAAAAAACGAGTTTCCCGTCCTCAAATTACCCTAAAACTCTATCGGATTACTGTAGCGCCAATTGTGTGCAAACACCATGCATCAGATATTACGATAATTTGCAGAACATTTGAAAATTTAGTGAAACATTGGATTTTAGGTTTAAAAATGATGGGAAATTCGATTTTTGTAGTGAAAATAATGACTTTTAAGCTTTTCAATAGTGGAAAAGTGATATTTTTATCAAAAAAACTGCATTTTTTTAGCGAAAAATGTGTTTTTTGACACGAAAAAAGAATTTCAGTCAGTTTTTCATTCAAAATCCCGTTTTTCTTAAAATTTTCAAATTTTCTGCGAATTGTCGTAATATCTGATACATTGGCTGTACGGTGTTTGCACACAATCACAGCTACAGTAATCCAGCTCTCAAAAATCACGATTTTAAGCTAAAAATTGCTGAAAATGCCGATTTTTCGGTTAAAAATTGCCAAAAATGTCATTTTTCTACTCAAAAGTATGGAAATTTATGGTTTTCAAAGGATAACCATGCATTTGTCACATTAAAATATTCCAAAAAATGTGATTTTCAACTCAAAAATCTAGTTTCTCCCCGCCTTTTCCTGTCTAAAACTGCAAATCCCCCATATTTCAGCCCAAAAACCCACAAATCCTCTAACCAACCTTCATTTTCTCTCCAGAATCCATTAATTCCCCATTCATTCCGTCAGTTGTCTTGTCCACACAGACAATCTTCGAGTCCTTGACATCTGGGTAGGTGGCGGCCATGATTTCAACGATTTCTCTGGAAAACAGACAAGATTATTGGGAAAAATGGGGTCAGATGGACAGAAAACGATGAAAAATCGAGTAAAAATCATTAAAATCGATCAAAAATCCACTAAAATTATTGAAAAAACGAGAAAAAATCATGAAAATCCACAAAAAACAGGGAGAAAATGGGAAAACTCAATAACGAAGAGAGCAACAGATGAGTTATAAATGAGAAGAGACTTATCTCATGATCCATTCAAATATAATTATTCTATTATACAATGTGTTCTCACTTATCTTCCCACAGGCAACCATCCCGTGGGAAAAAGTGGGCGGGGCTTAGGGTATTGGGAAACTACCTGGAATTGTCTGGAAACTTTTTATTGATTTTCTGGTATAAAGTTTTCAATGGAGTTTCCAGATTCAGCTTGCTGAGAGCTTTCAGAAAAGTGTAACCATGTCGATATTTTGAAAAAAATGGAACTTTAGGTATTTTCTATAATTTTCACACTAAAAACTGATTTTTCATCATTTTTTTGAATGTTATATGGCTACTACTATTATCCACTGAAAATTCAATCAATTATCCATATTTTGGTCCCAAAAACACCCAAAACAAGCAAGAATTCACAGAGTTACTGAATTTCGAAAATTTTGAAAAAAAAAATATTTTTTGGGGTTAGAGAATCGATATAACTATGTGAGCAGACTGACTTCATAACAATTCAAACAATAATACAATTGTTATACGGTCCCACATCAAAATCTTCCCACAGGCAACCATCTCGTGGGAAAAAGTGGGCGGGGCTTAGGGTATAGTGGGAAACCTTCTGGAATTGTCTGAAAACTTCTTATTGATTTTCTGGTATGAAGTTTTCAATGGAATTTCCAGATTCGGAAAGTTGAGAGCTTTCAGAAAAGTATAATCATGTCTGGGTTTTGAAAAAATTGAATTTTAGTTGTTTATCCTAAATTTTCAGACTGAAAACTGATTTTTTACCGCATTTTTTGATATTTTGGCTACTATTATTTTTCACAGAAAATTCAATCAATTATCAATATTTTGACACTAAAAACATCCAAAACAAGCAAGAATTCACAGAGTTATTGAATTTCGAAAATTTTCGAAAATTGAAAAAAATGGAAAAAAGGTATTTTTGGGCTTAGTGAGTCGATATGGCTATGTGAAGAGTGTGAATTAGACTAGATAACCAAAATAATATAATTACTACATGGTCCTATACGCAAATCTTCCCACAGGCCACCATCTCGTGGGAAAAAGTGGGCGGGGCTTAGGGTATTGGGAAACCTTCTGGAATTGTTTCTGGAAACTTCTCCGGTTATTCATTTTTGTCAGTTTTTGATAAGATTTCCAGATTCAGCATAGCGAGAGCTTTCAGAAAAGTATAATCATGTCTGTATTTTGAAAAAATTCAAATTTCGTTTTTTTTTCTAAATTTTCAAACTAAAAACTGAATTTTCACCGATTTTTCCGAATTTTGTGTGACTGTAATTATTTTTCAATGAAAATTCAAAAAATCATCTATATTTTGACACTAAAAACATCTGAAACAAGCAAGAATTCACAAAGTTTTGGAATTTCGAAAATTTTCGAACATCGAAAAATTTGAAAAAAATTGTATTTTTGGGATTAGTGAGTCGATATGACTGGCGGGACTCAGATTACAAATCATGACAATTGGGTATTTTTGTAAAAGCTCTCGATCTGATAATTCCAAAAATATAAACTTCATATCCGTCATGTCAAAACTAAACAAGTTACACCTCCAATTTCAAAAATGTAGGAATTTCGAAAATTTTCGAAATCTTCTTCAGCCAAAGCCTAATTTTTCACCGATTTTCACGAATTTTATGATTTTTCTCCTGGAGTTTTTGAAAATTTGGGATAAAATTCTAATTCCGACTTCCGACTTCCGACTTCCGGGCGTTTTTCACTTCTGACTTCCGACTTCCGTTTTAGAAAAAATCACTTCCATGCAACTCTGTCGCACAGGCGATTTTGGCGTTTTACGTCTGAAGACCTGTATCAAAACCAAAGTATCCGACTTTGAATTTATTTTGTAAACTAATTCTATAGACTCAATTATATTTCAGACTTTCCCCCTGTCTCTTCATCCGACGATCAACTTTTTGGCCACATTTCACAATTGCAAATCTAATTTTTTCTGTGGTTCAACTTTAACCTTATCCGAAACTGTCATATTGTGAACAAATTTTCTACCTATTCCGATTATTTCTATTCATTTAACAATCCTAATTTAACAATCTTAATTTTTAGTATAAATAAAAAGTTGTGGCCGAAACCGCTTTAAACTGTCTTTCAACAATCAGGTGCTCAGAAACGGAAACGGTTCTATCTGAAAACGACTTGTTAAACTCTCAAAAATACGAAAATTTCGACCAAAAAAACCAAAATTTCTAGATTTTAAAACTCCAGTCGATTGATTAGTAATCTTGAACACTTGGTCTTGTTCTCCATGATTTCAAAATCGAGTCATCATTAAAACTGACTCATTTTCTGTCTTCTAACCGCCTATTACATTTTGATCTACCTGTTGCTGTCCCCCATGATATTTCAAAACGATGAGTAATTTCTTTCTCTCTTCTTTCTCATAAGAACTGAGAGAGAGATAAGAGATCACAAGACGGCGAGAGAGAGAGAGAGAGAAATGGAGACGCAGACATCGAGCATTCACACTATTTAATCGGATGGCAGAGGATTGGGGCAGCGGAGCAGCGGAATGGTTGATAACAAACATATCAGTGAGTTTTTTTCTGAACTTTTGAACAAAAAAAAACGAATTTTTTTTTTGAAAAATAGTTTTTGACCAAATTTTGATGTTTTTTGAGGGGATTTTAGTGCTTTTTCCAACATTTTCATATCAGAATCCATTAAAAATAATCCATTTTCAGCTAGAAATGTCTCAAAATAGATTTTCTTAATGAGTTTTGCCTTGAAATCGGCCATTTTCAGTCAAAAATGCACCAAATTTTGAAGAATTTCAAGATTTTTCGAATCAAAACGGTAAAATGTTGATCCGAATTTTTGTAAAAAAATCACTGGACTCTCATTTTGATGAAATGATGAGAAAATTCTGAATTTTTGAACTAAAATTGGCGGAAAACCCCACGAAAACTAATATTCATCAAATTTTTGTGTTCCGGGATTCAAAAATTTTGGTTTATTTTGTTTTATTCAAAAAATGAATACTACTACCGTATTCAGCTAGTCAAGAGCTTTCAGAAAAGTACCCACAAGCCTAGATGCCGCTCACTTTGGGTCCCACCACGAAAACTACAGTAACCCAGAATTTCGAAAAATTTGAAATCGTTGTAAATTTGTCAGTTTTGATGCGAATTTTCTTAAAATTGAAAAGTTGATTTTAGCGTGTTGAGGGCTTTCAGAAAAGTACCCACAAGCCTATATTTCGATCATTTTGGGTCTCGCCGCGAAAACCGGTCGGGTTACTGTAGTTTTCGCGTCAAGACCCAAAGTGAACAGAATATAGGCTTGTGGGTACTTTTCTGAAAACTCTTGACGAGCTGAATTCAAATATCCAAACAAAAATACAAAAGAATTGATTTTTTCCATTTTTCCGATCAATAAATTTTTCAGAAAATGCGTTCGATGAGCACTCCAAAACGAAAAAAGGAAAACTGAGTCGATCTGAAGCAAAGAAAGCTCTGGAATACTTGGATAAGTCTTCGGATTTCAGTGATCGATGGAGGAAATACTCGAGTGGGGGATTCGTGGACTTGCAAGGTAATTTTTGGAGTTTTTCGGTTCTACAGTAACCTGAACTTGGGTTACTGTAGTTTTCTGAAAGCTTGTGGTTTGCTGAATCTGAAAATGTAAATTTCATGCGTTTTATGCCAAAACTGACAAAGTTATTAAAAAATTGAAATTTTCGAAACTTTCGAAAGATTTCGAAAATCTGTAACTCTGTGAATTTTGAATGGTTCAACATGATTTTTAACTCAAAATATAGAAAATCTGTCAAATTTTGTCTGAAAAATAAAAAATACTGAAAATTTCCTCATCTTGCCACGAGAACAACAGTAACCCGAACTGCCTACTGTAGTTTTCGTGGCCCGGTCAAACTTTTCTAAATTTTTGAGGTTATATTCGAATTCAGCTTGTCGAGAGCTTTCAGAAAAGTACCCACAAGCCTATGTTCTGATTTTTTTGAGTCCCACCACGAAAACCGCCTGGGGTACTGTAGTTTTCGTGGTGGGACCCAAAGTGATCGGAACCAGGGCTTGTGGGTACTTTTCTGAAAGCTCTTGACTTGCTGAATTTAAATTTTGCATTTTCAAAAAAATTAGGTCAAAACTAACAAAGTTATGACGGTTTCAAAATTTTCGAAATCCTGGGTTACTGTAGTTTTCGCGTCGAGACCCAATGTGATTAGAATATAGGCTTGTGGGTACTTTTCTGAAAGCTCTGAATGCCCAGAATCTGATGGTCACACTCATTTTCAAAAATTCAGCGAAAAATATTGGAAATAACTGAAAAATGACCGTTTTTCATCCGATTTTCCATGTTTTTCGCCGATTTTAAGCTCAAAAACAGGGAAATTTTTGCTTTTTTCAGGATTCCTAAAAATGGCATCACCCCAATTGTCATCCGCACCACTCAAATCGTATTCCGGTCAACACAGTGAGACTCACAAGTCGGAATCGAAAAAGAAGAAGGATAAGAAGACGTTCGAGGAGGAAGATGATGTGGAGAAGCGGAAGGGGATGGTGGCTGAGGATTCAGATGGGGATTCAGATGAAAACGACGTGAAAATAAGGAAGAAATCGAAAAAATCCGAGAAAAAAGTGAAAAAATCGGCGAAAAAATCGAAAAAGAGGAAGGATTCATCGTCGTCATCATCGTCATCGTCATCGTCGGATTCAGATTCCTCTGACGACGAAAAAAAGCAAAAGAAAAAGAAGAAGAAGAAGTCAAAGAAGTCGTCATCGTCATCGGATTCATCGGATTCTGATTCCTCGGATTCCTCAGATTCCTCGGATTCCTCTGACGACGACAAAAAAAAGAACAAAAAGAAGAACAAAAAATCCAAAAAATCCAAAAAAGTCTCGGATTCTGAATCCGATTCTGAATCAGATTCTGAAGAAGACGTCCCAAAGAAGGTTCCAACGAAAAAAGTGGCTCCAGAATCCGAACGACGACGTCATCGAGTCAAAAAGACTGAGGAGCACGAGGAGGAGAAGGAGAAGGAGCAGCATCATGAGTCGAATGATGAGAATTTTGAGTTTGACACCTCTCGGAGGGCCAGGAATTCTGAAGGAACCACTGACAACGACGAAGATGAGATTCTCCTTGAGAAGGACCCGGAAATTGATGAAAATGACGAAAAAAGATCCAAGAAACATGGAAAATCTGAAAAAAATCACCACCACCACTGCTGCTGCGGAGCCACTGATGAGCATGAGCACACCCACGAGGAGGAATTTTTGAAGAAGACCGACAAGATTGTGAATAAACATCATGACTGTGCCAAGTGTCAGGTTAAATGTCCGATTTGTACTTGAAAATTGAAAAAAAAAGACGTTTTTTCAACAATAAAATTTATTTATATAAACAATTAATTCCTATTTCGGATGATCAACCATGTATATTTTTTCATTCTTTTCCACATAAGTTTGATGTTTTGACATTGGGTCTGAAATTAATGGAAATTAAATAAAGTTATACAAATACGTGAATCCTACTTTTCCATTTTGTCAAACTCATTGTGCGGTCGTTGAAGGTTCAGTGGTAGAATAGAATTATTTATTATCAATATTCGTGGACAAGATAAGGGAGCAGCTGCTTTCAGCTGAAAAAGGGGTGAAGAGTCAGAGATTTGTTATGCACAATTATCCGGTCATGTGGAAAGGGATTAATGTCATAATGTTATTTGAGCGAAGTGATATCATATGTCATTTACCCGAGATGAAAGATATAATTAGAATGAAAAAGTCGTAGAATGACAAATTCACGACACTCATGACCGTCTTCGAATTCCTGATCTGGCTGGGTGGTCGAACACTCGAGGCTTGACTCGACGATGCTGACGACGGATGGAGAGAATCCAATTAACTGGAAGAAATGCAGGCCTTGGGTTACTGTAGATTAAACTGTAGATTAAAAATGGCGCATCATTTTTGTAGCTCACAGCTTTTTGGTGCGACTACTTCCTAGATACGGTAACGCTCAAACGGTTATGGCTGTTTTCAGTGGAAAATGATCAAGTGTATTTCTGTGTTACCTCATTGTCCGATAAATTTTATTTTGTATGGGTTGGACAGAGCAAAAATAGCATATAATTTTTGTAGTTGACCATTTTTTTGTAGGGACGTTACCTTGAAAGTTACAGGTTGTCAAAGTCAAATCTCCTGAAACTCGACTGATTATTTTCGAAATTTTGAGCTTTGACAACCTGTTACTTTTTTGGTAGTGCCCCTACAAAAAAATGGTCAACTACAAAAATTATGTACTGTTTTTGCTCTGTCCAACCCATACAAAATAAAATATGTCGGATAATCAGATAACACCGAAATACACTCTCAAAGTTGGACATTTTCCTATGAAAACAGCCATAACCTTTTGAGCAGCGCTGATTACTCTAAATAACACAAGCTAGCTCTCTAGGAATTTGTCAAACAAAAAAATAGTCAATTACAAAAATGTCACCCTATTTGTGATCTACAATATCATACATAAATTAACCACCTGCAATTTAGAATTCGCTCGAATTTAACCTAAAAACTGATAGCTTAGACTATGACACCCCCTTGACGAAACTTTGACAAATATTTGAATATCTTGCTAACAAATGTTAGTTTTTTCTAAAACTATTCCAATAAATGAACAAAAAGAACTAACCATCTAACCAATCTGTCTTTTGTATTGCCAATTTGGCTAGGTGACCTGCTGCGGTGATGGTTATCTTTCGAAGTTTGAGTCTCTGTAAAACCAATTCGTTATCATGAAAACAATTACATAAATTCGATTGATATGTTTTTAAAACCACTGGTCAACGGCAGGTGAAGCTTAATTATGACAAACGCGTCAAAGACACGCCAGTTTAACAAGTAAACACTATTTTTCAAGCTTTATTTCAACTAACTTTAACCTCATGATTCGGAGCAAAGATTTTTTTTTGAAAATGTCGAAATTTTTAAAAAATCGGAAGAAAAAACCAATTTACAGGCGATTCTTAAAAATTGAAAATGTCTTAAAACCCAATTTTCGAAAAATCACATTTTCAGTCTTAAAATACCTTTTTTGAAAGAAATTTTCAACTGATTCTCAATTTTTATGCTAAAAAATGTCAATTTTCTTTATATTTCTTAATTTTTTACTTGAAAAACCGCCAATTTTTCTCTAAAAGTCTCAAAAACTCGATTTCTACTATTTTTACAGTACACATTCTCCAGCTGCAGTTTCTCCAAAAGTTGTTGAGAAGAAGAAGATGAAGTTGACGGACTGAAAAAATTGTATTCATGAAGTTTCTTACACATTTTAAAACCTTACCAAGCAGCTAACTTCAGCTCTGAATTCAAAACGTGTGGAGCTATTCCAGTTCCAGTCAACTTTCCGGATTTTTTGAATTTTTCGATACATCTGCAATAGTTTTAATGTTGGAACTTGTTTTTTTTAAATCATGAACACTTCCAGTTTTTCAGAACAATTAACGATGTTCTTTTGCAATTTCAAGAAAAAAAAATGTTGGGAAGCAATCCATTAAAATCTAGTTTTCGACTTAAAATACCTATTTTTGTCCTTTCAGACTATTTTCCATGTATTTCTGCGGAATGTTTAAAAAACTGTACTAACGTCTGCAGTTATGGAATGACGGAAGTCAGAAGTCCAAATTGCATGCACCTTTGTTCTATGTATACATGAAAAATGCGTCAGAGGCACGCCAATTTCAAAAAATGCCAAAAATTCTTACCGCATTTTGCGTAACCATGAATCAAAGCTGGAACTGGCTAAATACACGAGAGAAAAACGCGTCAAAGGCACGCCAAAGGAGTAAGGAAACATTATTGTTCAAGCTGTACCTCTACTACCGTAATCTCTTGATTATGAGCAAAAATATTTGAGAAAATTCCACAATTTTTGAAAATTTGATCAAAAATCTAAGTTGCAGACAATTTTCTATGTTTTGAAGTTCAAAAGCCTTTCAATTTTTAGTCTGAAAACACGGCAAAAATCATTTTTTACAATTTTTACTCACCTTAAACGCCACCATCCTTCTTGACACGAAAACTATCCAAAAAAAAGAGATAATCAGAATTTAATGAAAATCAATGAATAACCACATTTTTCCGAACACCAACCAGAAGGTGCTCTTGTTGCAAGACTAATGTGCCGCCCGTCTCTTCTCACAGCGTCTCGGAAGAAGTGGGCGGAGTCTAACGGAGCAGGTGTCTCATTAGTAGGGAGTTCCGCTCTAATCCCCCTGGATAGAGAAATGTGAAACCGGATCCGTAAAATGGCGGCATCTCGTTTCATGCGAAAGGGGATTAATAAAACATGTAATTATATTTATGCGCATTTCATAATTAGACACTCAGGAAATTGAGAAACGGGGGATTTTATAATTGAAATATATAGAGCTTGTGAAGAGGATTTAAAAGTACACGGGGGTCTTGGAGTAAAATCAACAGTGCACTGCTGGAATTAGAAATTTTAATAATTTTATAGTGGAACTGGCATCGAAAAGAAAGAAAAAAATTCTTTTTTTCTATCGAGAAAACTAATTAAAAGTACAAAAAAAATGACTCTGAAAACTGAAAATTCGAATTCCCTCTATTTCTTCGCCAGTACGACATTCCGCAATCCCGCTGGCGCGTGTTGTTTAGCGAAAATATTTTTCATTTATTTTTAGCCGTTTTTTCTCATTTTTCGGTGAAAATCGGTGATTTTCGACGGTTTTTCGTGATTTTTTGTGATTAAAAAGTGAAAAATATATAAAATTAATCATTTTTGTGTTATTCCTTAGCGAAAAATTGGGGTTTTTCTTCAAAAAATCTGTTCGCAAAGCATTTTTCGCCAGAACAATAGAATTTCTCATTTTTAACAAAAGTAAATGCTATAATATATCGATTTTCTAGTTGAAAACGCAGAAATTCGATAAAAGTCGAAAAATAATTGGGTATTCCGGCGAAAAAACACGATTTCACAAATTTTTGTCGTCAATAATTCGTTTTTTTCTAAATAAAATTGTTTTTTCGAAATAAATAGGTGTTTTCAATATTTTTCTTGGAAGGAGTGCAATATTTTTGATTTTTGGCCATTTTTAAGCCAGAAAAATCACTTTTACAATGTGAAAATCAATTTTTCTGCGGAAAACCGTATTTTTCGTTCGAAACTGGTTTTTTTGAGCTCAAATATTTTGAGATTTTCTGATAATACCGATTTTTCACCAATTTCAGGTAAAAATATTGAGCTTTGACCAAAAAAATCTCAAATTTACGGTCCCCTGAAATTCGAATTTTTAGCGTCTGAAACGGAAAAACGCAGATTTTCGACCGATTTCAGCAGAAAAAAAGATTTTAATCAAGAACAATCTGAAAAATCTCGACTTGTAGGTGTAGAAACCCTGAATATTTGCCTTTTTCGGCGAAAGATTGAAAATCTGTGTCCTGTTGGCGGTTTTGGTTCGAAAAGTGTGAAAAATGTTAGTTTTTCACCGGTTTCAAGTGAAAATGGCGAGTTTTAATTTTAAAAAAAAACTTTAAATCGAATGTAAAATTCGGTTTCTCACTATTTTTCGGGTTTTTAGCTGGAAAATTGAAATTTTGGAGGCAAAATTACACTGTCAAATGAAAATCGGGGGATTTCTGAAATTTGCCAAGAACTTGTCTGAAATTCTGTGAAAAAGCGCTCAAATGTTGATTTTTCCATCAGAAATTTCTGATTCATGATAAAGCTAGGAACAATAAGACATATTTCGTGTAAAAATATAAATTTTACTCATTTTCCACCCGCCGGAACGGCTTTCGACGCGAAAAGTTCAGTCTGGCGCACCTTTTACGCGTTTTCTGCAGATATTCGGCACAAAATGACCAACGTAGGTCGGCTGGCGTATCTTCGACGCGTTTTTCGTAATACTTGGTTCAAAATATTTCAATTTTGAAGAAAAAAAGCGTTTTTGATGCTGTTCCAACTAAAAATAGTTAGTTTTCTGTTGTGAAAAGCGAACGGATGCTAGAGCGCAGTTTTTCACTTTGTTTTCAACAGTTTTTCGTTTTTTTCATCGGAATTCAAGTTTATTTCCGTTCAAATCAATAAAATACAATATGATGACGAGTAAATTAATTTCTAGTCTATATCTAGTTATCTTTTATTCTCTTCTTTTCCATCCGTCCATCTTCATCTAAAATTTGATTCCCTTCGGCACTCCGACATTTCTCTCCACCATATCTCTGAACATTCCCTCGATAGTCCGATACATTACCATTTCGGTTTGGTGTCTAATCGACATAAAGTAAACCACTCCGACTTGCATCCATCCAATTTGTCGGGCACTTTCGAATGCCGAGTATCTCTTTTCGGAGAGTTTCTTGAATCCGTCAGTGAACGACATCTCCTCATTCGCCTCCAAAAGTCTCGAGATGTACTCCATGCCGATGAACGACATCGTGCGTCCGGTACCAGATGTACAGTGAACGACGACGGGGGACTGAAATTTAGAAAGTAGAAATATTCCATTTAAAAGCTACCAAAAACTCACCTTACTCTTGCTAATTTCGGTCATGATGACTTCCAGTGGTTCATATCCACAGTTCGGAATATCTCCTTCCTTCCAGTTTTTCACTTGAAACTGCTTCACTTTCCGCTGCGTCTTCTTCTTCTTATCCACAATCTTCAACGTTCTCACAACAATATCCGCCGAGTTCTGGAATTGTTGCTCGCTCTCGGTTGTCACTGTGAAGTTTTCGATTGTGAGACTTCCGACGCCTTCTAAGAAGTATTGTCCACAAGAGTTAGTTTCACCGAGGAATACGATGAATTCGGCTTTATCGAGAAGGATCATAGCCAAAAAGTCCGATCGAGTGTCGTCGTGCAGGCTGTTGGCTTCCATTGGTCCCTGAAATAATAGAGTGTTATGGAACTTTAGTTTTCTCGGAAAAGTGCGGTCGCGTCGCGTGCGCTAATGATGCCAATTTACTTTCAAGTGTCGGAATAGTGCTTCCGTAACCCTAATAATACCCGCTAACTACCCAGCATCTTACCTGCATGGCATAGAAAACAGTTCCCATCCTAGTACGAAACTTGTTTCCGTGCAACCGAATCGTTTGGACGGCAGTGTACGGATTCAACCGGATCTTCAAATCCCTGAAATCATCAGAATACATTTTAACAACTTTCGCCACTGAAACTCACCAATACATCGACTCCTTCAACGGTAAGTACGGAAACTGCCGTTCTTCTGGTGTAGGCGCCGTTCTCACATGCACCAATAGCTGAGTCCACAGTTCGTAGTGCTCCGGGTGACGACCGAACGTCTGTTGACCGATGGCAACGATGATCAGATCAGGCGGGAGCACTGGCTTATTGTCCACTGGATCCATGTCGATTACATCACATTCAACAGAGTTTCCTTTCCGTTTGAAACACAGCAGCTTCTTCTTCCAAAGAACGATGGTCGTGACGGCGGAAAGGCAAACGACGAAGGCAACACAACCCACGATTATCCATCTGAAAATGAGAAAGTTTTAATGATCCAATGAATTCAACTAGAAGATTCACTTACGTATAGTCATTTTCGTCTAATTCTTTTTGACCATCCTGATCCTGCACCGGATTCAAAGTGTGATCCTGCACCGGATTCAAAGTGTGATCCTGCACCGGATTCAAAGTGTGATCCTGCACCGGATTCACAGTAAGATCCTGTACCGGACCCACAGTATGATCCTGCACCGGATCCACAGTATGATCCTCCGTCGGATCCACAACGATTTCCGCTAAAGCTTGAGTCAAAAAGTCTCCAAACTTTTGAAACGCATCGCCGACTCCTTGGAAATGTTTTGCAAAATCCATATCCATCGATAAACATTGGATCAGTTTCTTCTTTGTCTCGATGAATGAATCTATGCGTGTATCATCCATTGTGTATTTGATGAAGTGGTTCAGCACTTGTATCAACGATTCAGGTTCCACAGTGATATCAGGCATTCCGCTTAGTTTTTTGAAAAATATGTCGTAATCAGTGAGGTTTTTTAGTGTTCGATAATCGAAATTCTGGAAGTGCTCTTCAAAGTAGTTGAGACCTTTTGTCAAGGACGAAATGACTTTTTTTAATGGCCACAACTTCTTTATTTCGTCTTTTTTACCAAATTGAGCCATGCGATCAAACTCGAGTTTTGCATTGCTCTGAACCGCCTTCAGCTGCTCCAGTAACCCAATATCTCTGATTGCTAGAAGATTCATGACGGAAGTCACTGCTTTGTCAATTCGAGCAACCACCAATTTATCGATTTTGCTCACTTTTTCAACTCCGTCGTTGTGATTTTCCTTCATGAGAGATGGAATTGATTCAAATTCGCTCAGTGACTTCAAAATGTTTTCCACGTGAGAGATGTAATCATTCACTCGTTTTGTTCCTTCGACGCCAAGTCGCCTGATCAACCGGATGAGACGGGTAGCTTCATATGCATTTTCTGATTGATCTGACCAGTAGTTCAAACACTCGTAAACTTCATGCTCATTTATCACTTCCGGCAGTTTCAAAAAGCTTTCTGTTTCGCCACGGGAAAAATAAGAATAAAAAGCAGCACTATCTAAAGATCCTGTATCGAAAGTGGTTGAAGTTTCCAGAAGTATTTCGATAGTGTTCTCGAGTCTCTCCATAGTTCCGTTTGTGTTCAACTTCGTTAACAAACGCGGAAGTTGTTCAAACCAATATACATGATCGGTTGAATTCATGACATTCAAAATCCTATTGACACTCTTCAAATCATCTAGAAGTGATTGAATATTATCACGAGAAAAGTCTTCCCTACTCCAAAAGTCCGCGAATCTTTCAGCCAGTTCTTGGGAATATGAAAGAGGAGACAAAGCTTTGGTCATTAGGGTTTTATTAATTTCACCCCCTTTATCACCGCAGTCTTCAAAGATTCGCAAATACCATGCAGATCCAACAGTTGTCTTTCTCTTTAGAAACTCTTTTAATATTGAGTTCACATCTTCGATAACAAATCGTGTTTCCAAATCTGTCGTAAAATTCGACTTGGTTGAAAGTGCAAATATCGGCTTCAAACTGTTAATCATCTTTTTTTCGTCTCCTACGTTTTTGAAAACTTTTTTGAACCATTGATCTTCGATTTCAGAGGCCAGCAGAGTCATTGATTGAAACCCCCTGAGATCCGATGATGGATTACTTGAATATTTGAGAAAATTTTTCTCCAAGTATTCAAAAACTTGCCCAAAGAGCCTCACATTTTCTTTCAGATTATCCACTTCACCAAAATTCTTATTGAGCAATGCCTTTTTTCCGTCGTTTGCATCCCCTAATGCTTGTACTTCTTGTCTCCATTTTATAGCTTGAATGAGTCTTTCTGGCTTTAACAGCACCGCTCTTTTATCTTCAAAACTCCAACCTTGAAAAGGACTTAATCCATCTATAACCTCTTTCAGTTCAATAACAAAAGGAAGTGTTTTGTTGATTCGTTTCCTCACGGCTATAAACTGAGCGACATCTTCATCCTTTTCCTTTCTCGTAGTGGAGCGTTCAGTCGAAAAATCTCTCAAAGCTCGTAGAGGAGGTAAAGTAGCTCTAAGTGGAGGCCAAGCTTTGTTGAATGTCTCATAAGAGAGTGCGGAACGAAATTTTCTGGCATCATCCTCATATTTATCCCTATTCGGAAAATCTTCAACTTTCCCCAACTCCTTCGTTATTTTTCGAATCGCTTCCCACAGTTCTATTTCCTTCTCTTTGCCGATTACAGAATTATCAATATTCCCCACAGTCTTATTAAAAACCTGCATGAACTCCAACGTACGGGTCGTGTTGATCTCCTTCAGCTCGGCGATATCGATCTTTCCAATGTTTAGGAGTTCTCCGACTTTGAGGTGCAAATCTTGATTATTCATGAGATCCGATTGCGTTTGAATTGTATTTGCAAGACGGGCGATGGTGGAGATGTGGGCAACGAAATCAGTGAATAGTTTTTTGGCTGAAAATTAAGAATTGAATGACGACGACTTGCCTCTTACAACCGCGCTCTACCGAAACCTAATGAAAACTATGTGAGAAAGTGAGAGACTCGGAGAAAAAGAGACAGTTATCAACGGCATTTCGGTAGAGGGCAAGTGTAAGAACTGGTGAGTTTATTGAAATTTAGAAATTCACTTACAGTATCTTTTGTCTCGTTTGGATATTCCTCCAAAATCAGCAAGAGGACTTGACGGATCGCGGAAACTGGATGAATCTGAAATCATTTTAATTTCAGACTTAAATCTTACAAGTTTTAAATTACCGTAAGCTCTCAACTGGAAAGAACTGGAACCGCTGGTTGGAGCAGTGTGAACCGAATCTTTGTCGGGTGACGGATCTGAAAAACAATTGTATTTTTTTTCAAATTTTCTGAAAAACTCACCTTGATTCGAAGCAATTCCATCCGGATTTGTACCTATTATCACTATTGATAGCAGCAGTGCGCATTGAAATGCTCGCATTTTGTTGTGAACAATCAATCGTGGAATAATTGATTTCTGGAGAGAAAGACGGTATTATAAGAGACGTGGAATTGGGTTAGTGGGGCAGATTGGAGAGAAAGGAGAAATGGGGGCACGTGGAAATTTTGAGAATTTTCAAATCTCAAAAAAGGCTTTTAGAATGGAAAATCAGTGTAGGGGTCACGTAGAATTAAAATGAAATTCTGGAATTTCAATTTTAAAATTTTTCTGAAAAATCTGAAATTTTACCTTCTAAAAACCCAAAAAACCCCCGTTTTATGCATTTTTTCCTATCAACTGATTTTTACCTCTCTCTCACTTCCTATCACCTTAGTTTCCTTATTGTGACTGCAAACTACAGAAACTACAAACTACACTGTTTAAAATCTAGAAAATGTAAGTTTTTTGACTGAAAACAGCTGAAATTTTTTTGTCACAAGGTTTTCTTTTTGAAAAAATAAACAAAAAACCCAAGTTATAGTTTATTGTCTTCAAAATCATTATTATTATTGAACATTGTTATATCAATGAGAAATGTAATATCGGGGAAGAAGTTTGGTATGTGTGGGACGATATTTTCTAGGGACAGTATCACAAAGAAAAAATAACACAAAACATGGGTCCCGACAAAAAAATGGAGAAATGAATGGGAAAATGCGATTTTTTGGAAGAAAATGGATCGTGTTATTAGTGTACTCTCATCATTTGAGATTCGATAAGAGAAAAGCAATTGTGGCTGGGGGAACTGGGTTAAAAATTGGGAAAAATCATGGGAACTTAGGTTGATGGGTGAAAAAAAACAGGTCGGATTCAAAGAAATCAGAACATCAAGCTGGATTTTCAGAAGAGTCGGGAAAACAATTATAATTGAAATGTTGATGAGATTTTGAATGGGAAAAACGGGAGAATGGGAAAATATGGAACGGGATTGGAACGGTGGGCAGAGGGGCTCTAGATTTGATTGAATTTTTTAGGAAAACAATACAGAATGGGTCGGAAGGATCAGTTTTTCAAAAATGAATTTTTGAAAAGAATTGCTTGAATTTGGGAGAAAGTTGTAGATTTTGGAGGAGAGAAATATTGGAGAAAAGGGTTGAAGTGTAGAAATGTGGTCTCGAATCTAAGAAAAATAGGAAAAAATCACATTGTCGAGCATCCATCACTTCTGCTATCTTCTTCTCCCTCCGATGACAGTTCCTCATCGACCAGAATCGGCCAGACCGCAACGAATCCGGTCATCCGTTGTTTGAGATGAATCTCGAATTCATTCTTTCCTCTTTTCGGGTGGATACTGTAGTGAGTGGGATACTCAGTGAGTGGAGTCTCGTGGCATTCGATGGGAATCTTCTCCTGATTGAGTCTCAAAGTGAGGAGGGGAAGATCTTGGCGGACTTGGAAGGTTTTCTGAAAATATCAAGTCAGTGACTGTGGAAATGTGCGGTCTACAGATAAATGCGACTATTTGGGTTACGGTAGCGAGTTGGCACCGTTTCTTGAGAGTCCTCTGTCTAATCCTGAGGTAAAGAAGATATCAGTGAGGTACGCGACGCGACCGCAGCGCTTCATTTGGATCCAAAATTTTTGCAAACAGTTCAAAATTGGTTAAAATTGCGAGGAAAAACGGCTTAGGATGAAAAACTGGCTATAATTGATCGGATTTTTTTCTGGTTTTTGTCTGATCATGCGCGTCTCGATTTTGAGTGAAAGCTGGCGTGACGTTGGCGCGCTTTCCAAAATAGTGCTTTAAATTGATAAAATTGTGGAATTTTCTCCTAAAAACCAGATTTTTAAACTCAAAATCCCGGTTTTATGCAATTTTCACCAATTTTTTGTGTTTTCCGCGAATTTTCGTATATAATGATACATTGAGTTATGGCGTTTACCCAAATTGTGTTTTCTCGATTTTAATGTGGGAAATCCGGAACTTGAGGGCTTGGATTACTGTAGCCGCAATTGTGTGCAAACACCGTAACCCAATGTATCAGATTTCACGACAATTTGCCGAAAATTTGAAAATAAGAAAAAACAAGAAAAGCAATCTGATTTCTCAGCTGAAAACTAGATTTTCAGACAAAAAATGAGAAAGTTTTCCAATTTTTCGCCATCCTATTCGATTTTCGGATCGATAAACGGGTTTTTTCCTCAATTTTTGAACTTTTCTGCGAGTTTCAGTAGAGCGCATTATCCAAACAAAATAACCAAAACTAACCCCATCCCATTCCATGGCGACAATCACAAATGCATATTTCTTGTCCTCCAACTCTTCAATTCTGAACGATGATCTCTGAATACTCAGAATCCGTCCATCCCAATTTCCCGGGAATGTGATGATTGGGAAATGGGAATTGATTGATTTTAGGTAGATTTCCTTGATTCCATCGGATATTGATTGGCGGATCAAATCCAGGTAGAGATCTCTCTCCTCGATTCTCTTCAGACGATTGGGAGTTCTCTCATCGATGTATCTGGAAAAATTTAATTATTTCATGGGTTACTGTAGTTCAAATAACTCACGCCGCTCGAATATCGGCTCCTCTCTGAGCCAACAATCCAAATAAGTTCTGATATTCCTCCGGAATATTGTTGGAGCAGATTTCATCGACGAGGTTGAGGCGTCTGAATAGCAGATTGTGGACTTGAGATCCGGTTTTGATGAAGTCTTCGACGAGAGACCATCTTTTAGTCTCGATTGCACTTGAGATTCGGGAGATCTGTAAATTTTAGTATGAAAATTGCAAAATGGGTTACTGTAGCTTGAAGTGTATGCATACACCGTAATGCCAATGTATCAGATATTACGACAATTTGCAGAAAACTTAAAAACTGACTGAAAAATGCGGAAAAATCAGAATTTTTAGTTAAAAATCTGGTTTTTAAGCGAAAATTGCACAATTTGAACCACGAGAGTACTAGTTTGGAAAGCGCGCCGACGTCACGCCAGCCTACCACACTTAAAATCAAGACGCGTCTGAAGCGCGCCAGACAAAAGCCAGACAAAATTTCGATCAATTTTAACCAATAACTACCGATATCCGAGCTGAAAATCGAATTTTACGACAAAAAAATAAAACTATTTCAACTTTTTCGCCTTTAGACAATGTGAAACGCGCTAGACGCGCACATATTGGCTAATATTGATAGGATTTTAGTCTGTTTTTTGTCTGGCGTGCTTCGGGCGCGTCTTGATATTGAGTGAAGGCTGGCGTGACGTCGGCGCGCTTTCAGAACTAGTACTCTCGTGGTTCAAACTCTACTGTAGTGAAAATTTGCATAAAAACCTGATTTTTCTCTCAAAAACCTGTTTTCCGCAATTTTGACTCAATTTTCAAGTTTTCTGTAAACAATTATGTGCCAAACACCACAACCCAATGTATCAGAATTTACGACAATTTGCAGAAAATTTGGAAATTGAGTGAAAACTATAAAAGAAACCTGATTTTCAAGCTCAAAATCGAATTTTAGAACAAAAATTGGGAAAATTTCGAATTTTCCGCTCAAAAACAGCGGAAAATCAGGTTTTCAATCGAAAAATGCGTAATTTTCTCAATTTTTGTCTGAAAATCAAGTTTTTGGCTGAGAAATCGAATTTCCCGCCAGTTTTCAATCTAAAATTCGGTTTTTCTCAGTGTTTTCATCAAATTTTTGAACATTTTCTGCAATTTGTCGTAATATCTGATACACTGGCTTATGGTATTTGCACACAATAGGGACTACAGTAATCCAGAGGCTTGAATTTCCGATTTTATTCATGGAAGTCCAAAATGTTGATTCTAGGATTACTGTAGCTTTGGTTTAGTGAGACTACCATAACCGAATGTATCAGATATTACGACAATTTGCAGAAATATTGAAAATTGGGTGAAAATAGTGGTAAAACAGGATTTTGAGTTGAAAATCAGGGTTTTAAGCGCAAATTTCACAATTTGAACCACGAGAGTACTAGTTTGGAAAACGCGCCGACGTCACGCCAGCCTTCACTCGAAATATTCGGTTAGAAACGCGTCTGAGGCACGCCAGACAAAAATCCGATCAATTTTAGTCGATGATAAGTCAAAATAACCAAAATTTTTGCTGTCTGGCGCGCTTTCGACGCGTCTTTCTTTTAATTTCGCCAAATCACCATATTTTGTATTCAAAATCGTGCCTTTTCGCTATTTAAAAAAAGTAAAATTTTATATTTTCTGGAAATACAGCTAGTCTGTGCCAATTTTCGTTCCCAAAAGGAATCCTGAATTCACTTACCGTACTCTGATCCTGTGGCATTTCCCACAACTCCTTTCTTCCCTCCGCCTCGTCCTCCTCGTTCTCATCGTCGCCTTCCGAATCCCAATCCTCGATATCCGGTGGCACTTGTGACGCCGAATCTGATTCCCTGATTCTCTGATTCTGATTCTCCACATCTTCAGAATACCCGGGGTCATTTTGAAACCTCTCCGCCGTGAACCGATGACTTCTGAATCTCGTCCATCCTCTCTCATCTCTCAACACCGCTACCGTAGTCCGTGCCGCCCGTTTCGCCGCCTTCGCCTCTTCCGATTCGAATTGTGTCTTCTGAATCTTCGGCTTCCGACCACCACGACGAGCTCGAATGCGACGGTCCCGTTCCTGTTGGATCTGAGCCAGACGGGTTCCTTTGGGAACTTCGATGGACTCATAGGTGTCGACGAATGGAATTGGAGGGGGGAGGACACGGTGGCGTGGTGGTGGTGGTGGGGATGAAGAGGATTCAGATGAGCGACGACGATTAGCAGGACGTCTTTTTGGAGGGGCAGTGTAGCGCTGGAAAACTAGTGATTCTTAGAGATGAATTGGTGGAAAATCGATATTTATATGCGTTTTTCATTGTAAAATCGATGGAAAACGTTAAAAATCGCTCCGAAAAGGTAGGGAGACATGATTTTTACGTTAAAATTGCTTATTTTGTGTCGAAAAATGAGTTTTTTCCATGATTTTTTACTCAGGTTTCAAATTTTCTGCAAGTTGTGATATAGAGCTTCTCCGGAAACTCAACAAAATGTAGAACGCGCCAAAAGCGCGCCAGACAGCCTAAATTTTCGTCATTTTGACTTATTTTTGGCTTAAATTGATTGGACTTTTGTTCAGTTCCTGCCCCAGGCGCGTCTTGATTTTGAGTGAAGGCTGGTGTGACGTCGACGCGTGGTTCAAATTCCCGATGTTATGCAATAAGTCAATAAAATTATGAAATTTTCGCCTAAAAACCAGGTTTTTAACTCAAAATCCTGTTTTTCTTGCTATTTTTACCAACTTTCTGTGTTTTCTGCAACTTGTCGTAATATCTGATACATTGGCATAGTGGTGTTTGCACACAATTGGTGCTACAGTAACCTCATGGCTCGAATTTCCGATTTTCATCATGAAAATACGAAATTTCAATCTCTGGGTTAATGTAGCCTCAATTGTGTGTAAACACCAAAAACCAATGTATCAGATATTACGACAAATTGCAGAAAATTTCAAAATTGAGTGAAAATATGACGGAAAATTCGATTTTCTGACAAAAATTGAGAAAATTACGCATTTTTGAGTAGAAACCTTAGTTTTACCCCAAAATTGGAGTTTTTCAAAAAAAAATTTTGGCTGTTTTTAGGCGGAAAATTCGAAAATTTCTCTGTTTTTCAGGGAAAAAACACCAGGAAACACGGAATTCTGGAACGAAAAATTATGGGGTTTTCCATTTCAGGCGGATTTTGAAAAAAAAGTTTTTCGATTTTTCGGGAAAAAGTTTTACAAAATTGTTTTTTGTAGATCTTAAGGTTTTTCGAGTAATATTCTTGTGAAAAAATAAGAAAAAATTTCAGAATTTTTTGACCTATTTAAAAAACTAACCTCTCTGAAATCCGGATCGTCTGGTTTGTTGGGTCCGAGGTTGAGTCTGTCTGAAAATTGTCAATATTCCTTTTCCTTTTGACTGAAAATCAAAATTTCTCAAAAAAAGTTTTTCAAAAAATTGGGGTTTCTAGGCCACCAGGTGGAAAACTAGGCCACGGACCAGAGTTGCATGGAAGTGAATTTCCTTATCCGGAACGCGGAAGTCGGAAGTCGGAATTAGAGTTTTTCCCAAATTTTCAAAAATTCCAAGAGAAAAATTAGCTTTTAGCTGAAGAAAAGCCTGTTTTCTGTCCTTTCAGACATTTTTTTCCATTTTTTCCGGAAGTCGGAAGTATAATTCCTTATCCGGAAGACGGAAGTCGGAAGTCGGAATGGAAAAAATGCACGGAAGTCGGAAGTATCCGGAAATTCGCAAGTCGGAATTCCGCTCAACTCCGCCACGGACCACTTTCAATGATTTTTTTTGTTGGTTTTTAGACGACAGCATCCCCCCGAACTACTCACATCTCTTGAAAATCTTCTGCCACTGCTTTTTGTTGTTTTTCTTGTAATCCTTGACGTGCCAATGAGATTTCCAATCATTTCCATTCTCAAGGTCGTCAAAGTTATGCATACTTTCCCACCTGGGTTTCGCGTCCCCAACGAATTGGGTGAGGAATTGGATGACTCCAAACCTTAGACGACATCCCTCGATTTTGTCGACCTGAAATTGGAAATATTTTAGAATAAGCACCTACAGTAAGACATCTACAGTAAATCAGTGTCAAAATTTTCCGTCCTGGATTACTGTAGTAGCTCTAATTGTGTACAAACACATACAAATTGTCGCAATATCTGGTACATTGGCATTACGGTGTTTCGCACACGCTACAGTAACTTTATGGTTCAAATTCTCGAATTTTTAAGCTGACAATTGGAAAAAAACGGAAATTTGGCTGAAAATTCGTTTTACATAGGCTAAAATTGCCCAAAAACACTGAAAAATCTGCGTCTGGCGCACCTTTGACGCGTTTTTTGAGCTCTGGAGCCAAAAATCAAGTTTTTTATAGAAAATTCGGTTTTCCTACCTCTGGATTACTGTAGCTCCAATTGTGTGCAAACACCACTATGCCAATGTATCAGATATTACGACAATTTGCGGAAATTTCAATTTTTGAGTGAAAACTGACGGGAAATCCGATTTTTGAGCTGAAAATCGAATTTTCGGACGAAAATTAGGCGTTTTTTGATTTTTTCGCCTAAAACAGCGGGAAAATCAGGTTTTTAAACAAAAAATTCTCACTTTTTCAAATTTTTTGTCTGAAAATCGAATTTCCTGCCAGTTTTCACTCTAAAATTCCGTTTTTATTGGTGTTTTTATCGAAATTTTGAATATTCTACAAATTGTGATAATAAGAAAAGTGGTAAAACAGGTCGGGGACTAGTTTTCCCAGAATTTGGATTTCTAGGCCATGTATTGGAAAACTCGGCCACGGATCACTTTTGGTTGTTTCAGGGCTCTAGAAACGCAGAAAATATCAAAAACTGACTTTTTGAGCTCAGGGACTAGTTTTCCAAGAATTTGGATTTCTAGGCCACCACATTTTAGAGGCTTTTTTTGCGATATCCGTGATTTTTCAGAGTTTATGGGTTTTTCTGCTAGAAACTATGGAAAACCCAAAAAAATGGCTGAGGGACTAGTTTTTTAAGAAATTGGATTTCTAGGCCACCACTTGGAAACCTAGTCCAGGAGTCGTTTTCAGAGGTTTTTTGGCGATTAAAACAGTAATTTTTTGTTGAACGAACACCGTAATGCGATCAATTCAAGATACAGTAGCCTTAGGGTTCGAATTTCTTGTTCCAGGACTACTGTAGCTTGAATTGTGTGCAAACACAGAAATTTTAAAATTTTGGTGAAAACTCCGCCTACTGCTCAGGATGTCTCATGGAAAACAGGGATTTTTGGATGAAATAAGAAAAACATGGATAGGCTCCGCCCCCAAAACAAGTGTCGGGACCCATCAAGATCCTGAAAAAAATTGACTTTTTTGTGAAAAAAGTTCAATAAATCCAAAAAAATTGATTTTCGAATTTTGGCGCCACCACGGAAATTTGGTTTTTTTTGTCTTTTTATGGAATTTTTGAATATTCTGCAAATTGTCGTAATATCTGATACATTGGCATTACGGTGTCCGCACATAATTGGAATTACAGTAATCTTGGCCTCCAAAAAGCGAAAAAAGCGTTGAAAAATTGATTGGAAAACCCGGTTAAACATGGTTTTGATGAGAAAAATGTCGAAATTTGAGGGAATTTTTTTACTTTTTTTATCATAATTTTTGCCAACTCACCATATGACTGGTCATGTCCGTTGGGGGTCTCATAACTGACTCCTCTCCATCTGATTCTTCATCATCGAACTGCTCTTCCTCCTCCTCTTCAACCAATTCCTTCCCAACAATATTCTCCATTTCTTCAATTTCTCCACCTCCAGATTCTGTATGTTTCGTACGAGCCAGTGTACGAAGTGTCGGGATGTTTTTGTCAGCCATGAGCTTGTGAGAGTTCTGGAACCTTCTCTGAAAAAAAGAAAATGGATTTTTAGGCTCCTCCCCCGAAACAGGATGCCCAAGACCTGGAATCTGGCGGAAATATAGAGAAAGAGAGAGAGAGAGAGAGACATTGGAAAAGTGCAAATGCGAATGCATATTCTCAACTGAAACTGAGAAAATAGAAAAATACAATGGAATTAGAGATAAAAAGATAGAGAAGGAGGGGAGGAGGTACATGGCAACGTAGCTTTATGTTGTGTGTATGTGTTTGTGAGGGTAAAGGAAAGGGGGCGGAGCTTGGAGACTTGGCATCGTGCCAACTTTCTTCTGTCTCAAAATCAACACAAAATGATTGGAAAATTGTCAAAAATTGGGATTTTCTGAATGAAAAATTGAGTTTTGAAGCGATTTTCAAGTCAAAATATGATGATTTTCAGCTGTTTTTAGTTTGAAAATCAGATGAAAACCAGTTTTTTTTTTGAAATTGAATCTGAGGACACACAGACAATCGTTTTTTACCGAAAAAATCAATCAAAAATTGGAAAAAAAACCGAATAATGTTTTCCAGTGAAACATAGATAGCATGAACGTCTCTGCACGACGGGATTAGATTCTTTTTTTTTGAAAATGGATATAAAAATTGTTCTTTGGTGATAAAATTGGAGTTTAGATTGAAAACATAAAAATGGAAAAGGGAAAAGGGGGAGGGGGGATTTGTGAGTGTATGTACTTTATGTATGTATGTATGTATATGATGTGTTGTTGTTTATCAGGTGATAGAGGGAGAAAAAGAGAAATGAAGAAGCAGAAAGAAACAGGGCAAAAAATGATAAAATTGCTTGAAAATCGAACATTTTAAAATTTCCTTTCTCTCTTTCCTCAATATAAGACGGTTGAAATTTCAAATTTTTTTGCTAGCTAATTAAAAAATGGTTTTCTGTGAGTAATCTGTACTGAAAATACAGCATTTCCCTGAATTTGAAAGATTTTGCAATAAACTGGCAATTGCTAGAAAAAGTTGCACGTGAAGCACAGAGTTTTCCACTTTTGTCTGTTCACGTCATTATCTGTTCTTTTTTCAAACTTTATTCAAAAGTACAGAATCGGTATGGATACCGGTTCTGTACCAAGAAATTCCTCCAGATTTGGTATTCATACCTATTCTGTACTCTGCATAGAATATCACGTGAAAAAAGTTTTTCTCCAAGTTTATTCGAAAGTACAGAAACGGTATCGATACCGATTTTGTACCAAACAACAGCATTGTAAGTTCTGTATAAAAGGTCACGTGAAAAATTGAAAATCCACAATTTCAAAGTGTCAAATTTTATTTGTGATTATTTTCGCTTACGTGGATTCAAATTTGATGTTCATCAAGTGGATAAACTGACCAAAATGACAACTTTTGAGGAAAAGTGACCTAGATTCTGTTATTAGGTTTTGATCAACTTCACCTTTTCTTATTCAACAACATTAAAAACGTTCGTTTTAATGAAATTTGCATGAAAAGGTTTGAAAATGTGTTTTCTTTTTAAGTAAGAGAAGGTAAAGTAAGTTGATCAAAACCTAATAACAGAATCTAGGTCACTTTTCCTCAAAAGTTGTCATTTTGGTCAGTTTATCCACTTGATGAACATCAAATTTGAATCCACGTAAGCGAAAATAATCACAAATAAAATTTGACACTTTGAAATTGTGGATTTTCAATTTTTCACGCGACCTTTTATACAGAACTTACAATGCTGTTGTTTGGTACAAAATCGGTATCGATACCGTTTCTGTACTTTCGAATAAACTTGGAGAAAAACTTTTTTCACGTGATATTCTATGCAGAGTACAGAATAGGTATGAATACCAAATCTGGAGGAATTTCTTGGTACAGAACCGGTATCCATACCGATTCTGTACTTTTGAATAAAGTTTGAAAAAAGAACAGATAATGACGTGAACAGACAAAAGTGAAGCAGATTTGTGCTTACATGATATTTTTCACACATATTTCAACGGAATCAAAGCTGAGAAATGAATATGTGCTAGTACAGAGTTTCTCAATTTTTAAGAAAATATAATCGCTAGCAAAAAATTTTGAAATTTTGACCGTCTTATATTACAATTCTCTGGTCCAAAAATTTGCGTTTTTTATCGATTTCAAGCCGAATTTTGAGATTAACAATTCTACCGGAAAAAGAAAAATCAGTCAAAAATATTTTGCAAATTTCCCTTCCCAAAATATTATTTGGCTCAAAAATAACCATTTTTGATTGATTTCAGGCCAAATTTATGAGATTTTCAGCCAAAAAATGTCTAATTTTGATTGTTTTTGACAGTTTTGAATAGATTTTTAGTCAAAATTTAGGATTTTGAACCGGTATTCATAATGAATTAGCCCAAAAATGACCGATCCCGGGGGAAAATGATGGATTCTGCTCGTCCTGGACCGATTTTTAGCTGAAATTCAAGAATATAGTAATTTTGGTCAGTGTAGTAATTTGGGCAGTGTAAGATGGTCAGTGTAGTTTGTCACTGTAATCGGTTGGTCAGAAAAATAGGGCGAAAACCGTCTATCTGGCTCAAAAATTCTCATTTTTGATTGATTTCAGGCCAAATTTATGAGATTTTCAGCCAAAAAATGTCTAATTTCGATCATTTTCGGCAGTCCTGAATAGACTTTTAGTCAAATTTCTGGGTTTTGAACCGGTATTCTAGAGAAATTAGCCAGAGCACATCTGAACAACCCAAAAATGACCATTTCCGGGTGAAAATGGTCATTTTAAGATGAAATTCAAGAATATAATAATTCTGATCACAGTAGTAATTTGGTCAGTGTAAGATGGTCACTGTAGTTTGTCACTGTAATCGGTTGGTCAGAAAAATAGGGCAAAAACCGTCTATCTGGCTCGAAAATTCTCATTTTTTATCGATTTCAATCCGAATTTTGAGATTTTCAACCACAAAATTATTAATTTCGATCATTTTTGGCAATTTTCAATCAATTTTCAGTCAAAATTCAGGATTTCGAATCGATATTCAGAAGAAACAAAGATTAAGGGTTCAAAATTGAGTTTTTCAAAATCTGAATTCCGATTTAAAACAGTACTGGATTTCTGTATCATCTGAAAAAAAAAAGTTAAAATTTCGAATCTTGAAGATTTTGAGCATTTTCAGAAATGACAGGAACTTCATTTTTCCATCGAATAATTGGAAAATTTCTAGTCTTTGCACGATTTTTTGTTCGTTATACTCAAAATTCAAGCTTCTAATCACTAAACACTAGATTACTGTAAGCTGGATTGTGTACTTTTTTGAATTTAAGGGTGCTGTAGTCTCAAAACTCAAAAAATCCCCATTTTCCAGTTCAAAATCCACTAAAAACCGCGAATTTTAACAGATTTCAGAATGATTTCAGGATTTTAGGCCTAACATTGTGTGTACTACATTTGATACTCAGTCAACACACTGGGGTACGCAGCTAAATTAATAGAGAGGGGGGGCGGGGCTTGATCCCTTTACTCACCGCTCCTAAAAATTTGGCTGCGTACCTGTTGACTGAGTATCAAATGTATTAGCAATGTGTCTATAAATAACTTTTTGTGTTCTTCTCCAGACGACCTTTTAGACACCATCTGTCTAGGGGGGGGGAGTGTAATAATAATTTGGAGGATTAGATATTACACTTTTTAATTGCAATTGTCATACAAAAACAGGGTTTACTATTTTAAAAAAAAGTCATGTTTGCTGTGAAAGCTATGGAAAAAGGCGTCGTGGACATCTGGATACACAGGCACACAGACAGATCAGAAACGCTGAAATACGGACGCCCGGAAAGAAGAGAAAGCTGTTTTTAAATCTACAGTACTTTCCGTAAATCTTAACAGACTTTTGTAAATCGACATATTTTCCGTAAATCCGTGAAAATTCTAATTGAGTGATTTTGAGCAATTTGTTCGTGGAATTAACAAAAAAAAAGGATTTTGAGAAATTTGTATTCATGTTCTCCCTATTATAATGTCTAAGACCACATCTGGATTACTGTAGCCCCAATTGTGTGTAATTACCGCATTTCAGGCAGAAGTAATATTCTCCAATTCAAATCGCCGCCATCAGTCGTGTCTGCGTCTCTCCAGTCAAAGGCGCACGTTGTTTCCTCGTCGGGTCTCGCCGCGCCGCACAGCTGTCAACGACTGTGACCGTAATCGACCGACACCCCCACCTGGCCTAAAAGCCATTAATTAATTCAGTCTTGTTTTTAGTTTTGTTCTTTTAACAATTCTCTTTGTTGTTGTTGTAGAAGTTGTTCGTGAGCCCTCGCCGTCGTCCCTCTGGACACCCCTAAGCTTCTAGTGAGCTAGGAATCCCCAGAGCGACTCCTCGAGCCCTTGCTTACTCCTTTTCTCCCTTCTTTATGTTAATTCCGAGAGGAAATAATCGGTCAGGTTTTTTAATGCAGTCCCTCGCGGGTCATGCTTTTTACCCTGAATAAATCGGTTATTTATAACACGTGTTAATTGTACAGCGGGACACTTCCTTTTACCTCTGAACCACCCTAAATGGAAGTATATTTTGGGCTCATGTTCCCACCCCACTCGGCACATTACCGGCGGCCTTCAGGAGACAGAAGGGGTGGCCACACCATGTATTAGATATTACGACAACATGGAGAAAACTTTAAAAATTGGGGAAAAAAGATGAGAAATCAGATTTTCGAACTGAATATTGAATTTTTGAATAAAAAATTGAGAAAATTAGAGAATTGGGGGTACTTGATTTTAGAACTCGGAAAGATAGAACTGCGACAAAATAAAACTGTTACGATATAGAACTGACTAAAATAGAACTGCTACAAAGTGGAACTGAACACAATGGAACTGTTACAAAATGGAACTCCACGAAATAGAACTGAACGAAATGGAACTGCTACAAAATAGAACTGCTACAAAATAGAACTCTTCCACTGGTTTTCAATAGGCTATTTGGGCTTATTTAATATAATTTTTTCCAGTTTTTTGTTGACTATTAAATAGACAAAGACTTTATCTCCATAAAATAAGTGTTTTTAGTAGACTTTTCTACTCGAAAATCGGTTATAATTCTTCTAAAAAGTCACGAATGCAAACGCGCTCCAATCGAACTAGAGTTCTATTTTGTAGCAGTTCCATTGTGTTCAGTTCTATTTCGTCGCAGTTCCATTTTGTTCAGTTCTATTTTTGTCTGTTTTATATTGTAACTGTTTTATTCTGTTACAGTTCTATCTTTCCGAGTTCTAAAATCAAGTACCCCCAGAGAATTTTTTGCGCAAAAACAGCGGAAAATAGGTTTTTAATAGAAAAATGGTAACCTTCCCCATTTTTGTCAGCTGAAGGAAAAAGCCTAAATTTCTCACAGGAAATCAGAAAAAAAAGAATTTGAACTACTTACTTACTACTGATATGTAAACATAACATTTGAAAAATGACCTTTCTGTCTCCTTTTTTCTTTTTTCTTCTTTCCACCTCCCGTCATAACGAGGAGAAGGAAAGAGGAAATGGAAAAGGGGGGATCAGAATTCAGAAAAAAAGAAGAAAGACGGCAAAAAGAAGGAAAAGTAGGGAGAACATCTCTCGAATTTCAGAGGAAATTGATCAAAATTGAGTAAAAATGCGGGATTTTGTAGAAAATTAGGTTTTCGAATTAGAAATTGGTGGAAAAACAGGAAGTCGTGGCCTAGAATTCGTCAACTCGGCCATCACACTGACCAATTGATTACAGTGACAAAGTACACTGACCATCTTACACTGCCCAAATTACTACACTCACTGAAATTCCTGTATTCTTGAAATCGGGTATAAAAATAAGTCGTGGCCTAATACCCGTCAACTCGTCTATCAATTGAGAAATCGTATCAACTTGAAAATCCAATTTTTAAAAAATCAAGCCTAAAATAGCTCAAAAAATCATATTTTTGAAGGGAAACCTTCCCCGTAAATCCAGAAGACAAACTTCAGTAAACCTACACAACTAGTACTCGACTTGGCAACATGCCAGATGAATAAAAAGCAAAGGAAAGCCACCAACTACATCATCTTATGACTCAACACGCTGTCGTTCCAATTTAGTTCCGATATTGCTCCGATTTCGAAATATTCTATTTCGAAAACAGAGCACATGACAACATGAAAACGATGATGATGATGAAATTTCACTCTGATTCTTCTCTCTTTTTCTTTCCGTTCGCCACGGAAACGACAAGAAAAAATGGAAACATTTTCAAAAAATATGAGGAGAGAGTGTCAACATCGATATAAAAACAAGGACAGATGTAGTGAAAACTGAGAAAAAAGAAAAGAAAAAGAAAAGAAATAAAACATCTGTCTATGTTTATGACCCACATGAACTACAGTAACCCTAGTTTGGTAGGGGTGTTTGGTTCCCCGTAAGCCTATGCAGATGTTTGTAAACCTACACTACAGTACACTCCGTAAATCTTAACATATTTTCGTAAATCCACAAAAACTCAACATTTCAAAATTAAGTGATTTTGAGCAGTTTTCGGTAAAATTAATAAACGACGTGACCTATATCATTGGAAAGCTGAGAACACGCTGATTCCAAATATATATTCAGTTTTTGCCCTCGAGACCTGGTATTCGAGAAAAATGAGGTCAAACTTAGAGAAATGTTACCTTTAACACGCGAAAATTGTGAAAATTGCAACATTTCACGTGTCAGAAAGGTAATCATTTGTCATTTTTTGAAACTTTGACCCCGTTTTTCTCGACTACCAGACTTCGAGGGCAAAAACTGAATAAATATTCGGAATCAGCGTGTTCTCAGCTTTCCAATGATATAGGTCATGCCCCATATCTCCACTTTGACTCGAAGTCGATGCACCATAAGCTGAACGTTGGTCACAGTGGTAGGACGTGCTCTTTCTTCGTCTCAGTGGCGAGCCTGGGGTGCAATAGTGGTAATTACCGGCTTAGGCCGGGCCACCACTTGCTGGGGAGCTTATTTTGTGAGGGGCCATTAAAGTGTTCGCTCAGAGAGCAGTCCAACTTCGGGTCCGGTCAAGCAAGGTACAGTTATTTCTCTACGTATGACCATCCGCATATCCCACTGGTTTGCGTGGTTGCAGGACGATGGTCTGCAGAGAAGCTGTAACCAAGCCAGCCTCAACATCTTTCAAACTTGGGTAATTAAACCATTTCATTTAAAGAATAAGAAAAATAACATTATAAGATAGCAATAATAATAAGCAGAATAAAATCATAAATAAGAGAGAAAACTCCTACATAAGAGATAGGAAAAAACTGTAAGGAGGTTAAAAGAGCCTCCTTTTTATACTGTGCTCGACCGGATGCGGCGGCGGGGGCGATATGGGAGGGACGGGGGGAAGAATTCAATTAAATATAAAAAGGAAACAAAATATGTTTTGATTGATAAATTGAAACTGTGGGAGCCGACGAATGGTGATTCATC
This sequence comes from Caenorhabditis latens, assembly GCA_002259235.3. Taxonomy (NCBI): domain Eukaryota; kingdom Metazoa; phylum Nematoda; class Chromadorea; order Rhabditida; family Rhabditidae; genus Caenorhabditis; species Caenorhabditis latens. Next base: position 17,150,445 of record CM056095.1, read on the forward strand.
ACACTTCCCTAGTTGGTTTGGTAGGATGCAAGCCTACATATAAATCTGTTTGTACACCTACACTACAGTTCTCTCCGTAAATCTTAACATATTTTCGTAAATCCACAAAAACTCAACATTTCAAAATTAAGTGAGTGATTTTGAGCAGTTTTTGGTGAAATTAATTAAAAAACTGATTTTGAAAGATCAGTTTTATCTAAATATGGTGTTGCTCAAAGGCCCACCTACTTTTTGAACAATTATAAGAATTCGTGCTATAGTAAAACTCTGAGCAACGTTTTTTGCTGACAATCCAATTCACTGGTCACTAAGATCGCCGTATTTCTCTTTCCCTGGCATCGTGCCAAGTCGGTTATAAAACAAAGACTCTTCCAACTCCCAGTTCCCATACCAATCCCGTTTTCACATGCATTATTACGCAATAAAAACTCCTTCTTTGTCCTCTCAAAAATGGGAGAAAAAAGAGCCATAAAAACGATAAAATGTGGGAAAAAAGTACCTGAGAAGAGCATAGGGTAATGATGTTGATAATCGATGACAAATAGAATACACGTAAGTATGCACAGAGAAAGAAATGAAAATTCAAAAAAGAAAATCGGAAAAGAAATAGACGGAGAGAACATATGAAGGGGGACGGTGGGTAGAGTGTGCAGCGAACGATATAAAAAGGGGGCGTGGCTTATTTCCTGGCACGGTGCCAAGAAATAGGAAATACGGTAATCTTAGTGATCTGCTTAGCCAGTGATTCAGCAAAAATTGAATAAGTGAGAACATACAGAAAAAAAGATTTTTCGGTGCTGAAAATGACTGAAAATATAGAAAAATTGGAGAAAATGCAATAAAATTAATGAAAAATGGAGGTTTTTGGGTTGAAAAAAGAGAGAAAAGTGGAATTTTCTAATTAAATTTGACTGAAAATGGGCTCTCAATCGATTTCAGATAGGAATTAGTGGAAAAAAATCTGAAAATGACTGGTTTTAAGTGTGAAAATTGATAGAAATCGGTCAGAATCGACTCAAAACTGAAATTTTTCTAAATTCCCGTAAAAATGGCATAAAAAAAGTCAGTTTCAACCAAAAAAATTAAAAAATATGAAAATTTTCAAATTCGCCCTGTCTTATATGCTCAATACCTCTGGATTGGTGAGTGACGTCATTCCCTTCTTACTGTAGTTATTCAATACAGTAATCTCAAACGCGCCTAAGTCACCCCAGCCACATTGATTTCTCTAGGATTCCTCTTTAGAGAGCCCTCCTAACTGTTTAGTAATAGCTTCCCCCAAATAATATTCAAAATATAATCGGTCCCCTCTTATTATCTGTCTCTCTGCACATATATGTACCGGATAATTGAGAATGGATGGGGACGACAAATCCTCTCTAATTAGAGCTCACATTTTTAATCCATCCCCCCTCCCCCTCTTGCTCTGCTTACCTTATTTATCTGGGTGTGTCTCATTTAAATAGGAATAGAGCAGGTGTACCTGGGGGTGTCTGGGAGTGTGTGGGACCTGTTTTCTACTGTAAGCGATTTTAATTAATCCGCTTATTTCATTTGTGTATTCCGGAGGGGTCGCTCGGTTTTTTTCCGATTTTCCGACAAATTTTCTGATTTTTACAAACATTTCAGATTGGTTAGGGTATGGACCCGATAACTACAGTATCCTCCGAAATTGGGTTACTGTAGTTTCTCGATTTTCCCCCTGATTTCTGACTTTTTTCGGTGAAATTTTTTCGGCTTTCAAGATAAAATTTTTGACTTTCTCTACTTAATGAAGAAGATTTTGAAGTTTAATTGAAGTTTTTAATAGATTTCCGAAAGCTGGCTCAGTGCCAAGCTGACTGTGCTCAAATTTCCTACTTTTCACGATTAAAAGCACTAAAAAACGAGGATTTTGTGGGATTTTAGGCCAAAGTGAGAACATGTACATTTGATACTCAGTTAACAGGTACGCAGCCAAAGTTTTAGGAGAAGAGCGGGGGGGGGAGGGGACGTGCCTCAAGTCAATTTTTAGGGAAACGCGATTTTCAATCGTTTTCAATTCAAAAATTCGGGAAAGCCCAAAAAATCCAAATCCAAAAACAAGGAACGAATTCCCCATCGTTTGCACCCAAAAACACAGAAGAATGTCCAAATCCGACAAAGTTATGGAATTTCGAAAAGTTTCGAAACTTTCGAAAACTCACTTTTGTCTGTAATTCAGACAGTTCTTGTTCATATTCAATAAATCTTATATTTTCAAATTCAGCGAGTTTTCAGCTTTCAGAAATGTACCCACAAGCCATGCGTAAGGTCTCTCCAGAATTTACTGGGATTCCGGGTTACTGTAGTTTTTGGACCTTATATAGGCCCGTTTTTACTTTTCTAGAAGCTCTGGTCATGCTGAATACAATGGTTTTAGCAGTTTTCAGAATTGATGGCCTAGTTGGGATTTTCTAGGCCACCAAACGAAACTCACTGTTATTCCCAAGATATCGAATTACCTAACACTATAACATGTACCAAATAACACAATTATAATTAAAAAAGTGTAATAATTAATTTTCTCCTTTTTTTATAATCCAAAGACATTTCTAATCCCCCAAAATTATTATTACACTCCCCCCCTAGACAGATGGTGTCGAAAAGGTCGTCTGGAGAACACAGAAAGTTATTTATAGACACATTGCTAATACATTTGATACTCAGTCAACAGGTACGCAGCCAAATTTTTAGGAGCGGTGAGTAAAGGGATCAAGCCCCGCCCCTCCCCCCCTCTCTATTCTAATTTAGCTGCGTACCCCAGTGTGTGTTGACTGAGTATCAAATGTGGTACACACAGTGTTCGGCCTAAAATCCGAAAATCCTTCTAGAATCTGTTAAAATTGGCCGTTTTTAGTGGATTTTGAGCTTGAAATGGGGGGATTTTTTGAGTTTTAAGACTACAGTACCCTTGGGGGCTCAAAATGTTGAAATTTTTATGAATAATTGGAATGTTTTGTTAGTTTAGGGAGAATTAATGATTTTTTGACATATTGAGTGTTGACCGAGTAATTTCTGATTCCAATTTTTCAATTTTCGTGCCTAAAATTGCGTTTTTTGACTACTTTTTTTGTTTTTTACTCAGATTTTTGATCATTCCCTAGCTTCTCTAATTTTCAGCTTTAAACCCGTCAAACCTCAAACCAAAATGCCACGTGCCACCAAGAAAAAAGCTGAAAATCCGACTCCGGTGCTGCCGGCGAAACGAGAGAGAAAACAGACGGTCTATGTTCATTTGGAAGATTGGAGGAGTGAGTTTTTAAAAAATGTTTTCTGAATTTTTGAATAAAATATCGTTTTGCAAAAACTTTCCTCCAAAAACCAATCAAAAATATCAAAAATTAAGAAAGTTAAGGAATTTCGAAAATTCAAAGAATGACAAAAGTTACCGTAATCCGGCCAGTTTCGAATGAAATTCTACAAAAATAACATTTTTGAATTCAGCGTGACGAGAGCTTTCAGAAAAGTACCCACAAGCCTATATTACGATTACTTTGGGTCCCACCACGAAAACTACAGTAATCCGCCGTAAATCGTGTCGAGACCCAAATTGATCGGATTCTGAGCTTGTGGGTACTTTTCTGAAAGCTGAGAACGAGCTGAGCACAAAAAATAAATTTTCGTGAAGTTTGGATCAAAGCTGGCTGGGTTACGTCAAAAAACATATTCGATATTCTTCGAAAATTTTCGAAACTCTATAACTTTTCGAGATTCAGCTCAATTTGAATGATTTTTAGCTCAAAATGTGGGGATTTTCTCGAATTTTTAGATAAAAATATTTTTTTTAACTTTTTCAGAACCAGCACCAAAATCAAAGAAAACCCGTCGGACTCCTCCATTCAAGTTTCAATTCAACAAAGTATTATCGGATGGACGGGTGATTTCTATTTGGGACAACCGCACCTCGTTTATTAAAAACACTTATGATAATAAAAGAATACAAAAATTATGATATAAATATTAATAAACTTTTGTTGACAATAATGTATTTCGAATTTTCTGAAAGCTGGTTATTTCCAGAAAAATTTATCTGTCTGTGTGTCATTTTTTCAGTTTTTTTTCAGTTTTTTGATATCTCAGAATGCCACGGATTCTCCCAAAGAAGCCGGACAATTTGTATCCTAACCTTCCAGAAAAAAGACAAAGAAAACAAGCAACTTATGTTCAATTGAAGGACTTTAGAAGTGAGTTTTCAACTTTTTTAAAATAGAAAATTTTGGGTCCCAAGCTGAAAATTCACCAACTTAAATATCAGATTCACACTCAGCTCGGCGAGAGCTTTCAGAAAAGTACCCACAAGCCTATGGTAGGGTCCCACCACGAAAACTACAGTAACCTGCCGTAAATCGTGTCGAGACCCAAATTGCTTAGAATATAGGCTTGTGGGTACTTTTCTGAAAGCTCTCATCACGCTGAATTTGAATATTTTATTTTCGTAGAGTTTGACTCAAAACTAACCGGATTACGGTTATCTAAGAATTTCGAAAATTTTCGAAATTCCCAAATTACTGATTACAGTAACCCTACACCACTCCGTCTCTACAATCTCCCTTGGGTGGTACTGAAAGAAGTCATGTCTACTATGGATGAGGAAGAATTGTGAGTTTTTGTAAGACTAGACGCAGAGAAGCTAGAGTGTCTCGTTGTCTGCGTGTCTTCAAATCTTGGAGCGGCCGTATCTCAAAAACGGGCGGAGCTATCAAAAAACCGTCAACTACAAAAATGATCAGCGTGAAATTTTACACATTTTATATGTTAAACATTTTTCTCTAGCTTCGCCCCTTCTCGAGATATTAGCGTTCAAAGATTTGGAGAGACGCAGACAACAAGACACTCTAGCCTCTCTGCTCTCTCCAAATCTTGGAGCGTCTGTATCTCGAAAATGGGCGGAGCTATCAAAAAACTGTCAACTACAAAAATGTTCAGCATGAAATTTCACACAACTTCTCAGTTGACAGATTTTTGTTAGCTCCGCCCCTTTTTGAGATATGAGCGGTGGAAGCTTTGGACAGACGCAGACAACGAGACACTCTAGCCTCTCTGCGTCTCTCCAAATCTTGGAGCGTCTGTATCTCGAAAATGGGCGGAGCTAGAGAAAAACTTTCAATTGATAAAATGTGCAGAATTTCACGTAGATCATCTTTGTAGTTGAAAACTGTTTCATAACAGCGCATCTTCATACATTTTTTCCAGATTCTTCCTCTCGGTCTGCTCAAAAAAAGCGAAAACCCTTGTCAAATCCTTCCGCCCTCGTCTAACCGTCAAACCATGTCTCGTAATTCAAACCGACGCCGTCATTGTGGAAATCGGGGACTACCGTATCCCACTGGTCAAAGCCATCGAGACACTCAGCCCTGAAAATGTGCCAAAAGCGTCTGAAATTGTGATTTTTGGAGAGAATCGAGTGGTGGCCACACTGACGGAGGGTTACTGTATGGGCACTCATTTTATGGATCGACAAGAGGGATTGAAGATATTAATTGGACATTTGTATGATATCTACAGTAATCCATGGCTGGATGTGTACACGTTTGAGATGCGTTGGGTCAGAGAGTGGATTAATCAACGGAATGCGTAGCAGACATGATTTTTTTATATGAATAACTGGATTTTTTGATCTTTTTGGATTTGAATTGTGTTTTAACATAAATAATCGGTTTCTGCTAGCTGAGAGATTCCTTTTGAAAAAAATTGAGTGGGTTACTGTAGTTTTTGTGGTCTTTCTAATTTTGACAGATAATTCATAAATTTTCTCACATTTTAAGCTGAAAATCAACCAAAACCATTGGAAAATGAGAAAGTTACCAATTTTCGAAAACTTTCGAAATTTTCAAATTTTAGTATCTCTTCGAGTTTTGAACCGAATTTTATGAAAGTTACAGAGGTACAGACAGACAGAAGACGAATCTCAGAAATGTTGGACCGCCATCGAATCGTGCCGCCTGGAATCGAGTTTGAGGATGGAGTGGTGAGAATTGATGGGCAGAGGACGGAGGAGTGTAAGGAGATGTCCATGAATACGACTTGTATGACGGCGAAGGTATGTTCAACCATTTTCAGAGACAGAACAGGTTATTAGCTACATTTTGAGCTAAAAATCAGCTGAAAATGATGGAAAATAAGAAAGTTATGGATTTTCGAAAAGTTTCGAAAATCTGAAAATTTTGTATTTTTATTGTATCTCAATGGTATTCAAAGCTAATGAGAGAAAACTTATAGTTTTAGAATCAGTACGTTGAGAGCTTTCAGAAAAGTACCCACAAGCCTATGTAGGGGTCTCAACACGATTTACGGAGGGTTACTGTAGTTTTCGTGGTGAGACCCAAAGTCGTCAGAACTAGGGCTTGTGGGTACTTTTCTGAAAGCTCTTGTTACGCTGAGTTCAAATATGTTACTTTTATGAGATTCTGTTCACAACTCGATAAGATACGTAAATTCAGATGGGTTAAAATGGGGAAAAATTCTTGAACTTTTTGTGAAAAGTCGCTAGTGAAAGAAAAATCGATAGATCTGTTCCAGGGCTTCACCTTCTACGACCCCGCCTTCAAAAACTCCTTCTCCAACTACATTTGGGACACAAATCCAGGTATTCGACCGAGAAAGGATTCCGATTGTCTAGTGCTTAATATGTATAAGGGACAGAATGTTACAGTAGACATCAGAAGTTGCACTGAATATGGACCTGGAATCCCGATGGGTTTCTTGTGCAGACGGGCATCGTGGTCATGAGTGGATTGATAATTTCTGTTTTTTTAATTAATTAGCTATTTTTTCAACACAAAAAATCTGCTTATACAGAGTCTCATTTCTCTCTTATTTCTAACCTTGCCCCATTAACCCGATTAAACATTCCTTATAATACGGAAAATAACAAAAAACCATTCATTACTGGTTCTTCCATACGAAAAAATGCTACTGTTCCGCTGGTCGCTATGTATATTGATAGTCAGCGGTGAGTCTAGAAAAATGGTCTGCGCAAGACAAAAAAGGTATTTTCAGTGAACCTTGGCAAAACTAATGTATCTACTGATAAAAAGCCGAGAACTTCGAGAATGCCGTTCTCTTTTCACGCCTATGGTGGCTCCAATCCAGCTCTGCTCAATCCAAGAGCTTCAGATGGTAATTGATTGACTAAATTAGAATTTGTTACATTAAAATTTAATATATTTCAGATCCATCCTATTTCCGTTTCCAAATGCCGTCTAATCCCGACGACTCTCTAATTCCTTTGACAAGAAACAAAAGAGACGGTGAGATATTCTTCAATACATCAAAATAGTATTTAATTGTGTATGTCATAAATATTTGTTTCAAATAGAACAAGTTATGAGCTGCATTTTGAGCTAAAAATCAGCAAAAAATGATGAAAAATAAAAAAGTTATGGATTTTCGAAAAATTTCGAAAATTTCAAATTGCAGTATTTCCAACAGAATGGGACTAAAAGTGATAAAATTGGAATATTTGAAATTGATTTGTTGAGAGCTTTCAAAAAAGTATCCACAAGCCTATGTTCCAATCATATATCGGGTCCCACCACGAAAACTACAGTAACCCTCCGTAAACCGTATCGAGACCCAAATTGCTCAGAATATAGGCTTGTGGGTACTTTTCTGAAAGCTGAGAACAAGTTAATTTCAAATATTCAAGTTTTATCAATATTAGTCCCATTCTGTTGGAAATGCTGCGATTTGAAATTTTTGAAATTTTTTTTTGGTTTTTTTTTCAAACCTCAATTTCCTATATTACAGGAGTAAAACCGTTCACTGAGTTTGTCGATCGCATCTCCTCCATCGCTCGTCTTGCCAACACAATTCAGCTGCAATCGGATATCACGAATAACAGAGATATGCCATACAAAGTCGGAGAACTTCTGAATATTGGTAAGATCGACGCGGAGGCTCTCAAAAGAATCAACACAACTCAATTGGCGTTTTTGATGAAATTTATCGACAAAACTGCTCAGCATCTGGGAGACGGAGCCACTGCCGAGGAAAACCGAGTAAAATATTGGGACGAAATTCGAAGAGTTACAAAGAATTTAGGAGATATCAAAGACTTCCCGAATCGAGATGAGTATTTTAATGACGTTGATAAGTTCGATCGCTCTTTTGATCATAATGCGTTTGACAAAGCAGTGTCTTCAGCTGAAAATGTGTTAAGCTCTTTAAAGGCGCTGAACGAGTATTCTATTGAAAATGCAACCTTGAGAGTAGAAAAAGAAGATGGGGTTAATCGGTGTATAACTTTGCATCGAGATATCACCAGCAGTATCACTTCTTTGAATGAGCTGAAACAACATATCGATTCATTGAGCGTTTTTAAAGAGGTGAATTCTGAGAGTAAACGATCGGTTTTGGAAAAACCAGATAAACTCATCCACGCGATATATTGGAGGGAAAAGTTGCACCCGCTCGCTGGGACAAATTCTCTTGACAAATACTATGTGCTGGTGGATGATTTGATAAAAGAGGTCAAGAGTTCTGATGATGTTTATATCGATGAAAAACTTCTGGAACACTTCCACAACTCATCATCGGATCTTCAAGGATTTGAAGCTGTTGCTCTTTTGGGAGATGAACTCAAAAGCGAATGGTTTGAAAAGTTTTTAAAGAATACGGGAGACGGTCTAAAGATAGTGAATAGTCTGAAACCGATATTCAAACTGAAAACCACAAAACTTATCAATTCAAGTTTTTCGAAAAATCTGGAAACTCGAGTTGCTATAGAGGATATGAATATAATAATGCAAGAGTTGAAAAATACAACTTCACATTTCCAACGATTTTCTACATTCTTAACGAACCCTGAAAATTGTAGAACACAATATGGAAAGCCAATGTTCGATTTTTTGAAACCTGTTGTGCCATATTTAAAGTATCTTAAAAAATTTACTGAAATGTTTTCGGATTTTTGGCACACAGATATATTTCATGATGGTTTGCATACACTCTTGAATGATCTGACCGGTGTCAAACAATCTTTGACCCCTATAGATTCAAAAGATTACGACAAATCGTTCAAAAAGCTTCCTGGTGTTATAAACGAGCTGAACAGGAATGGAACGATGAAAAGAATCCAGAAATTGATCAGAAGATTCGTGGACACTTTGTACAAATTTAAAATGAGCGAACTAAGCGATGCTGCCGCTTTTACTGTGAATAGTCGTAAAGAAATCGAAAAGTTTCTGAAACTACCCAATGTAATCAATGAGCACTACATTCATGAGTGTTTGCAGTTAGATGAATCTGAGTCAACAACTGCATATGAAGGTGTTCGTATTATTCGGATGATAAGACAGTTCGGGAGAGGAAGTGAGCAAGTTTTGAATTTCATTCGCGAGGTTGAAGAAATCAAGGTGCACTTAGATGAATACAAATCAATACCATCTCTGATAAAGAAAAGTTCAAGTGATGGAGTTGAAAAGGTGAACCGGATCAATAGTTCGGTGACTGCTCGGATTGAGAAAGCCGTGAATTCAATCAGAAATCTTGTTGCAATCAAAGATATGGGGTTGTTGGAACAACTTTGTGATATTCAGAGCCAATCATTCCTTGACATGTATCAAATGGATCTATTAGGCACAAACAAAGAAATGAAGAAGGCGTGGCCACTGAAAGAAGTGATCATGTCCCTGGAAAAAAGTCTCGAGTATTTTGAAGAGCAAACCGAAGCTTTCAACTACCAAAAATTGAGTAACCTCTCAGACTTCGACGCATTTTTTGTGAATCTGAGAGATATCCCCAAGATTACGATGGAACCGGAGTCGATGATACACGTGCTGGACTACTTTACCGAAACTACACCATATGAAGAGCATATAGATGCGTACACCAAGACTAAAGAGAAACTCGTCGACATCTCATCAATGAATCTGGATTTTGCGAAACATTTTCGAGGAGTCGGAGATGCTTTCCAAGAGTTTGGAGACTTTTTGACTCAAGCTCTCGTTATGGATTCAGTGCAGGATCATACTTTGAATCCGGTGCAGGATCGTACTGTGGATCCAGTGCTGGATCAGGATGGTCAAAAAGAATTAGACAAAAATGACTATACGTAAGTTGATCTCCTAGTTGAATTCACCGAACTTCCAAAACTTTCTCATTTTCAGATGGATAATCGTGGGTTGTGTTGTCTTCGTCGCCAGTCTATCAGCCGTTGCAGTCTTCTTTCTTTGGAAGAAGAAGTTGTTGTGTTTCAAACGGAAAGGAAAATCTGTTGAATGTGATGTAATCGACATGGATCCAGTGGACAATAAGCCAGTGCTCCCTCCTGATCTGATCATCGTAGCCATCGCTCAACAGACGTTCGGTCGTCACCCGGAGCACTACGAATTGTGGACTCAGCTATTGGAACATGTGAGAACGGCGCCAACACCAGAAGAACGGCAGTTTCCGTACTTGCCGTTGAATGAATCCAAGTATTTGTGAGTTTCTGTGATTATTGCTTAAAAAATTGATTGAGATGATTACAGCGACCCGAACATCAAACTGAATCCGTTCAATGCTCTCCAATCGGTTCGCCTCCACGGTAACAAGTTTCGGAGTCGATTAGGAACTGTGTTTTATGCAATGCAGGTAAGAATGAGAATGAGTTGGCAAACGGGCCATAAAAGTTTGGATCATACAGAACAGAGGTAGAGCTTCATTTTTTTAGTTGACAACTTTCTTGTGCTGGCGCTCCCTAGCAAGAGTCATATCGAAAAACTAATTTCTCCCTCAAATCGTCCCATTTCAGTAGAAAATAGTCTGCTTTTCGTGCTGTCCACTTAAAACTGCTATAGCTCTCTAGGGAGTGCCCGTACAGAAAAGTTGTCAACTACAAAAATTGAGTTCTACTTCTGATCTGTATCATCCATTAAAAAATTAACTCTATAGGACAATCAGAATTACCGTAATTCTCTCTCCAAAATGGACATTTCAACACAATACGACCAAAGTTGTCAGAAAAATACTGGCCAAAACACGAACAACTTTGGTCTTTTTCAGTTGAAAATGACCAAGTTTGAGAGGAAGTTACGGTATTACTGACAGAGTAAATTATGTGTAGGACATACAGTACAAGGGTAGAGGTCCATTTTTGTAGTTGACAACTTTTCTCTACGGAGCCTGTCTAGAAAGTTATTGTTATTTTACGACGACAGCTCAGAAATCGCACTAAAATGGGACGATTTGAGAGAGAAATTAGTTTGTCGATATGTAACTTGCCAGGGAGTGTTTGTACAAAAAATTATTAATTACAAAAGTGGAAATTTACCTTTGTTCTGTATGGTTAAAAAATAAAATACTTTGTGGGACAATCAGTGATACCGTAACACCCTCCCAAAGTTGGTCATTTTTATCTTTCTATCATTCCAGGCCCCAATGGAAGCCACCAGTGATTGATAAAGTCGAATTCATTGTATTCCTTGGAGAAACCAACTCATGTGGACGTTATTTCAAGGAAGGCGTCGGATGTATGACAATTGAAAACTTCACAGTGACAACTGAAGGCGAGCAGCAGGTCCCGAACTCGGCGGACATTATCATCAGAACTCTGAAGATTACGGATAAGAAGAAGAAGACTCAACGGAAAGTGAAGCAGTTTCAAGTGAAAAACTGGAAGGAAGGAGATATTCCCAATTGTGGATTTGAACAATTGGAAGCCATTATGACCGAGATTTGCAAGAGTAAGGTGAGTTTTTGGTAGCTTTTAAATGGAATATTTCTACTTTCTCATTTTCAGTCCCCCGTAGTCGTCCACTGTACATCTGGTACCGGACGCACGATGTCGTTCATCGGCATGGAGTACATTTCGAGACTGTTGGAGGCAAACGATGAGATGCCATTCGCTGACGGATTCAAGAAGCTCTCCGAAAAGAGATACTCTTCGTTCGAAAGTGCCCGACAAATTGGATGGATGCAAGTCGGAGTGGTGTACTTCATGACGATCAGACACAATACGGAAATGGTCATGTATCGGAATATCGAGGGAGACTTCAGAGATATGGTCGAGAGAAGTGTCGGAGTGCCGAAAGGAATGAAATTTTGAAGAAGGTTGGATGAATGAAGAAGGAAAAAGATATGAACGTAATGATACTCGAATAATAATGATAATAATAATTAATATTGAATATGTATGGAATTGAATGATAATAATAATAAATTTTAATAATATTTTTTGAAAAAATTTCAGATGAACTCAAATTACAACTAAATTAAAGAAAGACTCAAGTATCTTCTCATCTCTGATATGAAAAGTTGCCTTGAAAAAAAACTGAAACAATAAACCAACATTTTAATTTAGGTTTTACAGTTACCATATTTTGGAAATTTCCTCCACGTTGCACTTTTCTTTTTCATTTATCGTGGCATTCCACGTTTGATGATTCAAACACAAAACAAGTTAAAACAATGTTTTCTATTCTTTCTACGTGCCACCCGGCCCTCACCGCCCTATTGACATCTAGTTCACTAGAGCATCTCATTTTCACAACTTCGAGAAAGAGAAGCTTCTAGAAAAATTAGTACCCGAGTTTTTATATCAAAATGATACTAATACAGCATTTCGTTCCGTTGGTGGCTTTGATTTTGGCAGTTGTTGATGTAAATGGAGGTATGTTGTCTTTTACAGAATTGGAAGAGCGCCCTCCGCTCTATGCAGAGTTCTAATAACGCGGAATACTGAAAATTTCCAAAAAATTGCATATAGAAGTTTACAGATCGTGGAAAAGTGGAGTTGGATGGGAGAGTGATGGCGAAAGATAGCGGTGTGGATCCAACTTTTTGGAGTGATGCGGAACCAGTTTTTCGAGAGAAGAGTGATGATTGGAACAGGTGAGTTGCTTGTCCCTCTTTTCTTTATCCGACTAAATATTTCATTTTCCATTTTCAGGTCGTTTTACGTACTGTTGCTCCTCGTCCTCTCTTCATTGGTGCCGATCAGCATTCCGATAAACACTGGAAATCCACTTCGAATTATGTGACTTGATTGGTTAATAAAAGATATAAAATTACTTTCTTCACACAGTTTTAGAGTCGCAAAAAAAGAAAAAAGATTTCTGGAGGTATGGGGAATTGAACCCCAGCCCTCTCCCATGCTAAGGGAGCGCTCCACAGGTGGTTGGCCAGCGACGAAATACGGACCATATACGCGCTCGCGCGTGGATTCTATAGGAATTAGGAATGGGCGATATGTGTGCGTCATATACGGTCCGTTTCGAGTCCGCGCGCGAACAAAGTTGCGTCCCTTGCTCCCACTGCCAGCCCCCTCCCTACTTTGTTTCCCGGTTGAGATCGTCATTGAACAAGAAGGATTAATGATAAAATTACAATTTTATTTAATTTAATATAAAAGGAACATTACAAATAATGAAAATATGAAGAAAACATAACAAATAAAACTTATAAATCAGAAATTTGTCCGCCAGTTGTGTCCTTGAAATTCATCGAAATCCAATTGTGGTAGAAGAATTTTCAGTCGTTGACTTCTGTTTTCCCTTTGTATTTCTGAAAAGAAAATCAATTAATTGCGGAATAAAATATAACTGTTAAGTTAACTTACTTTCGAAAATAGGTTCCTCCCTCCGGGAAAATACAATGTTGTGCTTGAGAAGTAAATAGTGCAGACGAATTTTATCGAATTTCTTCACTGAAAAAACTTTATTTTGAATAGAAAATGCTGAATACTATCGCAAACCTTTGAGAAAATGGATGGATTGATTCCATTTTTAGCTGTGCTTCTTTTTTTGAGACCATCGGACTGACTGAAAACACAATAATTGTTTGATCATCCACGGTAAAATGCGAGAATTTTTTACGAAAAAATTAATTAAGAGAAAATTCAGTAGAAAAAAACGTAAAGAAAAGCGAAACTTTCGAAAAATAGGGAAAGAAACGTAAAAGCTCAGTAAATGATAAAAATTATCATTATCCGAGAGGAGTCCGAGAGCTTCGGAAGAGCTGCTGCGTGCCGCGGCCGCGGCCAGCGCGTCCATATACGGTCCGCGCGCGGATGCCTGCCGCCGACTTCCCCCACTTTTCCCGAAGTCCACACTGCGTCCATATAGAGTCCGTAGCGGGCCATATTGCCGCCGCGGACTCTATACGGGCGGAAAATGGGACTGAATCCGCATGCGGTCCGCACGCCAACCACCTGTGCTCTACCACTGAGCTATACCCCCGCACGTCAACTGTGGAGACGGAGGGCGTAGAGAAAAGTGGGGGAAGGCGGGTGTGTGGAGGCTGTGTGGAGGAAACGCGTCGAAGGTGCGCCAGTAGAACATTTTTTGGGAAAACGGGCAGATAAGAACCAGAATATTGGAAGAAAGTATAAAAATCAAAAAAATTGGAAAAAAAATGAGACAAAAACTGAAAATGCCATATAAAAAGCTATATTTTTGGTTGTTTTTAGACACTTTTCAGAATGTTTTCTCTGAAAAAAGACCCTGTGCGCTTTAAGCATCACTATGAGGACAGTTTCAAAAAATTGAAAACAAAAATCGAGAAAAATCCAAAAAAAATCAGTAAAAACTGTCAAAATGATGAAAAAAATAACTAAAACTGAAAATTATGCTGAAAATTATAACCATCTGCAAATTACAATGGTAAAATATGATATTCAGAATCAGCACGTCAAGAGCTTTCAGAAAAGTACCCACACGCCTATATTCTATGCACTTAGGGTCTCACCACGAAAACTACAGTACCCCGCCGTAAATCGTGTCGAGACCCAAATTGCTCAGCAATATAGGCTTGTGGGTACTTTTCTGAAAGCTGAGAACGAGCTGAATTTGAATATGCAAGTTTCAGATCAAAACTTTTAGTATTTAAAAAAATTTCAGACAAGTAAAAAAAATTCAGAAAAAAAAATTTCGAAATTTTTTTTGTTTTCTATCTTATTTTCCAGAAAAATCCTAACTTTTTCTAAAATTATCATATTTTTATTTCCATCAAAAAGCGGCACCACACCAAAGCCCCCCATAAAACCACCCTTCCCACTGTCACATCTGTGACTCTGTGACAGTGCCACCGACAAGACAAGGTAGATCAAAAGAAAAATTTTACAACCTAGTGGTAACTTACTATATTATCTATTCATTTATTTATACAAACTACACGTAATAAAAGCGAAAAAAGAATCTTCACATTTTCATGGCGGTGGGGCAGTTTTATTACAGGGTTTTATAGTGGGGGACCCTATTATAAGGTCCTTTTTGGCGGTAGATCATTAGAAGAGCTATTTTTGGCGGTGGCTATGATTTTTGCATGTCTAAACCACTATTTAATTGATTTTTTAAAAATGTGAAAAACAATTTTTTTGAAGAAATTTTTTGGAATTTTTTTTGAGATCCCGTCCCGATTTTTCTTTTTATTTTCTTTTTTTCAAAGTACATCGGTTTTTTAGATCAAAATTAACATTTTATGATTTTAGCCAAGAATTTATCATTTTGAGAGACCCCTTGAGCGAGAGACGCAGAGAAGCTAGACACTCTAGCTTCTCTGCGTCTCTTCCCAACTTTAACCGCCCATATCTCACTAATGAGTTCACATTTTCAAAATCTTTAAACTGGTAAAATAATCAACATAAAATTCTGCACATTTTACCAGTTATCAATTTTTAGTAAGCTCCGCCCACTTTTGAGATATAGGCGTTTGAAGTTTGCGACACTGCTGAGGGTTGAGAGTTGTCTGCGTCTCTCTAACTCTCGGCAATCTATTTTTACAAATAAGTTGTTAACTATGAAAATGTAGCTCTGGTTTTGATCTACAAGATGCATTTTTAATTTTTTGGTTTTGAGCAAAAGGGGAGCCGAGACGGGCTCTTAAAGATTTTTGAAACATTTTGAAAAAAAATTTTGTAAGAAATTTTTTGGCAAATTTTTTTTCAATTTTTTACCAAAACCAAAATAATTTTAGCACATTTATACAATAGTAATCACCTCTTAAATACAGTAACCCTTTTTTTCAAAAAACGTTTCCCTTTTTTCCAGATGGCCCCCGCCAACAAGGAGAATCGGCTCCCCAAAAAACCAAAATCCACTCCCGACCCAAAACTCCGGAACTATCTTTTCCAGATGGTCTTAAAATCTGAAAATGACCCAAATTTAGCCGGAATCATCAAATGGACAAAAAAAGAGAATCTGGAATTCCAGTTGGTGGACCGGCAGGAAGTGGCCAGGCGATGGAGTATTCATAAGGGTGGAAATAAGAATATGGATTACGAGTCGCTGTCGAGAAGTCTCAGATTTTATTATGGAATGAATATTATGAGAAAGGTACATTTTAGAAATTTTCAAAAAAAAATTGCAAAAAAAGGTCAAAACCCCGAAAATTCAGCTCAAAAACATTTTTTGACAGCTGAAAATATCAAATTCAAAATCAACGCGTTGAGAGCTTTCAGAAAAATACCTACAAGCCTATATTCCGATCACTTTGAGTCCCACCACGAAAACTACAGTAACCCCGATTTCGAATGTATTGAAACCGCTGTAACTTTGTCAGTTTTGACTCAATTTTTCTAAAAACAAAAAATTTGAATTTAGAATGACAAGAGCTTTCAGAAAAGTACCCACAAGCCTATATTCCGATCACTTTGGGTCCCACCACGAAAACTACAGTAACCCGTCGTAAATCGTGTCGAGACCCGAATCGCTCAGAATATAGACTTGTGGGTACTTTTCTGAAAGCTCTCGTTATACTGAATTCAATTTTTTTATTTTTAGACAAATTGAGTCAAAACTGACATAATTACAGCAGATTCAAAATTTTCGAAACCTTGGGTTACTGTAGTTATCGTGGTGGGACCCAAGTTTGTCACACCTAGGCGTGTGGGTACTTTTCTGATAGCACTCATTACGTTCAATTTGAATATTTAAATTTTATGAATGTTGAGCCACTCTGACGGAATTACTGCAATTCGATTTTTTGGAAAATTTTTTCGAAATTTTTCGAAAATTCATAACTTTTTTATTTTCTATCATTTTTAGCTGATTTTTAGCTCAAAATGTAGCTCATAACCTATCCTATCTCCAAAAAATATTTATGACAGTAATTTCCAGATCCCCGGCAAAAACTTCCGCTACCAATTCATTCCGGACGATTGGACGAAAGCAGAGTTGGCGAAATGGAATGCTAGAAGATTCTCCATTGCAACAATTTTAGGATCGGAGACAACTGGAAATTGAGCGTCGGAGGAAGGGAGATCGCTGAGTTTTGTGGCACCACAGAATGCCACGAAATTTTTTTTCGAATTTTTTTCAAAGTCGATTCTTGAAATTTTTCCTCAAAGCCATAAAATTTGAACTTAAAAGACCAAGAGCTTTCAGAAAAATATAATTATGCCTAGTTTTTGAAGCAAGTTGGGTCTCGCCACGAAAACCGAAAAATGGGTTACTGTAGTTTTCGTGGTGGAACCCAACTTGCTTCAAACCTAGTCATGATTATACTCATTTGAATTGTCTTGATGGGCTAAATTTGTTGGTTATTTTCCACTTTTGTTAAAATTTGGGGCTCGACGCGAAAAATCTCATTTTTCAAAATTGTAGCCATTATTTTCTTTTTTTCTTTTTTTTTCCCGTCAAGACAAATAAATTTCAATTTTTGTCTTTACCACCTGACTCAGCTTGTCAAGAGCTTTCAAAAAAGTATCCACAAGCATATATTCCGATCACTTTGGGTCCCACCACGAAAACTACAGTAACCCGTCGTAAATCGTGTCGAGACCCTTCATAGGCTTGTGGGTACTTTTCTGAAAGCGGAGAACGAGCTGAATCTATTTTTGTAATTTTAAATCAAAAATATTCTCGTTTTAAGATTTTCTGACTCAATTTTAATTTTTTCGAAATTTTTTTTTTCGAGACCAAAATTTTCCCCTCTTTCTTAAATTTTCTGATTTGAATTTGTCATTCTTGTTTATACATTTCCGTTTAGAATTCAAAATTTCTAAATTCCAATCCCTAAATTAAGCCTTATCTTCTGATTTATACCCTTTTTAATGCCCCCAAATTATGCTATGCACCTTTAAATTTTTTTAGTCTGCTTCCTGTTTCCACTCCTGAATTAAAACATATTCTAAAACACATTCTGATCTTACAAATGATAAACAATTTAAAAATATTTCATTTAATTTTTTTCAAAAAAATTTTTTTTTTCAAAAAGAAAAATCAAACCCGAAGGAATTTCAGTGAAAATGACATCATCATGAGACAATACAAATATTTTCAGAGTCATGGCACACACAAAGCGAAAAAGTGAACAAAATAAGAAGAATGCAGTGATTTTGTGAAAGAAAATGGTCAAAAAATGGGAAAAATATAAATTTTTTGAAAAAATTGAAGAAAAAAATATACACACAAAATTTTTTTTTCAAAAAAAAAAACAAAAACTAACAAACTAAGGATATGATTATTGTGGAGGATGACTAAAATGTCCAAAAAAATAAAAAAATTATAACGGAGTCGATGGCTGCGTGGGCTTGTTGTGTTGTAGTGTTCCCGAGCTGATGTGGTTCTGGAAAATAATTTTTTGATAGACATTTTTTCCTTGATGTTTGATGACTTTTAGACTACAAAATTCAGAATCTCCATAAAATTTCCGAAATTTTGAGCCCCATATCGACCTGTTTTGGAAAATTTTGAGTTCTGGCCAAGTGGTTGAGGTATACAGCCACCACTGCACCCGAGGTACCAGGGTTCGATTCCACATGGGGTCAAAACTTTTTTGCTTTTTCGAAATAGAGGTTTTGAAGGGTCGGGAGTTCAAAAAATAAGTTTTCGAGAAGTTAAGAGCGATTTTTAAAAATTTCGAAAAAAAAATCGAAAAAAAATTTTCCAACTGAAAATCTTGTATCTCGATTTTTAGGCCTCTAGTCAGATGGAAACTGCCACTTTCCAATTTTTCATGAAATTTCCGAAGTTTTGAGTCCCATATTGACCTATTTTAACAAAATTTTGAGCTCTGGCCGAGTGGCTAAGGTAGACAAGTACCACTGCACACCGAGGTACCAGGGTTCAATTCCACATAGGGTCAAAACTTTTTTGCTTTTTGGAAATATAGGTTTTGAAGGGTCAGGAGTACAAAAAATAAAATTTCGAGCAATTTTGAACGATTTTGAAATTTTTTATTTTATTTTTTCAGATTTTTAGAGTCCCCCAGACCTCAAAATCTCAAATTTTCTGAAAATCCGGAAGTGGTGCCTAATGACAAACACTGTTATTCTTTTATATCTGTTTTGACAATTCCAATTTTCAAAAAAACAAAAAAAATTGGGTATGACGTGTTCCCCCATCCCAAACTGTCATTTCCAGACTGTTCTTCAATAAAAAAACAAAATTTTTTAAAATTCTGCAGCTTCCTTGTTTTTCTGTCAATTTAAGACCCCAAAAACCTAGAAATGACTCACCGAAAACACGGGAACACACGCCATGGCGACCTTCTGCACTCGTTCCACATACTTATCGCAGGCGTCGTCGAACACCATCACTCGCATGTTGTACATCATTGGTTCACAGTGGATTGTGCCGCCTGGAACATTAAAAAAATATCTATCAACAGATTTTTTTAGTTTCCAAAACCCAAAAAAATTTTCAAAAAATTTTTTTTTCGAAATTTTTTTTTGAATTTCGAAAATTCAGAAATCTCGAAACCTACAAACTCCACCTTCAATTCACTACCAAATTCATTTTTTCCACAGAATTTTCAAAGTTTCGAACACCATATCGACCCCTTTCTGAGCATTTTGAGGTCCGTGGCCTAGAAATCCGAAATTTTGGATTTCTAGGCCACCAAACAAAAATGCTCAGAAACAGGTCAATATGGGGCTCAAAACTTCAGAAATTATATGAAAATTCTGAAAATAGCATTTTCAGAACCTATAAGTCAAGAGATTTTCAGATTTTGTTAAAAAACAATCTCAGAAAAAAAAATTTTTGAAATTTTTTTTTTGAGTTTTTGGAATTTTCAGGAATCAATGTTTCAGGGTCTTAAAACACTTTAAAGCGCCTAAAACCCTAAAACTACGTCTGAAAATACCTAAAACCGCAGAAAAATGGCCGTGGCCTAGAAACCCAAATTTCCGGATTTCTTGGCCACCGACCCCCAAAAATTCAAATTTTTCAGAAATAGGCCGATATGGGGCTCAAAATTTCGAAAATTTGGTGGAAACGTTGAAAATCACAACTACAGGAGCTAAAAATTGACGGTTTTCAAAATTTTCAGCAAACAAAAATTTTGCAAAAAAAATTTTTTGAAATTTTTTCACTCACCATGAATTTTCACCTGTTGACACGAACACTCAACTTCAGAAATAGCGGCAGGTATCCTCTGAAAAGTTCATATTAAAAAAATGATGTTGGAATTTTAAATCGGCATCTGTCTACGACTTCTTTATAAAAAAAATAAAAAGTTCATCTAATTTCTGAACATTTTTTTTTCATTCATAATTAATTTATTGTCTTCTCAAGAGTAGGTCAAATGTTCAGAAAACTCACTTTTTCATCATAATTTAGTACGTGATGGTACGGACAGAGTGATCGTTCGGACAGTGGTTGGTCAGGCAGCACCTCCGATGATTTATCGATTGGTGTGGCCGAGCAGTCCCGGGATTTTGGGGTCAACGGGTGCCGATGGACTGGTTGGTATTCCAGCAGGATCTGGAACACAAAAAATTTGTGAAAAATCAAAAAAAAATTGAGAAAAAACGGCTGAATCAAAAATTTTGAGTTCTGGCCGAGTGGTTGAGGTAGACAGCCACCACTGCACCCCGAGGTACCAGGGTTCGATTCCACCTGCGGTCAAAACTTTTTTGTTTTTTTGAAATGACGGTTTTAAAGGGTCAGGAGTTCAAAAAAGGAGGTTTCGAGCTGTTTTGAGTAACTTTGAGCAATTTTGAAAAAAAACTTGAAAAAAATCTAGAATTTTTCAAATTCTCCGTAAATCCACCCCGTAAACCGACACTTACCTGTGTATCTGGTTGAAAAAAAGAGAACATCTCCTCATCCCTTCGATTTATGAGTCGAGAGAACGTTTCGTGCATTTGTTGATTCGCTGTACTCGCACAACTCCCCGCCGCACTCCGCTTCTGATGCCTCCTCGTTATTCGGGCGTCTAGGGAGAGGATCTGAAAATTTTTAGGGATTTTAGGCGGAATATTTGAATTTTTCATGAAATTTGGAACAACTTGATACTAATTTTGAAGAATTTTGAGCGATTTTGACAGATTTTGAAAAGTTCGATTGTTTTTTCGAAAAAATTAATTTTGGCTGAAAATGTTGTATCTGGAAAAGTGAGTCTCTGGTCGGATGGAAACTGCTATTTTCAAGTTTTTCATAAAATTCCCGAAGTTTTGAGCCCCATATTGACCTAATTAGGAAAACTTAAATTTTGGCCAGGTGATTAAGGTAGACAACCACCACTGCACCCCGACGTACCAGGGTTCGATTCCACCTGGGGTCAAAACTTTTTTGCTTTCTGGAAATATAGGTTTTAAAGGGTCAGGAGTTCAAAAAATGAAGTTTCGAGCGGTTTTGACTACTAGAAACTTGTGAAACCCACTTTTTTGTGATTACACAGTAAAACGCTATTGGGAGGTACTGTACCTTGAATACTTAAGCCTGCACATCATTTTTTGTGTTGATGTTATTTTCACAACGACCTTCCTGCCACTTGTCATTTTCAACTGTTTACATATTATTCTTTTTATCGAAAATTTATCGATATTTGAAAATTATTAAATTTTCATTGCGAATGTCTACCAAATAACATTCAACGGACACTCCCTATCATTAACTAATAACATTTTCTCTATAATTTGCTCTCCTCTTCTCCACCCCCACCTCAAGCCAATGTGAGGGTGGAAAAGGTTAGCTTTCTTGGAAACAATTTGTGTTGTGTTGAACTTGTGAAAGTTACAAGTGTGACAGACCAAAAACCGCGATTTTACAACAATTTTAACAATGAAAAACCATTACAAACACATCCAGACCATAAAACAACAAAAACAAAAAAGTTTTGACCCCATGTGGGATCGAACCCTAGTACCTCGGGATGCAGTGGTTACTGTCTACCATAACCACTCGGCCAGAACTAATATTTTCCGAATTAGGTCGATATGGGGCTCAAACCCTCGGGAATTTCATGAAGATTCTGATTATTGTAGTTTTAGAGATTCCAAACTTCAAGAAATAAGTTTTCATGATAAATTTTCATCTTATCGATTAAACGTCCCTGACACATCCCAGCACGATTCCACTTTTCCCATTTTTCCCGCCAAAAAAAATTTCTGCATCTCTATCTCTCCCTCAGTATCAAAAGTACCCCTCTGTTATCAAGTATAAACTTCAAAACATGAAATTTCCGGTCGAATGGCGGTCTATCATTTCCGTGTTGTTTAGAAGAGAGCTTATACTGAAACTTATACTGAAAAGGAGATGCGACATTTCGAGATCAGAATAAAGGGTAATTATACAACATTTAGAAATGGATATAATTAATTATTGTCTCCATTCGAAAAGTTGACACCGAAATGTGAACGGCAGAAGAGAAAGGTTCTTGAGAGAGTGATGTATGGTGATAGGCCTAAACTTTTGAGGGGGAAAGGTTGGGCGAAAGCACGAAAAGTATGTTAAAATGTACTTAAGACCCAAGTTTTATGAAAAATTTGCAAAAAAAATCTGGTCAAAATTTTTTGAAATTTGGACCACATTTGACCCTAAAATGCAGCGCTCTAAACGTTCCTGGAACCAAATTAAAGTAGAAAATAATATATTCAGAATCTCCATAAAATTCCCGAAGTTTTGAGCCCCATATTGACTTAATTATGAAAATGTTGAGTTTTGGCCGAGTGGTCAAGGTAGACAGTAACCACTGCACCCTGAGGTACCAGGGTTCGATTCCGGGTGGGGTAAAAACTTTTTTGTTTTCTTTAAATAGAGGTTTTGAAGGGTCAGGAGTTCAAAAAATAAGTTTTCGAGAAGTTAAGAGCGATTTTGAAAAAATTTGAAAATATCTCTTAAATATTTTTTTGCTGAAATTCTGGTATCTGGAATAGTAGGGTTCTAGCTGGATGGAAACTGTTATTTTCTAGTTTTTCATGAAATTTCCAAAGTTTTGAGCCCCATATTGGCCTAATTAGGAAAATGTTGAGTTCTGGCCAAGTGCTTCAGGTAGACAGTGATCACTGCACGCCGAGGTACCTGGGTTCGATTCCACATGGGGTCAAAACTTTTTTGTTTTCTTTAAATAGAGGTAATAAGTTGCCAGAAGTTCAAAAAGTAAGGTTTCGAGCGGTTTTAATTCAAAAACATATGATCTCGAGGTTTGAAAAATTTTTGAAAAAAAAAACGCTTTTTTTTAAGAAAACATTCAAGT
Organism: Caenorhabditis latens; assembly: GCA_002259235.3. NCBI lineage: Eukaryota > Metazoa > Nematoda > Chromadorea > Rhabditida > Rhabditidae > Caenorhabditis > Caenorhabditis latens. The sequence goes on from CM056095.1 coordinate 17,173,809, forward strand.
TTACATTTTTTCTGGAAACCTGAAAATTACAAAACGATTTGACCTACCATAACAGAAAGTTGGAATAGCTGAGAAAATAGTCGGGCGTAGTTCATAATACAGATATGTGTGGCTATAACACACGTCACCAAAAAATTTTCAGGAAACTTTTCAGAAATTTTTTGCGCTCCAGACTCGAAATGAGAGAACAAAGGGAATATATATCTTCAATGTGTCTCTATTTCTAATAGGTTCCCCTCCCCCACTTTCTCTTTTTCTCTGCGTCTCTTCGACTTTGTGTCTCTCACCGGACGCCCCGCCCACTTTTAAAGAATGAGATGAAGGAGAAGCTTGGGAAAAGGGGTGATGGGGCGGAGCCTGGCTTTTGAAGGTTGTGGAAAGGAAAGCTGTGATTTTTGATACCTCGACATTAAGTGGTATGGATACCGGGTCAAAATTCAAAAAAAAAATTTCAGACCAAAAAATTTTCTGGAATTTTTTCAAATCTGAAATTCACATATCTTGATACCTAACGACCCAAACGCTCTGAAACTGAAATATTCAGAATCCTCATGAGATTTCTGAAATTTTGAGCACAATACTGACATATTTCGGTTCACTTTAAAATTTTGACTCTGGTGGCCTAGGAAATGCGTTTTCTAGGCCACCGGACCAAAATTTTCAATGTGGTCCAAAATATGGCAATATGGGACTTAAATTTTTAGAAATTTTGAAAAAATGATGAATTTATCAATGAAAAAAGGTAGACTTCTTAGGTTTCGAGATTTCGAGATTTCTAAATTTTCAAAAAAAATGTTTTTTGAATCATTTTTCGCTGAAATTTCACTTTAAACTTTTTGAAACTAACATAATTAGGATCCTCATAAAATTTCTGAAATTTTGAGCCCCATATTGACCACTTTTGGACAATTTCAATTTTGGCCGAGTGGTTAAGGTAGACACTAACCACTGTACCCCGAGGTACCAGGGTTCGATTCCACATGGGGTCAAAATTTTTTTGCTTTATTGAAATAGAGGTTTTAAAGGGTCAGGAGTCCGAAAAACCAGGTTTCGAGCCGCTGAGACTTGTGGGAATCAAGTTTTTTTGGGTAAAAACCAATTTTTCATAAAGAACCTGAGTTGTTTCAGTGGAATTCGTCTTTTTGAGTTAAAATTATCCTGTTCCCTTAAAAAATTCATTTGAAACTTGAATTTCCCACAATTTTCAAAAATTCAGTTCTGGCCGAGTGGTAAGGGTAGACAGCTACCACTGCACCCCGAGGTACCAGGGTTCGATTCCACATGGGGTCAAAACTTTTTTGTTTTTTGTTTTTTGTAGTCTATAATAGTAAAATTGCACAAATCCCAATTTTTGATAATCTTAACTCCAATATTTCAGACATCTGGACTTTTTTCAGACACCTCCGCCTCCGTCGATCACCGTGATGCCTCAAAGGGTAATTAACTTTTCTAAGTAAACACCGCACGTCATAATTAATCTACTCAACTATTCCTGACCGCCCGAGCCGTTCGGATCCCCCATAAGCGAGGAGGGGGCCACTAATTACCAAAACCCAATTATCTTTTTTTGCTAGTTGTCTCGTTGTCCTTTTAGTGACAATTGTCAAAACTTTTTTTTCTTTTTTTGGTTCCGGGTGTCAGTGACAATGACAATGACATCATTGTCATGACAAGGAACTAATCATTTTTATGGTTTTTAAAAATTTCAATTTTTGGGAAGGTCAGGACCTTTTTATTTTGGTGTACATTTTGGTGTACGCGGTATAGGTCAAAAATATTTTTTTTCAAAAACATGTTCTCTATTTTTAGGGCTTAGGACTTCATTAGTTTACGTAACTTTTTTAATTGCTCAAAATGTCGTGGTGTGATGCTCCGTGAGAGCCAGAAGTGGTAAAGGAGGAGGATATGAAATGGGGAATGTATCTACGAGTGAACTTTATTCATTAATTGGTAATTTTGGAGAAATGAGGAAGTGGAACCTTTAAACGAAATTGAAATATGTATACTTTTATGGGAAAAGGTTTTCAAAGGGAACTGGTGGGGATGGAAGTGATTAAATTGGTGGAAAAAGTAACTGGTGGAGTATAAAACTAGGCACCTGTGATGGGGGACGAATTTCTATTTCAGCCGTCAAAAACTGCAAATTTCATATAGACATTGAGATTGACTCATGCTAATACCAAATTCGAAATATTCTGGAGATGATTTTCAGATAGAATTTTCAGATAGAATATGCAAACTTACATCCGGAAAATGGGCAATTTGAATAAATCTAGTCCAGACCTGAATTCTGCAATTTTTCATCTATTTTTAGCATACTTGTCACCCGGACTATCACGGGCGGAGCGTAATTCACATAAAACTTCACATTATGAGCTGAAAAATATACTGAAATGTAGATCTCGGCGAGTTCTGTGTCTTTGGACGGGATGTATATCCGTTGATTGAAATACAGCGACAAAAGTACATTGACCAAGATACAACCTGTTTGTCAGGGTCATACTTGTTAACGGGCCGAAACGGGCCGTCACGGGCCGGCTCGTAACTCGCGTCAAAATGAATATTATGAGCTGAAAAATATACCAAAATGTAGATCTCGGCGAGTTCTATGTCCGTGACCTACTACGGGCCGGATGACTATTTGTTAATATGCCGCGGGCCGGGCTAGAATGGCTTTTTTGGCCATTTTCGCGTTTTTTGGCACTTTTTCCCGGCCCGCGGCACATTAACGAAAAGCCATCCGGCCCGTAGTAAGTCACGGAGATAGAACTCGTCGAGATCTATATTTTGGTATACTTTTCGGCTCATAATATTCATTTTGACGCGAGTTACGAGCCGGCCCGTGTCGGCCCGTTTCGGCCCGTTGACAAGTATGGTCAGGGTGACTTGGTAGCCATCCGGCCCGTATTATATCAGTGAGATAGATCTCGCTGAGATCTACAATTTGGTATATTTTTGAGCTCATAACATTGCGTTTGAAGCAAGAGGCCCGCTTGACAAGTATATGCTTTACTAAATGTCCAAAAACTTGAACCGTATGTCAAGACTATTAAAAAAAACCTGAGTATTCTTGTTGAACATCTCGTTTCTATCAATTCCGTTTCCAGCAATGAACATTTCGGGATCATTTCTACCACCAAGAGATCAGACGGTGTAAGCAGCTGAAATAAAAGCAGAGGTGTCCAGATGTTTTACGTCAATTTCAAATTTTGACATTTTAGGTGTGTGTGTGTGTGTGTTCCAAGAAAGAACCAGAACACACAATTTATTATATTGTTGCGATTCGGTTACGGTAGTTAATAACTTAATTTTGCATATTTTGTGCTTGACGACGGAGTCTGAGGATGAGTACTAAAATTAAGCACTAGATTTGGAGGCAAATTCGCAGCTTGATCAACCACTTTTTGAGCCAGTCAGTTTTCTTGCACACAGGGTCTAGGGGTGAGTAGTGAAATCGTATGCGCTCCACTAGACATTGGCGGCAAATTCAAATTTTAATTTTTTTCAATTCGCTGTTTCACTGTGGCATTTTGATACGCAGCTTAATCGGCCGCTTTTTGAGCTTGTTTATGCCCGTTTTTGCTCATTTTTGGCCAGTTTTTCGACTGTCTCGTATCTTTTCAGGATCAATTCTATCAAATAAATGAATTAAATTTTTAAATAAAAAGTTAATTTTGAATTTCGCGCTAAAATTTTAGCTGCTCATCCCGAGACCCTGTGCTTGCATTTTTGGTCAGTTTTTCTGCAAAAATGTTTTTTGAATTCCGCGCTAAAATTTTTGCTGATTTCAGCAGAGCGTGGTTGATTATAATACGCACTCCCAGACCCCGTCGCCCCATCATATAGAAACACTACGGTACCATTTAAATCTGCACCAAGGTTCAACATTTTCTCTAAAAACATTTTTTTAAGTACAAGATTTTGTTGATTTCAGGTCGAAATATTTAATTTTTGAGCGATAACATTTTCAATAGTTTTCTAGACCCATGTTCCGAACGCTATCCTTTTGAAAATGCTGTAATAATTAGTACTTAAGTACATCATCCTTTATGAAAGAAGTTAAAATACCATTTCGAAAAAAAAGTGTTCAGAAAATTTAAAAAGATACATTTTCAACATTTCTCTGCACTTTCTTAATATCGAATGCTATTTCTTTGTCATTTTCATTTTTTGGAAAGTAAAAAATTAAAGGGTTTCCTAGGTAAAGAGCAATGGGAAAGAAAGAGTGTGCTCTTTTGTTTTGTGTTTTATGTTTTAATACAAAAAAACGATTTTGGAGAAAAAACTGGATATTTGTATGGGTGCAATATATTCACGGACACTGACCAAATTAATACAGTAACCTAAACATCTATTTTCTTGAAATCTGTATGTGGTGGTCTAGAATCCGACAACTCGGCCATTACACTGACCAACCAATTACAGTGACAAACTACACTGGCTATTTTAGCATTGAGAAAAACGAAATGTTGAATATGTATCTTTTTGGTTTTTTCGAACACTTTTTTTTTCGAAAATTGGTATTTTAGCTTCTTTTTGAAAAGATGCTGTACTCAACAAGTACTATTTATTACGGCATTTTCGAAAGGATGGTATTTGAAAAATGGGTCTTGACAACTATTGAAAATGTTATTGGTCAAAAATTAAATATTTCGACCTGAAATTCACAAAGTAAAAAATGTTTTTAGAGAAAATGTTGAACTTTGGTGCAGATCTAAATGGTAACGTAGTGTTTCTTTATGGTCGGACACAGAGTTGAGCGGGAGGCGGAAAACGGGAGGAAGAATAAAAAGTCATTTTCTAGAAAACGATTTTGTCATTATTTGGATGTAAAAAGCCCCAAAAATCGGTTGAATTTGGGTTAAATTTTTCATTTTTTCGAAAAAACTGACTAAAATGTCAAAACTTGACGTAAACCAGCTGTGTTTTTAAATCAGCTGCCACCAGGAACAATGTTCTACACGCAAAATGATATTTTTTCGGAAAAATTGGGTTTTTCATCAATTTTTGAGGGTTTTCAGGGTTTCCAAGATTGAATTTTTAATTTTTATGTTGTCTGCGTATCCAGATGTCTATTTGACAAACAATTTGAAAAAATTGGAAACAATTGATTACTGTAAAGCTACACTAGGTAACGAACACTCTGAAACTCCATAACTTCGACATTTCCCGTTTTGTCTGTCTGTGTGTCTGTCTACATATCTGTCCGGATGTGCGCAACATTTTAAACAAAAAACAAAAAAGATTGACACCATGTGGAATCGAACCCTGGTACCTCGACCTACAACCACTCGGCCACCACTGCACATTTTTTTTTCAAAAACCAATTTTTGAGGTTTTTAAAGGTTTCCAGGGTCAAATTTTTGGAATTTTTATCTTGTCGGTATGTTCAAATTTTGTTTTGACCCACCTGGCGCTCCTTTGACGCTTTTTTTTCATCATTTTCCACCCCTGTATTTTGCAGCGCCTCCTTGAATTTCTTATCACTTTTCAGTCCACTAAGTTTACATAATCATGACTCTGGAAATTATTTCCATTTTCGAAACTCCTTATCAGTACTACTATCAGTATACGTAAGAACGATCATAGTTGATACCGGCGGTGCAGGGTTTTCACGTGAATTTCACAGTTTTTTGGCTGAAAACTTCTAGAATTTCTAGTTTTTAGGCGGAGATGATGTAGGTATAGGTTATAGTGGCGTCATGGAATGGAGTTGACCTATTTAATGCTGGTTCCGGGTCCAATAAATACTGGAGTAGGTCAATATATGGATAATGGAGGTAATTGAGAAATTGAGAAAGGAGTTCTTATTAACAACAGACTCTGAAGCAGCGGCCTTGCATCTCAACATGAAATATCAGCAATTTTTGAGTAGTCTAATATAAAAATTCAGAGAATTCGACCCCAGAAACCTCTAAAAACTTAAAAATTGGTCAAAAACACAATTTTCCAAAAAAAATTGTGCAGTGGTGGCCGAGTGGTTGTAGGTCGAGGTACCAGGGTTCGATTCCACATGGTGTCAATCTTTTTTGTTTTTTGTTTAAAATGTTGCGGACATCCGGACAGTCAAATAGACAGACACACAGACAGACAAAACGGGAAATGTTGAAGTTATGGAGTTTCAAAGTGTTCCTTAGCTCTACAGTTACCAATTTTTGCATTTTTTTCAAATTTTTTGCCAAATGGACATCTGGACACACAGATAAACATGTAAAAAACAAAGTTTAAGTTCAAATCTCTATATTTTCAGAACATAACACATTCTTATTGATAATAGGGTAGCATTGCTGTTCATGAACACCGCTTGTCTAGCCAAGTTCATTCGGAGAGAAATTTTGGAGTAATTATATGTAATTAATGTGTTTGATATGTCTGGAATAATAGAATAGAAGACTTTTGATCATTAAGAAACAACAAATTTTCGAAAAACTAAATTTCGAATTTTTTTAAAATTATGAACTTTGTCACGTAGTCACTAAAACTTGTTAGACTAGCTGAGGGTAACTAATTTATATTAATTGGGTAGATCAAATTACGCTCTACATTTTTGTAGTTGACCATTTTTTGTGAAAAGCTCTTTACAACGAGTTAGAGCCGTTTGAAGAATTCTCGCCGTTTTAAGAACGCAGCTCCCAACTTGTAAGCCTTGCATCTCCACAGGGAGCGTTCCTAGCCAAAAGTTGTCAACTACAAAAATGTAGATCAGGCTTTGATCTACACAACAAATTCACTTTTAGCCACAAAAGTTCACTATTAAGGTCGCCACTTATTTTCAACTAATTTCATCATCCACTGTAACCAATTCCTCATTTTTTCAATAATCGAAACTCAAACTACACAAATTTTCAATCTTTTCTGAATCCAACAAAACAAGGAATGTCATTTGTCACTCTTAGAGAGTGATCTTCAAAGAGCAATGCGTATAATTAATAGGGGGGACCCCCCGAAATTATTTACACTTTCCCGGAGGTCCCCTCCACTGGAGGCATCACACTACACACACCTTTTTGACTGTTTCAATGATCAGAGCTATCCAGACAGTGTAAAGATAAATGGGGGACCCAGTGGAGTGATAGTGGGTAAAACTTAATTGGGACGAAATTCAAATAACAAAAAAATTCGAAAAAACGGGGCTACAGTAAGTATGGAACACTTTCAAACTCCTTAACTTCAAAATTTGAGATTTTTTCTGTCTGTGTGTCTGTCTATATACCTGTCCGGATGTCCGGAACACTTTAAACAAAAAACAAAAAAGATTTGTCACCATGTGGAATCGAACCCTGGTACCTCGACCTACAACCACTCGGCCACCACTGCACAATTTTTTTTTGAAAAATTGTGTTTTTGACTAATTTTTGAATTTTTAGAGGTTTCTGGGTTTGAATTTTTCAAATTTTTTTTGTTGTCTGTGTCTCCAGATGTCCATTTGACAAAAAATTTGAAAAAAAATGGAGAAAATTGGTTACTGTACAGCTACAATAGGCAAGGAACACTTTGAAACTCCATAACTTCAATTTTTCCCGTTTTATCTGTCTGTGTGCCTGTCTATATACCTGTCCGGATGTCCGAAACATTTTAAACAAAAAACCAGAAAGATTTGTCACCATGTGGAATCGAACCCTGGTACCTCGACCTACAACCCCTCGGCCACCACTGCACAATTTTTTTTTTGAAAAATTGTGTTTTTGAACGGTTTTTGAGGTTTCTAAGGGTTTCCGGGGTCAAATTTTTTAAATTTTATGTCAAAATACCGAAAAATTGCTGAAAACAATTTTTTATTAAAAAAGTTAAAGCTGTATCGAATAAACATGACATGAATTAAAGAAGGCACACACATAATCAAAATTCATAGCTAATTTAGCCAGTACGTCACACATTTTGTAATAAATACCCGGGATTAGATCAATCACACAACGGGACCCGCAAAAATTTGGAATTTTGGAAAAAAATTGAAAAAAAAAGTTTTTGGAAAAAATCGATAATCTAAGCAGACGACGTGGCTGCTCCGCCTCCAATCTCCACGACGACATGTTCAACACGTCCACGTGGCAGGATTACGGTAGTTTCAGGTGGTGGAGTTACCTTGGTGTCGTCGGAGGCAATGGTGGCCTGGAAAAAATTTGAGTGAAAAAAATTTTGAAAAAAAATTTTTTTGAAAATTTTTTTTTGAAATTTTTTTTGGACTTTTAAAAAGTATATAGCGATATGTCGTGAATAATGAAAATTTCCTGGAATTTCCGTTTGAATGTAACAGAAAAATGAGAGAAACTTCTAAAGGTTATAATTAGACGGATGGGGGGAGAGGAGGAAGCGAAACGCGATGTTTGACCTCTAGACGACTCAAAAAAATGAGGAAATTCTGGGAATATGGTGAACTTTGTGAGATGTGAGATGCGTATTTTTGAAAAGAGCGTAAAATTTGGGGGCCAGGGGTGGAAAAATTGAAAAAATTGAAAAAAAAATTTTTTTTGAAATTTTTTAATGGGGCCTTCAGGGGATCGGACTCTAGTTTTTTGGGTGGAGAACAAAATTTGTATTGTGGGGCTTGAACAACACTTCAAAACTTTCAAACAATCATTTTGAGACAAAAAATAGACAAAAAAAGGAAAAAAAATAGACAAAGTTAAGTTTTTGACCAAAAAATCCCTTGGATTCTCGAATTTTCAAAAAATTTTGAAGCCAAATCTCAAAATTGATGTCAAATCTAGATCCCTTATAAAATTTCCAAAATTTTGAGCCCCATATCGACCTATTTTGAAGAATTTTGATTTGGTGGCCTAGAAAATGCATTTTCTAGGCCACCAAATCAAAATTTTCAAAGTGGTCCGAAATATGGCAATATGGGGCTCAAAATTTTGGAAATTTTGCGGAGATTTCAAAAATTGAATTTTCCACTTACTTACGTAAAAAATATTTCAGATACCACAATTTCAGAAAAAAAAATTTTCGAAAATTTTTTCAACATTTTTCAAAATCGCTCAAAATTGCTCGAAACTTTATTTTTTGAACTCCTGACCCTTTAAAACCTCGATTTAGAAAAAAACAAAAAAATTTTGACCCCACGTGGAATCGAACCCTGGTACCTTGGGGTGCAGTGGTTACTGTCTACCTTAACCACTCGGCCAGAACTCAACATTTTCCTAATTAGGTCGATATGGGGCTCAAAATTATGGAAATTTTCAGGAGATCATGAAAATCATAAAATGAGACGAATTGGTGTAATTGGCTCAGATATAGCAGTTTCAGAAAAAAATCTGAAATTTTTGAAAAAATTTTTTTCAATTTTTTCGATTTTTTTTTTTGAAATTTTGTATAATTTTCAGGTAATTTTCGATAAAAGCATCAAAGTTCTGTTTAATAAGTTCACTTTTCCTCATTTTTCAGGGTTCACCGAGTTCGGAGACCTTAACGGAACATTTTAAATGAATAATTTATTATTTATGACTTTTGAAAGTTTTAGCATTATTTTTGCACTTTAAAGCATTAAGGGGTCGTCGTTTTTAAAACTTTGGTAATTTTTGAAAAAAAAACTTCAAAAAAAAAAATTTTCTTGAAACTTTTGAACATAAAAAAATTACCTCATATCTCGGCGGGTACAGGTACTGTATATTCAACGGTTGTACTGTAGGTGTCATCATATGGTTGGGGTACTGTCGATGCATTCCGAGGGGTCGACCACCGGAAGGCGTCGTCCGGAACCCGGCGGGACCCAGGTCCTTACCAATGTCCGAGTAGAGTGGTGGAGGCGCGTCGACGCTTGTCACCGCTGGAAGATTAAAGATTATAAATTATGCAGATCCCCTGATGTATACTGTAGTTGACAAAAAATTTGAAAAAAATCGGAGAAAATCGGTTACTGTAGAGCTAAGGAACAGTTTGAAACTCCATAACTTTTCATTTTTCGATTTTGTCTGTCTGTGTGTCTGTCTATACATCTGTCTGGATGTCCGCAACATTTTAAACAAAAAACAAAAAAGATTGACCCTGTGTGGAATCGAACCCTGGTACCTCGGGGTGCAGTGGTAACTGTCTACCTGAACCACTCGGCCACCACTACAAATTTTTTTTTTCCAAAAATTGAGTATTTCAGGGTGAAATTTTCTGAATTTTTACGTGGTTCATGTATCCAGATGTTCAAATGACAAAAAAATGACAAAAAATTAAGGAAATCGGTTATTGTAGAGATACGGAACACTTTGAAACTCCATAACTACCACATTTTCGATCTTGTCTGTCTGTGTGTCTGTCTATTTGACTGTCCGGATGTCCGCAACATTTTAAACAAAAAACAAAAAACATTGACACCATGTGGAATCGAACCCTGGTACCTCGGAGTGCAGTGCCTACTGTCTACCTGAACCACTCGGCCACCACTGCACAATTTTTTTTTTGAAAAATTGTGTTTTTAGGTTTTTTGGGTTGAATTTTCTGAATTTTCATGTTTAAATACGTAAAAATAGCTTTCCCGAGGTGTACTGTAGCTCGTTCATAGTACACAAAATGATATCGAGACAACATCACCTCATTTTATACAATTTCTGATGAAATTTTCGCATTTGCCACTGAAATTTCTTTAAAACCTCGGGGAAACCCCTCGAGCACTGATAAGCTTGAGGTGTCTAAGCATGATGGTAAAGTTTTCGAAAAAAAGTGATAAGAAATGCTCTTTTTCGTGGAAAAACGGAAAAAATTGAACGAAATTTCGAATCCCAGGATCCAGGTACAGTAACCCGATCCTACAAAATTTTTGGAACTTGGTACAGTAACCTAGATCTTGAAACTCTGATTTCAACTACAGTACCCCAAAACTACAGTAACCCTTACCGATATCATATTTCGGCGGTGGTGGTAGTTGACGAAGGATGGATGCAATATGAGAGGATGAGGTGGCAGCGGCTCGCAGCGTTTGGACGGATGGGAGGGAGGCTGGAATTATTTTTTCTTGAAAAAAAATGTGTTGGTTGTGTAGATCAAGTTTTGATCTACCTTTTTGTAGTTGACCGTTTTCTTATAACGATTAACGCTGGGGAGATACGAAGCTCGAAAGTTGGAGACTTGAAAAATTGTTTGAAAAAAATGATCCCGCTCTTAAAGCATATATCTCAGCAGGTATGAACTGTACAAAAAAGTTGTCAACTACAAAATTGTAGTCTTGGATTTGATCTACAAGCCAAATTAAAAAATTTTAAGATTGAACTAATTTTAAGACTCTAGCAGGCTTTTGAAAACTGATAAAATTTCAAAATTTTCAAAAAAATTTTTTTTGGAATTTTTGAAAGCTCATAATTTCTTATAGGTAAGTGCTAGAAAAAAGTTGTTAACTAATGAAATGTGGAGAATTTTATGATCTACATTTTGATATTAGAAAAAACGGGTTTTAATGAAAAAATTCCAAAAAAAGTTTTTGAAAAAAATTTTTTCGAAATTTTTTCGATTTTTTTTGAACGTTTTCTAAACTGTTTTCCGGTCAAACCGGTATGCCGCATCACATGACATATACGTATGTTCCTGATCTTCTACCCTTATTCAATTCGGTGAAGGTTTCCGGTCCAAAAACACTTTGATCTACACAACTTTTTTTTTGATCTACACAAAAAACTTTCCTTATCAATGTCCCCCCTCTCGAATCATCTATTTTATCAGTATTGGGATAATTAATAGTCTGTGTTATTGCACTGAGTGTCATAGTTCATTAATTGATTTTTTGAAAAATTGAAAAAAATTTTTTTTTGAAAATTAATTTTTTTCAAATAAAAACACTTACGTCTCTCATAACTGCGGACAACCAGACATACGACACACAGACAGAGAAAAATGATGAAGATGATCGGACACGAGGCGACTAGTATCACTTCCCACAGTTCTGTTGTGGTGTTTCCTGAAATTTAAAAAATTTGAAAAAAAAATTTTTTTGGAAAAATTTTTTTGGCTTTAAATACTCATTTTTAATGTAAAAAACACTGAAAACTCCAATTTTTCACTCAAAAATCAGTTTTTGGCACTTTTTTTGTCCATAAAACCCGATTTTCTGGTCAAAAAGATATTTCTGCCTCACCATGTCGTAGGAGATGCGGCTCCGGCGTGGTTGGTACAATTAGGCTGTCCATGTGGAAGGCGGACTGAAAATTAGGTAATTATTGGTTAAAATAACTGAAAAATTCAGAAAAATGAGTTCTGTAAAGGATTTGAACAAAAAAATTCAAAAAAAATTTTCAAAAAATTTTTTTTTCGAAAATTGGCTGAAATTTTTTATTATGAACCATAATCTTAGAGTTTACAGTAACCCTTAAAACTACAGTACCCAGCTGAAATCCCTCTCAGCTACAGTAACCCAAGATCCCGTAAATCTACACAGAGAGCTCTTCGTAAATCTCCACAGCTACTTCAACCTACCGTATCTCTAGACTCGTTGAGGCTACAAACTACAAAAATATATGAAAATGTAGAGAATTTTGTGTAGATCATTTTTGTAATTGACAACTTTTTGGTAGCTTGGGCCCTTTTTGAGATAAAACTGTTAGAGCGCAGACAACTAGATCTTATAGCTTCTCTGTGTCTCTCTGTCTCTCAGCTACCGTATCTCTAAGCTCTCTGAGGCTACAAACTACAAAAATATACCAAAATGTAGAGAATTTTGTGTAGATCATTTTTGTAGTTGACAACTTTTTGGTAGCTCTGCGCCTTGAAGCGGATTTTTAAGTTAAAAAAAAACACAAATTCGTAAATCTACACAGAGGCGCGTAAATCCACACAGGTAGCTTCGTAAATCTACCCAACTACTACAGTACCCCTAATTAAAATATAATTACCATTTCAAAACAATAGAAGAGTTTTATGTTGTTTCAGTAGTAACAGGGGGGGGGGCAATAAGAATGGAACATTGTCTTTTTTGTTGAAAAGAAAAAAAAGGGGGTAGGACGAGAAAAAGGGCGGGAGGGGGGTCAAAAACAAGTTTCCTATCGGTTATCATCATATGTACGTGTTGGGTGAGAGAGTATGAGAAAATGAGAGAGTGCAGAGAAAGAAAAAAGAAAAAAAAGAGAAACAAAATAGTTGGTTAAGTTTATGTATGATGGTCATGGAGGTGTGGAGAAATGGGTCTCGACTGGAAAAATAATTTTTAGAGGGGTACTGTAGCTAGGGGTACTGTAGGAGAAGGAGTTGGAATCCTGGATCAAGGTTATTGTAGAGTGTAGACTTACGAGCTCTGGCGTGAATACAAAAAAAAAATTTCCAAAATTTTTTTTTCAAAATTGCAAAATCCCGCTTAAAGCTACCAAAAAATTGTCAACTACAAAAATGATCTACCCAAGATTCTCTACATTTTGGTATATTTTTGTAGTTTGTAGCCTCAAAGAGCCAAGAGATACGGTAGGTGAAAGACAGAGAGACGCAGAGAAGATATAGTGTCTGGTTGTCTGCACTCTAACGGTTTTTATCTCAAAAAGGGGCCGCGCTCCTAAAAAATGGTCAACTACAAAAATGATCTACGCAAAATTTCCCACATTTTGGTATATATTTGTAGTTTTTAGCCTCAGAGAGTCTGGAGATACGATAGGTGAAAGACAGAGAGACGCAGAGAAGTTAGAGTGTCTGGTAGTCTGCGCTCTAACGGTTTTATCTCGAAAAGGGGCGTGGCTACCAAAAAGTTGTCAACTACAAAAATGATCTACTTGAAATTCTCTACATTTTGGTATATTTTTGTAGTTTGTAGCCTCAGAGAGCCTAGAGATACGGTGGGTCGAAGCTAGCTGTGTAGATTTACGGAGCTCTCTGTGTGGATTTACGAGAGGTTGTGTGGATTTACGGAAGTTCAAAAAATAGAGTAAAAACATTAAAAATTGACAAAAATAAGGGATTCAAATCGAAAAATACCATTTTTATCAAATTTTCAGCCAAAAAAACGTTTTTTTTTTTTCAATTTTTCACAATTTTTCAGCTCAAAAACTTGAATTTCAGGTTTTCAGACCAGAAAACCAATAAATATCAACGAAAAATTAATTCTCTTATCAAAATGCCATCTCTCTTTTTCTCTTATCACATCAACATCACTCCTCTCCAGGTCAGACAACCAAAAGGGGCGTGGCTTTAGTGGAAAAGTGGGCGGAGCCTATTGACCGGTGTCATTGAAAAAAGGGAGGAAGAGTGGGGTGATATATTGATTGATTTTAGGGGAAAAACAAGGAAATATTGTTTTTTTGAAAAAAAATAAAATTTTGTAGATCACAATGGGTTTAAAGGCGCATGTGACAAATTATGGTGAATTTTTCATTTTGGAAATCAAAAAATGACCGGAATTCAGTGTTTTTCAAGAGGATTTGCATAAATTTGAAATGATTACGTAGTTGGTTTTTGTAGGGCGATCGAACTACTCGAAATGTTTTTTGGAAAGGGGACGAGAAGGTTGACACGAAAAAACAAAGTTATGGATCTTGGATCCGGGTTACTGTAGCTCTGGTAGGTGAGAGATTTGTCGATTTACGGAGCTATGTGTGGATTTACACAGTTTTGAGTTCGTTGTAACTGAGATCGGTAGGTGTAGTTAGTTGATACTGTAGCTTGAAAAAGGTTACTAAATTGAACACTGTAGGTAGCATAGTTGTCCGGAATCCGGATTCCGGAATTCCGGAAAATTAAAATTTTGATTCCGGTTTTTCGAAAAATGGCATTCCGTACAACTATGGTAGGTAGGATAAGTGTACTGTAACAAAGATCGGGTTACTGTAGAGAGTACGGTAGCGGAAGTAAAAATCTTGAAAAGAAAGTGAAAGAAGAAGTCAAAGGAAAGAGTTTCGCATAGCTCTGGTGTGTAGGTTCACGAGGAACTACTGTAGGTTCAGAGATCTATGTGTAGATTTACGGAATAACAGGTGTAGAATTACAATAGGACGATTTACTGGGGCGGATTTATAATTCTACAGTACCATGCAGTAAGATATACAATTTGACCTTTTTCTGTGGAAAATAGCCAGCATTAAGAGGAGTAATTGTCTCACACAGAGAGAAATATTTGAGGAATCTTCTAGATCAAAAGTAGATCTTCATTTTTGTAGTTGACAACTTTTTTGTACGGACACTCCCTAGAGAGTTATAGTCATTTTAAGAGGACAGCTCCAAAATTGCACTATTTTACACTGAAATTCACGGATTTGTGGGAGAAATTACTTTGTCGGGGTGTAACTCTCTAGGGAGCGTCCGTACAAAAAAGTTGTCAACTACAAAAAGGAAGCTCTACTTCTGATCTGTATAATTCATAAAAAATTTTATTTTGCGGGACAATCAGGAATACCGTAACACCCTCTGGTCATTTTCAACTGAAAAAGACCGAACTGTAAATCTTGTTACACCGTACTGAACATATAAACTCATGGAGGTATGTGTGGATTCGCAATGCTGTGTACTTTTTTCATTTAAAAAATAGTTGAAAAATTACTTTCCAAACCGAAAATCAACTGTCATTTTCGGATCCTGTTTTTATTATTTAACACCATAAAAATTGATAAAAATTTCAAAATTTTTGTGTTTGCACACTCATAACTAATGAAAACAAACAGAAGTTCAAAAATGAGCATCGTTAACTTTTTATGGGTGTGGAAGGGCACAGCATGTGACTTTTTTTGCCGGTTATCAAACAGTTTTGTATGGAAAAAACAGGATGTGCAAAAAAAATTGAAAAAATATATATTTGCGGTGGAAATTTACGGTGACCTAATGTAGATTTACGGTGCCTACTGTAAGGATTACTGTACTCTTGCAACAAGACTTGACACCCACCACACCCATCTCTCGATTTCGGTTTCAATCATTTTGAAAACCGGTTCCGACTACATTTTTTGCAAAAATTTTTCAATTTGACCAATTTTTTTTGTTTTTTTTTTTAAATCTGAACGTTCACATCTAATCTTTGGGGTTTCCGGTCCGATTTTTGATGTTTTCACTTTGGAATTGAGTCACAGACCGAAATGTTTCCAATTTTTTTCAGATTCACACTCAGCTTGCTGAGAGCTTTCAGAAAAGTACCCACAAGCCCTGGTTCTGTGCATTTTGGCTCTCGACACGATTTACGAGGGGTACTGTAGTTTTCGTGGTGGGACCCAAAGTGGTCCAAACCAGGGCTTGTGGGTACTTTTCTGAAATCTCTCGGCGAGCTGAACCTAAACATCACATTAAAATTGCAAATAACTTTTAATCTACGAAATTCTGACCCCAGGCATATAACAAGGTATAACTCCCCAAATCGCATTCATACAAAAAAGTGATCAATTACAAAAATGTGTAAAATTCAATTCTTTACATTTTTCCATTTTAAAAATCTCAAAAATCTTCATTCCTCACTGAGATAATCGCTATTTAGTATCCCAAGGTGAAAGAGAGTGAGACGCAGAGAAACGAGAGCACTCTCGTTTCTCTGCGTCTCTTCTCACCTTCAAACGTCTGTAACTCCGCGGGGAAGGGAAATATCGAAAAATGGTCAACTACAAAAATGTAGAGCGTAAAAAGGGCTATCCGGTGAATAAAATTTTGGAAAGGGTGGCGTGGCCTAGAAATCCGAAAAATTGGGAAAATTAGTCCCCCAAGCGAAAATTGCTCAAAATGGCTCAAAATCCATGAAAATCGGTCAAATTTTTCAGTTTTTAAAGCCGTAAACTGTAATTTTTCTTTAAAATTGAAAAAAAAAAATGAAAAAATTCACGTATTATTGCCGCTATAAAATAGAGATGACCAGAGTAGAGGTAACTAATCAAATTACCTCTCCTACCTGTATCATCAAAAAAAGAAAATCATCATCACCAAAAAATTTTTGGGAACCAGTTTTGTCTTCTTCTCAAAAAAATGTCTCTTCTGCAAACATCCCCCCTACTTGTCCGTTTGGCGCCAAATGAAGGTCATTCTCTCTCGGTGTCTGCGTCTCTCCATCCGCCACACTCTCTCTCTCAATTTGTAGATTCTGACCGGAAAGGAAGATGAGACACGGTCAAAAGTTATGAATTTTCAATGGGAAGGAAGAAGAAGAAGTGGTTTTGTAGGTCAAGTGCAAATATTTGACTTATTCTGGGGCCAAGTAGTAACAAGTAGGAAATGGGGAATTGGTTGAAGAGGGTAAGGAATACGGTAGAATCCAAAAATTGAAAAAAAATTGTTTTATTTCTGTTATGGTGTTTTAAAATAAGCGGTTGCCAGACAAACTCGAAATTAGAAATGACCATATGTCCAACTACTTTAGCCACATTTAGTTGAAAATGTCCAACTTTGAGAGGGAGTTACGGTATTACAGATTGTTCTACCAAATAAAATTTTATACCAACTGTACAAATCAAAGGTAGATCTTCATTTTTGTAGTTGACAACTTTTTTGTACGGACACATCCTAAGAAGTTATGGTCATTTTAATACGACAGCTCAACAATCGCATTCGGTCATTTGAGGAAGAAATTACTTTGTCGATACGTAACCCTCTATTGAGTGTCAGTACAAAAAAGTTGTCAACTACAAAAATAAAGCCCTATTTTTAATATATTTTAATGATTAAACATTTTTTAGGTGTGACATTCAGAATTGCCATGACACACTCTCAAAGTTGGTCATTTTCGACTGAAAAACGGATAAAATTGTTATAATTCTATAGCCAGTACTGTAAGTTACAAAATGTTCAAAATTCGAATGAAATTAAGAGTGAATCTGATCTTCCAGGAGCAGATGTCTTATTTCCCTTTCCTAAGAGGGGGACCACCTGTCTCGAATTAGGGCCACTTTCTCTCTAAGTCAATTGAGAATTCTGACTGAAAATCTAAAAATTTGGGGAAAAATGAGCCAAAAATCGACGAAAATGAGCCAAAAATGATCAAAAACAGCAATTTTCGACTTTTTTTGAAAAACGCGTCAAAGGCGCGCCAGACGCCAGATTTTATTGCTTCTTAGATTAAAAATCGCTAGAAAACTTGAAAATTCAACTGGAAATGAGCTTTCATGTCAAAAAATTGACCAAAAATCGTCAATTTATCACCAAAAACGCGCCGGGAGCACCCCAGTCAGACATCTGGCGCACCTTTGACGCGTTATTCAAAAATAGTCGAAATCGACCGTTTTCGATGATTATTTGACCGATAATTTTGAATTATGACGAATTTTGAAGATTTTGGGCCAAAAAGCCAACAAAAATGATTGAAAACGATCATTTTCGACTATTTTTTGAAAAATGCGTCAAAGGTGCGCCAGATGTCTGTCGGGGGTGCCTCCGGCGCATTTTTTGGTGATAAATTGACGATTTTCGGTCAATTTTTGGCATAGACTACGCCAATTCCATTTCTGCAGTCAAAACCTGCTAAATGTCCTTGCGAGCCGAGTTATGAGCTCTCAAACAATGGTTAAGCCATTTCACATAGAATTCCACATCGGCAAGTATGCGCCCGATTTGGAATTTTATGTGAAAAAGCTTGACCATATGAAAAGTTTATGAAGCTCATAACTCATCTCGCAGGGACATTTAGCAGGTTTTGACTGCAGAAATGGACTCCACGTGGTTGAAAATACCTATGACCAAATTTGTTGATCGTTGAAAAAATAACGTTAGCAATTTTTTTCTGAATCATTCAAACAGTTTCAAATTCTTGAAACATTCCAAATAATTTGGTTGAAGGCTTTGACAAGAAAATAATGAAAAGAGTTTCAACAGGAAAGAGAACAAATCGATGGAATATAAAATAGCAATTAGATCTTTTTGGAAGAGTGGCCTAATCCAGATTTTTTCACGTTCAGCTCAGAGGGTGGGGCGACGAAAAATAGCTTATCTTTCGGAGTAAAATCCGAGGATTTTCTGCAGATTTTAGAGGATTTTTGAAGACTTTTTCGATATTTTTATAGCTGAAATACGATAAGCATTGGTCGGGGACTAGTTTTTTTGAGAAATTTGGTTTCCTGGAAACTTAGGTCGTGGGTTGTTTTCACATGTTTTTTTTTTCGATTTTATGTCGATTTTTTTGCTAGAAATCATTGAAAAACATAAAAATGGCTTGGGGACTAGTTTTCCAAATTTTTGGATTTCTAGGCCACCGGCTGGAAAACTAGTCCCCGGATGGTTTTTGAAGGATTTAGACGATTCTTAATGCGTTTTTCTTGTTTTTTGTAGTTTTCATCTCGAAAAAAGTGAATTTTGTATTTTGACCTCCACCCGATCTGACTCCAGACTCTTTGGCGGTTTTTATCAGTTCCTTTTATCAATGAAAAATGATGTTTTATCACGTTTTTGCGGTCAGTCACCCCCGCAAAATGAGATTTGAAAAAAGTGGAAAAAATTGGGAAATTTTTTTCAAAAAAAAAGTACAGATCGACGGATTAAAAGGGCAAAAATGGGATCTTGTAATTTTTGAGTATACGGGGATCAATGGAAAATGAATGACAATAAAAATAGCGATACCCTTGCAGGCGGGAAACCGGTTTGGGGGAAAAAAAGTTTTTGAAAAAAAAAATTCTGAAAAAAGTTAAAGTTTTGCCAAAAATTCCATTCACACCAAACCATTTACTATAAAACTATCATATTTGGACTCAGCTCGTCGAGAGCTTTCAGAAAAGTACCCACAAGCCCTGGTTCTGACCAGTTTGGGTCCCACCACGAAAACTACCGTAACCCGTTTTACTGGGGGTACTGTAGTTTTCGTGGTGGGACCCAATAGTGACGGAATATAGGCTTGTGGGTACTTTTCTGAAAGCTCTCGACAAGCTGAATCTATATTTTTGGTTAAAAATAGATTTTCAGTGGCAGTTTGGAAAAAAAAAACTTTTGAGAAAAAAATTCAAAAATTTTCCAAATTTTGAGTGCATAACAACACACATCAAGTAGACATCTGGAAACACTTATCATTCAAAAATTGACACTGATAATCATGAAAATGAGTGTATTATGATCGAAAAGTCGACATTTTCTGAGCCGATTATTTTTCCGTGACGCATCTCTCTCTCACTGATGACCCAAATTAAATAAGATTTTCCGAGACATTTTGAGAACTTATTGAAGTGTTCCGTAGGCGCCAGCTGCAGATTATAATGACAAAGTTCGAGTTAGGTGTGGTTCTGATTGAAAACATTGAAAAAGAAAATTCACAAAAAAATGTTTTGAAAACCTTGTCTTGGTAGTATTTCTGTGATATGAGAGCAAAAATTGATGAAACTAAAAAAATTGAATTCAGAAGAGTGAGAGCTTTCAGAAAAGTACCTACAAGCCTACATTCCGTCCACATTGGGTCCCACCACGAAAACTACAGTAACCTTGAAATTTCGGGTTACTGTAGCTTTCGTGGTGGGACCCAAAAGTGATAGGAACCATGGCTTGTGGGTACTTTTCTGAAAGCTCTTGAAGAGCTGAATCTGAATATAATAGTTTTTTATTTCAAAAATTAATGTTTAAGAAAATTTCTTGAATTTTTCAGTATTCTTACCTGTGAATTGTTCGGAATGTCTTCTACAACATTGCAGAAGAGCCAACCAAGACACGCGGGCATGATGAAGATGTTGGGAATAGGATTACCTGAAATTTTTGAAAATTTGAAAAAAAAACAAAAAAAACGGAAAAAATCGCATTCTAACGTTCCAAGTAAGGCTGGTGGCCTAGAAATTCATGTCTTCTCAAATTCTAGGCCACCAATCTCAAAACCAATAAGAAAATCAGATTCTTCATAAAATTTCCAAAATTTTGAACTCCATATTGACTTATTTTGGAGCATTTTGAGGTTGGTGGCCTAGAAATCCAAAAAATTGGGTTTCTAGGCCACCACTCAGAAATAGGTCAATATGGGGCTCAAAATTTTGGAAATTTTATGAAGAACTCAAAAATTTTGTCCAGAATGGTCGCAGAACTTAATTTTTTATGTTTTCAGGAAAAAAATTAATTTCAAAAAAATTTTTTTTTCAAAAGTGACATCAATTTCTTTTTCTGGTGTTTTCTGGTATAGATCACCTCATGTATCTAATTTTAAACTTTTATTCTTTCCAGAAATACTCCAAAAAACGTTTTTCCATGAAAAAATTTGAAGAATTAGCGATAAATTATGAACGTTATCACCGAAAATTTAATTATAGACATCAAAAAAAAATTTTGATAACAAAAAAATGCGGTGGGACAGGTCGGAAATTGGTTACACCCAGTTTTGATCTGGAATTTTCTGAAAAAACTGAAAAAAAAATTTCAGATTTTTTTCGAAATTTTTTTTCAGAATTTTTTTTTTCGAAAATTTTCAAATTTTCAACACAAAATCTGTTTTTATCTAGAAATCCGAATTCAGCTCGTTTCCAGCTTCCAGAGAAGTAACCACAAGCCTATATTCCACTGAAATTGGGTCCCACCGCGAAAACTACAGTACTCCAAAAAAGAAAATTTTCGGGTTACTGTAGTTTTCGTGGTGGGACCCAAAGTAAGCGGAATATAGGCTTGTGGGTACTTTTCTGAAAGCTCTCAACGAGCTGAATCTGAAAATCGCATTTTTAAATAATTTAAAAAAAATTTTTTCAAAAAAAAAACTGAAAAAATCGAAAAAAAAAACAATTTTTGAAAAAATAACTTTTTTTAATTTTAAAAACTTGGGTAAACCAAAAAATATTTAAAAAACACGAAAAAATGGGCGTGGCCTCCTAAATACCTGACCACCACCCTCTATTTATACGTTTTCAGTGTCTGTCGAGAAGAGTGAGAGACGCAGAGAGTGTAGTCCTCTTGGACAAGTAGATCAAATTTGAAATTCAAATTTATTGCGGTAAAAAACATCATTGGCCACTTTTAAAAATCACATCAAAGAGGATTTGGTCGGAAAAAAAGGAGCGGAGTCATTTGAAATGATCAAATTTCTATTTTTGGAGACAAATGGACTTTGATGTGGAGATGATGGCCTAGAAATCCATCTGGTGGCCTAGAAATCCAAAAATTTTTGGATTTCCAGAATCAGCGTGATAAGAGCTTTCAGAAAAGTATAATCATGCCATGGTTTCCAAAAATTTAGGTCTCGACACGAAAATTGAGGGTTACTGTAGTTTTCGTGGTAGAGCTCGAGCTTATCTTAGCTTTTTTCAGCGTTTAGTGTTTTTTTATTGATAGATCACGAGTTTTTGCACATTTTGAATGTAGAAATACGGAAAAACAGCAAAAAATAAGAAAGTTATGGATTTTCGAAACTTTTCGAAAATCCAGTTTTCACGAAAACTACCGCAACTCAGTCAGATTTGGGCTAGTTTCAGAATATTTTATATTTTCAAAATCAGCGTGATTTGGCGGTTCAGAAAAGTATAATCATGACCTACTTTTGAAAAATTCAATTTTTTGCAAATTTTTTCCCAAAGTTTTTCCTCATAACTCGATGCAGTGCAGCACTAACTCAACAATTCTTGTATTTTCAAATTCAGCGCGTTTTCAGCTTCCAGAAAAGTACCCACAAGCCTATATTCCGATCACATTGGGTCTCGACGCAAAAACTACAGTAACCTTTTATTTTTGGGTTACTGTAGTTTTCGTGGTGGGACCCAAAGTTGTCAGAACCTAGTCATGATTATACTCATTTGAACCGTCTTGACACGAGGAATTCAAATGTATAAGTTTCCGGGCGATTTGGTTGAATCTCGTTGCAAATCGGGGCTGGTGACCTAGAAATCCAAAAATTTGGGTTTCTAGGCCACGGACCCCAAAATGGTCCAAAGTAGGGCAATATGGAGCTCAAAACTTCGGAAATTTTTTGGAGAATCTGAAAATCGACTTTATTTTTCAAAAATCGAGCTCTATAGTGGTTTTTCTGGAAATCTGAAAATTTCAAAAAAAAAAATTTTCAAGCAATAAAATTTATTATGTTTCAACGTTTCAAATAAAAAATAATCCCAGCTTTTACCATTAAATTTCATAAAGAATCACAAATTATTAATAAGTATTGGATGCAGCGGCGACGACTGGTGCCTGAGTAACAACTGGTGGTGGGGCCGGGGCGGCGGTGGCATCGGAAGCGGCTCCCCACGAGTTGGCTCCAGAATCTTGGGCTCCGGCTCCAGAATTCCAGTTGCTACCGGCTGGAACTGGTTGGGCGGCGGCGGATCCAGTGGACCAGGTGTTAGTGGCTGGTGGTGCCTGAGGGGCGGAGCCAGTTGACCATGAGTTGGCTGGTGGGCTCTGGGCTCCGGCTCCGGTGCTCCAAGTGTTACCGGCTGGGGCCTGAGATTGGGCTCCGGTGCTCCACGAGTTATCGGATTGCCACGAGTCGACGAGTGGTTGAGAAGCGGCTGGGACTGGTTGGGCGGCTCCGAATGTGTTTCCGTTTCCGTTGTATGTTGGGTTCGAGGCGGCTGGTGGAGCGGCGGCGGTGTTGTAGTTGTTCGATGGGTTCTGGAAAATTTGGAAATTTTTGGAAAAAGTTGCTTTGGTGTGCTAGAAATCTTGATTTCTAGGCCACCAATCCTAACACCAAGCACAGATTCGAATTCTCCATCAAATTTCCAAAATTTTGAGCCCCATACTGTCCCAGTTCCGCTCATTTTGAGGCCCGTGGCCTAGAAATCCAAGTTTTGGAATTTTCTAGGCCACCATCCTCAAAATGAGCGGAAATGGGTTGATATGGGGCTCAAAATTACGGAAATGACAGCAAAAAGCAATTTGAAGCCTGGGTTTTTACAGAAAAGCAAAATATTTTCGATTTAGAGAAAAAAAAATTTTCAAAAATTTTTCCCTAAAAATATTTTTTTTCAAAAACTTCTGTGAATGAGATTCTAAAACAATTTAAAGAAAAAAAATTTTGAAAAAAAATTTTGGAAATTTTTTTCTGAATTTTTTTCTGACTAAAATCTGAAAATCTCTTGATTATAGGTTCTGAAAATACTATTACTAGAATTTTTATACAATTTCTAAAGTTTTGAGCCCCATATTGACATATTTTGGAGAATTTTGAGATTGGTGGCCTAGAAATTCGGAATTTTGGATTTCTAGGCCACCAGTCTTAAAATGCTCCAAAATAGGTTAACATGGAGCTCAAAACTTTGGGAATTGATTGGGGAGTTCAAAAATGTTGTCAGTTTCAAGATTGGTTGCCTAGAATTCCCTCGAATCCCAGATTTGAGGTGTCTAGGCCATCAGTTTTTGAGTTTTCCCATTTCAGACCACTTTTTGCACTAGAAATCTCAAAATTATTGTTATTCTCAATTTTTTACTAAATTTCCAAAATTTTGAGCCCCATTTTCACCCATTTCTGAGCATTTTGAGGTTGGTGGCCTAGAAATTCGAAATTTTGGGTTTCTAGGCCACAGTACCCCAAAATGAGCAGAAATGGGTCAATATGGGGCTCAAAATTTTGGAAATTTGATGGAGAACTCGAAAATCTCGTTTATTTGTATCAAAAACTTCAAAATCCCTGGTGAAAACGGTTCAAAACGAGCAATATTGAGTTGATGGCCTAGAATTTGGATTTCTAGGCCACCGACCTCAAAATGAGCGGAAATTGGTCGATATGGGGCTCAAAATTTGGGGATTTTTATGGAGAAATTGGAAATCCTGTTAATTTTGAATAAAAACTTCAAAAAGCCAAGAAAACCCTGTCAAAAACGATCAATTGGAAGCCTAGAAACCCAATTTTTCGGATTTCTAGGCCACCAACTCAAAATGCTCCGAAATGGGTCGATATGGGGCTCAAAATTTGGGGAATTTGATGGAAAAGATGAATTTGAGCACTATTTTTGATATCGAGCTCGAAATTTTATGAATCTCACGGAGAAGACGATTTTGACCCAAAAATCGAAAACTAACCTGAGCGGCCGGGTTGATTCTCGGTGCACAGCAGACGCACTTCACATTCGTATGGTACTTTTTCGGTTCCCAATCGGCTTCCGACACATAGGTCGAGTCGACACGATGGTACTTTCCTCCACGTCTTCTGTGCTCCTTGTCGTCATCCTCGTCACTCTCGTCGTCTGCGCCTCTCTTGTCTCTCTTGAATGTCTCGTCGTCATCGGTCTTGACGATGGCCAAGAATCCGAAGAGGGCGTCGTTCGGAAGGGTGGTGTCACGACGGGCGGTCTGTTGGCAGCAGAAGTTGCACGAGTCCTCGTCATGATTCGCCACTTCCGAACACTTGACACGGACGGCACGGTTGGCTGGGACCGATGGGTTACTGTAGCCGTATCCTGGCTGTGGGCGGTTGTGGTGGTGACGGTTGGAGTCGACGACGAGGAGCACGGATGCGTCGAGGTCGCACACGAAACCTGGAGAGAAAAAATTAGATTTTTTGGAAAAAAAAAATTTTCAAAAAAAATTTTCGAAAAAATTTTGCCCCCACATTCCCCATATCTTACTTCCTAGGCCACCAATCATAAAACCCATACCAAAATCGAATTTTTCACAAAATTTCCGAAATTTTGAGCCCTATATTGCCATATTTCTGACCACATTGAAAATTTTTGGTCGGTGGCCGAGGATTTCAGTTTTCTAGGCCACCAGCCTCAAAATGGTCCAAAGTATGTCAATATGAGGCTCAAAATATCAGAAATTATGTAAAAAACACAAAAATCATTTTCAAATATTCCTAGAATCTCATTCACAGAATTTTTTTGAAAAAAATAACCTTGGGAAATTTTTTTCGAAATTTTTTTTCTCAAAAGCCAAAATATTTTGCTTTTCTGTAAAAACCCAGGTTATAAATTGTTTTTTGATGTAGTTTCTGTCATTTTGTGGCCCATTTTGACCTAGTTTTGAGCATATTTGAGTTGGTGGCCTAGAAAATTCCAAAATTTTGGGTTTCTAGGCCACGGACTTCAAAATGCGCGGAAATAGGTCAATATGAGGCTCAAAACTTTGGAAATTTTATGAAAAGTTCAAAAATAAGGTTCATGGTTTCTAAAAACTTCATTTATACAAAATATCTGGAATTTTGAAAAAACAATTTTTTTTTGAGATTTCAGAAATTTCTGAGATGTCGATTTCTAGGCCACCAATCACAAAACAAACATCAAATTCAAACTCTCCATAAAATTCCCAAAATTTTGAGCCCCATATTGCCATATTTCTGACCACATTGAAAATTTTTGACCTGTGGCCTAGGAATGGAGTTTTCTAGACCACCAAACTCAAAATGCTCCAAAATAGGTCGATATGGGGCTCAAAATGACGGAAATGACATCAAAAAGCTATTTGAAGCATGTATTTTTTTTAGGAGAGCAAAATATTTGATTTTTTGAGAAAAAAATTTTCAAAAAAAATTTCCAAAATCTTTTTTTGAAAAGTTTCTGTGAATGAAATTTTAAGACAATTTGAAGATAATTTTTGTGTTATTCACATTATTTACCAAATTTTGAGCACCATCTTGACCCATTTTCGCTCATTTTGAGGTCCGTGGCCTAGAAATCCAAAATATTGGGATTCTAGGCCACGGACCTCAAAATGCTCAGAAACACATCGATATAGGGCTCAAAACTTCGGAAATCTTCTGAAAAATTCAAAAAATATAATTTACATTAGTTTAAAATTTCATTTGTGCAAAATTTTTGAAAACTGGAAAAAAAATTGAAAAAACGTTTTTTTCGGATTTTCAAAAAATTTCTGAAATCTCGATTTCTAGGCAACCAATCACAAAACCATGCTTAAATTCAGATTCCCTGTAAAATTTATAAAGTTTTGAGCCTCACATTCACCCATTTCTGAACATTTTGAGGTCCGTGGCCTAGAAAACCAAAAATTTGGGTTCCTAGGCCACGGACGTCAAACTGATCTAAAGTGGGTCAATATGGAGCTCAAAACTTTGCAAATTTTATGGAGAATCTGAATATGTGCTTGGTTTCTTATGAAATATTAGATTTTCAGATTTTCAGAAGTTTTGAAAGTTTTCGAAAAAAAAAATTTCGAAAATTTTTCCAAAAAAAGAGGGTAACTCACGATCCTGAATGAGTGGTTGCCAGTATCCGGGTCCGTACGACGGGTATCCATAGCCACTGTTGGAATACGACGGGCTGCTGGACCCATACGATGGTCGTGGACGGTTGTAGCGTCCGGCGGCGGCGTCCGTCTTCACCTCATCGGCTGGCTGGAAATTTTTGAAATTTTTTCAGAATCCGTCTCCAGAATCTCCAGAATCCTCTTACCTTGTTGTTGGGGGCAGCGCCGAGGACGGTGGCCAGTGAGGCGACGGTCAGAAGAAGAGCGGTTTTCATTTTCGTCAAAGAAAATGAAACGGATCGAATGATAGATCTGAGGGCTCACGGAGCATTTTATAGGCTCCGCGGAGCAAAAATAGGCTCCGCCCACTTTTGAGGAGGTGAGAGGGGGGGGGGGAAGGGATCTGGTGATGGATGATGGGGAGATCGGGAAGCGAAGAAATGAAAAAAAAAGAAAAAAATGTTTTTATTTTCAAAAAATTGGATTCTGATAAAGAAAGTGACATCAGAATTTTGAGAATTTGGAATTGTTTGATAATCGACAGCGTCAAAGGCACGCCAGCCCCTAG
This sequence comes from Caenorhabditis latens, assembly GCA_002259235.3. Classification (NCBI taxonomy): domain Eukaryota; kingdom Metazoa; phylum Nematoda; class Chromadorea; order Rhabditida; family Rhabditidae; genus Caenorhabditis; species Caenorhabditis latens. The sequence continues at coordinate 17,201,257 of CM056095.1, forward strand.
AAGCAGGCACGCCAGCTTCTAGGATCCAAACTACAGTAACCCGGATCCTGGATCTGGAAAAATTGAAAAAAAATCGCGTCAAAGGTGCGCCAGACAACTAGTATGAATTTTTGAGAAGCAAGACTACAGTACCCTGAACCCCGGCTGCAGTAACCCGGTGTCCGGTACAGTATACCATAGGATCGAAAAACTGGATCCAGGATCCAATTTTTTTTTTCGAAAATTGGATTTTTTCGAGAAAAAAGGGTTTTTGAAACGCGTCGAAGGTGCGCCAGACCATTTCTATGAAGTTTTGAAAATCAAGGCTACAGTACACCTCTGTCAGATACTGTACCCCATAGGATCCAAACTACAGTAACCCGGATCCAGGATCCAACTTTTACAGTTTTTAGGATCGGGTTACTGTGGTTGGACCCTACATTCATATGTTGGAGTATTGTAGCTCTCTGGGGTACTGTAGTTGAACTTATAGACTCAGGATCCGGGTTACTGTACCAGGATCCAAAGATATTCTAGGATCGGGTTACTGTACCTGGATCCTAGGATTCGAAATTTCGCTCTTTTTCGCTAAGATCCGTTTTTGGGTTACTGTAGACTGTTTCTTGTGATAAGTACAGTGATCCCATGGGATTTCAGATCTCAACTACAGTAACCCGGATCCAGGATCAAATTCAAAATTTCAAAAAAAATTTTTTTTTGATTTTTGACCAGTTTTTTTCTTTTTTTCAGATTTTTTGTTATTTTTAATGTCAGATCACAAGATTCCTGCCCCCGCACACACTTTTTTAAATCAATTTCAGATTTTTCAATTTCGATAAGAATCTGGAAGATTCCATTCCCATTTGTCATCCGCCGCTCGGAGGAGTGGGGGCGATTTTTCATTTTTCTTTTTCTTTCTTTTCTCGATGGAATGTTGCAATATGTTGTGATGGAATCATGGGAAAGCGATGGGAAGAAGATAAAGCAGAAAATAAAAAAAATGAAAAAATTGACGGAGAAATCAAAAAAATAGAGGTCAATCTGGCGGAAGACGGGTGGTGTAATAAGAGATTTTTGCAATTGCTAAAGATCTGGGGTAGATCAAAATACAAAAAGCAAATTAGGATCTGACTACAGTAATCCGAAAGGTCTGAAATTATGCAAAAAATAAGAAAAATTGAAAAAAAATCGGCTAAAAAAGCCAAAAAGAGCGAAATTTTGAATCCTTGGATCCAGGTACAGTAACCCGATCCTAAAATTTTTTTGGATCTTGTTACAGTAACCCGTATCCGGAATCTGGAAGTTCATCTGCAGTAACGACCTTAACTACAGTACTCCAGAGAGCTACAGTAGTCCGATCCAAGGATGTAGGATCCAGGTACAGTAACCCGATCCTAAAAAATTTTGGATCTTGGTACAGTAACCCGGATCCAATGTCATTTTGCACAACTACAGTAACCAGATTCTGAAATTTCCAGGATTCAGCTACAGTAACCTGATCCTAATATAGGAAAAAAATTGGATCCTGGATCCGAATTACTGTAGTTTGGATCCTAGGGGGTACTGTACCTAACACTGGATTACTGTAGGTGAGGTTTAGGGTACTGTCTTGCTTCTCAAAACTATACACGAGTTGTCTGGCGCACCTTTGGCGCGTTTTAAAGACCACTTTTTTCTCAAAAAAAACCAATTTTTCCAATTTTTAAAATTTTTTTTTTGATCCGTCGATCATGTGTTACTATAGTTTGAAGAAGACTCGCCACAACTACAGTAACCCGATCCTGCTCAACCTGAAAAATTCCTTGGATTCTGACTCTTTCCTACAGTACTCCTAGACTACAGTACCCCGGATCCTATATTTAGGATCCTGGATCCAACCTACAGTAACCCGATCCTACAGTACCCTCTACAAACTACCGTAACCCTTGTATGACGTCATTTTCTCCGGTTTTTCATCATCCATCTCCCCGAGAAATGTCTCCTGACCTTGGCTCCCTCTCTAAGCCCCGCCCCTTTTCTCGCGGCCGCCGGAGCACATATAAAAGAGCCCGTCGTCCCCTCGAGAATCCATCAGTCTCTTCTCCGAGATGTTCTCTCCCACTTGGATTTTTTCGTCTCTCGCGGTGTTGGCCGTCGTCTCAATGGCCGCCGAGACACCGGCTGCTGCTCCAGCTGTTGCGAAGGTGGGTTACTGTAGGTTGGATCCTGGATCCAGAAATTTAGGGTCTGGGATACTGTAGCAAGGAAAGGGGTACTGTAGATTCAATAGACTGTGGGAAGGGGTCAGAATCCAAGAAAAAAGTAGGATCGGGTTACTGTAGTTGGGATCCTAATTTTTGGATTCAGGATCCAGGATCTCAAATTTAGAATCCAGGGGTACTGTAGCAGGAATAAGAGTACCGTAGTTGGATCCAAAATTTTCAGAATCGGGTTACTGTAGGTTTTGGATCTAGGATCCAGGATCTCAAATTTCGGATCCTGGGGTACTGTAGGATAGAGAGGGGTACTATAGTATGATAGTACTGTAGGTAGGGACCAGAATCCGAAAAAAAAAAGTAGGATTGGGTTACTGTAGGTTGGATCCTGAATTTTGGATCCAGGATCTAGAATCTAGGATCCAGAAAATTGGATCCTGGGGGTACTGTAGAATAGAGAGGGGTACTGTAGTCTAATAGTACTGTAGGTAGGGGTCAGAATCCGAGAAAAAAGTAGGATCGGGTTACTGTAGTTTGGATCATGATTTTTGGATCCAGGATCAAAAACCATAAATTCAGGACCCTGGGTGTACTGTAGCAGGAATAGGATTACTGTAGTTCAAGAGTACTGTAGGTCCAGAATCCAAGAAAAAAGTAGGATCGGGTTACTGTAGTTTGGATCCTAAATTTTGGATCCTGGATCCAGGATCTCAAATTCAGGATCTAGGGGGTACTGTAGTTTCAATAGACTAAAAGTAGGAATCAGAATCCAAGAAAAAAGTTGGATCGGGTTACTGTAGAATTTTGGATCCAGGATCCAGGATTTTAGACTCGATTTTCCCCATTTTTTTCAGCCAGCCGACGTCAAAGACGCGCCAGCCGCCGCCCACTACGGAGGGTACGGTGGACCATCGTACCAGCAGCCACAGTATCCAGTCTATCAATTCCCGAACTTTGACGTCAACTACTGCTCCGTCCACGCCTCGTTCCCACTTGTGGGACTCAGAAGTGAGTGAGAGGGGTACTGTAGCGGGATCCAGGATGGGGGGTACTGTACCAAGATCCGAAGTTTAAAAGATCGGGGGTACTGTAGTTGGATCCTGAAAATTTAGGATCAGGGGTACTGTAAATGAATCCTAAACACATAGGATCTGGGGTACTGTAGTTGAATTTGACTACCGTAACCCAAATTCTTCTTTCCAGAACACCACGGAGGACACCACGGACGTGGAGACCGTCACAAGAGACAATACTACGGAGCACCGGCTCAGGACTCGAACAACGGATACGGAGCACAGACTTTCGGTGAGCATACTGTAGCTTTCTAGGGTACTGTAGTCAAGGTCGTTACTCTAGGTGAACTCCCAGATTCCGGATACGGGTTACTGTACCAAGATCCAAAAATTTTTAGGATCGGGTTACTGTACCTGGATCCAAGATCCTAGGATCCAAAATTTCGCTCTTTTTGGCTCATTTTCTTCCGATTTTCCCCAAATTTTTTGTATTTTTTCAGATTCCCCAGCCACCTCGTACAATCCACCAGCCTACGGACCACCACAGTACGTCCAAAGACCACGCCCATTCGAGCGTCAGGGATGTAGAAACACGGCGATCTACTCACGCGACGCGTGCCACAATTGCTGCCAAATCTCGTCTCGCGCCTCTGGAAACACTTCGGTAGGTCAAATGGGTTACTGTAGCAAGAAGAGGGTTACTGTAGCTTGGATCCTGGATCCAGAAATTCCGGATCTGAGGTTACTGTACCTGTTTTTTTTTTCAGCCAGTCGTCGGAATCCTGATGATGTTCGATCCAAAACTGTCTGCTGACAAGAAACACCACAAGAAGGACGATGACGTCAATTCACCGGATCGTGCCATCCAATGCGTCTGCTGCACTTCCAGAAGAGTCTAAGGAGGCCACGCCCACTTTTTTAATTTTCGAAAATTCTGTTTTTACAAGTTTTGAAGCAATAAATTGATTATTAATTGAAATTGGTCCGATTTTCAGACTCAGCTCGCTGAGAGCTTTCAGAAAAGTACCCACAAGCCTCTGTAGGGTCCCACCACGAAAACTACAGTAACCCAAAAATGGGTTACTGTAGTTTTCGTGTCGAGACCCAACTTGCTCCAAACCTAGTCATGATTATACTCATTCGAACCGTCTCAACGAGTTGAATTTAAACAAAATAGTGATTTTAAAGAAATCGAAAAATTTGAGCTTTTTGAAGAAAAAGTTGTCTGAAATTTCCAGATTTTTCTGAAAGGTCCTTTTTGAACTAGAATTTCAGAAAATCCGTAGAATTTCCAAAGTTTTGAGCCCCATATTGCCCTACTTTGATGCATTTTAAGTTTGGTGGCCTAGAAATCCGAAAATTTGGGTTTCTAGGCCACCAAACTTAAAATGCTCCAAAATACGTCAAAATGGGACTCAAAACATCAGAAATTTTATGGAGAATTTGAATCTGTGCTTGATTTTGTGATTGGTGGCCTAGAAACCCAAATTTTTGGGTTTAGGGGATTACTGTAGGTCTCAAGAGCAAGGGGATTTTAGGCATTTTTGGCATATATCACAGAGGTTTCTGATATAAAGACAAAAGAGCCTAAGATCCCCCAGGGGACCTGAATAACAGGATCGGGGGGTACTGTAGTTGGATCCTGGATCCAGAAATTTAGGATCCGGGGTACTGTAGGTCTCACCAAGAGATCTCAAACCGCTTATATGAATATCATGCAGTTTCAGATATTTCAGATAAGCCGTCTGTGATCCCAAGGGGACCGAGGATTACTGTAGAATAGAGAATTTTAGGATCGGGGTACTGTAGTCAAATGAGGACCACCCCGGGAGACAAGATAAGCACTAACTATTCTGAAATTATTGCTCAGAATAGCTAGCTGCTGATCTTAGCTCCCAGGGGGTACTGTAAGGGTACTGTAGTTGGATCCAGGATCCAAAAATTTAGGATCGGGGGTACTGTAGGTCCACCACACCGGTGGATCCTGAAATTAGCCGGAGACTACTCGGATCCCCCGGGGGGTCCCAGGAGAGGGGGAAAATAGGAATGAATGATTTCCTGAACCCCACCGCCTCCCTTTTATACACCCCTCACCGAAAAAGGGGGCGGAGCCTAAAACGGCCGTTCTGCTAGAGTGGTGATCGAGAAGTGGTCATCAATCGAGCGCACTTTCCTAGGAAAGGGGCGGGGCTTAGAGTCAGGGTCTCCGAAATCTAGGCTCCGCCCCTTTTTCTTGAGGGGGGTTGGGTGTATAAAAGGAAGGCGGTGATTCCCTGGAAATCATTCATTCCTCTACTTCCCCTCTCCTGGGACACCCCGGGGGATCCGAGTAGGTATGGTGGACCTACAGTACCCCGATCCTAAATTTCTGGATCCTGGATCCAACTACAGTACCCCTATCCTAGTATTCTCTATTCTACAGTATTCCTTGGTCCCGTTGGGATCCCAGAGGGCTTTATCTACTATATCCGACCGTATCTGATATAGAGGTAGCCTGTCTGAGATCCCCCCGGTGAGACCTACAGTACCCCGGATCCTAAATTTTGGATCCAGGATCCCACATCCCCGGGGATTACAGAGGAAATGGCTCATTCTCATTGAGAATTGATACTCTAGAAAATGAGCGTTTCACCTGGAATCTGGGTTTTGTGATATTTTTTTCATTTTTTTTCTAAATTTTTCAAAAAATTGCAGTTTTTTCGAAAATCTGAAATTGCCACTACCATATTCATCTTTTCCACACATTTTCCAAAGTTTTGAGCCCCATATTGACCCATTTCCGCTCATTTTAAGGTCCGTGGCCTAGAAACCCAAATTTTTGGGTTTCTAGGTCACGGACCTCAAAATGGTCAAAAATAGGGCAATATGGGGCTCAAAATTTCGCAAATTTCACAAGGAATCCGAAAATCATATTCATAAGCAACCGAAAACAAGGGGAGAACCGGAAAAATAGAAAAATAGCAATTTGGCATAGAAAAAAACGGCAGAATTCAGAAAAAAATAGTCTAAAATTCATCAAAAATCAATAATTTAAAGTCTTCGCCAGCGGTGTGGTGGCCAGATGATGTGAGTGGCGCGTCCGGTGACCAGAGAACAGGAAACCTGCAAAAAAATCGATTTCTGGCTCAAAAAATCTGGAATTTTTCAGATTTTCAGTCAAAAATCTGCAATTTCCTACCGGTCCGTAGAGATTCGAGTCGTTCCGATGCTCCGGATTGTCTCCTTCCATCCAATAGTGTCCTTTCACCACTTTCGTTTTCCATTCCGGATGATACGTCGGAGTTCGGATCTCTCCTTCGACCCCTGTCACACGTTTGATGTGTTGAGTGTCTTTGTCACGGGGCGAACTGGAAAATATGGATTTTTGGGTGAAAAGTTGTGAAAATTCGCTTAATTTGAGTGGAAAACTGCTCAAAAATCGCTTTTTTAGCCCAAAAATCATCAAAAAATGACCCAAAAACCGCATTTTTTCTCCATGGCCGAATTTTCCATCTGGTGGCCTAGGATTCCAAAACTCGGAAAAAAAACATTTTTGGTTAAAAGTAGGAGGAAATCAGTCAAAACCACCTAAAATTGACTGCTTTTTTGATAAAACTAGGTAAATATGACCCAAAATATCGACAAATAGTGAAAAAATGACCAAAAAACTGAAAAAAATGGTAGATTTTGAGCCGAAAATCGTGAAAATCCGCCTACTTATATACAAAAACGGCTCAAAATCGTTGAAAACCGCTTTCTTAATCCAAAAATCGTCAAAAAATGACCCAAAAAACACATTTTTGACTCCGTGGCCGAACTTTCCATGTGGTGGCCTAGGATTTCGGGTTGTTGGGTTTCTAGTCCACCAGTACGTTTTTTGGAAAATTGGCTCAAAATCCATAAAAAATCGAGTGAAAAATCACTCAAAAACATCAATTTCGCCTCGGTGGCCTAGAAACCCAAATTGAGAATTCTAGGCCACCAATAGACTTTTTTATGAGAAAAATGGCATTCTGAGTCTAAAATTGCCTTTTTTTCAACAAAAATCGATCAAAAATCAGTCAAAATCGGCTCAAAATCATGATTTTTGACTCGGTGGCCTAGAAACCCAAATCGTGGGGAAACCTAGGCCACCAATTGAAAAAATCCGGTTTTCAGGCATATTTTCGACTGGATTTCAACGGTTTTCACTCTATTCCAAGCCATTTTTCGAAAAAAGTATCGGTGGCCTAACAGAAGGGAATTCTAGGCCACCAGGTGGAAAGTTCGGCCACGGGGTCAAAAATGTGTTTTTTGGGTCATTTTTCGTAGATTTTCATGATTTTTAGATGGAAAAAAGCTGTTTTTGAGCGATTTTCAGTCAAAATTCTTACGTGAAAACGAGAATGGTTCCGGGTGAGCAATGATAGAGATCTCTCGCCGACAACCACACGAAATCTCGTTTCCACCAACGAGCGTCGCCTCCTTCCAGTGTTGGTTGCATCGAATTTCCTGCAAAAAAATGAGTTAAAATCGAAGAAAAATTGGGAGAAAACGCGCCAAAGGTGCGCCAGACAGCTCAAATTTCCATTTTTGAAAGTAAAAACGCGCCAAAAACACGCCAGTCAATCTCACACACCACTTTTCCACTGTAGAACGCGTCCGAGGCGCACCAGACTGTCCCAATTTTCCTTTTCTAAAATAAAAACGCGCCGGAGGCACGCCAGTCTGCCGAAATCCTAATTATCTGTGCGTAAATGCGCCTGAGGCGCGCCAGAGACAGTAAGATTGCGAAAAACGCGTCAAAGGCGCTCCAGTTAACCAAAACGGCGGTCTTCAAATCATGAAACGCGTCAAAGACACGCCAGTCCGCTGAGATCCTAATTATAAGTGAAAACGTGGCTAAGGCGCGCCAGACAGCCGGAATTTGGAATATTGACTAAAAAAACGCGGCAAACGCGCCCCAGCCTGTCTGAATTTGGAATTTTGACTAAAGACGCGCCGAAGGTGCCCCAGCCGTTCAAAAAAACGCGCTTAAGGCACACCAGTTTTCTAATTTTCGGTTTTTGAAGTGTCCAATAACCGTAATTTCAGTGCTTCTTTTCAAAAAACGCGTCGCAGGCACCCCAGCCTGTCTGAATTTGAAATTTTGATTAAAAACGCGCTCAAGGCACACCAGGTACCTAAACTTCCGGTTTTTGAACCTTTTATTGTGTCCAAAAACCGTAATTTCACCTTTTCCTTCAAAAAACGCGTCGCAGGCGCCCGAGTCAGTTTGAATTTGAAATTTTGATTAAAAACGCGCCAAAGGTGCCCCAGCCTTTCAGTCGCTCAGTTTTGACTAAAAACGCGCTAAAGGCACGCCAGTCATCTAATTTCTGGGTTTTTGAACCTCAATAGCGTCCGAAAACCGTAATTTCAGCGTTTCCCTTCAAAAAACGCGTCAAAAGCGCACCAGCCAGCTCAAATTTCGAATTTTGAGTAAAAAACGTGTCAAAGGCTCGCCAGATTCAAACTTATTTTCCGAAACTTGAAACTTTCAGTCTGAAAACGCGTCAAAAGTGCGCCAGACTTTCAGTTTTGAAAAAAACGCGCTCAAAGCACGCCAGTTACCTATCTTCCGGCGGTTTTCGAACTTTAATATAGTCCGAGAACCGTAATTTCATTTTTTCCTTTCCAAAAAACGCGTCAAAGGTGCCCCAGCCGTTCAAGAAAAAAGCGCCTGAGGCACGCCAGTTTCCCAACTTTCGGTTTTTGAACCTTAACAGCGTCCAAAAACCGTAATTTCAGTTATTTTCTTGAAAAACGCGTCGCAGGCACGCCAGAAACGTACCGACAACGACAGCCGGATGACCGACTTTATCGAAGAATGTGTAGAGGGCGCATCCGCCGACGACGACTTTTCCAACTTTCTTGACAGCTTGCATTTGGCTGAAAATTGGCTGAAAATAACCTAATTTTGGCTGAAAATCCTGGAAAAATTGAGTCAAAAATAGGGTAAAATTGGGTGAAAACCACAAAAATCAATTTAAAATTGTTGAAAATTCAATGAATCTAGCGGTTTACAAGCGTCAAAACGGAAAAGTACAGAAAAATCGACGAAAATCGGGTCAAAATGTACAAAAAACGAGTTTTTTCTATGAAAATCGGGCAAATATGGTACAAAATGGGTCAAAATGGGCAAAAAACCGGAGCAAATATCAATTAAGTGAGGTGAAATTACAGAAAATAGGGATTTTTAGTGACAAAATGACTGAAAATATAGGAAAATTGAAGATTTGGGGTCAAAAATGAGACAAAATACACAAAAATAGAGGTTTTTGGAATGAAAAATGAGAAAAATCTGGAATTTTTTGGTCAAATTTGGCTGAAAATGGGATTTTTCAGCGGATTATGACCATTTTTAGTGGAAAAACGCTGAAAATGAGTGATTTTTAGACAGAAATCGGTCAAAATCGACTTTAAATGAATCAAAAACTTTAAAAATCGGAAGACTGGGGCACCTTCGGCGCGTTATTCAGTCAAAATTCCAAATTCAGACAGCCTGGGGCGCCGTCGGCGCGTTTTTTGAAGGGAAATTCTGAAATTACGGTTTTGGACGCTATTAACGATCAAAAAACGGAAGGTAATTAGATGACTGGCGTGCCTTCAGCGCGTTTTCTGTCAACATCCCGAATTCAGACTGGCTGGGGCGTCTTTGGCGCGTTTCTGACTCAAAACTGAACTGCTGGAAGTCTGGGGCACCTTCGGCGCGTTTTTGGACGAACAGTTTGAAGTTTCGGCCAGAATTTCGAATCTGGCGCGCCTTTGACGCGTTTTTCAGTCTCAAACAGCGATTTTCAGACTGTCTGGGGCGCCTGGGACGCGTTTCGCACCCAAAGTAAAGATCTCGACGAACTGGCGTGTCTTTGGCGCGTTTTCACTGTGAAAAACGGAAAATTTGGACTGTCTGGCGCGCCTTTGACGCCGTTCAAATTTCGGTCAAAAATTATAGAAAAATGAGCCCTAATCACCAAAAATATGCTATTTGTGTTGAAAATAACCGAAAATTCTTCGAAAACTCCAAAAAATCGGTGAAAAATGGTCCAAAATGACTGAAAAAACGCCAATTTTCGCCAAAAAACCACTCAAAAACCTCATTTTCTCCTAAAAATCCCAAATTTTCTCTCAAATTTCAGCCAAATCTACAAATACATATACAGTACTCCTCCTACAGTACCCCATCACATCAATTCACACCCTTTTCCCTCTTCTTTCTGTGATCTTCTCGTCGGTGTTCCAACATTTGTTCCTCTTTGAGCATTTCCAGATGCTCCGGCTCCGCTGCGAGCAGTTTGTGCTCCTCCAGATGCACCAGATGCTCCAAAAGTGGGCGTGGCTTGAGCCGGAGAAGTGGGCGGAGCTTCGAGTGGAGCCGACGCGGGTCGTTCGATCATCTCAACGCCTTCTTCGATTTCATCGATTTGATGTTCGATCGATGAATGGGTTACTGTAGTTCCAGCAGACGTCGATGTGGGCAGTGGGCGGGGTCTGGAAATAAGTGAGATTTAGCTGAAAATATAGGGGAAAATGGCTGAAAATCGTTTAAAAATGACCGGAACTGATGAAAAATTAACTAAAATGAGCCGAAAAACATGAAAATTTGGCTGAAAATGCTTAAAATTGGTAAAAATTGGTCAAAAATTGATAGAAAATGAGCCAAAAATTGCTGTAAATGACTGGAATTGACCTAGGATCGGTCAAAAATGACTGAAAATGAGCTACAAATGGCTGAAAATAAGCTAAAATCGGTTAAAAATGACCGAAATTGATGAAAAATGAGTCAAAATTTGCTGAAAATGAACTAAAATTGACTAAAAATGACTGAAACTAAGCTAAAATCGGCAAAAAATCGCTAAAAATCGGTCAAAAATGACCGAAATTGATGGAAAATAAGCCGAAAACCCAGGAAATACAGCAAAGCGGCCTAAAAATGGGCCAAAAATTCTGAAAATCCGACTGAAAATGCCTAAAATCGGTTGAAAATGTCCGAAATTTATGAAAAATGAGCCAAAAATTCAGAAAATCTGGCTGAAAATGCTTAAAATCGGCCAAAAGTAGACGAAAATAAGCTTAAATAAACTAAAATCGGTCAAAAATGACTGAAAATGAGCCAAAAATCCTGGAAATCCGACTGAAAATGCTTAAAATCGGTCAAATATGACCAAAATCGAGCGAAAATGAGCCCAAAATCCTGAAAATCTGGCTGAAATCGGCCAAAATTAGGCTGAAAATGACCGAAATCGATGGGAAATGAGAGGGGCAGAGATTTCCTCTTCGCGGGTAAACGAGGGAAACGAGGAAGAGCGGGTAGATCAAAACGGTAGATCAAAAAAATACTAAGAATTTTTGTGACTTAATAAAAACGTCACAACACGAAATGAGCCAATAATTCTAAAAATCCGACTGAAAATGCCTAAAATCGGTTGAAAATGTCCGAAATTGATGAAAAATGATCCAAAAATTCTGAAAATTCGGCTGAAAATGAGCTAAATCGGTGAAAAATCACCAAAATTGGTAGAAAATGACCCCGAAAATCCAAAAAAATGGGGCTCAAAATGACTAAAATAAGCTTTAAAATGAGCTAAATTGGCTGAAATTGAGCTAAAATATACCTAAAATAACCAAAATTGGCTAAAAATGAGTCAAAAATCCTGAAAATCCGGTTGAAATTGATTTTCAGTCGGTATTTCATGATTTTTGGCAAATTTTCTATAAATTTCTCTCATTTTTAACCAATTTTAGCTCATTTTCAGCCAAATTCGGCACAAAACTCACTTAAAATTCCCGAAATCACAATTGACAAAGATGGAGTCTCCATCGACACTGTTGAATGTCTCCCACACAATACTCGTCTCGTCGGCAATCCCTTCGTCGGATACCAATTTGAAGATCTCATCCTGTAATTAAGGGGGTAATTAGGGGGTAATTAACAGGAAATCTATTTTAAAAACTGGAAAAATCGGAAAATTTTGACCTAAAAATTGAGAAAAATGAAGAAAAACTTCACTTACGTAAATCCACACAACTGCCCGTAAATCGACACAAGTAAATCCAAAGGCTCGTAAATGTGTTTGGTGTCGATTTACGAGGTCTTGTGTCGATTTACGAGAATTCGTATAAATTTACAAGATTTTATGTGGATTTACGAGATCATGTGTCGATTTACGAGATCATGTGTCGATTTACGAGATCTTGTGTCGATTTACGAGATCTTGTGTCGATTTACGAGATCTTGTGTCGATTTACGAGATCTTGTGTCGATTTACGAGATCTTGTGTCGATTTACGGGCACTTACGTGGATTTACGGAGGTAAGTTTCGGGCCGTTCTTAGCTCAAATTCGCAGATTTTTTGCACAGTAAATCCACATAAGACTTCGTAAATCGACACTAATGGCCAAAATAGACAGAAATTAATCGATTTTTTCTTCATTTTCTTGTGTCGATTTACGAGATCTTGTGTCGATTTACGGGAAGTTATGTGGATTTACGGAGGTAGGTTTTGGACCGTTTTTGATGGTTTTTTGCTCAAAATCACCAAATTTTCGCACCGTAAATCTACATCAGAGCTCGTAAATCGACCCTACTGACCGAAATTGACCAAAATTAATCGATTTTTTCTTCAGTTTAGGCCAAAATTACCTGATGTTTCTTATTTTTCACTCCAAAATCTCATAAATCTGTTTGGTGGTGATTTACGAGATCTTGTGTCGATTTACGGGCAGTGATGTGGATTTACGGAGACTGTTTTTTTGCTCAAAAACACCCATTTTTTGCACCGTAAATCGACACTTAAGCTCGTAAATCGACACAGGAACGACTTTAAAACAAAATTTACCGTTTTTCATTATTTTTTTCCATTTTTGGGTCAAACTTTCAAGATTTTTCTTATTTTTCACTTCAAAATCTCGTAAATCTATATCTGATCTCTTGGAACGACACTCCCGTTTTTCGGAAAGTTTTGTGTAGATTTACGAGACCTTGTGTCGATTTACGGGCACTTGTTTGGATTTACGGAGGTAAATTTCGGGCCGTTTTTGATGGTTTTTGGCTCAAAATCGCTCACTTTTTGCGCCGTAAATCTACACCAAAGCCCGTAAATCGACACCGTAACGATTTTAGACCGAAATTGATGAATTTTCATCATTTTTCTCCATTTTCAGGTCAAAATTTCGAGATTTTTCCTGTTTTTGACTCACCCTTCGCCTCAAAATGGTCGAAAAATGGTTATTCTGGAACAAGACGGCCAACTCGGCGTCCTTCATCTCGGTAAACAGAGATTGTACTCCAATGAAAGTGATTTGACTCTGCGTATCCTCATACCAACTTTTGTACATTTCCCTTTCAGTCGTATCGCTTTCAGCACAGATTTTCTCCACCAATTCGTTGTAATTCAGTGATTTAATCAAATCGAAAATCATAGGGAATTGGGGATCCGGGAGCCAGACATGATACAAATTGATATGCACCAAATCGAATAGAGACAAGGCGGGAGTGAACTCGAATTGATTGACAGCGCTGGAAAAATCAGAAAATAGACTGAAAATTGGCTGAAAATCACTCAAATTTCATCGAAAACGGCTGAAAACCAGCCAAAAAGCGCCAAAGTCGCGCCAGACTATTGAAAAATGAAAATTTGGGCATAGCTTCCGCGTCAGAGTGGCAAGTGCGCTCTACTGATAATCCGGATGAAATTCAGTTATTTTGAAGCTAGAAATAACTAATTTGATACCAGATAAGCAGTAGAGCGCACTTGTCATAGTGAGAACATCGATTACAAGCCAAATTGACTGAAAATCGCTCAAAATTCATCAAAAACGACTGAAAATCGCTCAAAACTCGTCGAAAATGGCCAAAAATCAGTTCTGTCTGGGGCGTCTTTGGCTCGTTTTTCAGTCAAAACTGAACGACTGAAAGGCTGGGGCGCCTGCGGCGCGTTTTTCAGTCTAAATTCCTAATTCAGAATGTCTGGGGCGCCTTCAGCGCGTTTTTCAGTGAACATTCAAAATTCAGTTCTGTCTGGGGCGTCTTCGGCGCGTTTCTCAGTCAAAACTGAACGACTGGAAGGCTGGGGCACCTTCGGCGCGTTTTTCAGTCTAAATTCCTAATTCAGAATGTCTGGGGCGCCTTCAGCGCGTTTTTCAGTGAACATTCAAAATTCAGTTCTGTCTGGGGCGTCTTCGGCGCGTTTCTCAGTCAAAACTGAACGACTGGAAGGCTGGGGCACCTTCGGCGCGTTTTTCAGTCTAAATTCCTAATTCAGAATGTCTGGGGCGCCTTCAGCGCGTTTTTCAGTGAACATTCAAAATTCAGTTCTGTCTGGGGCGTCTTCGGCGCGTTTCTCAGTCAAAACTGAACGACTGAAAGGCTGGGGCGCCTGCGGCGCGTTTTTCAGTCTAAATTCCTAATTCAGAATGTCTGGGGCGCCTTCAGCGCGTTTTTCAGTGAACATTCAAAATTCAGTTCTGTCTGGGGCGTCTTCGGCGCGTTTCTCAGTCAAAACTGAACGACTGAAAGGCTGGGGCGCCTGCGGCGCGTTTTTCAGTCTAAATTCCTAATTCAGAATGTCTGGGGCGCCTTCAGCGCGTTTTTCAGTGAACATTCAAAATTCAGTTCTGTCTGGGGCGTCTTCGGCGCGTTTCTCAGTCAAAACTGAACGACTGAAAGGCTGGGGCGCCTGCGGCGCGTTTTTCAGTCTAAATTCCTAATTCAGAATGTCTGGGGCGCCTTCAGCGCGTTTTTCAGTGAACATTCAAAATTCAGTTCTGTCTGGGGCGTCTTCGGCGCGTTTTTCAGTGAACATTCCAAATTCAGACTATCTGGGGCGTCTTCGGCGCGTTTCTCAGTCAAAACTGAACGACTGAAAGGCTGGGGCACCTTCGGCGCGTTTTTCAGTCTAAATTCCTAATTCAGAATGTCTGGGGCGCCTTCAGCGCGTTTTTCAGTGAACATTCAAAATTCAGTTCTGTCTGGGGCGTCTTCGGCGCGTTTCTCAGTCAAAACTGAACGACTGAAAGGCTGGGGCGCCTGCGGCGCGTTTTTCAGTCTAAATTCCTAATTCAGAATGTCTGGGGCGCCTTCAGCGCGTTTTTCAGTGAACATTCAAAATTCAGTTCTGTCTGGGGCGTCTTCGGCGCGTTTCTCAGTCAAAACTGAACGACTGGAAGGCTGGGGCACCTTCGGCGCGTTTTTCAGTCTAAATTCCTAATTCAGAATGTCTGGGGCGCCTTCAGCGCGTTTTTCAGTGAACATTCAAAATTCAGTTCTGTCTGGGGCGTCTTCGGCGCGTTTCTCAGTCAAAACTGAACGACTGAAAGGCTGGGGCGCCTGCGGCGCGTTTTTCAGTCTAAATTCCTAATTCAGAATGTCTGGGGCGCCTTCAGCGCGTTTTTCAGTGAACATTCAAAATTCAGTTCTGTCTGGGGCGTCTTCGGCGCGTTTCTCAGTCAAAACTGAACGACTGAAAGGCTGGGGCACCTTTCGCGCGTTTTCACGCCTTGAGGACTACAGAGGAATTCTGAATCGATTTGACGTCTTCTGGTTACTTCAAAATCTTCAGAATCCCATATCGATTAAGCTCCCAACCCCTCTTCTTTCTATTACTCATTTTCGCATTTTCTAGAAATGACATCGTGTGACTCATTTCTCTGCGTCTCCACTCTTCATGCACTCTCTCGCCTCGTGGTCCCCCTCTCCCTGCTGGGATGAGAGAGAGTGGGGACGGAGACGATGACTGTACACAAAATTTTGAGGGATCGAGTGGAAAATAGGATAGATTATAGTCAGTTTTAGCCGTTTTCGGACTAAAAATTGACGATTTCGGGGGGTTTATGAGGTCTAGAAGACGTCAGAATGCTCTGGAATGCTCCGAAATGCTCCAAAATCTTCTAGAATGCTCCAGAATGCTCTAAAATGTTCCAGAAAGCTCCAGAATGCTCTAGCATGTTTCACAACACATCCAAATGCTCTAGAACACTCCAAAATGCTCCAGAATGCTCTAAAATGCTCCAGAATGCTCTAGAATGCTACAAAATGGTGAAATTCCATCTGGAATGAAATCTGGAGCATCATTTGACATCGACAACGCGTTCGAAAATTCAATTGAAAATTGAAAAAAACGCCAAAGTCGCCCCAGACGTTCTACATTTTGGAAAATGAAAATTTGGGCATAGCTTCCGCGTCAGAGTGGCAAATGCGCTCTACTGATAATCCGGATGAAATTCAGTTATTTCCAGAGCTGGAAATAACAAATTTAATACCAGATTAGCAGTAGAGCGCATGTGCCAAAGTATGAACACTTCCGAGCAGAAATGAACTTTTTTCAGTGAAAAATTAGAGTTTATAAAAACATTTTAACGAAAAATACGAATTTGATCTCAAAATTCGCGTATATCGACAAAAAAAACCGGCAAAAATCATGTTTTTAAGCCAAAATTTGAGTTTTCTAGCTGAAATCTCAATTCCGGCGAGTTTCTGTCCGAAAATTTAATTTCTGAGATCAAAATTATGATTTTGAGCTCAAAAGTGACAATTTTCAGCTCAAAATGAAGAAAAATTCATGTTTTTCAGCTGACTTTGAGCTGGAAAGCGTTGTCAAATGTCGATGCTCCAGACTTCAATTCAGATGCAATTTCAGCCGTTTTTGGTGATTTTGGAGCGATTTTCAGCGTTTTTTCGCGGTTTTCGACTGAAATTCTGCCAAATTTTCCAATTTTTACCTAAATTTCACATTAACATCGAGTCCATTCACTAAAGTTGGCATCAAATTCATCACATCTGTTAAATTCGCCTCATAAATCTCTTTTGTCTTCTGATTCGACGGTTCCGCCGATAGAATCACATTTGATAACAAATTGAGCAATTCGGTCGATGTGACAACGTAATTCGAGGGGATTATCACTTTTCCTGTAAGAAATTGGGGTTTTAGGCCGAAAAATGGGTGAGAAAGGTGACTTTTAGCTTGAAATTTGAGTTTTAGGCTGTAAAATCTAATTTTTCGGTCAAAAATAGTGATTTTTAACTCAAAATTCAAGTTTTTTGGCTGAAAATCCATGTTTTAGTCTAAAAATCAATGTTTTTAGGCCAAAATTGAGCGAAAAATATGATTTTTAGCTCAAAAATCTCATTTTTCCATTCAAAATTCAACTTTTCTCGTCGATTTACCCTTCAAAACGAGCGTATTGATGATAGCAATGAGTGGACACGGTCCATTGAGATTTTGAGTGACAATTCGGTAGTCAATCGGTCCGAAACGAATCACTTTTGTCTGAAAATTGGAAATTTTTCGGGGAAAATTGATAAAAATCGGTTTAGAACTGAGTTTTCAGCAAATAAACAGAGATTTTGGACGGAAAACCTGATTTTCAGCTTAAAACTCGCGTTTTTTGGCAGAAAACACGGGCAGAAACAAGTTTTCTAGCCGAAAATCGTGCTTTTTCTGGGAAAAAATCAATTTTAAATTGAAATTTTGCGAAAAATACGATTTTGATTTCAAATTAGGTACATTTCAACTCGAAAATCACAATTTACAACTCAAAATATGGCAAAGATCATGTTTTTCAGCCGAAAATTGAGTTTTCTGGCTGAAAATCGACTTTCCCCTCAGAAATCTCAATTTCGATCTGTTTTTGACGGAAATTACGTTTTCTATATGGAAAAACACGATTTTCAACCTCAAATGCAGAAGTTGTTGCTCGAAATTTGAGTTTTTTGGCAGAAAATTGCTTTTTTAGTGAAAAATTCGATTTTTTAGAAAATTTTCACGAAAAATCTGATTTTGGTGTCAAAATCAGTATATTTGAGCATAAAATTTGTTTTCGAGCTCAAAAACCAAGAAAAACCCTGATTTCCAGCCGAAATTTGAGTTTTCTAGCTGAAAATTGACTTTTCACTCAGAAAACTCAATTTCCACCAGTTTTTGACGAAAAATCCATGTTTTGGATTCAAAATTACGATTTTAAGCTTACAAATCACGATTTTCAGCTCAAAATACAGCAAAAATCATGTTTTTGCAGCCAAAATCTGAGTTTTTGACTGAAAACAGGTTTTTGGAGAAAATATTCAATTTTGATAAATTTTTGACGGAAAATACGATTTCTGTATCGAAAAACACGATTTTCAGCCTCAAATTCGTGATTTTCAGCCTTTAAATCAAACAAAAACAGCTATTTTCAGCCAAAATTAAGTTTTCTAGATGAAAATTGGCATTTCTCTCAAAAAACTCAATTTCAACCAGTTTGTGACGGAAAATACGCTTTTTGCCTTTACAGTTACGATTTAGAGCCTAGAATTCACGACTTTCAGCTCAAAATACAGCAAAAATCATGTTTTTTCAGCCAAAATCTGAGTTTTTTGATTGAAAACAGGTTTTTTGGAGAAAATATTCAATTTTGATAAATTTTTGACGGAAATTACGTTTTCTGCATCGAAAAACACGATTTACAGCATTAAATTGGTGATTTTCAGCTCAAAATTATGCAAAAACTGGTATTTTCAGCCGAAAATTGAGTTTTCTGGCTGAAATTAGTATTTTCTCGGAGAAAACTGAAATTTGACCAGTTTTTGACGAAAAATGCATTTTTTGGGCTCAAAATCATGATTTCAAGCTGAAAAATTAGAATTTTCAGCTCGAAAAACAGCAAAAACCCATGTTTTTCAGCCGAAAATTGAGTTTTCTAACTCAAAAATGACTTTTCACTCAGAAAACTCAATTTCCACCAGTTTTTGACAAAAAATACGACTTTTGAGTCTGAAATTGTAATTTTGAGCTCAAAAATCACAATTTTCAGCTTGAAATACAGCAAAAATCATGTTTTTAAGCCAAATTTCGAGTATTTTAAGCGGAAACTGAAATTATCGAATTTTTGCTAAAAACTTCATTTCGATGGAATTTTAGCAAAAATCTAGGCTATTTGAGTTGAAAATCACGATTTCAAGCTTGAAATTAGTGATTTTTAGCCAAAAAATCAATGAAAAATGGGCTTTTCAGCACGAATTTCAGTTTTTTCCGATTTTTTCCATTTTTCTCGCGTTCTTTTGATTCCAACCTTGAAATATCTTGGTTCTTCTACTTTTTCAGCTTCCACAGCTTTTTGTTCGACAACTTCTGGCTCCTTGACGTCTTCTTTCTGTAATTTTTCATATTTTTACTAGAATCTCTATTTCTATCGATTTTTCCAATTTCTCTCTAATTTTTTGGGAGTTTTTCGCAAGAAAACCACTCACATTCTCATTCTCCACCTCTTTCTCCGTTTTTCCCTCAATTTCCGGCATTTCTTCGGGCTCTTTGCTCATTTCTTCGATTAATAATCAGCGGTGTTGTTTGCGCGTCAAATCTGGCGCATTCGGGTACGCATACGTCGGAATTGACGACAAAATGCAGACAAATCACGTGAGACGAAAAATTGATGTTTTCGATCAATTTTCGAGACGGTTTCAATGATTTTTTCGTGTTTTTTGATGTGTAAATATTGATTTTTGAATTAAATAACGTTAAAATCACTGATTCAGTGTGTTTTACTCACTAAAACCTAGGTTTTTAGTGTTTTCTACCACCAACACTCAAAAAACATAATTTCCTTCAATTTTTAGGTGTTTGAGGGGTAAAAGTAGGTGAAATTCAAGATTTTTGCGTTAAAAACTAGCGAAAAAACTTTCAAAATCGCAGAAAAATACCACAAAAATGTGGTTTTCAGAGAAAACGCAATTTTAGCGATTTGTAAAATTTCGAGTTGGAAAATCCGAGTTTCCGATGCGAAAATTGAGTTTTTGAACGATTTTCGCTATTTTTTACTCTAGAAAACATAATTTTCGATTTTCACCGATTTTTTTCATTTTTCTCCAAGTTAAAATTGAGTTTTCCTTTTTTTGAGCTCAAACGTACCTATTTTGACACCAAAATCGTATTTTTCACCGAAAAACACAATTTTCGTCTAGAAAACTCGTTTATGACCGTATTTTTGGTCAAAAACCGCTAATCTCAAGCTCAAAATCTTGTTTTCCGCCGAAAAATCGCATTTATTGGCTGAAAACTCAGTTTTAAACCGGTTTTAAGTCAATTTTCACCCAGAAAACTCAAATTTTGGCTGAAAAACATGATTTTTAGGGTTTTTTGAGTAGAAAAAAGCGAATGTTGAGTTAAAATGTACCTATTCCGGCATCAAAATCGAATTTCTCACTAAAAAGTCCATAAACTATGTTTTTTCCGCAATTTTTACCTAAAAATCTCAAATTTTCACTCAAAATTCTTAAAATTTCAGCCAAATTTCAGCCCAAAAATGGCAATGCAAGACATAGTGAATTCATTCAAATCGACAGTACTCTCAATCGGAGAATCGCTGACTCCAGTACTAAAAGAGTCGAAATTCCGTGAGACGGGTGTTCTGACACCCGAAGAATACGTCGCTGCGGGCGATCATCTCGTTCATCACTGTCCCACGTGGAAGTGGTCGACTGCATCGGATCCGTCGAAGATCCGATCGTTTCTGCCGGTTGAGAAACAATTCTTGATAACGAGAAATGTTCCGTGTCATAAGAGATGCAAACAGATGGAGTATGATGAGAAATTGGAAAAAGTAAGGGGAAAATTGGGAAGATGCCGCAAAAAATCGATAAATTCTTGCTAGAAGTTGTCAAAATCGGCAAAATTCGGTTGAAAATAGCTCAAAATTGATTGAAAAACGATGAAAAGTTTGATTTTTGCATTTTGAACAGATTTCCAGCTATTATCATGCAAAATTCACAGAAACGAGCATATTTTGAATCAAAATAGTCGAAAAATGCTGATAGTCCTCCAAAATTTGAGATTTTTCTACTCTTTCTGCAGTTTTTGAGCGCTTCAACTTCTCCTGTCTTTTTTGACCGAAATTCCCGAATTTCAGCTTCTTTCTGAATCCGTTCTCACCGTTTTTGAAGGATTTTAAACATTTCAGACGCTCCAGAAGCTTCCAGAATGATTTTGACGCCTTCTGGAGCATTCTGGAGCTTTGCTAGTCGTTACAGCGCTAGAAACCGTTCTAGAAGCTATCAGACGTCTTCTGGAGCATTCTAGACACGTTTTCAAAATTTTCAGCACTCCAAATTGTGCCGAAATGTTCTTAAACAACGAAAAATGTGTAGACTTTTGTAATTTTATCCAAAACGCGAAAATTAGGCTGGAAATACTCAAAAATCGGCATATTTTGGCTGGAAAAGGCTGAAAAATCCACAAAAATAGATATTTCGAGAAATAGCCGTTCTGGAAAAGTAGTTTTTGGGACAAAAATCCCAATTTTCAGCTAGAACTTCAATTTTTGAACTGAAAATTCTAGAAAAACCTATTGTTTTTCAGATAATCAACGATACGGAGGGTGAATTTGCAACGGATGAGGAGAGCGGATGGGTCGATACACATCATTATGAGAAGGAGAAGGAAGCCGTGGAGGTAATACATTCTAGAAGCTCTCTGACACCTTCTGAATCCTTCTGATGTCTTCTGGAGCATTCTGAAGCATTCTGGAGCATTCTGAAGCATTCTGGAGTGTTTTGGAGCATTTTAGAGCCTCCGGACGTCTTCTGGAGCATCCTGACGGCATCTGGAGCATTCTGGAGCATTTTAGAGCATTCTGAAGCATTCTGGAGTGTTTTGGAGCACTCTGAGGCATTCTGACGTCTTCAGGACCATTCTGACGGCTCCTGGATCATCATGACGTCTTCAGGAGAATCCTGGAGCATTCTGGAGCATTTTAGAGTGTTCTAGAGCATCTTGAAGTTTTCTGGAGCCTCCGGACGTCTTCAAGAGCACCCTGACGTCTTCTGAAGCATTCTAGAGCATTCTGAAGCATTTTGGAGCATTCTGACGTCTTCAGGACCATTCTGACGGCTCCAGGATCATCATGACGTCGTCGGGAGAATCCTGGCGGCTTCTGGAGCATTCTAGAGCATTCTGGAGTGTCATGGAGTATTCTGGGGCCATCTGACGTCTTCTGAAGCATTCTGACGTCTTCTAGAGCATTCTGGAGCATTTTAGAGCATTCTGACGTCTTCTGGAGCATTTTAGAGTGTTATAGAGCATTCTGAAGCATTTTGACGTCTTCTAGAGCATCTTGACGTTTTCCGAAGCATCTTGACGTCTTCAGGAGCATCCTGACGGCTCCTGGAGCACTCTGACGGCTTCTGGATCATCCTGACGTCTTTAGGAACATCCTGATTCCGTTTGGAGCATCCGGAAGTATTCTGAAGCCTCCTGAAGTCTTCTGGAGCATTCAAGAACATTCTAAAGCATTCTGGAGCAATCTAGGGCATTCTAGTCACGTTTTCTGCCTTTTCAGCGCTTCAAATTGTGCCAAAACTCACTAAAATTGTCTTAATTTCCAGACGACCACTGCTCCACCACCACCACCCCCAGCAGCAGCTCCAGAATCGGATTCTGACGATGAGGAGGCGATCGATTTGGATGATTTGATCGAGTCGGGTGCTCTCGACGTCGAGGAAAACGATCCGAATCGATTTGTGGCCACGAAGACGGCGCCGGTGGCTGCAACTTCGGCCACTGAGAGTTCTGAAGTCGAGAAGATTCGAACTTATGATTTGCATATTTGCTACGATAAGTACTATCAGGTAAGGATTCTGGAGCATTCTGGAGCATTCTAGAGTGGTTTGGAGCATTCTGGAGCATTTTTGAGCATTCTAGAGCATTCTGGAGCATTTTGGAACATTCTGGAGTGTTTTGGAGCATTCTGGAGCATTTTTGAGCATTCTGGAGCATTCTGGAACATTCTGGAGTGTTTTGGAGCATTTTGGAGCATTTTAGAGCATTTTTGAGTGATATAGAGCATTTTCGAGCATTCGGAGGTCTTCTGAAGCTTCATGACTTCTTCTGAAGTCATTTTTACTGTTACAGACTTGAATTTAGCGTTTAGAAGCGCTTTTTTGCCACTTTTTAGAAGATTATGATCCTATTTTTGCCGATTTTCAGCCGAATTAGTAAAAAGGGAATTCTGGAACATTCTGAATAGTTTTAGTTGTCTAAAGTCATCTTTAACTTAAATGTTGAAGCTTTTAGATTGGTTTCAGTGATTTTTATCGATTTTCAGCTTTTTCGAACGTTTCTAACCGATTTTCAGCGCGATTTTGGTGAATTTAAACTCATTTTGGAGTATTTTTATCAAAATTTGCTTCTGGAGCATTCTAGAACAGTTATCAGCTATCTGGAGCTTTCTAGCAGCTCCAAAACTCATCTGAATCCTTCTAACGGCTTCTGGAGCCTTTTTTGACCAAAATGAAGCTTCTGGAGCCTTCTGAAACCTCCATGACGCTTCTAGACCGCTCAGAATCAGTCTCACTGCTTCCAAAGCCTTCTGGAGCTTTCTGAATACTCTGGGAAGCTTCTAGACCGTTCAGAATCCTTCTGACGACTTCTGAATTCTTCTGGAGACTCTTTTGACGTTTTAAGACTCCAGAATCCTTCTAGAGACTTCTGAAACCTCTGTGTCGATTCTGAACCGTTCAAAATCAGTCTCACGTCTTCCGGAGTATTCTGACGTCACTCTGAGGATTTTGAGTGTTTTTGACCTTTTTTTTTTGACGTTCTAACGCTCTTAAATGCTCCAGAAGCCGTCAGAATGCACTAAATTTTGTCTGGGGTCTTCTGAACCCTCTGTGATGCTTCTAGACCCATCAGACTCAGTTTGACGGCTTCTGGAATCTTCTGAATCCCCTCTGAATCCCTCCAATCTCATTTTCTTCCAGGTGCCCCGCCTCTTCCTCATGGGATACGACGAGAACCGTCGTCCTCTCAGCGTCGATCAAACGTACGAAGACTTCTCGGCGGATCACTCGAACAAAACGATTACTGTAGAATCGCACCCATCTGTCGACCTCTCGATGCCCACCGTCCATCCGTGTAAACACGCGGAAATGATGAAACGACTCATCAATCAATACGCGGAATCTGGAAAGGAGTTGGGGGTTCACGAGTATCTCTTCTTGTTCTTGAAGTTTGTCCAAGCCGTGATTCCGACGATTGAGTACGACTTCACTCGCGCCATTAAATTGTAAACGGACATTGATAATTCCTTGAAATTCGTTGAAATTCCTCATCTTCCTCATTCACAATTGCCTTTTTACTATGTTTTACTCGCCAATTTCTGTAAATTCCTGTAAATGAATCAATTTCCAAAATTTTAGGATCGGGGTACTGTAGTTGGATCCTGAATTTAGGATCTGGGACCCGATCCTAATTTTCAGGATCCGGGTTACGGTAGATGTACCCACCCTGGGAGGTAAGGATGGCGCTGCATTGATCTTGAAATATATGTAAAATCTAGAGCATTGCAGGAGCCTGCCTCAACTCCCAGGGGGTACTGTAGCATAGAGAATAGTTCGGGGTACTGTAGCTGGATCCTGGATCCAAATTTTTAGGATCCGGGTTACTGTAGATCCGACCGGGGGCCAGCAGACGTGGAACAGAAAATCAGTATAGTGTTGGAGTTTCCCTTTGACGACTACCTGCCCTCAGTGGGACCCAAATAATAGAGAATAGTAGCATCGGGGGTACTGTAGCTGGATCCAGGATCCAAAAATTTAGGATAGGGGGTACTGTAGGTCCACCACACCGGTGGATCCTAGGAGTCTCTGCTAACTTCTGATTTCTGAAGTTAGTCGGAGACTACTCGGATCCCCCGGGGTGTCCCAGGAGAGGGTGAAAATCGGAATGAATGATTTCCAGTTGTCACCACCCGACTTTTATACCCCAAGGGGGCGGAGCCTAGGTTCCGGAGACCCGGACTCTAAGCTCCGCCCCTTTTCTAGGAAAGTGCGCTCGATTGATAACCACTTTTCGATCACCACTCTAGCAGAACGGCCGTTTTAGGCGCCGCCCCCTTTTTCGGTGAGGGGTGTATAAAAGGGAAGCGGTGGGGCTCAGGAAATCATTCATTCCGGTTTTCGGGGGCTTTTCGATCCCATCTAGGATTCACCTACAGTACCCCGATCCTAAATTTTAGTATCCTGGATCCTGCTACAGTACCCCCTGGGAGCTGAGATCAACCACCTGGCCTATTCTGAGCAATAATTTCAGAATAGGCAGTGCTTGTCTCATCTCCCGGGGTGGTACACTTCTTGACCTACAGTACCCCCGATCCTACTATTCTCTAGACTACAGTATTCCTTGGTCCCCTTGGGATCACAGGCCGACTATCTGAAATATCTAAAACTGCGTGATATTCATATAAGCGGTCTGAGATCCCTTGGAGAGACTTACAGTACCCCCGATCCTAAATTTTGGATCCTGGGTCCTGCTACAGTACCCCCGATCCTACTATTCTCTATCCTACAGTATTCCTTGGTCCCGTTGGGATCACAGAACGGTTCATCTACAAGATCCGAAAGTATCTGATTTTGAGCTAACCGTTCTGAGATCCCTCGATGTGAGGCCTACAGTAATCCCGATACTGAATTTCTACATCCAACTACAGTACCCCCGTTCCGAGACCCAAAGTGATTCAAATATGGTCATGATTATACTTTTCTGAAAGCTCTTGGGGAGAGGAATTCGATTGTGCGAAGAGAAATTTGAAATGTTTGGGTCCTGCAGAGAAACAACTCAAAAATGGACACAATTCCTTTTGTGTAAACACTAGAGGATTCTGCGAAACTGTGGTTTATTTCATGAAAAAGTTAAGAACATAGAATTTAAAAAAATGAATGAATTATTTATGAAGAGAAAGTGATTTTTGAAAAAGGAATGCCAACACGTCGTGATCCATTTCCTTGGGATTCTCTGACGTTACAGCACGAATATCTTCAACAGTTTTGATCTGGTTCAGACAGGTTTCCTGAAAAGAAGTTAAGTACATTTGCTGTTTTGATCGAACAGTTTTGATACCTTTAATTTACTCGAACTGAATTTCACAGCCAATTCAAGTTTCTCTTTTAGAGTCTTTTTTGATTCTTTGACCAAAAAAACTTCACATTTTTTAAATACTCTTTTCGCATCAAACATGTCCGCGAGTTTCAGTATTCCATCAACTGTTTTGTCTGGAATTTTCTGTTGACATAAAGAAAACGTAGAGTAAGTTACCATTGATAACAGGGTCCCCATAAAGAGATTCCAGAAATAATTGGAAGTATTTCGCTTCGACATCTTTCAGAATGATTTCATCTTTCTTCGATTCTTCGAAACTTCCGATCAACAGAGATTTGAAGTAGGAAGATTCAGAGGCAAGGAACTGCAAATAGTGTTTTGATAGAGAGCCCATAATACCGTACAAATACTTACCAGCTTTAACACGTAGAACTTCTTCTCCTCGACCACCAACACGACATCACTAAACTCTTTCACCGATTCATCAAACAGTCGGGCCGTTTCTTTTTCAATTATCGTCGAAGGTATCCTGACTCCATTTCCATCTATCTCATACACTTCCACATGACATTCAATTGTCATGTTTCCATCAACGAAATACTGCGGATCGTTTCGAAACGAGATGAAGGGATAGTCTTCAATTCTTTCATCTGTCGTCCCAACTGTCTCAAAACCATTCTTTGTTCTGATTTTGTATTCGACTTTCCAGTAAAGTGACGCAGATGGAGTGTTATATGTCCACAAACCACACTCCCATTCTGATTCATCTTTTTTGCGACACCATATATTACTGAAATTGTTTTTAAAAAATAGTTTTTTTTTCACAAACGAAATTATTGTTGTGAAATTTAATGTTGAAATGTATTTTTGCAGGTAATTTCGGGAACTATCACTTTACTAAAGAAGGTCACCAAGTGATCATGAAGTTATCGGATGTAACTTACAGTAGTGGTGAAGATTTTGTGAGTGAAAAATAATGTTGAACAATGTTTGTAAAAACAAGATATACTGTCAGAATGCTTCTTTTTTTCACTTAATTATTCATGTTTTATGGTCATAAAACAGTAACAACTAGCCAACATTTATTGTATTCTACTAAAAAAAAACATAATTAAAGTTTTTTGGTTAATTACAGTTGTTTCATAACCATAAAACATCAAACAATTGAGCGAAACCTAGAAATCCAATTTTTGTCGCTGAAAAGCGCTCCGTCGCTCAACGGTGCCCAAAAAAAGAATTGGCTGAGTGTCCACTTTGATTTTTTCGTGTAGTTGTCGTATCAATATAAAACGCGACTTTATTCAAATATGTTCAAATATGTTAAATACTAGTTTAAGGCAGAATGTGTGATTTTGTTCCTCCCAGACTAGACAAGACGTTTCAGTTGAAGTCCAAAGATTGTTTTGACAGAATTCAAAATGACACAAATAGTTTAAAAGTAAACTAACCACCGTATTCCGTTGAACGTTTCATCTGATCCCCAAAATTTGTCGCCGTTGTTTGAATGCTCAACATTAAGAAAAGTATGAGATAACATAAAATTTCCAGGAAGAACCATTGTTAGACTGCTCAGACAGATGAGTCGAGTATTTCTGAAAAAAACGTAGTTTCTATGAAGACTCAGAGAGGAAGCAAAATGAGTATTTTGCAACTGAGAACATTATTATACATTTGACCAATCTCTTGGAGAATTGGAAAAACGTCTTTCATTGTTTGCAGTATTTTCAAGTTTTCAGAAGTCATAATGGATGAAAATGGTCCCATCCATCAGAATTGTAGAAATTCTCTATCTACTGAGCCAGAAAACGTACTTTTTGACGTTTGGCATTTGTTGGACGGAACAAAAATTGCACAAAGTGTACTCGAAGATGCTTTGGAACTGTTTTATTTTTTGGAAAAATGATTGTTGGCTGAAATAGCTGTTTTTTCAGGAAATCGGGTTTTCTCTATCAAAACAGGTTACTTTCTGACTAAAGTTCACATCTTCTGGTTCATAAGTATTCAATAAAACCCCGAAAATACTGCATTTAAAAGGAAAGCTTACGACCGTATGAAAAATCAGAGAAAAATAATGAAAATTGTCGAGGAGAGAGTAAAAAGAAATGAAATCAGTCATACCCATTTCCTTATCAATCAACTATTTGCTCTCCGCTATTCCGATGTCAACATTCAACTGAGACATAGCAATATTAGAGACAGAAAACACTCATTGCTTATCAATCGATGAGTCATGTCATTCCCCCAAGAAAGTTTCCAACCGCTCCGGAGAAACTAAACTAACCACCGTATTCCGTAGAACGTTTACATTGGTCCCATAGATCTGCCACACTTCGCGTCCTTTACATTGTCAAACGTATGAGAATAAATAAACCGTCCAGGAAGAATCATTGTTAGAAACTGCTTACACAAATGAGTGGAGTACTTCTGAACAAAAACTATTTAAAAATACCTTTCTTATAATTTTTCACAATCTATCATGACGTCAAAACTCAATTAAAGATTAACAATGTGAGAGATGAAGCAATATGAGTATTTTGCAACCGACCGATCTCTAGAAGAATTGGAAAAATAAAGGGATAGAAGGAAAGCATGAGTTTGTCGACGAGAGAAAGCGGGAGAGATAAGAAATACAATCACATGGAACCTAATTTCTTATCAATCAGCTATTTGCTTTTTATCACTTTACTGTCAAAACTAAGACATAGCAATGATAGAGACAAACAACATTTATTGCTTATCGTGGTTTATTTTATGTTAACAACTAGAAACATAGAAGTTTTGAAAAAAATGAATTATTTATGAAGAGAGAGAGATTTCCCAAAAAGAGAAGCCAACACGGTGTGATCCATTTCTACTAGATTATCAGATATTACAGAACGAATATCTTCCACAGTTTTGATCTGATCCAGACAGGTTTCCTAAATAAGAAGTTGAGTACGCTTGTTGTTTTAATTGAACAGGTTTGATACCTTTAAATCGATCGAATTGAATTTTACAGCCAAATCTAGTTTCTCTTTCAGACTCTTCCTTGATTCTTTAGCCAAATATACCACACACTTTTGAATGACTCTTTTTGCATCAAACATGTCTGCTAGTTTCAGTATCCCATCCACTGTCTCATCTGGAATTTTCATTTTGACATAAAGAAAATGTACAATAAGTTACCACAGATAACATGGTCTCCATAAAGAGATTCGAGAAACAATTGGAAGTATTTCGCTTCGACATCTTTCAGACTGATTTCATCTTTCTTCGATTCTTCGAAACTTCCGATCAACAGAGATTTGAAGTAGGAAGATTCCGAGGCAAGGAACTGCAAATAGTACCTGAGACCCCATAATACCGTACAAATACTTACCAGCTTTAACACATAGAACTTCTTCTTCTCGACTATCAACACGACATCACTAAACTCTTTCACCGACTCGTCGAACAGTCGCGCCTTCGTCGCCTGTGGCTTCCTGATTATATTTCCATCTTCTTTATACACTTCCACATGACATTCAATTGTCAAGTTTCCATCAACTAAATACTTTGGATCGTTTCGAAACATGATCCAGGAATTGTCTTTTTCATCTGTCGTACCAACTGTCTCAACACCATGTTTTGTTCTGATTTTGAATTCGATTTTCCAGCCAAGTGACGGAAGTGGGGTGTTATATGTACACAAACAACACTCCCATTCTGATTCATCTTTTTTGCGACACCTTATCTCACTGAAATTTTTTTTCAAATATAGTTTTTTCACAAACAAATTTATTGTTGTGAGATTTAATGTTGAAATGTATTTTATTACTTTACTGAAAAAGGTCACCAAGTGATCATGGAGTTATCGGATGTAACTTACAATAGCGGCGAAGATTTGTTGAGTCAAAAATAATGTTCAAATATGTTCCTTGCGAACCGCGCATTCCAATGATATTGAAAAATGGAAAATGTTTAAGAGCAGAATGCGTGATTTTGTTCCTCTCAGACTTGAAAAGACGTTTCAGTTAAATTCAAAAGATTGTTTTGACAGTATTCAAAATGACACAAATAGTTTAAAAGTAAACTAACCATACTATTCCGTTGAACATTTCTAATGGTCCCTGACGATAAGCTCCAGGCTTTGAATACGCAACATTAAGAAAAGTATGAGATATCATAAACTTTCCAACATGATCCATTATTAGACTGCTTACAGACTGAGTATTTCTGGAAAAAATAGTTTAAAAACGACTTAAAAAAAAAAGTTGTTCCACTCGGTAATGACGTCAACTATTAATTATGGAAAAGCAATGTGAGAGAAGAAGCAATATGAGTATTTTTCAGAACATCTTTAAACATTTGTTCTACCAAGTCTCTTGGAGAATTGAAAAACGATAGAAGGAAAGTATGCAACAGCACGAATAATCATTAAAAAATGAAGTTTGTCGACCAGAGAGAGTAATAAGAAATGAAATCAGTCATACCCAATTTCTTATCAATCAACTATTTGCTCTCCATTATTCGATGTCAACATTCAAACTAAGACGTAGCAATATTAGAGACACAAAACATTCATTGATTGAAGTAATTCATTTCATGTAACATTTTATATGTTTCGTTTTTAATTACAGTCATTTGTTTAAAATATATGTATATTGATAAAGGGAACGCCTCTAATACGACAATCTAAATCCAGTGCTGTTATATTTCCTTTGAATGACCGGGAAGCATGTAACAGTTCTAAAAGTTTAGAGTATGATTAGTGATATATTGAGAATTGCACTTGTTTGCATTTTTATCTGATATAATAATGATGACTTTATTTCTGTATATAGGAAAATGAGTATAGAAATTGTTGTCACAAATTATATTTCCTAGCTGATAATAGTTTTGTAGATGTGGACACCTTTTGGAATTCTTTTTTTGACACCTTTTGGAGTTTCATGAGTTCAACACTCGGGGTTTAATAAATCAATTCAGAAATACAAAACTAACAAAAAAATCACCGCCATTACAATATGAAATAATTAATATATTTTACATGCTGAGAGCCAAATAATTCTTCGGGAGATTGAAGATTGTCCGTCCAGTGAGCTGTGTGACGACTCGACAAAATGGACACTGAATTTGAGCGAGTCGGGCAATCTGTTTGCAGCAACCAAGGCATAGAGTGTGTCCGCAATCCAGTACTCGTGGCGTTCTGTCTCCTTCCTCTCCATAGTCTAGCAAACAAATAGTACATGACAAAGTTTCTTTCTTCTTCTGTCGCTCCTTTGCTTTCTGTTGCTCAAATTCTTTCTTGCTCAATGATATCGCCGTTTGTAGCTCCTTTTCCTCAGTTGTCAGTTGACTTCTCTGGTCTTGGAGTCCGATTCCTGTTTCGTTTTTAATTACCTTCTGTGGCTTCCTGACTCCATTTCCATCTATTTCATACACCTTCACGTGACATTCAATTGTCAAGTTTCCATTAACTAAATACTTCGGGTCGTTTCGAAACGAGATGCCCGAAAAATCTAGAGTTTTTCCATCTACTGAACCAACTGTCTCAACACCATTCTTCGTTCTGATCTTGTATTCGATTTTCCTGCCAAGTGACGGAGGTAGAATGCTCAATCCTGCCAAACAACAATCCCACTCAGATCTATTCATTTTGCGACAACAGATGAAACTGAAATTGTAAAAAATAGTTTTTTTCCCCAAGGATCCATGGGACTTCACATATATCAGGCTGGTGCATAATTTTCTTTCTTTTTTGAAGGTGTGACTTTGGTCTTTGGTCTCTAATAAGGGAATGACCCTGAGTGAAACGCGAGATTCTCACTGATGTTTTCACCAAAGATGAGCCTTATCGAGACTAGAACAACACTATATGTTTTAGCGGCAACAAACTCGTTCCCAGTGAATCACTTTGAGACACTGTAACTTTGTTCATTCTGAAGATTTTCATAAAATTCAAAGTGCACATACATGTTCAAATATATGGTTCACCTTTCATTTTGGAGACTTATTTTCAATTTTTCAAGTTTTAAAGTCACTTCCACGTATCCCATGAATTTTGTTAAAAAATCTATCATCTCATTTGTCTTATCAGCGGTCGTAGAGTTACCTAAATATGAAATTTAATTTCAAAAACTGTGTTTGGGCATGTTGCAACAACATGCCGCCATGATTCGTGTTTTCGCGTTTTCAGTGAAAACTCGAACGTATAGGGATACGTGGAAATGGCTCTAAAAGTTGAAAAATTGAAAATAAGTCTCCAAAATGAAAGGTGAGCCATATATTTGAACATGTATGTATACCTTACTCAACACGGGAAATCGGATAGACATGGTCCCCCGAGACCTTTTTTTCGAAAATGGCCACTTTCTGATTTCATGAAAACTGTCAATTTTTACGTTTCAATTTGTATCTTTCCAGGTTTTAGTTTTGGAAGAATGGTCCAGTCAGCTTTTTTGTAGCCCACATTTTCACCTTTTCATAACACTTTGAATTTTATGAAAATCTTCAGAATGAACAAAGTTACAGTGTCTCAAAGTGACCCGACCAAAAAATTTTGAAAAAAAATGAAAAATGTTTGCCATTCACTGGGAACGAGTTTGTTGCCGCTAAAACATATAGTGTTGTTCTAGTCTCGATAAGGCTCATCTTTGGTGAAAACATCAGTGAGAATCTCGCGTTTCACTCAGGGTCATTCCCTTGTAAGCAGTAAGATTGTTTTTCATCCCAAACTATTTTGCATTTCTATGACCACTTTAGTGGCTATCACGTAATGTTTTAGTTGGTGCAAAGACAGTCCGCTTGTGAAAACGATCAGGGTTCAACTGGGTTCAAACAGATTACAGAAATATTTGAAAGAGCATTTATGCAAAGCTATTTGTAAAAGTTAGAGGGTAACATGAGCAACTTATGTCATAAAAAATATATAAAAAAGCCATTCAATTAAGTGATGAAACTTGGGTGATGTATTTGCTATGATATTTGCGATTTTGAGTAATTTTGAGCAGTAGACCTAGGTGGAGTCTAGGTCTCTTCTCAACGATCCCAAACAAGTCTGAATTATTTTGTTACAAATAATCAACAGTAGATACATTGTTCTAAAATTGTGCGAAAGATCTAGTGCATTGATTTAGAAGCAGGGGCTGTAGGCTTCATCAAATTTAAAAATCACGTGATTGTGATAATATTGACTTCGCGCTTCCAGAGAAATGAGGGAAAGTGCTTAAAAATTTCAAACAAAGTAGATTCAGATACATCAATGTCTATTCTACTATATACTAAACATTTCCACCAATTTCCTTAGCTAGCGTTAAAGAAAATTGAAAATACTCACACAGTCCTAAATTGCTGATCCTCACTTTTCTTCCGGGACCAGCATTAAACTATCGTTGCTCAATTCAAATCTTCTTATTATTTTTTTGAACATAACATTTCTTGCATGTTTCAAAGAGACGAAAAATGGTACTAAAAAAGGGTTCGTTATGTGTTTTGACGAGTCTGCGGCTGAGATTAAGGAGATGGCTGACGTCAAGTCACAGGTAAAATCACAATGACTTATAGGTACTAATAAACTATATTTCTTTTCATGTGGGGTATTAGCCTTCTAGAAATTTCATGACAAAAATTATCCAAAAAAATGAAGAAATTTATGCACCAACCTAATATTATTGGAAAGCAGAGAAATCGTTGATAAAATATTGTTGAAGTTTGATAAAACTTCCGAGTGTCGAAAAAGCGATTTTTGCCAAACTTTTGCATTGTTTTTATTGAAGCTTCGAGGGCAAAAAGTAAATTTATATCTGGAATCAGTGTTTTCTCAGCTTTCCAATGATATAAGTCTCTTGACTGTATTCAAAATGGCACAACTAGTTTAAAAGTAAACTAACCATCGTATTCCGTTGAACGTTTCTGTTGTTCCCTGATGCCAAACGAGAGAATTCGAATACGCAACATTAAGAAAAGTATGAGATATCATAAACTGTCCAGTGTGATCCATTCTTAGACTGCTTACACCAGTGAACTGAGTATTTCTGAATGAAGACAGTTAAAAAAAACTTTTCTTATAATTCTTTGCTATCCGGTAATGACGTCAAAACTAAATTAAGGAATAGAAATGAAAGAAAGGAAGCAATATGAGTATTTTGCAACTGAGAGCATCCTTAAACATTTATTCGAACGAATCTCTTGGAGAATTGGAGAAAAAAACGATGGAAAGTATGAATAAAACAGTACAAATATCAGAGAAAAAAGAGGTTTACTGACCAGATAGTAATAAGAAATGACCGATTGGTCATACCCAATTTCTTATCAATCGACTATTTGCTCTCCACTATTCCGATGTCAACAATCAATGAGTATTAGAGACACAAACACCTTGCTTCCTTATCAGTCGATGAGTCATGCCGTTCCCTGACGAAAGTGTCCAATAACATTTCAGTTTAAAATTTATGCAGAAACATTGAGGAAGTTGAGATATTGCACAACTACTTCAGAGAAAATGGAATACGGCGAAGAGTTGTGCTTGAGAGTCCAGACCATCTTATGTATTGCTCATTATTAAAAGAAGAGGTACTGATCCTTGAGGCACACCACTTAGAATACTCTTGTCTTTTTTGAGAAAGAAATGAGTTTAACCAATTGAGCAGTTTTCCAATAATTCCCTAAGCAATAGACACCTTATCGAATGCTTTCTTGACATTTATTGGAGTTTTATGAATTCTATTCAAAAATACAAATCTAACAGAAAATCCTTTACCATTCACTAATATGTGATACAATGAAAATAATTCACATGCTGAGAGCCAGATAATTCTTCGGGAGATTGTAGATTGTCCGTCCAGTAAGCTGTGTGACGACTCGGCAAAATGGACACTGAATTTCATGCGGTCGGGCAATTATTTGGCAGCAACCAAGGCATAGAGTGTGTCCGCAATCCAGTACTCGTGGCGTTCTGTCTCCTTCCTCTCCATACTTCTCCAAACAAATGTTACATGAAAAATTATCTTTCTTATTATGTTGTTCGAATTCTTTCTTGCTCAACAGTATCGCCGTTTGTAGCTCCTTTTCCTCAGTTGTCAGTTGATTTTTCTGATCATGAAGTCCAATTCCTGTTTCGTTTTCAATTACCGTCGGTGGTTTCCTGATTCCATTTTCATCTATTTCATATAACTCAACATGACATTCAATTGTCATGTTGCCATTTACGAAATACTTCGGATCGTGACGAAACAAGATCATGAAAGCGTTTAAAATTCTTTCATCTGCCGTACCAACTGTCTCAACACCATTCTTTGTTCTGATTTTGTACTCGACTTTCCAGCCAAGTGACGGAGGAGGATATTTCCAAACAAGCAATTGACAATCCCAATTTGATTCATTTCTTTTTTTACACCAGATCCAACTGAAAATGTAAAAATAGTTTATTTCACAAACGCAGTTATTGTTGTGAGATTAAATGTTGTTGAATATCATTATTTTTGAGATTATGGTACAACTTTGGAAGGCGAAAGTAAACTAACCATTTCATTCCGTTAAACGTTTGTTTTTTTCCATTATTAAAATTGCCAGGCATTGAATGCTCAACATTAAGAAAAGTATGAGATATCATAAAACTTCCAACATGATCCATTGCTAGACTGCTCAGACAGATGAGTTGAGTACTTCTGAATAAAGATAACCAGTCGGTTCACGTCGCCTACCGGCGACTAAACCTCCTTTTCTACACCACCCTTCTACTTGTTACAATGTTTCCCACGCTTTAAAAAATGAAGTCATTTGCAGAATGAAAAAGTTCTATAACTAATTTTCTCCGTGAACTCCTACTTCCCTATTTCGGAAATGAAAGCCACTGAAAGGCTTGAAAACCACGTTTTTTGACCTAGTGACCTAGTCGAGACCTATTCTTACTAAAAAAAAAGACGGGCATCAAGTGGTGAAAATTTCTGATCTTTTGGTCCAGGTTCGAAGAAAATCGGTTCAGTAGGAAGGGCGGTAGGATCGGCGAACCACAGACAAACATACAGAATCTGGTGTTTGTTAATAAAGATAATGTGTAAAAAGACTTAGAGAGAAAGCAATATAAGTATTTTGCAACTGAGAACATTATTATACAACAATTGTTTAATGAAAATTCTCGACAATAATGAAAATTGTCGAGGAGAGAGTAATGAGAAATGAAATCATTCATACCCAACTTCTTATCAACCAACTATTTCCTTTTTATCACTTCAATGTCAACATTCAACTAAGACATATCAATATTTAAGACACAACGTATTCATTGCTTATCAGTCGATGAGTCATGTAAAATAATTCATTTAAAAAGTTTGGTTCAGACTAAATAAACACTTTGAAAAATGTCAGAACAGTGTTATCCGAATACATTGAAAATAAGTATGGAAACTTCTTCTGGCCCTTGAAACCCATTTTCGAAAGTAGAGAAATTTAGGGTTGAAAATATCAGAAAGATTATGTTCTGATCGAATCTGAAAGTTTTTTGATTTTCGCGGTAGTCCTATTAATATTGGAGGTCTGAAAAGTGTAATACCCTGATTCGAATTCACTGTATTTCTTTTGGTACTGTTTATTCTAAGTTTTTCCCAGAAGAAGATTGGTGACAAGCTAAATTTGCTGATACAAAAGATTCGCGTGCGGTTTCAATTAGTATTTCCGAGGAGTTGCAACTGTGGAATATAGGAAATGTACATATAGCTGGAAAAATTATCTGAATGGCAGAAAAAGGCTTTTTTCAGGCGAAAACCTATTTTCCACTGATTTCCACAGAATTTTATGATGTTTTCAGTATAGAAAGACCATTTGATGATACCTGTGATATCCTGGAATCGAAATAATAAAAAAGTGGTGTCAAAAATAGAAAATTATCCGTTTTATTTGATCAACTTCAAGGAAAAGTCTGAAAAAACTCGGTTTGACTGTAAAATTCAATTCAAGGGAATAGAAGGTATCAAAATTGATACATTTTTTTGTCTCTAATATTTATATGTCTTAGTTGAATGTTGTCATCGAAATAGCGGAGAGCAAATAGTTGATTGATAAGAAATTATCCTCTTGTTACTCTCTGGACGACAAATCAATTTTTCTATTTATTTTTACAATTTTTTGCACTGAAAATGCATTATTTTTAAGTTTTCGTCAAATTCTCAAGTAGTTTGGTCGTCGATTTCCAGCTATTTGAGCCAGCAATTCGTTTCCAAAAATCGCAAAAGTTTCAGAGTACATTTTCAGCAACTGTAGTTCGGAAAAGTGTTCTGCCAAAACTGCATTATCTTTAGTATTAAATAAGAGAAATTGAACAAAATCGTGAAATCATCGACCTTTTAGAGTTCTTTTTCGCTGAGTAAGAGACACGTAAATTGCAAGATACTCATATTGCTTGCTCTCTCCCATTGCTATTCCTTAATTGAGTGTTGACGCCATAACCGGATAGCAAACAACACTTTACTGATAAGACTACACGAAGTCCGCAAACACCGACGAGAAAAAAATGTCGGAACTTTTTTATTTTGATAATATCTTCGAAAGCTAAAAAACATTTATTGAAAAAAAATCAACTTCAAGTAAGTGTTTTATTGAAGGATTTCAAGTGATTCTTAGAATATTTGTATCGGAATCTGCAATCCTTTAATACAATTTTAGTTGAAAAATCTCATTTATCTTCTGCTAAATTCAATAGCTTTGCCAAGAAGAGAAGCCAACACGGAATGGTCCATTTCTTCTAGATTATCGGGTATTGCAGAACGAATATCTTTCACAGTTTTCACATTTTCCAAGCATTTTCTCTGAAATTTATTTTGAAACGGTTTGCGATCAAACAATCCGGATACCTTCAATTCACTTGAATTGAATTGAACAGCCAAATCAAGTTTCCTTTTCAGACTCTTCCTTGATTCTTTAGCCAAATATACCACACACTTTAGAATGACTCTTTTCGCATCGAACATGTCCGCGAGTTTCATTATCTCATCCACTGTTTCATCTGGAATTAACTGAGATTATAAAGATAACATAGA
This sequence comes from Caenorhabditis latens, assembly GCA_002259235.3. Taxonomy (NCBI): domain Eukaryota; kingdom Metazoa; phylum Nematoda; class Chromadorea; order Rhabditida; family Rhabditidae; genus Caenorhabditis; species Caenorhabditis latens. The sequence goes on from CM056095.1 coordinate 17,239,278, forward strand.
GTAAGTTACCATTGATAACAGGGTCTCCATAAAGAGACTCGAGAAATAATTGGAAGTATTTCGCTTCGACATCTTTCAGACTGATTTCATCTTTCTTCGATTCTTCGAAACTTCCGATGAACAGAGATTTGAAGTAGGAAGATTCCGAGGCGAGGAACTGCAAATAGTGTTTTGATAGGGACCCCCACATCGAAACACTCACCAACTTATTCACATAAAACTTCTTCTCCTCGACCAACAACACGACATCACTAAACTCTTTCACCGACTCGTCGAACAGTCGTAGTATCCCACTTTTGATTTCTGTTTTGTTTTCAATTGTCGCCTGTGGTTTCCTGATTCCATTTCCATTCATTTCATACAATTCAACATGACACTCGATTGTCATGTCTCCATCAACTAAATACTTTGGATCGTGATGAAACGTGATCCTGTTATCCTGTTGAAATCCCCCATCTGTCGTAATAACTGTCTCAACACCATTCTTTGTTCTGATTTTGTATTCGATTTTCCAGCCAAGTGACGGAGATGGATTGTTGAATACACAAAAATAACACTCCCAATTTGATTCATTTTGTTTGTAACACGATATACAACTGAAATTGTTTTTAAAAAATAGTTTTTTTTTCACAAACGAATTTATTGTTGTGAGATTTAATGTTGAAATGTATTTTTGCTGGTAATTTCGGGAACTATCACTTTACTAAAGAAGGTCACCAAGTGATCATGGAGTTATCGGATGTAACTTACAGTAGCGGTGAAGATTTTGTGAGTTTTTTTTTACTTAATTATTCATGTTTTATGGTTACCAGCCTAGCTGCCGCGCCTTCGGCGCTTCATCCGGCTGGCCTCTCCTTATTTACTTGTTCACATTCTCCGAAATGTGTCCGCGTGGCCGAGTGGTCCAAGGCGGCGGTCTCTGCGCAAAGAGCGCAAGTACGGTTTTGGGCCCGGCCGCCTTTCTTTCTCATTTCTCAAAAATTTGCGGACATTGGGACAGATGGACAGACTCCACATGCGTTTTATATATAAGAATGATAAAATAGTAACAAGTAGCCAACATTTATTGTATTCTACATAAAAAAAACAATAATTGAAGCCTTTTTTGGTTAATTACAGTTGTTTCATAACCATAAAACATCAAACAATTGAGCGAAACCTAGAAATCCAATTTTTGTCGCGGAAAAGCGCTCCGTCGCTCAACGGTGCCCAAAAAAAGAATTGGCTGAGTGTCCACTTTGATTTTTTCGTGTAGTTGTCGTATCAATATAAAACGCGACTTTATTCAAATATGTTCAAATATGTTAAATACTAGTTTAAGGCAGAATGTGTGATTTTGTTCCTCCCAGACTAGACAAGACGTTTCAGTTGAAGTCCAAAGATTGTTTTGACAGTTTTCAAAATGACACAACTAGTTTCAAAGTAAACTAACCACCGTATTCCGTTGAACGTTTCATGTGGTCCAAAAAATTTGTCGCCTTTGTTTGAATACTCTACATTAAGAAAAGTATGAGATAACATAAAATTTCCAGGAAGAATCATTGTTAGACTGCTCAGACAGATGAGTTGAGTATTTCTGAAAAAAACGTAGTTTCTATGAAGACTCAGAGAGGAAGCAAAATGAGTATTTTGCAACTGAGAACATTATTATACATTTGACCAATCTCTTGGAGAATTGGAAAAACGTCTTTCATTGTTTGCAGTATTTTCAAGTTTTCAGAAGTCATAATGGATGAAAATGGTCCCATCCATCAGAATTGTAGAAATTCTCTATCTAATGAGCCAGAAAACGTACTTTCTGGCGTTTGGCATTTGTTGGACGGAACAAAAATTGCACAAAGTGTACTCGAGGACGCTTTGGAACTGTTTTATTTTTTGGAAAAATAATTGTTGGCTGAAATAGCAGTTTTTTCAGAAAATCGGGTTTTCTCTATCAAAACAGGTTACTTTCTGACCAAAGTTTACGTCTTCTGGTTCATAAGTATTCAATAAAACCCCGAAAATACTGCATTTAAAAGGAAAGCTTACGACAGTATGAAAAATCAGAGAAAAATAATGAAAATTGTCGAGGAGAGAGTAATAAGAAATGAAATCGGTCATACCCAATTTCTTATCAATCAACTATTTGCTCTCCACTATTCCGATGTCAACATTCAACTAAGACATAGCAATATTAGAGACAGAAAACATTTATTGATTATCGTGTTTCATTTCATTTAACATTTACATACGTTTCGTTTTCAATTACCGTCCTTAGTTTGAATTATTTACTAGGCAAAGGGCAATCCTCACAGACGACAACCTGTTATGTCGGTTTTGAAAGCACGTAATAGGTAGTTCTAACAGTTCAGAATATGATTAGTGATATATCGAGAATTGCATTTGTTTGGATTCTTCCTATCGCATCTGATATGGTGTTGATGTCTAGATTTCTGTACAGGAATATGAGAATCACAGAAATATTTTTTGGTAATTTTAGTTTTGTAGGTATAAAGTAATTTTCTTGTAAATTTCTTTTTTTTTTTCTTACGGTGTGTTTGAATTGAATAGAAATTCGAAAACGTGATGGTTGACAATTATTTTCACAGAATCTATTGAGGTCTTGGCCTAAATGTAGTTTATTCAATAACTAGAAACATAGAAGTTCCGAAATACATTATTTATGAAGAGAAAGAGATTTCTCCAGAAGGAATGCCAACACATCGTGATCCATTTCCTTGGGATTCACTGACATTACACCATGGATATCTCCCACAGTTTTGATCTGGTTCAGACAGGATTCCTGAAAAGAAATTGAATATACTTGTTGTTTTGATTGAATAGTTTGGATACTAGTGTTCCGACAAGCGATCAGCAATGCTCGCCGAGCGCGAGAAATCTCGCATTTCTCGCGGTCATTTGTATCGCATAATTATTTTATTCTCGCGTGAATGCGAGAATATTCTCGTTCTCGCAAATGCTCGCATTTTATCGTTCTCGCATTTCTCGTTCTCGCACGTGATCGCATTTTTTAAGTTCTCGCGTGATGATCGCAAAAAATTGCGAGACTCGCGAGACTCGCAATCGAAAATAGCATTTATTCTCACTAGGGTAGGATCCCGATTGGAGATGAATTAATGGGTCGAGACATACATCACTAGAACGGAAATTTTGCACTGATTTCGAATATGCATTCCAATTTTGCAAAACGATTTCATGAAATAAGTTATTCAAGGTTTTGTGAGTACTTAGGTGGAAACTTTGAAATCACGTAATTGTTTAGAAAACAAAATTAATCGGGTTGAGTCAAATCACAGTATGTTTCAAACGTCAGAGAACATTTTTAGCCGTTTATTGGGCCAAAACATTTTTGGACATATTTTGGAGTTTTAGGTAAATTAGGCCCAAGTTTTTCTGATTTCTAAGAGTTTACAACAGTTCATTGGTAAGGTTTTTGCTTAAGTGACCTGAAAACGTAATTAGAAATTAGATGGATTGAACATCGTATTGTATTCCTCATGATTAGAGACCGCAACATTTTTTCAAGTTCAAGGTTTCATTACAATTTTTATCCTGACCTGATCTTCAGGTGAACAGATAACGCGTTCATAGAATTCTGCGTACTCGCTTACATAAAAAGTTGTCATTCGGTTTCAGCGTTTTGGGTTCTCCTGACAGCCCGCCAAACATTTCGATAACCTTCCCATGACGGCCCAAGTGAAGAAAATGAATAACTCCGACCACGTTCCCTTATTTTTTATGATTCTCATTATCAAAAACAGAGAAAAACAGTGAAATATACTGTAGTTCACGTATGATTGCGAGACTCGCGAGTCTCGCAATATTTCTTGCGATCATCACGCGAGCATTAGAAAATGCGATCACGTGCGAGAACGAGAAATGAAAGAACGAGAAAATGCGAGCATTTGCGAGAACGAGAATATTCTCGCATTCACGCAGGACTAAAATATAAAATGCGAGTAATGCGAGTGCGAGAATGAGCGAGAGTTGCGAGAATCGTCTCGCAAATCGGAACACTATTGGATACCTTTAATTCATTTGAATTAAATTTCACTGCCAAATCAAGTTTCTCTTTCAGACTCTTTTTTGATTCTTTGATCAAGAAAACTTCACATTTTTTAAATACTCTTTTCGCATCAAACATGTCAGCTAGTTTCAGTATTCCATCAACTGTTTTGTCTGGAATTTTCTGTTGACATAAAGAAAACGTAGAGTAAGTTACCATTAATAACAGGGTCTCCATAAAGAGATTCGAGAAATAATTGGAAGTATTTCGCTTCGACATCTTTCAGACTGATTTCATCTTTCATCGATTCTTCGATGAACAGAGATTTGAAGTAGCAAGATTCCGAGGCAAAGAACTGCAAATATTGATTGAGACCCCACAATACCGTAGACATACTCACCAATTTGTTCACATAGAACTTCTTCTCCTCGACAATCAACACGACATCACTGAGCTCTTTCACGGACTTATCAAGCAGTCGTCCCGTTTCGCTTTCAATTACCATCGGTGGAATCTTGATTCCATTTTTATCTTGTTCATACAATTCCACATGACATTCAATTTTCAAGTGTCCATCAACGATATACTTTGGATCGTCTTGAAACGAGATCCCGAGACTGTCTTCAATTTTTCCATCTCTCGTTTCAATTGTCTCAAAACCATTATTTGTTCTGATTTTGTATTCGACTTTCCAGTAAAGTGACGGAAGTGGATTGTTCCAAACATGCAAATAACACACCCATTCTGATTCATTTGGTTTGTAACACCGTATCTCACTGAAATTGATAAAAAAATGGTTTTTTTCACAAACGAAATTATTGTTGTGAAATTTAATGTTGAAATGTATTTTTGCAGGTAATTTCGGGAATTATTACTTTACTAAAGAAGGTCACCAAGTGACCATGGAGTTATCAAATGTAACTTACAGTAGTGGTGAAGATTTTTTGAGTGAAAAATAATGTTGAACAATGTTTGTAAAAACAAGATATACTGTCAGAATGCTTCTTTTTTTACTTAATTAATCATGTTTTATGGTTATAAAACAGTAACAACTAGCCAACATTTATTGTATTCTACATTAAAAAAAACATAATTAAAGTCTTTTTGGTTAATTACAGTTGTTTCATAACTATAAAACATCATACAATAGAGCGAAACCTAGAAATCCAATTTTTGTCGCGGAAAAGCGCTCCGTCGCTCAATGGTGCCCAAAAAAAGAATTGGCTGAGTGTCAACTTTGATTTTTTCGTGTAGTTGTCGTATCAATATACAACGCGACTTTGTTCAAATATGTTCAAATATGTTATATACTAACCATCGTATTCCGTTGAACGTTTGTGTTGGTCCCTGATGAAAAATGCGAGGGTTTGAAAGCTCTACATTAAGAAAAGTATGAGACATCATAAACTTTCCAGTGTGATCCATTGTTAGACTGCTTACAGACTGAGTATTACTTAAAAACACATAATTTCTAAAAAGACTTAGAAAGGAAAACATTTATTCTACCGATCTCTTGGAGAATTGGAAAAAACGTGGTTCATTTTTTTGCTCTGAAAATGCAGTATTTTCAAGTTTTCAGAAGTCATAATGGGAGGTCCCATCCATCAGAATTGTAGAAATTCGAATTCTCTATCTTATGAGCCAGAAAACGTTCTTTTTGAGCGGGAAATAGATTTTTCGAAGAAGAAAAAACCGATTTTCGGAAAAGTGTATATTTTTCGAATGAAAAGTTTTTTCTGAAAGTCGGTTTTTCTATATGATATTTTCTGACTAAATTCATGAGATAGAGAATTTAGTAATAACCTGAAAATACTGCATTTTCAGTGCAAAAACTAAAACAATTGAAGGCGACAGAAGGAAAGCATAAGACAGTACGAAAAACTAGAGAAAAATGAAGGTTGTCGAGAAGAGAGTAATAAGAAATGAAATCGGTCATACCCAATTTCTTATCAATCGACTATTTGCTCTCCGCTATTCCGATGTCAACATTCAACTAAGACATAGCAATATTAGAGACACAAGACATTTATTGATTATCAATCGATGACAATTATCTTTACAGAATCTCTTGACGGTTTGGCCTAACTGTAGTTTATTTCATGTAAAAGTTAAGAACATAGAATTTTTGAAATAAATGAATTATTTATGAAGAGAAAGAGATTTTTCCAGAAGGAATGCCAACACGTCGGGATCCATTTCCTTCGGATTCTGGGACGTTACACTTTCCAGTAAGATCCATTGTTAGACTGCTTACACAAATGAGTATTTCTGAATGATGGTAGTAATACGTTACCTAACTTCACCAACAAAAAAATATTCATAAACATTCTCTTATCACTAAAATGTTGTTTGCTATCCGGTATTGACGTCAACCCTCAATTAAGGAACAGCAATGCAAGAGAGGAAACGATATGAGTATTTGATCTCCCTGAAACCAAAATTAGTTGACTTGAGAATGTCTCCAGTAATTCCATAACCAGTAGTTGTTTGGATATAAGCTTCGAAATAGACACCTCGTCGAATGATTACTTGACATTTATTGAAGTTTCATGAATTCAACATGCGGAGGGTAAATCAATTCGAAAATTAAAATTAAACAGAAAATTAACTAACATTACAATATGATACAAATTAATATATTTCATATGCTGAGAGCCAGAAAATTCTTCGGGAGATTAGTGATTGTCCGTCCAGTAAGATGTGTGACGACTCGACAAAATGGACACTGAATTTGATTCAATTGGACAATCTGTTTGCAGCAACCAAGGCATAGAGTGTGTCCACAATCTAATACTCGTGGCGTTCTGTCGCCTTCCTCTCCATACTCTAGCAAACAAATATTACATGAAAAGCTATCTTTCTTCTTTTGTTGTTCCTTAGCTTGCTCGAATTCTTTCTTGCTCAACGAAATAGCCGTTTGTAGCTCCTTTTCCTCAATTGCCAGGTGACTTGTCTGATCATGACATCCGATTTCTGTTTCGTTTTCAATTGCCATCTGTGGCTTCCTGATTCCATCTTTACTAATAATATTCAACAGATTCCGTTTGTCTGTTTATTTGTCGCCGATCATAACTCCCTCCGTAGTGGGCCGATTTTTATGAGACCTAGATAGACAGATAGGAAATTGCGCTTAGATGATGCCCAAACTTTTCTTTTTTCAAAAATATCAAATTTCACGTCTTCTGGAGACGATGTAGATTTCAACAGTAAAAAGCGTTGAGAAAGGTGTGTCCCGACAGGGTGGTAGAACGTTCAAAATATCAACCAACTCGGTGTTTCTTAACTGCACTCTCGATGGGCGCCGGCCGCGCGTGTGTCGTGTAGCGGTCTGCACAGACGACTCTCACGCATGGGGTGCTGAGTTCGTTCCCTCCCCATCGGATATGCTTTTTTGCTTTTTTGTTATGGGAAAGTAATTTGTTGAAGAACTATTTGATGGAGGGAATAGCAGTGATCCTGATGAAAACTTTCTCAATCATTTTGTTATCGTCGGAGGTATTGTCAAATTGACAGGGATGTCACCCGCAGGCCGGTACATGTGCACCAGAGCTGTGCCGAAGTAAAATATTTTGAAAAGGAAGTAGGAAGAAGGAAGAAGGAAGGGAAATTTTTGAAAAGGAAAAAGAAAGAAGGAAGAAGGAAGTGAAGTTTGCAAAAAGGAAGAGGGAAGGAAGAAGGAAGTGAAAAAAGCCCGGAAGAGGGAAGTCGAAGCAAGCTCGGAAGAAGGAAGTAATTTTTGAAAACGTCAAAATTGAGGACATTTTTTTAGTCATCACTGAAAATGAATTTTAGCGTTGTTTTCACACAATATTTCACCGAAAGCCACCAAAACACCGCCGAAAAATTCCAAAACTTTTGTAAAAAAATTTCACGGAAGACGGAAGGAAGTAAATTTTCTAAAAAGGAAGTCGGAAGAAGGAAGAAGGAAGTCGAGGGAAGGAATTCCGCACAGCTCTGATGTGCACCCGATCTCTCATTTGTGAGAAAATTGTATGCAAAATTTGGTCAAGGGCTCGCGAAATTCCTGTTTGGAACGGCCCAAAAGACTACCATAATCCTAAGATTCACATTTATTCATGAACATTGAATTGAATTTTAAACCCACATGCAACATGGGAAGGAGGGATACCGGGGAAGCATGTTTTTATCCTGTTAGCAAGGCCTACAAAAAAAAGGAATAAATGGAAGAATGCAACTCAAGCAGTGATGTTGGTTTGTTAATAAACCAATTTATCGATGCTCGGCTACTTTAAAAAAATGAATTCCAGGATGATGAGGGTTTGTTAAAACACCGTCTAACAATTAGTCTGCAATATTTCGAGAAGGGAGGCGGCATCGCCGCCGACCAGTCCAGGAAGAATACTTTGAATCCATTTTTAGAGATGTGAATAGGAAATCTTCAAGTTCTTGAACTTCAGTAAAAACATGTGGTCTCAGTCTGCCAAATTCCGAGGAGGGAGGCGGCATCGCCGCCGATAAGTCAAAAAAGAAAAACTCATATTGATATGATCACTCGCCTTTTGTTGAGGGAAGAAAGAAGAGTTCAAGTTCACGTTCTTATGTGAGATTGTTTTGAAATAAGGTAAATATAGGAAGAAATTTCAAATTGGTAAATTCAAAACCAGCTCATTCTAAATTCCATAGTCTACCAGGATAGAAAAAGTCATTAGAAACTTCGTAGAATTTGAGTCTGAAAAGGAGAGATTTTACAATTGTGCTTTGTCGAAACAAACTGCTTAGCTAAGAAGCGCCGCAGGCGCTGTAAAACTGAGAAGGGTGGTGTAGGGAAGGAGGTTAAGTCGCCGTTAGGCGACGTAAACCGACTGGTTTTTATATATTTCATACACTTCCACATGACATTCAATTGTCATGTTTCCATTAACGAAATGCTTTGGATCGTTTCGAAACGTGATCCGGGGATTGTTTTGAATTGTTCCATCTCTCGTACCAACTGTCTCAAAACCATTCTTTGTTCTGATTTTGTATTCGACTTTCCAGCGAAGTGACGGAAGTGTATGTTTTAACACAATCAAACAACACTCCCACTTTGATCCATACCTTTTGAGACAACCGATGAAACTGAAATTGTAAAAAATAGTTGTGAAATTAAATGTTGTCAACTTTTGACAGTATTCAAAATGGCACAACTAGTTTTAAAGTAAACTAACCATTCTATTCCGTTGAACGTTTCTGTTGGTCCACAACACGGATTACCTTTTGATAACTCCAATTCACCGAAGGGATGAGATAGCTTAAACTTTACGAGAAGTTCCATTGTTAGACTGCTCTCCCACACTGCGAAAAAGATTTTTTTTTAAACGTGAAACCGATTTTTTCCGTTTTGATCCAATTACTTTATTTTTTTGCTCTGAAAATGCAGTTTTTTAAAATGCAGAAAAAAGGACTCATTCATCAGACCAGAGATACAGAAAAACATCTATTTGAAGACATCTGTCTTCTCACTTTTCCGAAAACCGGTTTTCTGTTTTAAAACAGTTTTCTAGCTCATACGATAAAGAGTTTATTAAAAACTGCATTTTCAATGCAAAAAATAGAACTGAAACATAGAAAAATCGATAGAGGAAATGCATAAGACAATACGAAAAATCAGAGAAAAAATGATAAGTCATCACCCTTTTTCTTATCAATCAACTATTCTCTCTCCACTATTCCGATGTCAACATTCAACTAACAAGGGAAGTCTTTGGAGACGCCACTTTCGAACAATCTATAAATTTGGTCATAGGTACTTTTGACCACGGGGAGTCCATTTCTGAAGTCAAAACCTGCTAAATGTCTCTGCGAGATGAGTTATGAGCTCTCGAACTTTCATAAAGTTGAGCTCTTTCACATATAAGTACAGGTAATCCGTTGGTGAACACAAATTGAACCGCGCGGGGGCGTCTATGATTTTTCGATATGGATCGAATCAGAATTTTGCGGGAATGAGAAAAGTCTCTTGGAGCGAGGTCCGAAAATTAGTCTAAAACGAGTTATGAGGCCTGAAAGTGTCAAATGCACTTGAAAAAATGTTGAAATATATCGATCCGTATCAAAAAATCTTTTTTTTTTTTTGGAATACCGCAGTCCCCCTTTAACCGTAAGAAAAATTTGAGAGCTCATAACTCGCTGCAAGAAAGATCTGCAAAAAATGTGTAGCGGATTTTTAATTGTTTTAACATACTTCTTTCAGTTTTTGCACTAAAATCGCAGTAATTTCAGGTTTTTTTCAAGGTCCCATCCACCAGAACTGTGAAAATTCATTCATTGTGACTTTCAGAGCAAAACTGTAATAATTGAAGCAAAAAAATGCGATAGAATGTGAGAAAAGTCAGAGGAAAAATGAGGTTTGTCGACCAGAGAGTAATAAAAAAATGATATCGGTCATACCCTATTTCTTATCAATTTTTTTCCGCTATTTCGATGTCAACATTCAGCTTACATAGAATTATCGCGAGAGTAGAATATTCCTGAGAATATTGTTTTTTGTGCTATCTTAGTTTTTAAGAAAAGTGTTAAAAAAAATCTCCTTCATAAGTCGCTTCAATCTAACTCAAAATAAAAGGTCTTAAAAATGAAAAATAGCTCTTTCATTCTAGTTTTAGAAAATACAAGCATACAAACGTTTCAAACTTACAATCAGAAAACGACAGACAGTAATTTAAACAGGAATCGGATTTTGAATGAATGAACAGAAAATGACGTTAACAGACCAAAGTGGGGAAACTCTGTGCTTCACCTGTAAATTTTTCTGGCTTCTTTTTTTGCAAATTTTTCAAAATTCACGGAAATATTGTACTACAGATAATTCACAGTAATCCAATTTTTCATACTTGCAAATTTGCGGCCCGGCTTCAAAAAATAGGTACCCAATTTTAACCAAATTTTTGGAATTTTTTTGAAATTTCACTTTAAAAATTTCAATTTTTGATGCATAACTAGTTTTTGATTTAATTCAGAATTATAGTCAAAAATTCGACACTTTTGGGTAAAAATTCAACAAAAGTTCAAATTTTTCAGCCGGGCCGGGCCGGGCCGTTACATGTATGCATTTTTTGATTCGCTATTTAAAAATTGAACTTTCAATCATATGACTCATCGACTGATAAGGATGAAATGTTTCGTGTCTCTAAATAAAATACCCGGGAGCAAATTGATAAGAAATTGGGTTCCGTGATGACCTTCTCATACATTTCGTGTTACTTTCTAGTCGATAACCCTCTTTTTTCTATTATTTTTCGTATTGTCTTACGCTTTTTGTTTATGATTTTTTTCTAATTCTCCAATCGTACAACTCTTGGAAGTTTTTTTCCCATTCTTATTAAATTAATTCATTTTTTGCACTGGAAATGCAATATTTTTCAGTTTGCAGACATCGCAATTGATGAAAAAAGGTTCCATCGAGACGAATTGTGGAAAATGAAATTCTCTATCTAATAACCCAGAAAACAAACATTCTGGTCAGAAAATGTCTTTTTTTTGATGCGGAAAACTTTTCAGGAAGAAACGGCTATTTCAGCCAACAACTCTTTTTCCATAACTTTTGACAGTTTCAGAGCGTCCTCGAGTACATATCCTGCAACTTTTGGTCGAAAATGTTTTCTACCAAAATAGTTATATTCACTTATTTGATAAATCCGTTTTCCGTATTAAAAATATGTTCTAACCAAAATTCCCTTTTTCTAACTGTTTCGATAGGGAATTGTGTTCGGCTCAATAGGAAAAGAATGGTCCCAACCGCAAAAAGTAGTAAATGAGTAGAAAGTAGCCAAAGTTTTGGGACCATTCTTTGCGGTTGGGACCATTCTTTGCCAATTGAGCCTTGTGTTCTCTATAATTCTGATGGGACCTTTTTCATCCATTATGTATGACGTTTGACAACCTGAAAATAATGGATTTTTTATTCAAAATTGTGACAAAATCGAATGGGCGTCTACACGTTTCTTGCAGTTCTTGAGTGTTGTTGTGAAATACTCTTATTGCTTCCTCTCTCACATTGCTATTCCTAAAATTGATTGTTGACGTCATAACCGGATTGCAAACAACACTTTACTGATAAGAGAATGTTTATGAAATTAAGTATCTTAAAACTGTCTTTATTCAGAAATACTCAACACATTTGTGTGAGCATTCTCTAACAATGGATTATACTGGAAAGTTTAAAATGTCTCATACCTTTCGTGCTACGGAAGTTTTAAATGGTGCCCTGTTGGGACCAGAAAAAAACGTTTAAAGGAATAAAATAGTAAGTTTTCTTTTAAATAAATTGTGTCATTTCGAATACTGCCAAAACAATCTTTAGACTTTAACTGAAACGTCCAATCAAGTCTGAGGGTCTGAAATTCTGCTCAAAACTAGTCGAATACAGCATTTTCTCAATAATTTATTTTTGAGGGATCTAACAAGTAATACATAGTAATGTAGTAGTAACAGAAACTAATTAATGATGTTATTGAACAACACAATAATCTAACAACAACAGTTTCGCTTGGGAAAACAACTATAGTCCACCACATAAATATAGGTTCACCCCCCAAAATGACCGAAAACTGAAAAAATTAAGTTTTTCAAAAATGATGTAAACGGCAATAATAGGGTAGTAGGAAGTCTATTTCGATGACGAAAGTTAAAATTGTAGAAGTTTTCATAGTATTGAGAAATTTTGAAATTTTGAAATTTTAGCCATTTTCCATTCCACAAAATGATAGATTCACTTGATGAAAATCTCAAAATTTTCATAAAAGGACACAAAAAAGTAGGATTTTTATAATGTAACCGATCAAATAACACGTCTTTAGCAAATTTTTACGAATGTTTCACTGTTGTCTGTTGGGGGCACCTCGCAGCGTGTAGAATAACGTTGGTGACTATCACCCACCGCGGTGAAATTTTTTGAGAAAAACATCTGATTTGTCAGGGATATGATGTGAAACACTTTTTCAGAGCATTTAAAGTTATTCAGAGTCATTTAAGATTTCCGAAATTCATGGAATTCAGCAATTCTTCAAATTGAGGTTTGCATTTTTAAAATAATTTAAGCTGTTTCCGACCTCACAAGGGTCTGGGCTCAATTTTTGTGACTTTCCCAACAAAATTAATTGTCACAAGCATCAAACACGTTATTTACATTTAATTTTCATGTATCATGATGAGAGGGGACCATCAAATCTTAAAACAAACCTAATTTCATTCATTGGATATCAGTGACTTACTCAGTAACTGTGTAAAACAGCAATGACATATGCAAACATGATACTTTTATGTTTAAATCATGCATAATATGTACGTTGTCAGTGCAAAATGTGACACTTGTACACTTCTCAACCACCACAACCCCCCAGAAACAGATCAGTCAATAAGAGGTTGAATTCTCCAGAAAACCTACTTGTTCAGTTTAGGAATTTGACGGTAATCGGCGTTACCATCAGTTTCAAATGAATGTAACGTGTTTGATGCTTGTGACAATTAATTTTGCTGGGAAAGTCACAGAAATTGAGCCCAGACCATTGTGAGGTCAGATACACCTCGGATGATTCTACAAATGCGAACTTCAAGTTGAAGAATTGCTGAATTCCATGAATTTCGAAAATCTAAAATGACTCTGAATAACTCACAACTCCTTGAAAAAGTGTTTCACATCACATTCCTGAGAAATCAGATGATTTTCCCAAAATTTTTTACCGCGGTGGGTGATTTTTGGAATATCGCTAGTCACTAACGTTATGTTACACGCTGCGAGGTGTCATTTCATGAAAATTTTGAGATTTTCATCAAGTGAACCTATCATTTTGTGGAATGGAAAATGGCTAAAACTGAAATTTTTCAAAATTTCTCAATACTTGAAAACTTCTACAATTTTACTTCCCTATTATTGCCGTATACATCTTTTTTGAAAAACTTAATTTTTTCAGTTTTTGGTCATTTTGGGGGGTGAACCTATATTTATGTGGTGGACTGTATATTTTACAATTTCAGTCAAATCCTTGGTAAAAAAACAGATGAATCAAATTGGCAGTGTTTCTTGGCACGTTCGACCTATCCTCCGTCACTTGTCTGGAGAATCGAATACAAAATCAGAACAAAAAATGGTGTTGAGACAGTTGGTACGGAAGATAAAAGATTTTTTAACGTTTTCTGGATCCCGTTTCGAGAAGATCCGAAGTATTTCGTTAATGGAAAGATGACAATCGAATGTCATGTGGAAGTGTATGAAATAGATGAATATGGAATAAGTGAGGAAAATGAGTTACAAGCGGCTATATCGTTGAGCAAGAAAGAGTTTGAGAAGGCGATAGCTAAGGAGCAAAAGAAGGCTAAGGAAGAACAGAAGGCTAAGGAAAAACAGAAAGCTAAGGAAGAACAGAAGGCTAAGCAGGAACAGAAAAAGAAGAAAGATACTTTGTCATGTAATATTTGTTTGGAGAAGTATGGAGAGGAAGGAGACAGAACGCCACGAGTACTGGATTGCGGACACACTCTATGCTTTGGTTGCTGCAAACAGATTGCCCAACCGAATCAAATTCAGTGTCCGTTTTGTCGAGTCGTCACACAGCTTACTGGACGGACAATCTACAATCTCCCGAAGAATTATCTGGTTCTCAGCTTGTAAATTATATTTTAATTGTATCATATTGTAATGGTAGTGAATTTTCTGTTAGTTTTGTATTTTGAATTGATATTTTGAAAGTATTTTTCTTTTTTCTTTTTTTTCTATAATGGAAACAATGGACGCTAATTGAATTAAAGGTATCAAAACTGTTCAATCAAGTCAAAGTGTATTCATCTTCTTTTCAGGAAACCTGTATGAACCAGATCAAAACTGTGGAAAACATTCGTGCTGTAACGTCTGAAAATCCCAAGGAAATAGATCACGACGTGTTGGCATTTCTTCTGCAGAAATCTCTTTCTTTTTTTAAAAATAACTTTTCCAAATTCTACGTTTCTAATTGCTAACACGAAATTAACTACAATTATCTGATAAATGTGTTGTGTTTCTAATATTGCTGACTGATAAGAAATTAATATAAAAGTGACGACCGATTTTATTTCCCTTCACTTTCTGGTCGTCCAACCAAATTATTTCTCTGATTTTTCGTATTTTCACTTAAAAAATGCGGTCTTAAGTCCCTTTACGCTATTCTTTTCAAAACTACAAAATATCGGTCGAACGGCCTTTTACAAAAATTTTCAAAATGATTCTACCCTGTTCGGCATAAGTATTCAGCTTATTGATTTTTCCAATTTATTCATAAATGATGAAATTTTTTGTAGAACCTTAAATGCAGTTGAATAATTTCTATATTTTTCGAAAAAATGGAATTTTGTGAATAGCGGTTTCTTGACGCGACATAAGTATACAGTATTTATTCAGCAGACGCCAATACACGGTATTCCATTTTTTTCAGAAATCTTGTTTTTTGTCTCTAATATTGCTATGTCTTAGTTGAATCTTGACAGCAAAACGATAAAAAGAAATAGTCGATTGATAAGAAATTGAGTATTCTTATCACTTTCTGGTCGACAAACCTCTTTTTTCTCTGTTTTTTCGTAAGGTCGCATACTTTCCTTCTATTTCTTTTTTTTCAATACTCCAAGAGATTTGGTCGAATATAAGTTGAGAAATGTTTGCAGTTGCAAAATACTCATATTGCTTCCTTTCTTCCATTGCTATTCCTTAATTAAGTTTTGACGTCATTACCGGATAGCAAACAATTATAAGAAAAGTCGTTTTTAAACTATCGTTATTCAGAAATACTCAGTCTGTAAGCAGTCTAACAATGCATCTACCTGGAAAGTTTATGGTTTCTCGTACTTTTCATAATGTAGAGCATTCAAACGATGAGTATCGTCGGGGACCAGAGAATACGATCAACGGAATGAAATGGTTAGTTTACTTTGAAACTAGTTGTGTCATTTTGAATACTGTCAAAAGGTCTGAAATTCTGTCCAAAACTAGTCAAATGCAACATTTTCTCCGGAATAATATATTTTTGAGGGATCTAACAAATAGTAGGATAGTAGTAACAGAAACGAATCAATAATGATATTCAACAAAAACAACAACTTCGTTTGTAAAAACAACTATATTTTACAATTTCAGTTGGATTATTTGTCGCAAAAAAAGTCATATTGGGAATGTTGCTTGGGACGTATGAACTATGATCCGTTACTTCACTGGAAAATCGCATACAAAATCAGAACAAATAATGGTGTTAAGACAATTTGTACGGCAGATGGAAAAATTGAAAACAATTTCTGGATCTGGTTTCGAAACGATCCAAAGTATTTCGTTAATGGAAACTTGACAATTGAATGTCATGCGGAATTGTATGAAGTAGACAAACATGGAATCAGGAAACCACGGGCGACAAGTGAAAACAAAACGGCACGACTGTTGGACGAGTCGATGAAGGAGTTTAGTGATGTCGTGTTGGTGGTCGAGGAGAAGAAGTTTTATGTGAATAAGTTGGTGAGTACTACGGTATCATAGGGTCTCAATGACAGTACTATTTGCAGTTCCTTGCCTCTGAATCTTCCTACTTCAAATCTCTGCTCATCGGAAGTTTCGAAAAACCAAAGAAAGATGAAATAAGTCTGAAAGATGTCGAAGCGAAATACTTCCAATTGTTTCTCGAGTCTCTTTATGGGGACCCTGTTATCAATGGTAATTTATTGTACAGGGTGGCGCAGAATTACCCGCACAAGCTATAAGTGCTATTTCTAAAAAAGTAAAAGTCAGAAAACTATGGGAATCAACATAAAGTTTAGTCATGATCATAACAACAATTATCAGCTAATCTTGTTCAACCCGAGCTTCTCCCTTTTCGATGAGAACACAAAGAAGTCTGGGGTAGGCGTCGATGGTGGCCCGCTGGTAATCTGGGGACCCGTTTGATCTACATGCCGAAACGGAGAATCTACTGCGCGGGAAGAGCAATCTGGACTCGGCGGTACCATTTACCTAAAACAAAACCGATTGATCTGAACTTTGGCAGAATGGTGAAAAACTTAAAAATGAACAAAACTTTGACTAATACGCGCACCGGAATTGCGTCAATCGCCTTGTCAAACGTTTTTGCGGGTAATGTAATTCTGCGCCTCCCTGTACATGTTCTTTATAATCTCAGTAAATTCCAGACGAGACAGTGGATGGGGTACTGAAACTCGCGGACATGTTTGATGCACAACGAGTCTGTCAAAAGTGTGAAGTATATTTGATCAAGAATTCAAAAAAGTGTCTGAAAGAGAAACTTGAATTGGCTATGCGATTCAATTGGAATGAATTAAAGGTATCGGAACTATTCAATAGCGTACTCAACTTCTATTTCAGGAATCCTGTCTGAATCGAATCAAAACCGTGAATGATATCCGTTCGGTGTTGGCATTTCCTATTGATGATGTTATTCAACAACACAATAATCTGGATCTTCCTGCAAACTTTATGCTATCTCATTCATTTTGTGCTAAGAACTTATCAAAAGGTTACCCGGTTAATGGACCAACACAAACGATCAACGGAATAGATTAGTTAGTTTACTTTGAAACTTGTGTCATTTTGAGGGATCTAACTGATAGTAGTAACAGCATAATCTCACAACAACAACTTCGTTATTTCAGTTGTATCCTTTGTCGCAAAATGAATGAATCAACTTGGCAGTGTTGGTTGGGACGTTCGAACTATAAGTCACATGTCTGGAAACTCGAATTCAAAATCAGAACAAAACATGGTGTTGAGACAGTTGGTACGAGAGATGGAAGAATTGAACAGGATAACAGGATCCCGTTTCGAAACGATCCAAAGTATTTCGTTGATGGAAACATGACAATTGAATGTCATGCGGAATTGTATGAAGTAGATAAAAATGGAATGAGGATACTACCACGACTGTTCGATGAGTCGATGAAAGAGTTTAGTGATGTCGTGTTGATAGTCGAGGAGAAGAAGTTTTATGTGAATAAATTGGTGAGTATTTCCATGTGGGGGTCCCAATCAAAACACTATTTGCAGTACCTTGCCTCTGAATCTTCCTACTTCAAATCTCTGCTGATCGGAAGTTTCGTAGAATCGAAGAAAGATGAAATCAGTCTGAAAGATGTCGAAGCGAAATACTTCCAATTGTTTCTCGAGTCTCTTTATGGAGACCCTGTTATCAATGGTAACTTATTCACATGGGAATGACCCGGGGTGTCCCCCCTGAAATCTTCCCATATTTTGTACACAACTCATGTCTGCCGTAACTAAGAAAAATCCGAAATTATAGCTGCGCTCTCTGAAGTTTAGGGGAGTTATACAACTTTTTTGAAAATTTTCAAAATTTTCGGTGTCTCCACTTTGAGAACTCGTAACTTATTGAGTTTTTGTGCTACTGTGATGGTTTTAGGCTCACATGATAGACAATAACACGGGCTTCAAAAATGCCTATTTGATCAATCACCAATAACATTAACCTGCTGAGCTGTAGCTGAAAGTGTAGAAAAGTCGCCAGTGTGAGGTAACGATAAATGTTAAATTTCGACAATCGGGGAACTGGGGACTACCATCTGCGTACTCCTTACTCCAAGCTATGTCTGTATACGTGTTCAAATATAGGTCGAGCCTGTGAGTTACGAGAGTTATTTCAGTTTTTTTGAAAAACCTCAGCTTTTCCATGTATCCCTTATACGTTATTTTTTCCAAAATTGAGTCCCGTTTGTATTTAATTTCCTGCTCGAAAAATCTCATTCATGGCTCATTCCCATGTCAGCGTTTTTTTAACGATGTCACTAAATTCCAGATGGAACAGTCGATGGGATTCTGATACTAGCAGACATGTTCGATGCACAACGAGTCCGTCAAAAGTGTGAAGTATATTTGATCAAAGAATCAAGAAAGAGCCTGAAAGACAAACTTGATTTGGCTGTAAAATTCAATTCAAGTGAATTAAAGGTAGCTAAACTGTTCGATCAAAACAAATTCAATTTTTTTTCCAGGAATCCTGTCTGAATCGAATCAAAACTGTGGAAGATATTCGTGCTGTAATGTCTAAAAATCCCAAGGAAATGGATCACGACGTGTTGGCTTCTCTTTGCGAGACGTTGCTTCAACTTAGTGAATGATGCCATGAAAATCTTGCTATATCAATCAACTTTTGTAGTTTTCTTACTATTTCTGTAACATCTTTTGCAGTCCTCTGTCAAATATAGTTACAATAATGAATAAATTTGCATCAAATGTCGACATTTTCAACTGAAAATACCAAAAGTGTAGCCATTCATTTTCTATGTAAAAACCACTAAAATATGATGAAATAGGAAAAATAAACCGATTTATTCAAAAAAACTAGGAAAATACAATCCGCTCTCCGTCATCCAGAGACAAGTAAACTTTTTATACTCATTCGACCGATTCCCTCCGACAACAATCCATAATTTAGTGTCACGATTACATTGGAGAGTGACTGATGTGTGTTGGTGACTGGTGGCTATCTGAAATTTCAGAAATCTAATTTCTGAGTTCTAAAACGTCCCCGGTTGCTAAACGTACCTTATATCTATGATATTTCGAAAAATGAAGATTCGTATAGTTCGCCAACACACTAACTTCCGATATTCCCTTGTAGACACTTGATATTTCACACGTTAATTGAATATTCTCACAATTCTCCCAATTTTCTTGTAAAGGGGTAGTAGGATTCAAGCCATTGGAAAGAATAGGAAATTTACAGCATTCTGAAATGAAAGAAATCGGGTTACTGTAGGTTAGTGGATGGGAAACTACTTCCCACATCACAAAATCTAGATTTCTAGACGAAATAAACTTCAAATTCAAATTCTTCAAAATTTTGAGCCTCATATTGGCACATTTCGAAGCAGTTTGATTTGGTGGCCTAGAAACCTCCATTCCTAGGCCACCAGACTCAACTTTTCCAATTGAACAGAAATATGTGAGTATGGGGCTCAAAACTCGGCAAATTTTGTAGAGAATCAAACATTTTCAACGTTTTTTTCAAAAAATCGCGGAAAATTCTGCGAAAAATGGATTACTGGTGGCCTAGAAACCCATGTCCCCCTTCGAAATTTGATAAAATATGGGGTATCTAGGCCACCATACTCAAAACAAGCTTAAAATTCTTATTCTCTATAAAATTTCAAAAATTTTGAACCCCTCTTGACCAATTTTGGAGCGTTTTGATTTGATGGCCTAGGAAATGCATTTCTAGGCCACCAAACTCAAATTTTCAAATTGAACCGAAATAGGTCGATATGGGGCTCAAAATATTGGAAATTTCAAGGAGATTACGAATATTATAATGAAAAATTACGACACTTGAGTTTTCAATGGTATTAGGGGGTCACAAGTTGATGAAATTTTTTTAGAAAAAAAACAGTTGCTCACCTTTCACTTTCCCGCTTAACTCTGGTATTCGCCGATCAATATCATCAAAATATATTCTTGGAAAACATCCGTCGGCTAAAAATGTCAGAACCGATAATAGAGGTAGGAAGGGATTCATTGTGAAACATTAGAACATATTAATTGAATTCTTGTCCCTCATTGCCCTAATTAACAAGTCCTAATTAAGTTTTTTAAATTAAACATTGCCCTTGTAAGTGAGAAAACTAATTAGTAGTAGCCACAGGACTACAAAAAAGTGTGCGGCGCAAATTGCAAAAGGGGGGAGGAGCCATGGAGAGAATGAATGATGACTCTCTCATTTTCCCACGCCAACATAGGTTTTTATTGTTTAGCTGTTCAGATGTACTGTACCTTACTGCACATACAATTAGAGAGCTCTGGGACAGTGACGTCATCCCATACCTTAAGACCTTCCCAAGAGGATGCGGCATCTAGGAAGGTTGTCAACGGACCCCACCGACTATCTATCTCTCCCCAACGGTCCTCTGTGTTCTTCACTCATTCTTTAGGCATCCCCACACAGATGCCGTCTACGTCGTTCCCTCTTCTCCGCACTCCCCACGTTGTCATCCGTGAAATACTGGAATTATTCCACTGTAACGATTTGTGAGTTTTCCCCTAATGCTTTTTCATCAAATTCATCAATTTCAGAGTCTTATTCTCCCTGTGCTCGAAGAGGACCAACCGACTCGTTAAACTCCAGAAAAATCGATACAATGGCAACGAGTTACACGTGAATTGTGATACTGTACCGGAAGTGAGATGGTGTCGAACTGGTGATCAATCGACTTATGTATTGTTGGGTGTCAGTAGTATGGCTGAAGCAGTTGCTGATAGTACAGAAGAAATAGTTGAGATTCGGGGTCATCGAGTTCCAATCAGTTATGACCATCAGTTAAAGATGTGGGTGACTTATTGGGATGATCCAATTCAGGGAATGAAGACTGTCGTGGAATTCTTATCGGATGCTTTGAAGTGTCCACCCGTCAGAATAAGATTCGAACGGAAGAGTATGTGGACTATCGATTGGGCAAACAGTATCGGAATAACCACTGTGTACAGCGATTCTCGTCTGAATTTCCGCTATAATGAGTATGAATTCATTCTACAAAATTGTGCAGCACCGATTCTCCATCTCCGCACTAACCCAGTCGAGATTTTTATCTATAGATACACCGGACACTTTTTGAAACGCGACACGATAAGAATTGCCAACGGAGAGTGGGTGACACTCGATAACTTGTTGAATCTCAACTGTGCTGAGGTCAATTTGGAGTTCACTTTACTCAATTGCAAGGAGTTGAATGAGTTTCTGAAACAATGGTTGGCTGGAAAATTCCCGCGTCTTGAGGGAGTTGCGATTGGAATGATTCCTTATTTCTATTCTGAAGAGGATCTACTCAAAGGAATCAAGAATCCGATGACTAAACGTGTCGAATGGAAGGAGTGGAAGAGAAAGACGTTTAAGTTCAGTTCAAGAGGATCGGATTTCGAAATGAACGACGGAAGAACTCTGACTGCTTGCTATATTTACAAAAACATGAGTGTTTACATGGCGGTGTGGCCACAGTGATTTATTTTTCTCATTTTTGTATTTGTTTCATTTGAACTAATAATAAACTGCTTGCTTATTTTTTGTTAGCAATGACATCGTTGTCTCAGGAATGTTGGTCTAAGCGATACTGTCCAGAACAGGGCTCTAACGGACTCTCGATATCATCTTGGAGAAATACGATGAGGGAGAGAGTGAGTCATTCCCGGAGAGAGAAATGACAATATCTGGACGTTCCTAAATAACGCATTCTCTTGGGAATGTCTTAAAAAACGGGGTGACGTCATCCGTTGAGTTTTCTTCTCTTCTTCACGTAGAATTCCACGATATCCGTTTCCTTCTCAATGAGACTCCGCCCCCTGATATGATCAGTTACGATTTGTCTCTTTTCCTGTGTCACCTTTACTCGCTGGCTAGCGCGGCGAGGCATGAGATATCTGGAATACTGGAGATATGATGGGTTAAAATCAATAAGTGGCGAGAATGAGTCTACTATACGAGTCATTTGTACATAGCAGATGGGGGTGCTAATGAGTCTCTCGTATTCCCACGCGAACATCTGTTTCTATTGTTCAGCTGTACTATAGCTAACTCCATGTGACACGTCATCCCATACCTTACGGCCTTCCCAGGAGAATGCGTCATCTAGGAAAGTCCAGATATTGTCATTTCTCTTTCCATTCCCGAGACAACGATTTCATTGTTAACAAACAATAATATGCAAGCGATTTATTGATAGAATATATTACTCAAATGAAACAAATACAAGAATGAGAAAAATAAATCACTGTGGCCACACCGCCATGCAAACACCTATATTTTTAAAACTGTAGCAAACAGTCAGAGTTCTTCCGTCGTCCATTTCGATATCCCATCCTCTTGAACTGAACTTAAACGTGTTTCTCTTCCACTCCTTCCATTCGACACGTTTAGTCATCGGATTCTTGATTCCTTTGAGAAGATCCTCTTCAGAATAGTCATGGGGATCCATATCAATCGCAACACCCTCAAGACGCGGGAATTTTCCAGCCAACCATTGTATCAGAAACTCATTCAACTCCTTGCAATTGAGTAAAGTGAACTCCAAATTGATTTCAGCACAGTTGAGACTCAACAAGTTATCGAGTGTCACCCACATTCCGTTGCCAATTCTTATCGTGTCACGTTCCAAAAAGTGTCCAGTGTATCTATAGAGATGAACGTCAACCGGGTTAGTGAGAAGATATAGAGTCTGTGCTGCACAGTTTTGCAGAATGTATGCATACTCGTCTTCACTGAAATTCTCGCTAGAATCACTGAATACAGTGGTTATTCCAATGCTGTTCGCCCAATCGATAGCCCACATACTCTTCCGGTCGAATCTTATTCTGACAGGAGGACACTTCAAAGCATCCGATAAGAATTCCACGACAGTCTTCATTCCCTGAATCGGATCATACCAATAGGTCACCCACATGTTTGACAGATGGTCGTAAATGATTGGAACTCGATGACCCCGAACCTCAACTATTTCTTGACTATCAGAAACTGCTTCAGCCATATTACTGACACCCAACAATATATATGTCGATTGATCACCAGTTCGACACCATCTCACTTCCGGTACAGTATCACAATTCACGTGTAACTCGTTGCCATTGTATCGATTATTGTGTAGTTTAACGAGTCGATGGGTTCGCTTCGAGCAAAGGGAGAATAAGACTCTGAAATTGATGAATTTGAAGGGAAAGCATTAGGCGAAAACTCACAATTCTTTACAGTGGAATAGTTCCAATACTTCACGGATGACAACGTGGGGAGTGCGGAGAAGGGGGAACGACGTAGACAGCATCAAGGCAGAATGACTCGAGCAGACCGTTTGGGCAGATCGATAGCGGCTGGTTCCACGACGACATACTTGACTATGCAATCTCGCCCTGATGAACCTTACGCAGCTACGGATGACACTAACTATCGATCTGCCCAAACGGTCCTCTGTGTTCTTCACTCATACTTTAGGCATTCCCACACAGATGCCGTCTACGTCGTTTCCCCTTCTCCGCACTCCCCACGTTGTCATCCGTGAAGTATTGGAACTATTCCACTGTAAAGAATTGTGAGTTTTCCCCTAATGCTTTCTCATCAAATTTATCAATTTCAGAGTCTTGTTCTCCCTTTGCTCGAAGCGAACTCACCGACTCGTTAAACTACACAATAATCGATACAATGGCAACAAGTTACACGTGAATTGTGATACTGTACCGGAAGTGAGATGGTGTCGAACTGGTGATCCATCGACTTATGCATTGTTGGGTGTCAGTAGTATGACTGAAGCAATTTCTCATAGTAAAGAAATAGTTGAGATTCGTGGTCATCGAGTTCCAATCATTTACGACCATCTGTCAAACATGTGGGTGACTTATTGGGATGATCCAATTCTTGGAATGAAGACTGTCGTGGAGTTCCTATCGGATGCTTTGAAGTGTCCACCCGTCAGAATAAGATTCGAACGGAAGAGTATGTGGGCTATCGATTGGGCGAACAGTATCGGAATAACCACTGTATACAGCGACTCTTGTGAGAATTTCAGTGAAGAAGAGTATGCATTCATTCTGCAAAACTGTGCAGCACCAATTCTCGATCTTCGCACCACCCCGGTCAAGGCTCATCTCTATAGATACACTGGACACTTTTTGGAACGCGACATGATAAGAATTGGCAACGGAATGTGGATGACACTCGATAACTTGTTGAATCTCAACTGTGCTGAAATCAAAATAGACTTTACTCGATTCACATATGATGATTTGAATGAGTTCTTGAAACAATGGTTGGCTGGAAAATTTCCACGTCTTGAAGGAGCGGCGATTGCAATGAATCCCTATTTCTATTCTGAAGAGGATCTACTCGAAGGAATCGAGAATCCGATAACTAAACGTGTTGAATGGAAGGAGTGGAAGAGAAAGACGTTTAAGTTCAGTTCCAGAGGATGGGATATCGAAATGGACGACGGAAGGACTCTGACTGCTTGCTATTGTTTCCAAAACATGAGTGTTTGCATGGCGGTGTGGCCACAGTGATTTCTTCTTTCTCATTCTTGTATTTGTTTCATTTGAGTAATATATTTTATCAATAAATCGCTTGCATCTTGTTGTTTGTTAACAATGAAATCGTTGTCTCGGGAATGGAAAGAGAAATGACAATATCTGGACTTTCCTAGATGACGCATTCTCCTGGGAAGGCCGTAAGGTATGGGATGACGTGTCACATGGAGTTAGCTATAGTACAGCTGAACAATAGAAACAGATGTTCGCGTGGGAATACGAGACTCATTAGCACCCCCATCTGCTATGCACAAATGACTCATATAGTAGACCTCTTCTCATTCTCATTGAGAAGGAGGCGGATATCGTGGAGTTCTACGTGAAGAAGAGAAGAGAACTCAACGGGAATTAAGGGAGTAGTCGAGTAGTGATAGAGTTCCTGAGATTTTGCTCGAGCTTCTTTTAGTGGGCGTTTTCTCAGAAATCGGAAATTTCCGAACAGAGGTGGGCGTGAGTGACGGCGGCCGTCAATGATTTGTGCTGCCGACAACTAATTTCGCCACCAGCAAGAATAAGTCTCGTTTTCCCACGCGAACATCTGTTCTTATTGTTCAGCTGTACTACAGCTAACTCCATAGACAATTGGAGGACGTCATCCCATACCTTAAGACCTTCCCAGGAGAATGCGTCATCTAGGAAAATCCAGATATTGTCATTTCTCTCTCCGGGAACGTCACACCCTCTGGTATTTCTCCAAAACAATATCGAGACTCCATGAGACCAACATTCCCGAGACAACGATTTCTTTTTTAACAAACAATAATATGCAAGCGATTTATTGATAGAATATATTACTCAAATGAAACAAATACAAAAATGAGAAAAAGAAATCACTGTGGCCACACCGCCATGCAGACACTCATGTTATCCATACAGTAGCAAGCAGTCAGAATCCTTCCGTCGTCCATTTCAATATCCCATCCTCTTGAACTGAACTTAAACGTCTTTCTCTTCCACTCCTTCCATTCGACACGTTTAGTCATCGGATTCTTGATTCCTTTGAGTAGATCCTCTTCAGAATAGTGAAAGGGTTTCATTGCGATCCGAACTCCCTCAAGACGTGGGAACTTTCCAGCCAACCATTGTTTCAGAAACTCATTCAACTCCTTGCAATTGAGTAAAGTAAACTCCAAATTGACCTCAGCACAGTTGAGATTCATCAAGTTATCGAGTGTCACCCACTCTCCATTGGCAATTCTTATTGTGTCGCGTTCCAAAAAGTGTCCGGTGTATCTATAGATGAAAACCTCGACTGGGTTAGTGCGGAGATGGAGAATCGGTGCCGCACAATTTTGTAGAATGAATTCATACTCATTATAGCGGAAATTCTGACGAGAATCGCTGTACACAGTGGTTATTCCGATACTGTTTGCGTAATCGATAGCCCACATACTCTTCCGGTCGAATCTTATTTTGACAGGTGGACACTTCAAAGCATCCGATAAGAATTCCACGACAATCTTCCTTCCCTGAATCGGATCATCCCAATAGGTCACCCATGTCTTCAACTGATGGTCATAACCGATTGGAACTCGATGACCTCGAATCTCAACTATTTCTTCTTGACTATCAGAAACATCTTCAGCCATACTGCTGACACCCAATAATGCATAAGTCGATCGATCACCAGTTCGACACCATCTCACTTCCGGTACAGTATCACAATTCACGTGTAACTCGTTGCCATTGTATCGATTTTTGTGTAGTTTAACGAGTCGGTGGTTTCGCTTCGAGCACAGGGAGAACAAGACTCTGAAATTGATGAATTTGAAGGGAAACCGGGAAGGGAAAACTCACAAATCCTGGCAGTGGAATAACTCCAATACTTCACGGATGACAACGTGGGGAGTGCGGAGAAGGGGGAACGATGTAGACGGCATCTGTGTGGGAATGCCTGAGGTATGAGTGAAGAACACAGAGGACCGTTTAGCAGATCGATAGTTAGTGTCATCCGTTGCTGCGTGAGGTTCATCAGGGCGAGATTGCATAGTCGAGTATCTCGTCGTGGAACCAGCCACTATCGATCTGCCGAAACGGCCTGCTCGAGTCATTCTCCCCTGATGTCGCCTAAAACGAGAGATACGCTGTGTAAATCGCTCGCTAACTCGCTGTGACTCGCTAGCAAGCATTTGCACAAAATATGTTGTAAACTATGAAAAGGAAACCCTATGTCAGATTTACGGTCTGTTAAATATTACCACCTTGAAATAATTATTTTACTCGTTATGAACTCATAAAAACTACCGAGTTTTACGGAGAGAGCGTTTTTTTAGTTGATGACTTTTTTCTACAGACGCTTACTAACGAGTTACAATATAAAAGAGTAAACTTAGTCACAATCTCGTGCAGAGTTAGGCAGATACGATGGAGGAGTATAGATTTTCAGTGAAGAAAGGAGACAAGAAAGTTGTTAAAGGAGGACAGAAGTCATATTTTTATTTCAGATTCTGATACTTCAGAAAATTCTGAACAACTTTCATCATTGGAGCATATAAGAACCCCCCAATTTGAAAATTTTCACTTTTCGAGGTAAATATCGAAAAAATCACTTAAATCTGTACTTTTTCAGAATTTTGGGAAACATGTGAAAGACGCTATTTTTTGTCTCAAAGTTTTCAAAAACACAGAAAATTTGGTTTGAAATAGTTTCTTCTTATTTTTGTGTCTTTTTTCAAATAGTGTACAGTTACAGCGTTGCTTCAGTTATCAAACAATTTAGATATACAAATATTTATTTGGGTAAATTAATAATAAAAAATCAACAAAGAAGTAGACATGACCAAATCCAAAGGGCTGATCTCAACTCCGTTGAACTCTGTCCATACAGATTTCAACTCTGTTGAATTCTGTCCATCCATGGGGACACGCGAAAAATGAGATTTCACATTCACAGCAGTCCTTTCACGGGGGAAGACAGATTTCAACTTCGTTGAATTCTGTCTTTCCAACAAAATAGGAAAGGTCACGTGAATAAGACGATTTTGTAACTAGGACTCTCGGGTGAGTTTTATCATGCACATCCTAACGACTTCTGATCAATAGAGACGATTCTAATCTGTGTTTCGCTAAATTCGTTGTTCCATTGATAGTCGACACTTTTTAGAAGTCGAACAATCGTGTCTGTAAAGTTCATAGTTCTTATCGAGACCATGCTCTTTTTTTACCTGTCTGAGTATGCATAATAATCTACACACATCTTATAAAAATGTTCCTTTCGTTCATCACATCAAATATTAATTTTGGTAACTGTAAAACCATTTTTCAGTGAATAAGGGTACTTACCTGTCTTGTTGAATGCACTGGATCTGAATTCTCTTTGAAAAAAAAATCGGATAGCCACGTTTTTCTTAGAAATGATTTTAAAATGTTCTAATGGTTTATCACGTGGCTTTTTGAAAGTACAGTACGAATTTCTACAGTATTGCCAACGTCACGTAAAATTCATTTGAATAGAATAATTCATTTCCAAGAAAAACGAAAATTTCGTGGCTATCCGATTTTTTTTCAAAGAGAATTCAGATCCAGTGCATTCAACAAGACAGGTAAGTACCCTTATTCACTGAAAAATGGTTTTACAGTTACCAAAATTAATATTTGATGTGATGAACGAAAGGAACATTTTTATAAGATGTGTGTAGATTATTATGCATACTCAGACAGGTAAAAAAAGAGCATGGTCTCGATAAGAACTATGAACTTTACAGACACGATTGTTCGACTTCTAAAAAGTGTCGACTATCAATGGAACAACGAATTTAGCGAAACACAGATTAGAATCGTCTCTATTGATCAGAAGTCGTTAGGATGTGCATGATAAAACTCACCCGAGAGTCCTAGTTACAAAATCGTCTTATTCACGTGACCTTTCCTATTTTGTTGGAAAGACAGAATTCAACGAAGTTGAAATCTGTTTTCCCCCGTGAAAGGACTGCTGTGAATGTGAAATCTCATTTTCGCGTGTCCCCATGGATGGACAGAATTCAACAGAGTTGAAATCTGTATGGACAGAGTTCAACGGAGTTGAGATCAGCCCTTTGGATTTGGTCATGTCTACTTCTTTGTTGATTTTTTATTATTAATTTACCCAAATAAATATTTGTATATCTAAATTGTTTGATAACAAAAGCATTCAAGCTGTAGCAGTAAACATTTCAAAAGTTATGTACTTCAAGTTGATTTAAGACATTAAATCTTGGTTTCATCCCAATAGCCAAAACTTTGTACGAATTGTTAGAAATCAGTTCAAAATTTTGGATCTCAGGCAAAACTGTCGAAAAAAGACAGATCTTTTCGATTTTTTCGACATTTACCTCGAAAAGTGAAAATTTTCAAATTGGGGGGTTCTTATATGCTAAAAATCGCTCTAAACACCCTAAATTCACGTTTTCCCGTCTCAGAAGGAGCCTGGATGGAAGTGTTTTCCCACGCGAATTTTCGCTACCGTGTAGACCTCTCGGACAATATTATTTCATTCTCGTTTTCTTGCTTTTTTCAACAAAATATCGAGTTTTTTCTTCTTTTTTTACGATATAAACCGAAAAAAACTCGATATTCTGTTGAAAAAACAAAACGTGAATTTAGGGCATTTAGAGCGATATTTAGCACATGCTCCAATGATGAAAGTTGTTCAGAATTTTCTGAAGTATCAGAATCTGAAACAAAAAATATGACTTCTGTCCTCCTTTAACTGCAAAAGTGAAGCACTACACCTAATCTACACACTGTTTAAAAGTTGGCACTTTCTGACAAACAAGGAGGTTGTTATGCTCCGTCAAACTCGGTAGTTTTTATCAGTTCATTAATAGTAAAATAATTCTACCAGGGTGTTGATTTTTGAATGGGGCGTACATCAAGTATAGGGCTTCATTATTCATCGTTGACAACTCTTTTGTACAATTGCATTTCAGCGAATTATAGCCTATAAGAATAGGAAAGCTCACAGCATGCACTGAAATAGGGGGAGGAGTATAACTTTTCAGGGATGCCACGTACAAAAATGTTGTCAATTGAAAAAGTCAAACTGAAATTCAACTGAAATTCGATATGAAAATGAATTACGTAAATTTTTTTCTCGGGACTCTACAATTGCTTCGTTTTATTTTCCCGATTTTTTTGTTTCCAGACTAAAACCGTCAAAAAGGTGCGTAATACCGAAATTGCACATTACTAGTTGTTTTATTTTTTGGAAGTTTCTACCTTTAAGAAGTATTTCAGAATTTATTTGATGAAAATTTTTTTCATTTCAGATTAGACATGTCCTTCAAACACACTATTCTTTGAACGCCACTTCAGTTGTCCATTAGTCGTGTTCTGAATTATTCTTCATTTGAGATTATTATAATAATTATGGTTCAGATCTTCTTCTATCTTATTCTTTTTTTACCGTTTCGAACTTCGTTGTCTACTCAATGTACTAGACATTTTTCCAAAACTTTTAATTTCAGACTAATGTCAGCGCAAACGCGCTCCCTCTGCATGCGTCAGAGAAAAGAGACACAGATCGCACGGGGTCAAATTTTGTCCATATGAATTCAAATAATTTTCCCGCGAAACCGGAAGCTCAGTGAAGCGCGTTTGCACACAACTTGGGGCGTGGCCAATTGAGTCGCAGATCAGCAAAATGCGGGACCTCTTAACGTGGGCACAGTAAGACGAACGATAGCGAGTCAAATTTTTCAAATGAAGCCGATTTTTTTTCCAGTTTTCTCGCTATTTTCGAGAAAACTTCGCACAAAAAATATCGAATTGATTGAAAAAGAGAAAAATGCAAATTTTGAATACGAAAAAAAAATTTTTGGTTAAATTTTTTTTGAATTTCGCGCTAATTTTACGCTAATTTATTTAGAGCGCAGTTGCTTCATATGGGCAAAATTTGACCCTGTGAGATCGTCGCTTTTCTCGTGAAAACGCTTGCACATTTCGCGTCCGCGAGACTGTGCATAAATTGAAAAAAATAGTTTTCTTATGAATACAAAAGCGACCGAAAAATGTGAAAAAAAGAACATAAATATGTGGTAAATAGTTGAAAAGCGGTTACAAAGATACTAAAACACATTTGTTCTTTGATGGAATTGAACTAAAGACCCTCAGACCAATCGACAAAAGCTCAGCCACTGAGCTATAGGGGGCATTTTGAGGACCCGGCCCGGTTTCAAAAAAAGTGTACGTTTTTCAACCAATTTTTTGAATTCTTTGGAAATTTTACAACAAATTTTTTTTTCGATTGAATTTTGAAATATGGTCAAAAATTCGTCGTTTTCGGAAAGAAAGATGGAAAGAATTTCAAATTTTCGTTCAAAATTTAGTTCCATATTTTTTAGCTGTGGAAATTCTCGTCTTGACCCGGCCCGTTGCGAAAATATGAATTTTTTGACACTGATTAAATTTTTCGTTGAAAATGTTTTGAAAATCTTTCAGAGTTTTTCATATTCTCTCGCAGTGAAAAATTGGACTTTTTCGGAAAAAACATTCAAAAAATTCGAAGTTTTGAATTTTTGCGGGCCTTAATTTTGCTGACCAGACCCGGCCCGGCCCGGACCTTGACAAGTATGTTCGAAACATATTTATCGTCTTTTGAAAATAAATCGCTTCTCGTTATTCAGTTATTCAGTACATTTCAATAGAAATTCTCCTCGTTTATACGTGAAATGCATTCGTAAACGTTAATTTTTCGAGTTTTTTCTTGAAAATATTTTTTTCACGAGAACGACGAGGAGAATGTTTATTGAAACTGGAAAATTGCACGATTAACATCGATTGTTGGCATTCTGACGTCTCATAACTCGAT
Source organism: Caenorhabditis latens (assembly GCA_002259235.3). Taxonomy (NCBI): domain Eukaryota; kingdom Metazoa; phylum Nematoda; class Chromadorea; order Rhabditida; family Rhabditidae; genus Caenorhabditis; species Caenorhabditis latens. The sequence continues at coordinate 17,271,102 of CM056095.1, forward strand.
TCACACGCATTTTCAGACAAGACACCAAGCGGAATGTCTTTTTTTTCCCTGCGTCCAGAATCGGTTATATAAAATTCCTAAAACTGGAGATATTTTTTCCGAAAAAACACTTGAATTTTTACAGTACTAAAAATCCGGGGCGGGCCGAAGAAATTCTGATTTCGGCACGGCCCGGCCCGTTGCAACTCTACCCTTGAAAACTAGAATGTGACACCAGTCCAGTTGAAATCAGCTCTCTTGAAACTTCCTGAAATTTTCAAAAATTACAAAAATAGAGATTTTTCAATTTTTCCTGAAATAATTTCCAACTTTGTACTGAATAACAGGTTTCTAGGGGTTCGCCCTTACGTTTTGGAACAGTTTTAGCATTAGAGACCGCTTGCTTTTTTTCAGTTTATTAAAACTTTAATATTTTTAACCTATTCCCCATTTTCTATCTAATATTGCAAAGTTCCAAGCTCTTTTGAATTGAAAAGAGAAACTGTTTTTTTAACTGGTCTCAAATTTTGAATTGAGTACAAAAAAGCAAGCGCGCTATAATGCTAAAGCAGTTCCAAAGCGTTAATAGTGCACCGAAAAATCAGAGAGACTTTCCAAAAAAATTCGAAAATTGAAATCAATTCAGATCAGAAAGCTTGAAAAAAGTTTATTATTATGTTGAAACAAACAAATCAACTTTGCGAAGGTGTCACGGTGTCAATCTTCTTAAACCTTAACTGTTTTTCGTTAGAAATATGAGAAAAGTCACGACAGGGAGGTGTGAGAGGAAAAGATTCGATGGATTTTCATGATTTCAAACTTTTTTAAAAAAGAATAAAAGTTTGGCCCAGTTATTAGCAAGGAGCCAGCTGCTTATATATCGATCTTCAGGTAAGTAAAGCATACTTGTCAAAAATCGGGCCGGTCCGTCGGCCCGGATTCAAGAATGGATACCCATTTTTTACCGATTTTTTAAAAAAAAATTTCGAAAAAGTAGAGTAAAAATGCTTAAATTATTTCCTTCACAATATTATTCAATTTTGAACTTTTATTTGAAAACTATACTTTTTACAAAAAAATGTTTTCAAAAAATGTTTCAAAACGGGCCGAGATTTTTCCTGACTTGTCACGGCCCGGCCCGTGACAAGTCTGAAGTAAAGTATCAGAAAGACGGAAAGACGACACGGAGACAGCTTTGCGAGGAGTTTTCCAGGGATTCCTCCTAAATTCGTCGTTTTCTCTGCTCCTCTCCTTTTCTCACACTATTTTTTCTCACGTTCAGAACAAGTTTTTGTTAATTTCAGAGCAGGCGCTCTCCATCGAATTCAAGACTTCCAATTTTACGACTCCGCTGAAAATGAACTCACAAAAAACCAATTTTCTGATTTTTTCGGTAAAATTTCATTTTTCTGCTAAAAAATGTGTTTTCAGACAATCCCATCGAGAAGTATACGACTTTTTCATCTAGATTTTCTGAAATTTGTTCGGAAAAATACCTCATCTGCAAAAATCGTAGGTGAATTGAAGAAACTGGAAAAATTGTGTCAATTTTTCGTAGTTGAAGTATTTTCCGAGTAGGATACTTGATGAGATTGCTAGAAAACGGATGTTTGGAACCGAAAAACCAATAAACTTGAACGAAACTTTCTGAAAAACGACGGGTATTCAATAATAACCAGAATTTGATCCACATTTCGAATTTTTCTCCTTGTCCTGAAAGAAGATTTCGAATTTTCGCTCCGAATTTCACGAATTGCTGTTTCATTGACGGTTTTTTGGTAAAGAAAAACATTTCAGTGAGAACACGAGGAAAAAAAAACATACTTGTCAAATCACGGGCCGGCTTGACAAGTATGGAAAAGATGAGCGCGGTCGGGCGCCGTAGGCGCAGTTGCCTCTCACGATCAGTGGTGGTCCAGTCCCCGAACAATAGTCCGAGGTACTTTTAGTTGGACAGGTGGTTTTCAAAGGTTGGACAAGTGGTTGGGAGGTTTTTCGAAAAAAAAAGAAGCAAAATCCGTGAAAAAATGAAAAATTATTGAACACCTGACCACCTCCACTCTTCAAAAATTTTGACTTGGACACATGGTTAGTCCGGAGCTCCGGACTAGTTTCGGAGACTGGTGGTGGTCTCTCGCTTATTATTTTCCGCCGCCGGCAACAGTTTCCCATATCAGCGCCCACTTTGGAAACCGTCAATGAAACAGCAATTCGTGAAATTCGGAGCGAAAAATCGAAATCTTCTTTCAGGGCAAGGAGAAAAAATCAAAATGTGGATCAAATTCTGGTTATTATTGAATACCCGTCGTTTTTCAGAAAGTTTCGTTCAAGTTTATTGGTTTTTCGGTTTCAAACATCCGTTTTCTAGCAATCTCATCAAGTATCCTACTTTTTCATCTAGGTTTTCTGAAATTTGTTTGGAAAATACTTCAAAACCGACACAATTTTTTCAGTTTCTTCAATTCGCCTATGATTTTTGCAGTTGAGGTATTTTTCCGAACAAATTTCAGAAAATCTAGATGAAAAAGTCGTATACTTCTCGATGGGATTGTCTGAAAACACATTGTTGAACAGAAAAATGAAATTTTAACAAAAAAATCAGAAAATTGGCCTCAAATTCTCCAGCACATTTCCAATTGATGCCACCTTGTCGTATTGTGGTTGGAGTCCAATCTGTAGAGCCATTGAAGAACCTGAAAAGTGGGGCGGCGAAGTATTTGGAGTAATATTTCGACTAACCGCAGTACTTCTGATCAGCTGTCGTAGCTTTTTCAACGATGGACGGGCGAAATTTCTGAAAAGAAAGTACGATTGATCGACCAAACTGACTATTCAGAACGAATTGCGTCATATTTCATATCAAAAGGAGAGAAAAACGCTAAAAATCGGCGAATTTTGAGAGAAGATTGAGTGGAAACAGAGAAATTCAGTTTTTTTATTGATTCAATAGAAATATTCACCGAAAAATGCACAGAAATCCGTAGAGAAATCGAGGAACACCAGTTTGAAAATAGCCAAAAAAAAAAGATGATATCAGTGATCAGCAAATGCGCTCTACCGACCTCTTCCGTGTACTCCTCTCGGACAACATTGTAGATTTACGGAGACCAATTAATTGATTAAAAATGGCAATTAACCACGAAAAAAGGAGGAAAATCAGATAGAAAACAATATTTTGACAGATTTTTCAGATAACTCATCAAGCAAAAGGAAAATTTGTGATGATTTAAATGAAAAAATAATTCAGATAAGATTTCAGATAAAATTTTATTTTTCGATCACCCGGATTCGGCGCCAAAAAATGAATTTTTGCGGGAAAAAGTGAGTTTTTGTTTTGTTTTTGTTTGTTTTTCTCATTTTCGATCAATTTTTTTCGAAATTTGTGCTGTTTTTGGTTGAAAATGAAGAAAAATTCGGTTTTTCTACTTTTTTTTGCTCCACGTTTCATGGGAATAGTCATTTTCGATCTTTTCCGCAATTACTGTCAACTTTAATATTAAATTCCTTATTGGCCAAAACACATTGAAGCGTGTTTTTCGTATCTTTCGATCAAACCCTTCAAAATCGCCAGAAAACGTTCTAAAACTCGGAATTTTGAAAATTATTCAGCTGAAAATACGAATTTTGATAATTTTTTCTCCAAAACTCCTTGATTTCGATCATTTTCTTCGTGAAAATCTGATTTTCTCTTCAAATACCCTGAATTTCCTTGGATTATACACAAAAATCACTTCATTCTCACCTAAAAACACTATTTCCCACCCTATTTCTTAAATTTCCAGGCCTTTCGCGTGTAAAATGCCGCTCAACCCGTGTCACAATTTTTCATCAAAATTCCCTATTTTCAGGTCGTCTCCCAGGACCCTAACGCCGCGACGTGATGCCATTCATCCCTCATCACTCTCCACCAAAGAACGCGAATGTCACCAGAAGTTGTCACCAGTTGTCACCAGAAGAAAGAGACCAACGAACCCTCCTGGTCATGCAAATCGCACGGGATACTCGTCCTCGTGACCTCGAAGAATTCTTCTCTTCAGTAGGCGCCGTTCGTGACGTCAGAATCATCACGGATTCTCAGACGGGACCATCGAGTGGAATCTGCTACGTGGAATTCTGGGATGAGGAATCGGTGCCGTTGGGTCTGGCGTTGAATGGACAGATGCTAATGGGTGCCCCGTTGCAAATTCAAAGAACTTGCGCCGAGAGAAATCGAGCTGCGAACTCGTCGATGGCTTCAACTCTGGGATTTGTGGCTCCAGGAGCAGCGAAAGGTCCCGCCCACGTACTTGTGGAGAATCTGCATCCGAAGATTACGGAGAATATGATTCGAGAGATTTTCGAATCGTTTGGACGCATTGAGAAGCTGGAGCAGCTGTCGAATGGAGATAATCGGGAGACCGCGGTTATTATGGTGAGTTGGAATTGCGGGGAAATGGGATGAAAGTTACTGAAAATGGCTGAAAATGAGAAAAAATTGACCGAAAAATATGGAAATCCCGGAATTTGGATTGAAATCTACTCAATATTAATTTTTTCAAGTGGCTGAAAATATCTTCAGTCATTTCCTATCAGAAAACCTAATTTTTGATTGGTTTTAGATTACAAAATTGCAATTTTCAGCCTTATGAATGTCGAAAACCCCATTTCCTCTCTAATTACCCCCTAATTATCTCAAATTTTGCAGTTCCGAAACGCGGACGGAGCTCAAAAATCAATCGAACAACTCAACAATTTCGAGTTGGCCGGTCGTCAAATCCGTCTCTCAATCAAAGCGGACACCCAGGCGCCTCCACAAATCCAAAAAGAAGAAGCGTCAATCCATCAGAGATCTCTGGACGACGTCGGCGATCTTTCACAATTAATGACAAAGATGGCTGTAGGAACGGGTTCCGGGATTGTTCAAATGACAAATGAAGAATTCAACACGGAGTGTGGAACAATATCTTTCCGGTTTCCACAATGGAAATACCATTCAGAAGAGGGAAATGTATTTCTCGTTTATAATGGAGGTGTTGCCGAAGAAAGTGCGGATCAGTTCGAGGTATTCTTTTAAAAATAGGTGTCTGGGGTGACTCTGGCGCGCTTCCCATTTAAGTTAGGTTACACTTAGCTGTGATCTATCGGTCTGGCGTAACTTTAGCGCGTTTTATTAGTCGTTTCTTGGGTAGTAAATTGCTCCTGGCGTGTTTTTGACGCGTATTTCTACCCTAATCAAGAAGTTTAAAGATTAAATCAAGCATTTGATCAATTTGGCGTCTAAAAGGATTGAAGAACTCTGAATTTTCAGACTAAGGACGACGAAGAATGGGTTGAAGTGACAGTGGAGACTGCAGAATCGAGCGGACAAGTGTATGCGACGGATATCCATCAATGCTCGATGAAGCTGATCTACGATGCCAAGTACAAAGTAAGATTATATTGACTTTCTCGGAAAAACTACTTCTGAAGATCAACCTTAAATTCGAAAATTTCAGCTTCCGTCGATTCAAATCCAGTGTTTGAATAGAAACTGCGAACCAATGACCCTGGGAGAAGTAAATAAAACTTTCGAATCGATTGATATGGTCAAAACCAATCACCCAAACTGGCAACAATTCGACAATCATCGCTTCTCAAAAATCATGACCTCAGCGTACGGATTGTCAACAAGCGCCGATGGAAAGTATTTACACGACAAGAAGAAACTACCATTGTACCTTACTCTCTGTCAGTACATATACCCTCGTCTCAGACTTCTTTCCTTCACGCCGTTCCCTCGTATGTAAATTATCACCAATTCCGCCTACCCCTTTCACATTCTTTCAAAAATTGTTACATATCTTGAAACACTTATCTAACCACTTATCATTATCTGGAATATTATTATAAACACATGTGAAAATGAGCAGAAAATGAAGAGAATCGACAAAAAAAACCCCGAAAAACTAAAAAATGACGTGGAAAAGATATTAATTTCAAGAATCAATATTAAAGGAACATGCAATTTCCCCCTCGGGTCTCGCCACGACCCGAATTTTGAATGTCGTCGGTCGCGTCGCGTGCGTTTCGAAACAGGCGCGTCGCGATCGCCTCGCATCATTTTTTCGCGTTTTCTCACCAGAGAATCGACGAAAATCGCCGGAATTTTCAGATTTTTCTCAGTTTTTTCTCGAAAAATCGATAAAACCGCCTCGGAATCGTGTAAATCGTCGGGAAAATCATGGACGGAGCGCTAGATGTCGACGCAATGCTCGACGGAGCGATGGACGCCGCAATGGAGGTAAAATATCGATTTTTCGTCGTTTTTTAATGAAAAAATTGCAGGAAAAAGATCAAAATCGTCAGAAATCATCGCCAAGTCGCTCAAATCGCTCGAGGTAGGTGGAAAAAATCGAAAAAAAATTTTTTTTTTCGAAAAATTGATAATTTCGGGGCCCATTTAGGCCCATACCGTCACAACGGCCAGCAGCCGACACTCAACTAGTCCTGAGCAGAAAACGACGGGTATTTTTCGTTCGTACCACCTTTTTGCAGGCATTCACTCCTGAAAATCTCCTGAAACTCGGAAAAATTGGCAGCCGGGACCATTTTTTTTCTAAATTTCTGTGTTTTCCCCCTTTTCAGACCGTTTTCCGGGCTCCGACAACGTTAGAAACCCGCAAAAATGAGAAATTTAGGCCAAAAAGTCCAAAAATTGATTGCAGATCGCGTTCGCCGAGCCGTAGATCAGGAAGAAGCCGCTCGCGGAGCCGAGATCGACGTCGCAGCCGTTCGAGGGATCGTGGCGATCGTCGGAGATCCAGAAGTCGTAGTCGTGACCGTCGGAGACGTCGTTCGACGAGTCGAGACCGTCGCCGGAGCCGTTCGAGGGATCGCGGAGCGTATAGACGACGATCGAGGCAAGGGAAAGGGGAAAATGACGATTGGAAGTGGAAAAATGACGAATTGGAAGAGAAAAAGACAGAAATGAGAGAGATTTTGGGTGGTTTTTGCAGGATTTTGCAGGTCCTACAGAGCAGCATACAGATATCGTCGGAATTCGTCGAAAATTGACATCTGAATACTGAATTTTTTTGGTTTTTCATAGAAAAAGAGTAGAAATAGTTGAAAATTAGGGTTTTAGTGCTGAAAATCAAGAATCTTGGCTCAAATTACGTTTTTCGAACCAAACTCTAGGACATTACCTGTTTTTAAGGGTTTTTCGGTCAAAAGTCTCCAAAATTTCGATTTTTAAGTGACAAATCTGTGTTTTTTGGTCTGAAGTTCCATTTTTCTCGCTATAGGGCTACTTTACCAGCTAAAAATCATGTGAATCCGCTGAAAAGCTCTCTTTTTCGATCCAAAAACGATTCTTACCGCAGAAAACTCCAGATTTCGCTCCATAAGCTCGAAATTTCGTTAAAAACCCGAGATTTCACAATGAAATTAATATTTTCAGTTTAAGAGCGGAGTTCGTCGTAGAAAATCTCTAAATTTTGTTTAAAATCCGAGTTTCTATCATGAAATTTAGCTGATAGTTCATATTTTTAGTTCTAGAACTGATTTTTAGCAGAAAATCGCCTCTTTCGCTCCAAAAATTGATTCTTGCTGGTAAATTTAGAGTGTTTGAGTCAAAATATCCGATTTTCGAGCTAAATTCACTGAAATGAGCTATATTTGAGACTTTTTTGTTAGAAAATCAGACTTTTGTCTACCAAAAGCTGTATTTCACCGCGGAAACCTGGAAATCATGATCTAAAAGTCTGAATTTTTCTGGAATTCGTTCCGTACGAAATCTGAATTTTTAGCCTAAAATCTGCTCAAAATTAGAATTTTTCACTTGTTATTATATTTTTGGCTATGACACTGATTTCGTAGCCGAAAGTGGTTAAAATTGTTCCAAAAAGCTTGTTTTTCTGCGATTTGAGGCCTTTTTGGAGGTAAATTTATAGTTTTTCGGACAATTTCTGGCTAAGTTTTGTAGTAAAGTTGAATAATAAGTTTTTAGAGCAGAGAATTTCACTTAACTTGACCGTTTCAGTCTAAAAACTGGATAATTGACCCTTGAAGCCTTGTTTTAGTCGGAAATTCGATTGTTCTGTGCACAAAACTAGTGAATTTCTGATTTTAGCTTCAGAGTTAGTTTCTGCGCTAAAATAGTCTATTTCTCAGCGGAAAAATTGGATTTCCAGCATAAAAAATGGAAGAAATCGCATATTCCATCTCAAAAAGTGATTTTTTGCTCCAAACATGTAGATAGAATCTCAATTTTTTGACCAGAAATCTTTGTTGTGAGAGATAACTGTGCTATTTAAAACTATCATTTTCGGCTTCAATGTCCGATTTTTAAAGTTCCCATGAGGGATTTTAGCCCTAAAATTGACATTCTGACCGACCTATTTCATCTCAAAATCGCATTTTCCCTCTTCCAAATCACAATTTTCTGCTTAAAAATCCATATTTTAACCCAAAAAACCCATAGAAACACCGTTTATTTCAGAACCCGTTCCAGAGATCGTCGCCGTTCACCACCACGCAGACGTCGTTCGCCGCCAAGAAGATCGCCGAGAAGAAGTCCACCGAGAGGTTGGTTTATGGCTCAAATTCGTTTGCATCTAAAAGGAAAATCCGGATTTTCGCAGAAAAAATGCTCTTTTTAGTGCTGGAAATCAGGTTTTTGACCGATTTTAGACAGGAAATCATCAATTTTTCATCAAAAACTGGGTTTTTCGACTGAAATTCATCGTTTTCAGATGGAAAATCCCAGTTTTTGACAATTTTCCGTGTGAAATACAAGATTCCGGTGGTTTTTTGAATGGAAATTAGTTGAAAAAATACAATTTTCGATCTCAAAACTCTAATTTTCGTCAATTTTCTCTCGAAAACCTAATTTTTAACCGCTGAAAACCATCAGAACCTTCAATTTCACGTTAAAACTGTCGAAAATTCAGGTTTTAGACGAAAAATCAGCTAGAAATCCGGATTTTCATCTCAAAACTCCAATTTTCGACGATTTTTCATTCAAAAATCGCCGAATTTACTATTTTTTCCAACGAAAAACCCAATTTTTGTCCAAAAACGTCCGAAAATTTTACTTTTTCTCCATTTTTCCTATTGAAAACCCGATTTCCGGTGCTTTTTTGCCACAAAAACACTCAATTTCGATGGTTTCTCTTCAAAAGTCTACTTGTTTCATCGAAAACTCTGTAATTTTGACTATTTTCCATCTAAAACCCCCAATTTCTCACGATTTTCCACGAAAAACCCAATTTTCTTACGAAAAACCCGATTTTCGCTACTTTTTCGCCATGAAAACGTTAAATTTAGACGATTTTGTGTCAAAAATCCACTTTTTCCATCGAAAATTCTGTAATTTTGACTATTTTTCCCCAAAAATTCTCTATTTCCAGGCCGTCTCCCAGGACCAGAACGCCGCGACGTGATGCCATTCAACCCTCGTCACTCTCCACCAAAGAACGCGAAACTCGAGTTATCCCCCGAAGAAAGAGATCAACGAACCCTTCTAATCATGCAAATCGCCCGGGATACTCGTCCTCGTGACCTCGAAGAGTTCTTCTCTTCAGTAGGCGCCGTCCGAGACGTCAGAATCATAACGGATTCGCGGACGGGACGATCGAAAGGAATCTGTTATGTGGAATTCTGGGATGAGGAATCCGTGCCGTTGGGTCTGGCGTTGAACGGACAACGGCTAATGGGCGCCCCGTTGCAAATTCAAAGAACCTGTGCTGAGAGAAATCGAGCCGCCAATTCGTCGATGGCTTCAACTCTGGGATTTGTGGCTCCTGGAGCAGCGAAAGGCCCCGCCCATGTACTTGTCGAGAATCTGCATCCGAAGATTACGGAGAATATGATTCGAGAGATTTTCGAATCGTTTGGACGCATTGAGAAGTTGGAAATGGAGAAGCTGTCGAATGGAGATAATAGGGAGACCGCGGTTATTGTGGTGAGTTTGAGGAGAGAAAGTGGCTGAAATTCACAGAAAAATGAGCCGAAATTGATCAAAAATGATGGAAATCGCGGAATTTTCGCTTAAAAATGAGCAGAAATTGACGGAAATTGCTAATTTTTCGCTGAAATTGATTCAAAAATCGTAAAAATCAGCTCAAGTAAGAAGATTTTGGCTGAAATTCACTGAAAAATAAGCCAAAATTGGGCGAAATCTGCAAGTTTTCGTCATTTTCATCGTTTTTCCGTCTGAAAATCGTGAAAATTTGACTAAAATAGATAGAAGTCGCCGAGTTCTTGCTGAAAATTGAATCAAAATTCTTTAAAATCAGCTCAAGTAGGAAGATTTTGACTGAAAATCGCTAAAATATGCTGAAAATTGGCCGAAAAATATCAAAAACCTGCTGAAAATCTTTTAAAATTTTGAAAAATGAGCCGAAATATGGAATTTTATGTCATTTTCAGCATTGTTCCGTCTGAAAATCGTGGATTTCAGCAGTTTCTGCTCTAAAATCCAAGTTTTGAGCATAAAAACCATCATTCACATTGAAATCTCTATTTTCAGATGTATTGGAGCAGAAAAAACTGAAATTTCTAGCGATTTTTAGGCAAAAACCTTCAATTTTGACGGATTTTAGCTTGTTTATCGTCGAAAACTCCCGATTTTCATCCAAAAACTGATTTTTCAGCGAAAAAACTGTAATTGTTGATCATTTTCAGCTCGAAATCTATTTACAGCTTGAGATCTACTGGATAATGCTGAAAATTGCAGTTTCGTAGTCCAAAATCTGTCGAAAATTCGGTTTTCTAATAGAAAATGACTGAAAATATAGATTTAGGCTGAAAATAACTAAAAATTGCAGTTTTCCTCTCAAAATCCCTCGATTTTTCATCAATTTCAGCTCAAAACTCTCTTTTCCCATTAATTACCCCCTAATTATCTCTAATTACCCTAATTATCTCCAATATTTTCAGTTCCGAAACGCAGACGAAGCCCAAAAATCAATCGAACAACTCAACAATTTCGAGTTAGCGGGTCGTCAAATCCGTCTCTCAATCAAAGCGGACACCCAGGCGCCTCCACAAATCAAAAAAGAAGAAGCCTCGATTCATCAGAGATCTCTCGACGACGTCGGTGATCGTCAAGGCTTCTCCCTAGGCGCCGGCGGTCGTCAACAGCTGATGGCCAAGTTGGCTCAAGGCACGGGCTCCGGTATGGAGCTGACGGCGTCGGCTCAAATGGCCGCACAGCACGCTGGAAATTCTCAAATTCCATCGATAGCTACTCAATGTTTCTTGCTTTCCAATATGTTCGATCCGAGTAAAGAAACGGAGCCAGCGTGGGATCACGACATTCGAGAAGACGTCATTGAGCAGTGTGCTCAACACGGCGGAGCTCTCCACGTCTTCGTCGATAAGGGCTCAGAACAGGGAAATGTCTATGTGAAGTGTCCGTCGATAGCGATCGCGCATCAGGCGGTGTCGGCACTCCATGGACGGTGGTTTAGTGGAAAAGTGATTACGGCGAATTATGTGCCTGTCAACTCGTATCATGACTTGTTTCCTGATGCTGTTGCTGCCAGGGTTCCGTTGAATACGAGAGTGGCGGCCGCCGCGGGGATTCAGATGATGCAGGTGCCGGTTATGGTGGCTCCCGGCGGAGGAGTACCCGCTAATGTGAGTTTGTGGGCGGGAAATTTCAGATTTTGAAGCAAAAATTGGTTTTTGCGCCGAAAAATGGGTTTTTTGAGTCCAGAATGGCGATTTTTGGCTGAAAAATGTGTTTTTAGAGCCTAAAATGTGGTTTTCGAGCAGAAAAATGGGTTTTTAAAGTTCAAAATCGAGATTTTAGACTGAAAATGGCCTAAATATCGATTTACGGCGGCTAGTGTAGATTTACGGGAGTCACCGTAAATCGACATTTAGCCTCGTAAATCCACACACACCGCCTGCAACCCAATCAATAACGATAAAAAATGTATTTTTGGAAAAAATTTGAAGATTTCGGGAGAAAATTATGGTTTTTAAGCTGAAAATCCGTTTTTAGTTGGAGGTTTTGAGGCAAAAATTTAGTGTTCCTATTTGAAAATTGAGTTTTTCGAGTTAAAATTGACTTTTTGGCCGAAAAAATCGATGATTTTCAGTTCAAAATCCCTTTTTTTCCGCCTAAAAAGTGTCATTTTTCTCCAAAAATCAATTTTTTTTACCAATTTAGCATATTGAATTGTTGAAATACTGAAAAATTGCAAATTTTGGCTCTAAAATCCTATTTTAGCGTCATAAAACCGGATTTTTCCATTTACAATCGCTATTTTTCATCTAAAAATCTCAATTTTTCTGAAAAAAATGTCATTTTCCCTCAATAAATTCCATTTTTTCAGGGCTACTCGTCGTACGGAATGATGTCAGCAACCGGAGCAATTCCACCACAATCATCACAGGCTCCGTACGGTGGATACTACTAGAATCGACACAATAATTATCTTCTACTTAATCCCATTTCTTGTTATTTTATTCGATTTTTTATTGTTTTTTAAGGGATTTTGAGGGTTTTTTGAGTGGAAAATCGACTTTTTGAGGTCGAAAATGCGATATTTTGACTGAAAATTGGATTTTTTGAGCTGGGGATTGACTTTTGAGTCCAAAAATCCGAATTTTCGGTTGTAAAACCGAAGTTTCGCGGTCGAAATAGGATTTTCGAGCGGAAAATTGAGTTTTGGAGCCAAAAATCGTTCGAAACTCAAATTTCCAGCTGGAAAATTGACTTTTGGAGCCAAAAATCGACTTTTTAGATGGAAAATAGAATTTCTATCCAAAGAATTGACTTTTTGGGCTAAAAATTGCTAGAAATTCGAATTTCAGCCTCGAAAATCGGGTTTCCAGTTGGAAAATGAATTTTCGATTGTAAAAGTCGATTAAAAGGTTTAAAAAAAATTGGTTTTTCAGCCCAAAAAGAGCATTTTTCGACCCCAAAAAATCCATTTTCGTCAACTTTACAGCTGGAAATTCGACTTTCAAGCAATTTTTAGCCCAAAAAGTCAATTTTCAGGTGGAAAAACCGATTTTCAGCCAGAAAATTGCCTTTTCCGACCCCAAAAGTCGATTTTCCACTCAAAAACTCTGAAAATTCCTCCACTCCCTACCAACTCTGATCTTTTTCTCAATTTCAAATTTCCCAGTTTCCCGTCCCGAATCGATCGATAATTGCTCTTTCTCTCATAATTACCAAAAATTTTGCAATTTTTAGTCCAAAAAGTGGATTTTCCCCACTGGAAACCCCAATTTTAAGCCTGAAAATCCATATTTTCAACTGTATTACCACTTTTCTTTGCTTCGATTACTGTAATTCTTCTAATCTTTAATTTTCTCTCTTTTTCTCTGTCTCTCCCTCTTCTCGTCGCTATAATTTAAATTTAATCATGAAATTCCATAGTAATTTGTCATTTTCAAGCGATTTCAGTGTCAAAAACGGATTCTACAGATGAAAATATGCGGATAGGCAAAAAAAATGGAAAAATTTGAGTTTTTTGAGATTTTCGGGACTTGTCAATGGCTGAAAACCCACTTTTCACTTGGAAAAATCCTAAAAACTCAGTTTTTGAAGGAAAAATTCCAAATTTTGAATCTATAGAGTATACAGCTTAAAGTATACGAAAATATAAATTTTCAGTTTTTTTTTACCATGAAAACCGTCCAAAAATGGCTGAAATTGAAAACCGTTTTGCCAAAACTCAAAATTCAAATTCCCGCGCTTTTTCGACGTTCGACTCCGCCCACTTTCAACAAACGCGCCCCACCGCACTTCTTTTTTTTCTGCGAATTTTGTCGTCATTTATCGAGTTTTCACTCGTTTTTGGTCGTCTTTTTTGTATTTTTCATGAATTTCCGAGTTTTCAGAGGTTTTGAGGCGTTAAAAAGTGATTATTGACTTGAAAACTGGGGTATAATTGGGTTTTCTAGAGAGAAATTTGGAAAAATAAAATTTTGTGAGTTTTAGACAGTTTTTGCCGAATTTCGTCAGTTTTTAGGTAGTTTTTCGGACAAATTATCGATTTTTAAAGCTGGAAACTAGGAAAAAAACCGAAAAAATGGTGGAAATCGATAAAAATCGATAAAATTGGAAAATGTGGAAATTTGTGAAAAAAAATTTTTAACGTTTTTTTTCAATTTTTTCGGTTTTTAGATAGAATTATGGGTAAATTATCAATTTTCCTACATAAAAATCGTATTTGCTGTTTAGAAATGGTCGAAAATTGGTAGTTTTCCTCAGAAAAGGTGGTTTTTGGATATTCGAGCCAAAAAACTAAAGTAAAGCTGAAAATCGGGGTTTTCAGTGCAAAAATTGCATTTTTGATGAAAAATTCTGGAAAATGTGGTCATTTTTCATCGAAATCAGCAGTTTTTAACTCAAAAACCTCATTTTTCTGGAAAAAATACTGAAAAACCAGGTTTTGGCTGAAAATTTCCTAAAATGTGAGAGTTTTTACCTCATTTTTCATCAAAATCCTCAGTTTTTCACTAAAAAATACTCAAAACCTAGGTTTTTTTGCTGAAAAATGGTTAAAATAATCACTTTTTCGTCATTTTTACCGATTTTTGTCGATAAATTATCGATTTTCCGTCTAATTTCAGTTCCCAAAATGCGACGTCAACCACCACCACAACAACCGATCGATTGTCGATACTTTGCCAACGGAATCTGTTCGAAAGGCAACGCGTGCACGTATGGATTAATTAATTAATTGATTAATTAATTATCCCTTAATTAGCTAATTATCTCAAAAATTTCAGATTCATCCACGACGCGGCGACGAGAAACGAGAACATTTGTCAGTTCAATTTGGTTGGAAAGTTAGTAATTTTTTGATGAAAAATTGTGAAAAATTGCGAAATTTTGCATAAAATTGATGAAAAACAGCTGAAAATTTAGAATTTACAGAGGAAAATTGGATTTTAGAGCTGAAAATAGATGGAAAATGCAAAAGTTTGGTTTTTAAGGTGAAAACTGATGAAAAATGAGTGGAAAATTGAATTTTTTGGCTAAAAATTGATGAAAATGCAAAAAATGACATTAAAAATCAGTTTTCCCCACATTTTCTGTATTTTTTAACCAATTTTCGCTAATTTCAGTCAAAAATTCGGATTTCCCACTGAAATCTACCCTTTTTTGACAACTTCTACCAGAAAATGCGATTTTTAAGTGCGAAAACTCTTGTTTTCAGAAAAAAAGCGTCCAAGGCGCGCCAGATAGTAAAATCCTGGAACTTTTAGAAAACGCGCCGGAGGTGCCCCAGCTGTATTGGTTTTTTCGGTGTTTTAAAGCTATTTGACTCAAATTTTTTGCGTATTCATGTTTTAAGAAAACGCGCCGAAGGCACGCCAGACTTTTTTGTATTTTTGGTGTTTTTAGGCGTTTGAAGGTCGTTTTTACATATACATTGTCAAAAAACGCAATTTTCCGTTGAAAAATCAATTTTTGCTTTGAAAACCTCACTTTTTCCGCTATTTTTCGATGGGAATCGTGTTTTTAGTTGTTTTTGTGCTGAAAAATCGCTATTTCCAGCAAAAAAATGAGAGAAAAACGCTGAAAATCACGCATTTTTCAATTTTTTTTTGGAAAAAAACATAATTTTTCCACGGGAAATACAGTTTTTATGTTCAAAAATCGATAATTTAGCCATAATTTTAGTCGAGAAATCTTCAAAATCGGTCGAAAACACGATTTTTAGTCAGAAAATCACATTTTCAATCGAAAATCGACACAATAGCGCCGTAAATCCACACATAACGCGTTTACCCCCGTAAATCGACACCAAGTTTCGTAAATCTACCCAATTGCCCGTAAATCCACACATAAGACATGTAGCTTCGTAAATTTACACCAAGTTTCGTAAATCCACACATAACGCGTTTAGCTCCGTAAATCGACACAAAATACTCGTAAATCTACTCGAGAGATCTCGTAAATCCACCCTAGATCGCGTAAATCCACACATAAGATATATTGCTCCGTAAATCTACCCGATTGCCCGTAAATCCACACATAACGCGTTTACCTCCGTAAATCTACTCGAGAGGTCTCGTAAATCCACCCTAGATCCCGTAAATCCACCCGTAAACCCTAAAAAGCACCACATCCTCAAAATCGTTCAAAAAACCTGATTTTCAGTCAGAAAATCTTCATTTTCATCAATTTTTCCTCTTTAATCTCTTTTTTTCCGAAGTTCCAGATGCTCATTCGGTCAAGCGTGCCGTTTCCTGCACACTCGTCCGAAGAATGACGAATGTCCATCAACTTCATCGTCTTCTTCTTCTAAATCCTCAAAACTCACAGCTACAGTAATCACTCCACGAGTTCGTCCCGTTCAATTGGCTCAACCTGGGCTCAATGTCGATGCGACTGAATTCGTACCGAGTTGGATGAAGAAAACTGAGGAATCGGTGGGAAATGGTGAGTTTTCAGCCTCGAATTGACTGAAATTGGCTGAAAATCATGGAAAAACGACAAAAAACGACGAAAATTGGGCTGAAATCATCTGAAATTGACTAAAACTATAGTTTTCAGCTCAAAAATCGCTTATTTTGGGGCATTTTTGAGCTGAAAACGACTAAAATTGAACAAAAATTACGGAAAATCCAGTTCTCCGAGTTAGAAAGTCGGAAAACTGGTGAAAATCATAGTTTTCGGCTCAAAAATGGCATTTTTATGACAGTTTTGAGCTGAAAACGACAAAAATGATTAAAAATCCAGATTTCTGAGTTAGAAAATCGGAAAAATGGTGAATATCTCAGTTTTCAGCTCAGAAACTGCAATTTTACGGTGTTTTTGAGATGAAAATGACAATTTTTCGGTGATTTTTGACTGAAAATTGAGATTTTCAGCTACTTTTTAACATACAATTCCAAAAAAAAAAGACTTTGAGCCATTTTGAGCTTCGAAAACTCAGAAATGTTATTTTCTAGATTTTCTAGTTGTAAATAGGCTGAAAATTGTTCAAAAATGCTGAATTTTGACCAAAAAGTTTTGAAAATCCTGATTTTTCTGCTGAAAATGTAATTTTCCGAATGAAAATTGCTCAAAAATCATATTTTTCGACTTGAAATCACTATTTCGTTATCTAGTCTGAAAATTGTTAAAAATTGGAACTTTTCTGCTAAAAATCACCAAAAAACGTCATTTTTCTGGTTAAAATCCTAAAAATATCGATTTTAGTTCATTTTTAGTTGAAAAATTCTTAAAGTCGCTGCAAAACCCGATTTTTAGATTTAAAAAAATCACTTTTCAATTGTAAATCGACACAGTAGCTAAGTAAATCTACACATAAGACACCTAGTTCGGTAAATCAACCTAGCCGCTCGTAAATCCACACAATGGTTCTGTAAATCCACACCTAAGAAATCTAGCTCAGTAAATCTACCCAACGGTCCGTAATTCTACGCGAGTGATCTCGTAAATCCACACTTAAGATATCTCACTCCGTAAATCCTCACGAGTAGTCTCGTAAATCCACACATAAGACATTTGGCTCTGTAAATCCACACCAAGTCCCGTAAATCTACGCATACGACTCTTAGCTCCGTAAATCTACACGAGTGATCTCGTAAATCCACACTTTAGGCACTTAGTCCCGTAAATCGACACAACAGGTCTTGTAAATCTACACCAAGTCTTGTAAATCCACAGATTAGTTCCGTGAATCCTTAAAATCGCTCAAAAAACCCGATTTTCAATCTGAAAATCTCATTTTAGCTATATTTTCCATCTAAAATCCCAAATTCCCTATTTCCAGTCACCCAACCACCGATATCCTACGCTGCCGCCGCCTCCTCCCGTATCCCGACGTCATCTGAAGGCGCATCCGGCGCCTCGACGTCTTCTTCGAATTCTCCGTTGACGGCGGACGCCCAAATGTGTCCCTATCACTTGAAAAACGGGGATTGCAATCGAAAAGACTTCGCGTGTCCATTCGCACACGGAGAACTATGCGATATGTGTCATCAGTGGTGTCTTCATCCGACTAATCAGGAATTGAGGAAATTACATCAAAATGTACGGAAAAATGGGATTTTTCACCCAAAAATCACAGTTTTCGGCTCAAAAAGCATGATTTTCGTGTTGTTTGAGCTGAAAACGACATAATCTGTTAAAAATCCATTTTCCTGATATAGAAATCAGAAAAATGGTGTGAAATATAGGTTTCTGGTGTCAAAAGTATGAATTTTGACGCAGTAACCGTTTAAATCGGAAGTTTTCGGCTCAAAAATGCCTTTTTAGGTTTAGTTTGATCTGAAAACGACAAAAACTTCGAAAACTCCAGTTTCCTTATGTAAAATTCAGAAAAATGGTGTCAGAAATAAAGCCAAAAACTAGTTTTTTGTTCAAAAATACACTTTTTATGTGAAGTTTGAGCTGAAAACGACAAGAATTATGAAAAATCCAGTTTTCTGATGTAGAAATCAGAAAAATGGTGTCAGAAATATGAATTTTGACGCAGAAATCGCAAAAATCCATATTTGCCGTTTCTAGAGCGTCAAAGGCACGCCAGACTATTCCAAAACCGTTATAAGGTGGAATCTGGCGCACCTCTGACGCGTTTTTCAAACAGAAATGAATTTGCAAAATCCCGAGAAAACGCGTATCAGGCGCGCCTGACCGTCCCAAATTCGGTGAATCTGGCGCACCTCTGACGCGTTTTTGAACATTTTTTGTCTGGCACTGCATGCGCTGAAGGCGCACCAGACTATCTGGAATGCCATTTCGAACAAATAGTCTTCTGCCGTCGCCGCGTTTTTGTGCAAAAGCCCGCGTCAAAGGTGCGCCAGACTTACGAAAATCAGTGAAATTCTTAATCTGGTGTACTTTTTCTGATTTTTAGCTGAAAACAACCTTCAAATCCCAATTTTCAGTCCAAATATTGCATAAATTCCCAATTTTTAGTCTAAAAATTGCTTGCAATCATCTATTTCTCCATTTTTTTGGCTTTTTCGAGTGAAAAAACTCAAAATTGATGGAAACCGGACATCGGGACATCCGTATTCAAAGACACACAGACAGATGCAAAAATTCTCATTTTCCGATAGTTTTGAACCCAAAAATGACAAGTTTTCGGGATTTTCAGACTTTTTCGGACATTTGGACTCTCAGGTTGACAGACAGACAGACACCAGGAGACATGGACACACAGACAGACAGTTTTTGATTGTTTTGGACCGAGTTTTCCACAAAAAATCCTATTATAGCTCTAAAAAATTGCATTTTTTCACGAAAATCTGATTTTCGGCTTTAAAAATTGCATTTTTCATCCAAAAACCCGATTTTCGGCTCCTAAAATCGCATTTTTCCATAAAAATGCGATTTTGAGCTCCTAATTTTGCATATTCCACTCAAAAACCTTATTTTGAGCTCCTAAAATCTCCTTTTTTTTTACCCAGAAACTCGATTTTCGACTCTAGAATTTGGATTTTCGAATTCCACCCTATTTTTCTGATCTTTAACTGAAAAATCCAAATTTTCAGTCCAAAAACTGCTTAAAATTCCTAATTTTAGTCAAAATATTGCTTGAACTTCTAATTTTTAGTGTAAAAATCATTTAAAATTCCAATTTCAGTCCAAAAATCGCTGAAAATTCCCATTTTAGTCCAAAAACTGCTCAAAATCTTAATTTTTTAAACCTTTTTTTCAGGAATGCCTGGAATCGCACACACAAGAGATGGAACGAGCCTTCATGCTCCAGAAGACCGAACAGAAGTCGTGCGGAATCTGTATGGAGAATGTATTACACAAGAATCTTCGTTTCGGAATTCTCAACGGATGTCAACACTGTTTCTGTCTGGATTGTATTCGACAATGGCGGACACGGGATCAACAATCCGTCGATTTGGACACGAAGACTGTCAGATCGTGTCCCGAGTGCCGTCAACACTCGGATTTCGTGATTCCGTCGTTATTTTGGGTTGAGAATGGGGAGGAGAAGGATTTATTGATTGAAATGTACAAGGAGAATATGAGGACGAAAGTGTGCAAATATTACACTGTGGTAAGGCTGAAAATTGGCTGGAATTGGTTGAAATTGTTTTAAAATCGGTTGAAATCGGCTGAAGTGAACTGAAATCGGTTGAAAATGCTTTAAAGTCGGTTGAAATCGGCTAGAATCTGCTGAAAACGGCTGAGATTGGCTGAAATCGGCTGAAATTGGTCTAAACTCGTGAGATATAGTTTTCAGCTCAAAAATCGTTTTTTTGGGTTATTTTTAAGCTGAAAACAACCATACTTGTCAATGGGCCGCCGCGTAACTCGCTTCAAACTCAACATTATGAGCTGAAAAGTATACGAAAATGCAGATCTCGACGAGTTCTATGTTAGTGACATACTACGGGCCGGATGGCTATTCGTTAATATGCCACGGGCCGGGCTAGAATAGTTTTTTTGGCCAGTTTCGCGTTTTTTTGGCACTTTTTCCCGGCCCGCGGCACATGAACAAATATCCATCCGGCCCGTAGTAGGTCACGGTAGAACTCACCGAGATCTACATTTTCGTATATTTTTCAGCTCATAATATTCATTTTGACGCGAGTTACGAGCCGGCCCGTTGGCAAGTATGAAAACGACAAGAATCATGAAAAATCCAGTTCTCCAAGTTAGAAAATCGGAAAACTGGTGGAAATCATAGTTTTCAGCTCAAAAATGGCATCATTAAAGGTGTACTAAGGCCAAGTGTAATTTGTTTCATAAAATAATATATGAATGTCTGTGAGTTATTTTTCATATCGAACGAATTTCAAAACTAGATCTGAAACCCGCTGAGAACAAACGGCGATTGCTGTGACCGTAGAAAATTCTAGAAATCTCACTTCGAAAATATTGATTTTTCAGGTTTTCGTTGTTTTTTCTACCTTTTTTGTAGTGCTCCTAACAATTTTTGCCGTTAACTTTCGAAATTATTGAAAGAAAACAACAAAAATGAGCGAAAATACGGACAAAATTTGAAAAAAATCAACATGGCCGAAGTCGAATTTCTAGGCCGCCAAATGTCTAGGCCAAATGCCCAAACTCATCAGCAATCCCTCTTAACGGATTTCAGACCGGATTTAAAATTCTTTCCATATGAAAACGAACTCACAGGTACACCATACATGGAACTCAATGATTTCCGCTCAAAAATGCCATTTTCGTAATCTTATTGAGCAAAAACGACGAAAGTCATGTTAAAAACTCGAAAATCTGACAAAAGGTCGCATATCCAAATATCATATCCACAAACGTATCTCAAAACTCTTTCCCTTTTTCAGAAAAACGCAAGCCGCGGACAATGTCCATTCGGCAACAAATGCTTCTACAAACATCAACTTCCCGATGGTTCTATCGATCCAGGTACTGTAGTTTTGAGATAGATAGGGTCGTAAATCCACACAAGATCCCGTAAATCGACACATAAGACATCTCACTCCGTAAATCCACCCAAAGTCTCGTAAATCCACAAATAAGACATTTAGCTCTGTAAATCTACCCAATGTTCCGTAAATCTACACATAAGACATCTAGCTCCGTAAATCCACACCAAGTCTCGTAAATCCGCACACAAGACATTCAGCTCCGTAAATCCAGACAAGGGCCCGTAAATCTACACGAGTGGTCTCGTAAATCAACCAAAGAGCCCGTAAATCCACCCAAGGGTTCGTAAATCCACAAATAAGACATTTAGCTCCGTAAATCTACACGGGGGATCTCGTAAATCCACACAAAATACCTTTTTCTCCGTAAATCCACCCAAGGGCCCGTAAATCCTTACAAAACAGATTTTTCAACAAATAGAGGCTCGTAAATCCACACATAAGAAATGTAGCTCCGTAAATCTACACCAAGCCCCGTAAATCCACACGAATGAACTTGTAAATCCTCACAAAAGACGCCTAGCTCCGTAAATCGACATTAGACAGCGTAAATCCACACCAAGTCTCGCGTAAATCTACACATGATAAATATAGCTCCGTAAATCCACACAAGCACCCCGTAAATCGGCAACAAAAATCAATTTTGTTTCCAGGAGAGTCTCCACACGCTCGCCGCCGCTTCAACGTCGCCGACTTCATCTTCGACTCGGATGATTCAGATGACGAACTGCCGGCATCTCGCTATGTCCCGTTCTCGTCAATCGTCTCAGACGACCGAGAGGGATACGCACGTTTTCTGGCAGAAATGGAGAGGGACACCCCCGACGGCGACTTATTCCGACGAATCACTGCGATGGCTCGTCATTTGACGACTCGCAGTCATATTACTCGAATGTCCGCCACCGCACCGCCAGAATAATCGATTTTTATGCGAAATTCGGCGTTTTTTGACCCAAAAATGTGCTTTTGAAGCGTTTTCTCATAATATTTTCAATGGTTTTTCCGGTTTTTACTCATTTTTTAACGGTTTTTGGTCGATTTTGGAGGTTGAAGGGCTTGAAATTGTGATATTCAGATTCAGCTCGTTCTCAGCTTTCAGAAAAGTACCCACACGCCCATATTCTGAGCAATTTGGGTCTCGACACGATTTACGGCGGGTTACTGTACTTTTCGTGTCGAGACCCAAAATTCTCAGAATATAGGCTTGTGGGTACTTTTCTGAAAGCTGAGAACGAGCTGAATACGGATATCCCAGTGAGAATCTGAAATTTGGGAGTTTCAGACAAAAAATTTCAGAAAAACTCATTTTTTCCAAAAAAAAATTTTTCTGATTTTTTCTTGATTTTTAGCCTGAAACTGCCTAAATCGACGAAAAAACCAACTCTCTCCTTTTTACCCATTTTTTTGTAATTTCCCATCCCAATCAAAATCTTTCTTTTTCTCCCAAAAGTTCGGATATTCACTATTTTTTCCAATCAAAAATCGAAAATTTGCACTCATATAATGCCTTCCCATTCTACTAGTCCTCTCTTGTCTTCCCAGCTGATGCCTTCATTTCTACAGTATCCCTTTTTTTCGTCCAAACAATTTTTTCGGTGGTGTGCTTTGCAATTTAATCAACAGAAGAAATAAATTATTTATCCGGGGTAAAAACTGCAAATTTCTGATCGAAAAGGTTCGTTGTTGCGAGAGCTGAAATGCTTTTTCTGTTCATTTTTTAAAATTTGGTTTCTAAAACTACCGTAACCCTTCCAGATCTACTTCAAATTGCGATTTTCAGATTCAGCTCGTTCTCAGCTTTCAGAAAAGTACCCACAAGCCTATATTCTGAGCAATTTGGGTCTCGACACGAAAACTGATTTTTGGGTTACTGTAGTTTTTGAGTTTTCGTGGTGAGACCCAAAGTCGTCAGAACCGGGGCTTGTGGGTACTTTTATGAAAGCTGACAACGAGCTGAATAAGAATATCCTAGTGAGAATCTGAAATTTTGGAGTTTCAGACAAAAAATTTCAGAAAAACTCGTTTTTTGAAAAAAATTTTTTTTTCGATTTTCAAAAAAGTTTCTATTTTTTTGAATTTTTCATTATCCATCGATTTCAGGGTATGTACACCCTCTCGTTCGACCCAGAAAAGCTGATAGCCGAGTGTGTGGACACAATCCGGGCGGTCACCGACGCTCCATTGGTCAATTGTGATATTGCACTTCAATCGGTGCTGCAGATACTAAAGCCGCATCTTGGGTGAGAAATAGATCAAAAATTTGAATTCAGCAGATTTGATTTGAGCGGGAAATTCAAAATTTTGAGAAAAATTTTTTAAAAAAATATCGAAAAAAAAATTTTGTCTGAAAATTTCAGATTTCTCCCCCATGACTATACCTAATTTTTAATTTCCAGATCATCTGAAACATTCGCAACACTCGAAAAATGCTCCCAAAACTACCAAGTCGACATTGCGACGTGTCATGATCGGAGAGTTCTGGAGGAGAGTGCGGCCGCACTTTTTGATAGTTTTCAGGAGAAACAGGAGGTCAGATTGTGCTGAAAATTACAGTAACCCGAGAATGAACATGAAAAATGACGAAATCGCGCACTACTAAGAAAAAAATTTGAAAAAAAATTTGCTAAAAATTTTTCAGATTTTTTTCCAAAAATGTTTCTTTTAAATTTGAATTTCATGAATTTTCATCATGATTTTTAGATTCTACTCACCGAGAGCTTTCAGAAAAGTACCCACAAGCCTATATTCTGAGCGATTTGGGTCTCGACACGATTTACGGCGGGTTACTGTAGTTTTCGTGGTGGGACCCAAAGTTATCGGAATATGGGCTTGTGGGTACTTTTCTGAAAGCTCTCGTCACGGTGAATCTAGAAATCGTAGTTTCACTGAAAAATATCGAAAACTGACCGAGTTACAGAATTTCGAATATTTTCGGAAATCTAAATTTTCAAAAAACTACAGTAACTCTGTCAGATTTCACTCAATTTCCAAAATTTTGAAAGTTTCGAATTCAGCTCACCGAGACGCTTCAAATGAGTATAATCATGACTAGGTTTGAAGCATTTCGGGTCTCACCACGAAAACTACAGTAACCCGACGTAAATCGTGTCGAGACCCAAATTGCTCAGAATATAGGCTTGTGGGTACTTTTCTGAAAGCTCTTGACTAGGTGAATCTGAATCTGCAAAAATTTTAGTGATTACTCGAAATCGGACAAAGTTAGAGCAGTTTTTATTTTTGAAAAATTCGAAAAATTTTCGAAATTCCATAACTTTTTCAGATTTTTCTCAAAAAAATCAATCAATAATTCCAGCTAAGCTACACCGCCGAACAAGACGACGATACCATTTGCACCCAATTAGTGTCGTTTTGTGATATTGTGGTAATTATTGATTTTTTTTTCAAAAATTAAAAAAAAAAAAAATTTCAGAAAAAAACGGACCACCGTATACCGTTAGCGGTGATCTCCGCGAATCACTGGGATTGGTTAACCCAATTATTGATTGTTTTGCAGACGGTGAGTGTGTGGATTTACGAGCCTAATGTCGATTTACGGGGATGCTCGTAAATCGACACAAGGCGCCGTAAATCGAGTTTTGAGCCATTTTTGACCTAAAAACATGGTTTTTGGGTGATTTTTGCTGAAATTTTTGGTTTTTTCAACGAAAAATCAATATTTTCAATGTTTTAGGACCAAAACGACACTGTCCGAGAGCACTTGCTGACCACTCTCCAAGTCCTTATGGAGCAATGTGGAGAACCGGTGAAACGGACACTTCTGGACACCCAATTGGCGATTTCTTTGGTCCCTCTCACTCAAAAATCAAATGGAATTCAAATTCCCGCGCTGAAAATTCTGGCGTTGATGTATTCGGTGGAGGGAGATGTGGAACAGGTGGCGGTGCCGTTGGAGCAGATGGGTGAGCAGGGGATTTTTGTTGGGAGAGGTTTTGGATTCAGCGTGTTTCCAGCTTTCAGAAAAGTACCCACACGGCTATATTCCGACAAAGTTGGGTCACACCACGAAAACTACAGTAACCCTAACTGGGTTACTGTAGCCATTGCAAATCGTGTCTTATAATTATTTTTAATGCCAATTTCAGACAAAAAGACACATTTCTAGCTAAAAACCGTCGAAAATGAGCAAAATCTGAGAAAGTTATGGAATTTCGAAAATTTTCGAAATTCAAAAAATTAAAACTGCTCAAACTTTTTCAGATTTTGAGTATTCACTGAAATTCTTGCAGATTCAGATTCAGCACGTTCTCAGCTTTCAGAAAAGTACCCACAAGCCTATATTCTGAGCGATTTGGGTCTCGACACGATTTACGCGCGGGTTACTGTAGTTTTCGTGGTGGGACCCAATGTTGTCAGAACCGGAGCTTGTGGGTACTTTTCTGAAAGCTGAAAACATACTGAATGTGAATATCACAATGAAAATCTGAAATTCCGCAGTTTCAGATAAAAAATTTCAGAAAAACTCATTTTTGAAAAAATCGATTTTTTTTCCAGACCACCTGAACACTGAATACTTCCGTCGTCTCTACCACCACATCAATGACTATCATAAAACCGACGTGCTAGAATTATGCACAAATTTCGGCGGTCTTCTGGAGAACCAACAAGACTCCGCCCCTTTTTCACTGTTCGAGCCGATGAGAGATGATCCGTATTCGTGTTCGGAATTCGGGATAGTGATGATTCAAGAAATGAATCGGAAGTGTACAGGTAGATCAATTTTTTTAATTGACGAAAAATTTCAAAAAAATTTTTTTGAAAAATATGTTTTTTCTGAAATTTTCGGTCTGAAATTTAAAAATTTCTGATTTTCATTGTCATATCTAGACTCAGCATGCTCTCAGCTTTCAGAAAAGTACCCACAAGCCTATATTCCGACGACTTTGGGTCCCACCACGAAAACTACAGTAACCCGCGCGTAAATCGTGTCGAGACCCAAACTGCTCAGAATATGGGCTTGTGGGTACTTTTCTGAAAGCTGAGAGCGAGCTGAATTTGAATATATTAAAATTTTTGAGACTCTTCAGAAATATAAGAAGTTATGACCACTTTTGTGTTTGAAAATTTTCGAAATTCCATAACTTTCTCCATTTTTGTTCATTTTTTTATGATTTTTTGCTCAAAATGCAGCAATTTCCATAAATTTTTCAAAAAAAATAGTTTTTCAGTCCGCCGTCTGAAATTCCTGCACCACGTGATAGAGCTCGGCGAGCCCGTGCTCACCAAAATGTTCTACGAGAACGATTTGAAAGTTTTGGCTCATGTGCTCGCCAGGGAATCGATAAATCATGATGACAAACAGGTATTTGGGTCCCACCACTACAGTAACCCCCAAATTTTTTTTGTAGGTCAGAAGATTGTGTCTGGCTTCTCTGCGTCTCTTGTTATCGACGGAAACCGTAAAATCCGATGAAGACATCGAATACGCATTGGATAATTTTGATGAGGCTTGATTTTTTTGAGTATGCGCCTTTAAACTGGCTACTGTAGTTTTTTTTTTGGGTTACTGTACCCGTGCCATTCCTAAGCTCCGCCCACAGCCATTTCTCTTTTTCTCTGTTAGTGATGACCAAAAGTGCAACAATTCAGTTTACCGCCATTTTGTGATGATTATGCTTTCCATTTATACCCCGAGCTTGTAATGAAATATAGTTTTTTGAAAATTTGGGGACACAATTGGAATTTCAGATTTCCAGAGTAATCTAGTTGGATTCAGCTCGTTCTCAGCTTTCAGAAAAGTACCCACAAGCCCCGATTCTGACAACATTGGGTCCCACCACGAAAACTACAGTAACCCGCGCGTAAATCGTGTCGAGACCCAAAGTGGTCGGAATATAGGCTTGTGGGTACTTTTCTGAAAGCTGAGAACGAGCTGAATTCGAATATCACAATGAGAATTTGAAATTTTGGAGTTTCAGAAGAAAAATTTCAGAAAAACTCATTTTTGAAAAAAAGTTTGGTTTCAATTGACGTAGATGTGCAATTTTTAGCGGTTTTACCAGAAAAATTGAGATTTTTCATCGATTTTAGCCCGAAAATTGCATTTTTAAAAGAAAAATCGGACTTCTGGGCCAGAATTCGCTGTTTTTGAGTGAAAAACAACATTTCTTTTGAGTAAAAACATGAATTTGAAAAAATAGATTTTCGATAATTAGTGTAGGTTCCTGATGTTGAAAAAATACATTTATTTCAGAAAAAAACTATTTATTCCGAAAAATAAACATAATATAGCAAGCTCCAGAAATTTAGTTCCACTTCACTTCAGCCAATAACTCCCATTATTCCAAAATTCTGCAAAAAATTTACTAAAATTCATGTTGACTGCATTAAAAACTTACTTTTTCACATTTTCCTAACTCGATCAATTCTTTGTCCAAAATATCTTGTGTTACTGCCCAAACCATGAGAATGAGCGCTATAACAACCCTATAAAAAATTTTTTTTTTTAATTTTATCAAAAAAAATTCATACCTTCCAATAATTCCATACCGCCAAAACAATTAATTCAGAATTCAATAAAAATCAATAATAAAAGACCAGCCATTTCCAGGAGGCAGTCGAACGTTATTATAAATTCACAAAGCCCTGCCGGAGGGTTTTAAAGGCGCATGTACCTAATTTATTCAAAATTCAAAAAGGTCTCGAAGCGGAAAACATGATTTGTAGTTCTTTTCAGACCCTTTAAAACCTTGCGGCCAGAATTTGGTGAATTTATAATATGTATACTGAAAAGAGGTTTATGATCGAAACATCTCTCGCAAGAGAGACGCAGACATTGAACAGGGAACTGTCTGCGTTTATCATAATGTATGCGTTTCGGCGAGTTCATTTTCATTCTTCAAAAATGTTTTAATTCAGTGAACAACCCGCTGAAACCGAGCGCCGAAAAGTTTGGTCAGTGAGAATGTTCTAGATTTTTCACTTCACTTTGTTATTTTTGATGGTACAGTACTGGCCATAAAGAATGCGACACTTGCTGTTTTTAGTTGAAAATGGTCAACTTTGTGACTGTGACACGGCCTACCTGATAGTCTCACAATATCGCTTCTTAATGGAGTGTATAGAACACAAGTTCAGCTACATTTTTGTAGTTGACAACTTTTCTGTGCGGGCCCATCCTAAGAAGTTACAGGCCGTCAATATAAAGAACTCAAAAATTTCTCCATTTCGCACTGAAAAAGGGCTAAAAATGCGAAACAATTCTTTGACTGCCTGTAACTTCTTAGAATGTGCCCGTACAAAAAAGTCGTCAACTACAAAAATGAAGCTCTACTTGTGATCTGTATAAACCATAAACATTCAATATTGTGAGACTATCAGGGAGGCCGTGTCACACTCCCAAAACTGACCATTTTCAACTAAAAACAGCAAGTCTCGCATTCTTTATGGCCAGTACTGTATTTAGTGTTTTTCTATCAATTTCTGGCGTATTGATTGAATTTATTAGAAAATACAATAAAACAGATAGAAACTACTCTTAAAATTCAAAAAAATGACTGACCAAACTTTCCAGCGCTCGCTTTAAGCGGAGGGTTGTGCGCCGATTGAAAAATAAAATTCTGACAATATTTTGAAGATTATGCAACAACTTTTGAGGTTATGGTCGCCTAAAAGAAGAAACAACAGATATTTCAAGCGTATAATATTTATTTGATGAAAATTTAAAAAAATCAAATCGGTTTTCGTAATCTTCCTAGCTTCCATTCTGTGGGAATCTTTGTTATGTTTTTCAGGTAATTGATGAAGGGACACCTCGAGATTGACAAATTGAACGTTTATGTTGCTGATCGTTCGTGATGAAGAAAAGTAGACAACAAGAAAAAGTTGAACAGAAGGAGAATCCAAAGGAGCAGGGAAAAAATGCTATTACTTTCAAAAAGCCTGCGAAAATAGAAAGAAATGAGAAAATCTATGAGAAACGGAATTACAGCATTGATATGGTGATGGAAGGAAGATTACAATGAATGAACTTAAACAAATAATAAATAATTAGTACATATAAAGTTATGTCCTTGATGAGAAAACTAACTTCTTCTTAGAATGATGTTCCGAAGATTTATCAAGTATGTCGATGAGGGCCATAAGTGCTTCTCTTTCATCACTGAAGTCTCTCCAAACTCTGTCCTGTTTGGGAGTATTGAAATCGTCATGACTAATGTCGTAAGCGTCTCCATTCTTTGAGAAATCCACGAACTCTTCCGGCATGTCTTCCTTCAAACGTTTATGATTTGAAATGGGATGAAAAAAAATGAAACTCACATGTCCGAAATACATAAAATTGAAATGTTTGGTGCGGAGTAGCTCGATTCTGATGACGGAGATTGAATCGGTGGTGGAAACAAGGAAGAACCTGAAAACCACCGTTATTCAGGTCTTTCTCTAAAGCAGAAAAGTTTCTTACCAGTAATCTCTTTCTTTGTTGAGGAACCTACAAAACTTGTCAGTTGCAATCGACGTCAATTCCTGCATGGACTCCAAAAACTCAAAGAATCTTGTTGCATAAACTATTATCTAAAAAATAAATAGTGATAGATATCAGGGTTACTGGAAAAGTGAAACTTATACCGTATAATTCTAATTTTCTGTAGGATTGCATGTGCATGGTTTGAGTGGTATTATTCCAAACTGGATACAAATCGAAAAGATCCCAAGTTTCTTGCTCGCCTGGAAAAACGGAGGCTCGAATTCTTCAAAAATTTTGATTTGACTAACGGAGATTGAGTGGTGTGCTTACAATTTTTGCTTCCTCCATCAGCTCAACCCACCGATCTTTTTGGAGAACTAGCTCAATGTCTTCCATTTTCATCAATTTCTCTAGTTTGAAG
The DNA here is from genome assembly GCA_002259235.3 of Caenorhabditis latens. NCBI lineage: Eukaryota > Metazoa > Nematoda > Chromadorea > Rhabditida > Rhabditidae > Caenorhabditis > Caenorhabditis latens. The sequence continues at coordinate 17,301,239 of CM056095.1, forward strand.
ATAACATGATTGAATTGTGCAATTGCTCTGATGAACTGTATGGAGAGACGACGTGTCTTCACAGATGGTCCGCATGAGATGATCGGGATCAATGTGACCTTCCCATCCTCGATTCATGAATTCCATCTGAATAGTGTTAGCTTAGTTACAGTACCCGGTAGTGAGTATTGGGAGCGTACCCTGCTCCTTCATTGCTCATATCCGTTCCAGAATGATGCGCGGAGATCTGGAAACATAAAACTCTTTGAGATGGTGGGTACTGTAGAATATAATTTTCTATCCCTTACCTTATAGACAAAGCATCATGGTGGAGCTTGAGCCATCCTTTCCAGCTTCTCGATGGGCGACATCTCATAGTTTTTTTTTGCAATTCACTAGGAATCGTCTTCATCTGAAATGCAATGTTGTTATATTTTAGACGTATGGTTACCTAATTTTAAATATCTGTTCTTCTTTTTTCCTTTAGAAAACCATAACTTCACAGGTTACTGCATAATCTTCAAAATTTTGCTAGATATGAGTTCAACTCGCCAAAACGGTTCGAATGAGTAGAATCATGAATTGGTTTAAAGCGATTTGAGTCTTGGCACGATTTACGACAGGGTTACTGTAGTTTTCGTGGTGAGACCCAAATTGGTCAGAGTATAGGCTTGTGGGTACTTTTCTGAAAGCTCTCGTCACGGTGAATCTAAAAATCAAAGTTTCACTGAAAAATATCAAAAACTGATCGAGTTACAGAATTTCGAATATTTTCGAAAATCTCATATTCTACAAAGTCTACTGTAACTCTGTCAGATTTCTTTCAAATTCCAAGAAGTTTGAAATTTTTGAATTCAGCTCACCGAGACGGTTCAAATGAGTATAATCATGACTAAGTTTGAAGCAATTGGGGTCCCACCACGAAAACTACAGTAACCCGCGCGTAAATCGCGTCGAGACCCAAAGTGCTCAGAATATAGGTTTGTGGGTACTTTTCTGAAAGCTCTCGACGAGCTGAAGACGAATCTGCATAAATTTTTGTGAATACTCAAAATCTGAAAAAGTTAGAGCAGATTTTTATTTTTGGAAATTTCGAAAATTTTCGAAATTCTATAACTTTTTCAGATTTTGGGTTACTGTAGTATCAAAATTCAATCCATAATTCCAGCTAAGTAGTTTTCGTGGTGGGATGCAAGTTATGTCTGAATCTACTGGTTTTTTTAAATTTTTGATGACCTGGCGCGCTGTTGACGCGTTTCTTTCTAGTCTTTCATGTCAAAATAGCTCAAAATGCACCGTTTTTTCAGATTATGTAATTCCGAAAAACCAAAAAAAATACATACTGTAGTTTTCGTGTTTCTTACCTTTAGAACATTTCAGCTCAGCGGCAAAACAATTTAATTAGAATTCAATAAAAATCAGAACTTTAGTTAGACCAAGCCATGTCCGGGAGGCGGTCAAATAATGTACATACTGAAGGGGGCTTCTCTCTCGCCAAAGAGACGCAGGCATTGAATAGGGAACTGTCTGCGTCTCTCACTACTCCCATACTATTTTTTGGTTCCTTTGGCGGTACCATTCGATAGTAGTGTAAAGAAGAAAACAGTCCGTCCCAAAATCGACGAGAACTACTGGCGCACAATGGAGACGCAGAGAAACGGCCAACGCCGAGGGGAAAGGGGTTCTCTTCTTATTCCCTTGTACTCCAAAAGTTTCGAACTGATACGAAAACGATTTTCAGCCAAAAAAAGTAATTTTGAGTGTGAAATTCAAATTCAGCTTGTTCTCAGCTTTCAGAAAAGTACCCACACGCCCAGGTTCTGACGACTTTGAGTCCCGCCACGAAAACTACAGTAACCTTGATTAGGTCACTGTAGCCACGGCAAATGGGATCTGACTCAATTTCAAAGAACAATTCAGACATAGTGGCGAATTTTCAGCCAAAAACCGTTGAAAATAGCAGAATCTGAGAAAGTTAAAGAATTTCGAAAATTTTCGAAAATTTCAAAAAATAAAAACTGCTCCAACTTTTTCAGATTTCAGTTATTCTCTGAAATTTTTGCAGATTCAGATTCAGCTGGTCGAGACGGTTCAGAAAAGTACCCACAAGCCTATATTCTGAACACTTTGGGTCTCGACACGATTTACGCGCGGGTTACTGTAGTTTTCGTGGTGGGACCCAAAGTCGTCAGAACCGGCGCTTGTGGGTACTTTTCTGAAAGCTGAGAACAAGTTGAATCTGAATATTGCAATGAAAATCTGAAATTTTGGAGTTTCAAACAAAACATTTCAGAAAAACTCATTTTTTCGACAAAAAAAGAAGGATTTTTTTTCGATTTTCAGCTTGAAACTACCTGAAAAAGACCTAGGTCTTTATGCTTTTCTTCTACCTAAATCGATCAAAAAAACCTATTTTCCTCTCTTTTTTACCCATTTTTAAAAAAAATTTATTGCTATTATCATCAAAAAATAACAAAAAAGGTAGATAAAAGTATAATAATATAACCCATTCATTGATCCATTAACTTCAAGACAGCAAACTTCAACGTCAATTTGAATTCGATCTGTGCTACTGACGTCTATTTTCAAACGATTAGTGGAAGCATTGGTTATTTTGAAGTAGTCTGAATAAATACCTCGTAGAACATCATCTATTGATTGATAACTCACATTTTTACAGATTCATCAATATCATTGTCTTCTTTGATGCATCCCTCGAGAATCTGTAACAATTTTTCCTTGTAGAGAATTATTTTTAGAAATTTAAGTTCGAATTCAGATTCTCCTAACAATTCCCAAATCAGAGTTGCTCGGAAGCGATTTTTTCAAAAACGGAAGTCGGAAGTGAAAAAATGCCCGGAAGTCGGAAGTCGGAATTCCGCGCAACTCTGGCCCAAAACTTTGAGCTTCATATGACCCAGCGTTTTGAGATTGGCGGCCTAGAAATCCGATTTTTGGGTTTCTAGTCCGCTAAAACTTAAATTGCTTCAAAATAGATCGATATGGGGCTCGGAATTTAGGAAATATTGTGAAAAACACGAGAATCGTGCTTAAACTGCCTCAGAAGTTCATTTTTAGCAATTTTTGAACAATTTTTTGGGTAAATTGGTTTTTTTCACAAAAAAAGGCACTTTAGACCCTGCTGATTCCAAAAATGCAAGAAAAATCAGCGAAATGCTGATGTGGACCGAGTTATGAACCGTCAAACTTGCAATCCTACAGCACAACTGTCGATGAAAAGCTTAACCACGTGAACAAATTGAAAAGTTTGACGAGTCATAACTCGGTTCACGTGAGCATTTTGCTGATTTTTCTTGCATTTTTGGAATCAGCAGGGTCGAAAGTACCAGGGATCCAATTTTTAGAAAAAGTTCAACTCCCCTCGTCATGAACTTCCCTTGTGAGATATCTACTATAAAAAATCTAGCTTACCTTCATTTTTTTTGCAATTACCTCTCTTTGTTCAGCTGAGCAATATCGACTATGATGGAAAGTGATGATGAGATTCTGTAATCTTCTAATTTTAAACTTTTATAAGTTATTTTTCTAGTTACCATGAGTTGCGAAGAGCACAGCTTCAATCGTTCCACATTTTCCTCATATTGATGACGTAGGTCTGAAATTTGAGACTAAAACTATAAAAATACTTTTTCAGAACTTACAAAGTCCTCGTAATTGGCAAAATGCTCCAAAAACTTATCAAAAAGAGGCTCTCTCTGAATGGCAACGGGATTTTCTGAAGAAAACAAAAAATTGACCCCATTTTGAGCGAGTTGAGCTTACCTGAAGTTGCTGGCGGTGCCGACACCCGAGAACGGAGCTGTTCTTGCACAACTTCAGCGAGGGAAGCGTTTTGTGTCTCGAATAGGACTGAAAATGGAAAAATAATTGTAACACGTACAGTACTGACCATAAAGAATGTGATACTTGCAAAAAAAATCTTCGAACTTTTAAAAATTGGTCAATTCCGTTAAAATTGGCAAATTCTCCAAATATCTAACATTTTCTTATTAAAAAAACAATTCTTACCTTCAAAATACCCCTTATCGCCACAATAATTAATTCAGAATTCAATAAAAATCAATAATAAAAGACCAGCCATTTCCAGGAGGCAGCCAAAAGTTATGCATACTGAGAAGGGTGTCTGATCGACACCTCTCTATACCAAGAGACGCAGACATTGGATAGGGAACTGTCTGCGTCTCTCATGGTCCCAATACTATTTTTTGGCAAGGTTATTTTATAGCATTGCAATCTACACATGGGTACCACATGTTCCGAGTTTCCAAAACCAAAAAATTGACCAAAATTTGATTTTGCGAGTTTTAGAGTAAGATATTCAAATTCCCCATATTCTCAGCTTTCAGAAAAGTACCCACAAGCCTATATTCCGTTCAAATTGGGTCCCACCACGAAAACTACAGTAACCCAGGATTTGGAACATTTTGAAATTGCTGTAACTTTCTCAGTTTTGACGCAATTTCTCTAAAAACTAGAAATTTGAATTCAGCATGACAAGAGCTTTCAGAAAAGTACCCACAAGCCTATGATAGGGTCCCACCACGAAAACTACAGTAACCCGCGCGTAAATCGTGTCGAGACCCAATTCGCTCCAAACTTAGTCATGATTATACTCATTCGAACCGTCTTGACGAGCTGAATTCATATGTAACCATAATTTTGAGATTTTGCGACAACTTATAAAGTTATGGTAGCCGAAAAGAAAATGAATACAACATATTTATTCATTTATCTCCAAACAACACAATTTTTTCGTCCGTTTGGCGTCTTCTGCCTCTCTTTTTCTGCCTTGTCTCGTCTTGCAAACCGTCCATCTCTCAATTGCTCCAGAGTTGCTTCGTATTTTTCGGGTTTTCCACTTCCAAACCGACGGTCATTAGGGCTGAAAAACAGTCATAACGATGAGAAATTTTAATTTTTGAAAATAACGTACATTTCTTTTTTTCTTTTTCTAAAAATTGGACCCCCGGTACTTTCGACCCTGCTGATTCCAAAAATGCAAGAAAAATCAGCGAAATGCTCATGTGGACCGAGTTATGACCCGTCAAAATTTTCAATTTGTTCACGTTTTCATCGACACTTGTGCTGTAGAATTGCAAGTTTGACGGCTCATAACTCGGTCCACATGAGCATTTCGCTGATTTTTATTGCAGATTTGGAATCAGCAGGGTCGAAAGTACCGGGGCTCCAATTTCTAGAAAAAGTTCAACTCGCCTCTTCCCTCGTTAGGTGGATTTATTAAAAAATAACTAATTACCTGTAGCGGATTTCCATTTCCACGGTTTCGATTCTCTCAATGGCCCCACAATGACCCATGTTTCACTGGCTTTCTGTCTCTCCATTCCCTAAAGGTTCTTTTTTCTTCATAGTGATCCAGGTCTTCATCAATCAACCCAACCATCCACTTGTCCCTTGGTCAGATAACGAGCTTCATCAATGTCCATTCCCTCTCCATCATCAAGAAAATCTCAAGTCTCGATTTTCCTTTTTTGTCTGAAAAAGTAGTTTTCATTTTGGCTCCGCGACATTTCGCAACTGCGACGTTTCGCAACCACACCGCATTTGCATATTTAGGTCAGTTGAAAATGTTGAGTGTACCGAAGGGTCTGGGAACATATTTGAAAACAATTAATTAGAAGAAAAAGTTGTCAGACCCATTTTCTGACATAACTTGGTTAAACTATCGCTAGTTCTATATTTGCGAAACGTCGTGGTTGCGAGATGTCCCAGTTGTGAATTGTCGCGGAACCTTAATTTTATTTCATGAAAGGAGTAAACTCACATTCAGTAGCCGACTAAAAAAGCTCATCACTGAGGTCGAAAGGAAGCTATCGACAGCCTTTGTCCGATGGATTTCTTATTTGGGCCGAGATTCAGCTATTTTCGATTCAAAAACTCAAAAATAGGTGTCTGACAGTTTCCGGAGACTGCATTTGACTAAAAAAGCTGCCCTGGCATCATAGGAATTATCCACAAACTCTGGGAGAACGGTGCGTGTCGAGACCTGAAATTTTAAAATCTAATCTTTCAGTCATTTTTCCCATGTCAAGTTTCATAAGTTCACCGAATTTCAGAGCTCTCGGTTCAATACAACTCGAGATATGGGAAAATTTTGAGAAAAAAAGATATTCCATACTTTTTGGCTCGTATTTTTCCAGATTTCCAGATAACTATACATGAATATGTAATAAAATTTTGCAGAACGCTTCACATAAAAGAGGTATATGCATTTTAAGTAACTTCCATGGTAAAAATTGCATTTTCAAGAGTTTCAAAATCGATTTTAGAAGTAATTTTTTGAATTTTTTGTGATTTTTTACTACAAAACGTTGTCAGTATTCCTTAACCTTTATTGACATGTTTTATACTGAAAATTTGGAAAAATTGGCTCGAAAAATAGAGTTTTAGCTACGGAAATGACGAAGCGTTTTAATTATAAAAAATCGTTTTCAATTTATAAAAAATCTTACCTTCCAAATATCCCTTATCTCCACAATAAATTTATTCAGAATTTTATAAAAATCAGAATAATAAAAGACCAAGCCATGTCCTGGAGGCGGTCAAAAAATATACATACTGAGTGGAGGGGGCTTCTTGCTATCGATGCATCTCTCTCGCCAAAGAGACGCAGACATTGAATCTGCGTCTCTCGCTACTCCCATACTATTTTTTGGTTCTTGTCATCCAAAATGCATTGAAATTGACGAATACTTTTTAGTTCTCTCGGAGTCGGCCGAGTGAGAGAGTGTGTGAAAGCAAGAGAGTGCAGGCAGACAGAGGAGGAGGGGTTTTCTTCTTATTCCTTTCTACTACACATGTTCCAAACTGATACGAAAACAATTTTCAGCAAAAAAAAAGATTTTGAGTGTGAAATTCAAATTCAGCTCGTTTTCAGCTTTCAGAAAAGTACCCACAAGCCTATATTCCGACGACTTTGAGTCCCACCACGAAAACTACAGTAACCCAGAATTTTAAAAATTTTGAAATCGCTGTAACTTTGTCAGTTTTGACGCATTTTTTTGAATAACCTATAAATTTGAATTCAGCTTGTTCTCAGCTTTCAGAAAAGTACTCACAAGCCCCGGTTCTGACGACTTTGGGTCCCACCACGAAAACTACAGTAACCCGCGCGTATATCGTGTCGAGACCCAAATCGCTTCAAACCTACTCATGATTATACTCATTCGAACCGTCTTAGCTCACTGATTCCAAAACTGCAATTTTTATAACATTTGGATCAAAACTGACAAAGTTACAGTGGTTTCAATCAATTTCAGATTTTCGAAGTTTTTCGAAATTCCATAACTTTCTCAGATTTTGCTTGTTTTTGAGGATTTTAGGCTTAAATGATGCAGAATTTCAGTGTCTAACAACAGATTGATAAATTTTATTGATAAAAATTGAGGATAATTCATAATTGTTCCAGACAATCGACCGCAGGGGATAAGTGGAGTGTGGTGTGCCGTATCCAGGTCGTGTAAAGATGACAACGTTCTTTCCTTTTTTGTTTGCGAAGTCTCCTGGTACTCTTGGATATACATAGCACAAAAGCTGACCTTTCCGCCATCTCTTTCTTGAAAAGTGTCCGTTTTACATATTCGATTGTTTTCTTGTAAATTTTCTTGAAATCCTTGAAGTACAAATCGGGAACAAGGGTCTTCAAAGATTTTTTGGCTTCTGCAGAACCCATTTCTCTGAAGTAGACGTCGTTTTCTTCCTTCCAGATTCAAGAATATCGGTGAGAGGTGTCGTAGCCAGATCTTTTGCTGTCTTGATGAACTCCATATCGTGTCCAATATATCTTGCACACACTTTGTGCCATTTCCGCCTCACATTTGCTGCCAGTTCCGTTTTTTTGTGCACCCGTTTTCTCCTGACTTGACACGGCATTTCTGATTGTCGTTCGCGCAAATCAGATTCGCGATTTCGAACATCAGATTTCGTTCTTCGCAGCAAGACCCGTCATCCTGAAATAATAAAGTTAATTATGGGAAAAATTGTAACTTTTATATTTTTAAAGTTAGAAATTCAAATTCTCCATCATTTAAGCCTAAAAACATCAAAAACAAGCTAAATCTGAGAAAGTTATGGAATTTCGAAAATTTTCAAAAATCAGAAATTTTTAAAACCACTGTAACTTTGACAGTTTCGCTCCAAATATCATAAAATTTGCAGTTTTGGAATCAGCTCGCCAAGACGGTTGGAATGAGTATAATCATGACTAGATTTTGAGCAATTTGGGTCTCGACACGATTTACGCGCGGGTTACTGTAGTTTTCGTGGCGCGGCCCAAAGTGATAGGAATATAAGCTTGTGGGTACTTTTCTGAAAGCTCTCAACGCGCTGAATCTAATTATAGCAAGATTTTGAAGATTACTAAAAACTGAAAGTGTTATGCCAGTATTTTTAAAAATTCGATTTTCGAAATTTTTCGAAATTCCACAACTTTCTTAGTTTTTGCTCAATTTTTATGGTTTTTAGCTTAAAATGCGGCATTTTTTGTAAATTTTGTGAGAAAAATAATACGGATAACATTTTTAACTTAATGGGACTTACATGTGCTCCTTGATTCTTTTTCCGTTTTGGTTTCGGTGAACCATCCGAATCAGAACATGATGGTGGTCAGCATGAGGGGGATGGCACGTTTCAGCGAATCTGAAAATAATTATAAATTTATGAAAAAACCGTATAAAAATCTTGAAAATTGCCTAGAAAATTCCATTAAAATTGACAAATTTTTCAAAAATCTAACATTTTTAGGCCAACAAGTGGAAAAGTTAGGTCATGGGGAGTTTTAGGCGGTTTTCGACATGAAAAATGTAATTTTTATCGATTTTTAACGCCTTTGGGACAAAAAATCGGAATTTCCATGGTTTTTGGGTACATTTTCCTCAATTTTCATTATTTTTGGCTCAAAAAAAGCTTACCTTCAAAATCTCCCATATCTCCACAATAATTAGTTCAGAATTCTATAAAAATCAGGAAAATAAAAGGGACCATCATATCCGAGAGACAGTCAGAGAAGGTGTTACTACTGAGAAGGGTGTCCGATCGACACCTCTCTCACCAGAGAGACGCAGACATGAACAAAAAGACTGTCTGCGTCTCTCACAGTCCCATACTATTTTTTAGTGTCTTATCGGTGTTCACCTATCCACCCACCTACACCATACCCTCACGTAACACCCCTTATGGCCCCCCCCCTTGGTGACCTTCCTCATCCCCCCCTCTCCCACTGTTTGCCACGTCATAATGGCCAACCGGTGGAGAGTGTCCAAGGTCCATACCATCCATATGTGTACACAGGCATTCCGACTACTTTAGATAAAAATCCTGCACATTTTTGAGATCCGGGGGCCCAAGATATAGCCCCCAGTACGCACAGTAAGCAAATAGTGAGCGTGCGTACCACCAGGGACGTTTTTTGTCACTTTTTGTCATTTTTTACGTTCTCAGCATCTTTAGAATGTCAAATAACCTAGAAATTCGTGGTTTTTGAGTGTTTTACCTCATAAATCGCAATTTTTCGAACATTTTTGATTCTGGCCGAGAGGATATCACACAGCAGGTCCGGGGTTCGATCCCCACAGTGGTCAAAACGTTCTGAATCTTTTTTTGCTTGTTTTTTTCGAATTCCACGTGTCGAATAACCTAGAAATCCGTCGTTTTTGAGTTTTTTTACTCCAAAAATCGCAATTTTTCGAATATTTTTGATTCTGAGAGGATATCACACAACAGGTCCGGGGTTCGATCCCCACAGTGGTCAACACTTCTGAATCTTTTTTTGCCTGTTTTTTTGGGATTCCACGTGTCAAATAACCTAAAAATCCGGTGTTTTTGAGTATTTTACCTCATAAATCGCAATTTTTTAACATAATTTCTGTCCTGCCTGTATCAATACCTACCTACGCCGTACCCACCCCTTATGTCCCCTTTTTTGTGACGTGGTGACCTTGACCCCCTCTTCCTCATTCCCCCCTTCCCCACTATTTGCCACGTCATAATTGTCCCCCCCCCTGGTGGAAAGTGTCCACGGTCCGTACGCTCCATGTGTGTTCATAATCGTCTTTTTATTGATTTTCGCCTTTTTTTTTTGGCCCTGCATGGCGGGAACGGGTGTCTTTTTGCATGACAATTTTGATTTACCTGTCAAATTTTGCGTTCTATAAATTTGGCTTCTAGAAATTCTCCATTTTTTCCTTGGTGGCACTTACATCTAATGTATAATTCAATTTTAATTTCGAATTTAGCAAAATTATTATATTTACTCCAATTGACCATCATATCGGTCTGTTCGTCCTATTTTCCTGACTCGGCCTATTTTTCGAGGAACATAATTTTTAACAGAACGTTTTTAAGGAAAAATTCCACATTTTGTTGGATTTTACCCAATTTTCAGCAAAGTAATGCAACATTTAGAGATAGTATCACAGAGATCACCACTCCTGATAATAGTAGAAAAACTCACCTACCGAATTTTTTGATCAAAACTTTTTAAGTTAAAGTTCTTAACCAAATTTCCGTCAATTCATTTTCTCCAATCTTTAATGAACTACCTTAAGCCATTTGTTCTCTTATTTTCAGAAACCAAAACGTACCTAATGGATCTTACCTGGACAAGAGGTGTACTCCAGTACCTTCCGCCCGAATTGAGGTAAACAATGCAAAAATTATTTTTTGTCTGGGGCGCCTATGACGCGCGTTGAAACAGTTTTCAACAAGTTTTTCATAATTCGGCCCTAAAGAAGCGGACGAACACGAAAACAGTAACCTCGGCAGATTTAAGGATTCTGACTTTGTATAAGTACTCAGCTCGTCGATAGCTTTCAGAAAAGTACCTACAAGCCCTGGTTCCAAACACTTTGGGTCAAACCACGAAAACTACAGTAACCGAGGATTTTGAAAGTTTTGAAATAGCTGTAAATTTGTCTGTTTTGACGCAATTTTTTGAAAAATCAGATATTTGAATTCCGCGTGACGAGAGCTTTTAAAAAAGTACTCACAAGCCTAGGTTCTGCTCAGTTTGGGTCCCACCACGAAAACTACAGTAATCCTGTCGTAAATCGTGTCGAGACCCAAAGTGGTCGGAACCTAGGCTTGTGGGTACTTTTCTGAAAGCTCTCGTTATGCTGAATTCAAATTTTCAGTTTTAAAAGAAACTCCGTCAAAACTGACAAAGTTACATCGATTTCAAAATTTTAAAATTTAAAAAATCCCGGGTTACTGTAGTTTTCGTGGTGGGCCCCTACATAGGCGTGTGGGTACTTTTCTGAAAGCTCTTGTCACGCTGAATCTAGTTATAGCAAGATTTTGAAGATTATTATAAAACTGAGAGAGTTATCACGTTTTGAAAAATTCGAAAATTTTCGAAACTCCACAACTTTTTCAGTTTTCACTCGATTTTCATAGTTTTTAGCTCAAAATGCGCCGTTTTTCTTAAATTTAAAAAAAAAACGTGTTTCCAGACTCTTCCTCTCCCTAAAATGTCCCCAACTCGTCCCGATCGACCGCTCCACGTCACTCCGTATCCAAACCTTCCACATCCATCCCCTCCAACTTCAATTCAACCAAACAACCTTCAAATTGGGCATTATTCGTCATTTCCACAATGCTCCGGAGCGAAATCTCGATTCAGAAGGTGTCCAACACGACGTCGACCTCTTCGGACTCGAAAAATCGTCTCCAGAATTCGATTTGACTTCTGGCGAGCATCTAATACTGAATGTGGCTCCAAAAAACACCGAAATGAAATCTCGAATCGATTCTCTCAACGTTGCTCAGATGTCAAAACGTATCCGTGAAATCCAGGGGGTCCCAGGGAAGGAGGCGGAGCTTATGGACCTCAAAAACCGGATTTTACCATTTGAGCTCAAGGAGCAAGGGGAGTATTCCCTGATACCCTATACCCACTACCTACAGCTTACTGTAGCTACAGTAACCGCCACGTACACCGAACGCATGGATTACTGTAAATCGATCCAGGACGCTATGAAGTATCTGACCTGGAAATTGTTGGAGGGGCGTGGCCTAATCGTCGAGACCCTGAAAATGCACGCCGAAGGATTCTACCGTATCCCCGAGACCCTATCGATCCACACCGCCCATCTAGATGTCGATCTGAAGTACTCAGATTCCTTGAATTCGATTTTCCCACTTCTCGCCGACTCGTCCTTCCCACTCCACTCGGTTACAGTATACCAGGAGGCGGAGCTTCATAATCCGATCGTCCAGAGCTCTCAGATGATTGTGGTGGCTCCGCGAGCAGAGATGCTCCACTTGGATCGACTCAACCATCATCGGGTACACATTAGATGGAGAAGTATTCAGGAGGATAAGGTGACACGACTTGTCAAAAAGTGGGTGGAGCTTAAAAAAGGGGCGGGCACTATGTACACTTTCGTTGTGCACGATGATGTGGATATCGCATCGGTTATGGAGGAGATTGCGGCGATGCGAGGTGCGAAAACGGATTGTGGAGAGTGAGTCAAAGAAAAATGCTACATTTTAAAATAAAAATCATCAAAATTGAACAAAAACTACAAAAGTTATGGAGTTTCGAAAATTTTCGAAACTCTAAAATTCTGAAAATTGTCATAACTCTTTCAGTTTTCAACCAATCTTGAAAATCTTGCTATCATTAGATTCAGCGCGCCGAGAGCTTTCAGAAAAGTACCCACAAGCCTAGGTTCCGACCATTTTGGGTCCCACCACGAAAACTACAGTAACCCAGGAATTTGATAATTTTGAAATTGCTGTAACTCTGGTAGTTTTGACCCAATTTCACTAAAAATCAAAAATTTAAAATAAGCGCTTTGAGAGCTTTCAGAAAAGTACCCACAAGCCTAGGTTCCGACCACTTTGAGTCCCACCACGAAAACTACAGTACCCCTTGCCGTAAATCGTGTCGAGACCCGAATTGCTCAGAATATAGGCTTGTGGGTACTTTTCTGAAAGCTCTCGACACGCTGAATCTAATTTTGATAATAAAAACTTTTCAAAATTTCAGAGAAGACGATTATCTCCCCCGACAAGTGACGCTTCCGTTAAGCAGCTCGTCCAAATTGTGTGTCTACTGGGTGGAAGAGGAGGGAGGCGAGCGGTGGACACTTTTTCTTCATATCCAGGAAGCTTAAGTTTTTCTTACACTTTTTTGAATGTTTCATTGTTATATTTCCATTCAACTACAGTAATCCAGGAATGATATATTGTAATTTTGATTTTTTACTTAAATAAAGTAATTTCTTGTCTTAAAACTTAAATTTTCAAACTCAGTTCGTTGTTAGCTTTCAGAAAAGTACCCACAAGCCTGTATTCTGACCGATTCGGGTCTCGACACGATTTACGAGTGGTACTGTAGGTTTCGTGGCGGGACCCAACATGCACAGAATATAGGCTTGTGGGTACTTTTCTGAAAGCTCTCGTCACGCTGAATCTGAATTTTAAATTTTCAGAAGAATTCCCTCAAAACTGACGAAGTTACAGCAATTTCAAAAATTTCTAAATACAGGGTTACTGTAGTTTTCGTGGTGGGACCCAAAGTTGTCAGAACCAGGGCTTGTGGGTACTTTTCTGAGAGCTCTCGATACGCTGAACCTAAATATTTCAACGAAAATGAATTTGACGCAAAGCTGAAAATTTTTCAGCCTATTTTCATATCAGATTATCCAAAAAAATATATTGTTTAGTTTGAACTTTTTCAGGAACAATAATCGAGTCCAAAGTCTCGTTAACGATCAATAAAATTTTTTTCCTCGTCTTTCTCTTTCTCTGCGTCTCTCCTTATCAGTACTCTCTCACCACCCCGAATTGTGACTGATAACCCGAAAAAAGTGGAAAAAAGTGACAGAAAATCATAAAACAAGACGGTTTTTGGCTAGTTTTATGCACTTTTTTCGTTTTTTTCCATTTTTTTCTAAAAAAAAATTCTAGTTTAAAAAGGGAGACGGTACAGTGGTATCTGATATAATTTCCGATTCCAAATTTCAGAATTATGACTGAAAATTTGTGTTTCTCATGCTATGGGTACTACGCACTCATACCCATAGTGGTTTATGCGTTGGCTTGGATTATTGATAATTATGTGAGTTTTGATCCTAAAATTAAAAAAAAATTTTTGGAAAATTTTGTAAATTTTCGCTTCGACACCCACTTTTCAGACGGTCTTAATTAGAGACCGCAACATTTTTTTCAAACTCATTTTTTCATTAAAACTTCCATCCTGACCTTTTCTTCAGGTAAATGGAAGTACATTCCCAAATTTTTTTCCGAAAGTATTCACTCTCTCCGAAGTTACAGGACCTTTTAGTCAGCCATGGTTTCTACTGAATTTCTCTTGGGGAATTCTTTCGTTTTCCTGACCACGCAAATAATATTTTCTGTTTTCACGTTCAATCCGTCGAATTTTTGCAAAACTTGGGAAAGTCCGAACCAGAAACCCTTTGAATTTTATCAGAGTAGGTCCAGAACTACTAGAAACTGTCAAAAAACGATGCGTGTTTGACCTAGAACATCCTAAACGTGACATTTTTCTGAAGAAAGCAAAACCTTTTTTCAGTTTTCTAAGAAAACTGAAAATTTGGGTGAAACGTGAGTGTGTTCATTGAATTCTACGTACTCGATTACATGGGGGTAAAAAGTTTTCATTCTGTTTTAGCATTCTGGGCTCTCAGGGCAGACCGTCAAACATTCTGATAATCTCCCCATGAAGCCCAAGAGAAGAAAATGAAAAACTCCGCCCACGTTCATTGCGGTCCCTAGTCTTAATGTAATTTTTGAACTCTGCGTGTTTTTTTTCATTCTCACAAAAAATTCTGATAAAGTCCTACATTTTAAGCTAAAAATCATCAAAAAATGTTGAAAATTCACAAAGTTGGTGATTTTCGAAAAATTTCGAATGTTCTTTATTTACAGAAGCTACCTTAACCTTCTCCGTTTTAGCTCAAAACTTAAAATTTTTACAGATTCAAATTCAGCGCGTCGAGAGCTTTCAGAAAAGTACCCACAAGGCTATATTCTAAGCAATTTGGGTCTCGACGCGATTTACGAGGGGTACTGTAGTTTTCGTGGTGGGACCCAGAGTGATCGGAATATAGGCTTGTGGGTACTTTTCTGAAAGCTCTCGTTGCGTTGAATCTGAATATCACATCTTTAACTCTAAAAGTTCAGATTCCCGCCGAGAACTTAGGTTTTTGGAAAATTTTGTTTTTAGAATTTTTGAAAATTTTCATTTTTTCCAGAATCATCGTCAAAAACTGAAAGTACTTGTCAAACAACGAGCAGCTGATCGGAAAGTCAATTTCGAGTGGGCGAAAAACGTAAAAAATCGAAAAATAAAAATCAATCGATAATTTTTTGATTTCAGAATTTCGAAAAACTCGATGAGCACCGTGCCGCCGAGATCGCCGCCAAAGAATTCGAGGAATTAAAGAATTCGTTGCAAAATGGAGAAATCGGACCGGTGGAAACAGTGAGAGCATTCCAGCGGAAAGCGTTCGAGGCTACTGAAAAGACTAATTGTGTTTGTCTTTTTATTCAGGTAATTTTGAGATGGAAATGTTGTTTTTTGGGGGTTTCAGTGAAGGGTTTAGTCTATAGACGCTGAAAATAGGATATTCAAAATCAGTGAGGCGAGAGCTTTCAGAAAAGTATCCACAAGCCTATATTCCTTGCAATGTTGGGTCCCACCACGAAAACTACAGTAACCCGGAAATTCAGAAATTTTGAAATCGCTGTAACTTTGTTCGTTTTGACGCAATTTCTTTGGAATTACAAAAATTGAGTTCAGAGCGTTCTCAGCTTTCAGAAAAGTACCCACAAGTCTATATTTCAACCAAATTGAGTCTCGCCACGAAAACTCTAAAAAAAACTACAGTAACCCATAAATTTCGGTTTTCGTGTCGAGACCCAAATCACTCCAAACCTAGGCTTGTGGGTACTTTTCTGGAAGCTCTTGACGAGTTGAGTACGATCACAGTGTCAGAATCCTAAAAATCTACTGGTTACTGTTTTCGTGTCGAGACCCAAAAATTTCGAAAATTTCAAAATGAACCGAATATAGGCATGAGTATACTCATTCGACGCGTCTTGACGAGATCAATCTGAAAATTTTAATTTTTTGCGTTTTAAACCAAAATGGGCAAAGTTACGGTAGCTTGAAAGTTTTCAGGATTTTCGGATTTTCGAAAAATTTCGAAAATCTGTAACTATCGGAGTTATGAACCGTTTTTGATGGTTTTAAGTGCAAAATTTAGGGAAATAATTGAATTTTCTTTAAATTTGATTACAGGACGCCATGGAGACCGCCCAACAGCTTGAGGACCTTGCCAAAGACCCCGCCTACCAAAAACCTCCACTTTTCGGTGTCCCCGTCTCCATCAAGGAGTCGATTCACGTCAAAAATATGGATTCGACTCTCGGATACTCTCAAAACATCAATAAACCATCCGAATCCAATTCGCTCTCGGTAGATCAATTAATCCGTCTTGGCGCCATTCCATTCGTTCATACCAACTTGCCGATTGCACTTTTGAGTTATGGATGCTCGAATCCGGTGTATGGGACCACTTCGAATCCGTTGGACACGTCAAGGTAATTATTTTTTACAGAAAATTCAATTCAAATCCTTCATTTTGAGCTAAAAATCATCAAAAATGAGCAAAAATTGAGAGAGTTATGAAATTTCGAAAATTTTCGAAAATCTGAAATTTTGAAATTCTGAAAAACTACAGTAACTTTGTCAGGTTTTGTGTAATCTCCAAATGTAGAATAATCCTGATTCACCGTGACAAGAGCTTTCAGAAAAATACCCACGAGTCTTAGTAGGGTCCCACCACGAAAACTACCGTAATCCGAGATTTCAAAAATTTTGGAAAACTTTGAAATCGCTGTAACTTTGTCAGTTTTGCAACAATTTTTTCAAAAACTGAAAATTTGAATTCAGCATGAGGAGAGCTTTCAGAAAAGTACCCACAAGCCTATGATATTGTCCCACCACGGCAACTACAGTAATCCGGGATTTCGAAAATCTTGACACCGTCGTAACTTTGTCAATTTTGACGCAAATTTTCTAAAACCTAAAATTTGGTATTCAGCACGTTTTCAACTTTCAGAAAAGTACCCACAAGCCTATATTCCGATCATTTTGGGTCTCGACACGATTTACGAGGGGGTACTGTAGTTTTCGTGGTGGGACCCAACTTTCTTCAAATATAGGCTTGTGGGTACTTTTTTGAAAGCTCTCGTCACGCTGAATCTGAATATAACATTTTCAAGTCCAAAAATTTAGATCCACGCCAAAAAAAACCAATTCTCCAATTTTTTCCAGAGTGCCCGGTGGCTCATCCGGTGGTGAGTCTGCTCTCGTTGCTCTCGGTGGAAGTGTCCTCGGAATTGGTACCGATGTCGGTGGATCCATCAGAACTCCGGCGTCATTTTGTGGAATCGCTGGGTTCAAGAGTTCGTCGGATCGGTCACCACAGTTGGGAAAGACTGCTTCGATTCCTGGTAGGTGGGGGTATCAAGGCTGAAAATATGAAATTTGTATTCAGCTTGTTCTCAGCTTTCAGAAAAGTACCCACAAGCCTATATTCCGATCATTTTGGGTCTCGACACGATTTACGGGCGGGTTACTGTAGTTTTCGTGTCGAGACCCAATTTGTTTCAAACCTAGCCGTGATTATACTCATTCGAACCGTCGCCGTGAACTGATTTCAAAAATGTAAAAATTTGTGAGATTGCACCGAATCTGACAAAGTTACAGTAGTTTTAATAAATTTCAGATTTTCGAAAATTTTCGAAATTCCATAACTTTCTCAGATTTTTCTCATTTTTAATGGTTTTTGGCTTAAAACAAAGGATGTAGTGTGAATTTAACGTGAAAAATAGTTATAATTAGCTACAGTATCCCCTACCGTACGATTTCCAGGCCGCCAACTGCTCCTTTCCGTCGAAGGTCCCCTGGCCAAGAATATCGATGTCTGTACCGAATATCTTCGCTTGAAATGGAATGACGCAGTGTTGTTTGAGAAAGATGTCTACCTACCGCCCGTCCGATTCCAGGAATCTCAATACACGTCGAAAGAGCCACTCAGAATTGGATTCTACACAAACGACGGGTATCAGAGGGCGTCTCCAGCTTACGAGAGAGCTGTCAAGGAAACGGTCGATGTTTTGAAGGTAGGAAAGGTTACTGTAGATACCAGGAGTACTGTAGCAGGTTGTTTAGGGTCTTGGTCCCACTCTTGTGAAGTTTGAAAACTTTCGAAAGATTTTTGTTTACAAAATCTACCGTAATCTTCCCAGTTTTGGCTTGACCTAAAAAATATTTACTGATTCAGATTCAGCTCGTCGAGAGCTTTCAGAAAAGTACCCACAAGCCTAGATTCTGAGCACTTTGGGTCTCACCACGAAAACTACAGTACCCCTCGTAAATCGTGTCGAGACCCAAAACGCTCAGAATATAGGCTTGTGGGTACTTTTCTGAAAGCTGAGAGCAAGCTGAATTCAAATTTCTTGTTTTCACAAAAATTGCATCAAAACCGACAAAGTTACATCGGTTTCAAGATTTTCGAAATTCCGGGTTACGGTAATTTTCGTGGTGGGACCCAAAGTGAACGGAACCAGGGCTTGTGGGTACTTTTCTGAAAGCTCTCGTCACGCTGAATTTGAATTTGTAAGCATTTTGTATTTTGGAACAAAACTGTGAAAGTTACGGTAGATTTTGTGAATACAAAAATTTTAATTTTCGAAAATTTTCGAAAATCTCTAACTTTGTCAATTTTCCACATTTTTTGACAATTTTTTTTGTAAAATCTTGTATTTTATCTAAATTTTCAAAAATTTCAATTTTATGAGTACCGCGTAAAAACTGACCAGTTTACGATACAAGGAAGTTTTTTGAATTTTTTGAGATTTTTCGAAAATCGGTAATTTTTTTGTTTTTTGATGTTTTTTCAAACGAATTTTAATTTTAAGGATTACTGTAGTTATTTCTAGGATCTTGGTCATACCCTGGTGGAGTTTGAAGTCCCTCAACCGGATCATATGTACAGTATCTTCTGCGCCGGCGCCACCGCAGATGGAGGACACTTTTTGATGAATTCCTTGGCTAATGTGAGTTGGTGACAGGACATCCGGACATCCGGATGTCATGACAGACACACAGACAGACAGATTTAGGACATCATTCCACCGGAGGCTAACATTGGATTTCCGGTCGCCCGACTCCCACATTTCATTCAACGCATTTTGAGAAGATACTGGCCGAATCGAAGGGAACGACAGATTATTCAGGAGCTGCCACACGACACGGAAGGTTGGGTAGATCAAAAATTTTGAAAAATTTGAAGAGAGGAGAATGAGAGCTTTCAGAAAAGTATAGTCATGCAGGGGGTTTGGAGATTTTAAAAAAAAAAAACTTTTTTGGGTCTCGCCACGAAAAAATTATTTCAATTGCAATTTTTATTATTTTTAAAGCAAGAAATTCAAATTCTGCATTAGTTGAGCCTAAAAACCTTAAAAACAAGCAAAATCTTTAAAAGTTACGGAATTTCGAAAATGTTCGAAAATGTGAATTTCATTAAAACCACTATAACTTTGTCAATTTTGGTTTAAATGTTATAAAATTTACAGTTTTAGAATCAGCAGACAAAGACGGTTCAAATGAGTATAATCATGACACGGTTTGAAAAATTTTGGGTTACTGTAGTTTCCGTGGTGAGACCCACATTTTCAAAATTTTGGCGGGATCGGAACTTCCAGGATTAAAAATGTGATATTCGAATTTAGCGCGTTGAGAGCTTTCAGAAAAGTACCCACAAGCCCAGGTTCTGACCACTTTGGGTCCCACCACGAAAACTACAGTAACCCTCGTAAATCGTGTCGAGACCCGAATTGCTCAGAATATAGGCTTGTGGGTACTTTTCTGAAAGCTCTCGTCATGCTGAATCCGAATGTTTAATTTTCGAAAAAATTGAATCAAAACGAACAAAGTTACGTCAGTTTCAAAATTTTGGAAGTTCCGGGTTACTGTAGTTTTCGTGGTGGGACCCTACATAGGCTTGTGGGTACTTTTCTGAAAGCTCTCGTCACGCTGAATCCGAATATGACAAAACATTCTAGAAAAGTTCAAATTTTGTTTCCAGAAATGCGAAAAATGCACGAAAAAATCGAGGACTACCGTCACGAGTTCGTCCTAGCGATGCGTGCCAAACACCTCGACGCCATCGTGTGTCCATCGTTCGGATGTCCGCCGCCCCATCACGGTGTCCCAAATAAGTTACTCTCCGCCTCCTCCTACACGGCCCTCTACAATTTGATCGATTTCGCCGCGGGTACTGTACCGGTTACTGTACACAAACAGGAAGATGAGATCGAGTTGAGAAAGATGAAGACCGAGGACTCGTGGGACCGGAAGATCGTGTCGGAATCCAAGAATTGTGATGGGTTGCCGGTGGCCGTCCAAATTGCCGCACCGCCGTTCAGAGAGGAAATGTGTTTGAGACTTTTGAAGGAGGTGGAGACCAAGATTGGGCTGTATCGTCGTAGACATTGAATTGTGAATTTTGACACTTATTTTAATAAAAAATTCAAACAAAACGTTGCATTTTTCACCAAAAACTGAAAAAATTGAGCAGAAACTAAAAAAGTTGGGGAATTTCGAAACTTTTCGAAAATCAATTTTTAGCGAAAGCTACGGTAATGGAGCTCCAAAATTTAGATTTTCAGATTCAGCGCATCAAGAGCTTTCAGAAAAGTACCCACAAGCCTACATTCCGACAATTTTGGGTCCCACCACGAAAAACTACAGTAACCCAGGATTTTGAAAATTTAGAAGTTGCTGTAACTTTTTCAGTTTTGATGCAATTTTTCTGTAAATAAAAAATTTGAATTCAGTACGTTCTCAGCTTTCAGAGAAGTTCCCACAAGCCCATATTCCAGTCACTTTCGGTCCCTCCACGAAAACTACAGTAACCCGGATTTTCGAAACATTTGAAATCGCTGTAACTTTGTCAGTTTTGACGCGATTTTTTTGAAAATGAAAAATCTGAATTCAGCACGTTCTCAGCTTTCAGAGAAGTACCCACAAGCCTATATTCCGATTACTTTGAGTCCCACCACGAAAACTACAGTACCCCTCTGTAAATCGTGTCGAGACCCAATTTCAACCGAATATAGGCTTGTGGGTACTTTTCTGAAAGCTCTCGACGAGCTGAATCCAATTCTGCAAAAATTTTTGATCTCGAGCCAAAACTGAGAAGGTTACGGTAGTTTTAGAAAAAAATGTTTTTGAAATTTTTCGAAAATCTCTAACTTTGTCAATTTTCCATATTTTTTGATGATTTTTATCTTGAAATGTTGCATATAATCTGAATTTTCAGTGAAAATAAAATAAAAATATTAAATTACAAATTTATCTCAAAAAAATAATAAAACAAGAAAATGCACATATTAAAGCACACAAACACACACGAAGAAAGGCAAAATTAAAACAAATATAACAAGATTTTTGACTAAAACATTAGAAATCACAACCGAATCATTATTTTTGAGAAAACTTCTGAAAATATTTTTTTCAGAATTTTTTTTTTGATTTGACGAAAGATGTGATGGGCGGGATGGGTTGGAGGGGCGAAAGGAGTGTAACCCGTAAAAAATGGAGAAAATGGCCAAAAATGGGGATTGTGAGGGTTTTTAAATAAGGAAAGACAAAAAAAAATTTAGAAAAAAATTTCCAAAAATTTTTTTTTGAAATTTTTTTTCCAAAATTTTTTTCTCAAAATAAAAAAATTCACACTGTAACACATAAATACACGTAAAACCACATGAGGGACAAGTTGTACACATTTTTGAGTCAAAAATTCAAAAAATTCAGAATAAAAATCAATAATCATAGTCGATCACGTGGCATTAGTCTGCTATTCGAGTTGTAGCCGAGACCGAGTGTCGACGATTCGTAGTCGGTGGCACGGTAGTAGTCGGATTCCATTAGGGCAAGAAGATCCTGTAAAAATTGGAAAAATTCAGTGTTTTTATGGGGAAAAACGGAGGAAATTGACCGATAATCGGTCAAAAATCGATGAGGGACTAGTTTTTGGGATTTCTAGGCCACGGACCCCAAAAATTCTGAAATTTTATTTCAGATTCAAATTCAGCTCTTTGAGACGGTTCAGAAAAGTACCAACAAGCCTATATTCTGAGAATTTTGGGTCTCGACACGATTTACGAGCGGATTACTGTAGTTTTCGTGGTGGGACCCAACTTGCTTCAAATCTAGTCATGATTATTCTCATTCAAACCGTCTTAACGAGCTAAATTCGGATATGAGCATATAAATTTCAAAAAATTGGGTCTTGTTATGAAAATTTCGCAATTTTTGAATTTTTCACATTTTTCGCTGCGAGACCTGAAAAATTACAAATTGCAGATGTTACATTCTTTTAGAGCTTGCCAAGACGCTTCGAAAGAGTATAATCATGATGGGGTTTGGAGTAATTTGGGTCCCACCACGAAAACTACAGTAACCCGCCGTAAATCGTGTCGAGACCCAAATTGCTCAGAACTTGGCCTTGTGGGTACTTTTCTGAAAGCTAAGAACGCGCTGAATCTATTTATAACAATACTTTGAAGATCGCTGAAAAACTTTAAAAGTTATGACATTTTGAAATTTTCGAAAATATTCAAAATTCCACAACTTTTCCAGTTTCCGCTCAATTTTCACAAGTTTTAATTCAAAATGTGGCATTTTTGAAATCAGCTCGTTCTCAGCTCTCAGAAAAGTACCCACAAGCCTATGTAGGGTCTCGACACGATTTACGGCGGGATTACTGTAGTTTTCGTGGTGGGACCCAAAGTGAACGGAATATAGGCTTGTGGGTACTTTTCTGAAAGCTGAGATCGAGCTGAGAGTGGTGGTGATAGTTTCGAGCGCGATCTCAACCGATTTTAGCCAATTTTTCCCAGATTTTCTCACCTGTAACCGTCCGGGCAGTCGACTAGCCTGTGCGTGCTCATTGCTCTCCAACGCGTCGATAATACTCTCCTTATATTGATCCAAATATTTATACAACTCGTTCAACGCCGAGAACACGTGGAACTCTCCATTATGTTGTCGCGACTCCGCCGACAGATTCGCGCCCATCGTCGCATCATCTATCCGCGGTGTCATCGAGATCTCCGTATAATAGGAATCGACTAAATCCCGGTATTGATACATATCCTTCGCGAACAAAAGTTTCGACGACGGCGAGTCTTTCGTCAGTTGATGGTCTTGAGTGGAACACGCGTCCATTAGGGTCTGAGCGACGACTGATAGACAGCCCTCGATTTTCGTCGGCTTTTGGATGTCGAATAGGAAGTGGCTGCAAGAATTAATATATAAAATTGAAAAACAAAACTTAAAAAATTTTTTTTTCCAAAAATTAGTTTTTCTGAAATTTTCTGCCTGAAACTCGAACATTTCCGCTTTTTATTAACACATTCATATTCAGCGCGTCGAGAGCTTTCAGAAAAGTACCCAAGCCTGGGTTCCGCCCACTTTGGGTCCCGCCACGAAAACTACAGTAACCCGCGCGTAAATCGTGTCGAGACCCGTATCGCTCAGAATCATGGCTTGTGGGTACTTTTCTGAAAGCTGGGAGGGAACTGAGAATGAATGTAATAATGGAAAATCGAGAAAAATACTTTGGCGCAAAATTTGAAAAAATAAATTGAGTTTATTCAAAATTTCAAAAATCGTGAAAATCAGAAAACTCGTCACCAATAATTTCAAAATTTTCTGTTTTTGACGACTTTTCGTGGTGGGACCCAAAATTTAAAATTTTCATGATTACCAAACGACTCAGCTCGTCGAGAGCTTTCAGAAAAGTACCCACAAGCCTTGGTTTGGAGCGATTTGGGTCTCGACGCGAAAACTACCGTAATCCATGATTGGGTTACTGTAGTTTTCGCGGTGAGACCCAAATCGCTCAGAATATGGGGTTGTGGGTACTTTTCTGAAAGCTGGGAACAAGCGGAACCTGAAAACACAAATGAAAAGTCTGGAAAAAACAACAGTAAGACTTTTTTTTTCAAAAAATGAGTTTTTCTAAAATTTTCCGTCTGAAACTCTAAAATTTCTGATTTTCACCGGAATATTCAGATTCAGCTCACCAAGACGCTTCAGAAAAGTACCCACAAGCCTATATTCTAATCAATTTGGGTCCCACCACGAAAACTACAGTAACCCGCTCGTAAATCGTGTCGAGACCCAATTTTAACCGAATATAGGCTTGTGGGTACTTTTCTGAAAGCTGAGAACGCGCTGAATTCGAAAAAGTGGATAAAAAGTTACGAAAACTAAAACTCACGGATTCTTAATAAGATTCACCCAGAATCTCAACGGCAGGGCGTTACTTTTCCACGCGTGGACCACTTCGGGGTCCATAATTCCGTGTTCTCGTGCTTGTTCATCCATAAAATCGAACATATACTTAATGCATGGGGGTACGGTACGCGACGAGAAGATACTCTCAAGAAGCGATGTGATAAACTTGGCGAGTGTACCCTTCATCATGAGAAGTCGTGTCAAATAGATTTCCGTCACCATTTTCTCCTGAGAATCCGTCGGTCCGTGCTCCGTCGGCTTCACCAAATGATATAGTTTGTAGCCGTTATCCGTATCGGCTGACGAGGAGGCGTGGTCTGCTATCACGGAAGGCGGGGCGCCGCCCCATGGCTTCGGGGACCCGACACCACCGCCCGTCTTCATTGAGAGAGACGATTTCTCGGAACGATCGGAGAGAATGCTCTGGAAATAAGGGGAAATTGTTGAAAAACCATTTTTTTGTAAAAAAAGTTTTTTCGATTTTTTTCAGAAAATAAACATCCCAAACCTATTTCTGATGTCAAATCCTGTTTCAGCTCGTCAAGAGCTTTCAGAAAAGTACCCACAAGCCTATGTAGGGCCCCACCACTAGGTTACTGTAGTTTTCGTGGTGGGACCCCAAAATCCTAAATATGGGCGGAACCTAGGCTTGTGGGTACTTTTCTGAACGCTTTCGTCGCGCTGAAAATGATGATAACGCCTAATTTCAGAAATTTTGAGAATCTGGGCAAAATTTGAGTCAAAACTTCAAAATCTGTTTTTTTCGCGGCGGGACCCAAAATTTTTCCAATTTCAACGTTATCATTGTTTTCTACTCGTCGAGAGCTTTCAGAAAAGTACCCACGAGCCTATATTTCGGTCACTTTGGGTCCCACCACGATTTACGCCGGGGGTACTGTAGTTTTCGTGGCGGGACCCAAAGTGGGCGGAGCCTAGGCTTGTGGGTACTTTTCTGAAAGCTCTCAATGCTCTGAAAACGATGATGATACTTGATTTTGAAAATTTTGGTCCTGGAACAAAAAAAATTTGTGGCAAAAAAAATTTTCTCGAAATTTTGGTAAATTTTAGCTGAAAAATCCGATTTTCCGTGTCAAAATCTTGTTAGAAGTCATATTGATATAAATAAAAAGAAAATAACCGCGGTCTTGTTGGAGCACGACGAAAAATTCACCAGATTATACAACGAATTGCTTTTCGACGTCAATGTGAGAATCGCGTTGTTCGGCACGTTGTAATGGGCCAACGTGTTCAATCTCTTCCAGTTTCCACCTTCGATTCGGGATGATGAGTCGATGTCCTGCAATTTCTTCGGGGAATTCATTAGTTTTTGAAAAAAAAATTCTTAAAATTTTATTTTTAGAAATTTCTGAGTCAACAAGGTCTCCATGCTCAACTAATTTGAAAAAAAAAATGCTGAAAATCCAAGTTTCAGGCTGTTTTACGGTCATTTTCGGTCATTTTCAACCGAATCGAAAAACGCGCCTACAGCGCCCCAGCGATTCTGACAATTTTGGATTTTTCGTGGTGTCTGTGTGTCTAGATGTCCTTAGATTTTCGAATTTCCAGAATTTCAGAGGTTTCGAGCCATTTTTGGCCGGAAATCGGCAAAATTTGGGAAACGCGTCAAAGGAGCGCCAGAAATCAGATTTTTCAGCGATTTCTGGGTCATTTTTCATCGTTTTTCTTGGATTTTGAGTCATTTTCCGAGTTTTTCAATATTATTCCTCAATTTCCGTCAAAATCCAGTCATTTTGAGCAATTTTTCCACTAAAACTCGCGAAATTCGAAAAACGCGTCAAAGGCACCCCTGAACGGCGAATTTCAGCGATTTCTGGGTCATTTCTCACCGTTTTTCTTGGATTTTGAGTCATTTTAAGTCTTTTCTCTGATTTCCGTCAAAATCCAGTCATTTTAAGCTGTGTTTCCCCTAAAACTCGCTAAATTCAAAAAACGCGTCGAAGGTGCGCCTGAATGGTGTATTTCACCGTTTTCTGGGTCATTTTTCACCGTTTTTCTTGGATTTTAAGTCATTTCGAATGTTTTCCTTCAATTTCCGTCATACATCAGTCATTTAGAGCGATTTTTCTCCCAAAACTCGCAAAATTCGGAAAAACGCGTCAACGGCACGCCAGTTAGAGTGTTTCAAGCGGATTTTAGCGATTTCTGGGTCGTTTTTCACCGTTTTTCTAGGATTTTAAGTCATTTCGAGTGTTTTCCTTTAATTTCCGTCATAAAACAGTCATTTAGAGCAATTTTTTACCCAAAAATCACTAAATTTGAAAAACGCGTCGAAGGTGCGCCAGTTAGCGCGTTTTCAGCGGATTTCAGCGATTTCTGGGTCATTTTTCGCCGTTTTTCTTGGATTTTGGGTAGTTTTTGGCGCTTTTTTTATTTTTCCGGATAAAACCCCACCTGCAACGCCATTTTCCCATTCAACCCGGTCTTCCACTCGAGTTCCATCTCGCTGGCGGCGGGTCGATCCGCGAATCGATAACCGCGATATTTCGCGTCGAGACACTTCTCCTTGACTTGAGTTATCGTATCACAATCGAGTACTCTCACTGGAATATCCGATTGTTGACTCGAGTAGACGGAATCCGTCGAATTGACGAATACTGTCAATTCTTTGTATTCGAAAGTCGCTCGAAGCAACTTCTCTTCGGAAAGTGAATATCTCGCTTCGAGAGTCAACGCGTCTTGTGGTCCCTTCTCCATTTGTTGCTTGATTCCCCAGAACAACTCATAGAGTTTCTTGCCAGCGTCGTAGGTCTGAAAACAAGAAAATCGGGTAATTTAGAGTGTGGGAGAGGTGGAAAACCGGTTGAAACCACTATTTTTGGTCGAAAAACGTTTAAAAACAAACATTTTTCAAATTTCAAAAAAAGTCGAAAATTGTTTTTTTTTTCAAATTTTCAAATTTCGCGCCAAAAAACTTTTCTCACATTTTCATTGTCACATTCATGCTCAGCCCGTTCTCAGCTTTCAGAAAAGTACCCACAAGCCATGATTCCGTGCATTTTGGGTCTCGACACGAAAACCGCCCGGGTTACGGTAGTTTTCGCGTCGAGACCCAAAGTGGTCAGAACCTAGGCTTGTGGGTACTTTTCTGAAAGCTAGAAACCAGCTGATTTCAATAGAGACTATGAAAACTCGAAATTTTTGAGTTTCAGCACGAAAAGTAGTCAAAAACAAAAAAACTGGAGTTTTTGAGGGAAAAATGGAGTTTTGAGACAAAATTCATGTTTTTGAGGTAAAATTATGGCATTTTCACCCAAAATCTAATCTAAAAACACCAAATTCCGAACAAAAATTTAAAAAATTTCGATTTTTTTTTGAATTTTCTAAATTTCTTGCGTCAAAACTGACAAAGTTACAGCGATTTCAAAATTTTCAAAATTCTGGGTTACTGTAGTTTTCGTGGTGAGACCCAAAGTGGTCAGAACCAGGGCGTGTGGGTACTTTTCTGAAAGCTGGGAACGAGCTGAGAGTGGTGGTGATGGTTTTGAGACCGATCTCAACCGATTTCAACCGATTTCAAGCCTACCTTCAAATGATCATGCAACAAAAACGTGAACCACGCGGCCAACATCCGTTCAGCAATACTTTCGCTCCTTCTAAACAAGATTTTCGGTTGAAACTTCTTTTCCACCGTCTTCTCAATGAGTTCTCTCAGAAGTTGTTTCAACATCTCCGTACAGTAACCCATCTTCTCCTGGAGTACAACCATCAGAAGACTTCCCACGTACACACGGTCTTTCCCCACAAAATATTTGTTCGCCTCCATCGTTCTGACCATTGTCAACAAGAATGTCTTATTCATCAACAGCTTATGGAATTCTCGAAGCCCCGCCTCTATCGCCTCGGCCTTATGCGTGTCCACTTCCAAATTTTTGAGTACCGGATGATTTTTACCGCCATTTGGGAATAACACTCGGGCACAGTAATCCTTATACTCCAAAAATGGGGCGGTCGGTGTGCCGAGTGGTAGATCAGCCGTGTATTGGTTCAGAGATGTCTGAAGTTCTGCGAACGCCTCCTTACACTCAGTGGCTACCTGAAAATCAACAATTATTGCGAAAAATAAAAAAAAAAATACCAAAATTTGGAGAAAATCCGCTGAAAATGACCTAAAATCGCAAAAAATTGGATCGTCTGGCGCACCTTTGACGCGTTTTTTAAATCTTCGCTGTAAACGCGCTAAAGGTGCGCCAGATTTCAAATTTTACGAATATCTGCGATATTCTATTCAATTTGGGAGAAAAATCGCAGAAAAAGCAAAAAATTCGAGAAAATTGACTAAAACTGCCCTAAACTGGCGCACCTTCGACGCGTTTTCTAGAACTTTGCTCTAAACGCGCTAAAGGTGCGCCAGATTTCAAATTTTATGAATTTCTGCGATATTCTATGCTATTTGAGAAAAAAATCTTGAAAAATGACCAAAAATTCGAGAAAATTGACTAAAACTGTCCTCGGCTGGCGCACCTTGGACGCGTTCTCTAGAACTTTGCTCTAAACGCGCTAAAGGTGCGCCAGATTCCAAATTTTTATGAATTTCTGCATTTTCCTATCAGTTTGAAATAGTCCAAATCATAATCCTATACAAAATTCCGAATTTCCGTAAAACGCGTCAAAAGTGCGCCAGACATGGAGGTTTTTGACTTAACTGGCGCACCTTGGGCGCGTTTTTTGAAAATTTGAATTTCAAATCGGATTATGAATAAGACCATTACAAACTAACATAAAATTTCAAAAATTCATAAAAATTTGAAATCTGGCGCACCTTCAGCGCGTTTAGAGCAATATTCTAGAAAACGCGTCAAAGGTGCGCCAGGATTGGGGTTTTTCGGTTTTAAGTAAAAAAGAGATGTTTTTGAGCGATTTTTCGAGGTTTCTGAGCAATTTTCAGCTAGTTTTCAACAATTTCCAACTGTTTTCAAATGATTTATAGCTAGAAATCCAGGATTTTGAAAAAACGCGTCAAAGGCGCGCCAGACTTGGCGGTTTTTGGAGAGATTAGTAATTTTACTATAATTTTTTGAGATTTGAGTCAAAATTTTACCATTTTTTATGCAAAATTGATGAGATTATGGTGTTTTTATTGATTGTGAGCGTAAAATTTGAAAAAAAAATAAATTTCCAAAAAATTTTTTTTTTGAAAAATCGATATTTTTCGAATTTTGATCGTTTAGGGGTCAAATTTTATGCAGAATTCAATTTTTCACACCATTTTCTTCATTTCTTCCAGTTTTCCCCCCATACCTTCATCTCAATCGTGTCCATCTGCGTCTTCAGATATTTCATCTGTCTCTGATGGGTGTTCGTCTTGCGGCGGTACAGTACAATGAGACAAATGATCAATCCAATCATAAAAAGGATAAAAATCAAAATAATGAAGAAAAGTGACGATGAGAGTCCGGGCGAGTCATACGAAACCTCGCCGACCGAAAAACTCGCGTTTCCTACAGTAACCACGATTTCCGGATTCAATTTTCCGGCTCCAATCGGTTTTTTGACGGGCGGTTGACACGTGAGAATCTTATTCGCCAACGCCGTGAGCGGACACGCCTCCCCGCCCACTTTCACTTCGATATCTCGTTCGGAGGCCGCCAGATTCAGATGATTCCCGTTTAGGGTGAGAAAATCCTCCCCGGGACGAACGAATCGTGGCTCGGTGAGCATTTCGAAGGAGGGCGCGGGCATCACTTTGATTCGGGAGCGGCTGGAAAAAAATTAAAAATTTTTGAAAAAAAAATTTTTTGACTGAAAATTTTTTTGGCTGGAATTCTTCAATTTCAGTTTTTTTTTTCCAATTTTCAGCATTATGTTCGTTTTCAGCTCGCCGAGACGCTTCAAATGACACCCATATTGCCCCTATTGAAATTTTTCGGGTCTCGCCACGAAAACTACAGTAACCCGGGGTAATTTACGGTAGTTTTCGTGGTGAGACCCAAATTTTTCGAATCCGGGCGATATGGGTATCATTTGAAGCGTCTCGGCGAGCTGAGTACGGAAATGACAAAGAAAAGAGGAGAAAATTGGGTTTTGGGAGTGAAATTTTGGGATTTTTCGTGAAATTAGGCAAAATTTCGCTTTCTCCGTCATTTTTGACCGTGAAAATTGCGGTATTGGAACTTTTTATTGTGAAAAATAGCATTTTCAGACAAAATCTGGTGCAAAAACACCAAATTCCAAGCAAAAATAAAAAAAATTTTTGGATTTTTTTTTCAAAATTTTCAAAATTTCAAATTTCGCGCCAAAAATCTTTTCTTAAAATTTCATGATTATTTTCATGCTCAGCTCGTTCTCAGCTTTCAGAAAAGTACCCACACGCCTATATTCTGAGCAATTTGGGTCTCGACACGAAAACCACCCGGGGTTACTGTAGTTTTCGTGGTGGGACCCAAATCGCTCAGAACCTAGGCGTGTGGATACTTTTCTGAAAGCTCTCGACACGCTGAGTCCAAAAATCGATATTTCAACTCACTAAAGCTCGGCCCCATCGAAATCGAACGCGTATTCTGTTATCCGTTCCATTTGACTTTTTTCCGAATCTCTCGATGCTCCTGGAGCCGTCGGTGTCGCACATTTCATCAGTTGGTCATCGATGATAGAGCATAACGGACCATAGGACTTGTCATCACTGAAAATTCAAAATTTTCAAAATTTGGTCCCCGTAAATCCACAAAAACTCCCGTAAACCTACCCTAAACCGACAAAAACCATGCGTGGCCTCTGGAGAAGTGTGAATCCTTGTCCATAGACGTCTACAGTAATCCCACCGGACGGAATCGTCTTGTTGGGAGCAATCGATTGGACGGACGGGTCGGAACTGCAAAAATGGAATCTCGTAAATCGACACAAAAACTCGTAAATCGTCACTAAAATCGCTCGAAATCATCATATTCATGCTCAGCTCGTTCTCAGCTTTCAGAAAAGTACCCACAAGCCTATATTCCGATCACTTTGGGTCTCGCCGCGAAAACTACAGTAACCCCCGTGTAAATCGTGTCGAGACCCAAATTGCACAGAATCATGGCTTGTGGGTACTTTTCTGAAAGCTGAGAACAAGCTGAGTGTGGCCATGATAATGGAATTTTAAGATACATTTTTGGCGCGAAATTTGGAAATTTGAATTTTTTCAAAAATGAGTTTTCTGAATTTTTTTTGTTTTAAACTCCGAAATTTTTGCATTTAACTGCGATAATCACATTCAGATCGTTCCCAGCTTTCAGAAAAGTACCCACAAGCCTATATTCTATTCATTTTGGGTCCCACCACGAAAACTACAGTAACCCGGGGGTAAATCGTGTCGAGACCCAAAATGCTCAGAAGATAGGCTTGTGGGTACTTTTCTGAAAGCTGAGAGTTAGCTAATCATGAATTTGATAATGAAAATACAAGAAATTTTTCTTGGCGCGAAATTTGAAAATTTGAAAAAAAAATTTTTCAATTTTTCAAAAATTCAGTCAAAACTCACGTAAACTCGAAATAAATGGGTATTGGCATGGTCTGTAGTTGTCCATCAAACGCGATATGCATCGGGTACTGTCCGCCTTCCGGCGACTGTCCCATTCGACACTTCAACCATCCGGATGTCCGTTCCAGCACCCGGCATCCGATTTGTCCGAATCTTACAGTAACCTCTGCACCCGTATCCAGATCGACGCCTGTCAGAGTGACGTCAGTACCTCCGGAACGTGGTCCCTTCACTGGTTTCATCGATGAGACCACTGGTTCGACGTATTGGAAGTGCTCTTTCGAGTGAGTGAAGAATTTTAGAGAGTCGTGACGGAGGGTTACCTGAAATAATGGGAAAATCGACACAAGAGCTCGTATTCTCTGAAAATGGATGAAAATGAAAGAATACTCAAAAACTATCATCAAATTCGAATTCCCCATCAAAAACTACCCATATCCCCATTTTTCTGCGTTTCTATCTCTCATTTTGTGTTTTTTGGGTTACTGTAGCGCCGATTGTGTGCAGACACCGAACACCGCGACGACAAAATGCACAGAATTCGAAAATTGAGTGAAAACCGCCTGGATTGGGGTAAAAAGGGGCGGGGAAACCAAATATAACATGAAAATTGCGTCTGGATCACGTTTTGATACAGAAAATGAGTTTTTAAGGCTCAACACCTGCCGAATAGCGGTGAAATTTTTACAATTTTCAAAAACCAATATCAAATTCGGATTCCCCATCAAAAACCACCCGTATCCCCATTTTTCTGCGTCTCTATCTCTCATTTTGTGTTTTTTGGGTTACTGTAGCGCCGATTGTGTGCAGACACCGAACACCGCGACGACAAAATGCACAGAATTCGAAAATTGAGTGAAAACATCGATTTTTGGACCAAAAAACAGTAATTTTTTGGGTTTTTAACGTAGAAATCACTTTTTTATGCCCAAAATTGACTTTTTCAGCCTAAAAATTGAGAATTCTCGAGCTGAAGACTAAGAAACGCAGAAAATTGTATTTTGGACTCAAAAAACTGATTTTTATACTAAAAACATCGTTTTTTGAGCCAAAAACTCAATTTTTCAAGTTTTTTCAGCTGAAAAATTGACTTTTCGGGTCGAAAAATCCAATTTTTCAGGTAGGAAACTAAGAAAAAAGGTTTTGGCTCAACAATTCTTATTTTCGGTGATTTTTGAGCCCCTATTGCAATTTTCTGCGTTCCCGCTCAAAATTCTCAATTTTTAAACAAAAACAGTCCATTTTTGACTCAAAAATGTGATTTTCAAGTTAAAAACCAAAAAAAAAACGACCGATTTTGGTCTAAAAATCGATGTTTTCACTCAATTTTCGAATTCTGTGCATTTTGTCGTCGTGGTGTTCGGTGTCTGCACACAATCGGCGCTACAGTAACCCAAAAAACACAAAATGAGAGATAGAGACGCAGAAAAATGGGGATGAGGGTAGTTTTTGATGGGGAATCCGAATTGGATATTGGTTTTTGAGTATTCGATCATTTTCAGCCATTTTCAGACAAAATTTCAAATTTTGAGTTTTAACCGATTTTCGTCGATTTTTTCGACTTTTAAACCGATTTAAACCGATTTTCATCCAATTTTCACCAAATTTTCACCAATTTTTCCCATTTTTCCCACCCAAAACTCACCGCGACCACACCCCTCTCATTGCTCCCTTTGATCGTCGACTTGCCAGTGACACAAATAATTTTTTGCGACGGTACATATTCGACGACTTCACACGCGACATTCGCAATTTGTACCGCTTTCTCCACATCCGACACGTGTCGTCCCAAATTGATTCCAGTTATCGTAACCCGTGTTCCACCGTAAATCGACCCCTTTTTTGGTTTGAAATCCTCAATTTCCGGGTTCGGACACAGCTGTGTGGCGTTCAACCAGTTTTCTGGAATCTGTCGATTCGGACACTGATGGGGCCGCGCGCATTTCCCAGCTACAGTACACCAACCACAGTCGTATTTGTCGGCGTCTAGGGTCAAACATTTCCCACAATTTGGCGCCAAATTCTCGCACGAATACACGTCGATCGACAAATTGTCGACATTGTCGAGTAGGCGGTTTATCGATTTTTTAGTGGTTCCGGACGTCGTGGCACTCCAGATGACGTTGAAACCGTAGGCGGTGGAGCCGGAGCCGAGGAGGGAGGTGCCGTATGGTTCGAATAGCATTTCGTCGCACCTGGAATAAAAATTTTCCAAATTTTCAAAAAAAAAATTTTTTTGAAATTTTTTCAAATTTTTCAAATTTTCAAATTTCGCGCCAAAATGAAAAATTTCAAAAATTTCTGAAATTTTTGAATTCAACTCGTTTTCCGCTTTCAGAAAAGTACCCACAAGCCTATATTCTGAAAATTTTGAGTTTTTTGGGGCCCCGTGCGCCTTTAAATTTGGGTTACTGTAGTTTTCGTGGTGGGACCCGAATGGCTTCAAATATAGTCGTTATGGGGCTTATTTTTAAGCTCTCAATGAGTTGAGTTTGAATTTGATAATGCAAATTCTGAAAGTTTTGAACATCCATAAAATTTGGCGCAAAATTAAAGAAAAATGTCGAATTTTGACGATACAACTTCTGGATTTTCCGGCCCAAAGCACTCTTTTCTGATTCTCCTCATAATTCTGCACATTTTAAGCTAAAAATCCAGTAAAAAAGTCAAAAATTCAAAAATTTTTCGATTTTCGAAAAATTTCGAAACTCCCATTCTACAGTAACCCAGTCAATTTCTGTGTGACACTCATGAAATTGGTATTTTCAGATTCAGCTCGTCTAGACG
Organism: Caenorhabditis latens; assembly: GCA_002259235.3. Taxonomy (NCBI): domain Eukaryota; kingdom Metazoa; phylum Nematoda; class Chromadorea; order Rhabditida; family Rhabditidae; genus Caenorhabditis; species Caenorhabditis latens. Next base: position 17,335,864 of record CM056095.1, read on the forward strand.
GTTCCAATGAGTATAATCATGACAATATTCGAAAAATTTTGAAATTTTCGAAAAAAAAAAATTTGGTCTCGACACGAAAACTCGAAAAATGATGTTTTCATCCAAATTTTTCAGATATTCATACTCAGGACAACGAGAGCTTTCAGAAAAGTACCCACAAGCCTAGGTTCTGCTCAAGTTGGGTCCCACCACGAAAACTACCGTAACCCGCGCGTAAATCGTGTCGAGACCCAAAATGCTTCAAACCTAGGCGTGTGGGTACTTTTCTGAAAGCTCTCGTCGTGCTGAATCTAAATCCAATCTCAAAATTCCAAAAAATTGTCTCCCCTAAGTTTCAGGACTCACGTTATGGTATCATCCGAGGTGCGCATCGCAATCTTCTCATGGGTTACTGTACCATAGCGGAATTCACATTTGAAATCGCCCATAAACGACGGATCCACGTTCTCGACCTGTGTGCAAAAATTCATAAAATTTTGTAGTTTGTAGCTACAGTAATCGCACCTTCACACTAATATTCCGCCGTTCTCCGGTTGCCACCGACATTTTCGAGACGGGCGCCACAATATGCGGACATTTCGATGGTCCCTTTCGGATAGAACTTCCGTCACGCTGAAAATCGATATTTTGGGTTACTGTAGCTTTTTGGGGTACTGTAGATAGCTACAGTAACCCAAAAAACGTCAAAATACTCCATTTTTCTCGGTTTTTGACTAACTTTTCACCAAATTTTCAGATTTTTTCAGATTTTTCACTCAATTTTCGCCTAAACTCACATTCAACCCATTAACTATATGTTGTTTCCGACATTTATCCTCCGTCAGCTTCCCGGCTACACACTCATTCGACTCCAGACACCAATCACACGGGAATTGGCTCGCCGAGCATGTCGAGCATGATGTGTATCGATTACAGTCGTAAAATGAGAAATTGGTGGTGGCAAGTGGGAGTTTTGAGCCTGGAAATAAAAATTTTAATTTTTGATTTTTTCAAATTTTCAAATTTTTGAATTTCGCGCCAAAATGAATTTTTTTTTTAATTTTGATGGCATGTTTGAATTCAGCGTGTCGAGAGCTTTCAGAAAAGTACCCACAAGCCTATATTCTGAATACTTTGGGTCTCGACACGAAAACCGCCCGGGTTACTGTAGTTTTCGTGGTGGGACCCAAAATTCTCAGAACCTGGGCTTGTGGGTACTTTTCTGAAAGCTCTCGTTGTCCTGATTATGAATATATCAAAAAATTTGAAATAAAACGTCATTTTTCGAATTTTCGTGTCGAGACCCAAATTTTTTTTCGAAAAATGAGTTTTTTCTGAAATTTTTCGTCTGAACCTCAACAATTTCTGATTCTTATTGTGATATACAGATTCAGCACGTCAAGAGCTTTCATAAAAGTACCCACAAGCCCTGTTTCCGATCGATTTGGGTCCCACCACGAAAACTACAGTAACCCGCGCGTCAATCGTGTCGGGACCCAATTTGCTCAGAATATAGGCTTGTGGGTACTTTTCTGAAAGCTCTCGTTCTCCTGAGTTCAAATTCATCGTCAAAATTTGAAAATTTGTATTCAGAAAGCAAATTTCAGCCTATTTCAGCCGATTTCACCCGATTTTTTTTCAAATTTTCTCTATTTTTCCTGAATATTCTTATATATCCACTTACCATCAGACACCACAATCAGCTTAGCCGCCAAATGATACTCATTCGTGGGTATCCGCGGTAACCGATTCATCGGCGGTGTCGCACACTTCAGAGATCCATCAAAAGGCATCGGATCGGAGACGACGGCGTCTCCGGTCGGAAATTGGAAAAGACATTGCATTCGACGTCCTTTCGGCGCTTGCAGATTCTCGATTGTCACGTTGAGATAGTCGGCTGTGTTGATTTGGATTTGGTCCGGTTTTACAGAGCGGATTCTGCAAAAAATCGATTTATGTCTTTGATTGTCCCACCCAAAATATTTTTTTCTGATTCTCCTTGAAATTCTGCACATTTTGAGCTAAAAACCAATTCAAAATGTCGAAAATTCAAAAAGTTATCGATTTTCGAAAAATTTCGAAAATCCCAATTCTGCTAAAACTACAGTAACTCAGCCAATTTTTCGTGTGCCACTGATGAAATTAATATTTTCAGATTCAGCTCGTTTAGACGGTTTGAATTGGTATAATCATGACGATATTCGAAAAATTTTGAAATTTTCGAAAAAAAAATTTTGGTCTTGACACGAAAATTCGAAAAATGACGTTTAATTACAAATTTTTTGACAAATTCATGTTCAGCTCGTTCTCAGCTTTCAGAAAAGTACCCACAAGCCTATGTTCCTTTCAAATTGGGTCCCACCACGAAAAGTACAGTAACCCGCCCGTAAATCGTGTCGAGACCCAAATTGTTCAGAATATAGGCTTGTGGGTACTTTTCTGAAAGCTCTCATCACGCTGAATCCAAATTTCACAAAATTTCAAGAAACGCGTCAAAGGCGCGCCAGATTAGACAGTTTTTGTGTTTCTAGACGCTTTTATTCATTTGAAATCGCTCAAACTTCAACGTTCATCAAAAAACGCGTCAGAGGCGCGTCTGACAAATGAAAAATTGAAAAATGTCTTGAATTCAAGGGTTTTTGGAAGATTTTCAAGCAAAAATTAGTAAATTTCAGAGAAAAAACGAAAAACGCGTCAAAGGTGCGCCAGATAATTAGCGGTTTGGGTGAAATTGATCATTTTTCGCACTTTGAGTGATTTTTCAACATTTTAGACTTAAAATTTGACGTTTTTCGTCTAATAACAACAAAATACAAAAACGCGCCGCAGGCGCGCCAGACAACCGATTTCAGCCGTTTTTAGCTCAAAATCTTCCGTTTTTCTTGGTTTTTCTTGATTTTTTTGCAGTTTTTCACCAGATTTTCCCCTCAAAACGCTCACCTTGGACACTTTGAATTCTGAAAATCGAGCCAGCCTCTCGCGGTGTGTGGAACCTCTCGTTCACACGACTCCTCCTGCGTACAATGATTATTACTGACACACCATCCACAGTACGGATCGCGTGACGCCAGACATGTGTCACATTGACTGGAAAGGGTCTCACAACGAGATGTGGGCATTTTGATGACTTTTGACGGGGTGAGAATGTAGATGTGCCGTCCGTCACCACTGAATTCCATGTCTGCGAGAATCGGCTCGTTTTCCGTGAGAATTTCTGTGGCGTACTTCTCGGCGGCGCGTTTTGACTCGATTAGGATCTGAAAACAAAAAAAATTCATTGAAAAATAACTTTTTTCAAAATTTCAAAAATTCAAAAAAAATCAAAATTTCAAAATTTTTGAATTTCGCGCCAAAACAAATATTTTCAAATTTTGTTGATATTTTTGAAATCAGCTCAGCGAGAGCTTTGATATGAGTTTAATCATGACAGGGTTCCGACCACTTTGGGTCCCACCACGAAAACTACAGTAACCCCGTCGTAAATCGTGTCGAGACCCAAAAGTGGGCGGAGTCTAGGCTTGTGGGTACTTTTTTGAAAGCTGAAAACGAGCTGAATCTGGATTTTGAGGTCAAAATTAAAATTTTTACTCGTGTGATAAAATAATACTGATTTCCAAAAAAAATTTTCAAATTTTCAAAATTTTTGAATTTCGCGCCAAAATTAAGAGTTTGAGAAAATTCTCACAGAATCAGATTCAGCTCGTCAAGAGCTTTCAGAAAAGTACCCACAAGCCTATATTCTGAGCAAATTGGGGTTCGACCCGAAAACCGCCCGGGTTACTGTAGTTTTCGTGGCGGGACCCAAATATGTCCAAATCTAGGCTTGTGGGTACTTTTCTGAAAGCTCTCGACGAGCTGGATCTCAATCCGACATAAAAAAGAGGTATTTTTCGAAATTTTCCCGGAAAAAACTCTGAAATTTGAATTTTTTCGAAAAATTGTCAAACTTTTTCAAATTCCACTAACCTTATGCAACTTGCCGCCTTGCGTCCCAACGAATGCTACCGTACTCGATCGTGTCGTATTGATTGCGATGGAAGTGAGCAATTGGGCGGTGTCATCGATGACGTAGGTGGCCGATGTGGCGATCGGCGTGTCACCACCTGGGAAAAATCGATTTTTTCAAATTTTTGAGATTGTGGGTTACTGATTTTTTGAATTTGTACTCGGAAATGGTCAATTCTGGTCCAAAAAAGTAATTTTCACGTTAAAAACTGGAAAAATCCACCAAAATCGGTCCGAAAACAGTTTTTAATCTTCAAAATCGATGTTTTCGCTGAATTTTCGAATTCTGTGCATTTTGTCGTCGGGGTGTTCGGTGTCTGTACACAATCGGCGCTACAGTAACCCGGAGGTGGAAAAATCGATTTTGGGCTATTTTAGCCAATTTCAACCGATTTTCGTCGAGTTTTTCATCATTTTTGAGTCAAAAATGTAATTTTCTGCGTTTTTAATATTTTCCAGCTAAAAATGTTGAATTATGGGAGTTTTTTGGCCCAAAAAATGTGATTTTTACATTAAAAACTCAAAAAATCACAATTTTTCAGTCCAAAACCTGTTTAAACCTTCAAAATCGGTGTTTTCACTCAATTTTCGAATTCTGTGCATTTTGTCGTCGTGGTGTTCGGTGTCTGCACACAATCGGCGCTACAGTAACCCAAAAAACACAAAATGAGAGATAGAGACGCAGAAAAATGGGGATAAGGGTAGTTTTTGATGGGGAATCCGAATTTGAGCATAGTTTATAAAAATTGTAGAAATGTGACCGCTATTCGGCATGTTTTAGGTCTTCAAAACTCATTTTCTGTATGAAAATGTGTTCCAGTCTTAATTTCCATATTAAATTCGTATTCCCTGCCTTTTTTTACCCCTATCCAAACGGTTTTCACTCAATTTTCGAATTCTGTGCATTTTGTCGTCGTGGTGTTCGGTGTCTGCACACAATCGGCGCTACAGTAACCCGAAAAATCACAAAATGAGAGATAGAGACACAGAAAAATGGGGATAAGGGTAGTTTTTGATGGGGAATTCGAATTTGAGCTTAGTTTTTGAAAATTATAGAAATTTGACCGCTATTCGGCAGGTTTCAGATGTTAAAAATTCATTTTCCGTACAAAACCGTGTTCCAGTCTCAATTTCCAAGTAAAATTCGGTTTTTCCGACTATTTTTACACCTATCCAGACGGTTTTTGAGAGATTTTTGAATTCTGTGCATTTTGTCGTCGGGGTGTTCGGTGTTTGCACACAATCGGCACTACAGTAACCTGGATATCGATTTTGGGCTAATTTAGCCGATTTTAACCGATTTTTTAACCGATTTTTGTCGATTTTTCACCATTTCCTTACCAATTTTCGAGTTGACATCCTTTCCACACTTAATTCCCTCCCATGGCAGTGTCGTAAATCGACAATCGTCATTCGACGAGAACCACGGTAGATTCTTTTTCAAACCGGACGTTCCCTTATAACATTTCATTATATTCTGTTTGAATGCCGTCTCGATATCCTTCATTGTGAACATACAAATCGCTGATTTTCCCGTCGGCTCTTGGGCTCGATACGAGTTTTTGTCGCCCTCCCAGAAGATTCCGTAGAGCACCGGGTCGCTGACACTGAAAATTAATTTTGTTGAAAAATTCGAGTTATTTGGAGCATTTTGAGCCTAAAACTGAAAAAATTGAGTGAAAATTTGAAGAGTTATGGATTTTCGAAACATTTCGAAAATTTTGAAAATGAATTTTGCAGTGTAACTCTGTCAGATTCAGCGCGATTCTGAAAATTACAGTAGATTTAGATTCAGCTCACCGAGACGCTTCAAAAGAGTATAATCATGACATAGTTTGAAAAATTTTGAAAATTTTCGAAAATTTGGGTCTCACCACGAAAAAAATTCTAAATTTTCGCTGGAACCCATTATTTTCAGTTATTTTTTCTGCAGATTCATACTCATCTCGTCGAGAGCTTTCAGAAAAGTACCCACAAGCCTATATTCCGTGCACTTCGGGTCCCACCACGAAAACTACAGTACCCCTCGTAAATCGTGTCGAGACCCAAATTTCATCAGAATATAGGCTTGTGGGTACTTTTTCGAAAGCTCAGAACGAGCTGAATCTAAATCCGTGAAAAAATTTCGAAAATAATGGTTTCCTTTTTTTTCGTGGTGAGACCCAAAATGTTAAATTTTCAAAAAATTCAAAAATTCCCAAAACTATGTCATGATTATACTCTTTCGAACCGTCTCGGTGAGCTGAATCTGAATCTGCTAGAATTTTCAAAATCGCATCGAATCGGAGAGAGTTGCATCGCAAAAACCGTTTCCTATATTTTCGAAAAGTTTCGAAACTCCATAACTCCCTTAATTTTCATTCATTTTTCCCGATTTTTAGCTCAAAATGCTTCAAATTTTCTCCTCTTTCCGCTAAAAATCCTACCTAATATCCAAAGACTTTGCCAACTCATAACCAGCCCGTGTCACATAGACATCCTGCACTAAATTGAAGTCAATTCCGTTTTGAGTGCACTCGAGTGGCACTTCCGTGTAACTGTGGAAATTCTTGTCGCCCGTGCAGACACGTGTCAGTCGGGATTGGATGAGCGAGTCGTCGTGGATCGTTTTACGTTGGCGAGTCACAAAGTACGCGTAGTCACCCGACTCGAAGCCATTGATGTAGTCGATTCTGGAAAAAAGAAGAATTGGGAGTACTGTAGCGTGAGAATTCGTTCCAAGAGCTTTCAGAAAAGTACCCACAAGCCTAGGTTGAAAAATTTCGAATTTTTGGGTCTCGCCACGAAAATCGATTTTCGGCCTAATTTTTGCTGCGAGACCCATTTTTTCTGAGTTTTTTTGCAGATTCGTGTTCAGCTCGTCATTACGCTTCGAATGAATATAAGCATGACTAGGTTTGAAGCTTTTTGGGTCTCGGCACGATTTACGCGAATTCCGGGTTACTGTAGTTTTCGTGCCGAGATCCAAAGTGCTTCAAACCGTATCGTGATTATAGTCATTCGACGCGTATTGGCGAGCTGAATTCAAATCTGTGAAGAAAATTGAGAAAAAGCAAGATCCTGGAGGAAAAATTAGGGAAAACCAGAAAACTTTTCGTGGCGGGACCGAAAAAATCTGAAATTTCCAAAGTGCGTCATGATTATACTTTTCTGAAAGGTCTCAACCTGCTGAATTCAAAACTATGAGTTTCAAAGTTCCTGCAGCAAATTGAGAAAGATTACGGTAAAAAATCCAAAATTTTGAATTTCGAAAAGTTTCGAAAATCCATAACTTTTGAATTTTCCAACCATTTTTCTTGATTTTTAGCTCAAAAATCGCAGAATTTTCTGGATTTTCATCAAATTATAGACTCACTGATACTTATAATATCCCCTGCTCCGGTAGTCCAACGAGACATGAGTTCCACCGTATAATCCGGGAAACACGATTTCGAATGCTTTCTGTGGTCGGAGGAATAGCGATGACACCGACATTCGGTCGTGATCCTGAAAAATATATGATTTATAGACCGATTTTTACAAAAATTTTCAAAAAAAAAATTTCTGAAATTTTCAAAAAAAATGTTTTTCAAATTTTAGAATTTCGCGCCAAAACCAAAACTTTCAAAAAAATCTTACAGAATCAGATTCAGCTCATCAAGGGCTTTCAGAAAAGTACCCACAAGCCCATATTCTGAGCAATTTGGGTCTCGACACGAAAACTACAGTAACCCGGGCGGTTTTCGCGGCGAGACCCAAAATCGTCGGAATATAGGCTTGTGGGTACTTTTCTGAAAGCTGAAAACGAGCTGAATCCGATTTTAATGTCAAAAACTGATTTTTCTCAAGTTTTTCGTGGAAAAAAACTCAAAAACTCACCGCACTACCAATCGTCGCTCCCACATACAGTACCGGGTCGGTAGTTAGATTCGCCGGTCCTTGACCGACGAATATCACCACCGACGACGTCGTGTCATTCGAGACGCGCGGTTCGATCGCTTCGGATATCACTTCGGAGATGTTATGGAGGTTTCGGAGACGGCAACGACCCTGGAAATAAAGTTTTTGGAAAAAAAAATGATTTTTTTGGCTCAAAAATGGTGAAAAATTGCAAAAATTCCGTTCAAATAGCTCAAAAATCGATTTTTCCACCTCCGGGTTACTGTAGTCCCAATTGTGTGCAAACACCGTACGACAATTTGCAGAAATTTCGAAAATTGAGTGAAAACATCGATTTCGAAGATTCAAAACAGTTTTTCGACTAAAAACTATCGAATTTTTGAGTTTTTTGACGTAAAAATTGGTTATTTGGGTCGAAAATCGACTTTTTCCGCCTCAAAATAGGATTTTTAGCTCAAAAAACCATATTTCCAGATGAAAAATCCCATTTTCCCGATATTTTCACTCAATTTTCAAATTTTCTGCAAATTGTCGTAATATCTGATACATTGGCTTCACGGTGTTTGCACACAATTGAAGCTACAGTAACCCGGAACTGATTTTGGGCTATTTTCGCCGATTTTGACCGATTTTTTCATTTTTTTAAACAGATTTTGGTCGATTTTTTTGGATTACCTGAAACAAGTTACTGCATTCGATGAGTTTCGACGATTTATCATAGACGGCGAGCGCTTTCGTGTGAGAATTCGTTCGGGATAGCTGATGACGACAGTCCTCACGGTTACGGGCGTCTGGAAGAATTGGGGAAAATTAGCGTCAAAGGTACGCCAGTTCAATTATTTTTTCGTCTAATTAACTTCGATATGTCTGTATTTTATCGCAGTATTGAGATTTTCGGCCACCAAGTCAATCTTCCTTGTTTTGAACCGGATTTTTTCCGGGATTCCGAAAATTTTCATTCAAATTAATGCGATGTTTCAGATTCATCTCAAAATTCCCAGAATTTTGAATCTCATATTGATATATTTCAGTGCAAATAGGAAGGTTGTGGTGTTGGAATGGCGGTTTCTAGGCCACCAACCCAAAAATGCTCCAAAGTAGATCAAAATTTGGGGAATTTTGAGGAGAATCTAAACTTCACGTTTATTCAAGTGAAAACAAATCAAAATCTGGAGAAAAATTTGGTTCAAAGTGAGCAAAAATGAGTTCGTGGTCTAGAAACCTAAAATACTCTCAAATATGTCAATGTGGGGCTCATAATTTCGGGAAATTTCGAGTTGAATCTAGACAATGAACGCAAATAGCGTCTGATGGCCGAGAAATTCATATTCTGGGGGTTTCTAGGCTACCAACTCATTTTTTCTCGTTTTTTTTAATCGTTTTTTTCGGGATTAAACGGTTTTTGATCTAAACAACCCCAAATTGACCAATTTTGGAGCATATTGATCTGGTGGCCTCGAAACCCAAGAAACCCGATTTCTAGGTCATGAACTCAAAAATGCTCCGAAATTGGTCAATATGGGGCTCAAAATTTTGGAAATTTCGAGGAGAATTTGAAAATCACATTTATTCCAAATCAAAACCTTAAATTTCCAAAAAAAAATCGGTTTAAAAACCGTCTTTGTGGCCTAGAAAGGCCACCAACTCATCTTTTCTCGTTTTTCATTGTTTTTCTCAGGATTCGAAGGGGATTCGTATTTTACTTAACATTTCTAAAATCTTGAGACACTCATTGACCTAATTTGGAAACGTTTTGTAATGAAGGCCTAGAAATCTCAAATTTCCCTAATTTTTAGTATAAATGTTGTATGAGTATCTCCTTCGACTACTGAAAATTCTCGATTTCTCCATCTAAAATTTCCCTATTTTTCAAATTATTTTTCCCATACTTTCATCATCAATTCCTCATCATTTCCCCTTTTTTCATCACCAAATTCTCCCCCAAATCCTGTCAATTGTTTTCGACTAAATATCTAACACAAAGACGTCTTCTTCTTCTTCTTTCGGCACATACTTCAACCACTATAATTCCATCATCTAGTGGTAGTGGTGGTGGTGGTGACAAGTGTGTTTCAAATCCCCTCCTTTTCCCCCTTTTCTTCCAAAATCCGCGCTGTTTCGCTTCGTTATAAGAAGACGGGCGGTCCCCCTCAGCTTATAAGCATAGCGGGAGAGAGAGGATTATGGTAATTAGGGTTATCCCCCCCCCCCCTAACTATGGGTCAGGGGGAAGAGGAGGAGGTCAAGGAGCCCCCATCAGGGCTCTCCCGGAGCACCCCTAATTTGTCATCTTCCGCTCGGAGACGAAGTTGGAAGACTCAATTTGAGTAATTAGGATTCAAATCTTGGGACATTTTGGAATTTGGAGAGAGACGAGACAGAGAGAGAGACGCAGACACATGGAGATTTACGAAAATGTGAAAAAGTGGATTCCCTTGTATTCCATATTTTCAGCACTAGAGAATTTCAGCTAGAACTTAAAGTATGGTACTTGATTGGGGATTTCAGTTTCATTGCTGAAAATACTGAAATTGTGAGCATTTTCAAGCAGAAAATGTGGAAAAATTTCGAAAAAAGCCATTTTTAGTGATTTCGCTTGATTTTGAACGTAAAAATGTTGATTTTTTGACTAAAAACACCGAAAAACCAAAAAATATCTACTAAAATCATCAAAAATACGGCGAATGTGGTCCGATGCACCATAAAGTGGCACTGCTGAGAAAAGAGTGAATCTTTCATAATTTTCGACGATTTTTTGTGGTTTTTAAGTGTTTTTAGCAAAAAAAATTTGATTTTTAAATCAAAAATCGATCGAAAATTATCAAAAACTGGTCAGATGGTGCATCGACCCAGATTTACCATGATTCTAGTAATTTTTGACTATTTTACTGGAATTTTTCAGGTTTTGCGCGTTTTTTGTCTGAAAAACCCTTGAATTCTCGCACTTTTTCTTTCATAAATTCGAAAAATCTACATTTTTCTCGAGGAAATCACCAAAAACCAATTTCTCACCCGTTGTCCCCATCCGTTCCCCTTGGGGACCCATTTATAAAATGGGTACTTTTACTTTTAGGTTTCAAAATGAATGTGTCCCCCCTTCCTCAACATTCTTTGAGAAAATCAGAAATTTTTGCGCCGAAAATGGGAAAAAAAAACGGAAATTTTCGAAAAATCAGAAAAAAGAAAGTCAATTTTCAACTTTTTGGGTCAGTCTAGAATATTTTTTGGTGATTTTCGTGCAATTTTTAACAAAAAAACAGATAAATTCCACAAAAAAGCGTTCTAAAACCCATAAAATCTCACAAAAGTCGTCAAAAACCACTAGAACCGTGGTAAATGTGGGTCGATGCACCATCTCACCAGTTTCTACCAATTTCCGATCGATTTTTGACTAAAACCCAAATTTTTCGACTAAAAACACCTTAAAACCAAAAAAAATATTAGAAAACTACCAAAAATACGTAGAATTTGGAGCGATGCACCATAAAATAGCACTTCTGAGAAAACCTCAGTCTGGAGTGATTTTCGGTGGTTTTTGTTGGATTTTTCACCCAAAAAACTGAAAAATTCCACGAAAACGACCTAGAACCACTAGAACCATGATAAATCTGCGTCGATGCACCATCTCACCAGTTTTTTGATAATTTTCTATCGATTTTTGAGTTAAAAATCAGAATTTTCCAACTAAAAACACCTAAAAACCAAAAAAAGTACCATTTTATGGTGTTTTGTCGAGTTTTTTCGGTTTTCGGTGTTTTTAGTCAGAAAAATCTGATTTTCAAGTCAAAAATCGATAGAAAACCATGAAAAATACGTAAAATACGGTCCGATGCACCATAAAATGACTCTTTGAGCTATTTTAAACCAAAAAACTATAAAAAATGCAGTGGAGCGCACTTTCTGGTCGTTTTTATACAAAAATTTTGAATTTCTCGTCAGATTCTCATTGGAGCGCGGTTGCTTCTGCATTTTTGGTAATTTCTCGTTTTTTAATGGATTTCCAGATTAGAGCGCACTTTCTGACTCAATTTTACTCAAAATTTACATTTTTTGGTTAATTTTTCGGGTTTTTCATCGATTTTCATCGATTATTTTTCAATTTTCCACAAAAAAACTCACCGCGACACAACGGCGAATCGTCCTGAGGTCCCGTCTGTACGTGTCGTCGAACCGTCAAATCGGCACTTGTCAAATCGTATAAACTGTTCACGGCGCCGACGAATACCCGTGTTGTCGATGGATCGATTGCCTGAAGAAATTGAATAAAATTATCGATTTTTGTGTGTAAAAATGAGATTTTTTGGAATTTTTAACCAAAAATTCGAATTTTGTGCATCGACACACGCGAAACGAGTGCTACCGTAACCCAAATCGGTGCGAGACCCGAAAAATCCGGCGGGAGTTTGAATTTCGGGTTTCCGGGTGAATTTCGACGGTTTTGAGCGGTTTTTAAGGTGAAATTATCGATTTTTCAAGGTTTTTCACATTAGAAATTTGTGAAAATCGAGTTTTTAATCAGAAAAATTGTTTTTTGATCAAAAAATTTTCAAAAAAGTTGATTTTTTTGGTTTTCAACATAATTTTTTCGCTTTTAAATACACTTTTTGGGTCTAAACCACTCAAAAACTCAAATTTCAACTACAATACACGCGAAACGAGTGCTACCGTAACCCAAATCGTGGTGAGACCCGGAAAATCCGGCGGGAGTTTAAAATTCGGGTTTTCGGTCGGTTTTAAGCGGTTTTTCGTGGTTTTTAGGTTGAAATTATCGATTTTTTGAGGTTTTTCACATTAGAAATTGGTCAAAATTGAGTTTTTGATCGGGAAAAAAAATTTTTGAGGAAAAAATTATTTTTTTTTGCAATTTTCATTTTTTAAACAGAAAACTCACCATTTTCTCGAAAACCTCTTGTCCATTCTGACTAGGATTTTCGAAAACCAGATTATCATCAATGGAATAGACATTATTACTATTAGGTTTCGCTGTCCGCGCCGGTTTTATGCTCAGAAGCAATAAAATGAGAGAGAATTGAAGAAATTTGGGCATTTCATGCCTATTTCTCATCCATATAATTATATTAATGAGGCAACGGTAATTGGGGAGTAGTGGAGAGCCTGCAAATAAATTTTTAAATAAATTTTTTCGAAAAAAATCGGTTTTAAAAGAGAAAAATGACGACGAGGGGGTGTCTGACCCAGATTGTTTGCATTCTGATGTGATAAGAGTGTGTTCTTATCAGTTTGATGAAGAAAACAATGGGAAATGGGCGGAAACGAGGGGAAAATGGAGAAAAAATGGGGGAAAATCGAAGAAAAAAGTTTTAAATTAATTTTTAATTTCAAACTCGCGCCGAAAAATGGGTGGCGGTGGAGCGCGTTTGCATCATTTTTTGAAAATTGAAAATTTATTTTTAGCGGATTTTAGCGGATTTTCGAGTTAAAAACCACTAAAAGGTGCTGAAAATTGCTAAAAACAACAAAAATAACTGAAAATATCGATTTTTGAAGTTTTTTCATACTAAAACACTAGAAAATTAGAGAAAAACTTGTAAAAGTTCAGATTTTGCTCAAAAAATCAAAATTTGCAGAAATTTATTGGTTTTTGATGGTTTAAACCATGAAAAACCGCTGAAACCATGAAAAACCGCTGAAAACTGGTTTTTTTCCTAAAAATCGATTTTTCAGCATTTTAAACACAAAAATCGGCGAAAAACTGCAAAAACCACCGAAAAAATCGATTTTGCAGTGTTTTTCATACTAAAAAAACGCTCAAAATCCAAAAAATTCACCAAAATCCATGAAAAACTGCGAAAAAAATAATTTTCGCCGGGTTTTCAACAAAAAATCGAAAAACACTTAAAATAATCAAAACACACGATTTTTCGACGATTTTTCACCTCAAAATCATCAAAAATCCATCAAAAAACTCTGAAAATCCAAAACAAGATAAACCCTCTAAACTTTCTGTCAGAAAAAGCGACTTGTTGGGAGTAAAGTGGTTAAACACGGGCGGTTTCTGACCCAGAAAAAACCGGAATATTTTTCTTAGTGATGAGAAAATGCTTTTTTGGGAGGAAGGATTTGAAGATGTTCGGCGTCGCGGTGGTTAAAGTGGTGGAAAGGGGGAAAATTGGGTGAAAAACAGCGAAATTATTGAAAAAACCGTGATAAGCATGGCAGAAAAGTCTAATTTTGAGTTTAGAATACTCAAAACTAGCGAAAACTGTGGTTTTTCTCGATTTTCTCGGTGTAAAATCGACAAAAAGCGGGGAAAAATGAAGTTTTTTATCAATTTTCACTCAAAAATTGGCGGAGAACAGTTCAAAAATGAGAAAATTGAGCAAAATAATGGAGAATTGGGTGAAAAACAGCGAAAAATATGTGATAAACACACCAAAAAAGCCTAATTTCGAGTTTAACATACTCAAAACTAGCGGAATTCATCAAAACTGTGGTTTTTGTCGATTTTCCCAGTGTAAAATCGACAAAAAGTGGCGAAAATAAGGGGTTTTATCAGTTTTTTTCTGAAAAATAGACGGAAAACTTCAAAATTAATGCAAAATCCGACGAATCGTGCGAAAAAACCTGAAATTCTCATAAAATTGAGCAAAACCATCTCAAACTCTTCGAAAAACGACCCAAATTTCACTAGAACCCCAAAAGTTTAGAAAACCGCCAAATTCCAGGTCAAAAAATGGAAAATTCTGGGTCAAAATTGGTGAAATTCCCGCGTAGGTCAAAAAACGAAAATTTTAATTCGGTAGATCAAAAACTATCAACAGTTAAAAAATGCTGGAACCGTCTTAAAATCATCAAAACATCTCTGAAAATCACAAAATTTTTAGAAAAGTGGGCGGAGCCTAATTTCAACATTTTGAAATCTTCCAAAACGTTTTTTAAAACTTTTTGAAAAATCGCATTTTTCGAAGCTCCGCCCCCTTTTAATTTCAAAAAATATGGAAATCGCTATGAATGAACCCAAACTTATGAAATTTAGAGGAACAACTTTTTTTTACTAAAAATCCAAGTTCCCGAGTGAAAACTCCTCTTTTCCCGCATTTTTGAGTGAAAAATGCTGTTTTTTGCATGTTTTTCGGTCATTTTTACCAAAAAATGACAGATTTTCGAGGTTTTTGACATTTTCCCGATCTGAAAATGTCGAAATGCATCTGGCGCGCCGTTGACGCGTTTTCAAAATGTTAATGTCAGAATCAGAATTTTGCCCAAATTTTTTTTTTCGTTTTTCAGACAAAAAAATTCTAAAATCATTGAAAATGCCGAAAATAGACGAGTCTGGCGCACCTTTGACGCGTTTTCAAAAACGAAGCCACGCCCATTAAAAAGGGAGGCGGAGCTAGAAATATATGAAATTTGAAAATTCCAAAACCTATAATTGGGGGAAAAAAAGAAAAAAGTGGTGGCCGGGGGATAGATAAGAATTGACCTACCGCAAGGGAATGCAACGGGGACGAGAGAGTGAGAGTGAGAGAGACGCAGAGAAAGAGAGAAACAGAATTACAAGGACACCACCCAACCATCGTCCTTCTTCTTCTTCTTCCTTCCCATTGACTTTCGGAAAAGAAGAAAAAGGGGGAATCACTGGCCGATCGGTGTATTGGTGTGCTGCTGGTGGTGGTTTCTTATTATATGATGAAAGAGAGAGAGAGAGAGTAGAGGAGAGGAGAGACGCAGACGGGGAGGGTGATTTTATCGAATGGACGGGAAGGGAAGAATGAGAGTACGCGGGGACGGGGGACGAGTGGTGTAAAGTAATGAAGGAGGGAGAGAGAGAGAGACGCAGACAGTCGAAGGAGAGGGAGAACTTTAAAGGGGGGGTCTGTGTGTCCGGATGTCTGTTAAGTCATTAGCCAGAATTCCGGACAACTGGACACACAGACAGACATTTCCAGGGTTTTTGAGTACGCGTCAAAGGCGCGCCAGATGCATTCGATTTCGACATTTTCAGATCGGGAAAATGTCAAAAACTTTAAAGATCTGTGATTTTGCCCGATTTTTTCAATTTCAAGCTAGAAATCGTCAATTTTGAGCGATTTTTTCGACGTTTTTTAGCCGAAAAGCCAGTCTTTAAGTTATTGACTAGCTAGGGAAGAGTTTGTCGGTCTGTGTGTCCAAAATTAGCAAATTTAGATGAAAAATTGCTGAAAACCTTATTTTCCCGCATTTTTGAGTGAAAAATGCAGTTTTTCGGCTTTTTATCAATTTTTTGAGATTTCTAGACATCCCAAACCCAAAAATTAGGAATGCAAAAAAGATTTGACCTAGGTGGGGTTCGAACCCTGGTCGTTTTTGTGTCACTGTCTACCTTAACCACTCGGCCACCACTTTTTGGGAAAGTTGGGATTTTTGGCTTAAAACTTGTTTTTTGATGTTTTTTTGACACCGGTTTGACGTTTTTGTACCGTTCAAGTTGGTTTCACAGCGATTTAGCTCGATTTTTTCGAAAAAAGTCCCAAAAAAATGTCGGAAATATTGGAATAGCCGCTCAGTTCCCCTGGTGGTTAGGTTATTGGCTGGCTGATTTTCAGATTGAGAAAATGTCAAAAACCTCAAAAATCTGTCAATTTTCAGTAAAATGACCAAAAAACATGTGGAAAACAGCATTTTTCACTCAAAAAATGCGGGAAAAGAGGTGTTTTCACCCAGTTTTTGTTCTAAATAACCGAATTTTGGCAAAAATTCGCGCTAAATCTTGGTTCGGACATCCGGAACGTTCCGACACACAGACAGACATACAAAAAGAGTCTGCTAACGTTAAATGCCTGTGTGTCCGGGTATAAATGTTGAAAACCCAGAAATCTGGACAAACCGACACACAGACATTCCCAAAATGTAATAAATTTCTCTGTTTTGCTCCAAAACAGATGTCCGTTTTACAAAATGAGCGGGGGGGACCTCCCGGAGCACTTCGAGCAACTCGGGGAGGCCGAGAGACTAGTGGAAAATAATGAGTCAGTTTGACGGTTTTATGAGTTTTTTTCTGGGGGAGAGAGCAACTAGGTGATAGGAAGGGAAAAATTAGAAAAAAAAAGAGTCCAATAGAGCGCATTTACAGCACTCGGGAAAGCGCATTTCAACAAATTGAAATTGTTCGATAGAGCGCAGTTGCATCACTCAGAAAATCACATTTTGAAAAATTGAAAGACAGTTCGATAGAGCGCGATTATATAACTCAGAAAAACGCATTTTTCGGAAAAATTGAAAATGTTCGATAGAGCGCATTTGGATCATTTTGAATAGATTTTTACAAAAAAACAATCAATTTTCCATTTTAGAATAGCAGAAGAAACCCCGTCCAAAATAAACTTCCAAAAAAGCAAAAAAAAAACTTTCAAAAATGCGAGGAGCAATTTTTTCTTCTTTTCTTGTCCATTGTCCACCACCACCCTCTCAAAAAGGAATCTTATCTCAAGGGAATTAAGGGAAGGCCCACTTCTGAAGAGTCTGTCCCATGTCTCTTCTCCAATTCTTGTAAGAGAAATGAAAAATGAAAAATTGATTGTTTTTTTTGTAATTTATGTAAATACGCTCTATCGAACTTGAAAAACGCGCTTTCCTGACAACGGGGCTGGTCTGATCGCCTTGAAAGTTCAATTTTTGAACTCAGCTCGTCGAGAGCATTCAGAAAAGTATAATCATGCCATGGTTTGGAGAAAATTTGGGTCCCACCACGAAAACTACAGTAACCCGGAAATCTTTTTTTTGGGTTACTGTAGTTTTTCGTGGCGAGACCCAAAATGCTCGGAATCTGGGCTTGTGGGTACTTTTTTGAAAGCTAAAAACGAGCTGGAATGGAAAATAATATCGAAAAAAAATTTTTCGCGTCGAGACCCAAAATTTTCGAAAAATCCAGATTTTTGAAAAACAAGCAAAGAGTATACTCATTCAAACCGTCTTGACGAGCTGAATCCAATAAACACAAAATTTTGAATCTCCGGTCGATTCGAACCGGGTTACTGTAGTTTTTCTGAAATTTCAGATTTTCGAAATTTTTCGAAAATCTGTAACTTTCGTGATTTTCGAGCTAAGAAAGTGATTTTAAGTGGGAAATGTGGGGAAAAACAGGAATTAGTCGGGAAAAGTAAGAAATTTCGAAAAAATTGAGAAAAAAAAGGGTCTCGCAACGAAAAAATAATAAAAAATTGGAAATTTACCGGTTTTGGTGGTTCAAATATACAAAAATCCAAAAATGTTTCCAAAAAAGGGCAAAAATGAGAAAAATGCAGAAAATTGCCGTTTTCCGTAAATCCACATTCACTTCCCCGTAAATCTACACGAAATTTTGTAAAGCGTCTCTAACCTCGTAAATCGACACCAAACCTCGTAAATCTACACCAAATTTTTTTTTCGTAAATCGTCTCAAAACTTCGTAAATCTACACCAAATTTTTTTTTCGTAAATCTACATCACAACAATGTTCATCATTTCCTAGCGCTTAAGCACTCGGAAACCGTTAACTAAGGGCCCTCCGTAAATCCACACCGAACCTCGTAAATCTACACAAATGTTTTTTCGTAAATCGTCCCAAAACCTCGTAAATCGACACCAATCCTCGTAAATCTACCCAAAAAAAAAAAATTTTTTTCGATATATGGTCTCCAAAATGAAAAGGCGGCGCACATTTTTGCTGTTTCTGTTGTTTTGACACAGAAGCCTTGTCATCTTTCGCCGGCTGACTTCTATCGGCGGTCGACCGTTCAGTGTCTTAAGACACGGGCGGTCTGCTAGGGGCGAGAGATCATCGGGGTCCGAGAGACGCAGACAGTCAGAAACAGACTTTGTACGAAAAAAAAACAAACAATGCTACCTTTTCGGGGGGGGGGCTCTTCAGAAACCGACCGACTGTAGAGAAAGCGAGTATTTGTTTATGGAATTGTTTGGGAAAATCGTATCCAAATCGGTTTGTTGCGTGTTTACGGGTGTAGGTTTACGAGGGGATGGTGGTGTCGATTTACGAGTTGAAATTGAGACAAAAATTGATTCTGAGGGGTAGATTTACGAGGTTAGAGTCGATTTACGAGGTTTTCGGACGATTTACGGGGTGAAAGATGATTTACAAAGTTATGTGTAGATTTACGAAGTTTGGTGTCGATTTACGGGGGAGACCTTAGTTCAAGGTTTCAGAGTGTTTAAGCGCTATGAAATGGTGAAAATTGTCGTTGTGTAGATTTACGGGGAGGGAAATGTCGATTTACGAGACTTGAGTTTTTCGATTTACGGGATGTTTGTTTGGATTTACGCAGGAATCCTCATTTTTGCGGTTTCCAGTTATTAATTCGATTTTAAGCTCAGAAATTTTCCAGAAGTGTCGATTTACGAGGTTTGGTGTAGATTTACGGAGGTATATACTCTGACTATATTTTTCCCGGAATCTCCATGATTTTCTGCATTTTTTGAGCCTAAAACCACCCAGCTACGTCTGAAATTCCGAAAGTTACAGATTTTCGAAAAATATCGAAAATCTGAATTTCACATTTTTAGTCATATCTCGGCAATTTTCGATCGAAAATCGATAAAAATAAGATTTTTGGAATCAGCAAGACAAGGCGGTTTAATGAGTATAAACATGGCTTATTTTGACAAAATCTGAATTTTTCGAAAAATTTTGGGTCTCACCACGAAATTATTTTTTTTGGATTTTTAACTGGACAGTAGTGCAGTAGGAGGCCTAGGTCAGCGCCTACCGTAAGCCAAGACACCCCGGAAGTGATAATAGCGCATATCAGCTGTCACTTTTTGACACCTTCTCCTTCCCGACCGACCGCCCGTCCGCCCGATTTGTGATCTACCAAACAATTGAAAGGGGGGGGATAATGTGTTAATAGACGGGAAAAGGAGAAAAAGGGGAAAGTTTTTAGAATAGGTAATTGTAGGGAAAGATGGATGTAGGTTACACACAATGTTGTAAAATGGATTTTCGAAAAACGGGGTCACAATTGGGGGTACTGTACCCTGGAAAAATGGAGAAATTCGCTTGTAAATCTACACAGACGAATTTTCTGCATTTTTGACTTAAAAAACTGTCAAAAACGGAAAAATAATTTTGGCTCGTAAATCGACACCTGACTCCGTAAATCTACACCAAAAATTGCCAAAAACTTGAAATTTTCTGAAACTAGCCGTGATTATACTCATTAGAACCGTCTTGTCTCGCTGATTCCAAAAATATAAAAATTTGTAAATTTGGACCAAATCTGACCAAGTTACGGTAGTTTGAGTGTTTTCGTGTCGAGACCCAAAATGTTTTTAAAAAAACCAAATTTTCTGAAACTAGCCGTGATTATACTCATTGGAACCGTCTTGTCTTGCTGAATCCAAAAATCTATGTTTCATCGATTTTCTATAGAAAATTACCGAGATATGACGAAAAATGTGAAATCGAGATTTTCGGAATTTTTCGAAAATCTGTAACTTTTGGCATTTCAGACGTAGCAAGATGGTTTTAGACTCAAAAAATGGAGGAATAAATGTAGATTCCAGGAAAACTATATGCACCTCCGTAAATCCACACCAAACCTCGTAAATCCACACAAACATCCCGTAAATCGACACCAAAGCTCGTAAATCCACACAACGACAATTTTCACCATTTCCTAGCGCTTAAACACTTCGAAACCGTTGACTATAGGCTCCCCGTAAATCTACACCAAACCTCGTAAATCTACACCAGACCCTTACTCTGGGTTACTGTACTATTCTAGCAGAAAAAACAAAATGCATATGCGTTTTCTAACCGCCCATCTGTCATGTTCACTCACGTGTAGAAAAATGGGGGGAAACTTAGCGAGAGTAGTACAAAGAGATGAAAAGTGAATGGATATGTGATGGATTGTACAAT
Source organism: Caenorhabditis latens (assembly GCA_002259235.3). NCBI lineage: Eukaryota > Metazoa > Nematoda > Chromadorea > Rhabditida > Rhabditidae > Caenorhabditis > Caenorhabditis latens. The sequence continues at coordinate 17,356,583 of CM056095.1, forward strand.
GAAATGGGGGTGACACCCCCATTTCGAAAATGGGAAGGGGGGAACAGGTGGTACTGGAAACAGCTGGGAGGGGTTGGGTCAAATAAGGTGAAAAAGTAAAAAAAAGGTCTCGAAAACCCAAAAAAAAAGATTCAAAAACATGACCACCTGTTAGATGGGCGAGGCAGACTTAAGGGACGATTTACGAAATTTGATGTAGATTTACGAGGTTTCGTGTCGATTTACGAGGAGCCTGTAGTTCCGAGTGTTCAACCTTTAGGAAATAGTGAAAATAGTCGATGTGTAGATTTACGGGGAGGGAAATGTCGATTCACGAGACTTTTACTTCCGAACACTAGACCACTCGATTTACGGGATGTTTGTGTGGATTTACGGAGGTATATACGGTTACTATATTTTTCCCGGAATCTCCATTATTTTCTGCATTTTTTGAGCCTAAAACCATCTTGCTACGCCTGAAATTCCAAAAGTTACGGATTTTCGAAAATTTTCGAAAATCTGAATTTTACCTTTTTTGCAATATCTCGGTGATTTTTGATCGAAAATTGATAAAATTTAGATTTTTGGAATCAGCGAGACAAGACGGTTTAAATGAGTATAATCATGGCTAGTTTAAGAAAATTTCATTTTTTTTGAAATATTTGAGTCATGCTGGAGGCGTCAAAAAAATGGCGGACACGAACGACAGGTGGTCATGTTTTTGAGTTTCATTTTTATTTTCGAGACCTTTTTGTTTTACTTTTTCCCCTATTTGACCTCTCCACCTGTTTCCGGTACCACCCTGACCACCTGGTACCCCAAACGCCCTGCCAGACTCCAAAAACTGCAAAAACTGAAAAATTCTGAAATTAGGCATTAAAAATGAGAAAAATCAGCGTTTTAAAATAGAAAAAACACAACATTCTAGAAGAAATCTGTACAAATATGTGCTGAAATTCTATTGTTTTGTTTTTTCCTCATTTCTTTTCAGTTTGTTGGTGTTTGGTTTGACCGCGAAACCAACAAAAACAAAGAAATCTGAAATCTAATAAACAGATTTCTTTGGCGTGATAGCTTTAAGACTATACTGTAGCTATGACGTCACTAATTTTGAGATGCTGTAACTGACTATGAGTACAGTGTCCAAGTACTTAAACTTTAAGATTCGAATTTTTACTATTTTTAAAATGTCTAAGTGTTTTTAAACTTAAAAGTTAAATTTGTCAAAAGTTCAAAAAAAATTTTTCGAAACTTCTTTTTTTGCAATTTTTCATTAAACGACCAGGTGGTCGGGAGGGGTACTAGAAACAGCTGGAAGGGTCAAATAAGAGAAAAAGTTGGAAAAGTATCGAAAAATAAAAAACGAACATCGAAAACATGACCACCTGTCGTCTGTGCCAGTCAGGCCGATGTACTTTTGATTCTTTTCTAATAGTAAGGGAAGTGCGCTCTAGGGAGAACACCAAACTGAAATATTTGTTGAGTATATTTTTTCCGGAATCTCCATTATTTTCTGCAATTTTTGAGCCTAAAACCATCTTGATACGTCTGAAATCCAAAAAGTTACAGATTTTCGAAAAATTTCGAAACTCTAAATTTCACATTTTCTGCCATATCTCGGTAATTTTTGATCGAAAATCTATAAAAATCAGATTTTCGGAATCAGCAAATCAAGACGGTTCTAATGAGTATAATCATGGCTAATTTCAGAAAATTTCTTTTTTTTTCAAAATTTTGGGTCCCGCCACGAAAACACTCAGCCTACCGTAACTTGGTCAGATTTGGTCCAAATTCAGAAATTTTTGTATTTTTGAAATCAGGACAGCTTGGCGGTTCAGAAAATTATAATCATGGCTAATTTCAGAAATTTTCATTTTTTTTTCTGTTAAAATTTTTGAGTCATCAACAAGGTGGTCTGTGTACCAGGGGGTCAGGAGTGGTACTGGAAACAGCTGGGGGAGCCTTACCAAGGGTCAAAAAAGAAAAAATGGTCTGAAAAATTGAAATTGAACATCGAAAACATGACCATCTGGGGTTTGTAGGCACGTAAATTGTCAAAAAATGATAATTTCAAAAAAATTTTTTTTTTTTCGAAATTAAAATTTTTTTCATACATTTTGACCAATTACAAGCTTAGAAATAGTACAATCCCAAACCCAAAACACCACCAAAAAGCTACAAAGAGATGCCAAAAGTTAGGGTCCCACCCAAACCCTACTAGAAAATTCTCGAAACGCGACCAAGAAAAAAAATTTTTTTTTGGGGAAACTAGTTTAGAGTCTCAGTGTCTAACGAGATTGAATTGTCACTCCCCGATACAACATCATCATCTTCTTCTTCTGCTTCAGAAGACGTCGTCCCGGATATCTTTTTGATCCCCCCTTTTTTTTCTTCTTTTCGACAGAATTTTCCAACATTTTTGGAGCTTTTGGAGCCGTGGAGCCAAAAAGCATCAAATTAGGCGGTTCCGGCGGAGAGAAGAAATCGGGAATTTTTAGTTAGAGACATTTCGACATATTTGTACCAAAAAATTGGGAAATTTTGAGACTTTTAGGGGTCAAATTGTACGAAAAACATGTAAAACATCAAAAAATCGACCTGGTGGCCTAGAAACCCAAATTTTTGTTGTTTCTAGGTTACCAATTAAGAAACTATTCAAATATTTAAATTCTCTATAAAATTTCTAAAATTTTGAGCTTCATATTGACCAATTTTGGAGCATTTTTGGGTTGGTGGCCTAGAAATCCGAAATTTTGGGTTTCTAGGCCATCAACTTCGTTTTGAACCGATTTTTCTTGGGATTTTGAGGTTTTCGGTTTGAATAGACATAATTTTCAGATTCTTCATGAAATTCCCCAAACTTTGAGCCCCATATCGATATATTTTGGAGCAGTTTTGGGTTGGTGGCCTAGAAATCCCCAATTTGGGGTTTTTAGACCATCAAGCTTGTTTTGAATCGATTTTTCTCGGAATTTTGAAGTTTTTGGTTTAAATAAACGTGATTTTCAAATTCTCTAAAAAATTTCCATAATTTTGAGCCCCATATCGACACATTTTGGAGCATTTTTAGGTTGGTGGCCTAGAAATCGGAAAATTTTGGTTTTTAAGCCATCAAGCTTGTTTTTAACAGGATTTTCTTGGGATTTTGAAGGTTTCGGTCTAGATGAACATGATTTTCATATTTTCTAAAAAATTTCCAAAATGTTGAGCTCCATAATGACCAATTTTGGAGCATTTTTGGGTTGGTGGCCTAGATTTCCAAAATTTCGGGTTTCTCGGCCATCAATCTTGTTTTTGGCAGATTTTTCTCGGGATTTTGAGGTTTTTGGTTAAAATAAACGTGATTTTCGAATTCTCCTTAAAAGTTCCCAAATTTTAATCCCCATATCGACATATTTTGGAGCATTTTTGGGTTGGTGGCCTAGAAATCCAAATTTTCGGGTTTCTAGGCCACCAACCCAAAAATGCTTCAAAATATGTCGATATAGGGCTCAAAATTTTGGGAAATTTCATAAAAAATTGAAAATTACGATTATTTGGATTAAAAACCTCAAAATCGCGAGAAAAATCGGTTCGAAAACGAGCTTGATGGCCTAGAAACCCGAATTTTCCGGATTTCTGGGCCACCAGGACCAAAAATGCTCCAAAATAGGGCGATATAGGGCTTAAAATTTTGGAAATTGTAAGGGAAATTCAAAAATCACGCTCGTTTAGTACGAAAATCTCAAAAATCCAGAGAAAAACCGTTCAAAACGAGCTTGATGGCCTAAAAACTCAAAATCTCGGATTTCTAGGCCACCAAGCCAAAAACGCTTTAACATATGTCGATATGGGGCTCAAAACATTGAAAATTTTATAGAGAATTTGAAAATCACGTTTATTTGAATTGATAACTTCAAAATTCCAAGAAAAATCGGTTCAATACAAGCTTAATGGCCTAAAAACCCGAATTTTCCGGTTTCTAGGCCACCAAATCGGAAAAAGGGGGAATTTTGGGGGTTTTTCAATGGGAAAAGGTGTAGAATATGTCAGAAACCAAAAAATCCACATTATGATGCAGTTAAAATGAAGGAAACTGACAGAAATGGGAAAAAGAATTTTTCGGAAAAAAATATTTTTCGAATTTTTTTCAAAAAAAAACGAATCAGAAGATAAAAATCTCGTAGCGAACAAAGAAACACCTACTGACGGACAGTGTCTACACCAGTGGATTACGAAAGAGAGTTGTAAATCGTATCTCTCATTGTGTCTGCGTCTCTCACCTCCTGTACACTCTCTCGCCTCTCTCTTGTTCTCTTAGGTCATCATCTCATGGGGGGGGGGTTGTAAAATCACGTCCATTGGGTAACAGGTGTCCCCTGTGAGAGGGGTCAGGGGGACCATGGGGAAGTGTAATTTTACAAACTATTATAAGAAAAACATTGAAATCCGTAGGGTGCCTTGCTCAAAACGCAAAATTATGTGCAAAAAATGTACCAAAATTCGAAAAAATTCCGATTTTTAAAACAAGCCAAGAGTATACTCATTAAAACCGTCTTGACGAGCTGAATCCGATAAACACAAAATTTCAAGTCGGTACCCGGGTTACTGTAGTTTTTCTGGAATTTCAGATTTTCGAAAAATTTCGCGAAATTTTTTAACGCGAAATTTTTCGAATTTTGACGGGGTTTTTAACGGAATTTTCTCATAAATTGTGTTTTAATTAGTCTCTCTGTCTCTAATAACAACAGCTAGAGGATATGTATGTAGGTGACATATTAATGACACGGAAAGAGAGAGATGGACAACATGTGTTGCATTTGGAACGGAGCGGAAACTGGTGTAATTAGGGGCGAGAGGGGGACTCAATTGAGTGTTTCATATATACGGTTTTGAAATAAAATGAATGACGAATCGAAAATACACACGGTTCTGATTTATAGCTATCTTCTGGGTACCAGGTGGTCTGGATTGTGTTGGAAACAGGTGCCTATCGGAGGGGTCAAATAAGAAAAACAGTTATTTACAATCCCCTCGAAGCCATTCAAAAAAAAGCAAAAAAAAAAAACAATTTTTAGCCAAATACCGGATTTTCCCAAAAAGTGGTGGCCGAGTGGTTAAATTCTTAAAGCTCAAGATGACTGCTGATTCATGAGAGCACTAACTTTTCCAAAAAAGTGTCAAAAATGAGGTTTTCCAACTTTCAAACCACGAAAAACCACTTAAAACCACTCAAAACCGCCCTGGAAACAGTGTTTTTGGTCAAAAACCCGATTTCCCAAAAAAGTGGTGGCCGAGTGGTTAAGGTAGACAGCGACACAAAAACGACCAGGGTTCGAACCCCGCCTAGATCAAATCTTTTTTGCATTCTTGATTTTTGAGTTTCTGGATGTCTAGAAGTCACAAAAATCGATATGAAGCAGAAAAACTGAATTTGAGAGATATTTTTAAGCAAAAATTTAAATGTTTCGATTTCTGAGTTCAAAAAGTGTCAAAAATGAGGTTTTCTAGCTTGTAAATTATAAAAAATTGCTTTAAAATCACTCAAAAACCACCTAAAATCAAGTTTTTAGGAAAAAACCCGATTTCGCAAAAAAGTGGTGGCCGAGTGGTTAAGGTAGACAGTGACACAAAAACGACGAGGGTTCGATCCCCGCCCAGAACAAATATTTTTTTGCATTTCTAATTTTCGGTTTCTGGATGTCTGGAAGTCTCAAAACATTGATATGAAGCCGAAAAACTGAATTTGAGAGATATTTTTATCAAAAAAGGCAAATTTTTCAATTTTGAGTTTTCCGAATCTGTGTCAAAAAAAGCACGACACGTTTACATTTTTATAAATCCTCAAAATTCGCTGATTTCAAAATTATCAAAATTTGGAAGGTTGGACAAAATCTGACAGAGATACGGTAAGTTTTGTGAAAAAAGGATTTTCGAAATTTTTCGAAAATCTGTAACTTTTCGAGTTTTTGACGGATTTTATTGGTTTCAAGCTCAGAAATATGAATAGGAGTCTTACTCAGCTCAAAATTTTCAAAAAAACCCGTTTTTTCAACAAAAAAAAACTAAAAAATCCTCCAAAGAAGGCACTCCTAAAATGCCAAAACTCACTCATCCGGAATCGTCCCATCTCGGAGAAAACCGAACACGGATTGATGCGGCATTGAGATAAAACGGTCTAAGAGGACAGGAATGAGAGATTTCTCATTTGGGACCTCTTTCATAATTTATGACACCCCCCTTCCCCCTTTCCAAGAGACGGGTGTTCGCACGAAAATGAGAGAATAGAAGGAGAGATGGGAGGGATTAGATAAGGGAATATGGGAAAGATGATTATTTTATTAGGAGACACTTGTTTTATTTGTTTTAGTTCTTCTGAAGAGAGAGCGTTTATACTGGGGAAACATTCAGGGACTGAAAATTCCGGAAACTCGATTTTTCATTTTTTTTTGTCAAAATCAACCCAGAAACCACTTTAAAACCGCTAAAAACCCTCTAAAAATTAAATTTTTGGTGAAAAACCCGATTTTTCTAATTTTCCAAAAAAGTGGTGGCCGAGTGGTTGAGGTAGACAGTGACACAAAAACGACCAGAGTTCGATCCCCACCTAGGCAAAATTTTTTTTGCGTTCCTAATTTTTGATTTCTGGATGTCTAGAAGTGTCAAAATTTGATACAAAACCGAAAAACTGGAGTTGAGAGCCATTTTTTATCAAAAAGGCAAAATTTTCGATTTCTGAGTTCAAAAAGTGTCAAAAATGAGGTATTCTAGCTTGTAAATTACAAAAAATTGCTTAAACACCACTTAAAAACCCCCTGAATACTATATTTTTGGTGAAAAACACGATTTTTCAGATTTCCCAAAAAAGTGGTGGTCGAGTGGTTCAGGTAGACAGTGACACAAAAACGACCGGGGTTCAAACCCCGCCTGGGTCAAATCTTTTTTGCATTTCTAATTTTTTGTTTCTGAATGTCTAGAAATCTTGAAAATCGGGAATGGAGCCAAATACTGGATTTGTGAGCTATTTTTCATCAAAAAAGGCAAATTTCTCGATTTCTGAGTTCAAAAATTGTCAAACATGAGGTGTTCTAGCTTGAAAACTGCAAAAAATACTTTAAAACCGCTAAAAACCCTCTAAAAACTAAATTTTTGGTGAAAAACCCGATTTTCCAAATTTTCCAAAAAAGTGGTGGCCGAGTGGTTCAGGTAGACAGTGACACAAAAACGACCAGGGTTCGATTCCCACCTAATTTTCTGGATGTCTAGAAGTCTCGAAAAATTGATATAAATCAGAAATTTTGGATTTGAGAGCTATTTTTATCAAAAATGACAATTTTTTTTCGATTTTTAAATAAAAAAAGCTCTCAAATCCAATTTTTCGGCTTCACAACAAGTTTTTAAGCCTTCTAGACATCCAGAAATCAACAATTAAAAATCCAAAAAAGAATTGTCCGAGGTGGGAATCGAACCCTGGTCGTTTTTGTGTCACTGTCTACCTTAACCACTCGGCCACCACTTTTTTGGGAACATCGAAAATCGGGTTTTTCACTAAAAATATAGTTTTTAGTGGGTTTTAGAGCGGTTTTTAGTAATTTACAAGCTAGAGCACCTTATTTGTGTTACATTTAGTTTTTTTATGGGTAAAAACTGATAGTTTTGCCACAAAAACTACCGTACCCTCAAAAAACTGGAAAAAATGAAAATTTCTGAAATTAGCCATTATTATGCTCATCGGAACCGTATTGTCTCGCTGATTTCAAAAATCTAGTTTTCATCGATTTTTTATCAAAAATTACCGAGATATAATTGAAAATGTGAAATTGAGATTTTCGAAACTTTTCGAAAACCCGTAACTTTCGGAGTTTTCGACGTAACAAGATGGTTTTAGGCTCAACAAATGCAGAAAATAATGGACATTCTGGAAAAAAATTATAAATAGAGAAATTCTAAAAAAATAAAGTTAGGCGGGAAAAACTGAGAAAGAAACAAAGAAAAAATAAAAAAAGTTGTTTCTATAGTTCTTAGAGCGGTATCTAAGTACATCTAAGTACAGTTCATAAGCTTTTATAAATAATAGTAATTAAGTAAGTACATATATATGCATACATACTCTCTAACCGTCTAACTCTCTCTCCTTCCCTCTTTTTCTCTATTTACTCAAAAAATAACATGTCAGAAGCTAAAGTATTTGCACAATATAATACTTGGGGGACTGAGGGGGTCCCCCTCAGAAAAAGGGGACATGTTGCATTGTTAGAGGGCAATCAAGACGAGGGATGACGAGAAAATGATGGGGAAGAGACAAATTTGATTGGGTGGTGGGGGGAAAGGGGGGGGATGACTTTTTGATGATTCTTCTTTCTTTTGGGACTCAAAAACCTGGACATTTGATGAAAATTATCTAATTTTAGTCACAGAATCAGATTCAGGAGGTTGAGAGCTTTCAGAAAAGTATAATCAAGCCATAGTTTGGAGAAAAGTGGGAAAACTACAGTAACCTGAAAAAAACTGAAAAAAAGTTATCTGAAATTAACCATGATTATACTTTTTTGAACCGCCTTGTCACGCTGATTTCAAAAATATGAAAGTAGTAAACAGATGATTTTTAAGGCGTCCTTAACCACATAGGGGGCGGGGTTTAGGGGTCTGGATAGGGTTTAGGCTATTCTAGCCTATCCCATCCAGACCCCTAAACCCCTAAACCCCGCCCCCTATGTGGTTAAGGACGCCTTAAAAATCATCTATTTCTGTAAACTCCGCCCCCTGTGTTATAACTTTGCCACGTCATCATATGGTTAAGGAATGTCTTAAAATAGTCTTTTTTTGTGAATCTGGAAAATACAGTGCGGTATGATATCAAATGTTTCAAAAATGTGTGAATGTGTTTTTGATTTCATAAATTAAATAATATTTCCATATTATTAATTTCATGTTATTTCACTTTTACACTATTTTGTTTTACACCTACCTGTAACTCAAAAGATTAAAATAATGATAAAGTGAGTGAACCTAGTTTTCAAAGTACCCTAATGATGTGAAAACATGTGAGAATTACGAAATATGGAACAATTAAGTGGCGAGCCTGCTACAGCGGCGGGGGTCTACCTCACGGTAGGTCCGCTAGCTGTGATGTAAGAAATCATTAAACTCTTCATCAGTTTGGTTCATTTGTACAAAGTGGGTTTGTGCAGATGGGTTGAGTTCAGGGAACCCCAGGGTCTATGTGTTCATCACTACTATGCTGGTCAGTAGCTGCTTTGATGGTTTCGGACCCTGGGTATTTACCATCCCCCTCCCTTATATGAACAATGATTATTATCAGATCAGGATTCCTCCAACTATGTCATAGTCGTCGGGTGTTGGCACACCACTGACTATTACGGAGTTTCCCGCCAGGAGCCTCACGGCCTTCAACTCTCACTTTCGGGCTCGCACCCTCAAGCTCAAGTCGGCATCCAACCGGTCCGCGCGTGTGTTCTTCAGGCCAAAGCTCTATTTCAGATCTAGAGGCAGAGACCATCCGAGACACCATTGCCAGATCAGATTGCGGTGGTTGGGCATCCATACTTCCGGGTCGCTACCCAACTCCTCCCTACCGCCCGCACGGAGAGTACCGGAAGATACTCTCCCCCAATGAGGAGCCGGTTTAGTGTTTAGCTAACGCCGACTATTATTTTGATGTTGGGGGCTTTTCTGACGGTATTCACCGCGATCCGCCTTGTCCAACGCTTTCTTGGAAGCCCTGATTCTGATAGCTTTTGCCGGATTGCCGGGAATCAGTTTGTTTCTTGGATCTTCGCCAATGTTTGCCTTTCTTGGACTTTGATCTTCTCTTTATCTCTTCCTCAGATTTTTTCTCGTGCTCTCTTGTTTTAAGAGGCTGGAAACGATCTGACACCTTAACATTCTCCATGGGTTCATCTCCGAATCTGACTTCCTGCTCATCTTTTGTGCAGTATAGTTCAGTTACAATTCTGTAACTGTCTCCGAAGATGTGTCTCCAGTAGATTTGTTTGGAGGACTCTAACGCAATCATGGAGATGTCCGGGATCACGTTTCTGATTTGCCCATCAGAAAGACCCAACTTTCTCAGAGAGTTTGAGGTGTCTGGCCAGTAAGTTCCAAGACTTCCGACCACTAGTGGAAGGATCACTGCTCTCTTTCCAAGTCTTTCGAAGTACTCAATAAAGTGACTGTACTTTTCGATCTTCCACTCCCACGCGGCTTCCATCGCTACAACTCCATTCTCGTATGGTACCGTAACGTCGGCCAAGAGTACCTCCGGACCATCTTTCTGTATCATGATGATATCTGGACGCTCTCTGGTTGGTCCGGGCTCCGTATCCACCATTATGTCATAGTATTCGTTGTTTTTTCTACCTTTTATCACCTCGTGCAAGATCCTGTTCAGGACACGGTCATGCCTTCGGGTGATTCCAGAGGAAAAGTTGTATTTACAATGCTGGAGGATGTGAGCCTGAGACTCGCATTCGTAGCCGCACCATCTGCAGTCTTTCACATGGTCTTTACCGTAACTGTTCCCGTTGCAGATCAGTTGGCTTAATCGTGCCGGGTGTACAAACTTTTGGGAGGATATGCTGATGTTCTTTCCATCATTGACGAATTTATTAGATTGTGGGTGGAGCTGGAGCGCCTGCACAACCTTGCTTTTGACCTTCTTGTTCTCCAAGAAGTTCTTGAGCATCGCAGCTCTCACCAGATCTTTCAGCTTTGTCACCAGTTTCATACTGTCAGCTTTCGTGAATACTTTGATCTGTGAGTTTTCCGATGCTTGCACTTCTAAAGCAATTTCGCCATTTTCCGGAATGAATTGCATTGACTTAAGCGGTGCTCCAAGGTTGACACTGAGCGTTCGAATGGCTTCATTCATCCGCGAGAAGAGGCTGTAACCTCCTTTCGTGATTGCTTTCTTGGTGTTCAAGTAATCGCACTGCTCCTGAAGCGTGGCTGTTTGGGTCTTCAGTCCCATCACCTTCGCCGCAATTCTGCTCAACGCCTTTTTGTGGATGGTCGATATGTATTGGTCGTCTGACCACAATTTGAACAGTGTGGACGCCAGGAACGTTATGAGACACGTGAAGCGAGGAGACATAACTCCGAGTCCTCCATTCCTCACTGGAATTTGGACGTATTCGAGCGGTGATCCTCGAATCGGAATGTTATGATACATCTTCACACTTTTCATGACTGTGTTCTCAAACTCCTTCAACTCCGTCAGCTTTGGAGTGGCGTTTCTGTACATGTGTTGCAGTCTCGGCAGAATGAATGCCTTTAGCGCATCAAGTTTCTGGTTCGGCGCCAGGTCTGTTTCATGGACCATTTGGAGTTCCTTGGCTATCAGAGTCAGACTTTCTGCTTCTGATGCTCTACCACCGTTTCCGGTTTGGACTCCGAGATACTTGTAGGTATCCCCATCCGACATAGTTCGAATGAACGTCCCATGAATCTTGATTCTTGCATACTTATCAACACTTCCGTTGTTGATCGTCAGTGAGGCACACTTCTTTGGCTTGAAAATCAACGCAACACTACGACAATCTTTGTCCAGTTGACTGAGCACATCTTGCATCTCTTCCTTGTTGTTAGTAAGGATGGCCAGATCATCAGCAAAAGCAAGGCACCGTACTTCTTTGTTAACGCAGTTGTATCCTATCTTTCTCATCTGATGTCTCCGGATGATGCCTTCAAGACATATGTTGAAGAGGGTCGGTGAGATGGGATCACCCTGTTTAACTCCCGCTTCAATCATGATGTTCTGAGTTTTCTGCTCAGCTGTCTTGACTCTCATTGACGCTCCATCATACATATCACTAATTATGTTGATAACTGATTCAGGATACCCAAATGAGGCTAGTGATCTTCTGATCAACTCATGGGGCACGCTTCCAAAAGCGTTCGTCAAGTCTAGCCAAGAACAAGACAGGTTCCGGTTGAGAACTGTGGCTGTGTCTATGCACAATCGCAGAATTCCAATCGACTCATTGCACCCATCGATTGCCTGGAAACCTCGTTGGCATTTACTGATGACTCCTTTTACTGAGGAGATTCTCTTGTTCCAGACAGAGGAGTAGAGTTTGTATACAGTAGCCATCAGAGAAATGGGTCTCCAATTCTCTGGTTTCTTTCTTTCCTCTTCGGTGCAATCCTTTGGTAGCAGAACGGTTTCCGCTTCTTTCCAGTGGCTCGGAATCTTTCCGTGCTGTCGACATTCATCGAACAACAACGCCAAACGTTCTCCTTCCGGATCGAACCATTTCAGATCACTGTACTTCACTCCATCAGTTCCGGGAGAGGTGTCTTTGATCTTTGCAAGAATCGCTTTCACTTCTCCTGACGAGATCGGACCTTCAATGCTTGGATCAACATTCGCTTTTCTGATTCCACTGCACACAGTATTCAATGCTTCTTCTGTTACTGGCTGTGCTTTCAGGGTCTTCCTGAAGTGGTTTTCCACGACGTTGATGTCAATTTCACATCGTGCGGAGTGTTTCCCAATGATCACATTGAAGGTCTTCGCTCGGTTCTTGGCGTACTGTTTTCTGAGCGGCTCGTTAGATTCTTTAACAAATCTGTCTTTTGGCTTCACCGTCTCTGTCCTTCTGCTCGTCTGTGTCGCCATTTCACCCTCGTTTAGCAATGGCGGTGGGCATCGTGCTGTTATTTTATCAACCAGATACTTGTTTCCATTGTTTGCCTTGAAGATGGCAGCAGTGAGTGAGTCAGCTATCCAGGTCAGTGTCTGGATATTAGAACCTTGCTCTTGGTACGATTTCATTTGTTTATCGAACCAAGACCTCACTTGCTCAATGAGCTTTGCCGGTTCTCCCTTTGGTTGAGCTTTCTTTGTCGGCTCCCCTTTCGGCGGCTGAGAATTCTTTGGCTGCTGATTCCTCTTGCCATGTTTCCCCTTTTTCTTTGACGTCTGCTTTTTCGTCAATTCTGGGCTAACAATTCTCCTTGCTGGCAGGCTTGGAGTCACTTTCGGTTCCGTAGTGGGCTCTTTCGTTGGTGGACTGTCATTCGTCGTCACCTCCATCTCTTCAGATTCCCCCGCAAGTGGAAGAAACTTCCCGGGTGAAACTGTGATCTCTGGACCAGTGAATTGTCTCTTGGGTTCTGGAGAGATGTTTGGTGATCGTTCAGTTACTACTCCCCTCTTTCTATTCTTTCCCACCAGTGTCCAACCTTCTTCTTCTTTTTTAGGCTCGCGACTCTTCGGTGTCTCTTGGTGCAGTGGAGCAGGATCCACTTCCATGTTTCCTACATCCATCACCGGCGTAGCTGAACGAGAGCACGTCGGACAGATAACACACTGACTGCTTCGACTTGTGGATCGACTTTGGGTAAAACTTTTTCCCGGAGAGTTATAATATTTGATTTTTTCAGCAAATATCTCGTACTTGGGTTTCAGTTCTTCCAGGAGATTTCGTCGGAAGTTTTTAACATCTTCCTCTACTTCTTCCATTTCCCATTCAGTATCATGGATGAAGGCTTCCGCCATTTTCATCACAAATACTCCACAATTGTAGCCGTCTCTTTGTCTTGGCTTCTCATCCTCCTCTGTTGGGATGATCAGTCCAAGTTCATTCACCAGCTCTTCGATACTATTACTCATTCTTGAACCTGTCGGATCATAGAATACAGCAATTCCATTCGAGATGGTCAAGAGAGTCCAATGTTCATCTGAACAGATCGGAAACACGACTCTTTTCTTTCCGTCTTCCAGATTCCTCTGGATGAGTGGGACTAGGTCCACTCTCGCGGGGAACTGGTAATTGAGTGGGTCAATTATGTTCACAGAGTCATAGTTTTCCGCTCTCATCATCAAGAATGCCATCATGATATCTGTATCAATGTATGCATCTTTTCCCGTTTCATTTATCAAGCTCCACACGTTGATTCCTGGTTTTGGACGAGCCCCTTTTGGGTCTTCATCCTCACTCAACGTGATGATTTCCTGGAGTTCTTGGCAAACAGAGGAAGCTGAGGACTGGCTCGATTTTCTTGAGCTTTTCGATGGTGAGTTGTTCCCTTTCGGATCGATAGTGGGCACCTGAGTTTCTTTTTCAGGGCTTTCCATATCTGGAATATCTTCCGATGGGGATTTTACCTGATCGTCCTTCTTGGACGTGGTCAGGAATTTCAACAGAGCACCGTTTTCGGTCTTCTTCTCCTCAACAACAGTTTCCTTCGGTTTCCTGATGTCAATGAATGGGGCAGCATTGTTAAAGTCATTAGCAATCTGCTGTCTTGTGGTGAGAGGTTCCACTTTCTGAATAACCTCAGATTCGTCATACTTGTAGTTGTGCACTTTTTCGAGGTGCTTCACAATCCACTTGGCGCCTTGTTTATTTTCCGGCTCGTACTCGTTGCACATGGTACACTTGTAGATGAACTTGGCTTCAAGTTGGTGTTCATTTTTCATGTGTTCTTTCATGTGTTTATGATGATGGGCCCCTCTTAGGCGTCGTTGGGTGCACCCTCGACACAGCGGGCACAAGATGTTATTCTTGTTTGGAAGGTCGATCACAAGTGTGATCTTCCCTTCCTCTCTGTGTGTTATCTCCAGCTCGTCTGTCAGAGTGTACACGCTGCTGATTCGAGCTCCTCCTCTTGATGGTTTAGGAGGCGACCTTTTCGTCGTCTGAGGAGCGTTTCCCAGTTTCAGAAGATTGTATTTGTACCCAAGGACTGTCACCGTTTTGTCGTCGGCGGGGTTAGTACTGGCCGCCTGAGCGTATGTTCTAGCTGCAGGATTCCACGTCATTTCACATTGACTATTTGACATTGTATTTCTAGAATTATCACCGGTTTTGTTAGTCTGGTCAGTATTCACAGGTTTAAAATATACATTTGTCATGACGTTGTTAATCAATACTTTTGTCTTCTTTTTTTTGACAGTTTGTTCTGATTTCAATTCACAGTAATTTGTGTTATCTTGTGTCAATGCGAGAATTCGCCCAAGATTCAGGTCACCCGAGGATATGTTCTGTGAGTTCTCTTTTGTGAGTTATTGATTCTGCGGGATTACTCCGACACAAAAATCAATACCCTTTCCACTTTCCACTTTCCCGGTGTGAGCTAGCTCGATTTTGTCAGAAAATAAATTTTGCGACAAAAAATCGATAATTTGAAAATCACGGAAAATTTCGCGCGAGATTCGGCTCACTTTCTCGAAAATTCTCCGCTTGAATCTTCTGGAAGATATCGAGGAAGTGCGCGGGAAATTCGAAAATTTCCGCGCACTCCTCGCAAATTCCAGGAGGTCAAACAGAAAATCTGTCGAGGGGGGAGGGGGGATTGGGGGCGGGGTTAACAAGAAATACAGTAGCCTCAGCTAACTGTTTTCGTCTCTACACAAGAGATCTCACGAACTGGTCCTAGCACAGCCGAAGTGGAACTAGACCTCCTCTCTTCACTCCTTTCTCTCTCTATTCTGGAAGTCCGCTGGACCCTGTGCACTTTGTGCTCCAGAGCAACTATTCCTTTACACGCTTCACAAAAATCGATAAGTCTCTGGCAATTGTGAATTCTCACAAAAGGAATCGAAATTTCTCGCGAGAGATACGTATAACTATTATTACACTCACACAGAGTGTACCGTAGTTAATACGATGAGATGGGTTTACCTCAAACTTGGGTAATTAAACCTTCATTTGAAACTTGCTGAATAATGGATGAGGTCTTAATATGATATAATAAAATTAGAAATTTAGAAATCATTGGGGATTTTGATGTTGAGATTTCGATGCTGAAAAAATATACATTTTACATTTAACAAAACAAGAAACTAAAACGAACCTGAGGGAAGAGACATAACTATCTTTTTAGATAAATTCGAGTGATTCGAAATCCAATATGGGTTGTTCTATTTCGAGATTAAGCTGGCCAGGCTCCGAACGAATTCCTGAGAATAAAACTTCTCTAAGTTTTGATGCAACATTTTTGAACACTGAATATTCCAGGGGGTAACTTCTTAAAAAATATCCTACTTCTAACAATGTCCTTCTCCACTTTGGGGGCCCTTCTTGTGCTCTATAAATTCGAAAAAGTGAAGTATTGACCACCCATTTGATAATGGGTGAAGGGTCTGTTATATCTCGAAGAGTGGCCGTTATTTGTATTATTTTCCGTATTTGAGATTGCGTAGGGATGCTTTCGTTCTGAAAAAATTCATTCGAGTAACAGTAAGATAGAAAATGAAATTGTATTAATTGAAAACATAAAGAACTCACCTCCTCTAAGAGTCCCTCCAAAAATCTTTCGAAATTGTCCATCGTGTGTCGTCTGTAATTGAAGCTTTCTGTAATGGAATATTATAGTGTAGCATGTAGTTCGGGTCCTGAAATGAATTGGGAAAATATATAGTCCGCTGAACAACGGTTAAATTGAATTTAAAGTATAAATGTTCTCTTGAACAAATATTTTATTTCATTAAATACTTATATTCAAAAAAGCTAGCTTTCTTAAGCGGTTTGCTGATTGTTTCACGATATCCTCGACCATTGGAATCAAAATTTCATCTTCTCCGATTTCGAAGAGGTCCTGTCCGATCGTTAGTAAGAGAGTTCTCCACTTTCTACTAGGCCACTCGGTTTCCAAAATTTCGGAATCCAATAGGTTGAATCGAATTTTCCGTATACGAAATACGGAAGATCGATCCCAGGTTGTTCTAGATTCTTCAAGTCTATTTTTATGTCGTCAATTTCCGATCGAATACACGAATCGGGTTCATCCTACAATAAAATAATAGGTGACATTGAAAACTGAAAATAATTCATAGTTAATATCAAAATTAAATCACCTCGGGGAGAAATTCCAAAATATAATCTTCAAATGGAGGGGGAGTCGTCATCAGTTACAGAGCGGAAACTGGAATGGTATGAATTGAAACTTTGAAATATTGAAATAATATTTAAATATAAGGAAGAAAAACATTTTAAAAGAGACCAACAGATCCGACACTGAACAATGTCTCCGACACTGAACGATGTCGAACGTAAAGCACTATAACAAAGTGGTCCCTCCCACTCCTACAGGTGCTCATTAAACAGAAACGTTATATAAATTTTAGGAAAAACAACTCATTCCCAATGTATACAATCCAGGCAAGTTTTAAACTACAATTCTATTTTAAAAAACTGGTTACCGCACCAAGTCAGGAGATTATTGGGTTACTGTAGTTTTCTTGGAAACACTCAACTAGCTTATCTAGGTATAGGTACTGTTCCTTAAAAGCAGTCTATCGAAGAAATTTTTTTTTGAATTAAATTTTTTTTTGAAAATTTGAAAATTGAGCACTCACCTCATTTGTTAACAGCATGCCAGTTAGTGAATAAATAAATAAATAAAAAGAATTCAGAATTGCTTAAAAATCAGTTAATTAGGGGACCGCCATGTCCGGGAAGCAGTCGAAAAGGGGGTAAATGAGAAAGAAATCTAATGGAGAATTCTCTTCGACGATTTCAGGGGGCGTGGTCTTCCGGGGGTTGTTCCATCATGTAGATTTGTAATGAATTATACAGATATAAACTAGAGCTTCAACTTTGTAGTTGACAACTTTTTTGAATGGACACTCTCTAGCAAGTTACACACCGACAAAGTAATTTCTCCCACAAATCGACCAATTTCAGTGCAAAATAGTGCGATTTTTGAGCTGTCGTCTCAAAATAACCATAACTCTCTAGGGAGTGTTCGTACAAAAAAGTTGTCAACTACAGAAATGAAGCCCTACTTTTGATCTGCATAATTCATTACAAATCTACAAGATGGAACAATTAGTATCATCAGGAAACACTCTCAAAGTTGGTCAGTGTCAACTGAAAACGGCCACAGTTTACAATCTTTTGACCGGCACTGTAATTAAGGACTTCCATCAAGATAAAAATGTTACATTATTGTTTTCCACAGTTTTCTCAATAGTTTTGCAAACTTTGATACAGTTTTTATCCAAAAATACAAGTTTTACAGATGTTTGAAGATCAATGCTCCATATAGTATAACTAGTTAAGTTTGACATCCCAGAAGATATGGGTAACAAGTCAAGAGTAGTGGTCCACCGGTCAAAAAATAAACATCAAGACTGTTTTCATCAGAAAATTATCATAAACACTAATTATTCACTTTATTTCTGTTACACCGGTCATGGAAATAAATATAAGCGATTTCTCGAATTTTCGTGATTTTCGAAAATTTTACATAAAATGTATTTATAGAAGCTTACAAACTGTACTTAGATGTACTTAGATAACTAAGGACTGTAAGGACTCATCTTCTTGAAAAAGGATATGATCTTCTTGAGAAATGCAGTAAACAATTGAAAATATGGAAAAATATAGTCACCGGATTTAAGGCTCCAAATTTATTCAAATTAGGTTACTGTACTAATTCTGGAATTTCAGATTTTCGAAATTTTTACTTTTCTAGTTTTAAAGTTAAAAAATGTGGTTTTAGGTAGGAAATGTAGAGAAAAACAGGAATTAGTTAGTTAAAATTCAAAAAAATGGAAGATAACGCCTGAAAAATGGATCCCAAACCTAGAAGTTCTCAAAATGTCAAAAGTTACTGGTTTTGGCGCGAAAATCCAAATTATTTCAAAAATAAACAGGACAAAAATAAGATAATCAACAAAAATACGTCTTTGTAACAGATAATCAGTACAAATAATGTATGTATGCATACAAAAAATTATTTTCAGCCTGAAAAGTTTAAAAAAAACAGTTTTTTTTTTAATCTGAACTTCCAATTACCATCAAATGTTTATTGACATTTTAATCAATTTATTTTTATTAAAAACTGGTCTTTTTGAAATTTCCCACCTGTGAGACTCCGCCCCTTTTCTACCCCCCGGAAGACCACGCCCCCTGAAATCGTCGAAGAGAATTCTCCATTAGATTTCTTTCTCATTTACCCCCTTTTCGACTGCCTCCCGGACATGGCGGTCACCTAATTAACTGATTTTTAAGGAATTCTGAATTCTTTTTATTTATTTATTTATTCACTAACTGGCATGCTGTTAATAAATGAGGTGAGTGCTCAGTTTTCAAATTTTCAGAAAAAAATTTAATTCAAAAATTTTTTTTTGTTCGATAGACTGCTTTTAAGGAACAGTACCTATACCTAGATAAGCTAGTTGAGTGTTTTCAAGAAAACTACAGTAATCCTAAATCAATTCCTGTTTTTCTCCACAATTCCCGCCTAAGACCACTTTCTGAGCTCTAAACCATGAAAGTTACAGGCTTTCGAAATTTTTCGAAAATCTGAAATTCCAGAAAATCTACAGTAACCCGGGTACCCATTTGAAATTTTGTGTTTATTGGATTCAACTCGTCCAGACGGTTTGAATGAGTATACTCTTGGCCTGTTATGAAAAAATCTGAAATTTTCGAAAAATTTTGGGTCTCAAAAAAACGAAAAAATGTTCAGATTTTTTTCCATAATATTTTCCAAGTTGTTAGAAACATAGCTATTACTGTATGATTTAGTGGTTCAGCGTTTTGAATTTTTCGAAAAAGTGCATTTTAACTCCAAAAACTGTGTATTCACTCTGAAATTTGACGATTTTTTTTTGAAAAATTCTCTAATGTATATATTTTGTTTCAAATTTTCCTAAAATCTTCCCAATTTCTGAAATTTTGTTTTGTTATTTCCGTCTCCCTAAATGATTGTCCGAACACTGTCTGATTAATGACACCGCCCGTCTGAGACACCCCACTGAGATTGCGCCAGATGGTTCACAGCGGGAGGCTGGAAGGAGAGGTGTCGAATGTAGGCTAGTGAAAATATAAAGGAAGGAGGATTCTATTTTGGAAATAAATGAAAAATGTGATTAGAAAAAAAATTGGGAAATTTTTCTAAAAAATTCAAAAAAAAAATCGAAAAGACCTTCGAAAAATTGTTGTAAAAAGTGAAAAAAACGAGGAATTGGCTCCAAAAATCTTGTCCGAGACTACACGGAAAAACTCTTTCATCAAAGCTCCTTTTGAGACAAAGCAATATGCGTCTAGAATAAAAGTTTTTTTTAGAATTTCCAAAAATAATGGAATCTTCAATAAAATAGTGTACCGGTCAAAAACTTTTCAGTCGAAAATGGCCAAGAGGGTGTTACGGTATCACTGATTGTCACACCAATTGAAATATTTAATGGACCATACAGATCAAAAGTAGACCTTCATTTTTGTAGTTGACACCTTTTTGATAGCTCCGCCCACTTTTGAGATATGCGCTTTTAAACGATCTCTACAATAGTCGATCTTTAAAGGGGGACTGCGCTATTCGAAATGAAATTTTTTTTTGACATGAATCGACTCAGATTTTTTATACTTTCACGTGCACCATGGGAAAATTCAATGAAAAATTCAACGAGAAAGTGTACCATAAAGAGGCGATTTGACAACTTTGACAGCTCATAACTTTTTTAAATCAAATTTTCGGACCTACCTCCAAGAGAATTTTTTTGTCCAGCCTAAAATCTGAGTCGATTCATGTCAAAAAAAAATTTCATTTCGAATAGCGCAGTCCCCCTTTAAAGGCACATATCTCAAAAGTGGGCGGAGCTATCAAAAAAGTGTCTACTACAAAAATGGAGTTCTAGGTTTGATCTGTATAATTTATTAAAAATTGATTTAGTGGAACAATCCTTGATACCGTAACACCCGCTTAAAGTTGGACCGTTTCTACTGAAAGCGGCAAAAGTCGATAACCTTTTGAACGGTACTGTAAGTCTTCCATGAATACAATTTTTTATTTAAGTTTTAAGGTTTTTTTTGTTTTAGAAATTGAATGCTATTCCAGATGTTCTCAGAGATAGCGAGGTGTTCCATTGTTCCATGCAACAAGAAAATGTGAGTTTTTCTAGAAAAAAATTTAATTATATTTCATATTTTTAGGAGTGCGACCAAATGTTCAAGGGTTTTACAAGCCCTTACATTTTTTGAAATGTCTCAAGAAATTTTATACAAATCAAACTCAATGGTAAATGGCCCAGATGTTGTAGCTGTTTGGGACGTAGCCTCGGAGAAGCAAAAGAAAGTGTAAGTGTTATTTGAAAATTCTTTTTCTCTTTAGTACTGTCTCTATTACAGGGGTGAAAAAGTATGTATGGTGCGTATGCCATACTCAAGTCAAACAATGCATGACTTCTACAAGGAATCCTTCGGAATAGAAATATCCAGTTCTCTGGGATCAAGACCAACAACCCATGGAAATGATTTGCATCAGGTACACCACAAATAGACCTGCGGATGTCGATTGCCGAGTGCCAGGCACATATTTAGGATACATGGCTCTGCCATTGGCTTTGTCACACTGGTCCAGGTCCAACAATGTTAGTGCAAACTGTCCAGGAGCATTGGTGAGTTTTCGTTTCTTTGAAGCTCTGCTTCTACATTACCGGTCAATAGGTTATGAACTTTGACAGTTTTCAGTTGAAATTGTCTAATTTTGAGAGGGCGTTACGGTATCACGGATTGTCACACCAAGTAAAATTTTTATGGATTATACAGGTTGAAAGTAGAACTTCTTTTTTGTAGTTGACAACTTTTTGATAGCTCCGCCCACTTTTGAGATATGCGCCTTTAAAGATCGACTATTGTAGAGATTGTAGTGGATCTTTAATGCCGCATATCTCAAAAGTGGGCGGAGCTATTGAGAAGTACTCAACTACAAAATGGAGTATAAATTTGATCTACAAGATGAAATAAACTAAGAACAGAAAAAATCGAAAAATTGAACCGTGGTACCCATTCTCATAGTGGTCCACCTTGCCCAAGGCCAAATTTTTGCGAAAATTGTGATTCCCGACATGGAAAATCAAGTTTTAAGCAGATTTTAACGTCATAAACATAAGTTTCCGGTTGTTTTGTTGTGAAAATTCAAATTTTGGTGTTGAAAATGACTAGTTTTGGCGAATTTCTAACATTAAAGGAGTATATCTCAAAAGTGGGCGGAGCTATTAAAAAGGTGTCAACTACAAAAATGAAGATCTACTTTTGATTGGTATCATCCATTAAAAATTTACGTGGTTTGACAATCCTTGATACCGTAACACCCTAGGACAATTTCAACTGGTACTGTACACTCAATTTTTTGCAGACTTATGCTTTGGATGGGCACATTGCCCAGGGGGTGCTGACACCTGCACAACCATTACCATATCCTGGGGTATGTTCATTTAAAAAGATTCTGAATTATATATTTGTTGCTTTTTTCAGTCACTAATAAGAAGTAGAAGAAGAAGAAGAACGAGAAGCAGGAAGTGGAAGTGGAAGTGGATGGCGTCGAGGAACCGCTACTTAACGAGGATGACGTTATCGTAGGAGCCAACGAGGAATGTTAAGTAGATTTTATTTTGAACTTTTGAATTTTTATTATAACATTTTGATATAAATGAGATATTTAATATGAAAATTGCGATTCAATTTGATATCTTGAGTCCAGCTGTAGTGCCCGCCTTGGTAGATCAGACCAATAAACCGGCGTCCTTCTGGATTGAGAAACTCCACAACGCTGGCTACGGTTTGACGTCCTTCGATGGCCCAAAGTATGATCTGGTAGTCATGGAGATGAGCTGCTAGTTGTGCCAAGTCTTCACGTCCGTGTTCTTCCTGATCTGTAGTCATACCAGCGTCTTGATCCAATAGCTTGGTTTTGTTTTGTGCCAAAGTTGATTTCCTGAAGCAAAATGTGTTTTTAATGGTTTTTTGAAATTGAAAAACTCACTAAAATTTCATTTTTTATTGTTCCGGATTTCCTTCATCAATTGAGATTTCCTTGTTGGATTGCACTGCGTCGGCGCCAATTTGTTCATGATGACCCCTCCATCAGTCAGGTTGTATGTCAGATGATTCCTGACGATCCCAATATTTTCCAAGAATCCAGAGTGTTCCAGTCTGAAAATTTTCAATTTTTATTGTATGAAGTCAGAATATTTGAAAAAACAGACTTGCAACAGGCCGGGTGTCAATACAAAAATTTGAAATTTTGATTTTTCGAAATTTTTAAAAATATCTTTGTAAAAATGTCAAATTTTCGGCTAACTATAAGCTTTTAAATATCAAAATTCGAGGTTACATGTAGAATTTTTGACTAGTTTTATAAAAATTTAAAAAATGATCAAAAAATGTTGAGATTTTGCAAGTCTGAAAAGCAACTCACTGAAACCAAAATTTTGTGTCGTGGAGATTTCCCTTGGCTTTCTGTATCATCATTCGGAAGAAAATATCGGTTTGCACTGGGTCCATTACCATGTAGGCCGCATTCTGCCTCTTCATTGTCGGCTCTTTTCCGATTGAGACATTCTCGTGGAAAAAATCCAGTTCTTCTTGTGTTGGAAAAGAAGTCTTCTTTCTGAAGATGCGAGGATCGCCACCACTATCTGAAAAAATCAGTTATTTATTATGAAATCGGGGTTAGAAAATTATTCATTCAATTTATAACGATTTCGATTTAAAAAATCTACAAACCTTATGTCAGAGACGAGAAAATGGGTAGACGGGGCATAACCATCCGGATTTCTCACTCTCTCTCCACGATGGCTCCGGTTGGAAAATGGTTAAAAGAATCTTCCTGTGACATAATTGCAAGGGTCACATAAAACGACCGGAACAAAAATATCAACCTGGAAAAAAATTTACTAATTCTAGATTGCTGTCTTACTGTGACCCCCACAACTTACCTCACATCATTCAGAAAAATATAAATATCAGAATTCAAAGAAAATCAAAATATAAACGCACATTCCGTTAGTGCATCTTGTTATATAACTATGAGGATATATTGGTAGTCGTCCTTTATACTGTTAGTGAGGCTCCGCCCCCTCGATGAGGTGTCATATTTCTGTGGTGTCATGATGAAGGTCCATGAGAAATGATACCAATGTGGGTGTCATATTTTTGTCCCCATTTTCTATGGCACTCTACAGTCTCTCCATGACGAATGACCCCCAAGGTGTCATATTTCCGGTGGAGGGGAGAAGGAGAGTCAGTTGTCTTCGGCACATATGGTTTTCCGGAAACAGTATGGGAAAGATAGCTGTCGGCGGTATGGAAGAGGGGGAGAGTCATAAATCTGAGAATTGTCATTTTTCATAGTCGGAGGAGTTGGGAAAGAGGGACTACAAAGACTAATGGGTCTTTTTGTTCAGCAGGTGGTCAAGGTGGGCGGAGTCTAAGGGTTGGTGATTTATGTTCAGAAGGGAGACAGACATCAAAATTTACCGAAAACAGCTGATGTCCTGGAAGAAGGTTGGTTAATGAGGCTTTTTTGTCGGCAGCTTGTTAAGAATGTCATCAATCTAAGCATTCTTATTTGTCATAGGCGGAAGGGAGGATGACGAAAAGACGTGGAAACTTTTGTGGTATACTTTGGGTGGGAAGGCACGCCTAGCGACACTGTCTTAACTAATGTAATGAACATAATTGAAAATGACCAACTTTGAGAAGGTGTTACTGTATCCCTGATTGTACCCCAAAGTAAATTAAGTATAAATCATATAGATCACAAATAGAGCTTCATTTTTATGGTTGACAACTTTTTTGTACCGGCGTTCCCTAGAGAGTTATGTTCATTTTAAGACGACAGCTCAAAATTCGCCACATTTTTCGCTGAAATTGCGCTCCCGACCAAAATTTAAAATGTTATCTTACTTTATCTCAAATGTTACTTATCACTGCTAACTCCTTGATTTAAAACATAGGTTTTTTTTGAAAATTAAATATACATCGAAACCCCGGCCCCTACCCTTGTCCAAAAACCAAGTTCCCATGGATCGTGTGACGTGGATGAAAAGCGCTGGAAATTTCGAAAATTTAAAAAAAAGCCAAATTCCCAAGAAGATCCCAAACTAATAGAACCTTTGATTAATTTCAATATTAAAACCCTTAATCAATCAATCAATTTGAAACATAAACTATACTTAACTAGTTTATTATCACAATAACCAAAAGAAAGAAAACTCAGAAAAAGGAAGAGATCAAGTAGAAAATAGTCAAGTTGAGGATGGTACCAAATACGAAGAGACTCGAACATCCATCTTCCTCATCATCCTCATCATCCTTCTTATCACAGAGTCCATCACTTCCCACTTTGCATTTCTTTGGTCCACATACGCATAACATTGCTGGGTCCGCGTTGCCTTCACACTCTTTGAATTCACAATTAACTTCAGTTCTTGAAGGGAGGAAACAGGAAAGCCAGGTATCATCTCCAGCAGTCTCCGCCTTTTCTTCTTGTTTTTGTTCGTCTGATGGATACTTTTCAATCAACTCTTTGACAAGTTTTTCAAACTCCTCAGCATAATCACGCTCACATTGAACCTCTGGCACCTTCAAACTCTCGGCCGGTTTCTAAAAATGCCTTTTTTGATTCGAAAAAAAATAATATTTGTTCCTTACCAACTCGTTAAATTTGACCCCATTTTTTTTTCCTAATTTATCACGAAATACATTGAGTACTCCTGCCATCACGATAGGAGTGGCTTTCTTGATAAAAAGCTCTTGAATTTCACTTTTGGATAAAGACATCGCAAGAGTTGGCCCTGAAACCATAAACTCGTATTATTCTTATCTGAAAAAGGAAGAGGGACCATACCTGCGGCGGCAAGAAGTATTCCGACAGCGAGAAGCAATTGCATCCGGATGACGTCTTCTGAGGGAATCGAATCGATTCTACTGATTCTGTTGGACAACTCCCCCCTTTTATGCACTTCTTATCAAGGGCACACGGACAATGGGGACGGTGGGGGCCAGGGGTTTCCATGTTTGTGGGGGAGGTCATATTGTTTTTTTTAAATTGTATGAATGAGTCGTTCAATGGTAGATTATGTGGAATACATGCAGGTCAAGCACTCGACCAGGCACTCTTTCATCAACAAAAAATGAGAGAAGAGCAGTAGGAGCAGACCCGTCGGACAATTCGACCACTCTAATAAAGTAAGAACTTTTTCTAGAATTTTCCGCCGCTCACACTAAAAGCTGAAAAGTATCTATGTGACATGGAGGTCCCTCCTTCAATATATTGGTCATGGTGAACAAGGGCGCAGAGTTCGAAGACTGATTTCTTCTTTTCGAAAGTTGCGTATAACCAAAATATGCAGAACTTTATACTACTTGAGAGTAATTTCTTCTAAGAAATTTGAACTCAGAGATTCAGAAGTCCGTCTGTGTGTATTGGATGTCCGGGTGTCCAAAACTCGTTTCTGACTGATTTTCTAAACTTTTTGACCAATTTTTGTGATTTTCAGAAGATTTTCCAGTCTTCCAGGATTTCTGCTAAAAATAAATAATTGTACTTTGACCCTTTCATCTCCAATTATACAAAACGTGTAATTTCAAAACCCAGCACACCACCTGCCCTTTTCCCCTCACTACATTCTCAATTAATCCGTTTCTATATATTTTCGAAATTTCCAAACCCCTTCTCAACAACAAATTACATCCATCAGGGAGCACGCATATGAGCAGACTACATTCTTAATCTTGTTGTCTGCGTCTCTTCCCTCTCTCTCTTCTTGTTGCTCCAGCAGGATATTCCCTTCTCATTCATAACCCCCTTTTTGGTCTGCTTCTGGTTGCAGACCTCACTAATTTCTATATGATTTTTCTGTAATTCTAATTTTATTATTTATTGGAGTTTGGAGGAGTCGATGAGGTTGTGAAGGTGAGTACGGTGTTTTAAGGGCTATTGAAGTTTTATTATCGATTTTTTCTAAATATGCATTTCAGGAATCCACCGCAAAATGGTAGCGCAGTGAGCCCCAAAAAGAGTCCATGAATTCCAACAACTCTGTGATCCACGAGGAGGCAAGCAATGGGAGCCGAATTGAAATTGAAAAATGTGAGTTTTATCACGAAAATCAATCCCTTGTGTGTTTTTCTCAAAATATCCAGATTTTTTACTATTTTTTGACCCTAAAACCATCTGATTCCGTTTAAAACTCAAAACATTGAAAAGTTTCGAGACAGTACTTAATTTTCGATATGAAATGAGAAAGCTGCTAGAGTTTCCTTCCACTTTAGAAGAAATTGTTGAGTTTCAGACGGAAAATTTCAGAAAAAACTCACTTTTAAAAGGCTTAAGGCCAAAGTTATATATCTCTAACCTGGATCACAAAAACAAATCAAAACTGATCTTTTTTTCAGAATAAGAAAGTGGTTGGAGTTTATCGAAAGAAGGAATGGACAACAAGTGGAAAGAGGAGGAAAGAGAGCGACTTCAACAAGAAATGGCGCAAGTTAGGGATGAGATGCGTCGTCGTCGCGAAGAAGCAGAGCAAGCACGGCAGCGAATGGTTATTCGGAATGTAAGATCTTGGTTTTTAACTGTGTCTCCAAAGTTTCATTTTCCAGAACAACCAAAACCAGGCTGAGAACAATGAAGAAACTAGAGACGCGAACAACAACTGAGGATATATTATATAATTTTAAATAAATTTTGTATTCATTGTATCTTTTTCTATGCAGCGAATACAATTTTATTTGAGGAATTTGTTGTATGCGACATTCACAATTCTTTTTCTCCAAGATGGATAGTCTGTTTTCTACCAACAAAGATAAAGAAGACTTGTCAAAGGGCCGGCCTGATTAGTTTTGAAATGAAAAATGTCCTTTATAGACTAGAGTGGAGGTAGTACGAGACGGCGACGTCTTGTCAAAAGGAAACAAAGAAAATTTACCATTTTCGGGCAAAACAGATAAACACAGAATGTTAGGATTATGATTATCAGAACAAATTCTTCATGGGAGTACATATTTGATACGATTTTTTTGATACGAGGTTGGAATTTTTCGAATTAGTTATATAACATATCGACAACTTTCGAAGAGACGGTGGATGGCACGCTTATTCATATTAATCCTATCAAAAGCTTGTGGAAACGCGTTTACCAAACTTGTCAAAAATCAGTCCATGACAAACCTGTCTTTAACATTCAAATGCGAGCCTAAAACCCCTCATCCATACAAAAGAAAGAAATATGACCTCCCCCTCAAACATCGAAACCCCTGGCCCCCACCGTTCCCATTGACCGTGTGCCCTTGATAAGAAGTGCATAAAAGGGGGGAGTTGTCCAGCAGAATCAGTAGAATCGATTCGATTCCCTCAGAAGACGTCATTCGGATGCAACTGCTTCTCGTTGTTGGAATACTTCTTGCCTACGGTATGGTACCTCCTCTTTTTTCAGAGACGAATAATTCTAGTTTCTGGTTTCAGGGCCAACTCTTGTGATGTCTTCTTCTGAGAGTAATATGCAAAAAATCTTTTTAAATGAAGGAACTACTGCTGGTATGGCAAAAATGTACAACGCAGTTCGTGCACAAAGAGCAGAAAAAGATGGGATAAAATTTGAACACTTGGTTAGAAACCTATATATATTTTTTGATTTTTGTGAAATTCATTTTTAGAAACCAACCGAGAGCTTGAAAGTGCCAGAACCTCAATGTGGACGTGATTATATTGAGGAGTTTGCAAAATTTAATAAAGAACTGGAAAGCAAATATCCATCCGACATCCGTAAACAGGTAGAAGAGATGGAGACTACTGGTGAGGACACGACTGCCACCTGTTTCATCCCTTCAAGAACCGAAATCAATTGTAAGTTGAAAAAGTGTGAGGGCAGCGAGAAATCGGCACTGTTATGCGTCTGTGGACCAAAGAAATGCAAATTGGGAAGTGATGGATTATGTGATAAGAAGAAGGAATCGGAGGATGGTGATAAGAAGAAGGATGATGAAGATGGTGATAAGAAAAAGGATGACGAGGATGATGAAGAAGACGGATCTTCGAGTCTCTTTGTATTCGGTACCATGCTCAACTTGACTATTTTCTACTTGATCTCTTCCTTTTTCTGAGTTTTCTTTCTTTGGGATATTTAAATAATAAATAATTTAATTATAATTAGTGTTTAAAACTGAGGTATGGGTACCACCATCACACCTTGGCGTTTTTTTTTCAAACTTTCCAGCGCTTTTCATCCACGTCACACAGGCAATGGTAACTTGGTTTATGGGCGAAGGTAGGGGTTGGGTTTACGGTGTGGGGGAGGTCATATCCTTTTCTTTTTTTATCTTTTGGCAATATTCGAT
Source organism: Caenorhabditis latens (assembly GCA_002259235.3). Lineage (NCBI taxonomy): Eukaryota > Metazoa > Nematoda > Chromadorea > Rhabditida > Rhabditidae > Caenorhabditis > Caenorhabditis latens. The sequence continues at coordinate 17,385,640 of CM056095.1, forward strand.
AAGAAATTTGCTGGAAAGAGATCTGGAGCGTATTTGCTGTTATGTACTTTGATCCTGTAAACTCCAAATTTGACACAACATTTAATTTCGAAACCTGGCAACCTCATATAATCCGTTTCTATGAAATTTCGAGAAATTTCCAAACCCTTTTCAACCACAATTTATATCCTTCTGGGAGTACTGAGCAGACTACATTCTTCATCTGGTTGTCTGCTTCTCTTTCTCTCTCTCCTTGTTGCTCCAGTAGGTGATCCCCCTCATAACCCCCTTTTTGGTCTTCTTCTGGTTGCAGACCTCACTAATTTTATATATGATTTTTATTGAATTCTAGTTTTATTATTTATTGGAGTTTGGAGGAGTCGATGAGGTTGAGAAGGTGAGTTTAATAACATAAAAGTAGAGTATAATCATGCAGTGTTTTCAGAATTTGAAAATTCCTTCTGTATACTTGTTCTAATTGGCTTTGTCACTCAAGCGCGCACGATTTGGAAATCAAAATCATGTAATTCGTGTGATTTGTTGACAATCAGCATCTTCTCGGTGAGGATTTTTCTTATTGACTGCTCCTTAAGAGACTAATCTTCACTTCTTTTCAGAACATTGTATCTTTCCTCTTATCTGTTTTCCAATTCCGTCTCGATGAGTTTTTGGACTGTACAAGTACACCCTGCCAATCCTGCGATAACTTTCTTATCGAATCCGTATATTTTCAATTGATCATATTTAATGGACTTCTGAAAGTCGCCTTGGTTCTAGTTGCGGTTGGATACGAAGAGAGGTTTATTCTTGGCCGTGGTCCATTTATATTGCATGGATTCATCAAACATCAATAAATGATTGTTATGTAAGTTTTCACTGGTCTAAAACAATAAAAATAAGTAAATTCTATTCATTTCAGGGTCATCAACAAGTTTTCATACGGGATAATTATTCTTCTTGTCGGCTTGTCAGCTTCATCAAAATCAAGTAAGTTCTTCATTTGTTCTTCACAGACTAGGAAAATACAAACAATTGATACATAAATTATCATACTTGAAAAATTCCGGGCCGACCCGGCCCGGCCAGTTGCAACTCTGTTTATTATAAATAATCTCTGTTTCAGAACCTAAATGTATACAAAATATGAAGCAAATGCCAAAAAGTCCGTGGATTCTAGTCAACCATTAATACTGACAATTGGAAACAATACAAATAAGATCAAACTTTTTGGTAGAATCTATCTTGCCTTCAATCTATATCTTGGTCTTGGGTATTAACGCTCATCCTGTCTATTTCAAGGCTTATTTATGTGATTTTGGTGTTTTTTCTATAATTTATGATCCCACCTTTCCATTTTATCTGACCTCAATACTTGTAATAAATCGAATGGTTCAAAAAAGCGTTTGTCATTTCCAGATTGATTTATTATTGCTTTCAAGCTTAAGAAACTGCATAAATCCGACATAGCAACATGATACATAGCAACCGCAAGTGTCAGAGAGAGCGCCCATTGAGAATCAAAATGGAGAAGTTGAGAGGTTTCTTCTGATGGACTAACTTTCTCAACTTCGGTCACTCATCCACCAAGGTACGGTAAAATTTATAACTTTTTCTTAAAATTTACTGTCTTAAACAAGCCTCTTCTTCTGTCCCCGTTTCTCAGCTCCTCCAGCTATGAAAAATGAGAGTGCTCAGACAGATTTATGGCTTTTTCCCTCTTTCATGTCATCGACAGCTATCCCATTCTTTTTATCTGGATAAGAAAACATCTGGATAAGACAAATGACTCTTTCTCCCCTTCAGGCCAGGTTTTCAACAAAAAGAAAAAAATACCTCCCCCACAAACATCGAAACCCCTGGCCCCCACCGTCCCCATTGACCGTGTGCCCTTGATGAGAAGTGCATAAAAAGGGGCAGTTGTCCAACAGAATCAGTAGAATCGATTAGATTCCCTCAGAAGACGTCATCCGGATGCAATTGCTTCTCGTTGCTGGAATACTTCTTGCCTACGGTATGGTACCACCTCCTTTTCCAGAAAAGAACAATCTCAGTTTCTGGTTTCAGGGCCGACTCTTGCGATGACTGATTTCAATAGTGACATTGAACAGGCACTTTCCAATGGAACACGTGCTGATCTGGTAGAAAATTTGAAACAAGAACGTGAGGAAGGAGCGAAAAAGTTGGGGATGACAGCTAAAGTCTTGGTAAGGAACCTAAATTATTTTTTCTGATTTCATTAAAATTAATTTTTAGAAACCAACCGATAGCTTGAAGGTGCCAGAGATTGACTGTGGACGTAATTATGAGGAAGAAGGAATTAAACTTCTCGACGATTTGGGAAAAAAGTATCCATCAGACGATCGTAAACAGATGGAAGAGGCGGAGGCGGAAGGAGAAGAAACCTTTGTTACCTGTGCCCTCCCTACAAGAGATCAAATCAATTGTAAATCAAAACTGTGTGAAGGCAAGGATCCAGTGACGTTATGCATCTGTGGACCGAAGAAATGCAAAATGGATAGTGATGGACTTTGTGAAGAGAAAGATGGATCCTCGAGTCTCTTTGCATTTGGTACCATGCTCAACTTGACTATTTTCTACTTGATCTCTTCCTTCTTCTGAGTTCTCTTTCTTTGAGTTATTGTAATAATAAACTAGTTAATTATAATTTGTGATTGGAAATGTTCCAGTAGAGGTACCAGTCATTGCAGTTTCATGCCCTTAATGCAATATCCTTGTGCTGAACAGGTTGCAGAAAGTTGACTACTAGCATAATGTGCAGAAAAAGTTCTATACATTTTTGTAGTTAACAACTCTTTGGCTATGAGTTGAGGGAGTGAGGGAGAGAAAGAGACGCAGACAACGATACACTCTCGTTTCTCTGCGTCTTTCTCTCTAAAATTTGAAGTAACTCAGAGATTCAAAAGTCTGTCTGTGTGTATCAGATGTCCGGGTGTGTGTCCTAAACTCGTTTTTGACTGATTTTCATGACTTGTAGACCGATTTTTGTGATTTCATCAGTATTTCCTGTTTTTCTGCAGAAAATAAGTATTAGTACTTTGATCCTTTGATGTCCAAATTATGCGAAACGTGTAATTTCAAAACCTAGCACACAACACCATCTGCCCCATTACCTTCTCATTTAATCCGTCTCTTTATAATTTCTCAAAATTTCCAAACCCTTTGCAACAACAAATTACAACCTTCTGGGAGTACGAATATAAGCAGACTACATTCTATTCCTTGTTGTCTGCATCTCTCTTCTCTCTCTCCTTGTTGCTCCAGCAGGTTATCCCCCCTCATTCATAACCCCCTTTTTGGTCTGCTTCTGGTTGCTGACCTCACTAATTTTATATGATGATTTTTCTGGAATTCTAGTTTTATTATTTATTGGAGTTGGTTGGGAGTCGATGAGGTTGAAGAGGTGAGTACGGTTTTTTTAATCCATTTTTTCTATTAATCAGTTCCGTTCCTTGAAAACACTATGGTGATCCAGTAGTATTAAAAAATAGGATATCATTTCTACTCTTCTCCTAAAAATAACTACATTTCAGAAATCCATCGCAAAATAGGTAGCGCATGAGCAGACAGAGTTCACCGACTCCAAAAAACTCCATGGTCCAAGAGGAGGTAAGAAATGGGGTAATGAAATACAAATTAGGATGTATATAGAAAAAATAATGTTTGATGTTTGCAGTTTGCCGATCACAACCCCCACGACAAAATGTTCGAATCACCATCAGAAGAAACTCTGCAGTTCAACAAAATGACAGCGTTAGAGATGTAAGTACCAATTTTTGATAATTTTGAGTAATCGAATTCAAAACTTATCTCAAACATTTGAAAGGCAAAACTACAAATATACAACTCCATTCACTGTATCTTTTTCAGCGAACTACATCAGCCTCAATGGATCTTGCCACAACTCCATCAGAAGAAGCACATGCAGAATACAATCGCCTATTCCGAGAAGTCGAAGCTCCAGCGAAAAGGAGACCAGAAGAAGGATAGAAATGGGAGGAGGTCCGCGAAAAGACTCAGATGACCTGAACTAAAAAGGACTGGATAACCTGGATAAGGCTGTTGAAGCTGCAATCGACAAGCAGAGAGAACCAGGCTATAAGACACAAGTCAGAACTCGTTCATCGTCGAGAGAACCACAAAAAGATGAACGTCCAGTTCCTTCCGTCGGCACAGCAAACTTTCAAGACAAATCGTTCGTAAACTGCAATCAGAAGCGCACCGACATCCCGCGATCCATACCCAAAGCCAAGTCGTTGCCGTTCCCGACCTCGCCATCGTAATCGTCGTCAGAAGTCCGCCAACAAACCACGTTCCACAACAACATGGGATGGAGAGGTAAGCGCAAAGGGACACAAATTTTTTAATGTATGTAGAAAATATCCTGTTTTCAGAAGGTATGCCGATAGAGGAAAAGCCGACGGGTTACGAGAGGGAAGACATGATTTATAGATACCGGAAAGCCAGGATGTAAGTTATTTTTTCATATTGTATTATTAGCAGCCCACCTCTTCTTACAACTGCGCCCCACAGCAAACGAGAGAGTATCGGCGAGAGAAGCAGAGTTTTGTTGTGGCGCGAAACATAATTTCACAGTTTTTGGCCTATTTTTCATAATTTTTTCTTGGAATTTGGCAAGAAAATTTTATAAACTTGTGAAAATAGATCAAAAATGGTGAAAATCTGTTTCACGCCAGAAAAAAACTCTGCGTCTCTCGCATATACTCTCTCGTTTGAGGTGGGGCGCGGATGTAACTTAATTGCTCGGCTAATACTGACATGGATTATTTTTTCACAGAGAAATCCCTTAAATTCCCTTATTTTTTCGAGCCAAAAACCACTAAAGTCCGACTAGAACTCAAAAAGTTACAGATTTTCAAGACTTTTCGAAAATCGAAATCTCAAGATGTCCGTCGTATCTTAGTCAGTTTTAGTCGGATCCTGAAAAAGTTATATATTTGAAATCAGCCGAATTTGGGGGTTCAGAAAAGTATAATCATGCCTTTGATAAAATATTCGATTTTTTTTTGATATTTCACAAAAAGTTCAACTGATTTTCGAAATGTTTCGAAAACCCTCTTTTCACAAAACCTACCGTATCTTAGTAAGGATTTATCCAATATCGTGGAAATGTATATTTTTGAAATCAGAAGAAAATGACGGTTCAGAAAAACATAATCATATCTTAACATTTTCAGATCATATTGGTGTAAATTCGAAATGGCCCGGAATTTCGTTGAAGAAATCGTGATGGATGAAGACTCCAGGCAAGACGTCTCCATACCTAAATCACCGTTTTCTCTTTTTTTCAATAAAATGCCTATTTATTATTATTATTATAACATTTTGATATAAATGATTTAAAATATTACAATTCAATTATATGTACCTCGAGGCCTTGTAGCGTCCACTTTGGTAGATCAGTCCAATAAAAAACCGGCTTCCTTCTGGATTGAGAAACTCCAAAACGCTGGTTACTGTGTCTGACGGTCTGTAATGGTCCAAAAAACAATATGACAGTCAGGAAGGTCAGGTGCTAGTTGTACCGAGTCTTCTTTTTCAAAAAACTACCGTATCTCGGTCAAAATTTGACCAATTTTGAAAATTTCTGCTTTTTTGAAATCAGCGTGGTTTGACGGTTCCGAAAAGTATAATCATGTTCTACTTTTGAAAAATTGCCTCTTCCTAATCTGATCTTATCCCAGCGTCCTCCAGAAAGTGCTTGTCGAGATCCAATTGATTCTTCTTGGATGCTAACATGAGAGAGAGAGAGAGAGAGAGAGAGAGAGAGAGAGAGAGAGAGAGAGAGAGAGAGAGAGAGAGAGAGCGAGAGATAGAGAGAGAGAGAGCGAGAGATAGAGACGAATTTGGATGTTATTTTCTGTTAAAAAATGTGTTGACTAACTTAATTTTTGTTTGGAAATCCATAAAATTCCCTACTTTTTTAGCCTGCAACCGCTGAAATCCGACTAAACAGCGAAAGGTTACAGATTTTCGAAACTTTTCGAAACTCCTCTTTTTACGAAATCTACCATATCTCTGTCGGGTTTTGTCCAAGATCGAGGAAACTAATATTTTTGGAATCAGCAGAACTTGGGGATTCAGAAAAGTATAATCATGCCCTACGTTCAAAATTTGACAAATTTCGAAGATTTTAAATTTTTGATTTTTTTGATTTTTCAAGGGAAAATTATATAATTCATATTTTAAGTATGTGAAAAATCCATGACACTCTAATTCAGTTCTATAACAATTTCAGAGTCCCCCAGCGCATTATCCAAATGCATCTGTTTGCATGTGTGGAATTATTCGACATCAGCCAAATCACGGGGAGAAAAAAGTGAGACCTATTATAATTTAAGGATAATATCATAAAACCAGATTGATTCTTAACAGAAACGTCGGCAAAGAAACCGCTGTCATTGGTTCGCTGGTGAAAGAAATGGAACACCGGAGTTCAATTTGATGAGGCACTGTATGATAAGTGTTTACAAATTGTGAAGAAAATAAACCTCACTCGGGAAGGCCTCCAGATCAGACTTGTCACGGGCCGGGTCGGGCCAAAATCAGGAAAAATCTCGGCCCGGCCCGGTTTGAAACATTTTTTGAAAAAATTTTGAATTTTGTTCGGAATTTTTTGAAATTTTTCGAAAAAAGTATAGTTTTCGAATAAAAATTCAAAATTGAATTAAAATGTGAATTTGTACAGTCATTTAAGGATTTTTACTCTATTTTTTCGAAAAATTTCATTAAAAAATCGGTAAAAAATGGGTGCCCATTTTTGAATCCGGGCCGAGCAAAATTACGGCCCGGCCCGATTTTTGACAAGTCTGCTCCAGATGACTGTGAAGTTATGCGACGTGACCTATATCATTGGAAAACTGAGAAAACATAAATTTCAAATATATACTCAGTTTTTGCCATCGACGCCTGGTATTCGAGAAAATCAAGGTCAAAGTTTGGAAAAATGACAAAATATTGTCTTTTTAACACGCAAAAATTGCAAAAAATTGAATTGCAAAACAATTTTTCGCGTGTCAGAAAGGCAATAATTCACTGTTTTCCAAACTTTGACCTTGATTTTCTCAAATACCCGGCCTCGATGGCGAAAACTGAAGATATATTTGGAATCAGCTTTTTCAGCGGAATCAATTTTTTCAGCTTTCCATATAGGCTACGTCCTATAACTCCACGGTCACTCGGAGGCCTTCCCTAGTCAGATAATTTTTTTTCCAACAAATTACCGCAACTCTTTTGAATTTCAGCGCATATGGTCCCCCTTCCACTCAATTTTTCGGCCACCTTCATAATCCAACTTTTAATTTTTTTTTAATTATGCAAGTGATTTAATTGTAATCTTTCCATTTATCAAAACTGTCATTTTGTGAGCCAAATTTTTATACTCATTTACCAATCTTAATTTTCAATATAAATAAAAAGTTGTGGCCGAAACCACTGAAATTTCGTTTCTGACTGATTTTCATGATTTTTCGACCGATTTTTGTGATTTTCAGAGCTAAAAATGCAATTTTTCGGTCGATTTTTGCTATGTTTCTTTTAAAATACAGAAAAATTCAGACTATTTCCAGCTTTTTGAGCAAAAAACCGTCTAAATAGGTTGAAAACCAAATACGTTACTGATTTTCGAAAATTTCCGAAAATCATGTTTTCACAAAAACTACCGTAACTTTGTCAGATTTGGTCTAAATTCAGAAATTTTGATAGTTTTGAAATCAGCACATTAAGACGGTTCAGAAAAGTATAATCATGCGTAGGTTCCGCACACTTTGGGTCCCACCACAAAACCTACAGTAACCCGTCGGAAATCGTGTCGAGACCCGAATTGCTCAGAATATAGGCTTGTGGGTACTTTTCTGAAAGCTCTCGACGAGCTGAATCTGAAAATATAATTCTCACTGTATATAGACTAAAACTGACTGAGTTAGTACCAAAAGTTTTTGAAACATTTTGGGTCCCGCCACGAAGACACTCAAACTACCGTATCTCGATCAGATTAGGTCCAAATTCAGAAAATTTTACAGTTTTAGAATCAGCGTAACTTACCGGTTCCAAATCAATCAATATTTTTTTCAGAATCATAATCTGCATTCCATCAGGACGACTCATTTTGAAATCTCTGTGTAATAAAAAATTAAATTTCTAATTTATTAATTTATGGCCAAAAACATAAAAATAAAAAGACAGGGGTGATTATGATTATGCTAGATCAATTTTTGACCCGAACAAACATCGGAATTATTGATTTTTTTTTCGAAAAAGGGGGCGGAGCCTAATACCACAACTCGGGGTACAAAAACATGAGAACATTGATGGTGATAAGGAAGAGATAGAAGCTGAGGGACACTTTCTCGGCTCTCGAAATAATTCGTTCCCAATACGGAGCCAATTGTCCGGCGGCTCCGATACGCTCTTTCAGACTAATGATTTCACGAAGGAGACTGACGATCAAGTCGATTTTCTGGATTTTCTCGGCGGTGATGCCTGGAAATGGAAAAGTAATAAAAGAAATGAAAAGAGGAGAACGAGACGCTTCAAATGAGTATAAACATGATGGGGTTTAAAGCAAATTGGGTCTCGACGCGAAAGCTACAGTAACCCGAAATTTCGAAAATCTTGAAAATGCTGTAACTTTGTCAGTTTTGACTCAAATTTTTTGAAAACATGAAATTTGAATTCAGCATGACGAGAGCTTTGAGAAAAGTACCCACAAGCCTAAGTTTGATGCAATTTGGGTCCCACCACGAAAACTACAGTACCCCTCGTAAATCGTGTCGAGACCCAAATCGCGCTAAACCATGGCTTGTGAGTACTTTTCTGAAAGCTCTCGACGAGCTGAATTCAAATGTTCTGTTTTCAGACAAATTGAGTCAAAACTGACAAAGTTACGGAGGTTTCAAAATTTTCAAAATTCTGGGTTACTGTAGTTTTCGTGGCGAGACCCAAATTGTTTTAAAACCTGGCGAGTAGGTACTTTTCTGAAAACTCTTGTCATGCTGAATTCAAATTCTGTATTTAAAAAAAAATTGAGTCAAAACTGAAAAAGTTACAGCGGTTTAAAAATTTAAAAATTTTCGGGATACTGTAGTTTTCGTATAGTACCGTAGACAAGCTTAATTCAAAAATGAAAAAAATTTATTCTTACCCTCCAAAACATCATGCAACGGAGCGTCCTGATTGACTTCGGTGAAATTGATCTACAAAAAAATTCCAATTAAAAAAAACGATTTTTGATTTTGATCTACCTCTTTCGGTATCAAATTCTTGACAACATTCCTGTCGGGTGTCGAGTGGAGACTTATCGCTTGCACATTATTATTCCTTCCGTACGCATCATCCTTATCGTATCGAAATGATTTTGGAACATAGCAACAGAAAAGTTTCTTGGCGGCTAACCAACGGATGTACCAGGGGACACTCTGAAAATTTTTTAGAAAGTAATTTGAGCAATTTTTTATCATTTGAGTTAAAAATCTTGAAAATCGGATAACAATTCAAAAAGTTACAGATTTTCGAAACTTTTCGAATATCGAGTTTTCACAAAACTACCGTATCTCGGTCAGAGTTGGCTCAAACTCAAATTTTTTTATATTTTTAAAATCAGCAAAACCTGGCGGTTTAGAAAAGTATAATCATGCCGTACTTTTACAAAAATTCCAAAATTTTCAAATTTTTGGTCTCGAAACGAATAGACTCAAACTACCGTATCTCGGTCGAACTTGGTCCGATTTGAAAAATTCTTTTTTTTCTAGATTTAACGTAAGTTGACGGTTTAGAAAAGTATAATAGTGTCTTATTTTTGGAAAATTCAATTTTTGAAATGTTTGGGTCCCGCAACGAAAATACTCAAACTACCGTATCTCGATCAAATTTGGTCCAAACTCAGAAATTTTTACATTTTTGAAATCAGCGTAATTTGGCGGTCCAGAAAAGTATAATCATGCCGCACTTTCGTAAAAACTCCAAATTTTTAAAATTTTGGGTCTCACCCCGAAAATAATCAAACTACCGTATCTCTGTCAGATTTTATTCAAATTCAAAAAGTTTTATACTTTTGGAATTATCGTGATTTGGTGGTTCAGAGCAGTATAAGCATGCCCTACTTTCGTAAAAATTCGAAAAATTTTAAATTTTGGGTCCCACCACAAAAACTTTCAAACTACCGTATCTCGGTCAGATTTGGTTCGAATTCAGAAATTTTTAAATTTTCGAAATCAACGTAACTTGGCGGTTCAGAAAAGTATAATCACGCCATGCTTTCAATTTTTTTAAAGTTTGATTTTTTGTGAAGAAAAAAATAATTTACCTGCCAACTCGGATTCCTCAGCGCGAACTTCTCCAAATGGACAAAAATTGACGACGTACACGTGGCGATGCTGACAATACAAATGAGTGTCATATAGTAAATTCCCATCAAAGGGACATCCGAAAAGCTGCCACGTTGTCCGGGAACACTTTCCATTGCGAACTTCATCTCACCCACTAACATTAGTAGCATGACGGACATTGAGAGGAGGGTCATGATGCCTGGAAAATGTTTTTTCTTGACAAATGTTTTTTCAGAAGTTATTTGAGCAATTTCCGATCATTTGAGCCGAAAATCACAAAAATTGGATGGAAATTCAAAAAGTTACAGATTTTCGAAACTTTTCGAAAATCTTGTTTTTACAAAAACCACCGTAACTTGGTCAGACATGGTCCAAATACAAAAATTTGTATATTTTTGAAATCAGGACAAATTTACGGTTTAGAAAAGTATAATCATGCCTTGCTTTTGTGAAAATCAATTTTTTGGAATTTTGGGCCCCACTACGAAAATACTCAAAGCTGGTCTGTCTGTTTGTCTGTTTGTCCGTCGTCAAAATAATTTTTACAAATAATGTGAGAAATTGCCTATCATTTAAGCCTAAAATCACAAAAATCGGATGGAAGTTCGAAAAGTTAGCGATTTTCGAAACTTTTCGAAAATCATGTTTTTACATATACTACCGTAACTCGGTCAGATGTGGTCCAATTTTGAAAAGCTGAGTATTTTTGGAGTCAGAGTAGTCTGGCAGTCCAGAAAAGTATAATCATGCCCTACTTTTGAAAAATTTAGTGTTTTAGGGTTTTTTGGGTCCCACCACGAAAACACTCAACCTACCGTATCTCGGTCAGATTTGGTCCAATTTGAAAAATTCTTTTTTTGCTAGAATCAGCGTAATTTTGCGGTTTAGAGAAATATAATCACGCTCTATTTTTAGAAAATTCAATTTTTGGGATTTTTGGGTCCCACCACGAAAACCCGATTTCCCCTAATTTCTTCACCCAGGAACCAATTTTTTCTATTTTTTGCGACTAAGACATATTTCCCATTCTCCCGAACCCATTAAAAGTGCAAAGTATACAAATTCCCCCGCCTTTTACCTAGCCTGAATTTGCTCTCCCGTCTTCCGGTCGCGTTGATTGGAGCGTGAAATCCGACGACGGCCACCAGGGAGACCTGGAAAGTTTGTAGTTTGTAGTCTAGACATTTTTTGTAGTTTGGAGTCGAGAAGGAGTGTATGCGCGAGAAACACAACAAGTTTTCAGTTTCGAGGTCATTTAAAAAAAATTCGAAAAAAAATTTTCAGCAAAAATTTTTTTTCAGAATTTTTTTTCAAATATTTTTTTCTTAATTGCTTACCAATGTAGTTGGAAACACCAAATTGAAGACATAATAAAAACTTTGTCTCTTCAAATCCAATTGCATGTAAACCATCGAGAACGACTCGTTGGCTGCTGACACATTTCTGGTGGTGCCGTTGAATAAACGGGCGTCCGTTAGGAGCCATTCCTGAAAAATATCAAAAAAAAAATAAATGTTACCATTGGATAGAGGAAATTGAGAGCTTTCAGAAAAGTGTAATCATGATAGGGTTTGGTGGAAATCGGGTCTCGACGCGAAAACTACAGTAACCCGGATTTTCGAAAAATTTCGAAAAACTTGAAATTGCTGTAACTTTGTCAGTTTTGACGCAATTTTTCTGGAAATGCAAATTTTGAATTCAGCGTGACGAGAGCTTTCAGAAAAGTACCCACATGCCTAGGCTCCGCCCACTTTTGGTCCTCCACCGGGTTACTGTAGTTTTCGTGGTGGGACCCTACCATAGGCTTGTGGGTACTTTTCTGAAAGCTTTTTTCACGCTGAACACAAAAATTTATGTTTCGTTGATTTTTACTGAAAATTCAAAGAGTTACAGACAAAACTATTTTTCGAATGTTTTCGAAATTTTTCGAAAATCTGTAACTTTTTAAAATTTCGACGTTTTTTGCCGATTTTTGGTTCAAAATAATCAGAATTGAGTAAACATTCAAAGAAAACTAATTTTTCTAAAAAATTAGGTTACCTGATTATCATAAAAGTCCTCCAAAGCGATTTCTTCTTTCGCTGCTACCAGATTGACAATGTTCGATTGATACGCCCACGAACCGCACTGAAAAAATTCAATATTTTGATTAAAATTGAGGAAATACTAAAATAAAACCAATTTTCCATAAAAAATTTCAAAACATTTTTTGGGTCCCACCACGAAGTTAAGTCCCGTCGCGTCGGGATTCAAAATTTTCCAATTTTCTTGATTTCAATAAATTTATCTTGTTCCCAGCTTTCAGAAAAGTACCCACAAGCCTATATTTGGACCTATTCGGGTCTCGACACGATTTACGGGCGGGTTACTGTAGTTTTCGTGGTGGGACCCAAATTGCTCAGAATATAGACTTGTGGGTACTTTTCTGAAAGCCCTCGACTTGCTGAATCCAATTTTTTTGTTTTCATAAAAATTGAGTCAAAACTGACAAAGTTACGACAATTTCAAAATTTTCGAAAATCCGGGTTACTGTAGTTTTCGTGGTGGGACCCAAAGTGATTGGAACCTAGGCTTGTGGGTACTTTTCTAAAAGCTGAAAACCAGCTGAAAACGATGGTAATGTTTATTTTGAGATTGGTGGCCTAGGTTTGGATTTCTAGGCCACCAAGGAAACTTTTTTCATTTTTTCCATTTTTAACGGTTTTCACCCAAATGTTTTGGTGTTTTCCGATTTTTTTTAATTTTTTCTACTATTTTTTGTAATTTTTCAGTTATGCAAGTATACATATGTATAAAATATTACAATTTTTATTCTGATGGAACCCCCCTTCCCCTCCTAAAAATAGTTCCTCCTCACCGACGATAATTACCCTTCAAAAAGAAAGTTGCCATACCTCTCCCTTCCTGGACTCCGAAGAAATAGTGTGTCTAGACGAGAGAGCGCAGAGAAAACGAGCAGTGGCTAAAGAATGCGACAAAAAGGTGAAATGAGCGTCTTCCGGTGCACGGCTTCTGGACGGGGACCCCTCCCCCGTTATACGAATTGTATACATTTTTGGGAGAATTTTCTGGAGATTTTTTCTCACGAAACACTAATATTGTATGTATTTACTGAAAAAAAGATTTTTGAGGTTTTGAAAAAATTCGAAAAAAAAAATTTTCGAAAAAAAATTTTTTTCCAAAATTTTTTTTCTGAAATTATGAAATTTTCTGAAATTCCTACTATACCTATGCTACTATTAACTATTTTTCTTATTCCCACCATCCTTGGCGCCGCCCCCGACCCTCCCAACCACGAAGATGTTGACCATATTGAGGAGATCGAGGTGGAGCAGACGCAAGTGATAATTACTACCACTAAGCATGGTAGGTGAAAAGGGGGCGGGGCTTATTTTATTATTTTTGGATTCAGGAGACTGAGAGCTTTCAGAAAAGTATAATCACGATGGGGTTTGAAGAATTTTGGAAAACAATTTTTGGGTCTTGACGCGAAATTTTTTTTTTCAAATATTTCAATTTTTCCGCCAAAACCCAATGTTTGTTTTTCAGGTTTTGTACATTTGTTTTCAGACAATTTTAGCTAAAAATTCATAAAATCCACAAAAAAAGAAAAAAGTTACAGATTTTCGAAAAATTTTGAAAATCGAGTTTTCAGATTTCTTACTGTAACTCGGTCTATTCGAGCACAGTGGGCTTGAAAATTACATTTTTGAAATCAGCAAGTCAAGGCGGTTCAGAAAAGTACCAACAAGCCTATATTTAGAGCAATTTGGGTCTCGACGCGATTTACGGAGGGTTACTGTAGTTTTCGTGGTGGGACCCAAAGAGGTCGGAATATAGGCTTGTGGGTACTTTTCTGAAAGCTGAGAACGAGCTGAATCTGAAAATATAAAATTCATTGTAAATATACTAAAACTGACTGAGTTACAACCAAAAGTGAATTTTCGAAATTTTTCGAAACTTTTCGAAAATCCGTAACTTTGTTGGATTTTGACATTATTTCATGTTTTTAGGTGCAAACGATGCGGAATTTTTTCTTCTTTCTGTGAAAAATAGATTGGGATAATTTCAGGACCAGTAGAACACCTCAAAATCCATATCGAGTTGGTGGACATCGAGGCGAACAAAAAAGTGAATCCAGTGGATTTGGCAGGGCTATGGCTAACGATAACAAGAGGTAATTATCATTTTCACTATTCCAAGCACTATCCCTATTTCCAGGCCGTTACACCATCCCTTTCCTCCGTCCGGACACCTGGTACGGTGTCCGTTTTCGAAGTGAAAATTTGATCAACGGTCATACGGTGGCACACGAGGAGGAGCGTCTGATAAAGACGAAACCGCGCGAGGAATCGAATAATTTGGGGGCCGCCTTGATGGGCGGTCCGTTACCCGTGATACCACCGACGCTGGGGGTTCATAATGGCCTGGGCCATGGCCTAGAAACCTCCAGTGGGATTCTAGGCCATCCAGGATCTGTTGGACCGTACCCGACCGCCACTGGACCGTTTGGCGGTCTAACAGTCTCACAATCAAATATTGGGGGTCCTGGGGGTAATTTCGGCCCCCAAACCCAAATTTTTGGGTCCCAAACGCCACCACCGACCACTAATCGCTCCGCCCATCCGCCTCCCCACCAGATCCATGCAATCGACGTGAAAATGCACCGTAGTCTTGATGGTGTTGAGAATTTCGAGAGTCTATATGTTACCGTCGGCTGGAAGGACGATGAACAAGAGCGTAGATCAAATTTGACCACTGGCGTCGTCAAGTTACGTGTGATATGTGATACGTCGGAGACGAAGGAGGAGATCAAGTTGAATGGCGATGAGGACTCGGTTACTATTGAGATTACGGTAAGAATGGGGTGGAAATTTGAATTAGGGACCTTCAATCTCAAAATAAACATTACCATCGTTTCTAGCTTGTTGAGACGGTTCAGAAAAGTACCCACAAGCCTATATTCCAATCACTTTGGGTCTCGACGCAAAAACTACAGTAACCCGGTTTTTCGAAAATATTGAAACCGCTGTAACTTTGCCAGTTTTGACGCAATTTTTCTGAAATCAAAATATTTGAATTCAGCGTGACAAGAGCTTTTAGAAAAGTACCCACAAGCCTAGGTTCCGACGAGTTTGGGTCTTGCCACGAAAACTCAAAAACTACAGTAACCCAAAAAATGCTGTTTTCGTGTCGAGACCCAAAATGCTTAGAATATAGGCTTGTGGGTACTTTTCTGAAAGCTCTTGTCATGCTTAATTCAAATTTTTGATTTCCACAAATTTGCGTCAAAACTGACAAAGTTACAGCAATTTCAAAATTTTCGAAAATTCGGGTTACTGTAGTTTTCGCGTCGAGACCCAAAGTGCACCGAACCCTATCATGATTATAGTTTTCTGAAAGCTCTTGACTTACTGAATTTGAATATAATACTCAAAACTTAAAAAATTGAATCCCCGAAAGAAAAAAACTCAATTTATGTTACAGATGGACCAAAAATACGACATCGAGGAGATGGACCCCGAGAAGCATCAAATCAAAGCTCATATTTCTCCGTTGAAATGTCATAAGTGAGTTGGCATTAAAAATTGTGTTAAAAAATAACTAAAAATCTAAAAATACCGAAAAAAAATTCAAATTTTTTTTTCGCCTAAAAAATGTTTTCTCAAAAATTCAAAAAATCCATATGTTCCTAGACCAAAAAATGCTGAAAAATACAGTCAAACTACTCAGAACCCTCAAAAACCTCATCTAAGACTCAAAAATCCCAATTTCCGCTCCCAGAATCTGCTGGACGACAGACTTGGTGCTCTCCTCGGGCTTCGGCGACTTCACAAAACATCTCGGCTCCGAGTGCAAAGAAATTTCCGGAACGACAAGTACAACATTCCTCCGAAATGTGAAAAAAGTTTCGGTCGTCGAGAATAATCTATCGGAAAACGAGTTGGTAGTGGAGACGGAGGTGTTGGAGTCGGATGTCGGTGTGGTCACTTTGATTCTTCAAAAGTTGGGCGGAAATGAGACAGGGGAGCCCGCGAAGTGAGTTTCAGAAAAGTTAACAATGTTAAAAACTGAACAACCAAAAAAATTCCCGAAAAATCTAGGAAAATTGACCAAAATCGGTCAAAATCGGTTAAGATTGGCTAAAATCGCCAACAAATCATTCGATGGCCTAGAAATCCAAACCTAGGCCAGCAATCTCGAAATAAATTGCGCAATCACAATTAGCATAAAGAAAGCTCTCAGAAAAGTATCCACACGCATACATTCCAATAATATTGGGTCCCACCACAAAAACTACAGTAACCCACTGGGGACAGGGGTACTGTAGTTTTCAGGGTTTTGTTAAGTAGCCCAAATTTTTTTTCACAGTAAGAAAAACAAATTCCGCACCGTTTGCACCAAAAATCATAAAATTATGTCAAAATCTGACAAAGTTATGGATTTTCGAAAAATTTCGAAAATTTACAGAATTTTGATTTGTCTGTAACTCAGACAGTTTCCGGTTATATTTGATTATTGTTTCATTTTCAGACTCAGCTTGCTTTCAGCTTTCAGAAAAGTACCTACAAGCCTATATTCTGGTCAAATTGGGTCTCACCACGAAAACTACAGTAATCCGAGCGGTTTTCGTGGCGAGACCCAAAGTGGGCGGAGCCTAGGCTTGTGGGTACTTTTCTGAAAGCTCTTGACCTCCTGAATTCAAAAACATCAATAATTTTGAGTTCGATGTAAAATTGAGTAAATAACACTAAAATCAAAAATTCCTAATTTTTCGAAATTTTTCGAAACTCTGTAACTTTCTTATTTTTCATGGATTTTTGTTGAATTTAGTCTTTAAATGTGCAGAAATGACTGAATTATTTTTTAAAAATAGTGCCAGCTAGTTTCCTGGGCTATTTACCAAAGAAAAATTTCCTTTTTCCAAAAAAAATCCCAAATTTTTCAGAAAAATGTTCGACACCACCACATCAAACGGTCGATTTGTGGTGCCTGTTGAGGACGATGCGATCTACGCTGTGATCTACGATTATGTCAAGACGAAACCCTTCCATTACGCCTCGAAAGCCCATTTTTTGGTGGAATCTCCGGCAGTCAACTCGACAAAACCGTCACATCCATTGGTGGATGTGTCTGTGATACCGACGACGTTCAATTACAAACATGATAAACCCGAGACGGTGTTGGTGAGTAGCTCAAACTATTTTTCGCAGTAAGTAGAACAAATTCTGCGTCGTATGCACCCAAAAACATAAAATTATGTCAAAATCCGACAAAGTTATGGATTTTCGAAAATTTTCGAAAATTTCTAGAATTTTTGTTTTGTCTGTAACTCAGTCAGTTCTAGTTTTCATTCAGTAAATCTTAGATTTTTAGATTCACCTTGTTCTCAGCTTTCAGAAAAGTACCCACAAGCCTATATTCCGAGTGATTTGGGTCCCACCACGAAAACTACAGTAACCCAAAATTTCGAAATTTTTGTAACCGACGTAACTTTGTCAGTTTAGATTCAACTTTTCTGAAAATTGAAAATTTGGCATCAGTACAACGAGAGCTTTCAGAAAAGTACCCACAAGCCTAGATTCGGAGCGATTTGGGTCTCGCCACGAAAACTCAAAAACTACAGTAACCCAAAAAATTCAGTCTTCGTGTCGAGACCCAAATCACTCCAAACGTAGGCTTGTGCGTACTTTTCTGAAAGCTCTTGTCATGCTAAACTCAAATTTCTAGTTTTTAGAATAATTGCGTCAAAACCGAGAAAGTTACAGCGATTTCAAATTGTTCCAAATCCTGGGTTACTGTAGGTTTCGTGGTAGGACTCAATTTGAACGGAATATAGGCTTGTGGGTATTTTTCTGAAAGCTCTCGGCGAGCTGATTTCAGAAATAGAAATGGTTTAAATATAGAATATGAGGTTTTCGAGAAAGTTCGAAAATTTCAGAAAAAAAATTTTCAAAAAAATTTTTGTCAAATTTTTATTATTTTTTTGCAGAAACCCGAGCCACCCTTTCTCCTGATCCGTCGATCCCATCACTATCCTCATAACGATCTCCTTGTTAAAATCGAGCCGTTTTGCAACGAAACGGAAATAAAATTCCGTCTGGAAGACCGATACCCCCAACACCAAATCGACGCCGTCCCATTTCTGTGTGGACTGAATCCCAAAATGTATTTTTGTGACAAAAACGTGACGAATTGGCAGAAATGTGATTCGACACTTTGTTTCTCGACGTCAGTGCTGATCGGGTTGGACTCTTTTGAGGCTGATGTAAGTTTTCTCCAATTTTTGATATTTTTTAGTGGTATCAGACTTTTTTACTGTAAAAATCTGATAGTTATATTCAGCTCGTTCTCAGCTTTCAGAAAAGTACCCACAAGCTTAGGTTCCAATCACTTTAGGTCCCATCACGAAAACTACAGTAACCCAAAAAATTTTAAATTTTGAAACCGCTGTAACTTTATGAGTTTTGACGCAATTTTTATAAAAACAAAAAATTCGAACTCAGCAAGACCAGAGCTTTCAGAAAAGTACTCACAAGCCTATGCTCCAAGCGATTTGGGTTTCGACACGATTTACGAGGGGTACTGTAGTTTTCGTGGTGGGACCCAAAGTGATCGGAATATAGGCTTGTGGGTACTCTTCTGAAAGCTCTTATCATTCTAAACTCAAATTTTCAGTTTTCAGAGAAATTGCAGCAAAACTAACAAAGTTACATAAATTTCAAATTTTCGAAATTTTGGGTTACTGTAGTTTTCGTGGTGGGACCCAATATTATCGCAATATAGGCTTGTGGGTACTTTTCTGAACGCTGGAAACGAGCTGAATTTGAATTTTGCAACCAAAAACAGTTTTATGTGGGTCCCACAGAGAAAGTTCTAAAAAACAAACAAAAAAATTTGGAAAAATTTTTTTGGAAATTTTTTTTTCAACCCCCGTATTTTTTCCATATTTCCAGAGCCGATGCCTGAACGTGACCCAACACTTCCCTCCACTCATTTCCCATTCTCCGAACCGCCTGTTATTCGTCTGCGTCTCTCTGCTAGCCGTACTCTCTCGTCTCTCTCAATAATTATTTATGCAACTATTTTTTGATCGTTTTCATTCTTTTTTGTCACTTTTTCTTTCATTATTTGTCTGAGTTTGAGTTGTCTGAGTTGGGTGGACAATAATAAATAATAATAATAAATTTTTGAAAAAAAAATTTGGCGGGAAAAAGATTCCAAAAAAAAAGTACTCACCGAAAAAGAGCAAGTCTGTGAGTCGAATGGGAAGCGCTTGAAATTGATTGGACAGAAAGATTTGGAAGCGATGGAGACAAACATACGGACACGACCTGAAATATGATAGGAGTCTGAAAAATTTTTACAAAAAAAAGTTTTGAAATTTTTTTTTTTGAATATTTTTTTTGAACTGTTCAAATTTTCATTCCAGAAGATTTTAATCAAAAATTGTTTGAAAGTTCAGACTCAGCTGATTCTCAGCTTTCAGAAAAGTACCCACAAGCCTAGGTTCAGAGCAATTTGGGTCTCGACACGATTTACGGCGGGTTACTGTAGTTTTCGTGGTGGGACCCAAATTGGTCGGAATCAGGGCTTGTGGGTACTTTTTTGAAAGTTCTTGACGAGTTAAATCTAACTAAATCAGTTTTGTAAGTTTTGGCTGAAAACTGACTGAATTACAGACAAAAACTTTTTTCGTAAATTTTCGAAAATTTTCGAAAATCTGTAATTTTGTCATTTTTTGACGGTTTTTGATGTTTTTTAGCTCAAAATGATGAGAAAAACATGAATTTTTGATTAAAATTAGTTTGAACTATATTCAACATAACAAGCTTGCACTTTGGGTCTCACAAAAAAAAACAAAAACTGAAAATTTTGGGTTACTGTAGTTCTTGTGGCGAGACCCTAATTGGTCAGAATATAGTCATGTGGGTACTTTTCTGAAAGCTCTTATCACGCTGAATCCAATTTTCATAAAATTTCTGATCTACCATTAAAATGCAACTCGGCGGATGCATCCATCGCATAATCTGGGACCCTTCCATACACCGAGTGATACATATAAAATTCCGGTTTCCATATCCATTTAATCGGCACAAAAATCCGCTCGATTCCTCCGAAAACCTCGGGTTTCCATTTGATGAAATCATCATTCCAGTGAACATCAAAGTAGGCGGATACTGTAGCCAAATTGTTACGTTGGTCCTGAAAATTTTGATCTACAGGTTGCTTTTGGGTTACTGTAGTGGCAAAACTTACCAAATCTACAATCTGATACAACCCGGCCGATATGAAGACGTCTATTCTGGTATGTGGATGTTTGAGAGGGATGTGGTGTCTGGCATGAGATCGGATCCACGTGGCGAGTCTGAAAATATGCGTTTTTTAGTTTTTTGACCAATTACCTGGCTGGCTTTGACTCAAAAAAATTATCGTTAACAGATTTGAAATCAGCTTGTCAAGACGCTTCGAATGAGTATAACCATGACTAGGTTTGAGACAAATCGGGCCTCACCACGAAAACTACAGTAACCCGAAATTCCAGGAAATCGTGTCGAGACCCAATTCGCTCCAAACCTAGGCTTGTGGGTACTTTTCTGAAAGCTCTTATTGTTCTAAATTCAAATCAGTTGTTTTTAAAAAAATTGCACCAAAACTGACAAAGTTATTACAATTTCAACATTTTCGAAATTTTGGGTTACTGTAGCTTTCGTGGTGGGACCCAAAGTAATAGGAATATAGGCTTGAGGTACTTTTCTGAAAGCTTTCAATGAGCTGAACACGACTATCACAAAATTAAATTTTCTACAGTATCCCAGCAAGTTTTCGTGGTGGGACCCAAAATTTTTTCAAAAAATGAAAATTTTTCCAAATGTGGTCATGATTATACTCATTCAAACCGTCTCAGTGAGCTGAATTCAACTATAACACTTTCAATCCGTTCGCGTGACCCTCCAAGCTACAGTAACCCAAAAACCACTCAGGGGTTACTGTAGTTTTCGTGGTGGGACCCAAAGTGATCGGAACCTAGGCATGATTATACTTTTCTGAAAGCTCTCAGTCTCCTGAATTCGAATTTTCTATTTTTATCCATTACCTCCCATGTGGGTCCCCATCAGCATCCGGATCCGCAATAACCTGTCCCCCGTCCTCCGAATCCAGCGCTCGTCGCCTATGGAATGCCGAGTCGTCGATGGCCGGCGGCTTTTTGATAACTTTTTTTGGGATGAACCCTGAAATTATAAATTGAATCAAAAATTTTGATCTACTCGTTGATCTACATAAGTCAAATTTAATGTGAAAATCCCGAAAAAAATTTCAAAAAAAAATTTTCAAAAAAAAATTTTTTTCAAAAATTTTTTTCTTTCTCAGAGTCCCTTTTTTGTTTGAAATCTGATATATACATTTTTCTTATACATAAACAATTCCATTGCACTTGACTGCCTTTTCTCTGATTCAATTTCACCTCGTCAGGAGTCTCAAAATCAAATTTCCCGCCAAAATTTTCCTTTTTTTCTTTTTTTTTTTAGTCAAAAGGACCCGTAATCAAGAATGTGACATGACAAGGAACATGTTCTGACAAGAAAAATCAGAAAAAGATCAAATTTCGTTTTTTGAAAAAAAAAATTCAAAAATTTTACTTCTCGGTCTCTTCCCTATCAAATTTCTAGCGGTAACAGAGAGTAAAAATGTGAGAAATGCAAAATTGAAGGTAGATCAAAACTCAAAAGTTGAAAAAATAGGCTTAAACAAGAATTTTTGTCCAAAAACTCGAAGTTTATTACTCATGGCCTAACTTTCCAAATTTCGAGTTTTCTAGGCCATGACTACATTCATTTTGTAGATCAAAACCAGATCTAAATTTTTGTAGTTGACCATTTTTCGATATCTCCCCTCCCCGCGGAGTTACAGACGTTTGAAGGTGAGAAGAGACGCAGGGAAACGAGAGTGCTCTTGTTTCTCTGCGTCTCGCCCTCTCTCGGGATGCTATTATCAAGTTTTCTCAACGAGAAATAGAGATTTTGGAAAATTTTTAAATGGAAAAATGTAGAGAATTGAATTTCGCACATTTTGTTGTTGACCACTTTTTTGTAAATTTGTGTTTTGGGGAGTTATAGCGTTTTTAAGATTTCAAAGCGTTTAATTCCGCTAGAAAAAAATCCGACCAAAAAGTTGTCAACTACAAAAATGTGCAAAATTCAATTCTCTACATTTTTCCATTTTAAAATTTTCAAAAATCTCTATTCCTCATTGAGATAATCGCATTTCATTATCCCCGGCCAAGAGACGCAGAGAAACGAGAGCACTCTCGTTTCTCTGCGTCTCTTCTGAACTTCAAACGACTGTAACTCCGCGGGGAGGAGAGATATCGAAAAATGGTCAACTACAAAAATGTAGCCCTAGATTTGATCTACAAAATGGCACCAAAATTTTTTAAAATCTGACAAAGTCTGAAATCTGAAATTTTAACTCAAAAGATTTTTCAATTTCTTTCAAAAAATAAATGTTGAGTCCCCCTCAATAAATCAAAAACCCATTTTCTAATTTCGGATCCCTTTTCTCTATTTTTCTTTCGTTTACACTTTTTCATTTGTTCGGCGGGGGGAAGGGAAATGAAGATGAAGATGATCACTAACAGCTGACGTACTAAAAATCTAAGCCTTTTTGCTCCAGGAAGAGCAAAAAATGTTGAAAAGAAAAGATAAAGAGAGAGTGGAAATAAAAATGATTGACTTGGTGTCCTAAAGTTTTTTTTGAAAAAAAGTTTTTTTGAAATTTTTTGTCTGAAACTCTAAAATTTCAGATTTTCTCTATGATATTAAGATTCAGCTCTTTTCCAGCTTTCAAAAAACTACCCACACGCCAAGGTTTCGTGCGATTTGGGTCTCGACACGAAAACTGAATTTTTTGGGTTACTGTAGTTTTTGGGTTTTCGTGGCGAGACCCAAAGCGATTGGAATCTAGGCTTGTGGGTACTTTTCTGAAAGCTGAGAATCAGCTGATTACAATGGTTTCAGAAATTTTGGGATTGGTGGCCTAGTTTGAGTTTTCTAGGCCACCAAGCGGGTTTTTAATGATTTTGACTAATTCAGGTCGTTTTTTTCCGTTTTTTTCTGGTTTTTTCTGGATTTTTTTTTGATTTTCTTTGGTTTTTAGCTATTTATCCTGATTATAGTAATGTTTTAAAACGATTCCACATTTCTTCACCGGTCCCGATCTCATTTTTTCCTATCTTTCCTCATTTTTCCCCACTTTTCTCCGAAAAAAATGTTTGAAACGTGTAATTTTCTATTTTTCTCATCTTTTTCCTCTTTTTTCAAAACTATTTTCACTAGTATTCTCTCATGTGAATAACTCATGAGGATTCAGGAGATATCTCATTGAGCAAAAAAAGAGAGAGAAGGACATAAAAATGTTTAATTAAATTTACTCATTGAAATGAGTAAGGGAAGTTGTGAATGGAAAAAGAAAAAAAAAGAAAAAGCGCTTTCCAGAGTTTATGACCACTTCCGGGAGCAAAAAGAGACAAAAAAATTTCAAAAATTTCAAAAAAAAATCGAGAAATTTTTTTCCAAAAAATTTCAAAAAATGACGGCCTAGAAACCACCTGGTTTTTGTTTTCTAGGCCACCACACTCCGAATAAATATCAGATTCAGATTCCCCATAAAATTTCCAAAATTTTGAGCCCCATATCGGCCTAATTTGGAGCGATTTGAAATTTTGGATCTGGTGGCCTAGGAAATGCATTTTCTAGGCCACCAGACCCAAATTTTCGAATTTTTCCCGAAATATGTCGATATGGGGCTCATATTTTTGGAAATTTTGTGAAGAATCCAAATCTGATATTTATTTGAAGTATGGTGGCCTAGAAATCAAGAACTTGGGGGTTTCTAGACCACCAACTGAAAACCAATTTTTTAAATTCAAATTTTTACGTATTTTTGCTGAATTGCGGTTAAAATGAACTGAATTTTCAGATTCGCCGCAAAAATTCAAAAATTTTGAACCCCATATTGACATATTTCGGTTCACTGTGAAATTTTGGGTCTGGTGGCCTTGGAAATGCATTTTCTAGGCCAGCAGACCCAAATTTTCAATGTTCTTTAAAATATATTAATATGGGGCTCAAAATTTTGGAAATTTTATGGAGAATCTAAAAATTTAGTTTATTTTGATTGTAAAATAGCCAAAATTTGAAGAAAAAAACAGTTTTGAGCCAATTTTTCAAAATATTCCGGTTTTTTTGTAGAAAAATCACTGAAATTCGAGTTTTCTGAACAACGCACAATGTCACAATCCTAAATTTGCTTGCATTTAAATTCTGGGGGTCCCTTTTTCATTTTTTAACCAATTTTTTCCGTTCCACACAACAACAAAAAGCAAAAAAAATTGTTCTTTTTTTATTTTTCAATTTCTTTTTTCCCCCTCTGGGAGCACAAAGAATGGGAAAAATGAATCACCATAGAAACCCTTCACCGGAAGGAGCGAAATGGAAAAAAAGAGAAGCCGGAAAAAACAAATTTTCACTTTTTTACGTTTTTGCACAAAATAGAATAAAATGTAATATGAAGTCGAAGAGATTTAGAAACAAACTACAGTAGCCCATTTTCAAGAGTACTGTAATTTTTGTGAGGAACTATTTTTTACAGTAAGAAAACCAAATTCTGCATCGTTTGCACCCAAAATCACCAAATTTTGTCAAAATCCAACAAAGTTATGGATTTTCGAAAATTTTCGAAAACTTACTTTTGACTGTAACTCTGTCAGTTTCAGTCTATTTTCAGTAAATGTTATATTTTCAAACTCAGCGCTTTTTCAGCTTTTAGAAAAGTACCCACAAGCCTATACTCGAAGAATTTTGATTTTTGGACCACCTAAACTGGGTTACTGTAGTTATCGTGGTAAAACCCTATTGTAGGCTTGTGGGTACTTTTCTGAGAGCTGAAAACGAGCTGAATCTAAAAATATTAAATTCATAAAGTTTGAACTAAAACTGACTGAGTTACAGACAAATGAAAAATTCTGGAATTTTTCGAATATTTTTCGAAAATCCATAGTTTTGTTGGATTTTGACATAATTTTGTGATTTTGGGTGCAAACGACGCAGAATTTGTTTTTCTTACTGTAAAAAATGGTTTGGACAACTTTTCCAGTGTGAAAATCTCGTTTTTAGGCTGAAAATCCAAAACATTTCAAAAAAAAATTTTTTTGAAATTTTTTTTTTCGCTAAACCCCATCATGATTATACTTTTCTGAAATCTCTCAGCCTCCTGAATTCAAAAACAGTAAAATAAGCCCCGCCCCTTTTCAGACACATACCTTCCGACTCCTGTGCTCCCCAACAACTGAAAACGAGGGCGACGCAGAACACTGATATTAATCGCATCGGAAATAAAATAATGATTGATATGCTGAAATTAAGGAATTTAATATAAAAAATACATATATTGAATAAATAAATCCATTAAAGAACATTGGTGAGTGAGGTGAAAAAAAGAGAAAAATTTTTTTTGGTCAAAAATTTTTTGTCAGGATTAACGGCGTGACGAAAGCATAAAAAAAGGAAAAGAGCAATCTAATATATTAAAAATGTAGACATGTATTTTTGATCTACGCCTGGATTTTCTGGATTTACACTTTTTACGCGCGGGAAAAAAAGAAAAAAAAAGAAAAAAAGCAATAAGAAAAAAAGGGGGAGAGTGTCATGGGACTAAGTTGTTAGTGAATTTTAAAGGAGAAAAAGAATAAATTGTGTGGGAAAAAAAGGAGTAGAAAAAGGAAAACAAGAAGTTATGTGTAGTGGTTAGGGAAAAAATTGAAAAAAATTGAGAATTTTCTGGAAATCCGAAAATTTTCAAGAAAAAACTTTGAAATTCTGCGTGAAAATAATGCTTTTAGACGTTCTCAATATGAAATTCAAATTCCCCGCCCCTTTTTACCTCTATCCAGACGGTTTTCACTCAATTTTTGAATTCTGTGCATTTTGTCGTCTCGGTGTTCGGTGTCTGCACACAATCGGCGCTACAGTAACCCGAAAAACACAAAATGAGAGATAGAGACGCAGAAAAGTGGGGATACGGGTAGTTTTTGATGGGGAGTTCGAATTTGAGCTTAGTTTTTGATAATTGTAGAAATTTGGGCGTTATTCAGCAAGTTTTAGACATTCAAAACCCAATTTCTGTATAAAAACGTGTTCCAGACTCAATTTAAATGTTAAATTCGGGTTCCCCGCCCCCTTTTACCCCTATCCAACCGGTTTTCTCCCATTTTTCGAAATCTGTGCATTTTGTCGTCGCGGTGTTCGGTGTTTGCACACAATCGACGCTACAGTAACCCAAAAAACACAAAATGAGAGATAGAGACGCAGAAAAATGGGGATAAGGGTAGTTTTTGATGGGGAATTCGAATTTGATGTTAGTTTTAGAAAATTGTCAAAATGTCACCGTGATTTGGCAGGTTTCAGATCTTCAAAACTCGTTTTTTGTATAAAAACGTGTTCCTGTCTCAATTTCCATGTAAAATGTTGTTTTTACGAGTATTTTTGAGCAAAAAAACCTAATTTTTTGTTGAAAAATTCCAAAATTATAGCTAAAAATTGACTGAAATTGCAAGGAAAGCTATTAAGAAAATTTGTCCAAGACTCCCAAAAAAAATATCAGTACCTCTATGGGTTTATCCAATTTTAAGAAATAAAAGAAATGCACCTACATGAGACATGTCACCTGTCTCCCTGAAAGAAGTGTGAATGAAAAAGGAAAGAGAAAGGAATTTGCCCTTCTGAATAAGAAAAACCTCGTGCCTCGGCTTCTCGGCTGAGACATGAAATTATAGGCTTGGCTTAACATTTCTCACCACTCTTGACTGATACACATACTAATGTAGGCGTGTGAGAAACAAAAGGGGAAAAAGATCAGTTCCAAAAATGAAATTTAGATTGGAAACGGAAAAAAAAGAAAAAAATGGCTATAGTTAGCGCTACTCAAAGGGGATTCGAGAAATAATTGTTTTCAAAATGTGTGGAAAAATAAGGAAAATTCCTATTTTTAAACAAATTTTCCATACTTGCAACGGCTGAAAAATTTAAACTGAAATTTTGAACGAAATTTTTTTTTTGAACTTTTTGAATTTTTCCCAAAAGTGTCGAATTTTTAACTATACTTCAGAATTTAATCAAAAGCTAGTTATGCATCAAAAAATTGAAATTTTTAATGTGAAATTTCAGAAAAATTCAAAAAATTTCGTAAAAATGGAAATTCTCTACCGGGCCGTAAATTTGCAAGTATGGAATTTTCAGGCCGAGAATGCATCTAAACAGTGCTTTGTGTTTGTAGGCCACGAAAAATTCTTCCACTCATCTATTTCGTCAATTTTGACTAAAAAATTGCAGAAAATTCATTGGAATTCCAGTGAAAATCCGTTTGACAATTTTCATGAATTTCAGATTTGCCGGTTGCTAAACGATCTGAAGTTGCTCAAGATTGACACAAAAATTGTCAAATTTGAGTGGATTTTCGGCTATTTTTCAGTCAACAACCTGTTTTATGAGAACTCATCCTTATTTCCAATGAGTTTTCAGCGATTTCCAGCCAATTCCAAAGAAATTTAGCAAATTTAACAAAAAACGTTATAAATAATCCCGAAACAAACGGGTGGACTGGAACTTCGACCATCTTTCTCAGTGAGGAATGGAGATTTTTGAGAATTCTAAAATGGGAAAATGTAGAAAATTGAATTCTCCATATTTTTGTAGTTGACAACTTTTTGATCGGACTTTTCCCTAGCGGTATAGGGCACTTTGAAATTTTCAAAACGCTATAACTCTTCAAAACGCAGTTGTACAAAAAAGTTGTCAACTACTAAAATATGTAAAATTAAATTCTCTACATTTTTCTTTTTTAAAATTTTCAAAAATCTTTATTCCTCACTGAGAAAACTTGATAATAGCATCTCGATGCGAGAGAAGGAGAGACGCAGAGAAACAAGAGCACTCTCGTTTCCCTGCGTCTCTTCTCGTCTTCAAACGTCTGTAACTCCGCGGGGAGAGGATATATAAAAAAAATAGTCACCTACAAAAATGTAGCCCTAGATTTGATCTACAAAATGGTACCAAAATTTTTAAAATCTGACAAATTTTCGGCTATTTTTCAGTCAACAACCTGTTTTATGAGAATTTTTACTAATTATCAATATTTTCAAAGCATTTTCAGCGATTTTCAGCGATTTTCCGCATATTTCAAACAAATTTAACAAAAACCGTTATAAATAATCCCGAAACAAACGCTTAAAATTTGCGCTTTTTCGTATTACAAATCATTTCGAAAACGCGTCGAAGATGCGCCAGACGCCGCGTTTATTTTAGACTTTTTCGGATTCGAAAAATGTCAAAAATCGGTAGAAATAGTAGTCGATTAAAAGCAAGCTTGTTTTCAAAAATTGTGAAGTCTAGTGGAACCTCCAGACCCCGTGAACCTATTCGCCGAAAAAAAAACATTCCCACTTAACCCAACTAAACAAGAAAAGAGCCCCTCCTATGTATATGTAACATCTTGAGAGACGAAAAAAGAGACAATTGACTCTTGCCCCCCCCCCTCTCACACATATCCTCTTCCTCCTAAGGCTATATAACTATAGCATCCTCGTCTTCCTCATGGAAATAGATATGGGTGTTTTTGTTCCCTAAAAGGGGTCAAAAAGTGCGCGCTCTACTAAGAAAAGAAATCAAAAACTCCCATGGGAAGGGGATACGACGAAGACGAGAGCCGAGAGCTGCTAAAGAGGGCGGAGCTTGGCGGCTCAATGAGCACGAAGAGGATTAGAGAGAAAAGGGAAAGACACCTGCAGGGTTGATTTATTGTGTGTGATATAAGAAGGGGAGAAGAAGATGGATTACGTGGGGAAAGGTGGAACGGAGCACATGGGGATTGAAAAATGGGGGAGAATTTGAAAAATACTGGATTTGAAGGGATTTTTAGAAAATTTCATTTGATTCTTGATGTAAAAGCACCAAATTTTTGAAAAAAGAGTTTCCCATATTTCCAGATCGGGTCGTAACATGCTTCAAATTGAGATTTATGAACTGAAAAATCTACCAAAATGTAGATCTCGGCGAGTTCTATGTCTTTCATATATTACCGGCCGGATTACTGCTTGGGCTTGAATGAATTTTGATAATTTTCGCGTTAATTCGCACTTTACCCAGTCGTCACAGTGTCAAATTTAGTCTATTTGAATCCGAATCATTTTCCCGCGAAACCGAAAAATTTTCTGGTTTATTGAGGGTTTTGAAGGTAAATTTTGATTTTGAGGTTTGATGAAAATGACCAAAATCGGTTGGAAAACTCCTTTGAGTCATTTTGTTTTTGAAACGCCTAAAATCATATAAAAATAAGGCCTGATCTCTCAAAAACCGATTTTTCTAAATAACTCCTCCTGGACCTCCTGGAGCCCTAGACAAGGGTGTCTGAAAATGAAATTCAGATATTTTATGTTAGATAACTGCATCGAAGAAAGCAGAACGGATCCCAAATGAGGATATTTAGAGTTGACTCAAAAATGTCAAAAAGCTAGGAAAATGATCAAACAACCTGACTATGAGACCTCTTACAAATGTGACGACGTCCAAAAAGAGTAAAAGATATCAAAAATAAAGATAAAGATACATGGGAAGAGGATTAAGTAGAAAAAAGACGGATTATGATCACAAAAAGAAGAAAAATCTGGGAATATGCTGTTATACGTCACAGTTCGCTGGATAAGTATGTACGTGACAACCATGTTGATAGGGATCTCTGTGGGAAAACCTGGGTGAAGACTGATTATATGACGCCAGGCTACATACATAGTTATGTATTTCAAATTCCGTTTGACCAAAAAATAATAATCCTAATCCCTAAGGCTTTTAGATCGCTTACAACTATAGATAACACTCAATATCCGGATTTTAAAAAAACTGAAAGACTGGCGCACTTTTGACGAGCTTCATGTTATATTCATGTTCAGATTGCTTATCGTTTTAAACGATAGTGTTAACTAATTGCCAGATTTAGAGCGTCTGGCGCACCTTCGACGCGTCGCTTCCAGATTTTTGCGTTTAGCAGCTAGCTAATTGGCTAGATTTTTGAAAACTGGATGAAAAAATAAAAAAAGAGCCAATTTTCTTTTTCCAGCATTCCTATCTGTGTCTCCAGCTCCCCCAGCTATCATCTGCATCATGAAAACCAGGAAATGGGTAATAAAAAAGTGTCTAGCACACACTAAAAACAGAGGAGATAATCTTTTTCTGTTGGATGACTAACTATAGAAATTGACTCAACAAACACCTGATTTCTTGCAAATTTCCGGTTCACATATTCATATTTTTTGTTTTTAAGAGGATTTTGTGACGTAAAACTCGTGACAAATACAATTTTTGTATTGGAAATCGCAACTACTAGAAAAACAAAGTCAGAAAAGTATATTGCTTTTGATTTTGAAAATTCTGCGACTTTACACAAGAAAATCACCATTTTCAACACAAATCCCTTTTTTTCTGCGTTAAACTAACATCAAATTCGAATTCTCCATTAAAAACTACCCGTATCCCCATTTTTCTGCGTCTCTATCTCTCATTTTGTGTTTTTTGGGTTACTGTAGCGCCGATTGTGTGCAGACACCGAACACCCCGACGAAAAAATGCACAGAATTCGAAAATTCAGTGAAAAGTGTTTGGATAGGTGTAAAAAAGGGTGGGGAATTTGAATTTAACATGGAAATCGAGACTGGAACACGTTTTCATACAGAAAATGGGTTTTGAAGATCTAAAACCTGCCGAAAACCGGTCAAATTTCTACAATTTTCAAAAACCAATATCAAATTCGAATTCCCCATCAAAAACTACCCTTATCCCCATTTTTCTGCGTCTCTATCTCTCATTTTGTGTTTTTCGGGTTACTGTAGCGCCGATTGTGTGCAGACACCGAACACCCCGACGACAAAATGCACAGAATTTTAAAATCGCGAGAAAACTGTCTGGATAGGGGTAAAAAGAGGCGGGGAATTCGAATTTTAGGCTGAAAATTTATAAATTTTGCGATTTTTCATTGAAATATGAAATTTATTGCGTCAAATGTGAGGAAAATTGATTGAAAAACAGAGTGTGTTTGTGAAAGAGATTACAGAAATACAAAACGTTTTCGACGAGAGGAAAATACTAGAAAAATATAGTAGAGGTACTGAAAATCTGGAATTTTCTGGAAAAAAACGGAAAAAATAGAAAAAAATAACAAGGTGGGGCCATAAACTGAGAGAATAAGGGTACAACGTTTAGACCTGTGTGAAAAATATCAGAAAAATAGGATTTTTGGGGTATTTTTGGTGGAAAAATTAGTTTTTTCACAAGTTTCGAGTCAAAAAACCGAATTTTCCACCCAAAAATACCCAAAAAATCAAAAAAATAGAAAGAAAAACTTTGGAAATCACATTTTTGGAGCCTTTTGATGGAAGAAATTATTGATTTTTCGGTTTGATCTCTAAGACAACATTCTCTCTTCCTCCTCGTCCTTCTCTTCCTTAATGTCGTCCATTGGCTCGTCTTTCTGAAAATTCAGAAATCATTTTTGACTTTTTTCTCGGTATGGTGTTATTCTACAGATTTTTGACTACAAAATTTGAATTCAGGAGACTGAGACGGTTCAGAAAAGTACCCACAAGCCCCGGTTCCGACCACTCTGGGTCCCACCACGAAAACTACAGTAACCCGCCGTAAATCGTGTCGAGACCCAAAATGCTCCAAACCATGGCTTGTGGGTAGTTTTCTGAAAGCTCACGCTACGCTGAATTCAAATTTGTTCATTTCAGAAAAATTGAGACAAAACTGACAAAGTTACAGCGATTTCAAAATTTTCGTTTCGGGATACTGTAGTTTTCGTGGTGGGACCCTACATAGGCTTGTGGGTACTTTTCTGAACCGTCGGGAAGTCAGGATTTTGAAAATCGTATTTATAGGCTTTTTGAATAAAAATTGAGAGAGTTACGGTAGTTTTAGTGGTTTTGGGTTTTTGAAAATTTTCGAAAATCTTCGAAAATCTTCGAAAATCCGTAACTTTTTCAGCTTTGATCCGTTTTTGTTGGTGTTAGGTTCAAATAGCAGCTTACAACCTGAATTTCATGTGAAAAACCATTCCGCATCAATTCGCTCCAGGTCTCACCACGAAAAACGCAATTTCCTAGAATTTTCGAGTCAAAACAAAATTTTTTCGTTTTTTTGTTATCATATCTAAATTCAACTCGTCAAGACGCTTCGAATGAGTATACTCAAGCCATGGTTTGAAGAAAGTTGGGTCTCGACGCGAAAACTACAGTAACCTGTTTTGGGGTTACTGTAGAAAATTTCAGTTTTCGCGTCGAGACCCAAATTGACCGGAACCTAGGCTTGTGGGTACTTTTCTGAAAGCTCTCAGCAAGCTGAACTCAAAAATGTTAAAGTTTCTGAAATTGCGTTTAATTAGACAGAGTTATAACAATGTGAAATATTTCGAAAAGTTTCGAAATTCCATAACTTTCTAATTTTTGGGTGTTTTTGCATAATTTTTCTGGAAAATGACCAGAATCTTCTATATTTTTCTTTAAAAATATAAAACTTCAAAATAAATCAATACCCACCGGACTAGCACCCCCTTTTCTCCTCTTCGCCAGCAACTTGTTATTCGAGTCTCCGAGACTTTTAATCTGAATATTTTCGGGTCCGACACGCATCGACGCCAACGTCGCCTCCATCTCGTCCTGCACATCGACCCATTGCTCTTTTTGCTCACAAAGATTTGAACTGGTGAACAGAGGGGTGTCTGGGACCTTACGGTAGTGAGAGATCCACTTGTGCTCCATGGTTTGCTCGATTGTGATACGTTCGGTGGGCTCGGTGCGGAGCAGTTTGCGGATCAGGTCCTTGGCTGGAAAAAAACGAAAAATTAGATGAAAATTGATCAAATTTCAAGATTTTAAAGAAAAGTTTCGGAATTTTGAAACTTTTCGAAAATTGGTACGTTGAAAGTGCTGAAATTGACAGAGGGGTACTGTAGTTTTTGCGGTGAAACTATTTTTCACAATAAGAAAAAGAAATTCTGCATCGTTTGCACCCAAAATCACCAAATTATGTCAAAATCCGACAAAGTTATGGAATTTCGAAAAAAAAAGTTTTCGAAATTTTTTTCTCGAAATTTTGATGTCGTGATAACTCCGCCCATTTTTGTCCAATCTCGAAATTTTTAACATTTTTATATCCGTCTAGTCGAGAGCTTTCAGAAAAGTACCAACATGCCTATATTCCGATCACTTTGGGTCCCACCACGAAAACTACAGTAACCCAAAAATGGTTTACTGTAGTTTTCGTGTCGAGACCCAACTTGCTTCAAGCCTAGTCATGACTATACTCACTTGAAGCGTTTTGACCAGCTGAATTTGGATCTGATAATAAAAAAAATGAAAAAATGCAGTCCTGGCAGAAAAATTTGAGGAAATTGTGTTTTTCGTGGTGAGACCTGAAGCGAATTGATGCTAAGTTGGTTCAAATTATTTTTAATCCAAAATTCAGGTTACTATCTGCTATTTGAAGTTTGAAACAGCAAAAACAAATAAAATTTCGAAAAGTTACAGAGTTTCGAAAAGTTTCGAAAATTTTCGAAAATCCAAAATCACAAAAACGACCGTAACTCTTTCAATTGTTATCCAAATTTCATGAAATTTCAATTTTTGAAATACTGACATCACAGCGGTTCAGAAAAGTACCCACAAGCCCTGGTTCCGGCCACTTTGGGTCCTACCACGAAAACTACAGTACCCCTCGTAAATCGTGTCGAGACCCAAAATGCTCAGAACCATGTCTTGTGGGTAGTTTTCTGAAAGCTCTTGTCCCGCTGAAACTAAATATGTTGTTTTTGAAAAAATTGCATCAAAACTGAAAATGTTACAGCTGTTTCAATTTTTTCGAAAATCCGGGTTACTGTAGTTTTCGCATCGAGACCCGATTTCTTCCAAACCCTATCATGATTATACTTTTCTGGACCGTCTCGACTTCCCGAATCCAAATTTCATATTTTCAGCTGTCATAATTTTGACCCCGCCCATTTACCAGCTTCCGAGACACAATCCCATTCGGGACTCGGGAAAGTGTACTGTCCCGACTTGATCTTCGCCTTCATTCCTGGCGACATTGGTTGTCCGTGTTGCGAGTAGAATGGTGGGTAGCCGCAGAGTCTAAAAATTTTAAAAATTGAATTTTTTCTTGTAGATCAAAAAAAATTTTTGGTAGATCAAAACTTACAAAATGTACATAATGACACCGACCGACCATAGATCACAAGATTTGTCGTATTTTTCGGTTCCGAGAACTTCTGGAGCACAATAATACGGTGTGAAGCAGGCGGTTTTGAGTCCTTGAGGCTCTGATTCATCTGTTTTCTTGGCAAAACCAAAATCCGTGAGTTTCAGAGCGGCACTGGCGGCTGGGGTGCTGAAAAGTGAGAAATTTTATCAAAATAAGATTCAGCTTGTTTCCAGCTTTCAGAAAAGTACCCACATGCCTATATTCGGTGGAAATCGGGTTTCGACACGATTTACGAGGGTTACTGTAGTTTTCGTGGTGGGACCCAAAGTGATCGGAATATAGGCTTGTGGGTACTTTTCTGAAAGCTCTCGGCAAGGTGATTTTGAAAATGCAAAAATTTCAAGGATTGGGGGAAAATGGGCGGAGTTATCAGGATTTCAAAATTTCGAAAAGTTTCGAAATTCCATAACTTTGTCGAATTTTGACATAATTCGATGATTTTGGGTGCAAACAATGCAGAACTTTTTCTTCTTACTGTGAAAAATGATTCGGGCTACTGAAAAACACAACGAAAACTACAGTACTTTCTTATCCCTATGGGTTACTGTAGTTTTCGTGGTGGGACTCAAAGTGATAGGAATATAGACTTGTGGGTACTTTTCTGAAAGCTGAGAACGCGCTGATTTTGAAAATGCAAAAATTTCAAGGATTGGGGAAAAAAGGGCGGAGTTATCACAATATCAAGTTTTCGAAATATTTCGAAAAGTTTCGAAATTCCATAACTTTGTCGGATTTTTACATAATTCGATGATTTTTGGTGCAAACGATGCAGAATTTCATCGGGATACTGTGAAAAATAGTCTCAGAGCTGTACTACAGTATCCCGCTCAATTTCAGGGCTTATACCGTATACCAATTTTCGAAAAGTTTCGAAATCCCATAACTTTGTTATTTCTGACTCTTTTTTAATAATTTTTTTTGGAAAACACCCACAAATTTTTGGATTTTCTATTAAAACTCACCAATACAACAAATTCTCCGGTTTCAAATCGCGATGCGCGATGCTCATCCGATGCAAATGTGCGACCGCCGAGCAAATCTCGTTGACAATTCCAGCGGCCTCTCTTTCCGTGAACGCCTTCTGTCCCCGCTCCTGAATCCGCGCAAACAGCTCGCCGCCCTTCATATTCTCCATCACAACGAGAAGACAGTCGACTCCATTATACGAATTCTTGTACACATCATGAATAGACACGATATGGGGGTGTCCCGATGCCATCACGTGTAGCTCCACCTCTCGACGTGCTTTTTCAGTGTCTCGGAGCACTTTTAGAGCATATTTCTCTTGGGTTTGACGATTCTCGCACTCGACCACTTTTCCGTTGATTCCCACACCGAGAACCTGCAAATTTAACTAAAAATTGGACGGTTTTTTGGAGAAAAATGAAGTTTTTTGAGTGGGAAAATGTCAAAAAATCCGGAAAAATACGATTTTTCAAGATTTTAAGAAGTCTATATGTGTGTCTGTCTGTCCATCCGGATGTCCAGATGTCCGGATGTCCATCATCTATGTCTGTCTGTGTGGATGTCCGTCCGGATATCCAAAATCCGTGAAAAAAAAAACTATTTTTGAGCAAAGAACACTTTTTTTCAGCTTTTAAGAAGTCTGTCTGTGTGTCCGCATGTCCGGATGTCTAGATGTCCGCATGTCCCTCATTTGTGTCTGTCTGTGTTTCCATCACGTCCAGATGTCCAAAATTCCCGTGAAAACCCGAAAAAATAGGATTTTTGGCAGTAAATCGTGGTTTTTTGGAGTTTCGAGATGTGTCCGTGTGTTCAGATGTCTGGATGTCCAGATGTCCAGTATATATGTCTGTCAGTCTATCTGTGTGTCCATAGCGTCCGGATGTCCAAAATCTCAGTGAAAATGCGAAAAATTTTCAGATTTTCCAAAAAAAAAAAAGTGATTTTTTCGGAGTTTTGAGGTGTCTGTCTGTGTGTCCGGATGTCCGGATGTCCACTATATATCTCTGTTTGTGGATCTGTCCATCCGGATGTCCGTCTGTGTGTCCATAGCGTCCGGATGTCCAAAATCCGGCTGAAAGCGCAAAAAATTTCAGATTTTGGAGTTTCGAAGTGTCTGTCTGTATTTCTGTCTATCCGGATGTCCTTCATTCATGTCTGTCTGTGTATTCACATATCCAGATGTCCAGATGTCCATCGTTTCTGTCTGTCTGTGCGTCAGCGTATCCGGATGTCCAAAATAATAAAAAAATCCCATTTTAGAGAAGAAAACGTGTTTTTTTGGAGTTTCGAGACCCTCTGTCTGTGTGTCTGTCTGTGTCCAGATGTCCACCACGTACGTCCGGATGTCTGTCTGTGTGTCTGTCTGTCCGAATGTCTGTCTGTGTATTTATAGCGTCCGGATGTCCAAAATCCTCGGGAAAATGCAAAAAAAATGCGATTTTTTCTGCAAAAATAGTGTTTTTGGAGTTTCGAGACCCTCTGTCTGTGTGTCTATCTATCCGGATGTCCATTATGTCTGTCTGTCTGTGTATCCGGATAATCCGGATGTCCAAAGTCTGTCACGTGTCTGTTAGTCCAGGAGAATGCCAAAAATTTCAGTTTTTCCAAAAAAAAAATCGATTTTTTGTTTCGATTTTTCAGTCTGGATGTCCACCAATCGTGTCTGTCTGTGCATCCAAAGAGTCCGGATGTCCAGATGTCCATCTGTCTGTGTATCCGGATGTCCCCAGGCATACTTTTTCGATGGAAAATTGAGTTTTTTGAGTTGAAAAATGTCGAAAAACGCGAAAAAAATGGTTTTTTAAAAATGATTTTACAAAATCTATCTGTGTGTCCGGATGTCCGGATGTCCACCATGTATGTCTGTATGTCTGTATGTCTGTCTGTCTACCCGTCCCGTCCGGATGTCCAAAATCTTGTGAAAATGCGGAAATTTTCAGATTTTTGAGAAGAAAAGAAAGTTTTTTGGAGTTTCGAAGTGTCTGTCTGTATTTCTGTCTATCCGGATGTCCTTCATTCATGTCTGTCTGTGTATTCACATATCCAGATGTCCGGATGTCCATCGTTTCTGTCTGTCTGTGCGTCAGCGTATCCGGATGTCCGAAATCCCGGTGAAAAAATCCCATTTTTGAGAAGAAAAGTGTTTTTTTGGAGTTTCAAGACCCTCTGTCTGTGTGTCCGGATGTCCGGATGTCCGTATGTTTGTCTGTGTGTCCATAGCTTCCGGATGTCCGTGAAAACTCAAAAATCCAGAAAAAACGTGAAAAATCCGATTTTTTAAAGAAAAAAAAAGTGTTTTTGGAGTTTCGAAGTGTCTGTCTGTGTGTCTGTGTGTCCGGATGTCCAACTTTTAAGTCTGTCTGTAAATGTGTCTGTCCGGATGTTTGTCTGTGCTTCCATAACGTCCGGATGTCCGCAATCCCAAAAAAAAAGCGAAAATTCAGATTTTTGAGAAGAAAAGGTTTTTTGGAGGTTCGAAGGGTCTGTCTGTCTGTCTATCTGTCTATCCGGATGTCCACCATTTGTATCTGTCTGTGCATCCAAAGAGTCCGGATGTCCATCTGTCTGTGTATCCGGATGTCCACAATCCAGGAATACTGTATCAGAGCGATATTCACCATTTTTTGATACAGTAACCCTGTTTCAACTACAGTACCCCCCTCCCCACCAAAACTACAGTAACCCAATAACTACAGTAACCCGTACCTTTCGACTAATCCGATAGTCCTGAGTGACCGGATACTCGTGAAATGCCATTATCTCGTCCGGCGGCTTCGACTTCTCCGCTGGACTCTTCTCGGAAGACAGACAGCACCCAATTCTGCTGTAATTCTTATGAATAGACACAGATTTTCAGACTTGAGTGAGTGAGTGAGATATCTGAAAACAATGGGTTAGAGTTGAAGCCGAGGGGATTAGGCAGACACGGGAAGTGGGCGGAGCGTTTTGGACAGTTTTCATGCGGATTTTAGTGATTTTTAAGTGAAAAATTTAAGTTTTTGGGTTGAAAAACAGGTTTTCTAAGGGTTTTTAGACGTTTTTAGTGCAATTTTTGGGTTTTTTGGCTGAAAATTGCTCAAAAACAACCTCAAACACACTAAAAACGGACAATTTACAGAAGTGCTACAATTTATGGTGCATCGACCCACATCTACCACGGTTCTAGTGGTTTTCATGCGGATTTTAGTGATTTTTAGGCGGAAAATTTGAGTTTTGGGTTGAAAAACAGGTTTTCTAAGGGTTTTTAGACGTTTTTAGTGCAATTTTTGGGTTTTTTGGCTGAAAATTGCTCAAAAACCAACTTAAATACACTAAAACCTGACATTTTACAGAAGTGCCACCTCATGGTGCATCGGTACACATTTTGCGTATTTTTGGTGGTTTTTGGATGATTTTTTGTTAACTTTTTGGATTTTAGGTAAAATTTTATGTGTGAATTTTTAGTTTTTGAGTTGAAAATTGCTTGAAAACAACTACAAATACGTAGTATGTGGTCCGATGCACCATAACACGGCACTTCTTAGAAAATGACCTTCTGGAATGAATTTTTGGTAGTTTTCAACAGTTTTTGATTGGTTTTAAGGGTTTTTAGTTAAAAAAATCAATTGAGAATTATCAAAAACCGTTGGTTAATGCATGCACGGAACGTTTGAAGCATCTCGGACAATTTTCATGCGAATTTTAGTGATTTTCAAAGAAACTTGTAGGTTTTCGGACGTTTTTCGTGATATTTTTGGGTTTTTCAATTAAAAACTGCTTAAAAATCACTAAAAATTCTTTCAAGACGGCTATTTTTGAAAAAGTGACACTTTATGGTGCATCGGTCCACATTCTACCTACATTTTCTTGGGTTTTAAATGTTTATAGCCAGAAAATCAATCGATAATCATTAAAATCTGTAAATGAAGAAAGAGAGACAGGGACGGGGTCGGCGGTGCGTTTTAAAGCATTTTGGACAGTTTTCATGCAGATTTTAGTGATTTTTAAGGAAAATTATAAGGGTTTGGACATTTTGTGTAGATTTTTGGGTTTTTCGGGAGTTTTTTGTAGGAAAATTCAGTTCTTGAGTCGAAAACGCCGGAAATTTTGAAACTGGCGTGTCGTTGACGCGTTTTTAGCCTTGATATGACTGAATTCAAAGTCTGGTGTACCTTCGACGCGTTTTCTTAAAAAAAAGAGTGGATGCACCATTTTTTAAAAGATTTTTTGTTCAAAACATCGCTTTTTCGCGAAAACTTTGAAATTTTTGAGAATTTCCGGATTTTTTCATACAAAAACCACCGAAAAACGCCAAAATCCACATAACTGATGCATCACCAAGCTTTTTTTGCTGATTTCGCCAATTTTCACCAATTTTTTGTGGTAATTTGTTGTATTTTCCTCATCTGCTAACAAAAAATTAGCCAAAAACAGTGAAAAAGTACTTAAAACTAAGATTTTTCACAATTGCCCCATTAAATGGTGCATCGCTCAACAATTTTCACTTTTTTTCGGTTTTCCTTCGTTTTTAATCGATTTTCTTACATTTTTTCAATAATTCAAGCCAAAAATCTCAATTTTTTGTGTCAAAAGCATAATTTCCAAAATTTTCCAGAATTTTCCACACAAAAACCACCGAAAACCGCAAAAGTCACACTACATGGTGCATCGCTTTCGGAAAATCAATAAAAATGACTCACTTAGCGTATGAATACAAGAAACCCGACAACAAATTGAGTAGAACTCGTGTATACCCTTTGTTGAGAGATCTGGAAATGATGAAAATTGGAAAAAATCGTAAAAAACTGAGAAAATAAATATTTTCAGCTGTTTAAGACATCAAAAATATAGAAAAAACTGTGTTTTCTTCCCGAAAAACATCAAAAATCGTCGTCGATAACAATCAAAAATCAATGAAACAATGAGCGAGGAGGTGAACACTTACGAAACACTCTCTCGCTCGAGAGACGCAGACAATGTTGGCCGTGGAGCGCGCTTGCATTGTTAGTGGTTGGAGGGCCTTGCCTTTCTTGAGGCGTGAGAAAAGTAAGAAAAAACTGGTTTTTAGTGGGAAAAAATGAGAAAAACTTGAGAAAAAACGATGAAATCCAAGAAAACAGACAAATATTGACGAAAAATTTCAAATTCTAAAGAACATTCTACTTTTATTCCCACCACCACTCTCAGCTCGTTCCCAGCTTTCAGAAAAGTACCCACAAGCCTATATTCGGATCAATCAGGGTCTCGCCACGAAATCTACAGTAACCCAGAATTCGGGATACTGTAGTTTTCGTGGTGAGACCCGGTTTGCTTCAATCCTAGCCGTGATTATACTTTTCTGAAAGCTCACGACGAGTTGAATCTGAATTTGACAAAAATTTAGAAAACGCGTCAAAGGTGCGCCAGTTACGTCGGTTTTCGACATTTTCAATTCTTTCAGCTCGAAAATCCAGCTGAAAATCGAGATTTTTCCCGATTTTCAGTGAAAAAAGCGGTAAATTCCGCTGAAAAACTAGTGAAAACACTGAAAAACTGCAAGAAATGATAAAATACCGTACGCCTCAAAACTTTATTACAGTACCCCCTATTTTAAAGGTGCATAGCTCCTGTAAGCTGTTTTCAGCTAATTTTCAGGCGATTTTCTGGATTTTTCTTATTTAAATATGTGAAAAAACGGTTAAGCTTCATAATTTTCAAGTTTTTCCCTTTTTTTCCGCCGAATTTTAGTCATTTTCAGCGATTTTCAGCCGATTTTCAGCAAATCTCAAATATCCAATTTCAAACTCCCTCGCTTTTCCGCGGTGTCCAATGGAGCGCGTTTGCATTTTCAGTTGCAAAAATCACGGCCGGGATTCTTCTACTCGTGGCCTAGGAAATTTTGCGACGAGTTACGCAGTACGCAGCCAAATGGTCCGCAAAATTTGCGTCATGGTGTTTACACACTGCGTACCGTAATCGCATGAAAAATTCAGGTTTTTTGGCGAGTTTTTCAGAACTTTGACGCGAAAAAGTACTAAACATATTTAAAAAAGCGAAAAAAATGTGCCGGAGTATAGAAGAAGGCTTCGCCGACGTGTGGAAATGCAAAATTTTGACGTCTGATCCGCTCAATTCACATAGTTGGCAAAAACACCTCTAAGTTTGAAAATCGTTCATTTTCTTTGAAAAATATCATTAGCGAGTATTATATTTTTTACAGAAAACGTTCAGCCTTGTCTGGTTTACCTTCCTATCCTGCTCGGAATTTTTTTAGTCACAAAACGACGAAATTATGAAGGATTTGGAGTCAATTTTTGACACTTTTCAATTTTTCTCGAAAACGAAGTCATGAACCCCAACTTTTGAACATGTCAGAACGTGAGAAATGCTAAGGCGGAACTTTTGGCAAATTTATTTGAAATTCGAGGAACGCGTTTTCGAGAAAAGTAATTTTTAGCTGTTTTTGGCCCATTTTTTGCATGTTTTTGACTATTATCTCGAAATTGAGGTCATGAACTCCTATTTTTGACCATGAAATATTGTAGAGAACGTTGCTGTGCACGTTCTGGCAAAGTTTAAAAAATTTTGAGGAGAGCATCTTCGAGAAATTTAAGTTTGAAGTGGGTTTTTTCGATTTTTTCGAGGATTTTCCATTTTCTTGAAACGTGAGCTACAAAATCCGAGTGTTTTAGCATGTATTCACGAATCGGAATTGACTGGCGACGTTTCTGAATTACTTTCGCTTTTCCAACAACTATTCTGAGCCTGAAATTGAGCAAATTCTACACAATATGTGTTTCTGGCCACCTCCTTTGCAATGCGTAACTATTTTCAAAATTTTTTGCTTTTCTGTGACATTTCACTGATTTTCAACAACTCAGCACCGAAAAAATTCCGAAACAATGACCAAAAACACCGTTTTTTTGCTCCGAAAGTTTGCAATGCTTAAGGTCACGGTGGCCGAAGTCACTGATTTTTCTAGGCCACGAGTAGAAGAATCCCGGCCGTGAAAAATAATAAAATTGTGCAATATTTCCGCCGATTTTTATCAGTTTTCACCCAATTTTTGTCATTTTTTCAGTGAAAATGACGGCTTTCGAAGAATTTGGAATTATTCCAGAACTTTCTGAAGCGATTAGCTCGTTGAATTGGACGTAAGTCGCATAAAAATTTGAAAAAAATTTTTTTTGAAAAAAAATTTTTTTCTTTTCCAGATTACCAACTGCCGTCCAGTCTGAAGCGATTCCGGCGATTCTGGGAGGCGCTGATGCGTTGATTGTCAGTAAAAAATGAAGAAAATCTGGAAAAATTTATTGAAAAAGTGAAAAAAAACACATTTTTAGCGAAAAAAAACTAATTTTTTGATTTTCTTCAGTCAAACCCAGTTTTTAGCAGTTTCTATAGCGAAAAAACACGATTTTTGGCATTTAATATGATGAAAATCGGTGAAAATTCATCGGAAATTCCTTTTAAAAAACATTTTTAGCAAAAAAATTTTTAACGAATTTTCTGAATTTTCTCTAGGAAAACTCAGTTTTTAGGAGTTTCTATAGCGAAAAACACGATTTTTGGCATGAAAAACGATTAAAATCGATGGAAAATCACTGAAAAATCGATAAATTTCAGTTAAAACTGAAAAATAGCAACTTTTTGACAAATTTGCCAGCTGCAATCCGATTTTCTCTATTTTTTTCTCAAAATTCACGATTTTTACCCGAAATGTGTGGAAAAGTAGCTCCAAATACTGAAATAACTCTTAAAATAGCGAAAATCAGTGAAAATTCATTTAAAAAGTGAAAAAATCATTTTTAGCGAAAAAAAAACTCGGTTTTTACAGTTTCTATGGTGAAAAACACGATTTTCGACGTAAAAAATTATTAAAATTAGTGAAAATTCACCGAATTTCACCCAGAACCGATTTTCACTCGAAAAATAGCTGGTTTTGAGCCTCAAAATGCATTTACTAGCCAAAACCCTAAATTTTGACACCAAAATTAGTGAATTTTACTCAAAACTTGCATTT
The DNA here is from genome assembly GCA_002259235.3 of Caenorhabditis latens. Taxonomy (NCBI): domain Eukaryota; kingdom Metazoa; phylum Nematoda; class Chromadorea; order Rhabditida; family Rhabditidae; genus Caenorhabditis; species Caenorhabditis latens. The sequence continues at coordinate 17,429,292 of CM056095.1, forward strand.
CATACCATTTCAGCTTTAAAATTGACGATTTGGACCTCGAATCCGCGAATTTCCGGTGCAAAATTGAATTTTTGAGTGAAAAATACGCTGAAATCAATTTTTCCGCTGTGAACTGCATTTTTGAGCTGGTATATCGGGTTTTTGAAGCCTGAAGTCGTACCTTTCTGTTCAAAAACTCAAATTCCAGTCAGAAAATTTATTTTCAGCCAAAAATCGGGTTTCAAACTCAAAAAAATCGATTTTCGGACACTTTTTGACTCCTACTTCACGTTTTGTTTTAGCTGAAATCCCCGTTTTCAACCGAAAAACCCAATTTTCAACTCTGAAAATTGGATTTTTTTTTCTACTCCCGAAAGCCGATTTTCAGCTCCCAAAGTTGAGTTTGCTTTCCAAAAACACGATTTTTAGCTCAAAAAATCAAATTGTTACTCTAAAAACCCAACTTCAGTCCTAAAAATTGCATTTTTTCTCTCAAAACTCCGATTTTCTGCATTAGCAACTGCATTTCTGAATCAATAACTCGATTTCAGGCTGAAAATCTGGTTTTTGTATTAAACGTGTAATTTTTCATGCTGAAGATCGTGTTTTTCGCTATATAAACTATAAAAATTGAGTTTACCACCCAAAAACCCGATTTTCAGCTCTAAAAATCAAATTTTCCACTCAAAAACACGCTTTTTGATTCCTTTTTCTGTGTAAAAATCTATTTTTTGACACGAGAAACCCGATTTTCAGCTATGAAAACTGCATCTTCTGTACAAAAACCCGATTTTCGGCTCTAAAAATGTGATTTTTGACCCGATTTTTAGCTTTAAAACATGATTTTCAGTGTCGAAATTGCATTTACCCTTCAAAACCCCGGTTTTCCGCTGTAAAATTTGGATTTTTGAATGAAAAATGCAGTTTTACGGCTGAACATGGGCCTTTTTCTATCAAAAAACCCATTTTTCAACTCTAAAAACTGCATTTTCAGCTTGAAAAACCTGACGTTGAACCTAAAAACTGCATTTTCAGTCATTTTTTCAGTGTAAAAACCAAAATTTCAGCTAAAAACCTCGATTTTCAGCCGTAAAACCACCCAAAAATCAAATTTCCAGGCAGCTGAAACGGGATCCGGTAAAACGGGTGCTTTCTGTCTCCCAATCGCCCAAATCGTATGGGAACGTCGTAAATCTCCGGAATCCTCGTCGACGTCATCAGATTCAGAATCCTCATCACGTCTTCATCTTCTGAATCGTGAAGATCGTGACGCGAGTCTCCAAATCGATAAAACGGGTCTGAATTGTGACGCCCGTGTCGGCAAAGAATGGCACGGCGCCCGGGGAAAAGCTGGAATTCATGGGGGCGGAGCCTATTATTATGAGGTCACGATCACCCGAGATGGACTGTGCAGAGTTGGATGGGCGACGATGGCGGGAAGTCTGAAAATTGGTACGGAAAATGATGGAAATTGGGGAAAATTGACCAAAAATAGCGAAAAATGGCTTCAAAATCGTCTAAATCTGGCTATAATTGTCTGCAATCGTTTGAAATTGGCTGAAATCGGCTAAAATCGGTGTAAAAATCGCCGAAAACAGACAAAATCAATCCGAAATCAGTTTACCAAGTGAAAACTCCTCTTTTCCTGCATTTTTGAGTGAAAAATGCTGTTTTACACATGTTTTTTGGTCATTTTCACGCAAAAATGACAGATTTCTGAGGTTTTTGACATTTTCCCGATCTGAAAATGCCGAAAAATAGAAGAATCGTTTGACGGCGTGTTGAATGAACCCAAAAAAGACGTGTTGAATGAAAACCTAGCTGAAAATCCAAGTTTCTGAGTGAAAACTCCTCTTTTCCTGCATTTTTAAGTGAAAAATGCTGTTTTCCACAGGTTTTTTGGTCATTTTTACTGAAAAATGACAGATTTTTGAGCTGAAAGAACTGAAAATGTCGAAAACAGACGCATCTGGCGCACCTTTGACGCGTTTTTGTCAAATTCCAATTTACCTCATTGTGAGCTTTCAGAAAAGTATAATCATGACTAGGTTTGAAGCGATTTGGGTCTCGCCACGAAAACTACCGTAACCCAAATTTTTATTACTGTAGTTTTCGTGGCGAGACCCAAATCGCTTCAAACCTAGTCATGATTATACTTTTCTGAACGCTCACGACGAGTTGAATCTGAATTTGACAAAAACGCGTCGAAGGTGCGCCAGATATGTCGGTTTTCGACATTTTCATTTGTTTCAGCTCAAAAATCTGTCATTTTTCAGTAAAAATGATCAAAAAACATGTGGGAAACAGCATTTCTTACTCAAAAATGCGGGAAAAGAGGAGTTTTCACACGGAATCTACGATTTTAGACCAATTTTGTCTGTTTTCGGTGATTTTTACACCGATTTTAGCCAATTTTAGCCGATTTCAGACAGTTTTGAAGTCATTTTCCGCTATTTTTGGTCAATTTCAGCTTATTTAGATTTATTTTGGTCGATTTTCAACCAATTTTTCCCATTTTTAGGCACAGATTTCGAGAGTTTCGGTTACGGTGGAACCGGCAAGAAATCGTACGGAAAAAAGTTCGACGACTACGGTAAATCGTTCACAACGAACGACGTCTTGGGCTGTTTTCTCGATTTGGACAATCTGAAAATCTGGTGGTCAAAAAATGGGGAACAATTTCCGATCGCTTATTCAATCGATCGAAAATTCAAATCCCCGGCGACTTGTCTTTTTCCGGCGGTTTTATGCCAAAATTCGGGTCTCGCAGTGAACTTTGGCTCCGCCCCTTTTAAATTCCCGCCCACCGGGAGTACTGTAGGCGTGGCCTCCGCGCCGGCGGGAAATTTGAAATGGTGGAGTGCCGAGGAGAAGCAAAGTGTCGATTCGACGACTCCGCTGTGTATTATTCTGGAACCGACGAGAGAATTGGTTCAACAGACTTTTCAGAATATTCAAACGTTTGCTGGAGTGCTGAATGAACCCAAAATTAGGTAAAATCGCTTTTTCCGAGTGAAAACTCCTCTTTTCTAGCATTTTTGAGTGAAAAATGCTGTTTTCCACATGGTTTTTGGTCATTTTTACTGAAAAATGACATATTTATGAGGTTTTTGACATTTTCCCGATCTGAAAATGTCGAAAGTAGACACACTTGGCGCACCTTTGACGCGTTTAAGCCGAAACACAAGTTTCTGTGTGAAAACTACTCCTTTTCAGCATTTTTGAGTGAAAATTGCTGCTTTTTGCATGTTTTTCGGTCATTTTTACTGAAAAATGACAGATTTATGAGGTTTTTGACATTTTCCCGGTCTGAAAATGTCGACAAATAGACTTATCTGGCGCACCTTTGACGCGTTTAGGCCGAAATCCGAGTTTCCGAGTGAAAATTCTTTTTTCCCGCATTTTTGAGTGAAAAATGACAAATTTTGAGCTGAAAGAACTGAAAATATCAAAAATAGAAGCATCTGGGGCACTTTTGACGCGTTTTTGACAACTTTAGAGGTAAAATCGCTGAAAATCTGTCTGGAATTAGCAAATAACCGCCCAAATCCACATTTTTATGGTTTTTGGTCGAAAAAGCTGAAACTTTTGTGGTTTTTCGACTTAAAACACAAAAAACGCCCATTTTTCTGCATTTTTGAGTGAAAAATGCTGAAAATATGAAGTTTTTCGTTCATTTTCCTTATAAAATGACAAATAGCACCAGAGAGATCTCAGTTTTGACTTTGAGTGAAAAATGCTGTGTTACACATGTTTTTTTGTCATTTTTACTCAAAAATGACAGATTTTGAGCTTTAAAAACTGAAAATGTCGAAATGGGCCCATCTGGCGCACCTTCGACGTGTTTTTGACAACTTTTGTTCAAAAATTAGCAATTTCAAAAAAAAAAAATTTTTCAAAGAGTAATTTTTGTTGATTTTGAGGCAGAAACTTGGAATTCTGAAGACTGGGGCGCTGTGGACGCGTTTTTAATCAAAATTTTTCAAATCCCCCATGATTTTGGGTAAAGAACTCATATTTTTAGAAGCTGGGGCGCCTTTGACGCGTCTCGGAATGAAATCTGGCGAATTTCACCATAAAACGGCTGAAAATATGAAACTTTTCTAGGATTATGAGCAAAAAATCTGAAAATCCAGGTTTCCAAGTGAAAACTCCTTTTTTCCCGCATTTTTGAGTGAAAAATGCTGTTTTCCACAAGTTTTTTGGTCATTTTTACTGAAAAATGACCTGAAAGAACTGAAAATGCCGAAAACCGACGTATCTGGCGCACCTTTGACGCGTTTTCTAAATTTTTGTCAAATTTAGACTGACCGCGTTGTGAGCTTTCAGAAAAGTATAATCACGATATGGTTTGAAGCAATCTGGGTCTCGAGACGAGAACTACAGTAATCCAGGTGTTGGGTTACTGTAGTTTTCGCGCCGAGACCCAAATCGCTTCAAACCTAGTCATGATTATACTTTTCTGAAAGCTCACGACGAGTTGAATCTGAATTTGACAAAAGTTTAGAAAACGCGTCAAAGGTGCGCCAGACGCGTCTATTTCCGGGCTCTCTTTAGTAGTTTTTTTCATTTTTCTTACCAATTTCTATTCGAAAACGGCAAAGAAACCGTTTCCAGATGCGTCACCCTGGCAGCCGGTGAGAATATGAATCAAATCCTGCGAACCCTTGAAACGGGATGTGACATCATCGTCGGAACGCCGTCTCGAATCGTCGATTTGATTCAAACGGGGAAATTGGCGACGAAATCTCTCCAATTCATTGTAATTGATGAGGTCGATCAGTTTTTGGCCGATAAGAACGGAGGCGCCCGTCAGATTGATACTTTATTCAGAGCCCTGCCTTTGGTGGCACAGGATGGCACCAGGAGACAGGTGATTAGGATGGAAATTGTGAATTTATAAGGTTTTTAGTCGAAAAATCCGATTTTTCGACTAAAAACCACCTTTTTTCTGCATTTTTGGGTTAAAAATGCTGTGAATATGAAGTTTTTCGGTCATTTTTCATAAAAATGACAATGCAACAGGGAAATCTCAGTTTCGACTGAAATTTACCGTTTTCCAGCATTCTTGAGTGAAACATTTTGTTTTTCGACATTTTCCAGCTCTGAAAATGCACTTTTCGCTGAGAAGTGATGAGTTATAGTCAAAATTTGTCTGAAACAGCTTCTTTCGATTGGAAACCTGGAATTTTCAAGGCTGGCGCGCTTTGAACGCGTTTTTGACACAGTTTGATCGAAAATCGGCAAATTTCAGGCTGAAACCGCCCAGAATTTGAAAAGCTGTCGTGCCTTGGTCGCGTTTTTTGTCGTTTTCAGTATGTAGAAAAGGACGAAAACGCGACCGAGGCACGACAGTTTCTCATACTCTGGATTTTCAGGTTAAACTTTGCCGATTTTTGAATGAAGGCTGTCAAAAACGCGTCGAAAGAGCGCCAGACTAGAAAATTCAAGATTTCTGGCTCGAAATCGACAAAAATCACTCATTTACATACGTTTTTGTCTATTTCATGAGCGATTTTTGCCTATTTTGAGCTAGAAGCCTGGAATTTTCAAGATTGGCGTGGTGTGGAACCCAAATTTTTAAAGTCTGGGGCGCCTACGACGCGTTTCTGATAAAAATCTGTCAATTTTTGAAGAAAATCTGTAAAAAGGCGTCCAAAGCGCGCCAGCTTTGAAAATTCCAGAAATTTCTCAAAGTCAAAGTGAATCAACTCGATTTTAAGGCAAAAAATCGTTGATTTCGAGCGATTTTGACGAGTTTAATCTTAAAATTTGGCGATTTTCAGCCAAAAACTTTAATTTTGAGCGATTCTCACCGCAAAAATCGTCAATTTTGACAGATTTTGACGATTTTGAGCGATTTTGATAGATTTTGACGTTCTTAAGCTAGAAATTGCCAATTTTGAGTGATTTTGACGATTTTAAGCTGGAAATCGGGCGATTTTCAGCAAAAAAACTGTCAATTTTGAGCGATTTTGACAATTTTTAATCGAAAAAATGTCAATTTTGAAAGATTTTGAGCGATTTTGACAGATTTTGACGATCTTAAGCTAGAAATTTGACGATTTTCAGCCAAAAAGTCGTCAATTTTAAGCGAGTTTGACGAATTTAAGCTCAAAATTTGGCGATTTTGAGCGTTTTTTCCCTATTTTCAGCCCAAAAATTGCAGGTAATCGCGTGCTCCGCAACGCTCCACAATTACGAAGTGGCTCGATTCGCAGATCGTCACATGACATTCCCCCAATGGATTGATCTGAAAGGGACGGATTGTGTGTCTTCAGACGTCCATCACGTCGTCTGTCACGTCGACGCATCTGAAGACAAACAATGGATTCGGGCGATGCATTCGACGATTCATTTAGAAGATGATCATATTCATGATGGAGATCAAATACGGGCGGGAACGAATGATAGGGAGACGATATCACTGGGAACGAAGATTCTTAAGGGAATCTATGTGGTGAAGGCGATTCACGCACTTCAGATGGATAAGGCTATCATTTTCTGTCGCACGAAACAACAGTGTGATCATATGGAACATTTCCTCAGACAGAATAGTATGTATTCCGAAAAACGACCGAAAATTGGCTTAAAAACCATCTGAAATTGGTTCAAATCGGCTAAAATCGGTGTAAAAATCACTGAAAATAGACAAAATTGGTCTAAAATCAGGATCCCCCAGTTTCCGAGTGAAAACTCCTCTTTTCCTGCATTTTTGAGTGATAAATGCTGTTTTCCACTTCTTTTTGGTCATTTTTACCCAAAAATGACAGATTTATGAGGTTTTTGACATTTTCCCGACCTGAAAATGTCGGAATAGACGCGGCTGGCGCACCTTTGACGCCATTTCGAGAACGCGTCAAAAGCACCCCAGTGCTATAAAAATTGCATGTTTGTGCCTCAAAATCGACAAAACTCAATCATATTTATTCGAGTTTTTTACTGAAAGTGACAAAAACGCGTCCACGGCACGACATCCAATTTTCAAAATTCTGAAATTTTAGAGTATGGCGCACCTTCGACGCGTTTTTGACAACTTGTATTCAGACATTGGCAAATTTTAAGCTGGAAATATCAGAATTCGAAAAGCTGGCGTGACTCGGTCGCGTTTTCGTCATTTCCTACATCCTGAAAACGGCAAAAACGCGACCAAGGCACGACAGCTTCTCAAATTCTGAGTTTTCAGCTCAAAATTTGCCGATTTTTGAATAAAAGTTGTCAAAACGCGTCCGAAGCGCCCCAGCCTTGAAAAATTCTAGGTTTTTGGTTCAAAATTGACAAAAATTGTCGTTTTCAGTATAAAAATGAGTGTTTTTGCCGATTTTCGAGCCTGAAACCGGGAATTTTTAGGATTGGCGTGGCGTGTAGCCCAAATTTTGAAGTCTGGTGCGTCTACGACGCGTTTTCGTTCAAAACCTGTCAATTTTTGAATAAAAGCTGTCAAAACGCGTCCAAAGCGCGCCAGTCTTAAAAATTCCAGAGAAAATATCGAAATCGGAGTGAATTAACCCGATTTTCAGCCAAAGACTGTAAATTTTGAGCGTTTTTGAGCAATTTTTAGCTGGAAATTCTAGGTTTTTGGCTCAATTTGAGCCAGAAACCTGGAATGTTCAAGTTTCTGACGCGTTCTCTCTTGCAGATTTCACAGCGGCGTGTCTCCATGGTGATCGTAGTGCCGAAGAGCGTCAAAGTTCTCTCGAAGGATTCAAAAAAGGAGAAATGAGATTCTTGGTGTGTACAGATGTCGTCGCACGTGGATTAGACGTTCAAGGAGTGCCTTTTGGTATGGAAAATGATGAAAAAACTGGAAATTTTGCAATTTTCAGCCGAAAAATCGTCGATTTAGAGCGATTTTTGGCGATTTTTAGCCAAAAAGTCATTAATTTCGAGCAATTTTTAGCCAAAAATGACAATTTTGAGTGATTTTGAACGATTTTAATCTTGGAATTTGACAATTATTACTTGAAAAATCGAAAATTCGAGCGATTTTAAGTGATTTTATGCCTAAAAACAGTCATTTTTCAGCCAAAAATTGTCGATTTTGGGCAATTTCAATCCGAAAAACGTCGATTTTGAGCGATTTTTCTTAGTTTTAGCCAACAAATCGTTAGATTGAGCGATTTTTAGCTGCAGAATAGTTAACTTTGAGAGATTTTGGCGATTTTAAGCTAGAAAAGTGGCGATTTTTATTCGAAAATCGTCAATTTCCAGCGATTTCAAACTAGAAATTTGACGATTTTCAAGAATGTTCAACTAGAAAAAGTCGATTTGAGCGATTTTTAGCTGAAAAACGTCGATTTTGAGTATTTTTAGCGATTTCAAACCAAAAAAAAACGTCAATTTGAGCGATTTTCAGTCTAAAAATCGTCAATTTTGAGCAATTTTGACGGCTTTAAGCTAGAAAAACGTAGATTTTGAGCAATTTTTGGCCAAAAAATTGTAAATTATGTGCGATTTTATGCTAGAAAATGTTCAATTTGAGCTTTTTTAGGCCAGAAGTCGTCAATTTTGTGTGATTTTGATGATTTTGACTGGAAGTTTGGCGATTTTCAGCTGAAAAATCGTCAAAATCGCTCAAAATTGACTTTTTTTTTGGCTGAAAATCGTCGCTTTCGAGTGATTTTGAGCGATTTTAAGTCTAAAACTCTTACAGTAATCAATGTGACACTTCCCGACGATAAATCAATGTACGTGCACCGTATCGGACGTGTCGGACGTGCCGAACGAATGGGATTATCGATTAGTTTAGTGTCGACTCATGAGGAGAAAGTATGGTATCACAAGTGTCGGACGAGAGGTCTAGGATGTCAGAATACGAAGGATATTGGGAAAGGCGGATGCACCATTTGGTTTGATGAGAAAAAGGTAAATTTTGGGAAAATCGAGAGAAAAATGAGAAAATTTGGCTGAAAATAGGCAAAAAACGGCCCAAAATATGAAAACATTGTCTAAAATGATAAAATTTGGCTGAAAATTGGCTGAAAACCCCATGAATCTGAGTAGAATACTCAATTTTAGAACGACTGGGGCGCCTATGGCGCGTTTCCGATCGAAACCTCTCTAATTTCAGGGATTTTAGGCTAAATTCACCAAAAAACGGCTGACAACATGAAATATTAAGGCTGGGGCGTCTTGGACGCGTTTTCATCAAAGAAACTGAAAAAGAGTAATTTGCGATGATTCTGAGCCGAAAATTGACAGATTTTGAACGAAAACGCGTTGTAGGCGCACCAGACTTCAAAATTTGGGCTACACGCCACGCCAATCTTAAAAATTCCAGGTTTCAGGCTCAAAAATCGGCAAAAACACTCATTTTTATACTGAAAACGACAATTTTTGTCAATTTTGAACCAGAAACCTGGAATTTTCAAGACTGGCGCGCCTTGGACGCGTTTTTGACGCGTTTTTGAGTGATTTTCACCCAAATTACATAATTTCTTCATTTAAATTTGACTCATTTCAGAGAAAAAACCCCGGAAATTTTGAAGCTGGCGTGTCTTTGACGCTTTTTTACCAACGGAAAGGGCGATTTTTCCATTAAAAAAGGCACAAAGATGGCCCCCACAATTCTACCATTTTCAATTATTTTCAGTCGGTTAACTGAAATTTTTGAGCATGGGGTGCCTTTGACGCGTTTCCCCGATTTTCAGTCATTTTCTACCTATTTTTCTGCCAAAAATCATCAAGTTTTCAGTGTTTGATCAAAAACTACCCTTTTCCAGCATTTTTGGGCTTAAAATGCTGTTTTTCTACGAGTTTTTGATTGGAAACGCTTTTCCAGCATTTTTCGTTTAAAAAATGCTAAATTTCAACGGTTTTTCGCTCATTTTTCAAAAAAAATGACGTATTCCAAAGGTTTTTGACATTTTTCCTCTCTGAAAATGCTCTTATTCTATTCGAAAACTGAAAATTCAGCTTCATCTGGTTCTCGGCTTCCAGAAAAGTACCCACAAGCCTATATTCTGAGCACTTTGGGTCTCCACACGAAAACTACAGTAACCCAGGTACGGTAGTTTTCGTGGCGAGACCCAAAGTGGTCGGAACCTAGGCTTGTGGGTACTTTTGTGAAAGCTGAGAACAAGATGAATCCGAATATCATATTGAGAATCTGAAATTTTGGAGTTTCAGACAAAAATTTTCAGAAAAAAAATCACTTTTGAAAAAAAATTTTTTTACGAAAACTACTGGGTACATTTCTGAAAGCTGAGAACGAGCTGAATTCATATATGCCGATAAAAATATGAAAATTTCTATAAAAATCCCAAAAATTCCCGATTTCCAGATGCTCGGCGAAATCGAAGAGCACCTCGGCGCCACAATCTCCACCGTCGACGCGGATTTCGCCGTTCCAATCGATGAGTTCGACGGAAAAGTGATCTACGGAGAGAAGAGGTCCGGTGGAGCGAACTTTGCCACTCACGTACTCTCACTCGCCTCATCGGCGTCACAATTGGCGGATTTGGAGACGAAAATGCAATTGGAATATTTGAGAAATAATCGACACGTTTTTATGGCTGTTAATGCGTTGTAGATGATGGAAATCGGCTGAAAATTCTATTTTTATTGGTTTTTTGATGGTTTTAATGATTTTTTAGCTGAAAAATTGATTTTTTTAACTGAAAATTGGCAAAATTGTCTGGAAATCCTTCGTTTTTGTGTCATTTTCACCCATTTTTCAGCCGAATTTCCATATTTTCCTGTTTTGTATTAATTATTGTAAACTTTTACTGTTTCCTTCAGAATTCATCTTTTTGCATTTTCAGGTTTTATAGTTTTTGATCAAAAACTCAAAAACTACCCTTTTCCAGCATTTTTGGGCTTAAAATGCTGTTTTTCTACGTTTTTTTTTCATAGAAAACGCTTTTCATGCATTTTTCGTTAAAAAAATGCTAAATTTCAAGGGTTTTTCGCTCATTTTTACTGAAAATGACAAATTTCAAAGGTTTTCGGCATTTTTCCTCTCTGAAAATGCTCTTAAACAATCTTAAAACTACAAATTCCGCTTCACCTCGTTCTCAGCTTTCAGAAAAGTACCCACAAGCCCCGGTTCTGACGACTTTGGGTCCCACCACGAAAACTACAGTAATCCGGGCGGTTTTCGTGTCGGGACCCTACATAGGCTTGTGGGTACTTTTCTGGAAGCTCTCGATGAATGGAGTATGATGGTAGCATTAAAAATGAGTAAAGCTGGAAAAAATCTGAAAATTTTATAATATTTTCAGACAAAAAATTTTCGAAAAAAAATTTTTTTTTGAAATTTATTTTCTAATAGACCTATTCACGAAGAAAAAGTGCGAATTAAAATGCCACTTTTTGCATTTTAATGCTATTCACCAATGCACTTTAATGTGCATAAAAAACACTTTAATTCGCATTAAAATGCGAATTAAAATGCACATCGCGGCGAGATATCTTAATTAATATGCATGCGCCTTTAATAAAAATCCGTAAATCCACACAAGTCTTAAAGGCGCATGCACTTTAATTAGGATATCTCGCCGCGATGTGCATTTTAATTCGCATTTTAATGCGAATTAAAGTGTTTTTTATGCACATTAAAGTGCATTGGTGAATAGCATTAAAATGCAAAAAGTGGCATTTTAATTCGCACTTTTTCTTCGTGAATAGGTCTATAAGTGTCCAGATCATAATTTTAGTGTCACCTGAGCTATTTTAACCACACGTGGTCACTCCTGACCTCATTACCGCCTAGGGAAAACAAGAAAACACTAATTTTCAGTCTTATCAGTAGTAATTTATCATTTCAATTTTAAGCATCAAAAATTAAGACGTCAATACGAAAATAGTAGTATATATATATATAGAGTATAGTTTCAAAACTAGAAATATTTCTAAAAATTCTAAAAAATTCTGAAACAATGTTGGTTCATATCACTAGTCAAGAGGAGTTCGACTCGATCACTAAACAAAATGCCTCATTTATTCTGTATTTTCGAGAGGAAAAGTGAGTTGTAGATCAAAAAATGATCTCTGGAAAATTCTGCATCTTTTGATATAAAATTTGAAGAAAAAAAATTTCGAAAAAAAAATTTTTTTCAAAAATTTTTAGAAATTTCAGCAAAATTCAAGACCTTATATCTCTTTAGGGACGGGTCCTAGCTGAAAATTTTCAACTAGTAAAATGTAGTCCTAGATTTGATCTACACAACGAATATTGATTTTTGAATATTGGCCAGGCCACCGTTTTCAAAATGACCCTTGAAAAAAAAATTTCAAAAAAAATTTCGAAAAAAAATTTTTTTTTGTAGATCAAAAAATTGCGAGCAGAGCGATGTACGAATGAGTCAACTTGCCCAACAACACCAAAATATTGAGATTTTATCGATTGATATCAGAGAGTGTGCGGGGATCTATAATCACTATAATTTGACTGAAATTCCTGCATTCATTTTGGTGAAAAATGGAAAAATTGCGGAGAAACTGGAAGGAGAGGATAATAAGAAGTTTGAGGAGTTGGTGAAGAAGGCGTGCGAATAGAAAAAGATAATTACCAATTAAATATTTTATCAAAAATAAAAAAGTTCGAAAATTTCATGATTTCCAACTAAAAGCTACCCTTTTCCAGCATTTTTGGGCTTAAAATGCTGGTTTCCTACTAGTTTTTAATTGCTCCCAATGAAAAACGACTTTTTTCCGGCATTTTTAGGTAAAAATGCCAAATTTCAATGGTTTTTCGCTCATTTTTCCAAAAAATGACATACTTTCAAGGTTTTGACATTTTTCCTTCTTTAAAATGCTCTTCTCCCATCTGAAAACTAAAAATTCCGCTTCAACTTGTTCTCAGCTTTCAGAAAAGTACCCACAAGCCTACGGTAGGGTCCCACCACGAAAACAGCCCGGGTTACTGTAGTTTTCGTGGTGGGACCCTACATAGGCTTGTGGGTACTTTTCTGAAAGCTCTCGAGGAGTGGATTATGATGGTATCATTGAAAATGAGTAAATCTGGAAATCTGAAGTTTTATCGGTGTAAATCAATAGAGTGTCTTCAGAAGTCGATTAGAATACTACTTTTGAGCACTTATTTGATCATCATCAAGTCTCAATTTTCTCAATGTACCGATTTATTCACCTATCGACTGTGTTCCGTCGACTTTCGATTCCGAAATCATCGAAAATTAGGGAAAATTTGCGAAAGTTCTTACTTTTTAAATTCTGCATTTCAGTAAAAATCAATAAATGACAGTAGTTTTTAAGTATTGATGTTTCCTCAGGTTGTCGATCGGTACCACGAAATTCGAAATACTTCGAAATGTCTCCATTGAAACTTAGCATTACCATTTGTGGTCCAGTGATGTTACTCCACTGAAGACGATTGGAATTGTTCACGGCTTTACTCTGAAAATGTTTCTATATTTTTTCTCATCAGTTTAGAAGTACACAAGCCTGTAACAGTCGGCGTGCACCGATGACTGTTACATTCGTATAAATTGGAGTTCCATTCCTGAAATCTAGAAATTTTCAAGAATTTTCAGTCAATTTGACACTTACAAGATGATCAATTTTCACTCCGTAGATGTTGACATATTTGGTGCGTGCCATGTTCATGTAACGGACTCGAAGGGCGTTGGGCCAGTTTTCTCCGGCATTGCAAATGGTTGGAATATTCTGCAAGCTGAATTCAAAAATGTTGATTTCAAACCGATAAACTGAAATCTGAAGGAGTTACATTCGTTTGAATGTTTTCGAAAATCTATAAGTTTTTGAATTTTCAGCGTTTTTTTCCAGATTTCAAAAGCTTATAATGTTCAGAATCAGCCTAAGGGCAAAAAGTCTGGACAGAGAGACACACAGACAGAAATAAAGAAGCTACAGTAACCAGATACCATTTTCTGAAAGTTCTCGACTCACTGATTTCGAAAGTCTGAACAATTTTGGATTTGGACATACAGTACCGTCCAAAAGGTTGTAAACTTTTGCCGTTTTCAGTGGAAATTGGTCAACTTTGAGAGGGTGTTACGGTATCACTAATTGTCCCACATAGTAAATTTGTTTATGGATCCCACAGATCAAAAGTAGAGCTCCATTTTTGTAGTTGACAACTTTTTTGTACGGACACTCCCTAGATAGCTATGGTTATTTTAAGACAACAACTCAAAAATTGCACTATTTTCAACTGAAATTCACGGATTTGTGGGAGAAATTACTTTGTCGGTGTGTAACTATCTAGGGAGTGTCCGTACAAAAAAGTTGTCAACTACAAAAATAGAGTTCTAGACTTGGTCTGTTTGATCCCATAAAAGTCTACTTGATGGGACAATTAGTGTTACCGTAACGTACTCTCAAAGTTAAGTTTTCGGGTTTTGTATGTTTTTGAATGATTTATAGTGCAATATTGTGATACTTATTACAGTAACCGGTCACTTTTGTGTTGGGACCCTACCAAATGTGAGCACATTTCCTTTCTCACAGATTCCGCATATTCTATCTCTGACAGTTTTAGACTTACCTTATCCTTCCAAAAACTATAAAATCCAATAAATTTCATAAAAATCAAGAGAGACCGAGCCATTCAGAAGGCAGTCTAATAGTATAACGAGAATTCAATAAAAATACAGTAAGCCAAGGAGGGGGGCCATTATTCCGTTAAACAGCCTAGAAAGGGAGAGAATGTAATGAATGTGTCCTTGGTATAAGCATTCTGAGGAGGCGTGGCTTAAAAGAGCCGTAGACACTTTAGTACATAATATAGTAAAGGTGGCGACTACTCATGAGTCATCTATATATGTAGAATCTAAAAAGAGAGAGAGTGTCATTTTATGAAGAGGCGGTCAGACGTACGACAAACAGTAGTTGTCTTGACTCGAGAGAAATATTATTTTTGTATCAAAAAGCAACAAAAAAAACTATTAAAAAACTACCTCAAACTTGTGTAATTACACCATTTATTAAAAGAATAAAAACATAATAAACGAAAAAATAAGAAAAGAACGATAAAATATATGTGCTGGTCATAGAATGATCGCCCATCCTCTTTCAAATAATTGATTGGATAGTCCTGATGCCCGTGTGTTTGCGAATTGTGAAGATCAAACCTGAAATTGTGATATAAATGTAAAAACTGGACTTGATAACTCACAAGGGAAATTCATGACGAGGGGAGTTGAACTTTTTCTAAAAATTGGACCCCTGGTACTTTCGACCCTGCTGATTCCAAAAATGCAAGAAAAATCAGCGAAATGCTCATGTGGACCGAGTTATGACCTGTCTTGTGCTGTAGAATTGCAAGTTTGACGGCTCATAACTCGGTCCACATGAGCATTTCGCTGATTTTTCTTGCATTTTTGGAATCAGCAGGGTCGAAAGTACCAGGGGACCAATTTTTAGAAAAAGTTCAACTCGCCTCGTCATGAACTTCCCTTGTCAAACAACTCACCACAGGACCGTAAAGTTCTCCCAATGAGAAACTGAACAGAAGTCACGATTCCCTCATGGAATCAGACTGACGAATAGCGAATACGACGAAGAAGACAACAAAGACGAAGGCGAACTTTTCCCAAGAAGAGTTTATTGAATAGAATTGAAGAGAATGAAAATAACATATTAGCATAATAAAAGGTTTACAATACAACCTATAGAAAATATAAAACAAAAGCCTTTGAAATGATAACAAAAGAGTCCAAACGTCAAATTTTTTTGTTAGATTATGATCTTACTAAAGATCATGACACAGGACCAGCGCCAGCTTTCCAGTCATCTCATTAACTGGTTATCACACATTGTCGACAGTCTTTGATTCTACGTACAGTAAACCTAAGAAGGAACCGAGCTCTGGTTACCTGAAACCCAAAACTTAACTGCTGCATCTAATCCTGAGGGCCTCCTTACGGGGAAACTTAAACTTAAATTCTTACTGAGAGAGAAAGAGAGACCTAACTAACTTAGCCTTGACTCTAAACCACAAAAAACCCAATAGAGCCCATCCTAAACCAACCTGGAACCCTACCCAAATGGGCTAAACGAGGCTTAGGCTTTTAAGGAAAAGCCTCAAAACTCGCTGCTACCAATAAATAATAAATAAGAGGGTAGAGGACGAAAGGGTGTGTACAAAAAAGTTGTCGAATGAAGCTCGACCTTTGTTTTGTATAGTCCATACAAAATTTTCGTGGTGGGACGATGATCAGTGATACCGTAACACGTTCTGGTCATTTTCAACAGAACTGTATATCTCATTGCAAATAAAATGTAAAGAAGCAACAGACATTTTAGAATGAATTCAAGAACTCAGACTCACTTTTTCTCTTCAAAAAAAGTCAAATAATTCCATAAAAATCAAAAGGGACCAAGCCATACAGAAGGCAGTCGATTAATAAAAATTCAATAAAAATAGTAAGAGGCCATTATTCCGTTTAACAGCCGAGGAGAAAGAGAAATAACGTAATGAATGTGTTGGCGGGGTGCCAAAAGCATTCTATGAGGGCGTGGCCTCTCCAATCGGAATGATTCATAGGCTTTCAGTCTTGAATCATTCTTTCTATCTGTTTTTATTGAATCCTCTCTTTTATACTGTTTGGAAGCGGGTATGGTAGGTATGAATTCAATAAAATAAATGGAAAATATAAATCAAGACTGAAAAAGCCTATGAATCATTTGATTGCAGGGAAAAGAAAGTGGGAGATGTGGAAAGTACGCGTCAACGTCACGCCAGCGGCGACATGTTTGGTATCAATGAAATCACCGTTACAAGAGGAATTTCGGACAGGATCATCAGTTTAAGGAGACCAATTTTTTCGGGACAAAAACATATTTTTCTCTAGTCATCACTACGATGACTATTGTTTTTTGTGTGTTTACCTGTCTGCGTCTCTTCATAGAAGTAGACTCTCTCTTTTCTTGTCAACTTCTACTCTACATATACATAGATGACTCATATCTTTGTGTTAGCGCCACTGTCCCTTTTTTCTAAGAACTAAAATGTCTGCGTCTCTCTCTCAGGCCGCTCTCTTGTCTGTATCAGAATGATTTAGGAGGAGACACATTCATTTCTAGGCTGTTTAACGGAATAAAGGCCCCCTTGGCTTACTGTATTTTTATTGAATTCTTATTATTTGACTGCCTTCTGTATGGCTCGGTCCTTTTTGATTTTTATGGAATTATTGGATTTGGTGGTTTTTGAAGGGAAAAGGTGAGTCAATTTCACGTTTTCAATCGAAAAATTCCGGGAAAAGATATTTTAGTTTTTGATTGGGAAATAGCGTTTCCATTCAAAAACCTGTAGGGAAACAGTGTTTTTTTTGTTAAAAATTTTTTTTTCAAAAATGAGTTTTTCTGAAATTTTTTGTCTGAAACTACAAAATTTCAGATCCTCAATATGATATTCGGATTGACCTCGTTCTCAGCTCTCAGAAAAGTACCCACATGCCCAGGTTTCCAGAAAATTGGGTCTCGACACGAAAACCGCTCGGGTTACTGTAGTTTTCGTGGTGGGACCCAATTTAATCAGAATATAGGCGTGTGGGTACTTTTCTGAAAGCTGAGAACCAGATGAAGCTGAATTTTCAGGTTTCAGATATGATCAGATTTTTTCAGAAAGGAAACAACGGTCATTTTTTGAAAAAATGAGCGAAAAACCATTAAAATTTAGCATTTTTAACTGAAAAATGCCAGAAAACTGTGGTTGGAAGCGACAATTTTCAGCCAAAAATCTTTTCTAATCAGGGAATTTGGTTTAAAATCGATTTTCAGTCATATTCTTGAAATTATTGAGTCAAACAACATAAAAATCATCGAATTTTCAGCCGATTTTTTTCAATCGAATCCCCATATCAATTATTGAAATGACGGCAGAAACCGTAGGTTGCATTCAAACTATTTAAATTCTTTTTTTTTTAATTTTCAGCGCTGCAGTATTAAGAGAAAGAGCACATTCGACTCGATGACTGGAATCGCTTTGTGAAAAATGAGTTCCCTAGTAAGTCTATTGTCTTCAAATTGGGAAAACAATCATATTTTCAGTGGAGCAAGTTTGCACATTGAAAATTTTGGAAATTGGTCCATGACGAGTCGTCAAATACCGTAAGAAGGCTGAAACACTCTTGAGCTTAAATACCAGCGCTGTTCACCTGACCGATTGGTGTATTCTGGTATGGTTTTCAGACAATTTTCTTCAAAATTTCAAGCTATACAGTCCCTGATGGTCGCGCTGATCTATTGGCTTCGAAAATTGACCCCAATTGGTTTTTTTCATGAAAGAAGACTAGGATTGCGCAAAGCTATTGGACTCACTCCCAGATGACCATGGCCGAAACGTCCAGAAAACTCCTGGAGGGAATTTTTCAAATTTAATTTTTTTTTAAATTCCAAATTAATACATTTTCAGCGACTCCAAACGGAATTGCCACGATTGTAGTGACGAGGAAGAGGAGGCAACGATGGAAACTTTCATTTCGGTCCCATTGCTGCACGACGCCGATTTCCAAACCGGAGCACGAAAGCAAACGTTGCCACGGAAAAAAACCGACATGGATGCATCAAGGGACTACATAATGTAAGGGATCAGTAATCCCTAACGGATAGTTTCCCACAACCCCGTTAGTCACCATCAGATGAGCCACTCATAGCCCGTTCCCAGATGACTCACATTCCGAATACAGTCCTGGAAGTCTATTTCCAGACAAGTTACTTTCCCAACACATAATCTTCTCCTTCCAGCACATTCCCAAGGCCCAATCGACGAGTCACCGTCCCAACCCCTCTCGATCTCCCACAATCTCTACGAATGTTATGCCAGGAGCAGCAGTACAAAAGGGACCCCGGCCACCACACAAGACAAGCTTCAACCGGACTCTAAATCTCAGTCTGATTTCTATTCCTAAATAAACTCATTTTAAAGTGGACCCGTGTCTTCTTTTATTATAACAGCAATTCCCACTTGATCATGTTGGTGGACCACGACACAAAATCCAAATCCTTGGACGGACACTACAGCCAACTCGCATTTCTGGACCAAAACTACAAGCTCACAGCTTTCACTGACGTCAAGGAAAACGTTGATAAGGAGGCCTTGAATCAGGAACAACTGGATGCGATAAATTCATCGAGAAAAAAAAACAAGATGATGTAAATTTGAGTGTCGCTTTGGAGAAATACTGTTCGTAATTTCCTTGTTTATTTATCAAAAAAAAACGGTGAAATAACAGAATAAAAATTTCTCATTTTTATCGTAGGTGGCAGAGTTGCATGGAAGTTCAAGTGACTCAAAATCAATTTTAAACCCAATTTTCCAATTTTTTCTTTGTAATGCGTGTAAATGTAGGTTGAAAAAGCTCATTAAGAATGCTTACTGGTTTATACAATTTTCAAAAAAAGTTTTATCACAACTGTCCAAATGTCAAAAATGAAAGTGATACAACTTTTTTGTCTGCAAACTTTTTTTATCAGAAAACGTTGCTAATGTGCTTTTTCAACCTACATTTACACGTATTACATTTAAAAAATTAGAAAAATTGGGTCTAAAATTGACTTTGAGTCACTTGAAAAATGCAACTTTTGCTCTGAAAATGACTTAAAATGAATATATCTCGGTTCAGTGAAGCGTTCTGCAAAATTGGATCACATATTCGAAATCAGCGTGTTGAGAAGTACTTAATAGAGTATGAGCCAATTCAAAAGGCCAAGTTTCGTCTGGAACACTCCCTAGTAAGAATCATAAAATTCGCGAAAATCAGTGAAAAATTAGCTTTTAGCTTGAAAAAAGCCTGTTTTTTGTCCTTTTAGACCGTTTTTCCATGGGTTTCTGCAAAATGTATTCTTCCCAAATTACACAGTTATGGAATGACGGAAGTCGGAAGTAAAATTCCTTATCCGGAAGTCGGAATTCCATGCAACTCTGCTAAATAGACGAAAATGTAGATCTTGCCTATAATACGGGCCGAATGGCTAACTTTTTTTGGTGATTTTTGCGTTTTTTGGCCCTTTTATCCGGTTAACGACTGGCCATCCGGCCCATAGCAGGTCACAGACAAAGCAATCTAGAATTTTTAGAAGTTGGAGACATTTCTGCAACATTTGGATTAAAAATTGGGACTTTTAGGAGACGGGAATCGTGAAAAACCGGGAAAATTGTAAAAATTCGAGTTTTTGGGTTCAAAATTGCTCAAAGAGCCATTTTATGGTGCATCGGGCATATTTTTGCCGATTTTGATCGATTTTTGACTTAAAAATTAGGTTTTTCTGCCTAAAAACACCTGAAAACCGCAAAAAATTGTCGAAAACTATCAAAAATAAGTAGAATATGGGTCGATGCACCATAAAATGGCACTTTTTTTTTTAGAAAACGTCAGTATAGAGTGATTTTTGGTGGTATTTCACCAATTTTTAACCAAAAAACTGGAAAATTCTACGAAAAACGACCTAAAACCACGAGAACCGTGATAAATCTGAGTCGATGCACCATCTCACCAGTGTTTGATTATTTTCGATTGATTTTTGATCTCATTCCTCAATAGGATCCTTATCAGACTTGCAAAATGCCAGTTTTATTCCGAAAACTATAATAATTTATGAAATTTTCCTATTTTTTCTCAAGGATATTAATGAAAAAATTCAAAGCATGCAAAAAATCGTCTTTAAGGATTTTTTTCCAAATTTTTTTTGAATTTTTTCAGTACTGAACTTCCGGCCCGTTTGATCCTTATCATTTCCCATTTAACAGTTCTGATCTACCAGAATAATTTTTGACCTACCATTTCTCATCATGACTCCAAAAAAGTGTTCGGCGTCAATTTTGACACATTATCACCATCTCCCCCCCTCCTTATATCTATTGGTCAAAGACGCTCAAAAGAGAAAAGAGTTCGAAATTGTTTACTCACCCAAGGGGGGTATAGTGTGCGATTCGATACTGTTTGAGCACGTAATCGAGGCGGAGGGTTTGGAGAAATAGTGTGAGATATGGAGAGACGCAGACACACAATATATCCGGCCGACAGGACGCTCGTGTATTTCAGAAGTGGGTGGGGGGAACTCATCCCCCCTCATCCTCATCCGACTTTATTTCGCACCTATTGACCCATTGAGAGATCGGTGTGTGTGTCTGTTTGTCCGGATTATTTTTTTTTGTTTTAATTGATATTTCTAAAAAGTTGATAAAATTCTGAGCATTTTAAGCTTTGAAAATCTGAAAAATGTTGGAAAATGAAAAGTTAGAGATGATCGAAAATTTTCGAAACTTTTCTAGGATTTTCACCTCAAAAATTCATTTAAAGGATGCCCAAAATAATTTTTCTGAGTAGATCACAAAAATTCTGTACTACCTACATCAAAAATTTTCAAAAAACACCAAAAAATGAAAAAGTTACAGATTTTCGAAACTTTTCGAAAATCGAAAATTTTACTAAAATTACCGTAAATTCCTTAATTTTTGTCAAAATCCAGATTTTATTTGGTTTTCGCATTCAGCGTAACAAGAGCTTTCAGAAAAGTACCCACAAGCCTATGTAGGGTCCCACCACGAAAACTACAGTAACCCCAAAATTTCGGTTTTCGTGTCGAGACCCAATTTTAACCGAATATAGGCTTGTGGGTACTTTTCTGAAAGCTCTCAACGAGCTGAATTCAAAAATGCCATCTAAAGTTAAAAAAAAATAAATTCGAAAAAAATCAAATTTCCACTGCTAGACCCAAATTCCCAAATTTTCAGAATTTTCCAAAAAATTTTAAACCCTGTCATGATTATACTCATTCAAACCGTCTCAGCGAGCTGAGTTTGAAAATAGCATTAGTTTTCAGTTTGGACTGCAGTGTACCGAGTTTAAGCCAAAAAACTTGTAGCATTTCTGAAAATTTTCCAAAAAATTTTTTTTTTGAAATTTTTTTTCTCAAATTTTCGCAACCCTTATCAAATATCTATAACCGTATTGGTATTGAACAACTCTCATCTTTTTCCAAATCCCCTTTCAAGTATTGGTCATTTCAAGTGCTCCGTCACTTAGGGCGTCGGGTGTGGAGAAGGAGGCGCGAAAACCACTCAAGTGATTTTTCACGCTTCGATGTGTGTGTGTGTGCTAACTTCATCATTTTATTTGAATCTTGACCGCCATTTTGACCAAATTGATAAAAGAATTGTGCTAATTGTAGTCTTTGTTCAAAAAATTTTGAAATTTCAAAAAAACATTTTTTTGAATTTTTTAGTATTTTTCAAAAGTGTGCAACTTCGTTATTTGGAGTGTACTATATATAAATTTATTACAACTTTGTAGATCAAATCTAGAGCTACATTTTTGTAGTTAACAATTTTTCCCTAAGTTGTAACCCTAAAAAGTTATAAGGGCTCAAAGAGATGTTACTTTTTTCTTCTTTTTTTTGGGAAACCTATACCTTCAGAGGCTCATAACTTATCAGGAGCCACTTTTTTATAAAATATTTTTTTATTAAGTTATAGCTCTAGTTTTGTTCTATAATATATCAAAAATTTGAATTTAAAGAATGAAATTTGAGCCAGTGGCGTTGTTTTGAAAAAAATTGAAATTTTTGAAATTTTCCAAAAAAATTTTTTTTGAAAATCAATTTTTTACAACTTTTTCTTCCTCAATCTTTTTGAAATTTTACCAGTCCCTTCCCAAGACCCTCCACATCAATTTCCAGGTATGATACCGTACCTACTCCTAATATGGGCGGCGCTTAGCGCCACCACAGCGCTCCAAGAGTGTCAGCTGAACGACGTCTGCTCGAATTGCAGTCTCAAAGCGGAACTCTCGACGAAATGTCAGAAAAGTGTCGGGGATACTGTAGAAAAAGAGGCTTTTCTGTTTTGTAATCCAAGGACTAAGTGAGTTTCGAAAAAAAAAATTTTTTTTGAAATTTTTTTTTGAAATTTTTTTGAATTTTTTTTTAATTTTCAGAAAAATCGATATCGAGCACAGTAGCTATCTGACGTGTACCAATGGCACGTGGAAACAAGAAATTTGCTCAGAAGACGGAAGAGTTCACTTCAGTCTTGCGACGAGGGATTGTGTGGATCCGGCGATGCAGGTCTTCCATTCGCAGGGAACTTCTGGTAGGTCAAAATTTTTTTCTGGTAGATCATAAATATTAAGTGTGTTAAAAACATAAAACATGTGATAAGGATCATTTTGGTTTTTGAATTTTCGAAAAATATTGATTTTTCGAAAAGTTATGACTTTTTGAAGTTTGATGGCCTAGAAAACTAGGAAACTCAAAAGCTAGGCCACCAAAAAATTTGAAAATGCGAATTTCAGAATCAGCAAGCTGAGAGCTTTCAGAAAAGTACCCACAAGCCTATGTAGGGTCTCGCCACGAAAACTGAAATTTTTGGGTTACTGTAGTTTTCGTGGTGGGACCCAAAAAATGTCTGAATATAGGCATGTTTATACTTTTCTGAAAGCTCTTGTTACGCTGATTTTAAAGATTAAAAAATTTTCAAGTCTGGACAAAATTGAGCAAAATTACGGTGTTTTTAGTAAAATGTCACCCGATTTAGGACTACTGTAGTTTTCTCGGAGGGACCCCGGTTATTTGGGGTCCACTGTAATTTTCATGCGTAGATCAAACATTTTCACACATTTCCCACTAAAAATCACTCGAAAATATAAAAAACCTAGGAAGTTATGGATTTTCGAAACTTTTCGAAACTTTTCGAAAATCTGAATTTTACAAATACTACCGTAATCCTGTCAAACCAACTTAAAACAATCTGAAAATGAGAATTTTAGCTTCAGTGAATCTAGAGCTTTCAGAAAAGTACCCACAAGCCATGGTTCTGACTGTTTTGGGTCTCGACGCGAAAACTTAAAAACTACCGTAACCCATTAATTTCGGTTTTCGTGTCAAGACCCAATTCCAACCGAATATAGGCTTGTGGGTACTTTTCTGAAAGCTCTCAACGCGCTAAGTTTGAAAATTTAAAAAATTTTTGGATTCTGACAAAATTAAAGGTAGTTACGGTCATTTTAAGAAAATTTGGATTTTCGAAATTTTCGAAAAGTTTCGAAATTCCATAACTTCCTTATTTCTGGCTTTTTTTCGATAATTTTTTGTGGAAAATAATCAAAAACTTCCAAATTTTTTATAAAATTAAAAATTTCTTTAAAATTTTCCAGGTTCCGGTCGTGTCGGCGACGTGTGCTCCTTCAACACCGACTGTCTCGGCGGGATGTATTGTGCAATCGGTCAGTGTCGGTGTCTCTCCACGTACGTCGCCGTCGACGCCTACTGTTACGAAAGTGAGTCTGTCTGTGTGTCGTATCAGAAAATATCCGGATGTCCATTTTCAGAAATCTCACCATCCGACTCCGGATGCTTCTACGACACTCAATGTGCGTCTGTCTGGCCCGATTCTTACTGTAAGAATGGGCAATGTATGTGCCCATCGGATGATATGATTGCGGTGAAGACAAAGTGAGTTTTGACTGAAAATGGGCGGGGTTTACATTTTCAGACAAAAATTTTTTTTTGAAAAAATGTTTTTTTCGAAATTTTTTTTCTGGAATTTTTAGAGTCTATAGGCCTAAAACAATCTGAAAATGTGTTTTTCAGATTCAGCTCGTTTTCAGCTTTCAGAAAAGTACCCACATGCCTATATTCTGTTCAAATTGGGTCCCACCACGAAAACTCAAAAACTACCGTAACCCAAAAATTTCGGTTTTCGTGTCGAGACCCAAATCGCTCAGAATATATGCTTGTGGGTACTTTTCTGAAAGCTCTCAACTCACTGAATCTAAAAATCCTATTTTCAGATTGATTCAAGTTGATTTGACCGGGTTACGGTAGATTTTCTGAAATTGAAAAAAAATCTGAAAATTTTCAGAGATGGAACGCTCTGCGTATGGTCTACCACCTCTGAACCGTCTTGTCCACTACCGTCACTCCCACCACCGGATTCACCGTCTAGTCTTGTGGTACTACCGGCAGCGGCAGGTATTTTTTTCAGACAAAAAAAAATTTCAGCCAAAAAAAAATTTCAAAAAAAAATGTTTTTTTTCGAAATTTTTTTGTTTTAGTTTTTTGATTTTTGAACTGTCCAGATGTCAACTCACTGTAATTTCCAGGCAAGACCAGTGTCACCATCGCACCGTGCAACCCCCACTCATCGGAAACACCGAAACGAGAAGAGGACCTGCTGAATAAGCAACACGACTTCAAATGTAGTGTTAGGGGTTTTGTAAGTATTTTATTTTATTTTTTATAGAAAATTCAGAGGATTACACGCATTTTAAGACCAAAACCAGAAAAATTGAATAAAAAATCAGATAGTTAGCAATTTTCGAAAATTTACGAAAAAAAATTTTTGAACAAAAAAACTAAAACTGTTATAACTCGGTCAGTTTATGTTCTAGTTTGCTGAAATTATGATTTTCAAATTCAGCAAATCCAGCCGGTTCGAATGAGTATAATCATGACTAGGTTTGGAGCGATTTGGGTCTCGACACGATTTACGGCGGGTTACTGTAGTTTTCGTGGCGGGACCCAAAGTGAACGGAATATAGGCTTGTGGGTACTTTTCTGAAGCTCTTGACAAGCTGAGTTTGAATATGACATAGAAATTATAATTTTCTTTATAATTATCTGAAAAATTAAAAAATTGAAATATTTGCTCTATCTGAAACCAGGGTTGGGAAATTCCGGGCCGGGCCGGGCCGGGCCGGGCCGGGCCGGGCCGACCGAAAAATTTTCCTCGGCCCGGTCGGCCCGGTCGGCCCGGCTACTGTAGAAATTTGAAATTTTTATAAAAAAATTTTGAAATTTTTTGAAAAAATTTTGAATTTTTTTGCAGAAAAGTCGAATTTTCGACTATGTTTTGGAATATCGATAAAAACTGAAGTGTGTGAGAATTTTAGAGCATTTTGATCATTTTTAATGAAAATTTCGAAAAAATTATACACGATTTTTGAATCCGGGCCGACCGGGCCGGGCCCGGGCCGGGCCCGGGCCGGACATTTCCTCGGCCCGGGATTTCCCAACCCTGTCTGAAACTACTAAACCACTAACAATCAGTCTGAAAATATCTTTTCTGGGAAATTCACCCAATTTCTATCAATATAAGATTAAAACCAAAACCAGCAAAATCCATCAAAACCTCACAAAGTTACAGATTTTCGAAATTTTTCGAAATTCCAGATTCCACTGAAAATTCTGTAACATTTTCAGTTTCAGCCCGTTTCACACGAAACCTATATTTTTGGAATCAGCTAGCCGAGAGCTTTCAGAAAAGTACCCACATGCCTAGGTTCCGAATACTTTGGGTCTCGACACGAAAACCGCCCGGGTTACTGTAGTTTTCGTGGTGGGACCTAAAGTGATCGGAATATAGGCTTGTGGGTACTTTTCTGAAAGCTCTCGACGAGCTGAATTCAAATATTACATTTATTTTTTGCTTACGTTATCCCGATTCAAAATTTTGCAATTTCAAAATCCCAACCGCTTTATTTCCAGCTCGGTGAGGAACCCGAACCACAAGACGTGTCCGACCTCTACGATTGCATCGACAATTCGAAATTCTGGAAAGATCAAGGAATGGACACAAGTTCCCACCCGATCGGTGTCTGTTGCATGAATCGAGCATTCACCTGTATGCAACCGAAAAAAGGGGAATCCGACGCGCTTGGCTCGGTGCCAAGATGGTATTTCAACTCGGTGATGGGCTCGTGTCAACAGTTTTTATTCGATCCAACCGGATCGGAAGTGTCGCCCAACAACTTTGAGACGCTGGACCATTGCGAGAGTTATTGTAAAGATAGTGAGTTGGAGATGGGGGGAGGGGGTACTGTAGTTTTCGTGGTGGGACCCATTTTATCATTTTTTTGATTTTTGAAAAAAATCCAGAAGATTCTGAAAATTTTCCACCAAAAATTATCAAAAAAGAGCCAGAAATAAGAAAGTTATGGAGTTTCGAAACTTTTCGAAACTTTTCGAAAATCTTAAAAGCATCGTAATTTCCTACATTTTTGTCCAAATCCCAAAATTTTTAGATTTTTAGAATTCGCGTGACAAGAGCTTTCAGAAAAGTACCCACAAGCCTATATTTAGTTGAAATCGGGTCTCGACACGAAAACCGAAATTTATGGGTTACTGTAGTTTTTGAGTTTTCGTGGTGGGACCCAAATTTGTCAGAACTATGGCTTGTGGGTACTATTCTGAAAGCTCTGGACTCACTGATGCTGAAAATCCTGTTTTCAGATTGTTTTGAGTCGCTTTGACAGGATTACGGTAGATTTTGTGAAATTCAGATTTTAAAAACTCAATTTTGAGGATTTTGACTTCAAAAATCTCTCCAAAAACTGCTTAAACTTCTTTTTATGAGTAGATCACAAAATTTTGCGTTGCCTACATCAAAAACATTTTGAAAACACCAAAAAATAAAAAAGTTACAGATTTTCGAAAATTTTCGAAAATCCAAATTTTTTTTGAATATGCTGTAACTTTGCCCAATTTTGCCTAAATTTTGAAATTTTCAAGGTTTTGAGAATCAGCATGACAAGAGCTTTCAGAAAAGTACCCACAAACCCAAAATCCGACTACTCGCGAAAACTACAGTAACCCAAAAATTTCAGTTTTTGTGATGGGACCCTACATAGCCTTGTGGGTATTTTTCTGAAAGCTCTCGTCTTGCTAAATTTAAATTAATAGTTTTCGAAAAAATTCCGTCAAAAGTGGCAAATTACAGCGATTTCAAAATTTTCAAAAATCCGGGTTACTGTCATTTTCGTGGCGAGACCCAATTTTCTCCAAACCTAGGCATGATTATACTTTTCTGAAAGCTCTCAACCTCCTCTATCCAACTATCGCCATTTCAGCGTGTCCCCGTGGAAACCCCGCCTACCTCTCCACAAAAGGCTCTCCGAACAGTGCACGTCTTCCACAGACCGGATGCTCAACAGCCAATCCCTGCACGGATCCGTTTGTCTGCACAGAAGTGGCGAGTCAATCGATGTGTTGTGCGAGTAGAAGTGAGAGGAGGATACTGTAGAAATTTGGTAGATCAAAAAAATTTTTTTGCAGAATCGATCTGCAGTGAGGCGGGCGCAAGAACCAAGGACCCGTTGAGGAGTACACCGTATGACGCGGGTCACCGATTCGACCAATTAACTGGAGAGACCGCTAATTATGCGGTGGGAATTAGCACTCGATACTACTATAATCCCACTGACGGACAATGCCATCCGTTCACTTTCAATGGATTCCTCGGAAATTTCAATAATTTCCAGAATCAGGCGGATTGTCAGCTGTTTTGTGCGAGATGTGAGTCTTTTTCATATTTATATGAAAAGTTTAGAAGATTCTGATCATTTTCCAAAAAAAATTATTGAAAAAAAGCCAGAAATAAGAAAGTTATGGAATTTCGAAAATTTTCGAAAATTTTCAAAAATTCAGTTTCTCTTTAAATGACCGTAACTCCTTTCGATTTCTCCCGAAATTGAAAGTTCCTAGATTTTCAGATTCATCGTGTTGAGAGCTTTCAGTAAAGTACCCACACGCCTATATTCTGTTCACTTTGGGTCTCGACACGAAAACTACAGTACCCCTCGTAAATCGTGTCGAGACCCAAATTGCTCAGATCCTAGGCTTGTGGGTACTTTTCTGAAAGCTCTCGTCATGCTGAAGTTGATTTTTGCATTTTTAAAAGAAACTAATGAAAAACCACAAAGTTACAGATTTTCGAAATTCTAAAAACCTTGAAACTATCAAAACTCGGTCAGATTTTTTCCAAAAATAACAAAATTATGTTTTTTGAATTCAGCTCGTTAAGACGCTTCGAATGAGTATAATCATGACTAGGTTTGGAGAAAATTGGGTCTCGGCACGATTTACGGAGGGTTACTGTAGTTTTCGTGGTGGGACCCGGAAATCTCAAAATCCTCGGAGTATAGGCATGATTATACTTATTTGAATCGTCTTGACGAGCTGAATCTAAAAATCATGGTTTCGAAAATTTTGGACGAAAACCGTTCGAGTTATGATAGTTTAAGTGAATTTTGGACTTTCGAAAGTTTTCGAAAATCTGTAACTTTTTCATTTTTCAATGGATTTTTATGATTTTTGTCTTGAAAAGTGTGGAATCATTTTTACTATCCATAAAAACAGTATCGTCCAGAAATACAAAGTTTGAAAGTGGGTCCCGCCTCGAAAACCCTAAAAAATGAAAAATATCGAAATTGGCGAGTTTCGGCTCAATTTTCTTCAATTTTTCTCAAATTTTCCAAATTTTTAAACAAAATTTTACCGTTTTTTAGTACAATGCCCTCACGGTAGTCCCCTGACCAATGGAAACGGGTCCCCACAACGATGCGCCAGAGATACGGACTGCCCATCAACCCATAGCTGCGCCATGGAGCATCAAGTGTGTTGTGCAACACCCCGTGAGTTTTTTGAACAAATATTTTTGATCTACCTTCATAAACAACGCTCCGATGTTCCGTTTTTTCAAATAATTTCAAAAAAAGTTTTTTTGCAGAAACGTTGTGCACGGAGCCGCTGCGAGTTGGTGACTGCAAACAGAGTGTCCGTCAATTCTGGTATAACGCTGAGACGAAAACGTGCGAATCGTTTTTGTACACCGGATGTCAGGGAAACAATAATCGGTTCAATTCGTTGAATGAGTGTCAGAGTTATTGTAAAAATATTAATGGTGAGGAGGATTTTGCGGTATAACTTTTCAAGGAAAAGGATTTTTTGAAAAATTTTAACAGATTTGAATTCTGCTCGTCGAGACGCTTCGAATGAGTATGAACATGATAGGGTTTGGAGCGATTTGGGTCTCGACGCGAAAACCGAAATTTTTGGGTTACTGTAGTTTTTTAGTTTTCGCGTCGAGACCCAAAGTAGTCGGAACCTAGGCTTGTGGGTACTTTTCTGAAAGTTGAAAACAAGCTGAATCCGGATATTACTATGAAAAAATTTGAAAATCTCATTTTGAAGAGAAAAATTGAAAAACAATTTTTTCTCCTGAGAAAAATTATTTTTTCTCAATTTTTACTTCACTACTATGTTTAGCTCATCGAGAGCTTTCAGAAAAGTACCCACAAGCCTATATTTTGAGCAATTTGAGTCTCGACACGAAAACTACAGTAACCCGCCGTAAATCGCTTCGAGACCCAATTTCAACGGAATATAGGCTTGTGGGTACTTTTCTGAAAGCTCTCGACGCGCTGAATCCAAAAATATAGGTTTCAAGTGGAACAGGTTGAAACTCTAAGGGTTACGTCTATTTCAGCAAAATCTGGAATTTCGAAAATTTTCGAAAATCTGTAACTTTTTGATTTTCAACTCATTTTTGGCGGTTTTAGTCTCAAATGATAGGGAATTTTTCGAATTTTCGAGTATCTTATTTAAAATTGTTTCTTGATTTCAGCCGAGCCAAAATGTCCGCAAGGTCGTGCCTACGTGGATTTCTCCGGCAAATTCATGCAATGCGGCGAGGGTCTGGGCGGTACCGCGTGTCCGGCGAATTATGAGTGCACATTTGATGGTCTGGTATACGGATGTTGTCCAAGCAAGGCGTATACATGCTCTCTACAAGTGAATAAGGGAATTGGATGTGGTTCTGGCTCGAGTTATCGATATTATTATAATAATCAAGCGAAAGTGAGTTTATAGGGGTAAAAAATATGAGTTTTTGATGGTTTTTTGGGGTCTAAAAGTGCTAAAAATGATCTAAAATCACTATTTTTACTTTAGGAGTGTCAATCGTTCTTGTTCTTGGGATGTGATGGCAACTCCAACAACTTCCCGTCCATTGAGAAATGCCAAAATTACTGCGAAATTGCGAGTAAGTCGTCGCGAACTTGTACGCCTTGCGCCGCATTGTCTTTTGTGTCGGTGGTGGCGCAGGTGGATACGCTTTTGGCTGGCGCGCGGAGGGTCGGGGGTTCGATTCCTCTTGGTGGTTTTTTTCTTTTTTCTCCTTTTTTGATCACGAAAAACAAGGTTTGGCAGTGTTTAGGGGTGTTTTAATACGTTTTTCTGCATTTTTACAAACAAAAATTATGAATTTTCGGTCGAAATCCGTCAAAATCCGCCGTTGGCGAAAATATCGATTTATCTATTTTCGACTCATTTTTTCTAGTTTTTTAAAACTTTATCAGTCTTTCCAAATGATGGAAGTCCTATTCGTGCTAATCCCATAGTCAGCTCGAGAAAAAAGAAAAAAATTCGATTTTTTTTTAGTTTTCAAAAAAATATTTATACCTTCTTTTACACTGTTTTTCTCCAATTTTTACAGAAAACTTGATTTCTTGATTTCCCCTTTGTTTTATAAGAATTCGGTATATTTTTCTAAAAAAAAATCACCAATTTTACCCTTATTCCATCTGTGGTGAAGCTTGGCGGCGACGCTTCACACTTGAAGGACCACCGACACCTATACGGCCTCCACCCGGTTATTTTCAGTGCTAGTCGTAGTGTCATTGGTTAGACTTTTGCTTTTCGTGCTGAGGGTCGGGGGTTCGATTCCTCTTGGTGGTTTTTTCTTTTGTTTTCTTTTTTGATGATGTGAAATTGATTTTTGAAGTGTTAAGGGGTGTTTAATGGTTTTTTTTGCATTTTTTACAGCCAAATAAGCCATAAATAGTGGATTTTCCAGCAAAACCAGCCAAAAACAGTCAAAAATTGGCAAAAATAGGCGAAAATATCGATTTTTCTATTTTCGACTCATTTTTTCTAGTTTTTTAAAACTTTATCAGTATGTCCAAATGATGGGAGTCCTTTAGTCAGCTCGGTAAAAAGAAAAAAACCGATGTTTTTTGAGTTTTCAAAAGAAAAGCTGATTTCTTTCATTTTTTACTCGATTTTTCTCCGATTTTTGAAAGAAAATCATTGATTTCTTCACAAATTTTATTTCACCTCTATTTTATAAGAATTCTGTTTTTTTTTCTGAAAAAATTGACCAAGTTTACCCTTATCCCATCTGTGGTGAAGCTTGGCGGCGCCGCATCACCCTTCGTTGACCGCCGACACCTATACGGCCTCCACTCAACTATTTTCAGTTGAATATTTGGTCTCTCTGGTTAGACTTTTGCCTTTTGTTCTGAGGGTCGGTGGTTCGATTCCTCTTGGTGGTTTTTTCTTTTGTTTTCTTTTTTGATGATGTGAAATTGTTTTTTGAAGTGTTTAGGGGTATTTTAATAAGTTTTTCTGCATTTTTTGTAGCCAAAAAGCCACAAATTATGGATTTTCCATCAAAACCAGTCAAAAACAGTCAAAAATAGACGAAAATGGGCGAAAACCCCGATTTTTTCAATTTTCCATTTCCTTTTTCTAATTTTTTTTTCATTTTCCAGTCTGTCCAAACGGTGGAAGTCCCCTGCGTGCCAATTCCAAAGTCCGTTCCTGCTCCACCCACGAACCGTGCCCATCCGGATACGATTGTAGTGTTGTCGAGGCGAATGGAGTCATGCAACGACGGTGTTGTCCGTCCAAAGGTACTGTAGTTTTGGTTTTCGTGGTGGGACCCAAAAATTCATTTTCAAAAAAAAAATTCAAAAATTGTGCGATTTTACAGTGTCAATCTGCTCAAAACCACCGCAAATGGGCATGTTGCCCAAGTGTAGCAGTGGAAGTGGTCAGACGAGGTGAGTATTCACAAATAATACGAAAAAAATCCTGAAAATTCTGAAAAAATCCAAAAAAAACTAAATTTTTAGTCTGAAAAAAAATTTTCTCAAAAAATTATTTTTTGGTTTTTTTTCCCTGGAATCTCATGAAAGAAGAGAATTTTCAGTGTTTTTGTGGTGTCTGCCATAAAATTCTATCCCCGGAACCTAAAAACTGAAAAATCCCAGAATTTCACTAAAAACCCAATTTTTTGTCTAGAAAACCCGAAAAATCCCGATTTTTCCCAGAAATCTTTGATTTTTTCTCAATTTTTGATGTTTTTATCGTGTTCCCTGTGAAATTTGACCCTAGTCACCCCAAAAAATCACAAAAAACCATCGAAAACCACATTCCCCGCGCTTCCCAAAAAAAGTGGGCGGAGCGTCGGCGCACACAAAACATAGCGGGCGGCGGAACCCGCGAGGTGTCGGCCGCTGCGTTTATACACCTCTCGCCGCCTCGCCGCCTCAACTGGCTATGATGATTTCCTATTGCCGTTTACCCGTCTGAGGAAAACCGTGCTTGAGACTTTTGGAAGTTGGCTGAGCCGAAATTAGAAGAAATCGAATTTTTGAAAATCGTGAAAAGTGACTTTTCAATTGAATAAGTGGGTTATTGAAGAGAAAATTGATAGAAATTCGGTTTTTTGTGGAAATTAATTGAAAAAAGTGGGTTTTTGCGTCGAAAATTGTGAAGAATCTGAATTTTTATGATTGGAGAGATGAAATTAGGTTTTTGAGGTGAAAAGTGAGTTTTTAATTGAATAAGCGGGTTTTTGGTTTGGAAATTGATAGAAATTCGGTTTTTTGTGGAAATTAATTGGAGAAAAGTGAGTTTTTATGTGGAAAAATGTAGAGAATCCGAGTTTTCTTCTTTGCAATGCTGAAAATTTGGTTTTAGAAGGAAAAGTGACTTTTCTGCTTAAAAACTGGATTATTAGGAAGAGAAATTGATAGAAAATCGGATTTCCGCCGAAATTCACAAAAAAGAGAGTTAATATGCAGAAAATGTGGGGAATACGCATTTCGTCGTTAAGAAACATCAACAATTACCAAAACCACCCAGAAATAACACATTTTGAAAAATTTTCAAAAATCAAGAAATTGACATTCTGATAACTTCTTCAAATTTTGACTAATCTTCTCAATTTTACAATCACTGGATTCATCGCGTCGAGAGCTTTCAGAAAAGTACCCACAAGCCTATTTTCTGAGCAATTTGGGTCCCACCACGAAAACTACAGTACCCCTCGTAAATCGTGGCGAGACCCGAATTTCTCAGAATATAGGCTTGTGGGTACTTTTCTGAAAGCTCTCGGCAAGGTGATTCCAACGCTGTAGATTTGGTTTTGATTGGACACAAACCGGTGGAAATACAACCGTTTTTGTGTTTTCGTGGTGAGACCCAAAATTCGAAATTTTCGAGATTTGTTTGAACCTAGACTTGTGGGTACTTTTCTGAAAGCTCTCCTCGCGCTGAATCTGAAAATCTAAAAATATTTGGATTTGGACAAAATTGAAGGAAGTTACGGTAATTTTAAGAAAATTTGGATTTTTGAAAATTTTCGAAAATTTTCGAAACTCCATAACTCCCTTATTTCTGGGTCTTTTTCGATGATTTTTAGTGGAAAATGATCTGAATCTTCCAGATTTTCTTTAAAAATAAAAAATCCAACCTTTTTCTCAGATACTACTTCAACATGGCTCTCCAAACCTGCTCCTCGTACACCTCCAACGGGTGTGACACCTCTCTCAACTCCTTCAACTCGATCTCCGAATGCGAGGATTTCTGCATGTCGGCCGGGTGTTCCCTCGGGGATACGGTATATAAGGACCCGAATACCAACAAACCGTTCGTCTGTAATACGGCGCTCCAGAATAATTGTCCGTCGAATTACGACTGTACCCTGAATGCGTTGACACAGGAGCACACTTGCTGCGGGTCGGACGGTATGGGGGTGTGTCCGACGGGTGAGAAGGCATTTATGGATCCACGGACCAATACACCAAGACAGTGTGCGATGGCGGCCGATGGAAAATGTCCAGGCGGATATCTCTGCAGATTCTCCCAAACCAACCATAAATACTACTGCTGTGGAAATATCCAGGGGGCACTGTGCCCGGCGGGACGGTCCCTTTATCGGTACGCCACCACTCAACTACCCGTTCAGTGCCACATCTCACCACTCCAATCGTCGTGTCCAAATGGCTTCGCGTGTATGAGCGATGTCAGCGGCGCGTTCCAGGGATACTGTTGCTCGCATAATCGTAAGAAATTTTTCACAGATAGCTTAGAAAATTTCCTATCATTTGATACCAAAACCAACCAAAACTATTGTGAATTAACAAAGTTACGGAGTTTCAAAATTTTTCAAAAAAAAAATTTTTTCAAAACAATCTGAAAACATTTTTCCCTAAAAATTCACTTGTTTCCCATCAATTTGAGCCAAAAACCATCAAAATCCATTGAAAACTCACGAAGTTATGGATTTTCGAAACTTTTCGAAATTTCAGATTCTACTGAAACTGATGTAACTCTTTCAGTTTTAGCCCGTTTTCAATGAAATTATGATTTTTGGAATCAGTAGATTGAGACCTTTCAGAAAAGTACCCACAAGCCTAGGTTCAGTTTACATTGGGTCCCATCACGAAAACTACAGTAACCCGCCGTAAATCGTGTCGAGACCTAATTTCAACCAAATATAGGCTTGTGGGTACTTTTCTGGAAGCTCTTGATGAGACCAACACGGCCTTTATGTCAAAAATTGAATAAAAATAATAATCCAACATTTTATTTGAGAAACAATTTCGGCAAATTTTTTCAAATTTTTTTTTTGGAATTTTAAGACTTGCAGTTTTTATCAACTTTTGACATTATTTCCATACTCAGCGCGTCGAGAGCTTTCAGAAAAGTACCCACAAGCCTATATTCTGATCACTTCGGGTCTCGACACGAAAACCGTCCAGGGTTACTGTAGTTTTCGCGTCGAGACCCAATTTCAGCCAAATATAGGCTTGTGGGTACTTTTCTAAAAGCTCTCGTCACGCTGAATCTGAATATCTAAAAAGTTTTCAGAGTGTCCCCGAAATATGCGAGTTACGTCAAAAATGAAATTTCGAAATTTTTCGAAATTTTTCGAAATTCTATAACTTTCTTATTTCCGGCTCTTTTTCGATATTTTTTTTTGGAAAATGATCAGAATCACCTAGATTTTATTCAAAAATCTTAAAAACTCCAGATTTTTCCAGCAATCTGCCCAGGCGAGGTGGCATTCCATCAAGACGAGAAGACCCTTCTCCCCACCACCTGTACCAACGAGGGATTCTCATTCTGTCCGATGGGTTATACCTGCCAACAGCAGCCAGACACCTTGAATTTCTATTGCTGTCAAGGGGAGGAGAAGCAGGGGATCAACGACGGCTGCCCGCCAGGACAGTACGCATACGTTCAGGAAGAGGGCGTGGTCAAATCGTGTGACCCATTTTTGTCGGATGACATGTGTCCGGTGGAATTCACTTGTCAGTGGTCACTGACCAATCAGAAGTACCAATGCTGTGGGACCCGACCGACCCGAGCGATTAAGCCGACGATTTTCGATGACGGATGCCCGACGAAACAATTCGCACTAATCGATAAACGATCGAATCAAACCAGGGCGTGCACAGCCGGGGAGGCGAAGAGTTGCCCCATTGGGTTCTTCTGCCAGTTCTCAGCGAAGAAGGGACAGTTCCAGTGTTGTGGACAGAGTGGAGGTAATTTTAAAAGAAAATTCACTTGATTTCCATTAATTTAAGCCTAAAACCACCGAAATCCGTTGGAAAATCGAAGAGTTATGGATTTTCGAAAATTTTCGAAAAATTTCGAAAATCAAAAATTCTTTGAAATCGGTGTAACTCTGCTCCGTTTTACATGACATTATGATTTTTGGAATCAGCTCGTTCTCAGCTTTCAGAAAAGTACCCACATGCCTATGGTGGGGTCCTACCACGAAAACTACAGTAACCCTGACGGTTTTCGTGTCGAGACCCTACATAGGCTTGTGGGTACTTTTCTGAAAGCTCTGAATTAGGACATTACGAATATCATAATAAAAATTTCTGAAAACTTGAAATTGCCGAAAAATTCATCATTCTGAAAATATCGGAAAATTTAATATTTGGAGTTTTTTGTGTCTGAAACTAGTAAATCGCTAGCAATCAATCTGCAATCATTTTTTCTGAAAAATTCACCTATTTTCCATCATTTTAAGCCAAAAACCAACAAAATCCATTGGAAAATCGCAAAGTTATGGATTTTCGAAAATTTTCGAAGTTTCAAATTTTACTGAAATCGACATAACTCTTTCAGGTTCAACCCGTTTTACATGAATTTATGATTTTTGGAATTAGCTCATCGAGAGCTTTCAGAAAAGTACCCACAAGCCATGGTTCTGAGCAATTTGGGTCCCGCCGCGAAATCCGCCAGGGTTACTGTAGTTTTCGTGGTGGGACCCAAAGTGAACGGAATATAAGCTTGTGGGTACTTTTCTGAAAGCTCTCAACTTACTGATTACGATTATCAAATTTTTATGGGATTTGGTGGCCTAGGTTTCGAAATTTCAGGAGTTCTAAGCCACCAAATCTCCATTTTTTTTCAAACATCGTAACTCGCTTCAAATCCAATATTTTTGAGTTTTGTAAAAACTGGAATAATTCTTAGAGTCTTTTCTACTTTTCTAACCATTTCTCTTTTTTTTTAATCCAAATTTTTTTTCCAGGCTGCCCGGTGGGCCGTGCCGCCTTCATCGCCATCGACGGCAATGCTCAGGAGTGTCTCCCGGGACCAGATATGTGTTCGGATGGTTATGAGTGTGTGAAGAGTACGACACACAAAAATAAGAATATTTGTTGTAGTCGTGAAGAGGGAGGTAAGTACAGTAATCCAAAAAAAATTTTGGCGGGAAAAAATTTTTTCAAAAAAAAAATGTTTTTTCGAATTTTTTTTCCCAATTAAAATCGTTTAAATTGATCTTTTTTGTGTAAATTACTAATTTTGATCTACCCCAGGCTGCGCCGACAACGAGATCCTTGTCGATGGTCAGTGTGTGGTCCGTGTGAAAGTCGGTGGCGGATGTCATACCAATGAGGAGTGTGTGGACGGCGCGGATTGTGTGGCAAACGTTTGCAAGTGAGTTGTTTGAAAAAAAAATTTGAAAAAAATCACAAATCCAGAAAAAAATTGAAAATTTTTTTTTTCAAAAATTTCAGATTTTCAGTTTTTCCAGCTTTTAATATTATAATTATATTCAGCGCAATGAGAGCTTTCAGAAAAGTACCCACAAGCCTATATATCCTATATTCTCAGCGATTTGGGTCTCGACACGATTTACGAGGGTTACTGTAGTTTTCGTGGTGGGACCCAATGTGGACGGAATATAGGCTTGTGGGTACTTTTCTGAAAGCTCTCAACGAGCTGAAAACAATGCTAAACTCAAAATTCTGCAAAAACCGTGATTTGAAAAAAAATTTGAGAAAAAATTTTCCAAAAAAAAGTTTCAAATTTTTTTAAAGAAATTTTTGAATTTTCATTTTTTTCTAGTTTTTGACATTAAAGTTGTGTTTCTCTCAACGAGAGCTTTCAGAAAAATACCCACAAACCTATATTCTATCCGTATTGGGTCCCACCACGAAAACTACAGTAAACCACCGTAAATCGTGTCGAGACCCGATTTTTTCAGAATATAGGCTTGTGGGTACTTTTCTGAAAGCTCTCGACAAGGTGAATTCAAAAATCTCAAAAAAATTCAGAGTGGCCCAGAAAGAAACCAGTTACGCCAATTTTAGTGAAATCTGGAATTTCGAAAAGTTTCGAAATTCCATAACTTTTTTATTTCTCGCTCTTTTTCAATAATTTTTTTAGAAAATAATCAGAATTTTGTAGATTTTATCCAAAAATCATAAAACCCCACATTTTCCAGATGCTCCTCCACAAAAGCCGAGCTCAAAGGCGAGTGTGTGGATGGGGAGTGTTCCGAAGACCAAATCCGACTGGATGGCAAGTGTGAAAACCGCGCAAAAATGGGGGAATCGTGTAAATCCTCACTGCAATGCATTTCGAATTCCCGCTGCATTTCCGGTCTGTGCGGATGTGCGAAAGGAGAGATTCCCGATGGAAATTCGTGTAAAAAAGACAAAAAATCGGTGAAAATTGCTGAAAATTTGTGTGTAATCAAGTCGGAGGTACCGTACTACGAAAATGACCAACTCGTATCATGTGTTCTCACAAATGACGATTGTCCCACAGGCTTCAAGTGCCAATTTTCTGACCAGGCCGCCCAAAATGTGTGCTGCGGACCCAAAAATTCGAAATCCACTACGACCACGGTGGCCCCGCCCCCTTCAACTACGGTAGGCTCGGTGATAGCGACCAAAAAATCGAAACCGGAGAGAAAAGTGACCGCCCAACATTGTCCCGCCCAAATGAGTCCGTATTTGGTGAATGGGAGGGCTAAATCGTGTGCGACGACGAGTTGTCCGTATGGATATCAGTGTAAATTCTCGCAGACCGCCAAGGATTACTTCTGCTGCTCGAAACAGACGAAGAAGAGCAATTCGAATAGGATCAGAGGTCAGTTTTTATTTTTCACTGAAAATTTGAAAAATTTCCGTTTATTTGACACTAAAACCAACCAAATCCGACCAAAACTCGCAAAGTTAGCAATTTTCGAAAATTTTCGAAAATCCAATTTTCTTTGAAATAGTTGTAATTCGCTCGAATCAATCGGGATTTTGATGAAATCAGAAATTTTGAAATTA
The DNA here is from genome assembly GCA_002259235.3 of Caenorhabditis latens. NCBI lineage: Eukaryota > Metazoa > Nematoda > Chromadorea > Rhabditida > Rhabditidae > Caenorhabditis > Caenorhabditis latens. Next base: position 17,468,630 of record CM056095.1, read on the forward strand.
GCTCGACGAGAGCTTTCATAAAAGTACCCACAAGCCCAGGTTCCGTTTACTTTGGGTCCCACCACGAAAACCGCCGCGGGTTACTGTAGTTTTCGTGGTGGGACCCAATTTAGTCAGAATTATGGCTTGTGGGTACTTTTCTGAAAGCTCTCAGCTTGCTGAATTTGATTATTACATTTTCAAAAAGATTCGTGGCCTAGGTTTCGAAATTTTGGACATTCTAGGCCACCGAAATTTTTCTTTTAGTTTTTAAAACTGCTGTATTTACGTCACTTTCAGTGAAATTAAAAATTTTGAAATCAGCTAAATGAGAGCTTTCAGAAAAGTATAATCATGACTATATTCTGAATATTTTTTTGAAAATTTTGAATTTTCAGCCTAAAGTTGTCTGAAACTCTTTCTCCGCTAGAAATCGAAATGTGTACGAGCTGAAATTTTTTTCATGGGAAGAATGTGTCATTTTCTATCGTTTGAGACTAAAACCAGCCAAAATAAGCCAAAAATTGAAAAGTTACAGATTTTCGAAGATTTTCGAAATTTCAGATTTTACTGAAACCGTTGTAACTCAGTCAATTTCAGCTCATTCTTTCTAAAACCCACATTTTTGAAATCAGCTCATTGAGACGGTTCAGAAAAGTACCCACAAGTCTATATAGGGTCTCACCACGAAAACTGGAATTTTTGGGTTACTGTAGTTTTCGCGTCGAGACCCAACTTCCATCAAACCTCTTCATGATTATACTTTTCTAAAAGCTCTCAACCTCCTCTATCCAAATATCACACTCATTTCCATTTTCCAGGCGGCGGGTGCGAACGAGGCAACGCCCTCCTCTACCCGAGTACCCAGGAGGCAGTTCAGTGTGACCCACTAGCCCGTGGGTGTCCCCAAGGATATCTGTGTCTCCCGCACGTCAACACGAAGAAATATCAATGTTGCTCAGTATCCGCAAGCAGGGACAACTCAGAAGACATTGAAATTGTCTGCCCAAGTTATATGGTCAAAATGGTGCAAGAAGTGGATGGGAAACCACAGTTGAAGTGTGGTAAGTTTTCAGGAAGGGGGAATTTTGATTGGAAAATATGATTTTTGGAATCAGCGTGACGAGACGGTTCAGAAAAGTACCCACAAGCCCTAGTTCCGACCAATTTGGGTCCCACCACGAAAACTACAGTACCCCTCGTAAATCGCGTCGAGACCCGAATCACTCAGAATATAGGCTTGTGGGTACTTTTCTGAAAGCTGGAAACAAGCTGATTTCAAAAATGTTAATTTCATCAAAATCCTGATCAAATCGACCAAATTACAGCCGTTCCAAAAAAAATCGAATTTTTCGAAAATTTTCGAAAATCTGTAACTTTTCAAGTTTTTGTCGGATTTTGCTGATTTTTTGTTGAAAATGCTCAACTCATCGAGAGCTTTTAGAAAAGTACCCACAAGCCATGATTCTGGGCATTTTGGGTCCCACCACGAAAACTACAGTAACCCGCCGTAAATCGTGTCGAGACCCGAATCGCTCAGAATATGGGCTTGTGGGTACTTTTCTGAAAGCTGAAAACGAGCTAAACACGATTATTATATTCTGAAAAAGTTTTGAATTTAATATCACATAGAAAAAACTGAAAACTTTTTTTTTCAAAAAAAATCTTTTTTGTTTTTTCAGTAAAATCCTGCCCAACCGGTCAAAAAGCTGTGGATGGTTTGTGCACAGTGGAGTAGCATCAATTCATCCTTCTCTAATTATTTCGAATTTTTTATATTCCGCATATCATCGTCCTTCATCACGCTCTCTGGGGATGTCTTTCATGATTTTTAAATTTTTTTTGCAATTATCGATTTTTTCTAATTTTCCCAATTTTCCATGTGGAAAATTCATTTGGTAGATCATAATTGATCAGTTTTGTGTGTCAATAAAAATTTTCAAAATAAAATTTTTTTTCAAAATTTTTTATTTATCGATTTTCATAATTATTACATATATCTTCTTTACCATGTCATTTAGCGCACAAAATGTTTCCATACTGGTCGCACCGGAATCTACGAATCCATTTACACGGTGGTAAGAAGTGGTGCTGACAAGCCATGTGCCACCGTAAGATTTGAATGTCGGCTGGAGGGCGGTCTGGAAATTTTAAATTTTGCAGGGAGTGATTTTCAGGTCTTGAAACTATGATATTTGAATTCAGCTCGTTGAGACGGTTCAGAAAAGTACCCACAAGTCTATATTCTGATAATATTGGATCCCACCACGAAAACTACAGTACCCCTCGTAAATCGTGTCGAGACCCAAATTGTTTCAAACCGTGTTATGATTATATTCATTCAAACCGTCTTGATGAGCTGAATCCAAAAATATAAATGTCATCTGATTTGAGACAAATCTGATGGAGTTACGATCGATTTTGTAACATTTTTGATTTTCGAAAAGTTTCGAAACACTGTAACTTGCTCATTTGCACAATAAACTGTCTCGAGTCTTCTATTTTTAAGTTCAGCTTGTTGAGACGCTTCAAATGAGTATAATCATGCCTAGGTTTGAAGCGGTTTGAGATTTTGGGGTCCATGCGCCTTTAAACTGGGGGGTACTGTAGTTTTTGCGTCGAGACCCAAATTACTTCAAACCTAGCCATGATTATACTCATTTGAACCGTCTTGATGTGCTGAATCCTAAAATATAAATTTCATTTTATTTGAAACAAATCTGGCGAAGTAACGAGCGATTTTGTGGAAAGTTTGATTTTCGAAAAGTTTCGAAACTCTGTAACTTGCTCATTTGCACAATAAACTGTCTCGAGTCTTCTATTTTTGAGTTCAGCTCATCAAGACGGTTCGAATGAGTATAATCATGCCCAGGTTTGGTGCAGTTTGGGTCTCGACACGATTTACGAGGGTTACTGTAGTTTTCGTGGTGGGACCCGAAGTGGGCGGAACCTAGGCTTGTGGGTACTTTTCTGAAAGCTCTCAACGAGCTGAAAACGAAAATCAAACTCTCAAGATTTTTTGAACTGGATACCCCATAGAAAAAACTGAAAAACAGTTTTTCGAAAAAAAAATTTCAAAATTTTTTCCCATTTTTCAACAGAGCGCACTTACCTCTATCACCGCCTGCACTTGATCTACAGCTACCGTTTTTGTATCATTGATACCCAGTACTACATTTTGCACAACAGTCCTTATGGTCTCACTCTTGCAGAACGTGACGTCGACTAGAAAAAAAATTTGTGAGGAAAAAAAATTCAAAATTTTTTTTTTCTAAAACTCACTATTAGGTAAGAACCCTGGATCTGCAGATCTTTCTACCGGAAATCCATAAATGAATACAAAAAATAAAATAAAAGAAAACGGGAGCAGGGAGTGATGGTGCATGGGTCTAGGTCATGTGACGGAGGGGGAAGAAAATTAGGTGATTGTGATAAGAAACATTTTATTCTTATTTGTCGATTCTCCGTGTTTCGGTGATAAGAAATGTCAAGAAAATCATGGTGTACAACATTAATTTCGAGGGAGGGGAAAGGTGAAAAGTAGTTTTTCTCATTTTTTGGGCTGAAAAATCTCGGAAATTGATGTAATCTTAAAATAACTTACAGATTCGGATTCAGCTCGTCGAGACGGTTCGAATGAGTGTAATCATGCCATGGTTTGGAAAAAAGTTGGGTCTCGACACGATTTACGGTGGGGTTACTGTAGTTTTCGTGGTGGGACCCAAAAATGCTCCAAACCCTATCATGATTATACTTTTTTGAACCGTCTCGACGAGTTGAATTTAAAAATCCAAGATTTGAGACAGTTTAGCTTGAAGGTTTTGATCTACAGCTGGTTTTCTGGAAATAACTTTCTCAGTTTTCGATATTTTTGATATTTTCTCATTTTTTACAGAAAGAACTCAGGTTTTTGTAACTTCTCACAAAAAATTGTGCGAAAGTATCAAAAAATTAACAAGTTACAGAATTTCGAAATTTTTCGAAAACCCAACATTCCACAAAATCGACCGCAACTCCGCCAGATTTGTCACAAATCAGATGATACATATATTTTCGAATTCAGCTCGTTGAGACGGTTCGAATGAGTATAATCATGACATGGTTTGAAGCAAGTTGGGTCCAACCACGAAAACTACAGTACCCCGAAATTCCTAAAAGTCGCTTCGAGACCCAAATCGTTTTAAATTTAGACATGATTATACTCATTCGAACCGTCTCAACACGCTGAATTTGAATTTCTAAGTATCAATAAGAAAATCCAGAAAAATATTTTATTTACGCCGGAAAAACCATTTTTTCAAATTTTTTTTTGGAATTTCCCGAAAACTACCATTTTCTACACAGAAACCACTTGAAATGCACTTGCGCTCCATTGCTAATCTTTGAAATAATTCAAAAATCACGTGAAACATTGCGAAATTCGAGCTGTTTTCGTTTTTCTTCGTCTATTTTCCAAACATTTTCTCTCACTGTTAATGGGCAGAAAATCTGCAATTCTCGCTGTAATTCTAGCAATAATTGTGTTCCAGCATTATTCCAGGTAATTTTTCATTAATTCCATCTTTTTTCCGCTGAAAATCGGTGGAATTTCAGCGATTTTCAGCGATTTTAAGGTATCGCGTGAGAGAGTGTGTGGAACGAGGAGGGTGCGAGAGGGCGAAAAGAGCGAGTACGACACTCCGCTATCCCGATAGCGCGTGTTGTTTAGTGGAAACGGCGGGTGTTTTGAATTTGGAAAAAATGATTTTTGAGGAAGATAATTGATTTTTAGCTAATTTTTGGGTGATTTTTCTCGTTTTTTGGGTTAAAATTCATCAAATTTATTGATTTTCACGATTTTTTCCAGCAAAATGTCCCATACACCGGAGAAAGAAGCGGATGGACCCGTCTACGTGGCATATTCAATGGAAGACATGCTGAAATCGCCCAGAGACCTGTATAAGTGAGTTCCAGACCTAAAAAATCATGAAAATATCGATTTTTTGTGTTTTAGAACCGTCAAAGACGTCGCAAAGTTCGTAAATTCGCCGGAAGGGAAGAGTATTTCGGCGCGATTCAAAAAGTTCGGAACTCCACGTGAGGCGCTGGATTTTCTGGCATTCGGAGACGTCCCAACGACGCCGTCGGCGGGAATTCAAACTCCCGCCGAGCCGAATTCACCGTTTTCCGGTGTCAATCGCATTCAGATGAACGAATTCAAGAAATATGTGGAGAAGGGCGATTTGGAGAATTTTTTGTAAGGAAAACGCGAAAAATGAGCTGGAAATGATGATTTCAGACCGAAAAAATGTGAAAAATCACGAATTTTTGGTCTAGAAACTCTGAATATGTGTTTTTTGAGCTGAAAAATTGAAAAATTCATATTTTTAGTGTCAGAAACGGGAAAAACACGGATTGTTGACCGATTTTAGACTGAAAAATGAAGAAAAATCACGAATTTTTGGTCTAGAAACTCTGAAAATGCGCCTTTTAGTCGGAAAATTGGTGATTTTTCGAAAAAATTTTTTTGAGATTTCCGGAAAATACCGATTTTTCTCCGATTTCACGTAAAAATGGTGATTTTAGACTGAAAAAAATGTGGAAAATCACAAAATTTCGGTCTTGAAACTCTGAAAATGGAGTTTTCCGCCTGAAAATAGGTTTTTGAGAATTTTTTGATATCGCAGTCTTAAAATCTAGAAAATTCGAAATCTGAACTATTTCGAGCAGGAAAATACGATATATAGCGGGAAAAAAGCTGAAAATGATGAGTTCAGACCGAAAAAGTGTGAAAAATCACGAATTTTTGGTCTAGAAAAGGTGAAAATCGAGTTTTCCACCTGGAAAATTGAAAAATCCGGATTTTTAGCATCTAAAACAGAAAAACACGGATTTTCGATCGATTTCAGCTGAAATTGATGATTTTAGACTAGAAAATTGTGAAAAATCACAAATTTTCGGTCTGGAAACTCTGAAAATTCACTTTTTTAGTTGGAACATTGAACATTTTGATTTTTTTGAAAATTGTTTTTTTTTGAGATTTTTGGAAAATAACGATTTTCTTCTAATTTCGAGTGAAAATGATGATTTCAGACCGAAAAAATGTGAAAAATCACGAATTTTTGATCTAGAGATGCTGAAAATCCGTTTTGTGAGCTGAAAAATTGAAAAATTCGAGTTTTTAGCGTCAGAAACGGGAAAACAGGGATTTTCGACCGATTTTAGCTGAAAATTATGATTTTTCTCCGATTTCAAGTAAAAATGGTGATTTTAGACTGAAAAAAATGTGGAAAATCACAAAATTTCGGTCCAGAAACTCTGAAAATCGAGTTTTCCACCTGAAAATGCGTTTTTTTGAAATTTTTCCGACATCGCAGTCTCAAAATCGAGAAAATGCTAAATCCGAGCCATTTCAATCATAAAAACACGATATATAGTGGGAAAAAGCTGAAAATGATGATTTTAAACTGAAAAAATGAGAGAAATCACAAAATTTCAGTCTAGAAAGGCTGAAAATTGAAGTTTACACCTGAAAATGCATTTTTTTTGAGCTATCGCAGTCTTAAAATCGAAACACCGAAACCCCTTTGAATAATGTCTCTTTTTCTCTGTGTCTCTCAATTTCGCACACTATTTTCAGCGGTTTCGGTAGAGCGCAGTTGAAAGAAGCCTGCCGTGATAATATCAGATCTGAATTTTCCATCCGGGGAACCATAAAAACTGAGTTTTTAGCTGAAAAAAACAAGAAAATTACTTTAAAAATTGAAAAATTGTCAATTTTGGGGTAGTTACAACGGGAAAGTCCAGATTTTCAGCCTGAAATGGTAAATGTCATGTGAAAATCCAGATTTTTCAAGTACTTAATTTCAGTTTTCAGCTGTATCAGCTGTAACAGCTGAATTTCTTGATTTTGAATTAATTTTTCTTGTTTTCAGCTATCAGTCTCGGTTTTTACGATTTTGGGGCTGGAAAATCGTGTTCTCCAGCTCTAAATAGCTCCAATCTCGATTTGGAGACTGTGCTGTCGAAAAAATCTCAAAAAACGCATTTTCAGCTTTTCTCGACCGAAATTTTGCAGTTTTTCAGAATTTTTCGGTACAAAATGTCTTTTTTTTTTTCCTAAAATTGATGAAAAATCCAATTTTCCCTTCAAAAACCTTCCATTTTTCCAGACGCCTCGTGGAAACGAATCCCCGTTATCTGGTGAATACGGGCGGTGACGTCGCATCGATTGTGATGGAAGGATTCAGATATAATGCACTGCATATTGCTGCGAAAGCAGGACAAACTGAAATTGTTGAAAAGATTTTAGAGAATTTGCAGGTAATTAAATGTTTTGGTCGAAAAATCTGAATTTTTTGCGGATTTTTAAACTTAAAACACTAAAAACAACCATTTTTTCTGCATTTTTGGGTTAAAAATGCTGTAAATACAAAGTGTTTTGCTCATTTTTCTTATGAAATGAGAAATTGCAACAGGGAGATCTCAGTTTTGACTGAAATTCACCTAATATTCTAGTTTTCTACTGAAAGCGACTCTTTTCCTGCATTTTTGAGTGAAAAATTTGTTTTTATGAGGTTTTTTGCATTTTCCCTTTTTGAAAATGCACTTTTCACTGAAATTTCTAAAAAGGTAGATGAAAAATAGCAGTGAGTACCAGAAAATGGAAATTTCAGAAATTCCGATATCGGGAATTCGAGAATATATTTCAAAATGTTGAGAAAAATATGGAAATTCCTATTTATAATACTCAAAAACTCCAAAACAGTTCTGTGACAGAACTTTTTGTTTTTGTGTTTGGGTTTTTGACGATTTTAAGCCGTTTTTGTGAGAAAAATTATGTGGATTTTTACGATTTTTAGATCAGAAATTCCTTAAAACAGCCCACCAATAAACCTTTTTATGAGGAAAATGACATTTTGAGTCTAAAACAATTTTTCTTCTAACAAAAAATTTATTAAAAATCGATGAAAATCGGCTCAAAATCTTCTTTTTTTTTACTTGGTGACCTAGAAACCCAACGACCCGGAATCCTAGGCCACCTGACAGAAAGTTCGGCCACGGAGTCAAAAAGTGGTTTTTGAGTCATTTTCCGTGGATTTTCCTGAGTTTTGGACGGAAAAACTGATTTTCAGCGAATTTTCACGATTTTTAGCTCAAAATCAAAACAATTTTTGAATGTCTGTGTGTCAGGTTGTCCGGATTTTTCATTTTTCCAACTTTTTAACAATTTGAGGACGAAAAAACTATGTTTTTTTGCGATTTTTTCCACCAAAAATCATGAAAATCGGTCGAAATCGGCTCAAAATCATCAATTTTGACTCGGTGGCCTAGAAAACCACCAACACGGAATCCTAGGCCACCAGATAGAAAGTTCGGCCACGGAGTCAAAAAAGTGGTTTTTGGGTCATTTTTCGTGGATTTTTATGATTTTTCGATGAAAAAAGCTGATTTTCAGCGAATTTTCATGATTTTAGGAAAAAAAATCCGCGTTTTTTTTTGCAGAATATCGATTTCCTGACTCGCCTGTACGGTACATCACCAGAAGACGTCTCCACCCGCCGTTCGAATATTCTCGATTCGTATCTCAACACTCCGGACAAGGGAAACTCGGACACGCCCCTCCATTTCGCGACGAAATTCGGAAAAGTGGGCGTGGTCAGGGCGCTGTCACGTCACGGATTATTGGACACGTCGTTGAGGAATAAAATGGGGAAGACGGCGTTGGAGTGTGCGTGTGAGAGATATAATGGAGAGGATCGGGCAGAAATTGTGAAGAATATGCATTTGGCTATTGAGGTGGGTGGGAAATGGGAAAAAAAGGGAAATTTTGACCCAAAAAATGGTGAAAAGTATGGAAAATCCGCTGAAAATCGACTTTTTTGACCCAAAAATCATGAAAAACCACGAAAAATGACCCAAACACCGCATTTTTGACTCTGTGGCCTAAGTTTCTCCAAGATTTTGGTTTCTAGGCCACCAACTGAAAAATCATGATTTTGGGGCGATTTTGACCGATTTTCGTGATTTTTCGCTTTTAGAATCATGAAAATTCACGAAAAATGACCCAAAACCGCATTTTTTGACTCCGTGGCCGAACTTCCCACCTGGTGGCCAAGGATTCGGGTTTCTAGGCCACCAAGTCAAAAAATATGGTTTTGGGTCGATTTTGACCGATTTTCGTGGTTTTTTGGCTCAAAAAGTTCAAAAAATCGGTTTTTTCGTCTAAAAATCATAAAAAGCTGCGAAAAATGACCCAAAATCTACTTTTTTAACTCCGTGGCCGAGTTTCCCGTCTGGTGGCCTAGGATTCCGCACTGTTAGGTCACCGAAACTTTTATTTGAATAATTGGCTTGAAATAGAGTGAAAACTGTCGAACTTTGGTCCGAAATACCCCCCAAAAATTGGATTTTTCAAATCGGTGGCCTAGAATTCGAAACGACTTGGTTTTCTAGGCCACCAAATAAAAAATGACAGTAAAAATTGCTAAAATCGGTATTTCTCATCCAAAAATCATGGTAATCTACGAAAAATGACCCAAAAACCACTTTTTTGACTCTGTGGCCGAACTTTCCACCCGGTGGCCTAGGATTCCGGTTTCTAGGCCACCGTATCGGAAACGACGATTTAGAGCCAATTTCAATAGATTTTTCTGGTTTTTCCGCCAAGAATAGCTTAAAAATCATGATTTTACTATTAAAAATGCAGAAATTCTGGATTTGATGGCCTAGATTTAGCTGAAAAGCTGGGTTCCTAGGCCACCGAGTCAAAAATTGTCGATTTTGGGCTAATTTTGACCGATTTTTATGGTTTTTTAGCTCAAAATAACGTCAAAATCATGATTTTACTAGTGAAAATGTGAAAATTCTGCAGCTGGTAGCCTAGATTTTGCTTAAAATTGGTTTTCTAGGTCACCAAGTCAAAATGACAATTTTGAGCCGATTTTGGGTCGATTTTGACCGATTTTGATGGTTTTTTGGTGAAAAACCGCAAGTTTTGACTCAAAATGTCAATTTTCATACAAAAATTCCGAGGATGGCCTAGGTTTCTCCACTATTCGGGTTTCTAGGCCACCGAGTCAAAAATCATGATTTTGGACCGATTTTGACGGATTTTTAATGGTTTTTTATTGTTTTTAGGCTTAAAAATGACAAAAATTACGATTTTCACCACTAAAAACCCATTTTTCACGATTTTTTAGTCAAAAAAGCTCAAAAAACGCTATTTTTTCAGGGATTCTACATCTACCTCATCCGCTCACCAATCGGTACCGCCCATCTCGAAATCTCTCAACAGGCTCCGCCCCCTTTGAAACCATCGCATACCGTATCCGCACGGGCGGGACCATTCCTAACGGCGGCCGTGGCCGAGGAATTTCAAAAAAAATGGTCGGCCGTCGGGAAGGAAATAAAACGAACGGATTGGGATAAGGGATACGAGAAAGTCGGGAGGGTACTGGCTGAAAACGAGACGCCACGTGTCGGATGGGCGGAGTCTTGGCAATTTTTGAGTGAAAAAGGGGGCGGAGTCAGCGAGCTCATCGATTTGAATTCTGAAGACGGTCTGGAGATTTTGGAGCGATTTTTGAGGGAAAAACGCGAAAAAAATTGGAAAAAAACCGACAAAATGGGAAAAATCGAGAAATTTGAGTTTAGAAAACTCGATTTTGGGATTCTGGATCCCCCGATGGATTCAAAAGATTCAGAATCCAAAATTCCAGAAGTCCCATCGGATTCTGAGGATTCTGAAGCCTCTGACGTCTTCTACGACACGTTTTCCGAAATTCCCACTGCTGACGACACGTTGGGATCGATTATCGATCGATTCGCGGCGATTTCGATTTATTCGCCGAGACGAATGGATTCTGAAGGCCCCACGACGTCGGAAATGGATTCTGAGAATTCTGAGATTCAGATGACGTCCGGATTCAGGGATTCTGACGAGGACGACGACGATTCGTCGTTTGTCACGCCGCCGACGACGCCGCCACCAACTTTTGTGGCCGATGAGGAGCCGTGCAAGGTACGGGGACACACAGACACACAGACAGACAGAAAAATGCGAAAAAAAAGAGGTTTTTTGACTGGAAATGGAGAAAAATGGGCGAAAAATCCGGAAAATTCATGTTTTTTATCCGAAAATAGTGAAAAATTGAGGGTTTTAGGATATCCGGACAGTCGGACACACAGATAGACTGAAAATTGTGGTTTTCAGCGGATTTTTGGACTTTTTGATGATGAAAAATCAGAAAAATAGTGAGTTTTTGGACATCCGGACGTCCGGACACACAGACGGACAAAAAATTGTGGTTTTCTAGCGTATTTGAAGCATTTTTAAGTCGAAAAAACCCGGAAAATTGAGATTTTGGACATCTGGACACACAGAACGACAGGCAGACGCTCTTTTTGGCATTTTTGAGCAATTTTGGTCGAAAATTCGATATTTTTTACATAAAATTGCTCAAAACTTGAGAAAAGAGCATCTGTCGTCTTTCTGTGCGTCTGGATGTCCGAAAATCTCAATTTTCGCGTTTTTCAACATAAAAAAGTCTAAAAAACGCTGAAAAACCACTATTTTCAGTCGGTCTGTATGTTTGGACATCCGGATGTCAAAAATCCCAACTTTTTTATATTTTTGATAGAAAAATATGAATTTTTCCAGATTTTCTTACTAAAAATGCGATTTTCTAGCAATTTTTCACCCTAAAAACCCATTTTTTTCAGATCGACAACGATTTATTCGAGGTTCTCATCAAAATCCCCTCCGCTCAACTCTCAAATTATCCACTGGTCGCCGAATACGTCCAAAAAGTGTCAAGAATGACGGCGACCGACCGATCGGCGTGGCTTCCGATGGACTCGCCGAGAAGATGCGAAATTCGACGAAAAAATTGAATTTCTGACTATTTTTGCTCATTTTCACACATAATCTCATTGATTTTCAAGCCACTTTTATCATTTTTCACTTCTTGTACATTTCTTTTGTTACATCTGCCACCTTTTTGTTGCAAATATTTCGAAAAGAATAAAGATTTTGTGATTTTGAATAGAATATTCGAATTCAGGTCGCTGCGAGCTTCCAGAAAAGTACCCACAAGCCTATATTTGAAGCAATTTGGGTCCCACCAGGAAAACTACAGTAACCCAAATTTTCGAAAATTTTGAAACCGCTGTAACTTTGTCGGTTTTGACGCAATCTTTCTGAAAATTAAAAATTCGTACTCCGCGTGACAAGAGCTTCCAGAAAAGTACCCACAAGCCAAGGTTCCGTGCATTTTGGGTCTCACCACGAAAACTACAGTACCCCTCGTAAATCGTGTCGAGACCCAAATCACTCAGAATATAGGCTTGTGGGTACTTTTCTGAAAGCTCTCGACGAGCTGAATCTTGTGAAACTACTCAAAACCGGTAAATGATCGAAAATAACAGTTTTCGTGGTGGGACCCTTTTTTCGAAATTTAAAATAATTTGGAATATAGTCTTGTGGGTACTTTTCTGAAAGCTGAGACTCCGCTGATTTCAAAAATATAATTTTCATTTCTGTCAGACTGGAACTGCCTGAGATACGGTAAGTTTTGTGGTTCTCATTCGTTATTCTGTGCCTCTAGGTATAACCGACCGCCCGTGTATGCCTCTCCGCATGTCATCAATTTCACTCTCTCTCACTCTGTCTGCGTCTCTTCTCCTCTATCTCTCCCTTGTTGGAAACAACTCTCCTCTTATCACATTCATTTCCCTTCTACAGCATGGCTTGTTTCTGGTTACTCGCCTAAAAATATGTATATATTTATTGATTTTTTGTGAATTCTAAATGGGATTAGGTGAGATTAATTTTTTACGAGTTCTCCTGAAGATTCTGCACATTTTGAGCCATAAATCATCAAAAAATACCGAAAACCGGCAAAGTTATCGATTTTCGAAACTTTTCGAAAATCCAATTTCAACAAAAGCCACCGTATCTCTGTCAGGTAGCGTCTGAGTGATGTGAAAATGATATTTTTGAAATCAGCGTGTTCTCAGCTTTCAGAAAAGTACCCACAAGACTATGGTAGGGTCCCACCACGAAAACTACAGTAACCTGGACCCTACATAGGCTTGTGGGTACTTTTCTGAAATCTCTTGAGCTCCTGAATCTAATGAAATCGTAAAACATCGGGAAACCATGATTCAATATCAAAATCCAGGCAAGTTTCAGTTAGCGACGGTGTCATTTCTCGACAACGACCAAGTTGGATCGCTTGCTCGAAAGGACAAGGACGTTCCAAGGTCGGATTTCGACAATCGCGCGTCTTCTAACGAAATGTAAGTGTTCCTTCCATTTTCCCATGTCATTTCTCTGAAAAACTCCAAATATTTCAGGTCTTCACTGTGATTGGTATCCCATTCGAAGATGTGAAGTATTCGATGAAGAACATCAAAGTTGTGATGATGGCAAAGCTTCCATCTGGATGCCATGCAGCCAAAGTGGCACAAATAGAAGGTATCGGTTATCAGAAAAGCTTTCAGAATTTTTTATTTTTGATCATTTTTCAGTTTTAAGTAGTTTCATAAGATTCAGGAGAACGAGAGCTTTCAGAAAAGTACCCACAAGCCCATGTAGGGTCCCATCATTGGGTTACTGTAGTTTTCGTGGTGGGACCCAAAGTGAATAGAATATAGGCTTGTGGGTACTTTTCTGAAAGCTCTCAGCGAGCTGAATTTGAATATCCTATTAAAAATCCCAAAATAATTCTTATCACAACATTTCAGGTGTTCCTTCCAAAAAGTTGCACGGAGAAGATGCTCTCGAGAAATCTGGTGAGACTAGCTGTGGGGAATTCAAGCAAATTTCAAGGTACGGTTTGCGGATCAATTATATATATATATATTTTTTTAATATACATCTTACAGAGAACAGAAAAAAGGACAATTTGCCGTCCTTTATCTCGGATGGGATTCTGTCCACATGTTCGATTATCATCGTAAATGTTAACTTTCATTTTATTAAAGTTCTCCGGAAAATTCTGCACATTTTGAGCTATAAATCATCCAAAAATACCAAAAACCAACAAAGTTATCGATTTTCGAAACTTTTCGAAAATCCAATTTCAACAAAACCCACCGTATCTCAATCAGATGGGATCTGTGTGATCTGAAAGTTATATTTCCAAAATCAGCTGATTCTCAGCTTTCAGAAAAGTACCCACAAGCCAATGTAGGGTCCCACCACTGGGTTACTGTAGTTTTCGGGGTGGGACCCAATTTTTTCAGAATATAGGCATGTGGGTACTTTTCTGAAAGCAAAGAGCGACCTGATTTCAAAATTTTAATTTTCAAATCACACAGATCCTATCTAACTGAGATACGGTAGGTTTTGTAGAAATTGGATTTTCGAAAAGTTTCGAAAATCGAAAAGTTTGTCTGTTTTTGGTATTTTTTGATGATTTATGGCTCAAAATGCGCAGAATTTTTAGGAGTGCTTGTGAAAAATGAAAAAGTGTTTAAAAATCCAACTCACTAAAAAATTGAAGAACTTTCAAATTACAGTACGTCACCAACACCGTGTAATGGACAATTGTCATCATTCAAAATGGACACCAAGAAAATAATTTTTTTTGATAACAACTTTTTTAAATTTCAATAAACTTTTTCCTCAAAATTTGTTGTCTACCGTACCTACACATGTCATACCCACAACTAAGCAGGCGCCACACAAGACAACAACACGCAACGCGACCGCAACGCTTTGAAACTCAATACCAATAAAAAATTCAAACTCAGCGTGTTCTCAGCTTTCAGAAAAGTACCCACAAGCCTATATTCTATTCACTTTGGGTCTCGACACGAAAACCACTCGGGTTACTGTAGTTTTCGTGGTGAGACCCAAAATATTCGGAACCTAGGCATGTGGGTACTTTTCTGAAAGCTGAGAACGAGCTGATTCCAAAAATATAATTTTCATTTCTGTCCGACTGTAACTGACTGAGATACGGTAAGTATTGTGGTCTATTTTCGTTATGCTCTGCCCCTGAACATACCGTCCACCGACCGCCCGTGTGGGCCTCTCCACATGTCATAAGTTATACTCTCAGACTGTCTCCCTCTTCTTCTCCTCTATCTCTCTCGTTGGGAACGATTCTTCTATTTTCGCATCCATTCCCCCTCTATTTCCCCGTTCCCGTTGGCTTGTTTCTGGTTACTCGCCTAAAAATATGTATATATTCGATGATTTTTTGTGAATTCTAGTATTTTTCTTGGAGTTAGTTAAAGGTAAGTGAACGTTGCATCAAACAAAAAAAATTCTGCACATTTTGAGCTATAAATCATCGAAAAATACCAAAAACCGACAAAGTTATCGATTTTCGAAACTGTTCAAAAATCCAATTTCCACAAAACCCGCCGTATCTCAGTCAGTTCTATTCCGAGTTAATTGAAAATTATATTTTTGAAATCAGCGCGTTATCAGCTTTCCGAAAAGTACCCACACGTCTATATTCTGAAAAAATGGGTCCCACCACGAAAACTACAGTAACCCAGTGGTGGGACCTAACATAAGCTTGTGGGTACTTTTCTGAAAGCTGAGAATTAGCTGATTTCAGAAATGTACATTTCACATTACACAGAGGCCATGTGACTGAGATACGACGGATTTTGTAAAAATTGGATTTTCGAAAAGTTTCGAAAATCGATAACTTTGCCGGTTTTTGGTATTTTTCGATGATTTTTAGTTCAAAATGTGCAGAATTTTATGAAGCTTATTCCTAATTTGTTGAGTTTCCCATTCTCTAATTTTCAGACCCTTCCGAGGACGGCAGAGGTGGAATTCGATAACCGAAAGCGTAAGATTTTTAAAATTTTTTTAGTAAAACATCGGCTCCGATTTATCCGGACACACAACAGTCAAACAGACAGAAAATTAAAGTTTCTTTGCGTTTTTAAGCCTTTTTATGTCGAAAAATCCGGAAAATAGAGATTTTGGACATCTGGACACACAGATCGATAGACAGACGCTTTTTTCGGCTTTTTTGAGCAATTTTACGTCAAAAATTGATATTTTTCGATTAGAAATGAGGAAAAATAGAGATTTTTTCAGATTTTTCAACACAAAACTGCTCAAAAATGAAGAAAAAAGCGTCTATCTGTCATTCTGTTAGTCCAGATGTCCAAAATCTCAATTTTCCTGATTTTTCGGCTTAAAAATGGGCTAAAAACAGCGTTTTTCTTCATTTATGTCTAAAAAGACATCCGGACAGGCGGACACACAGACAGACAGAAAATTGAACTTTTTTGAACCAAAATATGCAAAAAATTGAGAATTTGGACATCCGGACACACAGGACGAGAAAAAGATGCATTTTTGAACAATTTTTATTTAAAAAATGTGGAAAATCGATAATTTTCGATCAAAATTACTAAAAGTTTGGGATTTTGGGACATCCTAAACCAATTTTCTCAGTAAAAATGCGATTTTTAAGCAATTTTCGACTCTAAAACCCTTTTTTCAGACTGCAACCAAGTTTCGATCCCGTCGAACGTCCGGAATCAGCGGAGGACAGTTTCCTACTGAAAACGACATCCGATTCACTGTCCAATCGCTTCCCGAAGACGAGAGACCGGAACGCTTTCATAGAAGTGTACTGCTGGAAGCGCACGGAGACTCGACCAGTCCCAAATGGTACACACCCTGCGCAGACCTAATTTTTTTGTTTTTTGAATAAATTGCTTATTGTATGATAGCCCTTTTTTTGAACCGTCAAGCCACGCTGATTCCAAAACTGTAACGATTTCAGAATTTGGACAAAATCTGACCGAGATACGGTAGTTTTTGTGAGTACTCGACTTTCGAAAAGTTTCGAAATTCCGCATTTTTAAAAAGAAAAATCATAGAAATCCAGCGAGAAATCAAAAAGTTACAGATTTTCGAAAAGTTTCGAAAATATTCGAAAATCCAAATTTCACCTAAAGTAGTATAACTCCGAGAGGTTTTGCCTGAACTTTTTGAATTTATAGTTTTCAGATTTAGCTTGTTGAGACGGTTCGAAATGACTATAGTACAATCAGCCGATATAACTTTCTGTTAAAAAAATCTGTTTAAAAACAGATTTTTAATGTTGTTTTAATAAAATATGAGACAATTTGATAATAGTATGATTTGATTAAGCATAAAATATGTATTTCGAAAAAATAACTTTATTTATTGTTTCAATTTAAATATTACTAACAGAACGAAGCCATTAAACTTATCACAATGTCTCAAAACCACATTTTGAGCTGAATCAAACACCGGATGATTGACATAAAATGAATCTTTTCAGAAGGAGGCAATTAGTATCAAAACTGGTCCACTTTCATCCGTTTTTGCTCGTTTTGACCAGCTTACGGAGGTACAGTAAGACATATTATCCAGAACTACTTTGTTTTTTAAAACTTCCTGCTCTGAAAATTATGACCATTTTCTGACTTTTTTCTGTTAAAACTCACGTTTTCTCCACATTTGTGTAGTAGTTGTAGCCGCCTGCTCCATTTTTAAATGTTTCTGTCTGTTTTAGGTACATTCAGTGTAGATTGCACTGTCCTGTGACAAACAGCGATTGGCAAAACAGGCATCAGGAATAAGGGGTAACGGGGAAGAGTATTAGAATTCTGTAAAAATCAATAGGAGACCAGCCATCCAGTAGGCAGTCGATGAAGGCAGAATGAGAATAGATGGTCGACGATTCGAAGGACACATAGGGAGACAGATGGTGTACGCAGGCATTCTGAGAGCACCATCTTCTCATTTCCTGCGTACACCATCTGTCTCCCTGTGTGTCCTTCGAATCGTCGACCATCTATTCTCATTCTGCCTTCATCGACTGCCTACTGGATGGCTGGTCCCCTATTGATTTTTACAGAATTCTAATTTACCCCCCTGTTATTGATTGCTACCAACTACAGAAGGCTGTTGTGTGAAAAGTGAGTTAGTGAGTATATACTGTACATGTCTCATGGTCCTGGAATCACTTTAGTATAGTCATTCCAGGGATACAGTAGTCCGGCTTCCGTCATTTCAAAAACCGCAATTCTATTTCCAAGCATATTATTCCAGAGCTTCTACCCAGTGTCTCACTCCCAAATTTGCCACCGGAAGACCCAAACCGTGAGATGACAAGGAGGGAATACCTATCAAAATTCCAAAAATAGGCGAAAGTTGGTTGTTTTGGACTTGATCTCGAGAAGACCGGAAATAATGGATAACAAGAATGTTGCGAGAGCTTGAAAGTTACGAAATGTTTGGAATTCGAATTGAACTTTCAACCCAATTTCGAGCTTCCACCAAGGATGTTCAAAACGGAGAGATACTTTGTTCATTGAATTGTCGAAACTCTGCCAAGAAATTATTGAAATTTGTGACAAACTGGTACAACTCTGACAACAAAGTTTTGAGAGACGTTTCGATTTTTAGAATAAAAAGGAATTGGACCTGAGTGCTTTCAATCCAACAAAATTCTCGATAATCTTTCAATTAAAACAATAAATTATGTTCTTTCAGTCTGTGGTGTTCATATTTTAATTTACAATGGAAGCTGACTGAAAGAATTAAAATTTCCTTTTCAAAATGTACCCATATTCCAAAAAATTGGGTCCTACTGCGAAAACTACTGTAGCTCAGCCATAAATCGAGTTGAGACCCTAGTCAAATATGAATTGGATCTGTCCAAAAACGAGAAATGCACAAACTGTAAGAAAAAACATGAGCAATCAAATTTATTAAGTTTTCAAACATTTTTTCCCACAATCTTTTACCGTATCAGCGGCTCTTCCAAGTGTAACAAATAGATAAATGTTTAAATATTAATTTTTATAAAGCTTTACAAAAAGTGAACCATATTTTCAAATAAAAAGTCAGCATAGAACGAGGAGAATGAAAACGACGACAGTCAAACGATACAATGAATTGGTGCAGTTTCTGTGTGACAGCTGAGCAATGGCTGGAATGGTTGTCATCTCTTCTTTTATGTCTTCGCCTTAGAATCTGTCGATTTGCCGATTGTGGTTACAGGGGGGACGCTGGAAAATAGAAAAAATCAGATCAGAAACCTGCCGAATAGCGGTCAAGTTTTTACAATTTTCAAAAATGAAGCTCAAATTCGGATTCCCCATCAAAAACTACCCCTGTCCCCATTTTTCTGCGTCTCTATCTCTCATTTTGTGTTTTTCGGGTTACTGTAGCGCCGATTGCGTGCAAACACCGAACACCACGACGACAAAATGCACAGAATTCGAAAATTGAGTGAAAACTGTCTGAATAGGGGTAAAAAGGGGCGGGGAATTCAAATTTAGAGCTAAAATTAATATTGGATCACGTTTTCACACAGAAAATGTGTTTTAAAGATATAAAACCTGCCGAATAGCGGTCAAATTTCTACAATTTTCAAAAACTAATATCAAATTCGGATTCCCCATCAAAAACTACCCTTATCCCCATTTTTCTGCGTCTCTATCTCTCATTTTGTGTTTTTTTGGGTTACTGTAGCGCCGATTGTGTGCAAACACCGAACACCCCGACGACAAAATGCACAGAATTTGAAAATTGAGTGAAAACCGGGTGGATAGGGGTAAAAAGGGGCGGGGAATTTGAATTTCTTATTGAAAACTTCTAAAAACATAGGCTTCGCACAGAATTTCATGATTTTTCGGTCAGTTTTGCTTCAAAAAGTAATTTTCTATAGTTGTTCTCACCAAGTTGGTGTCCGGTGACTCGATATGGCTGGCGTTCAA
The DNA here is from genome assembly GCA_002259235.3 of Caenorhabditis latens. NCBI lineage: Eukaryota > Metazoa > Nematoda > Chromadorea > Rhabditida > Rhabditidae > Caenorhabditis > Caenorhabditis latens. The sequence continues at coordinate 17,488,328 of CM056095.1, forward strand.
AAAAGACGCTTTTTTCCAAATAGCGGGATGTCCGTGAGACGTCTGTAGACTGCTAATTTGTCCTCACTGAAAATTAACTTTTTGGATTTTGAAAAAAAAACGAATTTCGATGAACAATTTTGAGTCAGAAAGCTCTAAAAATACAATTTTGAGCTGAGCTCTATGTGTAATTTGAAAAAAGGAAAAACAGAAACTTACCGCCTTTTTGTGGATGATCTCCAGATCGACCCGAACTTGGAAGACGGTGGGTGGAAGTTGTTTAGGACCTAAAATCACGTTTACATCTACGTTAACACGGAAATAACACTCACCTCATCTCATCTATCACCAGAATAAACCATTAGAATTCGAAAAAAATCAATAAAATGTACATATAGTGCGGCGAGTAACCAGAAACCCACCGAAACGATAGAGGCGAATGAATAAGTGTGGGGAAGGACAGACGAAAAGAAGGGGACGGGAGTGAGAGACGCAGACGATTAGGGCTACAGAGGTCACCCTAGTTGGCACGATGCCAAATCAGTATGTTGCGGACCTTAAGTCTTGGCCTAGAAATCCGAAACCATTCCCTCAACTTTGTTGAAAAATGGATCTTTGGAATCAGGGAGTTCAGAGCTTTCAGAAAAGTATAAACACGACTATCCCAGTGATTTTTATAGTTTTTGGATAAAAAAAAGTGTCTAAAACTGGCTCAAAGTCAAAATAAAGAAGAAAACTAACACCAGATTCGAATTCCCCATCAAAAACTACCCATAACCCCATTTTTCTGTGTCTCTATCTCTCATTTTGTGTTTTTTGGGTTACTGTAGCGCCGATTGTGTGCAGACACCGAACACCCCGACGACAAAATGAACAGAATTCGAAAATTGGGTGAAAAGTGTCTGGATAGGGGTAAAATGGGGTGGGGAACTCGAATTTAACATTCAAATTAAGTCTGGAACACGTTTTTATATAGAAAATGAGTTTCTAAAATCTGAAACTTGCCGAATAACGCCCAGATTTCTAAACTTTTCAAAAACCAATGTCAAATTCGAATTCCCCATCAAAAACTACCCATATCCCCATTTTTCTGCGTCTCTATCTCTCATTTTGTGTTTTTTGGGTTACTGTAGCGCCGATTGTGTGCAGACACCGAACACCGCGACGACAAAATGCACAGAATTCGAAAATTGAGTGAAAACCGTCTGGATAGGGGTAAAAAGGGGTGGGGAATCTGAATTTTGCAGTGGAATCGTCTGAAAACATAGAATTTCATGATTTCCTGTTGAAAATGTTCGAGTAAACAGTATGATACGTAAAATTTATTATTGAAAAACCGAATCTTCCAGGGTGATCACATGAGGTCTAGAGTCCGCAATTCTAGATCTTTTTGAGTGGCGACGTTTCAAAAGCCCTGGGATCATCACGACGGTCTCGGCGGATGGCGGATCTTTTCCTGAAGAGGCGACTGGTGGATATGTTCCTCTTCGAGCGGGATTGATGAGGTTGGCCATGACGGTATGCGTCTCTGGATCTCTGATCGATCTCGTATCCACTACGGTAGGACGGTCTGGTCCGCATCACGGTATTGATGAGTCCGAGAGTTGGGAAATGCGTCATAGTTTCCGGACAAACTTGGCTCATTCCCGTATTCACGACGGTATGACGGTCTGGTCCGATCACGGTATTGATGAGTCCTCATTATCGTATCCTTAGTGATAATCAAATCCGACCGACTCAGAAGTTCCGTTTTCTCGTCCCTCCCAATATGCGTTCTTGTTTGGTCCAGCTCCAGAAGGGCTCTGCTAATTATTGTGGGTTCGTCGGGGCGGTTGTCTGATCCGTCATCCCTGAACGGCGAGGCTTCAGGAGAACTACGCAGGCCACGGGTCTGTCCAACTGAGGTCTGTGAGTTGAGTCCTGACGATATCTGTCCGGACGAGATGTGTTCCTCTCCGTACTGACCAAAATCCAAGACGTGGGACTGGACGCTGGACATTGGGCATCGGTTTCTTCTCGAGATGGGATGGCTGAAAATTTGTATGAGTCAATTTTCGATTAGTTTCAAAAATCCATAACTTTGTCGGATATTTAGGTGGTTTTAACTGCAGAATTTGTGCTTTTTTCAGTGAAAAAACACAAAAAGTTGATAATTTTCGTATGCAAACGTGTTCTACACTCACCTTATCATCAATTACAAGACCGGAATAAATCATTAGAATTCCAAAAAAATCAATAGGGGACCAGCCATGCAGTAGGCAGTCTTAGAAGGCAGAATGAGAACAGATGGTCGACGATTCGAAGGACACAGACAGATGGTGTACGCAAGGATCTCAGAGCGCGCACCATCTGTCTAAATCCAAGTAATATTAGGTTGATATATATACATAGGACTCTTCCACCCTGCCGGGACACACCCGAACGGGACGAGAGAGTGAGGCGCAGGGTGTGTCCCGGCAGGAAGGTACGCTTACAAAGGCCATTTTTTGTTCAGAAAGTATATGAAACGTGTTTAAAAATGTGTTGTCATACCGATTTTATAAATGCATTTATTAACAACATCAAATAATTTCAAGGAGCAACGAGGATCAGAGCAGGAACTGTAGAACGCTGTTGTTTCTCATCGTGACTTCAGCTCCAGTGATAACAATTGATTTTGTGAATCCAGCTCTGATGTATGTTGGGGAATCCGAAGACTAACACCATCATGTTCCTCATTGTTTGCTTCGGCAGAGGCTTTTCCATGAAATCTTTCAATAATTTCACTGAATTCGACACTCATTTCATTAGTGAGGAAGCTTCGAACTTTGTATGGATGTTTTGGTACCAGTACACCCTCCCATTGTCATTGAATTCTTTGATCAAGTTGTCGAAACCTTTCATATCCATTAGTTCCCTCATCCGTTTTTGCTCGTTTTGACCAGTTTTCGGAGGTACAGTAAGACATATTATCCAGAGCTACTTCGTTTTTCCATATTTCAAGACTTTTTCGATAGAAAGCACTTACTCAAGAATAGAGCTCTCCAGCTCCATTTTAAAATGTTTCTGTCTGTTTTAGGTACATTCAGTGTAGATTGCACTGTCCTGTGACAAAAAGCGATTGGCAAAACATGCCGCAGGAATAAGATGTAAGGGGGAAGGGTATTAGAATTCTAGAAAAATCAATAGGGGACCAGCCATCCAGTAGGCAGTCTTAGAAGGCAGAATGAGAATAGATGGTCGACGATTCGAAGGACACACGAAGACAGATGGTGTACGCAGGAAATGAGAAGATGGTGCGCGCTCTCAGAATGCCTGCGTCCACCATCTGTCTTCGTGTGTCCTTCGAATCGTCGACCATCTATTCTCATTCTGCCTTCATCGACTGCCTACTGCATGGCTGGTCCCCTATTGATTTTTATTGAATTCTAATTTACCCCTTTGTTGTTTATTCCCACTTGTTCCGACTAGATGTGAGGTAAGTATTTAACAAGAAACGAATATAGGCAATTCGTTTTTTTTCAGACAATGAACATTGAACTTGGAATCCATTCGCGCTGTAGCCACCGTGAATGCTACAGGAATAAAGATGTTCAAATGCATGTAGCAGAACATACAAATTCACTTGTCAATGAGTTGCCATATGGGAATCGTACAACATTGGACATCTCCTGCCAACTATCACATTGTGACACTGATAAGAGCCGATATTTGGAGCGAGATGGACTCCTGTTGCTTTCATTGAGTACGACTGCTGGAGGACTCAAGGATTGAATAATGGAAGAATCAGAAGGTTGGAATTGTGATCGGAATCGTCGAAAATGTCTACGATGCTCACCAAAGAAAGTGTCTTGAACGACAATACGGAGACCATCAACAAGAGAAATAAATATGAAATGCGGATTCTCATCCATGTATCCAGAAAAAAACCATCCGAGGAAGATGTTTTGTGGAAACTCAAGAGTATATGGACAAAAATAACCAATCCTACAAAAACATGAAAGAAATCATATTTTTATTTATTTTTGTGTTGTTAATAAAGTTATTCAAGTCATATCCATCGACGTTTCGGGGAGAGTCTGTAATTTCAGAAGTTTATCAGAAAAAAGCTCTTTGGTAGATCAGAACATACGCATTGAGTTGTCACAACGGGTTGCTCGGTGTCCCAGTTGCTGTTCCAATTCCTCCAATATTTGCAGTGAGTCACTCAAAATTTGAAATTCGAAAACAAAGAAAATTTCCAACAATTTTTACATATCCTTGTTCCCCGTGTTCTCAGCTTTCTATCAAACTAAAAATCATGCCAAACGGACGTCTCCACGCGGAGTTACAAGAGGTAACAAGAGAGCGAGAGAGCGCAGACGACGAGAATGTCTCGTTGTCTGCGCCCTCCACACTCTCATCTCGAAGCCTTGAAGGGCTGTAACTCCGCGTAGAGTGGTCCGATTTCAATGGTTTTTAGTTTGCCAGAAAGCTGAGATTATGAAGAACAAGATAACGTATAGTTTGATAAAAAATAACAAATTTAGATAAATAAGATTTTTTGGAAATTTGAAAATCCTTTAAAACTTTTACATGACTGTGTTCCCCGTGTTCTCAGCATTCTGGCAAACAAAGAATCATGGCGAACGGACGTCTCCACGCGGAGTTACAAGAGGTAACGAGAGAGTGAGAGAGCGCAGACGACGAGAGTGCCTCGTCGTCTGCGCCCTCCACACTTTCATCTCGAAGCTTAGAAGGTCTGTAACTCTGCGTAGAGTGATCCGATTTCGATGATTTTTTGTTTTTTGGAAAGCTGAGATCATGGGAAACAATATAAGGTTTAGTTTGATGAAAAATAACAAATTTAGAAAAATAGGATTTTTTGGAAATTTGAAATTTCTGGTCGAATTCGGTCTAAAAACTATACTCTTACCCATTTGTTGGATGCTGCACTACACTTTGTTCAATCGGAGCCATCATTGCAGTTGTTGCAGTATTCGATATGAAGCTTCTGAGCAATGCGGTGTGACTGTCATGAAACCAAGCATGATCCTGAAAATTTGAAATTCGAAAACAATGAAATTTTCCAAACATTTTTATATGACCGTGTTCCCCGTGTTCTCAGTTTTCTGGCAAACTAAAAATCATTGAAATCAAACCAGTCTACGCGTAGTTACAAGAGGCAACAAGAGAGTGAGAGAGCGCAGACGACGAGAGTGTCTCGTTGCCTGCGCCCTCCACACTCTCATCTCGAAACTTAGAAGGTCTGTAACTCCGCGTAGAGTGGTCAGATTTTAATACTGTTTAGTTTGCCAGAAAGCTGAGAACATGAAGAACAAGATGACATAAAATTGGTTAATCAAACTAACCATTATCGGCTTGCTTCCTACGCATCGTTCGTGTAGATCACACTTCTCAAGCCATAATTAGACCTCCGATGAACAGGAAATTCGCGTCGTTCATGTATTCTTTTGCAGTTGGGTAGGCATCAAGTACCAATGGCATCACTTCTGACATCCAATAAATCGCAATAATGCATGCACAATACGCCTATTTTCATTCCTGCAAAAACGATGAGCTCTCGTAGGAATTATCTGACAGCAATATAATAGATATCAGAAAGTGATCCAATGAACTCACCTTACACACAGCGTTGGTATCAACACAAAATAATAAATCAAGGGCAAATTAGAATTCTAAAAGAATAAAAAAGGGAGAGAGAGGACCAACCATTCAGTAGGCAGTCGATGAAGGCAGAATGAGAATAGATGGATTCAAAGGACACACCGTACGCACTCAGACAGATAGTACGCAGGAATTCTGAGAGACCGTCTGACTCCCCGCCTTTTCCCAGAACCGCTCTCAGAATGCCTGCCCACTATCTGTCTGAGGGCGTACGGTGTGTCCTTAGAACCCTGGACCATCTGTTGGTGTGTTCGATGGCTGGTTACCCCTTCCCTTTTCGATTCTTTTAGAATTCTAGGGTTTTTCTTCAAACCGCGTCAACGAGACGCCAGGGTGGACTTAAATTTTGCGCAGGATCGCATTTTTTACCCTGAAAACCGCCTAATACCAGAAAAACCATTAAAATAACAACTTTGAGCTTGGCCGAGGAGTAGGTGGACAAGGTAGCAGCTACCAAAAAAACTACCGGGGTAAATTTTTTTTTTGCATTTTCAAACCGAGGGGTTTGGACTCAATTTTGAGAGATTTGAAGCGTTTTTCCACAGGTTATGGTATAAAGATGCTAAAATATCAGATTTTTCAACAAAACGTGCCTGCCTGGACTCAAATTTCATCTAATTCAATATCGACATGGATTCCGAAAATGGTAAGGAGGTAGAAACAGTCCAAATGACACTTTGAAATTCGAATGCTGTGAAATAACTGAAGTTATACAAAAACAATGATATAGGTAATATTTATGTCAAAAAAGAGCGGTATAAGACAGAAACAGACAGAAAATCGATTTACTTGAAGAAAATCGGTGGCCAGATAAGTAGAACACGTTTACGAAGATGATGTCGATGGTTCGGAAGCTCAGAGGTGGCATGGATGGCTGTTCTGATACTGGACCACTGCCAATGCTTGTCCATACATTTGTACAAGAAGTCCTTTTCCACAAATGTTCGAATGGGGAAGCCGGGGGGGAGTCGATGAAAGGTACCAACTTTTATCTTGATCTCGAAAGGACCTACCACAAACATGTCCAGACATCTGTTCGGTGCTCCTTCTTTCCATAATTTTCCATTTTCCATCGTGTAATCCGTCCAGTTAATCATGATATCCCAGAGACTATCATGAAACATTGGTTTTTCCAGCTACTTGAGCAAATTGGGAAGGTTTTCTATAAAAATCCAGCAATGACCTCTTGGATGTTTGTTGAACACATAATCGTCTCCTTGCTGAGTTCATTACGGTACCAGAGAGCATTCCACCTGCTTTGCATGGGGTACTGTATCCAAGTATTATAGCACTCGCCAGTTGTTTCCTTTATTAAGTTTCTGTACTGTTGCAGGAAGATCATCAAGAACAACTGCACTTTTTCCATTTTTCTTTGGCGGCTAGTGTCCTTTTCCTGTACTTTTAGCTTTGTGTTGACGTCCTTCTCAGCGTGTTGACTCTGAAAAGATACCATTATTATATATTTTTCAAAAGAACTAAATTTTTCTATGTCAAAAACCAGGTTACGCCGCAGAAACCCCTTGATGGGTCATGTTTCCCATTGAATGGCTTACACATAGGTTGGAGAAACACAACAAGATATATATATAAACAGTACCGTCCAAAAGGTTGTAAACTTTTGAGTTGAAATTGGTCAACTTTGAGAGGGTGTTACGGTATCACTAATTGTCCCACTTAGTAGAATTTTTTATGCATCCTACAGATCAAAAGTAGAGCTCCATTTTTGTAGTTGACAACTTTTTTGTACAAACACTCCCTAGAGAGTTATGGTTATTTTAAGACGACAGCTCAAAAATTGCACTATTTTCTACTGAAATTGACGGATTTGTGAGAGAAATTACTTTGTCGGTGTGTAACTTGCTAGGGAGTGCCCGTACAAAAAAGTTGTCAACTACAAAAATGGAGTTTTAGACTTGGTATGTTTGATCACATAAAAATCTATTTGATGGGACATCTAGTATCACCGTAACATACTCTCAAAGTTGGCCAATTTCTACTGAAAACGACCAAAGTTTACAACGTTTTGGACGATATTGTATATATCACCGGAAAGCTGACGTTCTCCTGATTCCGAATCTATATTTAGTTTTTGCAGTGGTCGCCCCAGTTTTGAGAAATTTGGCTCCAAAGTTTGGGTAAATTTTAGTGCTCAAACTCAAGGAAGTGAATAAACTCAGAATGGCTATTCACGGAATATTTGAATTTTGAGAATTCTAGAAGTTTCTTGTTCAATACTTACCTCTTTTTTAGGAATGTTTGGGGCAAAACGAGAATACAGAATATAGGAGTCAAAGGGATAAGGGATACGGGGTAAATTAGAATTCTATAAAAATCAATAGGGGACCAGCCATCCAGTAGGCAGTCTTAGAAGGCAGAATGAGAATAGATGGTCGACGATTCGAAGGACACACGAAGACAGATGGTGTACGCAGGAAATGAGAAGATGGTGCGCGCTCTCAGAATGCGTGCGTCCACCATCTGTCTTCGTGCGTACGGTGTGTCCTTATAGTACCCACGTAGAGATCAGCTGAACCAATGCAGACGCGCTCTATTGACAGGCATGGTACACATTGTCGTAACGGTGAACTTTCGAAGCTTGTGTGCATACCGTGGTGATCATTAGAATTTACTCAACGTGAAAAATAAATTCTTCTGTTCACCACGGTATGCACAGATGTTTCGAAAATTCACCGTTACGACAATGTGTGCCCTGCCTGTCAATAGAGCGCGTCTGCATTGGTTCAGCTGATCTCTACGGGAGTACCCAAAAGTATGGAAAATTAGGTTTTCTGGGAATTTTCCCGAGGGAAATCAGTTTTTTGGATCGTTTTTCAGCTAGAAATCACATTTTTAGTCCAAAAAAGTGACTTTTTGTTCAATTTTTGAGTTTACATCATTTTTCGACTGATGATTTCCTGCAAATTTCATCTTGATTTTGATAACACGTCAAAGGCACGCCAGATACATTTCTTTTAGTGGAAAATGACTGAAAACCGGCAATTTATGTCTTAAATCGTGCAAAATCCTTTTTTTTTGGTCGAAAATTAAGGAAAATCAGTCATTTTTGGGACCAAAAAAAAGGATTTTGGTCGATTAGAGACAAAAAATTGCCGATTTTCAGAGTTATTTTCAGCTAATTTCCCTATAAGAAATGTATCTGGCGTGCCTTTGACGCGTTATCAAAGAAAAATGAAGTGTGCGGAAATTTAGTCAAAATCAGTCTGAATTGATCAAAAAATCTTTTTTTTTTGGGTTAAAAATGTGATTTCTAGTGGTCCTATGGTCCTATTTTCTAATGCCAGTGGTACCAATTCTATAAAAGATTTATTTATGTTCTTCACAAGTTTTCAGTAATAAAGTTTACGTATCACACTTTTTACCCAAACATTCTCAAACAAAAATCATGAAATCATGTATTTTCAGACATTTTCACTACAAAATTCGAATTCCCCGCCCCTTTTTACCCCCATCCAGCCGGTTTTCACTCAATTTTCGAATTCTGTGCATTTTGTCGTCGCGGTGTTCGGTGTCTGCACACAATCGGCGCTACAGTAACCCGAAAAACACAAAATGAGAGATAGAGACGCAGAAAAATGGGACTATGGGTAGTTTTTGATGGGGAATTCGAATTTGACATTATTTTCTGAAAAATGTAGAAATTTGACCGGTTTTCGGCAGGTTTCAAACCTTCAAGACTCATTTTTTGTATAAAAACGTGTTTCAAACCACGTTTCCATATTAAATTCGAATTCCCCGCCCCTTTTAACCCCTATTCAGACAGTTTTCACTCAATTTTCGAATTCTGTGCATTTTGTCGTCGCGGTGTTCGGTGTCTGCACACAATCGGCGCTACAGTAACCCGAAAAACACAAAATGAGAGATAGAGACGCAGAAAAATGGGGATATGGGTAGTTTTTGATGGGGAATTCGAATTTGACATTATTTTCTGAAAAATGTAGAAATTTGACCGGTTTTCGGCAGGTTTCAAACCTTCAAGACTCATTTTTTGTATAAAAACGTGTTCCAAACCACGTTTCCATATTAAATTCGGTTTTTCCGTCCCTTTTTACCCCTATCCAGACGGTTTTCACTCAATTTTCGAATTCTGTGCATTTTGTCGTCGCGGTGTTCGGTGTCTGCACACAATCGGCGCTACAGTAACCCAAAAAACACAAAATGAGAGATAGAGACGCAGGGAAATGGGGGTAAGGGTAGTTTTTGATGGGGAATTCGAATCTGGTGCTAGTTTTCTTGCTGATCTTGATTTTGAGTCAGTTTCAGAGGAATTTTCACTTCGGATATTCGTGTTTATACTTTTCTGAGAGCTCTGAACTCCCTGATTCCAAATATCCATTTTTCAATGGAATTTGAGGGACTAGTTTTGGATTTCTAGGTCAACAAAAGTACGAAAATTTAATGTCACGGTGCTGGGAGCGTATAGGGGCGCCCTGTGCCAGTCGGTGTGCTGACTCATTACTCTATAACCGTCTGCGTCTCTCTCTCTCTCTCTCTCTTGCCACATAGCGCCCCTTTGTGTCGCCCGTTAGTCATTCCCCTCTATCGTTTCGGCTGGTTTCTGGTTACCAGCCCCAAATCTATGTATATTTATTGATTTTTCTAGAATTCTAATGGATTTTTTGGTTTGGCGGTTGATATGAGAGGTGAGTGTCGAAAAAACTAGCTTAAATTGCATTTGAGCCCATTTTTTCACTTAAAATTCACTAAAAATTTCACTAAAAAATTCAAGAAATTTCCACTATTTTGGTATAAAAATCTCAAAAATTGATTAAAAATTGAGAAAGTTAGAAAATTTAGAAGTTTTTCGATTTTTTCAAAAAGTTAATCTTTTCGCTTCAAGTTTATCTTGAACCGATTTCTGTGATTTTTAGCTCAAAATAAAGCTCAAGTTCTGAAATTTTAGAAATCTTCACTCATAAACTTCATGTCTCTTGTGTTGACCTCCAAACACCGCTCGCTGGGAAGGAGACGATTTTGACCTTATTTTGTTGTAAAATGTAGCTAAAATGGTTAAATTTGAGTTAAATTTCTTATTTTTTGCTGCGAAAAATTTCAAAAGATATCAGTAAATTGGAATAGACGAACACATTTTTCAAGTGAAGGCAAAATTCCGCTCAACTGTGTTATGTAGTTGATCAATTCCATATTTTCAGAATGTCGTGATCCTCATTAGAAGCTGCTGACTCATATTGGCATGGGGAAGCACGTTCAACTTTTTGGATTCACCATGCTGATCACCAACCGCTTTTGTAAATGTGAGTTTCCACTTGAACATGTGAATTCATTTTTTTTATCATTTTTTTCAGTTTGTGGCCGAATTGAACAAGAAGAATCAAGAATCCGGATTTGGATTGGCTGTGGACACACAATGGTTTGTCATCCTGTCCATTCTCTTCTGTGGACACATTATTGCACGGTATGGTACTGTATTTATAAAAAACTGATAATAAATTCCTTAATTTTCAGACACGGTAGGAAGAAGTCGTTCATGTTGGCGGTTCTCATGGAAGTGCTCGTAAGTACAATTATTAATTATCATGCAATTAGTTTTATTTTGTAGATGGTTAACACCTGCATCGAAACGGCAATCGCTATGGTGTTGCCAGCAGTAATGGTGTTGGATTTTTGAGGTAGGACCACTTTTTTGCACCAAAAACGGCCAAAAATCATGAAATTCTGTGTTTCTCGACGTTTTCACTGCGAAATTCGGATTTCCCGCCCTTTTTTACCCCTATCCAGTCAGTTTTCACTCAATTTTCGAATTCTGTGCATTTTGTCGTCGGGGTGTTCGGTGTCTGCACACAATCGGCGCTACAGTAACCCGAAAAACACAAAATGAGAGATAGAGACGCAGAAAGATGGGGATAAGGGTAGTTTTTGATAGGGAATTCGAATTTAATGTTAGTTTTTGAAAATTTTAGAAATTCGACTGGTTTTCGGCAGGTTTCAAATCTGAAAAACTGATTTTCTGCATAAAACCGTGTTCCAGACTCAATTTAGATGTTAAATTCGGATTTCCCGCCTCTTTTTACCCCTATCCAGACGGTTTTCACTAAATTTTCAAATTCTGTGCATTTTGTCGTCGGGGTGTTCAGTGTCTGCACACAATCGGCGCTACAGTAACCCAAAAAACACAAAATGAGAGATAGAGACGCAGAAAAATGGGGATACGGGTAATTTTTGATGGGGAATACGAATTTGATGTTAGTTTTCCATGTGATCTACTATAACTCTTTCATTTTTCAGCCCAACCTACTGCCGTGGAGTGGCATCAATGGTAAATGGGATCTTCCTCCAGTTCGTCCTCGTCGTTGGAGCCATTATTGCCATGCCAATTGTGTTGGGAAACAAAAATAATTAAGTATATCGCTTTCTGCATTGTCCCGTTCCTTCATGATTCCTGATGTTGTTAAATAAATTTCTAATCCAAAAAATTGGTTTCTGTATTTTTTTTTCCAGATTTTTTTTCAAAAACTAATATCAAATTCGAATTCCCCATCAAAAACTACCCGTATCCCCATTTTTCTGCGTCTCTATCTCTCATTTTGAGTTTTTTGGGTTACTGTAGCACCGATTGTGTGCAGACACCGAACACCCCCGACGACAAAATGCACAGAATTCGAAAATTGAGTGAAAACCGTCTGGATAGGGGTAAAAAGGGGCGGGGAATCCGAATTTTGTAGTGAAAATATCGGAAAACACAGAATTCCGTGGTTTTTTTTGAAAATGTATGACTAATTGACTAATTAAGTAATCTTCATTACTGAATGACTTAGAACATTCGTGTTTATACTTTTCTGAGAGCTCTGAACTCCCTGATTTCCAATATCCATTTTTTGTTAAATTTGGGGGACTAGTTTCGGATTTCTAGGACAACCAATATAGGGGCGCCCTGCGCCAGTCGGAGCGATGACTCACTACTCTATAGCCGTCTGCGTCTCTCACTCTCTCTCCCTTTCTTGTCCGTGTCCGTCCTTCCCCACACTTATTCATTTCTTTCTATCGTTTCGGTGGGTTTCTGGTTACTCGCCCCATTATATGTATATTTTATTTATTTTTTGCGAATTCTAATGGTTTATTCTGGTGATGGATGAGATGAGGTGAGTTGGTACTGTATTCTTTTAGTGAAAAGTGAGAAATTTCGAAATTTCACAGAATTTTCAATCAAAATCCAGCTTTTTTTTTTACAGATAAGCCTGTACTACTGTCAATCGGTTCCAACTCCTCAGGGCTTCATGGTGATAGATGGAGAAGAGATAACATCTGCGCCATCCTCGTCCCAGCAACCCTCAACACCATCCACAGAAACAGCATCCGTTCAAAAAAAGGAGTAGCGTGAGAAGGAACGGTGTGGAAATTACGGATAAGGATGAAGAGATGTTGGACAAAATTATGAAAGAGACAGAGGAGAATCATCGAAGCTCAGAGGTAATAATTGTAAACTTTTGCCGCTTCCAGTGGAAATTGGTCAACTTTGAGAGGGTGTTACGGTATCACTGATTGTTCCACGTAGTAAAATTTTTTATGGATCATACAGATCAAAAGTAGAACTCCATTTTTGTAGTTGACCACTTTTTTGTACGAGCAATCTCTAGAGAGTTATAGTCATTTTAAGACGATTAGCACTATTCTGCACTGAAATTCACGGATTTGTGGGAGAAATTACTTTGTCGGTGTGTAACTTGCCTGGGAGAGCCCGTACAAAAAAGTTGTCAACTACAAAAATAGAGTTCTAGACTTGGTCTGTTTGATCCCATAAAAATCTACTTGATGGGACAATTAGTGTTACCGTAACACCCTCTCAAAGTTGGCCAATTTCAACTGAAAACGCCCAAAGTTTACAACCTTTTGGACGATACTGTACATAGAAGACAAAAATCATTTGCAGGAAACAGATCTTGGACTCCACAAAAAAAGAAGGGTTCTTTTCTTTTGTGTCGGATGAGGAGGTCAGTTCCATCCCACTTCCTCCAAACACGAAAGGATCGGTTGGATGGGGACACAACCGATTCGGAGACAGGTTCAGGTGTGGAAGAACCATATGCAGTAACAAATAAAGAAAAAGAGAGGATCGAACAATGTGTCTCCAACGACCTCAGCTTCAGTGAGTTTCTTTTTTCAACAAAATTAGTTACAATCTCTATTTTTGATAATTCAATTGATCAATATACAGGGAAAAGAACAAGTAAACCATGATATTCTATGAGAACCCAATGTTTTTAGACATTTTCAATGCGAAATTCGAATTCCCCGCCCCTTTTTACCCCTATCCAGACAGTTTTCACTCAATTTTCGAATTCTGTGCATTTTGTCGTCGGGGTGTTCGGTGTCTGCACACAATCGGCGCTACAGTAACCCAAAAAACACAAAATGAGAGATAGAGACGCAGAAAAATGGGGATATGGGTAGTTTTTGATGGGGAATTCGAATTTGATCTTAGTTTTTTGATATTCAGAAGAAATTTAACAATTACGATCTCTATTTTTGATAATTCAGGGATCGAATCGCTCGAAAAAATGCAGAAGGATGGACCGTTGTTGGAATACATGACCAACAACATACAGGAGGTCATCAGAGGAGAGAAAAGGTAGTGATATCACTGTAATTTCTATAATACAACACAATTTTTTCAGTGGAAAACGTCTAAAAGCATGTCACCAGACGTCAGAGTCAAGCAGAAGCGTACCGGTGCCTAATATCATATTATAACCCGAATTTAGACCCAATCTTCAGTTGTAATCTCACTCTAAATGTCATTTTAATAAAATATAATACTTCAAATCTTAATTCTCTAGCGCTCCACAAAATTCTGCACATTTTGAGATATAAATCTTCGAAAAACACGGAAAACCGACAAAGTTATCGATTTTCGAAACTTTTCGAAAATCCAACATCCACAAAACTAGCAGTATCTCAGTCAGTTACAGTCGGAGAGAAATGAAAACTATATTTCTGGAATCAGCACGTTCTCAGCTTTCAGAAAAGTACCCACAAGCCTATATTCTGAATAAATTGGGTCCCACCACGAAAACTACAGTAACCCAGTGGTGGGACCCTACTATAGGCTTGTGGGTACTTTTCTGAACCGTTTCAACGAGCTCAATTCGAATATAACATTTATTTTGAGATTTGGGGGACTAGGTTTGGTTTTCTAGGTCATCAGTTGTCTACGAATAAAAAGTGTTTTCATGATGTGTTTACCGACAGCTCAGTGTGCCTTTTCACATGTCAATTTATTCATTTTATTCACTTTCTCACCGTCTGCGTCTCCCTCTCTCTATCTCTTTTGTTGAAAACGATTATCATATTCCCCGCTGGCTTGTTTCCGGTTACTCGCCTAAAAATATGTATATAATTATTGATTTTTTATGGATTCTAGTATTTTTCTTGGAGTTGGATATATGAATGGTGAGTACACATTAAAAATCGATCTGAAAATGACTATTTCTATTAGAAAACACATTTCTTATCAAATTTTACTCAAAAATTCGAATTCCCGCCCCCCCCTTTACCCCTATCTAGACGGTTTTCACTCAATTTTCGAATTCTGTGAATTTTGTCGTCGCGGTGTTCGGTGTTTGCACACAATCGGCGCTACAGTAACCCAAAAAACACAAAATGAGAGATAGAGACGCAGAAAAATGGGGATAAGGGTAGTTTTTGATGGGGAATTCGAATTTGATGTTAGTTTTTGAAAATTATATAAATTTGACCGGAATTCTGCTTGTTTCAGATCTTGAAAACTCTTTTTCTGGATAAAAATTCGTTCCAGTCACAATTTCCATGTGAAATTCGAATTCCCCGCCCTCTTTTACCCCTATCCAGTCGGTTTTCACTCAATTTTCGAATTCTGTGCATTTTGTCGTCGCGGTGTTCGGTGTCTGCACACAATCGGCGCTACAGTAACCCAAAAAACACAAAATGAGAGATAGAGACGCAGGAAAATGAGGATAAGGGTAGTTTTTGATGGGAAATTCGAATTTGAGCTTAGTTTTTGAGAAAAATTTTCAGGAAATCAAAATTCTCCATGAATCGGCTGACAGAGCAGGCAATTCTGGAACGACTACAGTAACCGACGTCCTCTTCTTCTGATTCTGAATCGATGCTTGAATTTTTGTAAAAAGTTACAGATATAAACAGATATAATCCATAAAGATGTGAAAGATAAATTTATTAACAGTTTTTTCTGATATTTTCATTGAATAATTATTATAATTAATAAAATTATAAAACTTCATTGATCACTCTTCAACTTAAACAATCCAGGTCTGCCACATCCGTGAACATCTTGTAGATTTTGTATAATAAATCCATGGATTTACTGTTTCACATTGCTTGTGAACTCTGAAAATCTAAAAAATTTTTTAAAAAATCCGTGAGAATAGTGCAAAATAAAAAAATTGGCTTCCCATTACAAAACTGGACATTTTCGAAACATTCCAGTTGTCCAGCCCAAAAACTAACGTCAAATTCGTATTCCCCATCCAAAACTACCCATATCCCCATTTTCCTGCGTCTCTATCTCTCATTTTGTGTTTTTCGGGTTACTGTAGCGCCGATTGTGTGCAGACACCGAACACCGCGACGACAAAATGCACAGAATTCGAAAATTGAGTGAAAACCGTCTGGATGGAGGTAAAAAGGGGCGGGGAACTCGAATTTGATATGCAAATTGAGATTGGAACACGTTTTTATACAGAAAATAGGTTTTTGAAGGTCAACATTTGCCAAATAGCTGTCAAATTTCTACAATTTGTAAAAACTAACATCAAATTCAAATTCCCCATCAAAAACTACCCATATCCCCATTTTTCTGCGTCTCTATCTCTCATTTTGAGTTTTTTGGGTTACTGTAGCGCCGATTGTGTGCAGACACCGAACACCCCGACGACAAAATGCACAGAATTCGAAAATTGAGTGAAAACCGTCTGGATAGGGGTAAAAAGGGGTGGGGAATCCGAATTTTCAAATAATTTTGCGTTTAGACTCACCTTTCATATTGAAATATCACAAATACAGAAAAAATACAGCTAAAATTAGAAAATAATTAGAATTCATAAAAAATCAATAAATATATACATATTTTTAGGCGAGTAACCAGAAACTCGCCATGGCAAACGGAATAGAAATGAAAATTGATAAGAAAAAATGAAAGAAGTGGAGAGAGAGATATGAGAGACGCAGACAGTCAGAGGGAATACTGATAAGAAGGGTGTGGTTTGTAGCTAAAAATAGATTTTTGCAGTCTGAAACTATTTTTCCTATAAAACTAAGCTAATTCACTTCAATTTAAGCCAAAAACCAACGGAATCCAATGAAAAATGAAAAAGGTACAGGTTTTCGAAAAAATTCGAAAAAATTTTTTTCTAAATTTTTTTAAAAACTACCGTATCTCAGTCAGTTTCAGTCGGATTAGGTGGAAACTTATATTTTCAGAATCAGCGTGACTTGGGGATTCAGAAAAGTACCCACAAGCCTATATTCCGAGTAATTTGGGTCTCGACACGATTTACGACGGGTTACTGTAGTTTTCGTGGTGGGACCCAATGTTGTCAGAACCGGGGCTTGTGGGTACTTTTCTGAAAGTTCTCGACGAGCTGAAAACGATTGTAGTAACTGAAAAAGTTTAAAACTTCATTAAGTGAAAAAAACTAAGAAAAATCACAATTTTCACGAAAACTACCGTATCTCCGTCAGATCCACTTGGATCCTAGGGGAACTTATACTTTTAGAATTGGTGTGATTTGGGGATTCAGAAAAGTATAATTATGACAATATTTCTGTAAAGGAGTCCTTATCAGTAGTACTATTCTGTCTCTGACTGTCTGCGTCTCTCTCTCTATCTCGCTATTCTTATCACCACCACTATTCCCAATTATTATTCATTCATTCTATTCAATTCTCCCCCTCTTGGCTTGTTTCTGGTTACTCGCCTAAAAATATGTATATATTCATTGATTTTTTGTGAATTCTAGCTTTCATCTATATTTTTTGTCATTATTTTGGAGTTTTCTATGTAAAAAGGTGAGTTCTGGCAATTTTCATCACGAAATTCGAATTCCCCACCCCTTTTTACCCCTATCCAGACAGTTTTCACTCAATTTTCGAATTCTGTGCATTTTGTCGTCGTGGTGTTCGGTGTCTGCACACAATCGGCGCTACAGTAACCCAAAAAACACAAAATGAGAGATAGAGACGCAGGAAAATGGGGATACGGGTAGTTTTTGATGGGGAATCCGAATTTGATGTTAGTTTTTACAAATTGTAGAAATTTGACAGCTATTTGGCAAATGTTGACCTTCAAAAACCTATTTTCTGTTCAAAAACGTGTTCCGGTCTTAGTTTTTATGTTAAATTCGAGTTCCCCACCCCTTTTTACCCCTATCCAGACGGTTTTTACTCAATTTTCGAATTCTGTGCATTTTGTCGTCGCGGTGTTCGGTGTCTGCACACAATCGGCGCTACAGTAACCCAAAAACACAAAATGAGAGATAGAGACGCAGAAAAATGGGGATACGGGTAGTTTGCGATGGGGAATTCGAATTTGATACTGGTTTTTCAAACTTTGAAAATTTTGAGCGGTATTTGGCAGTTTTCAAGCATTTAACGCTTATTTTCTGTATCAAAACGTGTTCCAATCACAATTTCAATGCAAAATTCGGATTCCCCGCCCCTTTTTACCCCTATCTAGATGTTTTTTGAGCGATTTTAAAATTCTGTGCATTTTGTCGTCGCGGTGTTCGGTGTCTGCACACAATCGGCGCTACAGTAACCCAAAAACACAAAATGAGAGATAGAGACGCAGAAAAATGGGGATACGGGTAGTTTTTGATGGGGAATCCGAATTTGAGCTTAGTTTTTGGGTTGGAATGTTTTGAACATGTCCAATTTTTTTAGAAAAAGAAGCTCAACGAGACTCGGACTGGACAACAGTCGCAAAGGACAAGTCTGGACAACTGGTACTATTCCGATTGGAATACCTTCTCAAAGGGAGTAGTGGAAGTGAAAGCTACAGGTGACTTAGTGGGAGGACTAGGTTTCCCAAAAATTTGGATTTCTAGGCCACGAGTCGGAAAACTTGGCCACCTAATAAATAAGGGGGTTGTTGAGACTTTTGAGACTTAAAACTCCAAAAATAACTCAAATTTCTCTCATTTTCAGCACCGAAGCTCAACGGAAAATGAAGATGTATTCCGCTCTGAGAAGTACTGGTCCCCATTACCACAGTATTCCATTACATGGAGGCATCACCGAGAGAATAATTATTTGTATATACATATTTGTTACCGTCTCTGATAGGAGACGGCAAGCACACTATAAACGGTGTGCTTGCCTTCTCTTATCAGAAGTAATTCATATCTAAATAAACCTTGTTATTATTAATCGCTACTATTACTATTCATTATTCATAAATCCGTATATCCCACCGATACGGGGATGTAATATATTTTTCTGAATAAATGTCACTGATTTTATAAAATTGTTGTATCAATTTTAAAGGCGCATATCTCAAAAAGGGGCGGAGCTAGAAAAAAGTTATCAGCTAGTAAATTGTAGCAAATTTCAGTCTCATTATTTTGTTAGTTGACAACTTTTTTCTAGCTCCGCCCCTTTTTTGGGATTTGCGCCTTTAAAGATGAAATTCAATTTTTCTGAAAAAAAAACAAAAATTCACAAAAGCTACCGTATCCCAATCAGTTTCAGTCGAATTCTAGTGAAAGTTATATTTTCCGAATCCACGTAATTTGGGGATTCAGAAAACTATAATCTCGCTCTGAAACAACAAAAAAATTCCAAAAAATCGGCCAAAAACCATCGAAATCCAAAATTTTCCATTTGGTGGCCTAGAAAACCAAGCCTAGTCCCCCAAATCTTTAAATTATTGTGATATTCGAAATCAGCTCGTTGAGACGGTTCAGAAAAGTACCCACAAGCCCTATGTAGGGTCTCGACACGATTTACGGCGGGTTACTGTAGTTTTCGTGGTGGGACCCGAAGTGGACGGAATATAGGCTTGTGGGTACTTTTCTGAACCGTCTCAACCAGCTGAAAACGAATATAATAATTAAAAATGTGAAAATCTTCTTTATTCAGAGGAAAAATAACAAAAACATACAAAAAAAAGATAAATCCTCAAAACATTTCCGGCCGAAACCACTCGCATTTCGTATAATGAGGCTGCGTGGAATCGGGAGAAGTCGTCGCCAGAATCAGACACTTTTTCACTTGATTACAACATCTCATCGCTGAAATCCGTTGAGAATCTGTGATCGGAGTGCAGAGGAGCACGAATTCCGCGTGACATTCGTTGGGCGACTGGGTGTACACCAGATAGTCGCCGCCGAATCGGGTCCCGTCGGCTATATAGTATCTGAAAATGTTTATCTGTGTGTATGTGTGTCCGGATGTCCAAAAAAAAAAATTTCAAAAAATTTGGTCACTTTTGACCCAAAATCTGACTTTCCCGCCACAATTTCAATTTCTGTCAATTTCTGTCTGTCTGTGTGTCCCGATGCGTTAGTGTCCGGATGTCAACATGTGTGTCGGTTTGTCCGATGTCTGTCCGGATGTCCGGATGTCCAAAAGCGTCGAAAAATTGAGAAAAAAGCGAATTTTCAGACAAAAATTTAAAGTTTTCTCGTTTTTCGTCTGTCTGTGTGTCCGGATGTCCGGATTTCCCAATTTTTGAGTGGAAATCGATTTTTCGGCACTCTTGACAATTCAGTTGTGTTTTTCATCAATTTTTCCCAATAAAAACCCCAAAAAATCGGTCAAAAACCTGTTTTTTGCCCCAAAATTCAGTTTTTTTCGTTTTTGTCTGTCTGTGTGTCCGAATGTCCGGATTTCCCAACTTTTGGGTGTTAAAGTCGATTTTTCGACTGTCTAGACAAATTTTTCATGTTTTTCATCATTTTTTTCATCCAAAATCCGCAAAAAATCGGTCCAAAACCCACTTTTTTGACCAAAAATCCAGAGTTTTCTCGTTTTTTTGTCTGTCTGTGTGTCCGAATGTCCGGCTTTTCACAGGAAAACTCGATTTTTCCACGTTCTGGACGAATTTTTCGCGATTTTCATCAATTTTTCACCTAAAAACACCAATAAATCGGTCCAAAATTCAATTTTTGGTCTGTCTGTGTGTCCGAATGTCCGGATTTCTACGTTATAAATGAATTTTTCGTGTTTTTCATCAATTTTTCCCACTAAAATCCGCAAAAATCGACCCAAAACCCACTATTTTGACTCAAAAACTGTAAAATTTAATTGTTCGTTTGTCTGTGTGTCCGGCTCATCCGGATTTCCTCATTTTCAGTGAAAAAAAAACCAAACTCCGCCCCCTATTCTCTAAGCCCCGCCCCTTTTTTGTGTTTCTATATTTTGAAAAGGTTCCTAAGCCCCGCCCCCTATTTTCTAAGCCCCGCCCCCTATTTTTCTAAGCCCCGCCCCCTTTTCTCTTACCCTTTCTTCCAAAAATCTCTAACAACCAATCGTTTCGTTCGAAACTCTCTCGAATCCTCAAACGGAATCTCCTGAATTTCCAACGACGTCTTCTGAATCTCCCCTCCTGACGTCATCTGAATTCTGAAGACGTCCGCATGACCGAATTCCACTAAAACCGCCACCAACTCGTCGAGAATCGGACAGAAATTCGAATTGAATTGCCAATTTTTGGATGAGGTGGAGGGGGAGGAGTCATCTGACGAGGGGGCGGAGCGATTGATGCAGACACGGACTTCGGAATCGAGATACGAGGAATCTGAAAATGTAGAGCTTATTATACAGGAAAAATAACTCAAAAACCAAAAAAATCGTCCGAAAACCGTCAAAATCCGAAATTTTCCATTTGGAGGCCTAGAAAACCAAACTTAGTCCCCCGGATCTCAAAATAACTGCCATATTCGAATTCAGCTCGCTGAGAGCTTTCAGAAAAGTACCCACACGCCATGGTTCCGACCACTTTGGGTCCTACCACGAAAACTACAGTACCCCCGCCGTAAATCGTGTCGAGACCCAAAGTGGTCAGAACCATGGCATGTGGGTACTTTTCTGAAAGCTGAGAACACGCTGAATACGAATATCACATTTATTTTGAGATTCGGGGGACTATGTTTGGTTTTCTAGGCCACCAAGTTGAATTTTTGGATTTCTGTGATTCCCACCATTTTTCGACGCGAAAAACCGCCCATCCACATGACAAATCTCCACTTTTCGTTTTCCACTGGATAGTGGGACGTCTAGAATCTCATAGGACATCTGAAAATGAGAAAATTAGCTGAAAACTTTAGAAAATTCAAGAAATCATTGGAAAAATCCGGATTTTTCAAGAAAAAATGGAAAAAATTAGGAGAAAACGAGCAAAAACCAGTTTAATGGATAAAAACTACACATAATTATATAAAAATGACTAGAAAATAGTTGAAAACAACTGAAAATCCGCTAATTTAAGCCTAATTTAGTGTTAACAGTATTCTTCAGCGAGTATAGATAGGTTAGTCGTCCAATTACGTCCCGTGCTTCTGGAATCTTCTTCGATTCGAAATATACACCGAGTTGGTTGAGTTGTTCGTCGATTTCTTTCTGAAAAAATCTGAAATTTTTTGAAAAAAACATTTTTTTTTTGTTGAAAATTTCAGACATGGTGCAATTCTGGAACAGAACAGTAATTTTGCAATTTTATCGTCGGCATCGTGTCCAGCTCGTCGAGAGCATTCAGAAAAGTACCCACAAGCCATAATTCTGTGCATTTTGGGTCTCGACACGATTTACGACAGGAGTACTGTAGTTTTCGTGGTGGGACCCAACTTGGCTTAAACCTGAGCATGATTATACTCATTCGACGCGACTTGTTAAGCTGAAAACAATGGAAATCAGAAAAACTCAAAAAATTGAGGTTCTGATTGTCAAAACTCGAAAATTCCATTTGGTGGCCTAGAAAACCAAACCTAGTCCCCCAAATCTGGAAATTATTGTGATATTCGAATTCAGCTAGTTGAGACGCTTCAGAAAAGTACCCACAAGCCCTATGTAGGGTCTCGACACGATTTACGGCGGGTTACTGTAGTTTTCGTGGTGGGACCCAAAGTTGTCAGAACTAAGGCTTGTGGGTACTTTTCTGAAAGCTCTCAACGAGCTGAAAACGATTGTAACAATAATTTCCAGATTTGGGGGACTAGGTTTGGTTTTCAAGGCCACCTAATGGAAATTTCGAGATTTGACGTTTTTTGGTCGATTTTGATCGATTTTTCGCCAATTTTTTGAGTTTTTGCGGTATTTTTCGCTGTTTCATAGCTATATGACATCATTTCCCTAATTTCTCACCTCAATCCTGTCCCTCTCCTCCTTCAACTCGGCCTCCCCACTCATCCCATCGATTTCCTCATTTCTCTCCAACATTTCCATCAGAATCTCCGTATTCTGAATCTTCTCGTCGGGATTCTCTCCGTATTTCTTTATTAAATATTTCGCTCGTTTAAACGGATCCGCCAACTCTTTATACGCCTCGTTGAGTCTCCGAGAGTGCTCTTCCGATAGTTTTTTCTCCTCAGGTGTCGCCATCATGAATTTGTCGGGGTGTAGTTTGGATTGTAGTTGCCGGAATCTATAAAATCCCTTTTTTAAGAAAAATAATAAATTTTTTCAAAAAAAATTTTTTTGAAAAAAATTTTCAGACATGGAGCAATTCTGAAACTGAGTGGAAATTTCGCAATTTTAGTATCGGAATCGTGTTCAGCGCGTCGAGAGCTTTCAGAAAAGTACCCACAAGCCTATATTCTGAGCGATTTGGGTCTCGACACGATTTACGGCGGGTTACTGTAGTTTTCGTGGTGGGACCCAAAGTGAACGGAATATAGGCTTGTGGGTACTTTTCTGAAAGCTCTCAACTTCCTGAACACGATGCCCACACTAAAATTGCGAAATTCCCACTCAGTTCCAGAATCGCGCCATGTCTGAAATTTTCAAAAAAAAAATTTCAGCCAAAATTTTTTTCCAGCTCAAACTATCCATATATATATGCATACTTCTGCTTCAACTCCTCCTGATCCAACCGAAAATCGAACTTCACTCCCATATAATTGAAATAGTCTTGTCCACTGGTGACCGGTTGGATTACGTTGCCTGGAAATTGAAAAAATCGATAAATTTTGGGAATTAGGGATTAAAAATTGCTGAAAATAGTGTTTCCATAGAATATATGCATTTTTTACTCGAAAATTCAAATTTCCCGCCATTTTTCAGAGTCCGGTTCGGTGGGGCGCGTTTGCATTATCACCAAACTGAAATTCGGCAATTTTCGGTCAAATTTCGAATTTTCCACAAAAAAACGCTCGAAATTCGGAAAATATTGATATTTTGTGGGAAAAACAGCAAAATTTATCAAAAAATCGTGTTTTCAACTCAAAAATTCAACTTCCCGCCAGTTTTCAGAGTAGAGTTCAGTGGAGCGCATTTGCATCATCATTACTGTAATGTGTACGCAATTTGTCGTAAGATCTGATGCTTCGTACACTAAATCTCACGACAAATTGCACTGGGTAATGGCAATGAACCTCTAGAAAATGCGCTCTGTGGCTAACCGGGATGGGCGCGTAGCGGTTTTCAGCCGCAACGCGACGAACAGCATTGGCCGCGATGAGAAATCTACTTTTCTCCAATGAAAAGACAATAAAAATGCGTTCCTTTTGCATAAAAAAGGCTAAATCAACTAGAATTACTTTTTCCTGCTTCAGAAAACATCATTTTAAATGAATAGACTCTAAAAAATGCGAGACAGACAGAACATTTAAAAAAGATTACAAACAAGGAAAACTATGAGAATACTCACAACTGATAATGTTTACAAAGAAAAACTTTCGAACAACATCAATTTTTTTTATTAAAAAGCAAAAAAAACAAAGCAAATTAGAAAAATTGAAAATAATTTACATTGAATTTTGAATAAATGTTTTTGATGTGAAGTTGCGCCGTAGACTCACAATTTCCACTGCTGTCAAGACGTAGAAGTAGAAATCTGAAAGCTTTATTCATGAATCTACGGGAAAACTGTCTTAACGGAAAAAATACGTGGAAAAAATAACCTGAAATGTTCGCCTTGACTTGCAGGCAGATTTTGTCCATTTTTCGCTGCGTTAGTTGACTGAAAATAGATTTTTTCGGTTCTGTAATAATATTTCAAACGAAAAACAAATTAAATATACGAAAAGTCGGTTTTAAACAAGAAAAAATGAAGAAAATTGAGCTTTTTTGGCGAAAAAACGAGCTTCGCGGCTCATCATTTCAAAGGAGCCGCGCCGCGCACGCAACGCATCTCTCTCGGTGTCGATTTACGAGAGGAATTTGAGGTTCATCGCTGTTACCCCGTGAAATTGCGTACACATTACAGTGATGATAATGCAAACGCGCTCCACCGAACTCAACCCGAAAAAGTGGGCGGGAATTCGAATTTTTGAGTTACTGTCGAAAAAATAAAGTTTCGACAAGGATTTTCAAAAAAAAATTCGCGCGCTGAAACGCGCAAGCGCATAAAGTTCTGGGCGGAGCCTAAACTGCAAGCTTAAATAAACGGCGCGGTTCTAATTCCAGTTGTTTTTTCCAAATTAAGAACCGCGCCACTTGCAGTTTAAGCTCCGCCCAGAACTTTATGCGCTTGCGCATTTCAGCGCGCGAATTTTTTTTTGAAAATCCTTGTCGAAACTTTATTTTTTCGACAGTAAAAACACGATTTTTTGGTGAATTTAGTTGTTTTTTCTTCAAAAAACATCAATTTTTCAAAAATTCGAGTATTTTTAACTGTGAAAACGCGCTCCACCGAACTATTCCGTCGGAAAACGTCAATTTTCCGATCGGTGATAATGCAAACGCGCCCCACCGAACCAGACTCTGAAAAACGGCGGGAATTTGAATTTTTGAGTTAAAAATGGCATTTTTGCGATTTTTAACCGGTTTTCATCAATTTTTCTCACAATTTAATCCATTTTCTAGTGAAAAATGCTGAAATTATCGATTTTTTGCTCGATTTTCCTCACATTTCTGACAAATAATCGGATCCTTCACATCTTTTTTACAATTCCAACAACTCGGATGATTGTGTTGATGTTTCAATCGGAATTGCAGTAATCGCGGTGACGGAGACACTCTAGATGTCATCTGGAGGCCAAAAATGGAATTTTTGAGCCAAAATTGGAATTTTAAACGGAAAAATAGGTATTTGGTCATGGAAAACCTCAAGAATTGGTGAAAAATCGCATAAAAATACACAAAATTCATGAAAAAACACTGAAAATCTTAAAAATGAATAAATTAAGAACAGAAATACGAAACAGGGGGTGAAAAAACATGAGATTCAGGCCGAAAAAGTGGGAAAATTATCGATTTTTCGAGAAAAAACCGATTTTTGACTGAAAATTCGATTATTTCGATGCGAATTTGACTTTAATCTGATGATTTGGAGTGATACGGAAGTTGTCGAGTGCCTGACGAGCGGATTCCGAGTGATCCTCTGATTCGTATTCGATGAATGCGAAATCTTTTGTGTTCGGCATCCAACGAACCTCGCGGAGACCCGGAAATCTGAAAATTAGGAATTTTGAGGGAGTTTTATGAGATTTTATGCATATTTTCAGTCATTTAGCCCTCAAAACTTGAAAAATTACTCAAAATCAACAATTTTTAGGATTTTCGGATTAGAAATTGAGTAAAATCGATGAAATCCGGTTTATAATCGCTAAAAATGATCAATTTCCATTGAATTTAAGGCGTTTTTAACTCAAAAATTCAAATTCCTGCCATTTTTCAAATTCCGTTCCGGCGGAGCGCGTTTGCATTATCACCAGACTGAAATTCGGCGTTTTTCGACTTGAAAACTGCAGTTTCTGCTCAATTTCGACCGTTTTCAAGTCAAAAGATGCCGAAATTCGCCAATTCTCAGTTTGGTGATAATGCAAACGCGCTCCACCGAACCGGACAATTAAAAACGGCGGGAATTTGAATTTTCGAGTTAAAAATGCTCAAACTCTATAGAAGAGCGGTTTTAAACCAGATTTTATCGGCATTTTCTCAACTTTCAATCCGAAATTTCCAAAAATTGTCGATTTTTCTTCCGATTTTCAGTCTGAACAGCCTGATTGGCCTGAAACGGGCCTGAAAGGCCTAAGATCAGCCTAATGCTTTGAACAGGACTCAATAATGCTGAATAGTGAGAAATCTGGTTTTCGACTCGATTTCTAGCGGATTTTGGGTCAGAAATCGTGATTTTTAGACGTTTTTCGCCAATTTTGATGGATTTTCGATGATTTTTTGTCTTAAAATGGATTTGAAAGAGCTAAAACTCGATTCCTAGTGGTATTTAGGTCGAAAATCGTAGTTTTTTTGAAGGTTTTTTGCCAATTTTCATGGATTTTAGATGATTTTGGTCCCAAAATGAATCGAAAAGAGCTGATAGTCCTAAAACTCGATTTCCAGCGGTAATTAGTTCAAAGACCCATTTTTAGGCGTTTTTCTCCAGTTTTTATGGGTTTTCGACTCTTTTCTCGCGTTTCAGAGTGAATTTTCACCGATTTTAATGATTTTTCCGCCAACTTACTGTCCAAAAATGGTTTGAATCTGCTCTGGATCGGTCTCATCTGGAATATTGGAACAGAAGAGAATGTTATTCGGTTGTCCTGGTCCCTCTGTCTCCGTCGTCTCACTCCCTGTCTTCTCTGCGTCTCCTCCTTTCTTCTGCTCTTTCGTCGGTTTATCGTACGGTTTCTTCGCCGCCGCCGCATTCCCACTTCTCGTCACCGATTTCGTCGCCCGTTTCTCGACAAACGTTCCCTTTGCACGGGCGATCACATCGGAATCCTCACGCGCGTATTGGATACGCATCGGTTTGCCGTAGAATGGGAAGCCCTGCACAAAAATTGGAGTTTTTGGGGTTGGAAATGAAGATTTTAAGATGAAATTCTGAATTTTGATGTCAAAATGACCGAAAATTAGTCAAAACTCTGAAAAATGAGCTAAAAATCCTCGAGAACACAGATTTTCAGCTCAAAAGTCAGCTAGTAGAGTGAAAAATGAGATTTTCAGGTCAAAATTTAAGATTTTGATGTTGAAAATACCGAAAATGAATCAAAAATGAGCTAAAAATCTAACTTTACACATTTTTTAACAAAACAGATTGAAAAATCTTCAAAAACGCAGATTTTCAGCAATTTTTAGCCGAGTTTTGAGTTTCAAGTTTTGAGGTCAAAATGATAGAAAATTAGTCAAAAATGAGCCAAAAATAGAATTTTTACGTCAAAATGAGCTAAAAATCCTCCAAAACACAGATTTTCAGCTCGAATTCCAGAAATTTTTAGTCGGTATGCAAGTTTGAGTCTGAAAGTCGGGAATTCGACTATTTTTGGTTGGAAACGGCAGAAATTATGGATTT
Organism: Caenorhabditis latens; assembly: GCA_002259235.3. Lineage (NCBI taxonomy): Eukaryota > Metazoa > Nematoda > Chromadorea > Rhabditida > Rhabditidae > Caenorhabditis > Caenorhabditis latens. The sequence continues at coordinate 17,516,379 of CM056095.1, forward strand.
TGATGTCAAAATAGTCGAATATGAGCCGAAAATCTGAAAATCTCGACCCAAATGACATTGAAAACGCTATTTTTCAGCTAAAAACGAAGGGATCCACCAGTTTCCCGGCTTCCTAACTGGAAAACTGACTTTTTGTAGTTTTTGTCGTTTTAAGCTCAAAAACAACCCAAAAAAGTGATTTTTGAGCTGAAAACAATATTTTTCACGAGTTTAGACCCAATTTCGTCCAATTTTTCACATAGTTGTGCCCGGGCCGTGCCGGAAGCAAATTTTCAAGGCCCGGCCCGGCCCGAAGGCCCGGCTTCAAAAAAAGACCCTTTTTTTCAACATTTTTTTCGAATTTTTTTCGAATTTTTCATCGAAAATGTGTCAAATTTAGACAGTTTTCTGAATTTCTTTTAATTCTGAACGATACTCAAAAATTTGACTTTTTTGCGAAAAAATTCTAAAAAATTTCAAAAAATCTGAAAAAATTTGAAATTTTGACTTTCGCGCCAATTTGCCCGGGCCTTCGGGCCGGGCCGGGCCCTGATTCCGCTCACAACTATGATTTTTCAGGTATTTTGTTTAGAAGCGGTCGTTTTCAACTCAAAAACACTGTAAAATCGCGATTTCTGAGCTGAAAACTGAGATGATTACCATTTTTCCGATTTTCTAACTCGGAGAACTGAGTTTTCAGTCATCTTTGTTCAATTTTAGTCGTTTTCAGATCAAATATGGCCTAACAATGCCATATTTGAGCTGAAAACTATGATTTCCACCAGTTTTCCGATTTTCTAACTCGGAGAACTGGATTTTCAGTCACGTTTGCCAAAACTCTGAAAATGAGCTAAAAATCCTCGAAAACACAGCTTTTCAGCTCAAAACTCTGAAAATTTCAGTTTATAATTGATTTTGGTCATTTTGGGGTCCAAATTATGGGGAAATGACTGAAATAATGGGGTTTTAAACTCAAAATAATCAAAAATGAGCTAAAAATCCAAACCTGAAGAGCACGAAGAGCATTCGACGCAGATGAGATCTCTTTGAAGACGACGTGCGCTTGTCCACGCATTTTCTCTTTTCGGAATGACATTAGTTGAATGATTTCTCCGAATTGAGTGAATATCATATGGAGAGATCGTTTCAGTTCTGCAAGAAATGATTTTTCGAACAAAAAATGATAGAAAAATACAATTTTTCGACGGAAAACTTTATAAAAGTTTTGTGACTGAAGTTTGATCACGTTTGTTGGGGTGAAATCGAATAAAACTCGTCGAAAAAAGCAATTTTCGAACAAAAGAATGAAAAATTGAGTTTCAGGGCATTGTTAATCGTCGAAACCCGCATTTCGAGCTGATATTTCGAATTTTTCGTTTGAAAACAGTTCAAAAATTCAGTAATTTTTGAGCTTGAGAACTTAATTCCATTGAAATTTTCCCTCGAAAATGGGGAAAATGTCATTTTCAGTGCGTTTTCAGTGCGATTAAACAATTTTTAATCGAAAAATCGAATTTGAAGCTGAAAATTGACGAAAAATCGAGCATTTTTCGATATAGATGAACTTTCTACTGAAAAAATACTCGATTTATAGTCAATTTCCAGCCGTAAAAACTTCTTTTCCAGCCGAAAATCTCAATTGTAACTAAAAATTCGAATTTCAGCGATTAAAAATGGCCTAAAACCCAATTTTCAGCCAAACTCACCATCTCTCTTAATCTTCTCATTGAGATTGTTGACGTAGACAGTGTGATTCGGATTGATATCAGCCATCGTTTACCCTGAAATCAAATTAGCTGAAATTTTCACTCTGAAAATGGCCAAAAATGACTGAAAATAGTAAAAAATGGTAAGAAAACCATTAAAAATAAGTAAAAATGAGAAAAAAATATTCAAAAAATCACTTTTTAGACATAAAATCATGAAAAATATCGAATTTAGACTTGAAAATTACAGAAAAATCGGTTTTTTCAGTCAAAATATGGAATAAATTATTAAAAATCGCGTAGAGATCCAATAAATCGACTATTTCTTTGCATAATCGACACGCATAACGTGTTCGGCTGAAATTCGGAAGTTGTTGAGAGTCGTTCGTGCTGGAATTGCGAGAGAATCCGTGTCGAACTCGACGAATGCGATTCCCGGACGATTCGGTACCATACGGATGTCTTTGAGTCCAGAGAATCTGAAAATTCGAGCGATTTTGAGAGAAAAATCGAATTTTTAGGAGAAAAATTGGGTTTTCGACGGAAAATCCATTGCGTTTTTTGCAAGATTTTTCCAGCCAAAATGTGTTTTTAGCGTGTTTTTACTCCAAAAAACCTCTGAAATTCCCAAAAATCACTCGGATTCAGCAATTTTCTAGTTACAAGCTTCGAAATTGTCATTTTTGATATTTTTTGCCAAAAACTATCTAAAACTGCCATTTTTCAGCAAAAACCATGAAAAACGTGAGAAATTAGACAAAAATCGCGATCTTTGAGTGAGAAATCCACTTTTGGGCAAATTTTTCCGTGTTTTTGAGCACTTTTTCAGCTGAAAATGACCATTGATTTTCAGTGTCTCGTAACTGCAGTTTTCCCGCAAAACTGAGTTTTTAGCGGATTTCCAGACAAAAAACCCACTGAAATTACCATTTTCCCATCAAAAACTATCAAAATTGTCTGGAAATCTCATTAAATTAGGCAAAAATCACTCGGAAAATCATTTTTAGCTTGAAATAGAGTGAAAACTTCCAAATATCGCCAAAATTGGAGTTGGGAAAGTGGTGACCGAGTTTTTTTTTTTTATATTGATGGCCTAGAAATCCGAAAACCTGGAAAACTAGTCCTCGAGCTTCAATTTTCCATAAAAATAACGATTTTGAGCTAGAAATTGGATGAAAATTCGAAAAAAATCACGAAAATCGGGTTTGGAAAAGTGATGGCCGAGCTTTTTCCAACTGGTGGCCTAGAAAGCCAAATTCTAGGAAAACTAGTCCCCCAAGCTCCGATGTTCATATATATGACGATTTTGAGCTTTAAATTCAGTGAAAATTGAAAAAATCCACCTAAAACAGCGGTGGCCGAATTTTTCCGTGGCCTAGAAACCCAAAACTAGTCCCCCACTCAAAATTTTGAGTTTTTCACCGAATTTTGTCATTTTATCGCTGAAAACGCTCAATTTCAACCGATTTTGGCCTAAAAACTCGCTAAAAACTCATTTTCGTCGGAAAAACTCGGCGAAAATGGCAATTTCAGACGGTGGCCGAGTATTTCCACCTGATGGCCTAGAAACCCAAAACTAGTCCCCCACTCAAAATTTCCAGTTTTTCACCGAATTTTGTCATTTTTTCACTAAAATCGCTCAATTTCAGTCGGTTTTTGGTCTGAAAACTCGCTAAAAACTCATTTTTGCTTGAAAAATCTCGCTAAAAATCGCAATTAGAGTTGGTTTTTTTGCTATTTTTCCGTTGCTGAACCACGTACTGATTGAACATGATTTCGAGCATCTCTGCCGTTGCGTTGTCCGGTAGATTCGTACAAAAGAGAATCTTATTCGGAGGGGCGGGGCCTTCTCCTCCGTTTTCTCTCTTTTTACTCTTCGGTTTCTTCTGAATCTTCTCGGAGAGATATTTCGGTTGTCTCTCAACGTACGTTCCCTTCTCTTTTGCAATTGCATCCGATTCTTCACGAGCGAATTGGATTTTCTGAAATTAGAAGAGGAATTGATGGAAAAATGACTGGAAATGTGAAATTTTTCAGAGTTTTCCAGCCAAAAATCGGAGTTTTCAGCCAAAAATTGAGATTCTCAGCTAAAAATTATGTTTCAACCGAAAATGAAGTTTTTCAGTCAAAAATTGAGTTTTTGAGCCAGAAATTGAGGTTTTCAGCCAAAAAAATGGGTGTTCAGCCAAAAATTGTGTTTTTTCGTCAGAAAATTGAGTTTTTCAGCCAAAAATGAAGTTTTTCAACCGAAAATGAAGTTTTTGAGCCAAAAATTAAGTTTTCAGCTGGAAATTCAGTTTTTTCGTTAGAAAAGTGAGCCTTTTCGTCAAAAATTGAAATTTTCGGATGGAAATTGGCATTTTCAGCCAAAAATTGGAGTTTTTCATCTAAAAAGATCTACTTATAAGCTGGAAACCACTGAAAATAGGTGAAATTTTCAATCAAAACTGAAAAAAATTGAGTTTTTCGAGGCCAATATCATGGAAAATGAGAATTTTGTTGAGTTTTTCATCTAAAAATGAGATTTTCACCAATTCTGATCGATTTTCTTGAAAATTCAGACGATTTGAGTGGGTCTTAGAGTAATTTAGGTTGAAACTGTCCGAAATTTCCAGAAAAATCAATCAGAAATGCTAAAAATCGCTTTTTTAAATGAAAAATTCAACAAAAATTCCCATTTTCGGTCATTTTTCATTCCAAAATCTGATGTTTTATCATCATTTTGGACTCGAAAAACTCAATTTTTCGTCAATTTTCACTAAATTTCACCTATTTTCAGTGATTTTCCAACCCAAAATCTATCTCAAAAATGAAGGTTTTAGGGTGAAAAATTACTGTAAATCGGTGAAATTCGATGAAAATTGACGGAAAATTGAGATTTTCGGGTCCAAAATAATGAAAAATTAAGTTTTTGGAAATGAAAACAACCAAAAATGTGAATTTTATTGAGTTTTTCAGCTAAAAACGAGAGTTTCAGCGTTTCAAATCGATTTTCCTGAAAAATTGCCGATTTTGGATGAATTTCTGAGTAAAAACATCAGAAAATCCGTTTTTTCACACAATTTTCACTCGAAAACCGCGAAAATCCTGTCCTTACCATCGGTTTCTCATAGAACGGGAATCCGGTGAGCGCTTCTTTCGCCGCCGCAGCGGAGGACACCTGAAAATTGAAATTTTCGAGGGATTGGGACGATTTTCAGCTGAAAAACTGGGTTTTGAGTCGAAAAATTGAAGATTTTCGTCAATTTTCGACCAAAAACCCCCAGAATTTTTGATTTATAAATGAAAAATTGGGTTTTGGGTGTTTTTGAGCCGAAATTCGAATCACCGAATGCAAAATCGCCATTCTTGCCGTAAAAACTCGATTTTTCACTCAAAAATGTCGAATTCTATGTCATTTTCAGTGTTTTTGGATCAAAAATCGTGTTTTAGCGGTAAAATTGATGATTTTAACCGCCTTTTCGACAAAATCTCGGATTTCAAATCGATTTTTGCTTAAAAATCTCCCGTTTCCGCTCAAAAACGAGATCTTTTGAAGATTTCCCGCTGAAATGCTTGTTTTTAGGCATTTTCGACCAATTTTAGCCCAAAAAACACGATTTTTTATCTGAAAACTCGGATTTTTCGCTGTTTTTCAGCACGTACATCAGTGAAAATGACGTGAGCCTGTCCGCGCATCTTGAGTGTCCTAAAACACATGACACTGACGATTTCTCCGAATTGTTTGAAGACGGCGACGAGCGACTTCCGCAACTCGTCGATTTTGATCTTCTCGTTGAGATTATTGATGTACAGAGTACTGTTCGGCTGGATTTCAGCCATTTTCGAATGCTGAAATCGATTTTTTCAAGTTTTTGGGCGATTTTTGGTATAAAATAGGCGAAAAATACGATGAGAATGAGAAAAATCGCAATTTTCTAGGGTTTTGACAAGAAAATCATGAAATTTCCGACTTTTCGTCTGTCGCTGTGTCTATTCATCCAGATTTCCCCATTTTCTTGCCAAAAACTCAGTTTCCTCCCTTTCTGAACCAATTTTTCGCTGTTTCTCACTGTTTTTTTCACTCAAAAACCAGAAAAAATCGGTTGAAAATGAGATTTTGAACTCGAAATAAAAAAATTTTACAATTTTCTCTATTTTCGGAGGAAAACATTGATTTTTCCCCATTCTAAACTCATTTTCCGTGTTTTTCATCATTTTTTCACCTAAAACCCCGTAAAAATCAAAATTTTAGACCAAAAACTGTTCATTTCTAGTATTTACAGCGAAGAGTTGAGGAAAATTGAAGACAAACCGATTTTCAGCGATTCTGAGTCAATTTTCAACGTTTTTCACTGATTTTCAGCTCAAAAATATATGAAATTCACGATTTACAATGCAAAAATTAACAAAAATTGTCAAAAATCACCGAAAATCATTTTTCGAAAATTTTATTGATTTTGGCAACTTTTCGACCATTTTTCGTCATTTTTTCACAGTTTTTGTGTTGAAAACAGATGAAAATTGCGTTTTTCACCATTAAAATCATAAAAAATCAAGAAAAACCAATAAAAACCGACCAAAACTAATTTTTCAAGAGTTTTATTGATTTTGGCCCTTTTTCGATCATTTTTCGTTATTTTTTCAGCGTTTTTGTGTGGAAAATGAATGAAAACTACGATTTTTAACAAAAAATAGACAAAAAACACAAAAAACCACCAAAAATAGCGAAAAAACGAGAAAAAACCGATCGAATCGTTTTGAAATACGAAAATGACTCGGTGTCCAGTGGAGCGCGTTTGCACACCCTAGAGTTCGGCCACGTCGGTTTCTCGGCCGCGGCCACCGGAATTAAATTGAATTTCAGCAAAACGCTGCTGAAAACACCGTTTTCGATGGGAAAAGGGGGAAAACTATGTGAAATCTTGTGAGAAACCCGATTTTTCAGATAAAAATACTCTGGAACCAACAAAAAATCTTTAAAATCCAGGTTTTCCAGAAAAAACTATACTTCCGTCTCAGTTTTTGCTCTTTTTCTACTCAAATCTCCGCTTTTTTCCTTTTTTCTTTTGGAGGTAGATCAACACCAAAAGCGTCTAAGCAAAATAACATGTCACATGCAGCAGGTGAGAAAAAGACGCGAGGAAATTGGGAAAATAACATTTTTAATCAAATTTTCAGCTGCTTTCCCGGAAAAACGAGCCAAGTCACTTGATATGTCTATCTAAATCTATATAGAATTGCTAAAAATCTTGAATTTTGACTAAAAATCGGTCAAAACCACCGAAAAATGTGTGTTATCGTCGAGATTATCTTGGCATTCGTGTTCCCGGTGAGTTCTGTCTGTCTGTGTGTCCACATGTGGTGGTGTCCGGATGTCCGCATATGTGTCGATTCGTCCAGATGTCTGTCTAGATGTCCGGATGTCCAAAAACCTCGAAAAGTTGAAAAAATCGAATTTTTAAGCAAAAATCCAGAGTTTTCTCGTTTTTGTCTGTCTGTGTGTCCGGATGTCCGGATTTCCACAGGAAAACTCTATTTTTCCATGTTCTAGACGCATTTTTTGTGTTTTTCATCATTTTTTCATCCGAAAACCTGTAAAAATCGGTCTGAAACCCACTTTTTTGACCAAAAAAATTTTAAAACTGTATTTTTCGAAAAACGTCTGTCTGTGTGTCCAGATGTGTTAGTGTCCGGATGTCCACATATGTGTCGGTTAGTCCACATGTCTGTCTAGATGTCCGGATGTCTAAAAGCGTCGAAAATTGAAAAAATCCTAATTTTTAGGCAAAAATACATAGTTTTCTAGAAAAATCTGTTTTCTGTCTGTCTGTGTGTCCGGATGTCCGGATTTCCACAGGAAAACTCGATTTTCTCACGTTCTAGACCGATTTTTCATGATTTTTATCACTTTTTCACTTAAAAACCCGTCAAAATCCGTCCAAAACCCAGTTTTCTGACCCAAAATCGTAATTTTTCAATTTTTGGTCTGTCTGTGTGTCTGTCCATCCGAATTTCTCAATTTTGAGTCTGAAAACCCTATTTCTTCATGTCCTAGACGGATTTTTCATGATTTTCATCAATTTTTCGGTTTAAAATCCGCAGAAATCAGTCCAAAACCCTTTTTTTTTGACCAAAAAACCTTTTAAAACTTTATTTTCGAAAAACGTCTGTCTGTGTGTCCACTTGTGATAGTATCCGGATGTCCGCATATGTGTCGATTCGTCCGAATGTCTGTCACAACGTCCGGATGTCCAGAAGTCTCGAAAATTTGTAAAAATCCTAATTTTTAGGCAAAAATCCAGAGTTTTCTCGTTTTGTGTCTGTCTGTGTGTCCAGATGTCCGGATTTCCACAGGAAAACTCGATTTTTTCATGTTCTAGACCGATTTTTCATGATTTTTATCACTTTTTCACTCTAAAACTTCAAAATAGTGATCTGAAACTCGATTTTCAGCCAATTTCCGTGGTGATCTCCGATGGATGTGGTCTCCATCTGCTTCTCAATATTCTTCTCACTTGTCTCTTCATTCTTCCCGGAATTATTCATGCGCTCTTCTTGATTTGTCGACATAAAAAATAAATGCATTTTCGGATGATTTTTCGGCTGAAAATTACAGAAAATTCGCATTTTTTGACTCAAAAAACTGAAAATTTTGAGTATTGTTCATTAGAGCGCGTTTTCTCAGGCTCAAACTTTGAATTTCTGGGAAAATTCAAAAATTACGAAAGTTGTCAATGGAGCAAGGTTGCTAACAAGAAGTTTTGGCGCGGAATTTGAATTTTTTGAATCAAAAACTCAGTTTTTTGAGATTTTTCACTGAAAATTCTAAATTTTCGAAATTTCTCAATGGAGCAACGTTGCTAACTAAGAGTTTCGGCGCGGAATTCAAATGTTTCACCAAAAAACTTAACTTTTACTCATTTTTTGCGAATTTTTTCAAAGAAAATTCAAATTTCCGAAAATTCTCAATATTGCTTTCGGCGGGGAATTCAAATTTCTGAGAACCAAAACCCAAATTTTCTCAAATTTTTTTTTGAGCTGAAAATAGCATTAAAAGTCTCACTGGAGCGCATTTGCATTCTTTTTTCGGGAAAATCGGGGACGAAACAACTGAAAATGATACAAAATATTCTGATGGGAATTCTGGGGGGTGGGGGCGGAGTCACGGAAAGAGAACAATTCTTAAAAATTCAAAAAAAAAATCGATTAATATATAAGGGGGGCGGGGCCTAATTAAGCTCTAAAACTACCAAAAATTAACAAAAAACGGGCTGAAAATGGCTTAAAATGGGTCAAAAAACTGGGAAAATGGCTGAAAATCTGGAAAATCGTCGTCGTCGGGGGAAATCGTATTAATATTATGAAAATTGAGAGAAAAACTGGGAGAAATTGGGGGGAAATTACGCGTAATTATTAAAAAAAATCAAGAAAAAGTCGATAATTTTGGGGGCGGAGCCTAGAATTGAGGTGATTGAGAGATAAGAAATGAAACAGATTGAGAGAAAGAGAGAATGTGTGAAAATTCGGGGGAAAATGGAGGGATTTTGAAGGGAAAAATGGGTTTTTTGAGGTAAAAATCGAAAAAATTGGAATTTTTCAGGTAGAAATTCGGACTTTTAGGCAAAAAGTTGAGTTTTCGGATTGAAAAATCGTTTTTTTACACAAAAAATGGGTTTTTTCAGGTAGACGATCGAATTTTTAGCTCAGAAATCGGTTTTTTGAGTCGAAAAATCAGTTTTCAGCAATTTTTTGACTAAAAAGTCGAATTTTTGGCTGAAAATTTGAGTTTTACCGATCTAAAAGCGAATTTTGGACATCCGGACACACCTTCAGACATTCCGAGATGATTTTCAGTCAAAAAAGCTCATTTTTAGCAATAAAGCACCACAAAATCAGATTTCTGGACATCCGGACACCCAGAAATCGCTAGAGACATCTGGACATCCGGATATACAGATTGAAACTCAAATTTTCAGATTTTTAGATGAAAAAAGTCTCAGAAACCCGATTTTTGATCATAAAACTCAATTTTTAGTGTAAAAATTGGGAAAAAATAACTTTTTATGTGAGAAACACGATTTTTGGAGTAAAAATCGGTAAAAAACTCAATTTTTAAAGTGAAAATCCGATTTTTTGTGGTAAAAATCGAGAAAAACCCATTGAAAACCTGATTTTTAGTCAAAAAATCAGCAAAAAACCCCATTTTCCCCTCAAATCCCTCAAATCCCCCTTAGAGACATGTAAAAATGCAAAAATTAGAGTAATGGTGTTGTCGGAGGCGGTGCTCCGATAGAGATGGAATCACCGTATCTGGCCATCATATACATAAGAGTCAATCCGGAAAAGAGGCCGACCGATTGGAGGAACAGAACGTATATTCCGTGACGAAGGGACACATTCAACGCCTCTTCCATTGCTTTCTTCATTTCTGGCATCTGAAAATTGACATTTTTGAGTAAAAATTTTGTCTGAAAATCGCATTTTTAGACCGAAAAATGAAGGTTTTTTTTGTCAAAATCGGACAAAAATGAGATTTTCAGACTGAAATTGACTGAAAATCTCATTTTCTTGATTAGAAAACTATGAAAACCCGTACCATTTGAGTGAAAATCAGACAAAAATCATACATTTTTGCTCATTTTTAGACCGAAAATTGAGTTTTTTTCAATAAAAATCAGACAAAAATGAGGATTTTTGACTGAAAATGCAGTTTTTCCGAAATCGGCCAAAAACACTCTTTTTGAGTTGAAAAATAACCCTTTTGAATTGAAAATCGGATCAAAAATCGAAATTTTAGACTAAAAATGGGGTTTTCAATTGGAAAATCCGATTTTTAGACAAAAAATTGTGTTTTTTCAGTCAAAAAACGTACAAAACTGAGGTTTCTGGTTGGAAAATTCAGTTTTTCTGAAATCCGCCAGAAACCGTCTTTTTCAGTTCAAAAATAACCTTATTGGGCTGAAAATAGCATAGTTGTCAATGCCCGGGCCGGGCCGGGTCGAGCCGGGCCGGGCCGGGCCGGGCCGGTAGAAAATTTTCAAGGCCCGGCCCGGCCCGAAGGCCCGGCTTCAAAAAATGACCCGTTTTTTCCACATTTTTTATCGAAATTTTTTCAATTTTAGACTATTTTTCTGAATTTCTTCTAATTCTGAACGATACTCGAAAATTTGACTTTTTCGCGAAAAAATTCAAAAATTTTCAAAAATTTTCAAAAATTTTCAAAAATTTTGAATTTTTGACTTTCGCGCCAATTTTCCCGGGCCTTCGGGCCGGGGTGCACTTTCGATACCAAACTGATTCGTTACCAAACTGATGCATCGTAGAACCGTTTGTCAACTAGAGCGCGTTTGCATTGCACTTTTGCATTGAGTGTGCAATGCAAACGCGCTCTAGTTGACAAACGGTTCTACGATGCATCAGTTTGGTAACGAATCAGTTTGGTATCGAAAGTGCACCCGGGCCGGGCCTTGACAACTATGCCAAAAACCCCTTTTATTAGTTCGAAAATAACGTTTTTGGGCTGAAAATGGGTTTTTCGATTGGAAAATCCGATTTTCAGACAAAAAATTGAGTTTTTCTATAAAAATCGGTCGAAAAATCAGTTTTCAGCACTTTTTTCATGGATAAATCAAATTTTTAAGTTGATAGTGCGTACCATGCAAGCCAACGAGATGTACAAAAACATGCCACCGGCCAATCCGAATGCATATTTCGCTCCCCATGGTTCCTCTCCGATGAACACTCCCAGTACGAATCCTGCAACATTTTCAGATTTTCAGAGGGATTATAGTTCTAGATGGTCCCTGGATGTTTCCACCACATTTCACTGGATGCCAATCTCGCGTTCGAAATGGAGAATTTTCTAGGCTCTGACGGCGGCACGTTAGGTGCTTCGTCACTATTGGATCTGATGTGGTTTTTACCGTTTTATCGGAAAATTTCAAATTTTGAGCGAGTTTTTTTTTAAATGAATTCAAACTTTTCTGCGATTTCAGCTATGATCTATTAATTCTCGGCGTTCCAGAGAAAAAAAAACACGTACCAACATAGCATGTGATAGCAGAGAGAAGATTGTATATCATCGCCTGTTTCAGTGACATTCCAGATGCAACCAATATCGCTACGTCTCCTGAAAAAAGAGTGAGATTTGGCTGGAAATGGCTGAAAATTGGTCAAAAATCGACTTATTGGATCATTTTTCGTACTTTTCAGACGATTTTTTGCCATTTTAGACCGTTTCCCATCATTTTCAGCCGAAATTTTCCCTCTGAATGGCTCGAAATCATTGAAAATCATCAAAAATTGACAGTTTTTGGTCATTTTTCAGACCGTTTTCAGCTCTTACTAGTGGGGACTGAGAATAGACAACTTTCAGTCATTTTTTGGCGATTTTTGGTTATTTTGAACCATTTCTCATCATTTTCAGTCATATTTGACATCAAAAATCGACTAATTTCAGTCATTTCAGCCCGTTTTTTGGTCATCTCAGACTGTTTTCAGCTATTTCTATTGGAGAATGAGATTTGACTGAAAAATGTTCAAAAATCGGCTATTTTCAGTAATTGTTCGCCGATTTTTGGTCATTTTTGGCTGAAATTTGTTCAAAATTCCACTTTTAGGTTCATTTTTGGTCATTTTCAGCCGATTCTGGGCCATTTTTGACCGTTCTCAGCTCATTCTCTATCATTTTTCGTGTAAATTCGTACCCAATTCATGTGGGAATTCCTCACAAAGCACAGCCAACGAGATGGACAATCCAGCACGTGTCGAATCGGCGAACGCCGCTCCAATCGAGATTCCGTCGATGAAATTGTGAAGACCGTCACCGAATACAATCATCCAGGCGACTGCTGCAATTGCTGAATCTCCAGCACGGAATTCAATCGAATGGTCGTGAACACAGATGCCATGGGCCTGAAATAATGGATTTTAAGGGCTGAAAATCTTAAAAATTGACTGAAAATGAAGATTTTCACTGATTTTTAGGCTGAAAATGCTGAAAAAAGCTAGAAATCATGATTTTTAATCGGAAAATCTCAAAAATTGACTGAAAATGCTGAAATTTTAAGACGGAATTGAGGTTTTCATTGGTTCTAAGCTGAAATCATGATTTTAGGGTCTGAAAATCTCGAAAACTGACAGAATATTCAAATTTTCAGTGAAAAATGAGAAATTTCACTGGTTTTTTAGCTGAAATGCTGAAAATTCGAAGATTTTGATTTGGAAAACAGAATTTTCAGAGGAATACGCTTAAAATCATGATTTATTTGTCTGAAAATCTCAAAAATTGACTGGAAATGAGGTTTTGGGGCTGAAAATGCTGAAAATTCGAAGATTTTGACATGGAGAATAACATTTTTAAGCCAAAAATCGAGAATATTCTGTTTTTGAGCTCGAAAACTCATTTTTCAAACTAAAACTCATTCTGGGACCTTTTGAAGAAGAAAAATGAGATTTCTGACTGAATACTCACCTAAAAAACTCCAAAAAAACACCCAAAATACTGAAAACTCCAGATTTTTCGCTATAAAAAGTGTTTTTGAGTCAGAACATCCATATCTAGAAATCAGACTGAAAATGACGATTTTAGACCCAAAAATTCACAAAAAACACAGTTTTCAGTCAAAAAGTATCGAAAAAACTGCATTTTTGGCTGAAAAAGAAGCCAAATACCAGGAAAATCGCAATTTTCAGCGGAAAATCGAGAAAAATATATCATCGCATGGGAAAAACGTGTTTTCAGCCAAAAAATGCTCAATTTTTTACTCCAAAATGAAGTTTTTAGCGCAGAATTCGAATTTCAGTTCATTGTTGCAAGTTTTAGATATAAAACCGTCATTTTTTGACATTCCTGGCTGAAAATTCCATTAAAAATCGGTTTTTTGACCTACAAACCTCAAAAATTCCAGATTTTCTCTCTAAAAACCCCAATTTTTTGAGATAAAACCTGTAATTTTTGGGCTGAAAATGGGCGTAACTCACAATTTTTCAGTCAAGTAGCTTTATTTTTGAGGTAAAAACCGGATTTTCAACTGAAAAAATCAATTTTCGGTGTAAAAATCACAGTTTTGAGCGGAAAATCGTGAAAAATTTATAAATCTCTGCTTTTCTGCAATTTTTTAGATAGAAAATCGTCATTTTTTGACATTTCTGGCTGAAAATTCAATTAAAAATCCATTTTTGACCTAAAAATTTCAAAAATTCCAGATATTCTCTCTAAAAACCCCAATTTTTCGAATAAAAACTGTAATTTTTGGCTGAAAAAGAAGGAAAATACCAAAATTCTCACCTAAAAACTCAATTTTCGGTGTGAAAATTGCAATTTTCAGCGCAAAAACGAGATTTCTGCCTGAAAATTCATCAAAAACCCCCATTTTTCGTCTAAAAACTTCGAAAATTCACCCAAAACACTGAAATTTTCAAATTTTCTCTCTAAAAATCCTAAATTTTTCGAATAAAAACTGTAATTTTCTGGCTGAAAAAGAAGGAAAATACCAAAATTCCCACCTAAAAACTCAATTTTCGGTGTGAAAATCGCAATTTTTCTGCGTAAAAATGAGATTTTTGGTTGAAAATTCAATTAAAAATCCATTTTTGACCTAAAAACCTTAAAAATTCACTCAAAACACTAAAATTTTCAGATTTTCTCTTTAAAAATCCCAATTTTTGGTGTAAAAACTGCATTTTCGGATGAAAAAAAGCAAAATACGAGGATTTTTCATTAAAAACTCAATTTTCGGTGTGAAAATTGCAATTTTCAGCACAAAAACGAGATTTCTGGCTGAAAATTCAATTAAAAACCCCATTTTTTGACCTAAAAAACTCAAAAATTCTAGATTTTCTCTCTAAAATCCCAATTTTTGGTGTAAAAACTGTAATTTTTTGGCTGAAAATGTGCGTAACGTCGATACCTGTCCAGCGGAGAGATGTTGCCTGCCAGTGAATGTGCATATCACTTTAGTCAAACATTTTCTGGCGGAAAGCACGTGTGATGATGTGTTCAATTTCTAGAAATGGCTCTGATTGAGAAAGACTACAGAGACTACAAAGACTACAAACTACACTCACCACACGGAAAGCAACTGAAACTCGGCCAGGAAGGACACTTTTTTAGTAGTTTTAGGGGGTTTTTCATAGAAAAATGGCAATTTTTACATAAAAACAGCCAAAAAATGAAATTTTCAGCCATTTATTTAGTCGTTTTAGGGGGTTTTTGATGGAAAAATGGCATTTTTTATCAATTTTTGAGCTTAAAATTCGCATTTTTCAGTCCAAAAACTGCTTTTTTCGTCAATTTCTCGTGAATTTTCAGCATTTTCAGCCCAAATATGGTAATTAGTCAATGTTTATTATATTTAACACAGACTACAAACTACAAACCTGATTTCCCATCGATTTTCCAGATTTATCCTCCAAAGTCATCATTTCCGTCTCGTCGACGTCCGCACGGCTCATTACTCCCTGAAAAATAGATGAGTTTTGGCTGAAAATTTGCGATTTTTGGCTGGAAATGTTGGATTTTCAGCCAATTTTGAGCTCAATTCCGGTGATTTTCAGCTAAAACTGACAGAGTTTCATCTAGTACCCACATCTATCGAAATCTTCAAATTCTAGCATTTTTGACTGCAATTTTCTGATTCAAAAGCAATTTTCAGTCAGTTTTAGAGGGAATACTCAAATTCAGGCCGATTCTCAGCGAATTTTCAGCTTAAAACGATCGAAACTGACTCAGAATTGTCATTTCACCGTTTTGGATCGAAAAATCTCGAGATTTTGAGCATTTTTGGCTGAAAATGATTAATTTCAAGGTGAAATTCATCATTTTTAGCGAATTTCAGCTCAGAATGACTTTTTCAAAATTTCAGATCAACATTTCACCGTTTTGAATCGAAAAATTTCGAAATTTTGAGCATTTTTGGCTGAAAATGGTAGATTTTGAGGCAAAACTCGTCATTTTCAGCTAGAAATTGTCAAAATGGCTCATTTTTTGGCGTTTTTCACATGAAAATCTGAAATTTCCAGCACTTTTCGACTAGAAATGAATCTGACTGGAAATTTGTTCAAAATCGAAAATTTTCAGTCAGAAATATTAGAAATTCGGAGATTTTTCAATTTACAACTGTTTTAGCTCAAAATGAGCAGAAATAAAGCATTTTCAGCCAAAAATGCTCAAAATTTCACGATTTTTCGATTCAAAACGGTGAAATCTTGATTCGATTCGATTCTTACGGTCAGTTTCAGTAATTTCGAATCAAAAATCTCGAATTTTCAGCACTTTTGACTAGAAATGACTGATTTCAACAGATTTTCGCATAGTTTTGAAATACTCACCTTCTTGAGAACACTTCTCAACAATTCCTCTTCTTTATCGCCTGCTTCGGTGACGAAAGTCGAATCGCTTCTCTCCGATGACATTCCCGGATTCTCGATGGATAGACGACGGTGATGGATGTGTTGGTTCTTCTGAAACGTGAATTTCCAGACAAATTCCATTTTCAGCATGTCGAAATACTCACTTTTCTGATTTCCAGAATGATTTTGATGAGTTTATCGCAGAAAAAGAACGCGTAGACTCCGAGAATCGAGATGTGAGCCATATGGAGATATTCCCACGTCTTCTCTCCGTTCTCATCCACTTCTTCCATTAGACTCGGGTGCGCCTGTGGCAGCAAATGATAGAAACTCGATCCGGACAGTGAACCGACGCCGAGTCCAACGAATAGTGTGATTATCTGAAAGTTTTTGGATGATTCTGATGCTCAAAATTGGCTGAAAATGATGAATTTTAAACTAAAAATCCAAAATTTTCAGCCAAATCTCCAATTTTTCAGAGGAAATGAAGTATTTCTCACCTGATTATAGGTATTCTTTGTGAGATATCGCATAACTCCAATTCCGACGACTGCACACATGTTGATGAGTGTGACGAAGAGGAGACCCACTCCCCATACTGTAAATTATAGACATTTTATGAGGTTTAAAGCTCAAAAATTAAAGCTCATAGACAGCTGAACACTGATTTCTCGTTATTTGGCATGAAACACAGTTGTACGGAATGCCATTTTCTGAAAAACCGGAATCCGGAATGTCATAAAAACCCGGAATTCCGGATTCCGGACAACTCTGGCATGAAAATTTGAGTTTTCGCTCAAAAATCGGAACTATAGTAGGACTTTTCTCTTATAAACTGGTTTTCCGAACCAAAAAATGACTTTCAATGCTGAAAATTGAGTATTTTCGATAAAAATTCTGACTTTCCAATGCAAAAATGGAGTTTTGAAGCTTCAAGAATGGATTTTGCGCTTCACAGCTCAGTTTGCATTACTAAAATGGAATATCTCGAGCTCATAATTGATATTTCGAGCTGAAACCCGTATGGGGTTCAGATATTCTCTTTTAGTAATGAAAGCTGAGTTGTGGAGCAGAGTTGTGCCTGAAAGCGTATTTTGGCGTTGTTTTGCATACAAAATTCCATTAAAACCACCGAAATTCCGCTGAAATTCCGTCGAAAATTACAACATTTTTGTCAACTTTTTACATCGGAAGTGGCAAAAAAATTTCAACGGAAGACGGAAGAGGGAAGAAGGAAGAAGGAATTCCGCACAACTCTGTTGTGGAGCCCAAATTCCATTCCTGAAGCTGCAAAACTCTAATTTTGCATCGGAAAGTCAGAATTGTTATCGAAAATACTCAATTTTCAGCATTGAAAGTCATTTTTTGGTTCGGAATATCAATTTATGAGAGAAAAATCCAACTTTTCGGTCAATTTTTTCAATTTTTAGGGCAAAAAACACGATTTTTGGCTGACCAATCACGTCTTACTCCTATTTCCATCGCATTTTCTCTGTATTTTCCTATTAAAATGCTCACCAAACAGTGCTCCAGGGGGTGTTTTTGTAGTCGCTGCGGCAGCGACTGCCGTTGTATTCGTAATGATGAGATGTGTCTGATTCTGACATAACTCTTGTAAATTCCCAAATGTGTAATTGGCCAATGAGGTCGATGGGTCCATCATCGGCGTCATTTCCTGGAAAAAAAACGCTGAAAATCATGTCATCTCAGCAAAAATAGGCTAAGAAGAGCAAAATGGGCGGAGCTTAAATTGAAAATTACGGAGAA
This sequence comes from Caenorhabditis latens, assembly GCA_002259235.3. NCBI lineage: Eukaryota > Metazoa > Nematoda > Chromadorea > Rhabditida > Rhabditidae > Caenorhabditis > Caenorhabditis latens. Next base: position 17,534,165 of record CM056095.1, read on the forward strand.
TGGGTACAGAATGCCATTTTAACGACAAAAATACCATTTTTTGAACTGAAAATCACGGAAAACGAAGATTTTTCAGTCAAAAAATCTCCAAAATCACTGTCTTCACTCGGAAAACTCTCGGACGTGATTTTCCCCACAAAACATGCAAAAATCACACTTTTTCTCACTAAAAACACCAAAAAACTGTCTTTTTCCGTCTATTTCTCTTCGAAACACCCCCGTTTCATCTAATATTTCAGCTTAAAACGCGTCAAAGGCACCCCAGAACTGATCTTTCAACTAAAAAAACGCATCAAAGACACCCCCGATCTGATATTTCAGCTAAAAAACGCGTCAAAGGTGCCCCCGATCTGATATTTCAGCTAAAAACAAAGGGTAAAGGAGGAGAAAATCGCATTTTCGGGTCAAAAACGCGTCAAAGGCACCCCAGCCACTAATCCAATTGGAAAAGAAGAGGAAAATTTGAACAATTCTGGCAGAAATTAATCGTAAAAGAAAACAGAGGGAACTTCAAATTTACTCGAGGAAAAACTGAGTAAATATTGAAAAATGTTACTTTTTAGAGAGGTTTGAGGCAAAAATTCGAAATTTTTCAGCTAAAAAGCAAGTTTTTAGACTGAAAAGTTAAATTTTGGCTGAAAATCTGAGATTTCCCGCTGTTATTGAGGACAAAAATAGAGAATTTCAACCTAAAAACTGCCAAAAAGTGCAAACTAACAGTCTAGGAGAACATCGGAAGCACTCTAAACAAACACTAGAGTACAGGGACAGAAATGTGAGGTATAGTCGGAGAAAAGCGAGTAAATAGGCTGGAAATTTAATTTTCAGCACTTTTACTCGGAAAAACCTCTAAAATCGTAGTTTTCCTTGACGAAAATTAGTGAAAATTGCATTTTTCGACCGGAAATCCGTTGAAAATCGTGTTTCTTGAGCAGAAATCGGTTAAGAATAGAAATGTGAGGAAAATGGGCGGAGCTTAATAGCATTTTTCAACTGAAAATTGGTTCAAACTCCTATTTTTCAACAGAAAATACGGAAGATGTTGATTTTTCAGTCAAAAATCTACATTTCCGCTCCAAAATCATCAATTTTTACTCATAAAAAACCTCCAAAATCACAGTTTTCCGCTCGAAAACTTCCCGAAAGTCCGCCCGTACTTTTTCTCAGTTTTGCCGGTGGAGACAAAGAGAGAAATGTATCAGATGACTGACCAGTTGAATCGAGAGATGGATGGATAGAAAACGTGCGAAATACGAGATTCTTATCGTTGATGGGAATCGATTTCCAGGTAATAAGAGGTGTTGTTTGGGATTATGGGAGGGAATATAATGGTTGAGGTGAAAAATGGGGTTTGGGGCAGACTTGTCACGGACCGGGCCGGTTTGAAACATTTTTTGAAAAAATTTCGAATTTTTGAATTTTTTTTGGAATTTTTTTGAAATTTTTTGAAAAAAGTATAGTTTTCGAATAAAAATTCAAATATGAATAAAAATGTGAATGTGTACAATAATTAAACATTTTTACTCTATTTTTTCGAAAAAAAAACTCGGTAAAAAATGGGTACCCATTTTTGAATCCGGGCCGAGCAAATTTCCAGCCCGGCCCGATTTTTGACAAGTCTGGGTTTGGGGACATAAATTTGACTGAAACATTCGAAAACGGAGGTTCGGATGACGGAGAATCAGAAGTTTCAGCCGAAAGTTCAGGAAAACACAGATTTTCAGCATTAAACGCGTTCAAAGCGGAGAAAAATTGTGATAACTTTACAAATGAGATTTCCAGTCAAAAAGAGATATTTCGGCTAAAAATTTGACTGAAACTATGCAAAAACCGGCATTTTTCACACAAAATCTATTATTCGAACTCAAAAAGTCTCGCTGACAACAGTAATCAGACGAATCAGACGACTTTTTTCCAGGTTTTGGGGCAGTTGGACCTAAAATGCCTCAAAAAAACGACAGAAAAACGGGAAACAAGACAGCTACTTTCAATGGCTGAAAATCTCGAAAAAGTAGTAAAAAATTGGCTGAAAGGTAGAGATTCGGTTACGATAGTTTTTGGGACTAAAACCCCGTTAAAAACCTCAAAAACCGCGAATATCCAACCAAATCGTCTCAAATTCATTCAAACTAATAGCTGTTGGGCCTAAAATACCCGAAAAAACCACTTGAAAAACTCAAAAAAACGAGTAATTTCAGGTTACGATGGTTTTTGGGACTAAAAACCATACTTGTCAAATCACGGGCCGGCCCGCGGGCCGGCCCGGGCCGGCCCGTTTGAGCCCGGCCCGGGCTGGCCGGGCCGGGCCGGGCCGGGCCCGCTGAAAATTTCAGGGCCCGGGCCGGCCCGCAGGGCCCAGAGTAAAAAATTGATTTTGAAAAATAGAATTGAAAGTGTTGGAAATTAATTTTTGAATTACCGCGCACAACGACACTCCGGAATTACGCGCGCGTGTAATTTTTTATTTTATAAATTTGTTTTTTTTTGGCGATTTTGACGGATTCTGGTGAATTTTCGATAAAATCGGATTCAAAATGGACAAAATTGACGAAAAAACATTGAAACGATTAGTGTCCCGCCAGGATGATAAAGTGAAAATGGTAAGTTTGTTTTCAGATTGATAAAAAACATAAAAAAAATAATTTTTAGGGTGAAGAGTTGTCTCGACCGGATTATCGTCGTGTCCTTGTGTTCAATGAATCTACCAAAGAATTCGAAGAAACTGAAAAGGGAGCCTGTACCAATTGTTGGACGCTTCTTTCTATTCAAGCTGGAAATCACGTTACGCGACATTTCGAGAAAACGTGTAGAAAGAGAAAAATGGAAGAAAGTGAAAAATCAGCGTCGGAGCCGGAGGTCAAATCAAGAAAAATGACAGGTATTAGTTGTGGATTTGACTATTTGACTGTGAGCAGCAGGTTTTTCAGACTTTAGCATAAAAAAGTACAAGGACTCTGAAGTGAAGAAGGTTACCGAAGCTTTGGCTAAGTACTGTTTGCGCTCGGGAAAATCGTTCAACCATGTCGCATCTTCTGCTATGAAGAGCCTGATTTTGGAAGTCACGAATTCTTTGTTTGTGCATTTTCTCATTACTTTTCCAACTGTGATTTTTAGGAGCTCTGGCTACGGCGATGCTGCTTCTAATCAACTTCCATGTAGGAACACTATTCAAAAATGCTCGGAATTGTTGGCTAAGGAAATTGTAAAAAAACTACCGACAACGTGAAGAAATTCGTCGGTAATCGAATGCATCTTTTGGTGGATCACGGAAAATTGGTGGTAAACTATTTATCAATTTTCGGGAGCTTTTTGAATGACGATATGAAGCTCGAGATCGTGCCTCTTGCGTTCATGCCATGTTTAGATGGGAAATCTGGAAGAGAGGTAACGGAAAAAAAGGAAAAAGTAAATGAACATTTTCTTCAGACAGCAAATTGCATCATCGAAAAGCTTCAATCATTCGGGTGGCATGAAGAAGAGATTGTCAAATGTTCGATCACCGCGGATGGTGCTCTATCCACTCTTTCTGCATACTTTGAATCATGTATTTTCAAAAAATATACAAATGTGGAATTTCGTTTTCAGATATCCGTTGTGTGAATCATTCGTTGAATTTGGTTGCTCAGCATATGGTGGTGCCACTCGATGCGCATTCCCTGGAGCTTCGGCCAGTTTTAAAACAATTGGACAAAGTTTTGAGAATTTTCAAGCTTGCTCAAATTATTTCCGGAGGCCTCCGTGGGAATGTAAACGCCTGCCAAAATCTTTCGAAACTTCCCGCATTGCCTGTCGAAACTCGTTGGATGAACGGACTCAAATGTCTGAAGGATATTATCATTTTGTCAGATGAAATATCTTTGGTTATTGGCATGCTTCCCACCAAAATTCGTTCTGCTCATCATGAACTGTTCAATGAATCGCTGAAAATTGCGAAATCTACGTTGTTAGTTATGGAGCCGCTTCTCGATTATAATACACTTTATCAGGTGAGTAAATGATACAAAACGCTCAAATCGATAGAATTTCAGTCGCAATCTGAAGTAACTCTCCACCTGGTTCTTCCGACTTATAAGCTTCTAGAAACTCGGTTTAATTCGTTGTTATCTGGAAAATTCGATGAAGTTAACCTCCATGATTTGGATTCGATTTGTTCCGAAACTGTTGATGCCCTATCGAGATCAGGATTGGCTGTACTGCCGCACTATTACAAAGAATTCGATAGTGTTCATTTTGCCGCCGTCTACCTCTCTCCAAAAACTAAGAAGATGTCGAGTTTTAGCTGTTCAGAACGTCAAAGGGTACGGGGTCGACAACAGGACTACAAACAACATGTTTTTCAGGCTAAAAGCTACATTCTCAGTATACTGCCACAGGAATCCCGCTTGCCAGTTACATCGAAACCAATTGAATCTTCCAGCAGTGTTTCAAAACTCCTGTCTCTTGTATCGGATGTGCCAGAGAGTACTTCTGAAACGACAAGCGAATTGGAAAGGTGAGATATCACGACAGTTTTCTGTGAGCATATTTATTCAGATACGAGTCCGAGCATGTTGATGCGCTTTCCAATGAAAGTGTCGAGGACTACTGGAAGTCCCGGAGAAATGTGTATCCCCACCTTTTCGATGTCGCTCTCAAAGTCCTGTCAGTCGTACCTTCGGAATCTGTGTGTGAATCTGCATTTTCCCAAGCGGCTTTTTTGCTCGACAAACGAAGAACGAGACTCTCCTATTTGAAGGCCGAATACGTCGTGCTGGGAACTCAATTGGCTAACAAATATCCAGAAATATTGCCATGATAACTCAGTTTATAGCTTCATTTCGTTTTTTTGTTAGTTTCAATTGTTTTTGTTGATTTAAACGTTTTTGTGCGTGTTTCTTTTGTTGCCTTCCAATCAAGTTCTGATTCGTTTTGTTATTCTGATAATTTCCGTTTTCATTTGTTGTCTTTTTATAATTTCTAATAAATAATATGTTTAGTAGTAAACGACCAAACAACGGGAAAACGAAAAAAAATTCAATATTTTGACGGGCCGAACGGGCCGAGCGGGCCGGGCCGGGCCAGCCCGCTCTACGGGCCGGGCCGGGCCGGGCCGGGCCGGGCCGGAAGATTTTTTAGCGGGCCCGGCCCGGCCCGGCCCGGCCCGGCCCGTGACAAGTATGCTAAAAACTCGTCAAAAATCTCATATTCCTTAAAAATACACCAATTGAGCCTAAAATACACCAAAAACCGTTAATTTCCACCGTTAAAAGAACAGAAAAAAGTCGGAAATGTGAGACTGAAGATCCCGTTACGACAATTTTAGGACTAAAACCCCGTTAAAAACCCTCGATAACCGTCAATTTCCAACCAAAACGTCTCAAACTCACTAAAAACAGCTACTGGGCCTGAAATACCCCAAAAAACCGCCTATTCTCTCTGCAACTTTCAATGACTGAAAATCTATCTGAAAATTTCAAAAAACAAGTCAAAAATCGGCTGTAAGGCCTAAAACCTCGCTAAAATGTCTCAAATCCACTAAAAATAACAGATGTTGGGCCTAAAATACCCGACAAAACTGCCTATTTCCACCGTTAAAACATCAGAAAAACGGGATGAAAGGTGAGAAATCTCTATCATCAGATTCTTATCAATCTCTCTTTCTCTCTCTTTTTCGTCTCCTTCTTACATAAAAGAAATCAAAAAAAGTAAAAAAGAAAACGGACGGGAACTTTGAGTGAATGACCTCCTCCGTCCGATACCCACTTTCTCTGCGTCTCTCAATTCTTCACTCTCTCATATCCGTAGTCTCCGATGAGAGAGTGTGCGGATTCAGGAGAGTGCAGAGAAAGAGAGGGGGACGTGCAAAATGTAAAAAGACGCGAGAAGAAGCGATGCTCAGGGGCGGTCGGAACTGCTGCCAAGGGGAGGACGAGTGCCGTGGAGCGCACTTGCGTTTTCACCGATTTTCACCGATTTTAGGGCGAAAATCGGTCGAAAATTGAGTTTTTGGGATAGAATTTCATCAAAAATCCATTAAAAAATGAAGATTTTCATTGAATTTCAAGCCAAAACCGCAAGTTTTCAGCGTTTTTCGAGTAATAATCATCCAAAAACAGTGATTTTCAGCTTTTCCAGTGGAAAAAACTAGAAATTTCAGCGTTTTTTTTTGCGAAAATCAGTCAAAAACTAAGTTTTTGGGGTAGAAATTCATCAAAAATGACAATTTTCATGGAATTTCCGCAAATTTTCAGCATTTTCCCGTGGAAAATAGGTTGAAAATGAAGGTTTTCAGGTATAAATCAGCCGAAAACAGCGATTTTCAGCTTTTCCAGAGGAAAAACTCGAAATTTTCGCCTGTTTTCAGGCTTCTTCGATTCTTCAGATAATGAGTCTGAGATGGAATTTCAGCATTTTTAAGGCGAAAATTCGGTCGAAAATTGAGTTTTTTGGATAGAAATTGATCAAAAATGAAGATTTTCATGATATCTCAAGCCAAAACCGCGGATTTTCAGCGTTGTCACATAGAAAATAGGCTGGAAATGAGGATTTTCGGGTATAAATCAGCCGAAAACAGTGATTTTCAGCCTAACTTCCGAAAACGCGTCTAAGGCACACCAGACAACTTCAACTTTTGATAAAAATTGGAGCCGGGCGTACCTTTGGCGCGTTTCGGACACAGAATTTCAATTTAAGCGAATCTGGGGCGCCTTGGGCGCGTTTTTCGTCGAAACACTGAATCTGGACTGTTTTCAGCCGGATTTTGGGTCAAAATCGTCCCAAAATAAGATTTCGAGCCCCGAAAACGGTGATTTGAAGAGCCGAAGTCTTGGATTTTCAGTGTTTTGTGCAAAAAACTAGCAGAAAATGAGGCATTTTCAGCGTTTTTCAGAGCGAATTCGGTCAAAAATGAGGTTTTTGAGCTCAAAATCGGGAAAAATCCGTTTTTTTCGGGAAGAATCGAGGAACTCTGGGAAGAACGCTACTTGGGACATGGAGGAAGCCGTAAATTAGCGGATTAGAGACGGGAATACTGGCAGATGTGGAGAATGGAGGTGTAAATAGGCCTATTAGGCTAAAAATTACAAATTTTGACCCAAAAATCGGTGAAAAACGAGATTTTTGAGCTCAAAATGCTCAGAAATCAGTTTTTTCGACTCGAAATTCTGTGGTGGAGCGTCTGTAGATCCAGATGTCCAAAACCGTCAAAAGTCACGATTTTAGGGCGAAAAGCACTCGATTTTCAGCTGTTTTTGGCGATTTTTGACTCATTTTCAGCCAGATTTCAGCTATGACCATTCTGAGCCGAGAAACACATAGAGGGGGCGGGGTCTAATGATTGTCTAGGGAAAATAACCGAATTTATCGTCCAGGAAGCTAAAATCTCAAGAAAAACTCGATAAACCACTAAATTAAACAGAAAATTCCAGAGAAAAAACCAAAAAAACGGTTCAAAAAACAGAAAACAACACGTGCGCGCGGCGGGAGGGACGCCTCTAGACACCAGAGGACATTGGGGGAAGACGACGGAGTAAATAGTTTATGATGCAATTTCTAGAACATTCTCTGTTTTAAAATAGATTTTCAGCTGTTTTTGGATATAATTAGGGGAAAATTTGGAATTTTTGAGAGAAAATTGGGATTTTATGGCAAACTTCGTCAAAAAACCGGTATTTTTGATTGAAATTTCCAATTTTAAGCCAAAAATTTCAGTTTTATCAGCGATTTTAAGAATTGTGAAGCTGAAAATCTGAATTTTAGCTCAAAATTTCGAAAAAACCCCGTTTTTGGGTCATTTTTTCATTTTCGGCTCAGTTTTAACCATTTCAATTGATTTTCGTAGAAATTTCTGAACTTTTCGATGATTTTCAGTGAGAAAAACGAAGAAATGATTTTTTTTTCTTTAATTTTGAATTTTTTCTTCAAAGACATGTATTTCTGCATTTCTAGGGGGAAGTTTGGCTCAAAATTTCGAAGAAAAACCGATTTTGGACAGAATTTTCTCATTTTCGGCTCAATTCTGAGTTATCCGACAATATTCAGCGAGAAAATCGAAAAAAAAATCAAATTTTTCGAAAATTTGACAAATTTTATGAATTTTCTCCTCAAAAACTTGAATGTCTGCATTTCCAGACCGATTTTTCACGATTTTTAAACATTTTTCGGCCCATAAAATCGCATTTTTCACTTGAAAACTCGTCAAATCGATTTTTTTGGACTTTTTGAAAAAATCGTTTTTTTTATTCAATTTTTCGTCGAAAAAATCTCATTTTTAGCATTTCCAAACAGATTTTTCACGATTTTTAGCATGTTTCAACCCCGAAAACTCCATTTTTAGCTTGAAATTTGATTTTTTTACGAAATTTCCAAAAATTGCATCATTCTCCCAGGAGAAACCTCAAAAAGTGGGGAAAACTAGTATATATTTACACCAATTTCTCTGTCTTTTGTCTCTTTTTCTCTGCTTAATCCGTGTGAGCCGACACGTGAATTATGTACATTATCCGGTGTGCTTTCAGAGAAATCTCACGTTCTCTCTTGTTTTTCATGTTTTTTGCTGGAATTTCATTTATTTTCTCGGCGAAAATGTGATTTTTGTTGTCGGAAAGTGGAAAATTCAATTAAAACGGGAGAATTTTGATTGGAAATATCAAAAGAACGGTGGAAATTGATGGAAAATGATGAAAAATTGATGAAAATTAAATTTAAAAAATTTGAAAAATAAAGAAATCGTGTCGAGACCCGCGGCGGAAAGTTACATGCGCCTTTAAATCTACAGTACCCCAAAAATATATTTTTGGCGAAAAATTGAGATTTCAGGTGGGTTTTGAGCATTTTCTGATGAAAAAAACTGATTTTTTGTTAGAAAAATGCAAAAATTATTATAAAATTGCAGAAAATAACATTGATTCGTTTAAATTCCTAAATAAAGCGACGTCGTCCATCTTTAAAGGCGTATATCTCAAAAAGGGGCGGAGCTAGAGAAAAGTTGTCAACTAACAGAATAATAAGAAGGAAATTTGCTACAATTCACTAGTTGATCACTTTTTTCTAGCTCCCCCCATTTTTGTGGTACGCGTCTTTAAAATTAATACAACAATTTTTAAAAATCAGTTTTATTTATCAGAAACAAATGCATACAAATAATGGTTTTCTGGTTTTTGGGAAACTGAGTTTCAAAGGCGAGCTTTCTGAGTTGTGGGCATTTGACGCAGTGTCGGATCATGTCGATTTGTCCAGACGAAGTGATCTTTGATGACTGCATGAGTCTTCTCTACTCCGTTCTGGAAAATTGATAGTTTTCGAAACATTCCACTCCCCCAACCCATAAACCAATATCAAATTCGAATTCCCCATCAAAAACTACCCATATCCCCATTTTTCTGCGTCTCTATCTCTCATTTTGTGTTTTTCGGGTTACTGTAGCGCCGATTGTGTGCAGACACCGAACACCCCGACGACAAAATGCACAGAATTCAAAAATTGAGTGAAAACCGGCTGGATGGGGGTAAAAAGGGGCGGAAAAATCGAATTTTTTTATATAATTTTGTCATCAGACTCACCTTTCACCTAGAAAATTCCAAAATAATGATAAAAAATATAGAAGAAAGCTAGAATTCACAAAAAAATCAATGAATATATACATATTTTTAGGCGAGTAACCAGAAACAAGCCAAGAGGTGAGAATATAATGAATGAATAATAATTGGGAGTAGTGGTGATGATAAGAATAGAGAGAGAGAGAGAGACGCAGACAGTCAGAGACAGAATAGTACTACTGATAAGGAGGGATGCTCACGGTCCAACTTTTCCAGAATATTGTTGTGCTTATACTTTTCTGAACCCCCGAATTCCGGGGATTCCAAAAATGTTACTTTCATTGATCACAGACTCTATCTGACGGAGATACGGTAGTGGTTGCCGGAGATTTTTTGAGACTTTATTTTTTTTCACTCAATGAAGATTGACACATTTCTAATTGTTACAGTTGTATTCAGCTTGTTGAGAGCTTTCAAAAAAGTACCCACAAGCCTAGGTTCTGACAATTTTGGGTCCCACCACGAAAACTACAGTACCCCAGTCGTAAATCGTGGCGAGACCCAAAGTGGTCAGAATATAGGCTTGCGGGTACTTTTCTGAAAGCTGAGAACGAGCTGAATTCGAAAATTTATATTTCATGGGTCTCACCACGAAATTCGGCTGGTTACGGTAACTTTTGTGAAGAATTGCTTGGAATTGGGTTTCTTAACGTTCTCTGTCGAGCTGTTGAAGAAATGAGTTTATTGTGGAGATAAAATATTCATTATTACAATGTAGTTCCAAACACTTTGATGAGTTAGTAAGGTGTTTTTTTTCAAAAATTCAATGTCCTGAAGCGAGATTGTGGGAGTTGCATGCATCATCAGTGATTTCCTGAAAAAAATTTTTTATTTACAAATCACTACAATTTACATCAAAACCAATATCAAATTCGGATTCCCCATCAAAAACTACCCATATCCCCATTTTTCTGCGTCTCTATCTCTCATTTTGTGTTTTTTGGGTTACTGTAGCGCCGATTGTGTGCAGACACCGAACACCCCGACGACAAAATGCACAGAATTCGAAAATTGAGTGAAAACCGTCTGGATAGGGGTAAAATTGGGCGGGGAATCCGAAATTTTAAGTCAATTTTGATGGAAAATGTGTTTTCTGATAGAAAATAACATTTTCAGATCGATTTTCACAGTTTGGATGCCTGAACTCACCATTCACATAACCAAATCCAAGAAAAACACTAGAATTCACAAAAAATCAAAAAATATATACATATTTTTAGGCGAGTTACCAGAAACAAGCCAAAGAATAGTGGGGAATGAATGCGATAAGAGAAGAATTGTTCCCAACGAGAGAGATAGAGAGAGGGAGAGACGCAGACAGTCAGAGAGTTTAAAAAAATTGAAATGTGGAATGTTCAAAGACCATTCGGTCGAAAGTGTAGTCTATCGGAATTCCCTCCTGGCCTAGAAAACCAAAACTAGTCCCTGGATCTCAAAATGAGAGTTATATTTGGATTCAGCTCGTTGAGAGCTTTCAGAAAAGTACCCACAAGCCCCGGTTCTGAGCGATTTGGGTCCCACCACGAAAACTACAGTAACCCCAGCCGTAAATCGTGTCGAGACCCAAAGTTATCAGAATATAATCGTGTGGGTACTTTTCTGAAAGCTCTCAACCTCCTGAATTCAAATTTCACAATCAAAAAAGCTAAAATTCATTTTTCCGACAAAAAATCAATCAATAACTATGACAATAGATGCATAAATCAGTAAAAAGAGTAGATAAGAGATGAGAATGCAGAAAAGGGCGCCGCGCTTGCGATTTCCCAACATGGCAGTGGTGATTTGACGTTGGATTGGGGTCTGAAACGAGAAATTTTGAAATTTTAAGCTAAAACTTGTTGGAAATCAAAAAATTACCGGTCCCGGACACGCGGTGACTACCGTAGTCCTCGGCTTATACTCTTTTTTCATCAAATAGTCAATGACATGATTGACGAATCGAAGTGGGCCGGTGTGTTCGGTGTCGGCTGGAAATTAGTCGAGTTTAGAGGATTTTCAGCCAGTTTTTGGCTGAAAATCGATTTGAAAAGTCAATTTCGTTTCAGACTTGGATTCAGCGCGTCGAGAGCTTTCAGAAAAGTACCCACAAGCCTAGATTCTGAGCAATTTGGGTCTCGACACGATTTACGGCCGGGTTACTGTAGTTTTCGTGGTGGGACCCGAAGTGATCGGAACCTAGGCTTGTGGGTACTTTTCTGAAAGCTCTTGAAAAGCTGAATTTGAAAATCATAATGAAACTATCGGAAAGTTGAATCCTGCCACGAAAATACCCGTATTATTGTTTAAAGGGGACTTTTTTTGCTTAAAGATTCAATTTTTCGTGTTTTCGTAGTAATAATCATGCTCAGCTCACCGAGAGCTTTCAGAAAAGTACCCACGAGCCTAGGTTCAGAGCAATTTGGGTCTCGACACGATTTACGGCGGGTTACTGTAGTTTTCGTGGTGGGACCCAATTTAATCGGAATATAGGCTTGTGGTGACTTTTCTGAAAGCTCTGAAAGAGCTGAATTTGAATTAAAACTCAAAATTCAATTAAAATCAATGATATCGCAAAAAAAACTCACAACTAGTCATAATCTTGACCGGATTCGCCTGTTTCTTCTCCTCATCCACGTGTACCATAAGTGTGTACCGTACCCTCCTAGCCGGCAGTGTCAAATCGATTAAAACAAGAAATACGGAGTGTATAAAGTTCGAACATAACCAGAGATCCATTAGTGTGGTGGCGGTGTACGGTCGTTGGGAGCATAACTGGAAAAAAGTCGAAAACTGGTCAAAAACTGGTTAAATTTATGCTAAAAACATCGAAAAAACGTCCAAAATCATTAAAAAACCCCCAAAAACCAACTTCTAAAATTGCAAAAAAGTTTTGACCCTTGGAGGGATCGAACCCCGGTCGTTTTTTTGGTAGCTGCTATCTTGTCTACCTACACCTCGGCCAAGCTGGAAATTGCCATTTTTATGGTTTTTTCTGGATTTTTTGGATTTTTAAAAGTAAAAAATGGGATTCCACGCAAAATGTGAGTCTAGACTGGCGTGTCGTATGCGCGTCTTGAAGAAAAACTCGTTATTTAGGCGATCTTTAATGGATTTTGGACGTTTTTATACCGAAATTTGTGGAAAAAACCCCTTAAAATTATTGAAAAACTAGTCCTGACCCTTCAAAAATCAATTTTAAAAAATGCAAAAAAGTTTTGACCCCTGGAGGAATCGAACCCCGGTCGTTTTTTTGGTAGCTGCTACATTGTCTACCTACACCTCGGCCAAGCTCAAAATTGTCATTTTTATGGTTTTTCTTGGTTTTTTGGGGGTTTTTGAGATAAAAAATTGGATTCTACACAAATTTTGAGTCTAGTCTGGCGTGCCGTCGGCGCGGTTCAAGGGAAATAGTCAAAAAATGTTGGGTTTTTACTCAATTTTCACTCAATTTTTAATATTTTTTGTGTTTTTAGGACTGTTTGTCTATCCGGATGTCCTCTCAACTCACCATAATCAATATCCCAACCATCGCTGCGAGAGAAACTAGAATTTGAATTTTCCGCCGTTTCCATTGGGCGAAGAAGACGGAGGAAACGATGAGAATACTGGGGAGGAATGAGGATAGAAGGGCTCGAGGCCACTCGGAACGGAATATGAATTCAAGACTGCATTGCGGATAGTCACCTGGAAAAAGTTCATAAAAATTGAAAAAAAAAATTTTTTTGGAAATTTTTTTTTGACTGAAATTTTTTCGGCTGAAATTCTCACATTTCAAGATTTAGGCTTTTGAAATTATGATATTCAGATTCACCTCGTTTTCAGCTTTCAGAAAAGTACCCACAAGCCTATATTCTGACGACTTTGGGTCTCGACACGAAAACCGCCCGGGTTACTGTAGTTTTCGCGGCGAGACCCACAATCGTCGGAACTATGGCTTGTGGGTACTTTTCTGAACCGTCTCAACGAGCTGAACACAAATATCACATTTTCAACTGCTAGAAATTCAAATTGACGGATTTTTAGGACAGTTTTTATTTCCAAATCGTAAAAACTCACCCAAAAACACATTAGTCAACAACTTCTGCGTATGCGTCCTCAAATCATGAAACTGGGTTACTGTAAGTGTCTCATCACCCTCGGGGGCCACGGATACGGTACACGTGAACGATTCGAACGGATATTTCCACGCGTTCGTCTGACATTCTACCGTAGTCTTGATCGTACTGTAGCTATTCATTGTTCCTGTTGTCGGCGCGAGTGTAGTGTATTTCGAGGTGATTGGTGGGGAGAAAACTAGTGATGGATGCCATGGAGGGTATTCTGTGGGCATCGAGAAGCGATCTTTTAGTTCCCGCAGACGGAGACGCTCATCTATCCAGGACATGACGATTATCACTTCCAAATAGAGATTTCGCTGAAAAATTTCAAAAAAATCGATCTGAAAATCGAAAAACTAAAAAATTTGAGCGATTTTGACCGATTTTGAGCGATTTTTGACACGCGGACTAGTTTTCCCAAGTTATCGGATTTCTAGGCCACCTAAATTAATATCCACCAGATAGCCCTTTTCACGCTCTACCTTTTTGTAGTTGACCATTTTTTGATATCTCCCCTCCCCGCGGAGTTACAGACGTTTGAAGGTGAGAAGAGACGCAGACAACGAGGGTGCTCTCGTTTCTCTGCGTCTCTCCCTCTCTTTCGCCCTGGAATACTAAAATGCGATTATCTCAGTGCGGAATAGAGATTTTTGAGAATTTTAAAATAGAAAAATGTAGAAAATTCAATTTTGCATATTTTTGTAGTTTGTAGTTTTTATGTATAGATGAAAGTTGGGGAGTTATAGCGGTTTGAAGATGGAAATAGAGGGTTTTCAAGCTTTGGACCGGTGTAACTCGATGGGGAGGGGTCCTAGAGAAAAATGATCAACTACAAAAATGTAGCCCATAAAATTTTCTATAAAACCCACATAATCTGAAACACATTTTCAAGACCTGGGGACCTGGGGACCCCCCTCGAAGAAAAAATAATTTCAAAACAAATTTTTTTTCGTTTTCAAACAAAATAGTTTAAAAACTCACATTAACAATACGTGTCGCTAACAAGTGTATTTCCACAGGAATATTGAAAAAAGTCCCATTTCGATCGGATACAAAGTTATCCGGTGCCGCTGGTCGAACCGCCGAATGGTAGTACTTGAATTTACGGGACAGCTCGTTGAGCTCATTTTGGGAAATGCTGGAAATTGTGGATATTCGGACACACAGACAGACACACAGAACTCACCTTTCCACCGTCCAAAAACTACAAAAGAGTAGTAGTAGCACGATGGCCACCGGTGAACGGCACGAAATCATTCCAACTTTTTTCGTCTTGACCAAATTGGTGGATAGCTCATTGTGGCAGTGTCTGGAATTATGAATTTGTGAGAAAACGTCAATAAATGTGAAAATTCGGAGGTTTTCAGTGGAAAAAACGGTGAAAACGTGTCAAAATAACGTTTTTTGACTGAAAACAACTCGCGGACTAGTTTTCCCAATTTTTTGGATTTCTAGGCCATTAAATTTTATATCCACCGGATAGCCCTTTTTACGCTCTACATTTTTGTAGTTGATCATTTTTCGATATCTTCCCTCCGCGCGGAGTTACAGACGTTTGAAGGTGACAAGAGACGCAGAGAAACGAGAGTGCTCTCGTTTCTCTGCGTCTCTCCCTGTCTCGCTCTGGGATGCAAAAATGCGTTTTTCTCAGTGAGGAATAGAGAATTTTTGAGAATTTTAAAATGGAAAAATGTAGAGAATTGAATTCTCCACATTTTTGTAGTTTATAGTTTTTTTGTATAGATGTAGATTGGGGAGTTATGGCGCCTTGAAGTTGAAAATAGAGGGTTTTCTAGCTTTGAACAGGTGTAACTCGATGGGGAGGGGTCGCACTAGAAAATTGTCAACTACAAAATTGTAGCTCTGGAATTGATCTTTCATATGGTATATACTAAAAAACTGTGACAAATTAGCTAGAGCCAGTTACGGGCGCTCAAACTTGAAAAAGTTTCGAAAAAATTGGCAAAATTAAAAAAATATTTTTTGTTCTAAATTTTTCAGAACTCACCTCCTCAGATTGCAGATTGTTTTGTGTTGTAGGAATAAGGAATTTACAGCAGCGTCCTTTTTAATCAGATTGAGCCGAAAAAAAGTGAAAGACAGGCGGCTCCTGACCCTCCTGAAATAGATGCGATGAGGCGTTGGGAAATTTGAGACGGGTGAGAAAAAGAGACGTCAGACAATCAAAAAAAAAGAAGAAGGAAAAGGATAAGGACATGACGTGGATAATTATAAAAAAAAGAAAGTCAAAAATTCAAAAATTTGAAAAAAAAATCGAAAAAATACGAAAAATTGAGTAAAAACCCAACTTTTTCGATTATTTCCCTCAAAACGCGTCAACGACACGCCAGTCTAGACTCAAATTTTGCGTGGAATCACATTTTTTACCTTTAAAACCCCAAAAAATCCAAAAGAAAGCCATAAAAATGGAAATTTTGCCCTTGGCCGAGGAGAAGGTAGACAAGGTGGCGGCTACCAAACAAACTACCGGGGTTCGATTCCTCTAGGGGTCAAAACTTTTTTGCATTTTTCAAAATTGGTTTTTGAGGGGTCAGGACTTAATTTTTGGAGATTTGCAGTGTTTTTTCTATTAATTTTGGTATAAAAATGCCCCGAGACCGTTAAAAACCCCAAATAACGGATTTTCCACTCGATTTTAACAATTTTCTGGCAATTTTCCTAAAACCGCGCCAACGACACGCCAGTCTACACTCAAATTTTGCGAAGAATCTCATTTTTTATCTCAAAAACGTCCAAAAAACGTCCAAAAAACTATAAAAATGGAAACTTTGAGGTTGGCCGAGGGGAAGGTAGACAAGGTAGCAGCTACCAAAAAAACTACCGGGGTTCGACCCCCGCAGTGGTGAAAACTTTTTTGCATTTTTAAAAATTGGTTTTTGAAGGATCAGGACTTATTTTCATGAGATTTTGGGTGGTTTTTGGGGTTTTTTGGCAAAATTTCAGTTTTCAACAAATTTTTGATTTTCAACTGGTCATTTAGCTAAAGGACAGTTAGCTGAACATTTTTTTTTCAAAAAAAAAAAAAAGACATAAACCTTTAATACAACAGGTTTTCCGTGACTCATAGTGTTCAAAAATGGTTTAGTAGTCGGAAACAGTAGTCGGATACAGTGTTCCCATTCTCAGCGAGAAAAAAAAAGAGAGAGAGAGACGCAGACACAAAAAAACCAAAACGTTTCCTAATTATGAGGTTTTGAATGGAAAGGAAAATGGCGAAAAGAGGAGATGGGCGGTTTTTCGTGAAAAAAAAGTTGGAATGTGAAACTGAAACAGTTGGTGGCAAAGGAAACTGGAATCACTTTTTTTTTTTGAAAAAAAGGGATCATGTATATACAATAAGTCCCCCCTTATAAGTGGTGGTGGTAAGTACACTTGAGATTTGTTGCACACAGTGCAAATACCGACGTGATTCATTGAATTTTGTGAAAAAATTGAAAAAAAATGAGCAAAAATGCAATTTTAAGACATAAAACACGAAAAAAACGAATTTTGGACGGGGGACTAGTTTTTCAAAATTTTGGTTTTCTAGGCCATCACTTCGAAAAATGCCGTTACAAGGATTGGCGACATCGAAAATGTGAAAAAACTGCAAAAAAAACAGAAAAAAAATCACGTTTTAGAGCGATTTCCCACGCGCGGACTAGTTTTCCCAATTTTTCGGATTTCTAGGCCACGCCACTCTCTAAAAATTTATATCCACCGGATAGCCCTTTCCACGCTCTACATTTTTGTAGTTGACCATTTTTCGATATCTTCCCTCCCCGCGGAGTTACAGACGTTTGAAAGTGAGAGGAGACGCAGAGATATGAGAGTGCTCTCGTTTCTCTGCGTCTCTCCCTCTCTCACGCGAGGAGACTATAATCGAGTTTTCTCAGTGAGGAATAGAGATTTTTGAGAATTTTAAAATGGAAAAACAAAGAGAATTGAATTCTCCACATTTTTGTAGTTTTTAGTTTTCACCTGTAGATGAAATTCGGAGAGTTATAGCGCCTTGATGTTGGAAATAGATGGTTTTATAGCTTTGGACAGGTGTAACTCGATAGGGAGGGGTTCTAGAGGAAAATGGTCAACTATAAAAATATAGCTCTGAATTTGATCTACTATTTGGTATAAATTTCGATAATTAAAAATTTATAAGAAGCCAGTTACGGGCTCTCGAAGTTAAAAAAGTGTCAAAAATTTCAAAAAAAAATTTTTTTTGGAAAAATGTTTTTCTTTCAACTTGAATCAAAACTATATTCTAGTGGTGTTATTTACGCAAATCTGTCATTTTCAGATTCTAAGAAAAGTATAAAAGTTTATTTATCAAGTGAAAAATAATAATAAGTGGGTGCGTACTTGCCTCTAACGTTCATAATTATACGTTAAAAACACCTCGAAATGGGGAAAAATGGACAAGAAATACGAAATTTTTTGTTTTCTACAGTAAGAAAAAGAAACAACCTGCACATCTAACTACAATTTTAAAATTTTGAAAATTTTGAAAAAAAAATTTTCGAAATTTTTTTTTGCTGAAATTTTTTTCAGCCTGTGTACTATATATACTTAAATACTGTCAAACCGTTACGCGTCCCTCCCCGTTTTTCGCCAAACCATCTAAACATACCCAATTAGGCCCTTTTGTTAAAAAAAATGTCCAAAAATGAATCATCACCTCCTTTTTTTTTTGTTTTCTCCCGAAAAAGTAAGTAGAAACAAATAAATTTTAGGAGGCGTAGATCAAACGAAAAGAATGAAAGAGAAACAAAATGAGTGACTGGAGGGGAGAGGAATGAATAATGGGAGGGGGGAGGGGACCCCCCTCCAATTATATGTACAAGTTGTACTATACTTGGTATTCGGGAGCATTCGTGTGGAAGGTGATGCGGGATGGTTGTGTTGAATTTGTAAAAAAGAAAATTAACAACAAAAAAATTTCGAAAAAAAAAATTCAAAAAATTAAATTTAAAAATTTTTCAAATTTTCTTCGCGTTTGGTTTTTAGGTTTCGAAACTACTCTAAATGTTCTCAGCTCGTCAGTAGCTTTCAGAAAAGTACCCACAAGCCATGGTTCCGTTCACTTTGGGTCCCACCACGAAAACTACAGTAACCCGGTCGTAAATCGTGGCGAGACCCAAAATGGTCAGAACCAAGGCATGATTATACTTTTCTGAAAGCTCATAACAAGCTGAATGTGATGCTGAAACTAGTTTTGGGATTCTAGGCCACCAGATGGATTTCTAGGCCACGGAAGTGATTTGAGTGATTTTTGCAATTTTTCGAGTTTTTTTTCGCAATTTTTTGAGTTAAAACTCAAGAAAAGTGAACAGATCAACAAAAATCAAAATTTTCAGCACAAATTTTGCAACTCTCCGGCTGAAATGACATTGTTTGAACACTCTGAAGTAGGTTATCAACTAAAAATGAAAAAAAAGTGACGAAAAATGAAAACATGACGATTTCATCGTCTCGTAACATTCTTTAAGTGGTTGTTGTTTCTTCCTCTCTCCCCACTATTCAATTAGCCCCCTCCGCCGCAACAGGAAGACAGGAAAATTTATTAAATCGGTGGAAAATGGGTGAGAAAAGAGGAGAATGGGAGAGATCTAGCTGTTTATAGAGTGTTTTTGATTGGAAAAAAAACGAAAAATTAATAAAAATCGAGAAAAATCCATTGGAAATTGCGGAAAATTCAGTTTTTAGACTGAAAAAGTAAAATTGAAAAATTCAAATTTGAATTTCGCGCGCTTCACTCATTGTGCATTTTTGCGTCGCGGTGTTTGCGGACCACCGAAAAAAATAAATTATTTATTCATGTTTCACCGTTTTCCTCAGTTTTCAACCGATTTTCATCGAATTTTCTCATTTTTTGACTGATTTTTTGCGAAAATTCCGAATTTCCAGTCGAAAAATGAGCAAAACCTATTCCTACACCCGTGTGACCACCCATTCGAACGGTTTGCCACCGAAAAGTCCACCAGAGGAGCCGCCCGTCTATTCGCCGGTGTATTCGTCTGTGGTAGGGCATGGAATATAGCGAAAATGATGAGAAATTCAATAAAAATCGTGTAAATTTATAGAAAAACGAGAAAAAATTAGCAAAAATTCAAAAAATTTCCGATTTTTCAGCTCAACATTTATATTTTCAGCGGTTTTTGATGAAATTTGTTGATTTTTGACTAGAAAACTGCATTTTTCGTCAATTTTCGGGTCAAAAAGCACGGAAAATCGGTTGAAAATCATGGAAAACTAAGTTTTATTGAAAAAATTTGAAAAATATAATAAAAAACGGAGAAAACTGAATTTTCAGCTGCAAAATGTATATTTTCAGCGGTTTTCGATGAAACCCAGTGATTTTTGTCTGAAAAACTGCATTTTTCGACAATTTTCGAGTCCAAAAGCACGGAAAATCGCTTTGAAACCTTGAAAAATCATGTTTTTCGAGAAAAACTTTGAAAAAATGAAGAAATTTCAGTTTTCCGCTGAAAATCTCATTTTTCAGCGGTTTTTGATGAAATCTAGTGATTTTTGACTGAAAAACTGGATTTTTTTTTTCATCATTTTCTGATCCAAAAATCGTCAAAAGTCACATTTTTCGCATAAAAACCCATTAAAATCCAATATTTCTGGCCGAAAATACTGCAAATGAAAATTTTAGTGTAAAAAATCCATTTATTTCCGAAAAATCAGGAAAATTCCAAGTTTCAGATCGTTTTTTGTGATTTTTCGGCTCAAAAATCGTCAAAAATCTTATTTTTGCACCCGAAAACTCCTTTTTTCCTCGAAAAACATAGTTTTCTATGATTTCAAACCGATTTTCCGTGTTTTTTGACTCAAAACTTGGGAAAAAAAATGCAGTTTTTCAACCAAAAATCACTAAATTTTGTTAAAATCGTTGAAAATAGAAATTTTGCGGCTGGTAATTCAATTTTATTATTTTTTTTGGTCGATTTTTTCACAATTTTACTGATTTTTCAAGCCAAAAATGCGATTTTTATCCGATTTTTCAGCTAAAAACTCTCAAAAATCGCTTATTTCAGCCCCTCTTTTTGCAGTTCCGCTCTCCACTGGGTAGCTCGTCGAGCACTCTCAACACTGCCGGAATCGATCGATCCGGAGGACCGTCGTCGAGAAGAATTCATGGGGGTCATGGGGATGATAGGTACTGATAATAGACGTAATGGGAGTGGTTTTGGTGGATTTCAGGAAAAACGATTCAGAGAAAATGTGGATTTTCAGCTTAAAATGAGGGATTTTTGAGTGGAAATGAGGGAAAATTTGGGTTTTTTTGGAAGGAATTTCAGTCAAATACAGTAGAAATGAGGTATAGACGACTTTTAGCCGGAAAAAAAGACTGAAAATATCAGATTTTCAGCTAGAATCGTGTTTCGATGAGTTTCAGCCGGTTTTCAGCGTCGGAGTATCAGATTTTCGGTCAGATTGAGTATAGGAGTTAGGTATAATCGGGTTTCAGTCGATTTTGGGCGTCAGAATATCTGGTTTCCAGCCAAATTCCATAGAAATGAGGTGTAGTCGATTCTAGATGAGTTTCAGCCGATTTTTGAGTTCAAAATAACCGATTTTCAGTCAAATATAGTAGAAGTTACGTATAGACGACTTTCAGCTGGAAAAAGTCTGAAAATATCTGGTTTCCAGCCAAATTCAGTAGAAATCAGGTATCAGTTTCAGCCGGTTTTCAGCGTCGGAGTATCAGATTTTCGGTCAGATTGAGTATAGGAGTTAGGTATAGTCGAGTTTCAGCCAAAAAAAGACTGAAAATATCAGATTTTAAGGTAGAATTGAGTATAGTCAGCGTTAGACGAGTTCTTGCTCATTTTTGAGTTCAAAATAGCCGATTTTCAGCTTCTGGATATCAGATTTTCAGCCAAATTCAGTAGAAATGAGGGATAGTCAATTCGAGGAGAGTTTCAGTCTATTTTCAGCGTCAGAGTATCAGATTTTCAGCTAGATTTACGCGAAGACGGAGTATGAGAAGTTTTGAACCAGAAAATAGCAGATTTTTGCCGAATTTAAGCCAAATCTAGTACAGAAAACGATTTGAGATTTAAAATTGCAATTTGCAGCCAAAAACCTTTAAGTTGAAACGCTAATATTGAAGGTTTCTGGCTGAAAATTGCAATTTTGAGTCTCAAATCGTCTTCTGAACTATAGTTGTCTGAAATTCGGCTAGAAATCTGCAATTCTTTGCTCCAATACTCCTCATACTCCGTCTCCGCTGAATTTCATCTGAAAATCTGATATTCTGACGCTTGAAATCGGCTGAAATTCAGACAGAATCGACTATACCTCATTTCTATTGGATTTGGCTGAAAATCTGATATTTTCAGTCTTTTTTTGAGTTTTCGAGCTATTTCTGAGTTTCCGATGTTCCCACTGTCTAGTTTCTTGATTTTCAGCCGATTTAAGTCAGTTTCAGTCATTTTTAGTCGATTTTTAGCCAATTCCAGTCAATTTCAGCCGGAATTCAGTCAATTTCAGCCGATTTCAGTCAGTTTCAGTCATTTTTAGTCGATTTTCAGTCAAATTTAGTCGATTTTAGTCGGTTTTCAGCCAATTTCATCACTATTTCCTCCCGATTTCAGCCACAGAGGTATTTCCCAATCACTCAATAGTTGTTTTTTTCTCGAAGGGACCGCCAGCTGATCCTCCCCCGCTTCTTCGAGAGAAAACACCACCTGCTGTGAAGAGGAAACGGGCGGTGCTTTGGGTTGAGAAAAGAAAATAAAAGAGCAATGAGGGTCCCCCCCATTGACATTCTTCTCGCTTTTTCGACACCACATTTTCCTCTTTTTTCCGCCATTTTTCCGTCGATGGAATCCGTAGTTTTGGCTCATTTTCTTATTTTCCTAGGATCCACTATGAAATGTCGATGAATTTCAGAGTGTTTCATCTGAAAATCGTTTATAGTGCATTTACTGGCAAAAATGCCAACACTAGACGCCAAAATAGCGAAAACTCGGACTTTGAGACTTCAAGCGGTTTCTGAACTGGCAAATCTCAATTTTGATGAAAAAACGACTAGATTTTTACTGTTTTCCGTCTGAAAATCGTGACTTTTTTGCTTAAAACAGCCTGGAAGCAGTTAGAAATGTATATGACATGAGACAACTCGATTTCAAATGTTCTTTAAGTCAGGATAGCTAGAAAAATTGACTTGGGAGTCTCAAAGTCCACTGAAAATGAGTGAAAGCTGAGAAATTCTTCTGTTTTCCGCTTTTACTCATTTTCAGTCCACTTTGAGACTCCCAAGTCGATGTTTTCTGGCTATCCTGACTTAAAGAGCATTTGAAATCGAATTGTCCGTTGTCATATGCATTTCTAACTGGTTCTAGGCAGTTTTAAGCGAAAAATTACGATTTTCAGACGAAAAACATGTACACATCTAGTCGTTTTTCCATCAAAATTGAGATTTGCCGGTTGAGAAACGGCTTGAAGTCACAAAGTCCAAGTTTTCAGCTGTTTTGGCGTCTAGTGTTGGCATTTTTGCCAGCACTATAAATTAGCATATTTCTGCATTCGTCACCGATTTAATCGTTTTATGTACGAGTTGGCGAGAGTGCTATTCCACTCTAAACAAACAGTTTGTTGGTTTTTCGTTAGTTTTAGTGCACTAGAAATGAGTTTTTTGGCTGAAAATGCTGAAAATTCGATTTTCAGCATTCCTATGATACATTTAAGCAACTTTAGGTGAAATTATATGAGTTTTCAGCTTTTTCTGATGGTTAGAATGCTGAAAATTCAACTTTCTCGAATTTTTAGAATTTTCAGCTTTCCGTAGCACAAAGAATACATATATACTGATAAGATCCGAAGTTTTCGAAAAATCTCATTTTTGCTGGAATTTCAGCCCTTAACCTCACTCATATCACTTAAAGCATCAAGACACACACTAGAAGAGTCATAAAACAATCATCAAAGGGAGAAATCGGCAACATTGTGTTCTGCAATTCTCTTATCAGTATTAATGTGTACTTTGTGCCATTTCTGGAATTCTCTCAAAGAAAACGATATCATAGGAGTGCTGAAAATGCAAAAGTTAGGTATAGTTGGATTTCCAGCATTCTAAAGATCAGAAAAAGCTGAAAATCCCAAAAAAAACAAAGTTAGGTATAGTCGGATTTTCAGCGTTATAACGATCAAAAAAGCTGAAAATTCAGAAATTTCAAAGTTAGGTATAGTCGGATTTTTAGCATTATCGGACTGAAAATTCCTGATTTTCAGCTATTTTTGACATTTTTCCCCATTTTTTCCTCTCTAAATTGCTATTTTCCCGTTCGAAATCGGCTCTTCCGCTCCAATGACTCACATTTAATCCGTTGTATCCCCCATCCCATTGTGTGGGAGTTAGTACATATGTCCCTTCTCTCTTCTCGATAAGAGAAATGAGATATCTCTCGAACAAAACTGAGAGAGATATTGAGTACACAAAGAGATATCGTTGAAAAAACACGAAAAACCATCAAAAATCACCAAAAAAAAGTCAAAAAATCACCGAAAAATGCATAAATTTCCATATTTTCGCCCCAAAAATCTCATTTTCCCCGATAAAAATGTGATTTTTCCTCTTTTTTCAGTCACATTTCCACCAGATGTGTGTTCGTTTTATCGGTTTTTCTTATCTCTTTTGCTCTCTCGCTGTCCGAGTATTTAAAGAGGGGCGGAGCCTCCCGATCGGAGCAGAAAAAGAGCACACATTGAGGTGCAGTTTCGACCTTAAAGTTAGGGAGAAATAAGGCAGAAAACTCGAAAAATTGAAGGTTTTCGGCTGAAAATTGCGATTTTGAGCTGAAAATTGCATTTTTAAGGCCAAAAACTACATTTTTGAGTCTCAAATCGGCTTCTGATCTATATTTGGCTGAAATTTGGCTGAAAATCTGCTATTTTCTGACTCAAAAGTCGTCTCCGCTGAATTCTAGCTGAAAATCTGATATTTTCAGTCTATTTTTGGCTGAAAATCGTCTATACCTAACTTCTACTATATTTGAGCTGAAAATCTGAAAATCCTCCTATCTGAAAATGTCCACTACCACCTCTTCCAACCAAATTCCGAAAGATTTGGCTGAAATATCCGAGAGATTTGAAAAATTAAGAGCCCGTTCGAGCAACAGCAATATGGCCACTTTCAACACGACCAGCTCCTACAATCGCACTTATGAGAAGAAGGTGAGTAGGGAAAAGGGCTGAAAATCGGGGAAAAATGGGCTGAAAGTATGTAAAAATTGAGTCAAATTGAGTCAAAAATGACTGAAAATAGCTGAAATTGATAAAGTTAGGTATAGTCTGAAATTCCCCAAAAAATCTCGAAAATGAGTTTTCTTTTTAGCTTGAAATAAGCTGAAACTGTAATATTAGGTATAGTCTGGAAATGTTCTGAAAATGGGCTGAAATCATCTAAAAATAGGAAAAATTGAGTCAAAAATGACTGAAAATAGGCTGAAATCGATGTGGTTAGGTATAGTCTGAAATTCCTCAGAATATCTCGAAAATTCGTGTTTTAAGCTTGAAATAAACTGAAATTTGAAAACTAGGTATAGTTTGAAAATTTCTGATTGAAATAGACTGAAAATCAGGAAAAATGGGCTGAAATTATCAAAAAATTAGAAAAATAGAGTCAAAAATGGCTTGAAATAGGCTGAAATCGATAAAGTTAGGTATAGTCTGAAATTCCTCAGAAGATCTCGAAAATGAGTTTTTAGAAAACCTTAAAATGAATTGAAACTGGAAAATTAGGTATAGTCTGGAAATTTCTGATTCGACACTGAAATTTTTTTGAAAATAGACTGAAAATCAGAAAAAAGGTGGTGAAATCATCTGAAAGTTCGAAAAATTGACTCAAAAATGACTGAAAATAGGCTGAAATTGATAAAGTTAGGTATAGTCTGGACTAGGTCTGCGTTTCCAGCTTAAAATTCAATTTCCAGACCAAAAATCAACATTCTAGCTGGAAAATTGAGTTTTTAACATAAAAATCTAATTTTTTGAAGGAAAATTCAATTTTCGACCCAAAAATCGAGCTGGGAATTCATTTTTTGAACCAGAAACTGAGTTTCCAATTGAAAATTCAACTTTAAGCAGTTTTCTGGGTTTTTGAGTGAATACAAAGCTTTCCAGATGAAAAATACTCAAATTTAAGGTTTTTACACATATTTTCAACCCAAAAATTGAGTTTTCCTGTCGAAATTCCAAATTTTCAACTGCATCTGTGTCAAAAACTCAATTTTGGACCCTAAAATCTCATATTATGTTCAAAAATCTATCTAAAAAAGTTGTTAAATCACAAAAATGAGCTGAAAATGTCTGAAAAGACGGCTTGATATAAGTTAGGTATAGTGTTCAATTTCAGCTAAGCGGAATTAGGTATAGTCCGAAATTCGTTGAAAATAGTTAATAATGTGTTGAAAAATTGATAAAAAATGTCCAAAAATCAACAAGAAATTTTAGAAAATCTCAAAAAAAAACGAACCAAAAAACCAGAAAATAGAGGAATTTTTCGTTCCAAAAAAGTGTTCCGTTGGGAGATTTGAAGAATATTAGAAAGAGAGGACAACTTGTCACCCATAAACTACTGATTTCCTTCCCCTCGTGATTTTTGAAACGGAATTTTGCGAGTTTAGAGAGAAAATCGGCCGAAAATTCGGATTTTTGAGGAAAAAATATGGTTTTAGGCTGAAAATTGACTGAAAATGAGCCATTTTAGTGCTGAAATCAAAAATTTTGATTGGAAATGACTGAAATTGACTCGAAACTGATTTCATATCATTTTCAGCCAATTTCAGTCAAAATTTGTGATTTCGGCATTAAAAATTGCATATTTTTAGTCTATTTTCAGTTATTTTCAGCCAAAAAAAATAATTTTCAGTCAAAAATCCAATTTTTTAGTTGAAAATTGTGAATTTTCAGTCAAAAATTATAAATTTTCAGCCAAAAAACTCAAATTTTCAGGTCATCGAAGAGGGATCCCCCAACATTCGTGTCACCACTCAGACTCATACTGCTCTTCCAGGCGGAATTCCAGTTAGTTATATATATATATATATAATTTCAGCTGAAAATCTGAAATTTTTCAATTTTTCAGGATATCGGAAACATCCACTCGTCGATGCTCTCCAACTTCCCGAATTTGGCGATTTCCAGTCCATCCGTTGTTGGAACTCAAAGTGAGTCGAAAAATGGGATTTTTTGGCTTAAAATCGAGTTTTAGAGCCAAAAAATCGCCAAAAATCGATATTTTCAGCCGGAAACATCACATCAATCCGTGTTACCAATACCAGTTTCCACGCTGTCTTGGATGTCTCCAAGTATGACGCCGATTCGTTGAAGGTACGGTTTTGAAACGGAAAAATCTAGAAATTTGGGCTGAAAATTGGCTGAAAAATCCATTTTTTCAGTCGAAAGATCCTAAAACTCGATCCTATGGGGTACTGTAGTCGGATCCTAGGATTCGATCCTATGGGGTACTGTAGTCGGATCCTGGATATCGATCCTACGGCTGTTGGATCCTAGGATTTGATCCTATGGGGTACTGTAGTCGGATCCTACGATTCGATCCTAGGGGGTACTGTAGTTGGATCCTGCAGTTGTTGGTTTCCGGAATTCGATATATGGGTTACTGTAACCGGATCCTGGAATTTGATCCTACGGTTGTTGGATCCTAGTATTCGATCCTATGGGGTACTGTAGCTGGATCGTATCCTATGGGTTACTGTAGACGGATCCTGAAATTCGATCCTATGGGGTACTGTAGCCGGATCCTGGAATTTGATCCTATGGGGTACTGTAGCTGGACCCAAAAAATTCAATCTTATATGGTACTGTAGCAGGATCCTGGAATTTGATCCTACGGTTGGTGGATCCTAGGATTCGATCCTATGGGATACTGTAGCTGGATCCTAGAATCGGATCCTATGGGTTACTGTAGCCGGATCCTGGAATTCGATCCTATGGGATACTTTAGCAGGATCCTGGAATTTGATTCTACGGTTGTTGGATCCTGTGGGGTACTGTACCTGGATCCTAGATTTCGATCCTATAGGGTACGGTAGCCGGATCCTAGGATTCAATTTTTGACTGAAAAACGACGTTTTAATGCGATTTTCATCAATTTTAGGTCGAAAAATAGGATTTTCACACTGAAAATGAACATTTCCAGGTTACTGTAATCGATCAATCGATAATCGTCGAAGGATCCCATGGAGAGAAAGAGGACACTTACGGAACAATCGAATCCACATTCAAACGTCGTTTCCCACTGCCAACTGCCGTCCCACCAGAGAGTGTCCAGTCTCAACTCACTGCCGACGGCCATTTGACTATCGATGCGAAGGCGCCGGAGCCAAAACAAGAGGGAGCTCGTCCCATTCAGATTAAAGTCATCAATACTGCCGCCTCTGAGCAGAAACAATAAGAAATAATAATTTTGAGCGATTTTTGAGGGCAAAATTGGGTTTTTTGAGTTGAAAATGGAGATTTTTCGTACTTTTTCAGCGAAACATCAACTTTTTAGCTTGAAAAATGCGTTTTTAAGCGTTTTTAAGCTGAAAATTCAATTTCCAGAACAAAAATTGACTTTCTAGCTCAAAAAAAATCAATTTTTCGAGCTGAAAATTCATTTTTTGAGCCAGAAACTGAGTCTCCCATTTTAAATTCAATTTTTAACAATTTTCTGGTTTTTTGAGTCAAAAATCCTATTTTTCAAAAAAAAAATTCAATTTCCAACCCAAAAATCGAGTTTT
This sequence comes from Caenorhabditis latens, assembly GCA_002259235.3. Lineage (NCBI taxonomy): Eukaryota > Metazoa > Nematoda > Chromadorea > Rhabditida > Rhabditidae > Caenorhabditis > Caenorhabditis latens. The sequence goes on from CM056095.1 coordinate 17,562,569, forward strand.
AGTGTCGAAAATCCAATTTTTCGGTTGGAAATTCATTTTCTGAGCCAAAAATTCAATTTTGGACCCAAAAATCCATTTTTTCACTCAATTTTTCCCAATTTTTGCTCATTTTCCCTCCATTTCTGAATTTTTTAATTTTCCCTTTTTTTAATGTTTTTATCCCAAAAATCCCAATTTCCGATCATTTTTTGTATCATTTCTGCCCGGAAAATGCCCTAAAATTCTCTAATTTTTTTTTCAAAAAATGTTCTTTTTTGTTAATTTTCGACTAACAATCTCAATTTTCACCGGAAAATTGTGTTTTTTGTCTTTTTTGTATCATTTTTACCCGTTTATCAGTCGAAAAATCCATTTTTTGACGACTTTTTCATCAAAAATTGGGTTTTTGACCCATTTTCAGCCCCAAAAACCCCCAAATTTCATCTGAAAATTCCTCTATAATTCGTAGTCGCTTTGTGTTCTACTGGTTCCCTTCTTTCTGCCCCTTTTTGCTCTTTTAATTGCTCTTAATTATGCATATTAATTAATTACTGATAGTCTACATTTTATAATTATCAAATTATTATTATTATTGAGAATAATGAATCCCCCCGGCCCGAAAATTCTCCCGATTTTTCTTGATTTTTCAGGTTTTTCCATATCCAAATTATGGTATTTTGCAATCTTTCCCGTTTTCTCCCCAATTCGTTTCAAAAATGAAATTCCAAAATAGAAAAAAAGAGGAAACGAGAGAAAACTAGAAGTAATAATTCCCCCCTTCCCCAGTCAACCAGAGAAAAAGGAAAATAGAGACAGCCGGATTTAAAAATATTTTGGGGGAGAAATTCCTATTTTTCCCTCCTCCTCTCGTTTTTCTCTATTTTTCCACCCAAAATCGGATAAAAAACAGAAAGAAATTGGAGGGAAACCGAGGCTTCAACTGCCAAATTGTTGGTTTTTGGGGGAAAAACGTGTCTGGCGCGCCTTTCGACGCGTTTTTCAAAAATAAAATCGAATTTTTCGAAATTTCGAGAACTGTCTGGCGCGCCTTTCGACTCGTTTTGATGTTTTTCACAAAAATGTGAAATCTAGATGAAAGAAAGCGATAAAAAGTCGTCAAATTAAGAATTTTGAGAAAACCTTGTCTGGTGCGCCTTCGACGCGTTTTTCTTGAATCTTAGAAATGGGCCGTCCGTTACAGTAATCCTAGTATCTTATCGATCATTCCAAATTTAGGAGAAAGGATTACTGTAGGTCTATGTGACAATATCTTATCTCGACATCGTGAGACCACTACAGTAATCCAGACGGCCCATTTCTAAGATTCAAGAAAAACGCGTCGAAGGCGCGCCAGACAGTTCTCGAAAAAATCCTTGAAATTATAGAAAATGCGCCAAAGGCACGCCAGTATCACGATAAGATTACTGTTGAGACTTTGAGGATGTTCATAGAAACGCGTCTAAAGGCGCGCCAGACGATTCTCGAAATTCCAGATTTCACTGTTTCAACTGCTTTTAACTTCCAGGTTTTCAATTCAAGAATCGCGCCCAAAGGCGCGCCAGCCTCTGAATCAGTTGACATCGTAGCAATTATCACATAGAAACGCGTCGTAGGCGCGCCTGACAAGAATTTTTCAAAGTTCTGAGTTCGATAGTCTTCTTCTACATTTCAAATTTTTGAAAAAAAAACATCAAAAACGCGTCTAAAGGCGCGCCAGCCAGTTCTCATAACATTCGTGGAAAATGAGATTTCGGATTTCAAAAACGCGTCAAAGGCGCGCCAGCGTCCTCGTCGTTTCCACTAATATAAAATTAGAGACATTTCACATTTTTCGTGTCCCCCCTTTCCCCATTTTCGAAATTCTCTGCGTATCTCCTCTCTCTCACTCTCTCTCGCCTATTTTCTGTCGTAAATACTCTCTTTTCCCGTCGCATTTTCTCGTATTTTCCGAGGCAGAAATGTGTGTTTTCCCCCTTTTTTCTCTTTTTCTCTCGTTGTCGTGGGGGAAATTTTATTATTATTTTTCACATTCGACTCACTCAGATTTTATAACTTGCGGTTAATCCGCCTTGGGTTGAACCAACCACCCTTTTTCCCGCATTTTTGGGCCAAAAATGCGGTATTTTTGTGAGTTTTTTTGCTCATTTTTAACTGAAAAATGAGTTGTTTTGAGAAATCAATTAGGATAGTTGAACTCAGTTTTAAAGACGAATGAGGGTCGGAAAACCACCTTTTTCCCGCATTTTTGGGTCAAAAATGCGGATTTTTTATGAGTTTTTGCTCATTTTTGACAGAAAAATGAGTTATTTTGAGAAATCGATTAAAATAAATGAAATCAGCTTGTCTAGAGCTTTCAAAAAAGTTCTCCCAAGCCCAATTAGACAGAAACTACTGCGACATTTTTCAAGAGTATTTACTCATTTTTATCTGAAAAATGAGATTTGATCTAGAAATCTAAGATTTGGGGTTCTAGGCCACCGAAATTACCATATTCGGAATCAGTGAATCGAGAGCTTTCAGAAAAGTACCCACAAGCTATGGTTCTGAGCAATTTGAGATTTTTGGGGTCTATGCGCCTTTAAACTCGGGTTACTGTAGTTTTCGTGCCGAGACCCAAAGTTGTCAGAATCCAGACGTGCGGGTACTTTTCTGAAAGCTCTCAACTCACTGAAACTGAAATTCCAATTTTCAGACTGTTTAGAGTCGAGTTGACTGGATTATGTCGGATTTGTCAAAAATTCAGATTTTCGAAAAGTTTCGAAATTCGGTAACTTCATCAATTTTTGCCGTTTTCAAGTGGTTTTTGATGGAAAATGCGTGAAAAAGTTGGAATTTTTTGTAAAAGAAATAATTAAAGCCCTTCAAAACCCTAACAAACTGTGAATCCCGCCACGAAAACTACAGTATCCCAGTTTGAACCTAAAAACTCCGATTTTGACAATCAGAACCTAGTTTTTTTGAGTTTTTGAGATTCCTATCGTTTTCAGCTCGTTAAGACGCGTCGATTGAGTATAATCATGATAGGGTTTGAAGCAAGTTGGGTCTCGACGCGAAAACTACAGTAACCCGAGAACATACTACTGTAGTTTTCGTGGCGAGACCCAAAGTCGTCGGAACCTAGGCTTGTGGGTACTTTTCTGAAAGCTGAGAGCGAGCTGAATACGAATATGATAATCTCGGTGGCCTAAGAACCCAAATTTTGGATTTCTAGGCCAACTTTTCTAATTTTTCAAAAATCATTTTTCAACAACGACCTCAAATTCGCCCAATTTCCAACAATTTTCTAGAGAATCGAAATAGAATAACAACCCGAGAATTATTCTCCTCTTTTCACTCTCTTCTCTCTTTTCTAGTCGCCCCTGTTATTATTTATTCCCCTTCCCTCTTTTCACGAGAGAGAAACAGACAGAAAACTGGATTTTTCGCCCCCGAAAATACACTTTTTCCCCTATTTTTACGACGCGTTTTCCCATTTTTTCGTAACGAATTTTGGACATTTCTAACCAATTTTCAATTCAGAATTTTCAGATCTTCCCAGAATCAACAGAAGAAAATGATAACGACACCAGAGGTACGCTGTTTTCTGTGAAAAAATCGGTTCAAAATGAGCTTTTTTAGTAAAAAAATGACAAAATTTGATGAAAACCTGAAAATTTCGAGTGGGGGACTAGTTTTGGTTTTCTAGGCCACCAGTTGGAAAACTCGGCCAGCACTGTCCTAGTCCAATTTTTGCGATTTCTTGACATTTTTACTCAATTTTGAGCTTAAAATCGTCATTTTCATCAAAATCTGAGCTCGGGGACTAGTTTTCCCGGATTTTGGATTTCTAGGCCACCAAGTGAAAAACTCGGCCACCATCTTTTCTAATCGAATTTTTTGCGATTTTTTCGAATTTTACGTATTTCTCAACCCTTCGGAACGGTTTCCGCATAAAATTCTGGCCCGGGGACTAGTTTTCCCGGATTTTGGTTTTCTAGGCCACCAGGTGGAAAAACTCGGCCACCATCTTTTCCAACCTCAATTTTTGGCGATTTTTCTCAAATTTGATGTTTTTTAACCTCTTAAACCGATTTCCGCATATAATTCTGGTCCGGGGACTAGTTTTTCGGATTTTGGTTTTCTAGGCCACCAAGTGAAAAACTCGGCCACCATCTTTTCCAACCGATTTTTTGCGATTTTTTTGAATTTTCATTTTGTTTTGAGCTCAAAACCATTATTTTCATTGAAAATGGGCCCGTGGACTAGTTTCTCAAAATTTAGATTTCTAGGCCATCGATTGTAAAAACTCGGCCACCAGTTTTTCTAACCGAATTTTCTCGTTTTTTCGAATTTCCGGCTCATTTCCGGCTCAAAAAGCCAATTTTCAGCATTTTCCGGGTCTATTGAAAAATTCCGCCGTGTAGTCCTCTCGGACAATATTTTCGTTTTTTTTTCGCAAAATAACCACAAATATGGTGCATCGACCAATGAAAAATCCATCCTTTCCATATTTTAACGGTTTTTTCTGAAAAAAACGAGAGGAAAACTCAAAAATCGACCGAAAACTGTGGTGGCCGAGTTTTCCAACTGGTGGCCTAGAAATCCAAATTTTGGGAAAACTAGTCCCCGAGATCAGATTTTGATGAAAATGACGATTTTAAGATCAAAATTGAGTGAAAATTCAAAAAAATCGCTGAAATTCGATAGGAAAAGTGGTGGCTGAGGATTTACAATCGGTGGCCTAGAAACCCAAAATTCGGGAAAACTAGTCCCTGGACTAGAATTTTATGCAGAAATCGTTCCTAGAGGTTGAGAAAGTCCAAAAATCCGAAAAAGAAACGCAAAAATTCGATTAGGAAAGACGGTGGCCGAGTTTTCCACTTGGTGGCCTAGAAAACCAAATTTTGGGAAAACTAGTCCAGGGGTCAAAATTTGAGGAAAATAACAATTTTGAGCTCAAAATTTAGTGAAAATTCGAAAAAAACGCGAAAATTCGATTAGAAAACGTGGTGGCCGAGTTTTTGAGACGTTGGCCTAGAAATCCAAATTTTGGGAAAACTAGTCCCTGGGTCAGAATTTTATGCAGAAATCGTTTTGAGGGGCTGAAAAACACTTTAAATTTGAGAAAAATCGCCAAAATTCGATTAGTAAAGATGGTGGCCGAGTTGTTCCACTTGGTGGCCTAGAAAACCAAAACTAGTCCCCCACTCGAAATGTTCAGTTTTTTATCGAATTTTGTTATTTTTTCGCTGAAAAAGCTCATTTTGAACCGATTTTTTCTGTTTTTTCACTATTTTTAGCCAAAAATTTCAATTTTTGTTTGATATTTCCCGGCGAAAACCTAAAAATCCCCCTAAAAACCCATTTTTCCAGCAGTCAACCACTCCAAAAAGCGAAGAAAACGTGAACAAAGTGGACGAAGAGTATCAAGTTCCAACGAAAAAGTCAAAATCCGGTCGCCCGAAGAAGAATGCCGCGTTTTCCAGTTATCGATTGGTAGGTCAAACCAAAAGTGGGCGGAGCCTAATCTTAAAAATGAATAGGCTCCGCCCCCTATTGCTCTGTGAAAAAAATGTGAAAATTGACTAAAAATGGGCGGAGTTTAACCATTTTCAGTCAAAAAAATTTTCGACCAAAAAAAATTTTTTTTCAATTTTTTTCTTCAAATTTTTGCTATAATTTCAGTACGAAGAACGTGACATCGAGTTCTTCATCCATCAAGTATCCGATAATCAACTCATTTGGGACCGACGGAATTCGTTGAATTACGACGGGAACCTGATTCATGCGACTTTCGATAAAATCGAGATTTGTTGCCAGTTTTTGAGCCGGAAAAACGGTAAATTCATGGGAAATTAGTGGGAAATTCGAAAAAAAACGCGAAAATTCGATTAGAAAAGATGGTGGCCGAGTTTTTGAGTCGGTGGCCTAGAAAACCAAATTTTCGAAAAACTAGTCCCCGGCCCAGAATTTACGAGGAAATTGTCTCGAGGGGTTAGGAAACACTTCAAATTCGACAAAATCGCAAAAATTCAATTAGAAAAGATGATGGCCGAGTTTTCCAATTGGTGGCCTAGAAAACCAAATTTTCGAAAAACTAGTCCCCGAGCTCAGATTTTGATGAAAATAACAATTTAGAGCTCAAAATTTAGTGAAAATTCGAAAAAAACGCGAAAATTCGATTAGAAAACGTGGTGGCCGAGTTTTTGAGACGGTGGCCTAGAAATCCAAATTCTGGGAAAACTAGTCCCCGGGCCAGAATTTTACGAGGAAATCGTCTCGAGGGGTTAGGAAACACTTCAAATTCGACAAAAACGCGAAAATTTGACTTAGAAAAGTGGTGGCCGAGTTTTCCACTTGGTGGCCTAGTAATCCAAAATCCGGAAAACTAGTCTCTGAGCTCAGATTTTCATAAATATGACGATTTGGAGCTCAAGATTGAGTGAAAATTCAAAAAATTCGCTAAAATTGGGCCTGGAAAAGTGGTGGCCGAGTTTTCCAATTGGTGGCCTAGAAATCCAAATTTTGGGAAAACTAGTCCCTGGGTCAGAATTTTATGCAGAAATCGTTTTGAGGGGCTGAAAAACACTTTAAATTTGAGAAAAATCGCCAAAATTCGAATAGAGAAGATGATGGCCGAGTTTTTCCACTTGGTGGCCTAGAAAACCAAAACTAGTCCCCCACTCGAAATTTTCGGTTTTCCTTCAAATTTTGTCATTTTTTCACTAAAAATGCTCAATTTGAACCGATTTTTCGTGTTTTTTCCCCTATTTCCGACTCAAAAATTCCAATTTTCACTCAAAAATCGATATTTCCAGGCGAAAACGCGTCCCGCCTGTGGACAGAACTCTCAAGCGAGTATAAACGAGAGAAATCTCGAATCGAACAACTCCCGTCGGGAATCTATTCGGAAGAATTCGAAATCCGCTTCCCTTTTATGCAACAAATGTGGTTTTTGGAGATTTTGGAGGGATCCGAGATGAAAGAGGCCGATTCGAATAGTTTGGAGGAGACCATCTGCAATTTGGCACGACAGAAATCGATTATTCCGGCGGTGGAAGGTAAAAAAATTGGAAAAAAAAATTTTCGAAATTTTTTTTCAAACATTTTTCAAAGTTTTTCTTGAATTTTTCATAGGAAAATCTGTCGAAACAGCAAGAAATCATCAGGAATCGCAATTTCTGACCAAAAATTTCAAACGCGGGACCTAAAAATCCAAATTTGGGTTTCTAGTCCCCGCCTTCAAAAATAACTCGGCCATCGCTCATTTTTTGTGGTTTTTTTTGTTGAACATTCAGATTTTATGACTTTCAGCATGTTTAAATGGCTAAAATTGATAATTCCAGAGAAAATTTAGGCGGAAAATTCAAAAATTTTGGAAAATTTTTGAAAAAAAAAGTTTATTTGAATTTTTTTGTAATTTTTTTTCGAAATTTTAATCAAAAACTAGTCAAAACAACAAGAAATCATCAAAATCATTGAAAAATCGCAATTTCCTACCGAAAAAATTTGAACGCGGGGCCTAGAAATCCAAATTTGGGTTTCTAGTCCCCGCCTTCAAAAAAACTCGGCCATGCTTAGTTTTTCGTGGTTTTTTTGAGTTTTTTTGCTGAAAATCTTGATTTTTTGCCTTTTAGCATGTTAAAATACAAAATCGATGATTCCGGACAAAATTAGGCGGAAAATTCAAAAATTTTGAAAAAAAAATTCAAAATTTTTTGAATTTTTCATCAAAAAAATCATCAAAAACCTCCAAAATCGCAATTTCTGAAAAAAATTTGATAACGGGGCCTAGAAACTCAAATTTGACGATTCTAGGCCCCCTAAACTTGGCCACGCCCCCAAAAATCTCATTTTTCAGCACCGGAACCCTCCCTGACGTCTCTTTCCACACCAATCGAGCAATTAAACATGTCAATTAATCGACTAATTAGTGTAATGAGTCGAAAGACAGAAGAAACGGCGGCACTCGAAGTTCCATCGAAATATTCGGATATTGTGGAACATTTAATCGGATTTCTGGACAAGACGCCTCGGGAGAAACAGATGGAAGTGAAATGCAAAATTTTTAATTTTTTGGACACTTTGCATTGATTTATTCATGAATTTTATCGAATTTTTTTTATTTGAAGCGCAAAAATGACGAAAAACTGATTAAAATTGATTAAAATCGAACAAAATAATGAAAAATTCAAATTCCCGCGAAATCAGACTACGGTAGATTTAAAGGCGCATGTCGGTACTTTTTTTTCGAAAATCTAGTTTTTACAAAACCTATCTCTGTCAGTTTCAGTCGGATCCAAGGGAAAGTTATAATTTTGAAATCAGCGTGAATTGGGGATTGAGAAAAGTATAATCTTTCAATTTTTTGCTGAAAATTGGATTTTTGACATGTAATGTGTGTTGAAAGTTATATTTTTGAAATCAGCGTGTTTCCGCTTTCAGAAATGTACCCACATGCCTATATAGGTTCCCGACTATACAGTACCGTCCAAAAGGTTGTAAACTTGGGCCGTTTTCAGTGAAATTTGGCCAACGTTGAGAGTATGTCATGGTAATACTGTGGATCGTACAGATCAAAAGTAGAGCTTCATTTTTGTAGTTGACAACTTTTTTGTACGGACACTCCCTAAAAAGTTACGTATCGACAAAGTAATTTCTCCCTCATCTCGACCAATTTCCGTGAAAAATAGTGGGATTTTTGAGCTGTCGACTCAAAATGACTATAACTCTCTAGGGAGTGTCCGTACAAAAAAGTTGTCAACTACAAAAATAAAGGTCTACCTTTGTTTTGTATCATTCATAAAAAATCTAACTGATGGGACAATCAGTTGGACAATTTTAACTGAAAACGGCCAAAGTTTACAACGTTTTGGACGGTACTGTATAGTCGGGAACCTATATAGGCTTGTGGGTACTTTTCTGAAAGCGGAAAACACGCTGATTTCAAAAACATAACTTTCAACACACATTACATGTCAAAAATCCAATTTTCAGCAAAAATTGAAAAGATTATACTTTTCTCAATTTCCAATTCACGCTGATTTCAAAATTATAACTTTCCCTTGGATCCGACTGAAACTGACAGAGATACGATAGGTTTTGTAAAAACTAGATTTTCGAAAAAAGTACCGACATGCGCCTTTAAATCTATCGTAGTCTGATTTCGCGGGAATTTGAATTTTTTTTACAACCTTCTGGACGGTACTGTATGTTCTGTGTTTAACAACAATTTTTTCAAAATATAATTTATTCACAAAATATTCTCATACCAATTAGAAATGTGTATGTTCAACATATAAGACATAGCTGTTCCGAATCGTAGGCAGTTGGTGCAACCATGTCATATCGATTGGATGAATCTTAACTCGTTGACTTCTTTGTCCCTTCCATCTCTCTCGTCTCGGGGTCAATCCAGATATCAGTTCCAGTTGTTCTTGTCAGTTCACGGATAGTAGATCCTTTTGTTCCAATAATGTATCCATATTGTTTTTTTGGAATTGAGATGGAAGCCTTCTCTTCAGCGCATTCCATCGTCCGGACCAATCATGATAATGGGAGGGTGACAATCTTCACGTTCTGAGATCATTCGGTGCTGGACTCGAAGTAGAGCTGAAAAAGAACACCATTTCTAAAATTTCCAATTAAAACATACAGCTTTTAACTGTGGAAAATGAGTAGAAATCCCGTTTTTCTGTTTGAAACGCGCTCACGGCACGCCAGCCTATTCTCAAAATTTGCGTGGAATCATATTTTTCCCTTTTAAATTTCCAAAAAATCGAAGATAAAACCCAAAAATGGCAATTTTCAGCTTGGCCGAGGTGTAGGTAGACAAGGTAGCAGCTACCAAAAAAACGACCGGGGTTCGATTCCTCCAGGGGTCAAAACTTTTTTGCATTTTTTAAAATTGGTTTTTGACGGGTTAGGACTTATTTTTAAAAGATTTTGGAGGTTTTTTAAAGCATTTTTGGCAAAAAATAATCAAAGTTCGTACAAAATGACCCAAAAACATGTTTCCAAGCGATTTTCCTCAAACCGCGTCGACGGTACACCAGTAGAAACTCAAAATTTGCGTAGAATCCCATTTTTCACCTTTAAAACCCCCTAAAACCCAAAAAAAAACCATAAAAATGGAAATTTTGAGGTTGGCCGAGGGGTAGGTAGACAAGGTTGCAGCTACCAAAAAAACTACTGGGGTTCGATTCCTCCAGGGGTCAAAACTTTTTTGCATTTTTTAAAATTGGTTTTTGAGCGGTCAGGACTAGTTTTTCAGAGATTTTGGGTGTTTTTCTGCGGATTTTGGTGTAAAAATGCCCAAAATCGGTTAAAAATCGCCTAAATACCGGATTTTTAAATTTACCAAAACGCGCCCACGACACGCCAGCTTAGACTCAAAATTTGCGGAGAATCACATTTTTTCACCCTGTAAACCCCCTAAAACACACAAAAAAACCATAAAAATGGCAATCTTGAGCCTGGCCGAGGGGTAGGTGGACAAGGTAGCAGCTACCAAAAAAACTACCGGGGTTCGAATCCTCCTGCGGTCAAAACTTTTTTGCATTTTTGAAAATTGGTTTTTGAGGAATCAGGACTTACTTTTTAAAGATTTTGGATGTTTTTTCAGCATTTTTGACAAAAATAATCAAAATTGGTACAAAATGACCCAAAAACTTGCTTCCAAGCAATTTTCCTCATATCGCGCCCTAGGCGCACCAGCTTAGACTCAAAATTTGCGGAGAATCACATTTTTTCACCCTGTAAACCCCCTAAAACACAAAAAACCCAAAAATGGAAATTTTGAGGTTGGCCGAGGGGTAGGTAGACAAGGTAGCAGCTACCAAAAATACTACGGGGGTTCGATTCCTCCAGGGGTCAAAACTTTTTTGCATATTTAGAAATTGGTTTTTGAGGGGTCAGGACTAGTTTTTCAGAAATTTTGGGTGTTTTTTTCAGCATTTTTGACAGAAAGCTAACCTTTTTTCTTTTCTTTCTGAATCTTCTATTCCATCGGGCTCGTTCTTGATGGTGTAGAAACGGATCTGAAAACAATTTTTGAATTTTCGGAGTAACTAACAAATTATGATATTCAGTTACCTCAGGTCCTCCAACAACTAGTACCACCTTGTCCTCTGAGTCTATAAATGGGTTCATGAGACCGCCTGCACCCTCCCTTAAGACTGGCTCAATTTGGGGTATCGTCCCGGACTCTGGAGCTGCTGCATCTAAAAAATAGTAGTGTTTGGGGAAAACCAAGCTCAAAATTGGATTCACCATCTATGATAAACCGTCACGACGACAAAATCGATACTAAATTTCCTGGAAAGAATTCGAAAATTGAAATTTCTCACCTCATTTCAATACAGTTCATCAATGATTCAAGAACTTATTATGCAGGCATTTTTTCAAAAAAAATAATGATAGATTCGGAATCAGTGAGTTGAGAGCTTTCAGAAAAGTACCCACAAGCCATAGTTCCGCTCAGTTTGGGTCTCGACACGATTTTCGGGGTACTGTAGTTTTCGTGGTGGAACCCAAAGTGAACAGAATATAGCCTTGTGGGTACTTTTCTGAAAGCTCTCGACGGGCTGAATCCGAATATTTTTGGGTTGATCAATTTACTTAGACCCAACAATCTCAAAACATGGTTTTTTGTTATATATGGTTTATTCTTAGCGAAAATAAACATAAGAACAATAAATGGGAAACGTTAAACACATAAAAAATGTTTTCCTCTTCTTCCGAGTAGAACCGTTTGAATTGGTACACAAACGGAACGATTTCACCGAGGTGATAATTTCTCATCTGAAAAAAAGGCAGTAGTTTCTCAATAATTCTCAATAATAGTGTCCCATATTATATGGGTTTTATAGAAAATTTCATGGACTACATTTTTGTAGTTGACCATTTTCCACTAGGACCGCTCCCCATCGAGTTACACCTGTTTAAAGCTTGAAAACTCTCTATTCCCAATTTCAAAGCGCTATAACTCCCTCAATTTCATCTATACATGAAAACTACAAACTACAAAAATATGCGAAATTCAATTCTCTACATTTTCCCATTTTAAAATTCTCAAAAAGCTCTATTCCTCACTGAGAAAATCGCATTTTAGTATCCCAGAGCGAGAGAGAGGGAGAGACGCAGAGAAACGAGAGCACTCTCGTTTCTCTGCGTCTCTTGTCACCTTCAAACGTCTGTAACTCCGCGGGGAGGGGAGATATCGAAAAATGGTCAACTACAAAAATGTAGAGGATGACAAGGGCTATCCGGTGGATATAAATTTTAGAGAGGTGGCGTGGCCTAGGAATCCGAAAAATTGGGAAAACTAGTCCCCGACTCAAAAATCGCTCAAAATCGCTTAAAATTGCTCAAAATTGCTCAAAATTGTTCGAAAATCTCAGATTTTTGTGTAAAGTTGAGAAGGGTGGAGTGGTCTAGAAATCCGAAATTACGGGAAAACTAGTCCCCAAGCTGAAAATCACTCAGAATCGTTTTAACCAACATTTTTTGATGCCGAATATTAGTACAAAGTGGAAATTAAGCTCAACCTTAAATCTTATGTTTCCACCAGGCGAATGTTTGACATAAATCTGGAAAAATTCGAATTTTCTCTACTAAAACTAATTTTTCCAGTTTCTAAAGTATTTCTATCGTGTTCATCTTGAAATTGTGGTCTATAAAGCTCAAAAATCCATTTTCTAGGCCTAAACAGAGCTGAGTTACACCCCCTGGAGAGAGCGCAGACGACGAGAGTGTCTCGTCGTCTGCGCTCTCCACTCTCTCATCTCGGAACTTTGAACGCTTGTAACTCGGCGTGGAGTAGTCCGATTTGGATGATTTTTTGTTTTTTCGAAAGCTGAGAACACGGGGAACAAGATGGTATACATTTGATTTCAAAATTTTTCAATTTTTTTTCCCAAAACTCATTTTTTTGTGTTACTAACCCGATCTTCCATGAAGAAATGACGAAGCCATCTCCAAATACATCCTTTTCTGAGGGATACTTCCGTCTTCAGTCCAAATGGGATTCCGTCAAACATGGTATCTGAAATTTCGCGAGTTTTTGAGTATTTTTTCTACAAGAGACGCGTTAAAGGCGCGCCAGCGCGTTTTTTGACATTTGGCAAAGGCTGGGGCGCCTTGGACGTTCTTAGAATTGAAAATTGTACAAAAGCTATCAAAAACGCGTCCACAGTGCCCCAGACTTGAAAATTCCAGGTTTCTGGCTCAAAATCGACTAAAATCACCCATTTTTAGTCAAATTTTGCCCCAGACATCAGAAAACGCGTCAAAGGCACGCCAGATGACTTCAAGTTTTGAGAAAAATTGGTGTCCGGCGTACCTTTGGCGCGTTTAAATCAAGAATTTGACTTTTGGCTAAGGCTGGGGCGTTTTGAACGCGTTTATCGGTGTTTTTCAGCAAAATTTTGCGAAAATAGCCTATTTTTGTCAAAAATTGAACAAAAGCTGTCAAAAAACGCGTCCACAGCGCCCCAGCCTTGAAAATTTCAGGTTTTTGGTTCAAAACTGAATAAAATTACCCATTTTTAGTCAAATTTTTTACTGAAAATGACAAATTTCTGGATTTTCAGCCAAAAAAACTCACAGTCAATTCTCCAATCGATTTGAGATTAGTGATCCGAGCATCCATCAAAAAATACAAAATCTAGCTGAAAAAAACCATGATTTTCGTCTAAATTGATCATTTTTAACTCACAATTCAATAAAAATCAGTTAAAATATATGTAGTTGTTGACAGAACCATTCCAGTAGGTAGTCTTGGTTGTAGGTACCCTGAAAAAATAGATTTTTTACTTAAAAAACTCTAAAAAACTCGAAAAATGACGGATTTTAAGCAAAAAAATGACGTTTTTCGACCTAAAATGCATTGAAAATCGAAAAAATCGGTCTCAAAACGTTGCGGAACCAAAATATATTGAATAAACGGAATGAAAAGGAAAAGACGAAGGAGATACCGATCTCTTTTTCTTTTTTTCTCTGCGTCTCTCCGTTTCACACACTATTTCTCATTCATAGCCAATATGACCTCCTGATTCCGAGGGATACGATTTCCTGAAGAGACGCAGAGACAGTCCGTCGATTCTCAGGGCCACCTGGACATCTGGAGAAGTTCAGTTGGAAGACTAAAATTTTTTTATTTTTTCATTTTTTTGGAAAAATAATGATAGATTCGGAATCAGTGAGTTGAGAGCTTTCAGAAAAGTACCCACAATCCCTATATAGGGTCTCGCCTATGGGAGTTTGCCTTCTTTTTCAATTTTTTAATCTCAAAATCGATCTCTCGTTGAGACGGTTGGAATGAGTATAATCATGACTAGGTTTGGAGCAAATTGGGTCTCGACACGATTTACGAGAGGGTTACTGTAGTTTTCGTGGTGGGACCCAAAATCATCAGAACCATGGCTTGTGGGTACTTTTCTAAAAGCTAAGAACGGACTGAATTCAATTTTTGTAATTTCAAGGAAATTGCGTCAAAACTGATGAAGTTACAGCGATTTCAAATTTTTCAAAATTTTGGGTTACTGTAGCTTTCGTGGTGGGACCCAAAGTCGTCAGAACCATGGCTTGTGGGTACTTTTCTGAAAGCTATCAACGAGCGGAACTAGAAAATGTCAAAATTCCTAAGATTACTTTCCCTTTGACAAAATAATCACGACATGAAAATTTTCGAAGTTTTTCGAAAATTTTCGAAATTCTATTTTTGGCTCGTTTTTGATGATTTTTAGTGGAAAATGATCAGAACACACCAATTTCCGTTTTTTTTCCACATTTTCCTTGTTTTTATAAGAATCAGTGAGTTGAGAGCTTTCAGAAAAGTACCCACACGCCTATGTAGGATCTCAATTTCGATCGGTGGCCGAACTTTTTCACCGGTGGCCTAGAAAACTCAAAAACTCGGCCACCATCTAAATTCTGGTGTTTTGATGGTTTCCAGGCTAGTTTTTGATGAATTTTTTGAATTTTGTGTTAAAATTGTGAAAGTTTGTGCTGAAAACCGGCTAAACAGGTCAAATATCAGAATTTTGAGCGAAAAACTGTTTAGAAACAGCGAAAAATGATAATTTTTACGACTTCTAGCCTTGAAATTCGGAAAATTCATCAAAAACTAGCCTGGAAACAATCAAAAAACAAAACTTTTGTTGGTGGCCGAGTTTTTGAATTTCCTAGGCCACCGCTGAAAAAGTTCGGCCACCAATCGAAATTGAGACCCTATATAGGCTTGTGGGTACTTTTCTGAAAGCTCTCAATGTGCTGATTTCGAATTTTTTATTATTTTTTCAAAAAAATAAATAATATGAAGTTTTAGTCTTCTAACACCTCCAGATGTGCAGGTGGCCGCAATCGACGGAGTGTCTCTGCGTCTCTTCAGAAAAACGAATCCCTAAGAGGAGGGGGGGTCCCCTCCCCTTTGGCAACTCACCTCATGAGAAATAGTGTAAGATTTGTGGAGACGCAGAGAAGCAGAGAAAAAAGAGATTAGCCATTCGTCTTCTCCTTTCCGTTCCATTTATTCAATATATTTCTGTTTTGGGACGTTTCGAAACCGATTTTTGAGCATTTTAGGTCAAAAAACGCCATTTTTTCGGTTAAAATCCGTGATTTTTCGAGTTTTTGAGCCAAAAATCTTATTTTCAAGGTACCTACAACCAAGACTGCCTACTGAATGGTTTGGTCAACAACTACATAAATTATAACTGATTTTTATTGAATTGTGAGTTAAAAACTATCAATTTAGAGGAAAATCATTGGTTTTTTCAGCTAGATTTTATATTTATTGGTTGATGCTTTGATCACAAATGTCAAATCGACGGGAGAATTGAATTGTGAGTTTTTCTCATTTATTTCAGCAAGTTTTAAGCTGAAAATCCAGAAATTTGCCATTTCCAGGTAAAAAATTCGAATAAAAGTGGGTAGTTTTTGTCGATTTCGAGCCAAAAACCTGGAATTTCCAAGGCTGGGGCGCTGTGGACGCGTTTTTTGACAACTTCTATGTTAAGCACGTCCACGGCGCCCCAGTCTTTGCCAAAAGGTACGCCAGACTCCAATTTTTCTCAAAATGTCTGGCGTCCCTTTGACGCGTTTTGGAGTCACCGGTTTAACAGCTAATTTTACAAATCTGGCGCGCCTTTGACGCGTTTTCAACTGAAAATTACTCAAAAACGCATTAACTTTTTCAGAAAACCTCGGTCGTTGTGAGGAAATGAAAATTGAAGAAGACATGGATGATGAAACAGATGATACGACCTCTTCACCTGACATTGAGATGGACAATGGATTTGAAACTGATGGAATAAGACAAAAAGGTATCAACTTTTACATTTTGCAGTTGAAATTGGCCAACTTTGAGACTTGGATCGTATAGATCAAAAGAAGAGCTTTATTTTTGTAGTTGACCATTTTTTTGTACGGACACTCCCTAGTGAGTTATAGTCATTTTTCGATTTGCGGGAGAAGTTACTTTGTCGATATGTAACTCGATGGGGACGGGTCCTATCAAAAAGTTGTCAACTTCAAAAATGGAGTTCTACTCTTGGTCTGTTTGATACCATAAAAAGTTATTTTGTGGAACAGTTAGTTTTACTATGATACACTCTTGAAGTTTATCAATTTCACCTGAATACAGTGAGAGCCAACTAACTTTTAATCAGAATTATAATTTAGCAATTAAAATTATTCGGTGTTTTTGCAGACAGAATAAGTGCCGAACTCAACCAAGGAGTGAACGTCGAGCAAAGATATAAAGATCTCCTAGAGGACTGTGAGTTTTCTCCCGTTTTAAAATCAAAATCGTGAGGGGTTCCTGAATAAATCTGAAATGGTAGATCTGTGTCCCTGTATACCGTTCCACAAAGACGCATGATCAAAACATACTTGCAAACCGGGCCGACACGGGCCGCGTCAAAATGAGTATTATGCACTGAAAAATATACCAATATGTAGATCTCGACGAGTACTATGTTTGTGACATACTACGGGCCGGATGGCTATTTGTTAATATGTCGCGATCCGGGAAAAAGTGCCAAAAAACGCGAAAATGGCAAAAAAAGTCATTCTAGCCCGGCCCGCGGCCCATTAACGAATAACCATCCGGCCCGTAGTAGGTCACGGACATAGAACTCGCCGAGATCTACATTTTGGTATATTTTTCAGCTCATAATATTGAGTTTTAAGCAAGTTACGAGCCGGCCCGTGTCGGCCCGGTTGACAAGTATGCTATTTTGCACTGAAATTGGTTGATTTGAGGGAGAAATTAGAAATTACTTCGTCGATATGTAACTCTCTAGGAATTGCCCGTACAAAAAAGTAAAAAAAAAAAAGTTATCGAAAGAAGCAAAGAGATTGCCCGATTGAATGGAGTTGTGGAGATGGAGGAGACTGAAATCCTTCAGTTTTACGAGAACAAGAGTGAGTCTACGCAATTGCATACTTGCAAACCGGTCTGGCCCGTTACTCGCGTCAAAATGAATATCATAAGCTGAAAAATACACCAAACTAAAGATCTCAACGAGTTCTATGTCTGTGTCCTAGTACGGACCGAATGGCTATTCGTTAATGTGCCGCGGGCCGGGCTAGAATGGCTTTTTTGACCATTTTCGCGTTTTTTGGCACTTTTTCCCGGCCCGCGACATATTAACAAATAGCCATCCGACTCGTAGTAGATCACGAACATAGAACTCGTTGAGATCTACATTTTGGTATATTTTTCAGCTCATAATATTGAGTTTTAAGCAAGTTACGAGCCGGCCCGTGTCGGCCCGGTTGACAAGTATGCTATTTTGCACTGAAATTGGTTGATTTGAGAGAGAAATTAGAAATTACTTCGTCGATATGTAACTCTCTAGGAATTGCCCGTACAAAAAAGTTGTCCACTACAAAAATATAGCTCTACTTTTGGTCTGTACGATTCATCAAAAATCAACTTGAGTGGACAATCAGAATTACCGTGACATCCACTCAAATTTTGGGCATTTTCAACTGAAAAACGCAAAAGTTCTAGAATTGGTCCAATTTTTGTGAAACTTTAGAAAACGCCACCCTATTATTGTCTTCACAATTTTTAGAATTTTCACTTTACTCCAACTGAGACTTGCTCTGGTTGAAGTTGGATGAGAAACTTGTGGGATACCCGCTTTCTCCGTCAAAACTCAATATTAAGATCTGAAAAATATACCAAAATGAAGATCTCGACGAGTTCTATCTCCGTGACTAACAACGAGCCGGATGGCTATTCGTTAATGTGCCGCGGGCCGGGCTAGAATGGCTTTTTTGCGGTTTTTGGCACTTTTTCCCGTACCGCGACGTAATAACGAATAGCCATTCGACCCGTAGTAGGTCAGGGATATAGAACTCGTCGAGATCTACATTTTATTATATTTTTCAGTGCATAATATTCATTTTGACGCGATTAACAAACCGGCCCATGTCGGCCCGGTTGACAAGTATGGGTTTATACTACACAAAAACTTTTATTTTTACTAATAACATCATCATTTCAGAATGCCAGAGACTCCTTGCACAAACCCACTACTTCGACGTAAAACTTCATGAGCATCAAGTGAATAGTGAGTGAACAGCCCAAGTTGATATTTTATAGCTAATACGCATTTATATTTCAGATCTTGGACTGAAAGTTATTGAAAGAAGCAAAGAGATTGCCCGATTGAATGCAAGTGCCGAACTCAACCAAGGAGTGAACGTCGAGCAAAGATATAAAGATCTCCTAGAGGACTGTGAGTTTTCTCCCGTTTTAAAATTAATATCGTGAGGGGCTCCTGAATAAATCTGAAATGGTAGATCTGTGTCCCTGTCTACCGTTCCACAAAGACGCCTGATCAAAACATACTTGCAAACCGGGCCGGCGCATAACTCGAGTCAAACTCAACCTTATGAGGTGAAAAATATACCAAAACGTAGATCTCGACGAGCTCTACGTCCGTGACCTACTACGGGCCGGATGGCTATTCGTTATTGTGCCGCGGGCCGGGCTAGAATGGCTTTTTTGGCCATTTTCGCGTTTTTTGGCACTTTTTCCCGGCCCGCGGCACATTAACGAATAGCCATCCGGCCCGTAGTAGGTGACAAAGATAGAACTCGTCGAGATCTACATTTTGGTATATTTTTTAGCTCATAATATTGCGTTTGACGCGAGTTACGAGCCGGCCCGGTTGACAAGCATGGTATTCCCAAATAATCTCAAAATCACAAAGAACTCTTTGAGGCCGCAGAAGTTATGACTGTCTGTAATCAATACTCCTTATGTTAATTGACTAGGGAAGGCTTCCGAGTTACTGAGACGTCACCTATACCATTGGAAAGCTGGGAAAACGTTGATTTCAAATATATATTCAGTTTTTGCCCTTGAGGTCAGACATTCGAGAAAAACGAGGTTGAAGTTCGTGTCAGAAAGGCAATAAGTTGTCAATTTTTGGAACTTTTACCTCGTTTTTCTCGAATGTCATGCATCGAGGGCAAAAACTGAGTATATATTTGAAATCAGCGTTTTCTCAGCTTTCCAATGGTACAGAACACGTCCCGTCACCTGGAGGCCTTCCCCAGTGAGCTACTGTTCCCCTATATTCGCTATTCCAGACAAGTCGAAAAATCATTGAAGATTGAACAACATTGGTTCGAAATCCAGCAATGAAAAAAAGGAGACCACTGTTGCAGAAAGAGGTACGTGCCAGAGTCTCTGAAACCATACATTTAAAAACTGATTACAGACACAACACCTGAGTTTGTTGATTTGACTCAAGATGATGATGATGAAGTTCAAATTGTGAGTTACTTTTTGAAGATTTTATAAATGACAAAATCATTTCAAATTTTCAGGTTCTGGCGACAATAAAGTGCAGGCCTGGAACCACCACCTGCTCAGAGCACAACACGACCTCTGCGGATTCTTTTCTTTTTTTGAATAAATTGTTGAATGTTAAACAAATTGTGTTTTGTTTCTTTTTTTCAGACAAATATTCAAGTTTGATTCGGCTGGGGACCGGTTAGAGAACTCCGGCCGTTAACCAGAGTTGCATGGAATTCCGACTTCCGTCATTCCATAACTGTGCAATTTAGGAAGAATACATTTTGCAAAAATACATGGAAAAATGGTCGGAAAGGACAGAAAACAGGCTTTTCTTCAGCCAAAAGCTAGTTTTTCACTGATTTCCGCGAATTTTACGATTTTTCTTTTAGAATTTTTGAAAGTTTGGGAAAAAATCTAATTTCGACTTCCGACACTCGAAAATTTGATGTCCTGATAATTTTGTTTTGATATTTTCTATTTCAGCTCGTCCAGAGCTTTCAGAAAAGTACCCACAAGCCATGGTTCTGATGATTTTGGGTCCCACCACGAAAACTACAGTAACCCCGCCGTAAATCGTGTCGAGACCCGACTTGCTCCAAACCTAGTCATGATTATACTCATTCGAACCGTCTCAACGAGCTAAATATGAATATCGTCTGTGTTTTGAGAAAAAATTCAATTTTGAGGACTTCCGAGTTCCGGATAAGGGATTTTACTTCCGACTTTCGGCATTCCATTACTGTGAAATTTAGGAAGAATACATTTTGCAAAAATACATGGAAAAAAGGTCTAAAAGGACAGATAACAGGCTTTTCTTCAGTCAAAAACTAATTTTTCACTGAGTTTCACCAATTTTACGATTTTTCTCTTGGAGTTTTTGAAAATTTGGGAGAAAATTTAATTCCGACTTCCGACTTCCGGATAAGGAAATTCACTTCCATGCAACTGTGCCGTGTACAACACGCAGGAAAAAGAGACTTCTTAGGCAATTTTTAAGCAATTTTTAGGAAAAATTCGTGTTTTCCTACTTTTCGATTCTAAATTTTGCAATTTCTATATACATTTTCAAAGATTTCCCGACAAATATTTAAAACTACATCCAGGGATTCCAAAAACAGCGTTTTTTTTTGCCATCGGAACTTTTTTTCCACATTTTCCTTGTTTTTATGAGAATCAGTGAGTTGAGAGCTTCCGAAGTACATACAACCCTGGAATCTACGAAAACTACAGTACCCCAGGGTTACTGTAGTTTCCAAAACCATAGGATTGTGGGTACTTTTCTGAACGCTCTCAACTCACTGATTCCAAATCTATCATTATTTTCCCGAAAAAATTATTAGACCGAAATTTTTGACTCTTCCAACACCTCCAGAAGAGCTTGTGGCCTTCCACCGTCGCTCTTTCCCACGAATAAAAGTGTCTGCATGTCTACCGTCTCTTCAGGAAAACGTATTCCTTGGAACAAGAAATCATATTGGCTGTGGAGTCCACATCACTATACACTTTTGGCAGCGTACTGAATCGCTGCCTCAAAATTATGTATTATTATTGATTTTTATTGAATTCTAGTTATTATTTATGGATGGATTGTCCGGAAATGAGGTAAGGATTTGTGTTTGAAGTCAAAATAGGAAATTATCGATTCTCGAAAGGCTGCTACCCGGAAAATTCAGTAAAACTTGCTGATAAATCGTGTTAGAACTATTTTTCTCTAAAAATTTACCTGTTTTCCGTTAATTTGAGCCTAAAACCAATGAAAACCGACTAAAATTCGAAAAGTTACAGATTTTCGAAACTTTTCGAAAATCTAGTTCTCACAAATTATGTCGTATCTTAGTCAGTTTCAGTCCAAATTCAGAAATTTTTACATTTTTGAACTCAGCGTGATTTGGTGGTTCAGAAAAGTATAATCATGGCACACTTTTGAAAATTTCGGTTTTTTTGGGTCTCATCACGAAAACACTCAAAAATGTACATATTATTTTTCAAATAATTTAAGCAATTCCCTATCTCTTGAGCTTAAAATCACATGAATCGGATGAAAACTCGAAAATTCACAGAATTTCGAAACTTTTCGAAAATCTTGATCTCATAAAAACCGCTCGTATCTCAGTCTATTCTAGTCGGATCCAAGGGAAACTTACATTTTTGAAATCAGCGTGACTTGGGAATTTCAGAAAAGTAAAATCCGAGACATCCAGAAGACGTCGTGACGAAAGAAGTCGCTCAAGAAGCCGTCAAAATAAAAAAAGTGAGTAAATTCCAAGAATTCAAAGAGGTTTTGCGAAAAATGCTGAAAAAACACCCAAAATCTTTGAAAAATAAGTTCTAATCCCTCAAAAACCAATTTCAAATAATGCAAAAAAGTTTTGACCACTGGAGGAATCGAACCCCGGTAGTTTTTTTGGTAGCTGCAACCTTGTCT
Organism: Caenorhabditis latens; assembly: GCA_002259235.3. Lineage (NCBI taxonomy): Eukaryota > Metazoa > Nematoda > Chromadorea > Rhabditida > Rhabditidae > Caenorhabditis > Caenorhabditis latens. Next base: position 17,584,774 of record CM056095.1, read on the forward strand.
ACCTACCCTCTCGGCCAACCTCAAAGTTTCCATTTTTTTAATGATTTTTCTTGAGTTTTTGGGGGTTTTAAAGGTGAAAAATTGGATTCTACGCAATTTTTGAGTCTAGGCTGGCGTGCCGTCGACGCGTCTCTAGGAATAACACGAAAAAATGGGTTTCTACTCATTATTCTATTTTTTAGTTGAAAAATTAATTTTTAAATGGAATATAAGCGGGAAATGTATAGAAAAATAAATCTTCAATTCGGAAAATCACTCTTCTTCAGTTTTTAAAAATTCATTAAAATGGAAAATATTTTTGTTTTCAGAAATATATCCGATAAGATTGAACTGGCTGCTTGGATCATTTTCTTCATCGCTGTGGTTATTCATCGTTACCAGCACAACAGCGTTGCCGGAAAAACCAGAGAATGAAAATTTTAAATTTTTCAGTGTTATTTTATCTGAATAATCAATAAAAATGTGATTGAAAAATTGTTTGGTTCGTTGAAACCGATTATGACAGCCAAATTGGTGTTTTCCGATCAGTTCCCACAAAAAATCATCAAAAACGAGCCAAAAATAGAATTTCGAAACTTTTTTCGAAAAATTTGATGTCCTGATAATTTTGTTTTGATATTTTCTATTTCAGCATGACGAGAGCTTTTAGAAAAGTACCCACAAGCCTATATTCCGACAGAATTGGGTCCCACCACGAAAACTACAGTAACCCTCGGTAAATCGTGTCGAGACCCAAAATGCTCCAAACCTAGTCATGATTTTACTCATTCGAACCGTCTCAACGAGCTGAATTCAAATATCGTCTGTGTTTTGAGAAAAAAACTCAATTTTGAAGTGAAAAAATTAAAAAAGAAGGCAAACTCCCATAGGCGAGACCCTACATAGGGGTTGTGGGTACTTTTCTGAAAGCTCTCAACTCACTGATTCCGAATCTTTCATTATTTTCCCAAAAAAGTCGTTAGATACAGTTTTTGATTTCAAGTTTCTCTAGAAGAGCAGGTGGCCTCCCCCCCCTCGGTCTCACCCAATCTTTGGAGTGTCTGCCGTCTCTTCAGGGAAACGAATCCCTCGGAGTCAAGATGACATGTGTGGTGCGCGCTCTCAGAATGCCTGCGTACACCATCTGTCTCCCTGTGTGTCCTTCGAATCGTCGACCATCCATTCTCATTCTGCCTTCATCGACTGCCTACTGGATGGCTGGTCCCCCATTGATTTTTCTAGAAACCTGATACCCTTCCATGTCTAATTATTGATTTTTTGGTCCAATAGAATCAACGATTGCTCTGAATTTGGAAAACTGAAGATCAGAAAAGAGGTAAGTCAGACTATCTTAAATACAGTACCGTCCAAAAAGTTGTAAACTTTGGTCGTTTTCAGTTGAAATTGGCCAACTTTGAGAGGGTGTTACGGTATCACTAATTATCCCATCAAGTAGATTTTTATGGGATCAAACAGACCAAGTCTAGAACTCTATTTTTGTAGTTGACAACTTTTTTGTACGGGCACTCCCTTACACACCGACAAGTGAATTTCAGTTGAAAATAGTGCAATTTTTGAGCTATCGTCTTAAACTGATCATAACTCTCTAGGGAGTGTTCGTACAAAAGAGTTGTCAACTACAAAAATGGAGTTCTACTTTTGATCTGTCGAATCCATAAAACATTTTACTATGTGGGACAATTAGTGATACCGTAACACCCTCTCAAAGTTGACCAATTTCCACGGAAAACGGCAAAAATTGACAACCTTTTGGACGGTACTGTATTTAAATCAAATCTTTTTATGTTCAGCACATCGAAAACTTGCAAGCTGTCGCCTGGTGTTCCAGATGGAAAATATGGTGTAATTCACGTCATCAATCCAGTCCCTGGGATCGGTGAACGTGAACTAGTTGTGAGAAAAAAGGTATTTTAAACAAAAATTGAATTTTTAGCAAAAAAACGGGATTTTTATACCAGAAATCAAGTTTTACACACAAAAAGCGGGCTTTTTGAACTAAAAACCTCTTTTTTCAGCCAAAATTCACAGTTTTTGAACCAAAAATTGAATTTTTAGCAAAAAAACGGGATTTTTGAACTAAAATATTAGCATAAAAAGCTGGATTTTCAAACTAAAAACCTATTTTTCAGGCAAAAAACACAGTTTTTTAGCCAGAAATTGAACGTTTAGCAAAAACTGTATTTTTCTACCAAAAATCAAATTTTCCACACAAAACTGGAATTTTCATCTGAAAATCAAATTTTTCAGCCAAAATACACGATTTTTGAACCAAAAGTTGAATTTACAGCCTAAAAACTGGAATTTTTGATTGATTTTCAGCTCAAAATTGACAGTTTTCAGCCCGAAATTGACTATTTTCAGCCAAAAATTGACGATTTTAAACCAAAAATTAAATTTTCAGACCAAAAACACGATTTTGGAAATGAAAACCTATTCTTTCGGCCCGAAACTGGATTTTTTGAACCTAAAATCGAATTTTCATCTTGAAACCCAATTTTTTTAACAAAAAACCCGATTTTTCAGCTCAAATGTGCTATTTTAAGCCAATACTGAAATTTTTTCAGTGAAGTCAATAAATCTTCACTTTTGGAAGTCATCATTCAACTTCGAAGTCATGGAATTCTCTCCGATCACTTGCATCAGATGCACAAACATCTCGAAGTGCAACATTCTGGTGATTCAAGGAACAATTAATTGATATAAGCTTTAATTTCTAATGTTCACTTTAATAACGTCTGTATTTAACCACTGTATCAAATTTAATGTTTTTTAAATTAATTTTTTCCACAATAAACTTATTTTCTGTATTAAAACGTGTTCCAATCTCAATTTGAATGTTAAATTCGAATTCTCCGCCCCTTTTTACCCCTAACCAACCGGTTTTCACTCAATTTTCGAATTCTGTGCATTTTGTCGTCGGGGTGTTCGGTGTCTGCACACAATCGGCGCTACAGTAACCCGAAAAACACAGAATGAGAGATAGAGACGCAGAAAAATGGGGATAAGGGTAGTTTTTGATGGGGAATTCGAATTTGACATTGGTTTTTGAAAAATGTGAAAATTTGACCGCTATTCTGCAGCTTTTAGACCTTCAAAACTCATTTTTTTTATAAAAACGCGCCGCAGTCTTGATTTCTATGTTAAATTCAAGTTTCCCGCTCCTTTTTATCCCTATCCAGACAGTTTTCACTCAAATTTCGAAATCTGTGCATTTTGTCGTCGTGGTGTTCGGTGTCTGCACACAATCGGCGCTACAGTAACCCAAAAAACACAAAATGAGAGATAGAGACGCAGAAAAATGGGGATACGGGTAGTTTTTAATGGGGAATTCGAGTTTGACAGTTTTCAGGCAAAGTTTCAGGTTTTCAGCCATATTGATGCATTTGTCATACTGTAATATTCATCATAGTTCCCGAAACATCCGAGATAGGACGCTCCAAACTCTTGCTAGCGGGAGGAAAGAATTTGAAAAAAAAACATTATTTTTTTCAAAGTTTATTAGGAAAAAATACATTGCAAAAACATCACGATATCATCATCGGTACATTCCTGGCTCTCTTGCATTCTCCTCATTTCCATCTCATCTTCTCCGTCCCCACTTTGAACAATCGCGCCGTTTCCAACCACCTGAAAAAAACCAGGTTTTTTTCCATATTTTCTAACATTTCTTTTGATTTATGGAGTGTTTGTAGTTTATCTTATTTTTATTCTCTTGTCTTCAGAAAAGACGATTCAAACTACAAACTACAACTTTACACTAGAATCAATAAAACCGCACGACATTGATTTTTGGCGTTTTTTTAAACATTTACACACTATGAACGGAAAAAAATGTCTCTAGAAGGGAAAACACTCACTCTTGTGGAAATTTCATCTTTCGTGGTAGTGCTCACATAATTGAGAATTGCATTTGAGTACCTAAGAATCCTTTCCAATTTATGTGATTGGTACTGCATCTACACTATGTTTTCAGTCTGAAATTATAATAGAAAGAATTTTGAATTATAGGAAACACACAGATTCACCTTTTACACAGCAATTTCCAGGGAGTAATCAATAATAAGAGGGGGAATTAGAATTCGATAAAAATCAATAGGAGACCAGCCATGCAGTAGGCAGTCGATGAAGGCAGAATGAGAATAGATGGTCGACGATTCGAAGGACACAGACAGATGGTGGACGCAGGCATTCTGAGAACGCGCACCTCCTGGGAAATCCTCCTGGGAAATACCATCTATGCCTAAATCCTCATTTTCCACTTGAAAATTCAATTTTTTTGTCAACTTTAACCTATAAACCCGATTTTCTGCAAAAAATGGTCGATACACTATTTAGTTTGAGGATATCGAGTTCTCATCGTTTTGTTTGAAGTACTTATTGGTGTTTTAGAATCGAACGACCCTTCAACTCCATGGACAACATCACCGACGGCGACGATTCAAAGAAGATGTTTGGAAAGGAGTGGCATGTTCGAAAAGGAGGCCAAGCTCGCGAGGACGGAAAATAATTTATTATTGACTTTACTTTGTATAATTTGAATTACCCTTCCCTTTCTTATGTTACCTATTTGTTGTCTTATTTTGTTCATTATTTCCAATAAATTATTTTCTAAAATCCTGCGAATTCAAATAATTTTCGTGATAGGTGAACAATAGTCGATCGCGATTACACAAATATCATACGATTTTAGTCGCGATTTGCCAATTACACGCCTATAGTAGGTATCATCGCTTGTGCGTATCGGGACAAGTGCGCGAACAATATTTGACAAATTACACGCTTTCCGCGATTCACTTGTGTTGATTACAAGTCCTCCCTGTTAACCACTCGGCCATCTCACTGCTGAAAACTAGATGAACACTAGGGAAAGACAAGAGGAATAACCCTCAAATTCGGATTCTCATGTTTCCTATGGTTAAGAAATGGGGCTCACAAGGGAACCTTTTTCATATCAGGGTTGAGAATTGGCTGAAACTTTGCACATATATACTTTCGACCCTGCTCTATCACATGCCGTTCTCAAAAGCTGCGCAATACCGCTCGTTGGCGAGAAAATTGGGTCTGAAAATTTCTGAAAATCGCCTTGTCAAATTACACGCGTGACGTTCCTTTCTTCATTCCACTTTTCTCTGTTAAAAATATCAACATCGGTGGTCCAGTGGTAGTGAGGGGGAGTCGTGGTAGGAAGGGTATGGGTTCGATCCCCGGTCACGCTAAAATTTTTTTGCATTTTTGTTATGAATTTTCAAAGTGCTCTTATTGGGTCTGTATCACATTTTTCGAGATTTGGGAAGTGTAGTACTGATTTTTATGAGAACAGAAAGAAATTGGGACCATAAAAAAGAAACTAATTTTTTCGAAGATTTCCTCACTTTTTGATCATCAAGTGATGGTCAACAAATTGATAATTTTGGAGAAACAACTTTTCCAAAAGAGTTCAGTACCTTTTCGAAATGAAAAAATTATGAAAGACATGTTGTTTTTTGAAGAATATTTCTTATGGAACTCGTTCTCCGAAATGTGTTTTACGAAAACAGCATTGTTCTCGAAAAATTAATGAGCATCACTTGTTGATCAAAAAGTGAGAAAATCCTCGAAAAAATTAGTTTCTTTTTTATGGCCCCAATTTCTTTCTGTTCTCATAAAAATCAGTACTACACTTCCCAAATCTCGAAAAATGTGATACAGACCCAATAAGAGCACTTTGAAAATTCATAACAAAAATGCAAAAAAATTTTAGCGTGACCGGGGATCGAACCCATACCCTTCCTACCACGACTCCCCCTCACTACCACTGGACCACCGATGTTGATATTTTTAACAGAGAAAAGTGGAATGAAGAAAGGAACGTCACGCGTGTAATTTGACAAGGCGATTTTCAGAAATTTTCAGACCCAATTTTCTCGCCAACGAGCCGTATTGCGCAGCTTTTGAGAACGGCATGTGATTGAGCAGGGTCGAAAGTATATATGTGCAAAGTTTCAGCCAATTCTCAACCCTGATATGAAAAAGGTTCCCTTGTCAGTGCTCAAACTTTGAGCTCACTTTTCTCGATTCCTAGAGGCGTTCTGCAAAATTTTAAAACAGTTTTGGAAGTTTCAAAGTCCAAGCTTTCCAACGATATAGGTCATGACCCGGAACTCCATCTTGACTCGGGATCCTTCCCTAGTAAGGACACAGGAAGACAGATGGTACGTGCAATCTTATTAGTACTATCTGGCAAAAAACACCATCTTGTGCGCAAATCTTAATCCGCAATCTCATTAAGAGAGCGCGCACCATCTGCCATTTTGTAATGGGTGACACATTACCTTCTAATTAGGTATAATAATTAACCTGGGAAATGGCAGATAGTGCGCCCAATCTTAATGAGATTGCGGATCAAGATTTGTTTTTTGCCAGATGGTACTAATGAGATTACACGTACCATCTGTCTTCCTATGTCCTTTGAATCCGCGACTATCCATTCTCATTCTGTATTTTAGGCTGCCTACTGGATGGCCGGCCCCCCCTTCTCCTTTTGATTTTTTTAGAATCCTAATACCTTCTTATTGATTTCTTCCTATTTTCCACCATCTCGTTCTGAAAATGGAACAGGAAGAATGCGATGCTTCCCCTTACGGTAGGTTTCTAGATTTTCGAATTCTGTTAATTAGCCTCAATTAGTAATTAGGAGGCTCTTTTGATGCCAAAATTTCAATATTTTTGTTCTATTTGCACACGGATTTTCACATTTTCAGATATAATCTTCTTACTAATTCCAGGTGAAACAGTATATCAACAATCAGAGAGCAAAAGATCGCAGAAAAACCCGAACTGTGTGAAAGGTGGGTTAACTGATGTGATATAGATGATTTTCAGCCAAAAACTGCGATTTTTAGCCTAAAAATGGCATTTTTCAGCCCAAAATCAACAATTTTCAGTCAAAAATTGATGTTTTTCAGCCCAAAAATTGACAATTTTCAGCCAAAAATTGATGATTCGGTTCATATTTTCAGATATAATGTTACACTAATTCCAGGTGAAGCAATATATAAACAATCAAAAAGCAAAAGATCGCAGAAACGCCCGAATTAAATATCCCATTGTTGTGTGAAAGGTGAGTTAACCCTAGATCTGTGTGCTTTTTCGATTCTTTGCGCAAAATTCACAATTTTCAGTCAAAATATGATATTTTTCAGGCAAAAATAGCGATATTCTGCCCGAAATTGATGGTTTTCCGCCCAAAATCAACAATTTTCGGCCCTAAATTACCAATTTTCATGCAAAAATTGACGATTTTCAGTCAAAAAATGATGATTCGGTTCACATTTTCAAATATAATCTACCACTAATTCCAGGTGAAGCAATATATAAACAATCAAAAAGCAAAAGATCGCAGAAATGCCCGAATTAAATATCCCATTGCTGTGTGAAAGGTGAGTTAACTCTAAATTTGGAAGATTTTTCGGTTTTTTTTTGCAGAAAATTGACGATTTTTTTTTTTACGAAAATGATGTTTTTCAGCCAAAATTTGAGGATTTTCAGTCTGAAAATGGAAATTTTCATGCAAAAAACGGCGTTTTTCAGCCAAAAATAGACGATTATCAGCCAAAACGTTCACACGGATTTTCAGATATAATCTTCTTACTAATTCCAGGTGAAACAGTATATAAACAACCAAAAAGCAAAAGATCGCAGAAACGCAAGAAGAAATAGCCCATTGTTGTGTGAAAGGTGAGTTAACTCTAGATCTGTGAGCTTTTCCGATTTTTTTGACCAAAATTGACGATTTTCAGCCAAAACTGCAATTTTCACCCCGAATATGATAATTTTTAGCCAAAATTTAAGAATTTTCAGTCAAAAAATGGCAATTTTCATGCAAAAATTGATGGTTTTCAGCCAAAAACTGCGATTTTTAGCCTAAAAATAGCGATTTTCAGCCAAAAATAGCGATATTCTGCCCGAAATTGACAATTTTCAGCCAAAAAATGCGATTTTAAGCCAAAAATTGACGATTTTCAACCAAAAATTAAAGATTTTCAGCAAAAATTGATGATTTTCAGCTCAAAAATGGCGATTTTTAGCCCGAAATTAAAAAATGACAAACTACAAAAACTACAAAAATGAATTTCAGGGATATCGTGGCCGCAATCATCCTGATGTTCATCAAGTCTTCTCACATTTTTTTATTATTTGATTTTTGTTTTAATAATCTCTAATCCTATAAAAATAAATAATAAATAAGGAATTTCCAGCTCAAAATGCTCTAAAATTGCACAAAAACCGGGGTTTTTTATGGTCTGGCGCGCCTTCGACGCATATTTAGGTTCAAAATGCTTAATTTTTATTATGTAAAGACATATTTTATCAACAACTATAACAACCAATCAAAAAAACTAGTGATATAAGAAAGAGGTCCTTGTATCCTACAGTAACACATGGGGGTGTCGAAAACCGCCGACGTGCAGTCAGCAGTACTCCCATATCGATCCATTCTGACCACTTTTGAGACGGTAGCAGTCTGTGTCTTATGGTTGTATGTTATCATTGTCTGGAAATGGACTGCACTCGGTTCATGGGTTTTCACTTCGATTTCATACGTATTCCATGGGGTACGGTAGTCGTATTCGATGAGCGAGGGGACCTGTATTTCAAAACTGTGAAAAGCTACTGAAAAATGGTCAACTACTAAAATGTAGCCCTGAAAATTCTCTACATTTTTGTAGTTGACTATTTTTTGATAGCTCCCCTCCCCGCGGAGTTACAGACGTTTGAAGGTGAGGAGAGACGCAGACAACAAGACGCTCTAGCTTGTCTTCGTCTCTTCTCACCTTCAAGCGGCTGTAACTCTGCGCGTAAAAGAGATATCAAAAAATGGTCAACTACAAAAATGTAGCCCTTGAAATTCTCTACATCTTACTAGTTTTCACCTTTTTGATAGCTCCGCCCCCTTTTGAGATATAGCGGTTTGAAGTTGAGGAGTGACGCAGACAACGAGACACACTCGTTGTCTGCGTCCCCTCCTCGCTTCTCACTTTGTACCGCCTGTATCTCAGGGTCCTGAATAGCTATCAAAAAGTTGTCAACTACAAAAATGTAGAAAATTTTAAGGGCTACATTTTAGCAGTTGACAACTTTTTGATAATTTTTGGAATTTTCGAGATATAAGCGATAAGAGACAGTCTTACCTCTTTCAACTCATATCTCCGACAGATGGATGTGAAATTCAATTTGCCTAATTCCATATGTACATGATCCAGAACTTTCTGACCGAGACGCATTTTAAGATTTTCACTGAAAAATTACAATTTGTAAAATTTAAGTTTTTTTTTTCTCCAATAGTCCTTACTCCTTAACTTTCGTCTTTTTCACCTGACAGATACAGTACTGATTTGGGATGGGGAGTGTCCCACAAGATCTCGGGAGATCCGGTTGTTTCCGTAGCAAAGAGTGTCCTTTTTCATTGGGAATTGATAGAGGGTTACGGTCAGTGAAGGCAGTCTCAGGTTGGTACTGAAAATGGAAAATAGCGGCCGAATTTCTGAAAATTTTCAGAATATGGTGTCAAATTCGAATTCCCCATCAAAAACTACCCATATCCCCATTTTTCTGCGTCTCTATCTCTCATTTTGTGTTTTTTGGGTTACTGTAGCGCCGATTGTGTGCAGACACCGAACACCCCGACGACAAAATGCACAGAATTCGAAAATTGAGTGAAAACCGGCTGGATAGGGGTAAAAAGGGGTGGGAAATTCGAATTCAGCACGGAAATTTAGTTTGGAACACGTTTATATATAGAAAATGAGATTTTCAGTCAAGAAGCTTGCCTCAAGTGTGTTTAAAGCATTGTATCTCACTGTCTTCTGGTTTCTACACCAAGAAAATTATATATTCAGAATCTGCGTGAAATTTTCTACAAGTTGGTATAAATTTTGAACGCCTACCATAAGAATATCCAGAAGTGTCGCCCTTGTATCGAAATGAGTCTGTAATTGTCTGGAATTCACTCTCATCACTTCCAACATTCCATTTTTGTCATCTCGAAACTTTTTCGGCACCGAAATCCCTAGAAATGGATTATTCCTTTCAAACGATCCGATTTCCGATGTGATGTGCTGGAATACACGGGTTACTGTAGTTGCATACTGTAGTGACACAATACACTTACATCACCCACTCTGATTCCATGATCTCCACTAATAAATATAAAAGAATCGTCAAGAATTTCACGATTTCTCTCGAAAAACTGCGTCAAGTAGTCATCGATTCTCACGGGACCATCCGGGTACTCATGGGCCAGGTCTATTAGCCAAGTGAAGGCGAATAACGGGCGGTCTGAAATTTTCAAAATTATATTCACCGGATAGCCCTTTTTATGCTCTACATTTTTGTAGTTGACCATTTTTTGATATCTCCCCTCCCCGCGGAGTTACAGACGTTTGAAGGTGAGAAGAGACGCAGAGAAACGAGAGTGCTCTCGTTTCTCTGCGTCTCGGGATGGTATTATTAAGTTTTCTCAGTGAGGAATAGAGATTTTTGAAAATTTTAAAATGGAAAAGTGTAGAGAATTGAATTTTACACATTTTTGTAGTTGACAACTTTTTGATAGCTATTCAGGACGTTGAGATATTTGGGTTAGAAGTTCGTCGGAGACGCAACACGCAACGCGACTCGGAATATTTCAATTTTCATTTTTAAGCTGTAAAACTAATTCAAATTACAGAAAAACTAACCCAGAAAACAGAAAAAATTGAATTTCTTTCTATTCCTTTTCCAGTACGACACTCCGCTATCCCGCCGGCGCGTGTTGTTTAGCGAAAATATTTTTCATTTATTTATTGCCGTTTTTTCTCTATTTTACGTTTAAAATTGGCATTTTGTAACAGTTTTTCATGGTTTTTTTTTGTATTTTCAGCACAAAAAAGTGATAAATATATAAAATTATCAATTTGTATGTTATTATCCATTTGTATGTTATTATAGGTTTTTTCGCAAAAATCGGTCGGACAAGTTTTATTCCTCAGTTTTTAGACAATCCGTCAATAAAAAAAGTTTTTCAGAATCGTCGGAAGCGTCAGAATCTGAAATTCTTCATACCTCTATAAGCATTCATCGCCTGTTCCCAATACTCCATTGCAGCTTGATGAATCTCCCGACAGAGGTGTCCTTTCAAATGTTGTCTCGTGATATCCATTCCGAATCTCTCGAAAACAGAGGCAAACGGGCGGAACATGTGATCTACCGGTTTGTTGAGGAAACCCTTGCAGAATGGATAAGAATCCATCAACTCGACCATCCAATCCTCAGTTAGAAGGGTCTGAAGTTATATTGGAAAAGTTAATTACTTAATTGGGCACTTACCGTATACCCATAGTCCTTAAATTGGCTGAATAAATGTGTCTCATTATCAATATACATTTGACACTTGTCCACTGCATTCCAATCTGCGTCTATCCTCTCTCCACTCACTTTTTGTCCCGATTCAACTGATTTCCCGAACCAAAGGGCGACTCCGTTCGGATGACTGTTCTCGCCCACTCTATTCACATATGGGAATTCGATTCCCGAGTATTCTGACTGGAAATATTTCAAAAAGTGCGGAAGCGACCGTCTCGCCATTCCAGTGCTCAGCGAGTCGACCATTAGGAAGAACACGTTTGGATGAGGAGATTTATGAAGAGGTGGAGGAGTGGCTCTGCAAAATTGTTTGTATAAAAGTAGAGCCCTTAAAATTCTACACATTTTACTAGTTGACAACTTTTTGATAGCTATTCAAGGCGCTGAGGTAGAATGCTTTGAAATTTAGAAAGCTTCAAGACCCCATATCTCCCTGAAATCGCGTGTATACATAAAAACTACAAACTACAAAAATATGGAGAATTCAATTCTCTACATTTTTCCATTCTGAAATTCTCAAAAATCTCTATTTCTCACTGAGAAAACTTGATAATAGCATCCAAGAGGGAGAGACGCAGACAACAAGACACTCTCGTTTCTCTGCGTCTCTTCTCACCTTCAAACGTCTGTAACTCCGCGGGGAGGGGAGATATCAAAAAATGGTGAACTACAAAAATGTAGAGCGTAAAAAGGGCTATCTGGTGAATATAAATTGTAGAAGGGTAGGGGGGCCTAGAATTCCAAAAATTGGGGAAACTAGTCCCCAAGCCAAAAATTGCTCAAAATCGCTCCAATTTTTTCAGTTTTTTCTAAATTTACACGTTCCAAGAATCTGAGAGAGACGCAGAAAAACAAGAGTGTCTAACTGTCTGCGTCTCTCCACTCACTTTGGTAGAATCTGTGTATGAATGTATCCATAAACTTTCTCTCCTCCACTCTCCCAACAAACTGCTTCCAGGAATTCACAATCCACGTATCCAGGTGTCATCCACTTGCCGAATGTCACTTCTCGACTCGCGAGGACTCCCTCAATGCATCTGGAATCCCTTGGTAAGTTGCAAACGCGCTCTAATCAGACTCACCTCGCCAAACACAACTCAGCCGCCTCGTTGACAACGTGCCACGTGGAATTGACCAGTTGTGTCCATGGCTCGAAGCTCTTATCACAATTGTTCGTCGGAAATTTGGCAGTCAACACTTTCTTGATATCCGGATGCCAGATATCATATTCAGGAAGGACACACTTATTGCCAGTGGAGTCCACGTGGAGGAATGCAGAGGCTGAGATGAGAAAATTGTCAATAGAGCGCATTTTCACACCTGAAACCAAAAACTCACTGAAATTGGTTTCATCAGTTTGCTGAGGAAATTGCTGGTTTTGTTGGAATAATTTTCGATGGATGATTAGATTAACAGCAATGAGAATACATAGGAGTAGACACCTGAAATTTCTGCAAAAAAATAATTATGAGCTTTTTCAAAATAGCTACATAGCATACCTGTTCATGGCTAGGAAGCAGAAAACAATGCTAACATTTTTTGTCGTTTTTCTTTGCTAATCCACGATGCAACACTACAGGTTCACCAGGGCGGAGAAAAAAGCGCCCCGGTCAAAGATTTGAAAAAAATTCAAATTTTAAATGTTTCGTGTTTTCTCGGATTTTCGAACACTAATAGATTTCAAGACCCAAAAATTCATGAAAATCACAAAAATCTACACTGAGAGGCCAAAAATCGCGTTTTTCGTCGAAACCTCGCATGCCCCCCAGCTGAGGTAGACATTATTACCACTGCGCAAAACCGACCAGGGTTCAATCCCCACCCGGGGTCAATCTTTTTTTGTTTTTTTGGTTTTTGATGATACATGAGTGTTTGAACGTCCGGACATCATAGAGAGTCATAAAAATCACAAAGCGGTCAATTTTTGTCAGAAAAAGTTATTTTTCACAAAAATGTCTTTTTTTTAAATTTAAATTAAAATTTTCTTGAAATTTTATGAAAAACTGAGATTTTTTAGGTTCCAAAACCTAAAAATTTATGAAAATCACAAAAATCTACACTGAGAACCCAAAAATCGCGATTTTCGTCAAATCCCCGCATGCCCCCAGTGAAGGTAGACACCACCACCACTGCACGAAACCGACCAGGGTTCGATCCCCTCCTGGGGTCAAACCTTTTTTGTTTTTTTGGTTTTTGATGAGATATGACTATCCGATACTTTAGAAGCGTGGTGTGTCAGAAATATCAGCTGTAATCACATTATGAGTGATTTTCAGACAAATTTTCAGTCAAATTTTTCAGATTTTCAGCCAAATTGATGCATTTATTAATGAGAAACCAGTAATCAGCAGAATTTGCAAGTCTTTGCACAATATTCTTTTCTCTTCTCCGGTGGATAGAATGTATTCGTACAGAATCCATTCTTCGCCCATGCTCCACAACTGAAAATTTATTTTTTTTGTAAATTTTTACTCAGAAATTCAAATTTCCCCCCAAAACTCACTTTGGTGATGCATCCTTACACGGAGTCTTAGGTGTAGTCGGAACCATCTTTGTAGTCTTTGTAGTCTGCAGGGTTACTGTAGTTCTGACTAGGGATACTGTAGTAGTGACATTCCCACAAACACCACAGGTAACCGGGCACTTTCTGGAATTCGGACATCCGGACAGACAGACAAACAGACGTACTTACTCAATAAGATTTGCAGGGCATGGGGTACTGTAGCTTTGGCATTCCACCAAATGATCTACACACTCAGCTACAGTAGTCCCGCCACAAACACCACAAGTCTTGGGGCACTGTCTGGAAGAAGTTAGATGTGCAGGTGGGGTTACTGTAGTTTGTGATTTCAACTCACTTCTTATATTGGTCCATATAACACATTGTAACAATCGAGGCGCAATTCAAGTTTGTGTCATCACAGATATTCGGATCAGGAGAACAAATTCCGCAGGTTAGAGGGCATTCACTGGAAAATTTTGAGAATTAAATGGAAAACTAACCCCAGATTCGAATTCCCCATCAAAAACTACCCATATCCCCATTTTTCTGCGCCTCTATCTCTCATTTTGTGTTTTTCGGGTTACTGTAGCGCCGATTGTGTGCAGACACCGAACACCCCGACGACAAAATGCACAGAATTCGAAAATTGAGTGAAAACCGTCTGGATAGGGGTAAAAAGGAGCAGGGAGTCAGAATTTCATAGTGAAAAATCACAAAAATGTCAAATTCTCCACGAAACCGTACCTCTGAACATTCAATTGATCACAATTCTGCTTGACATCCGGACATGTTATCATAGTATCCTTACATTGCTCAGAAATCACTAAAATTGGGAAAATAGTTAAGAAAATAAGAAATTTGAGCATTTTTTCTCGTGGAGTAATGGCAGATGACCCCCCGTCGTAAATATGTTATCAGAAAGGGTGGTAAGAGGATTATGATGGAGTAAAATTGAGAAATCAAAAACGTGGAATTGATAAATATAATGATGTATGTAGTTTAAACTAGAGGTACATATTTTAGCAAAAAAAAAATTATATTGACAAAAAAATTTTGACACTCAAACGTCCAAATCTCAAAACCTTGAATTGCTAACAAAAAATTGTTAACTGCAAAATTATAGCCCTTAAAATTTTTACATTTTATTAATTAATAACTTTTTGATAACTATTCAGGACGCAGAGATACAAACGGTACAAATTGACCGGGGAATAACTGGCGGAAAAAAGGAAAAATTAAAAAAATTTTCGAGATTTGATGAAAAAAAGACCCAAAAATCCATTGAAATCACAAAAATCTACACTGAGATGCCAAAAATCGCGTTTTTCGTCGAAACCTCGCATGCCCCCCCGTCGAAACCTCGCATGAGGTAGACACCACCACCACTGCACGAAACCTACCACGGTTCGATCCCCACCCGGGGTCAAACTTTTTTTGTTTTTTGGTTTTTGATGATATATGAATAGCCAAATGTCCGAACTCATAGATATTTCAAAAACATCACAAAGCGGTTCCGATTGTTCCTGTTCTTTCGATTTTTGATATTTTCTATCTCCCACACATGAGATGTGCTAATGAAGGCATGTCAGTTCATTAACATTAGAAAATATAAGGGTTTTCCAACCACTCATTCTATCATCATACACCCAACATGAACTACCTTCTATTCTTCCTATTGGTTTCTGTTTCTATCCTCTCTCAAGGTTGCATAGAAGTCTGTGAATGCCCGGATCTCCTCGATAGACTTTATTGGCCAGGTATTGAAAATCAATAGTCAGTTATTAAGGCATTTGGTTCAGATAGAAGCGAAGTTTTATATACTGAACTAGCGGGATGTGTCAGAAATATCACTTGTAAAACATCATATGGCTTCACCTTCGTGTCGTTCAACTTCACAGAATCAGAAATCCCTCGTCCTGAGAATTCTATCAATGCCGCAGTAAGTGTTGTCTTGTTTGTACTCCACCAATTATATATAGGGTGCCACATCTTCGAGTCTCGAAGTACCAACAGGACCCAATATAAATATATTTCAATTTTTTGGGATGGTTTGTGAGAATAATGAATGGTATATCACCAAGTACCCGCGCGGAATTCTTTATGGAACTTCAATGAAAGAGGAGTTAGTAATTGGAGCCAACGGAGAACTGGACGGGAAAAAGTCAAAAATTTCCCAATTCGTTTGGTAAGAAATGTGCGAAGGGTTGACAATCAGATAATGTTTTACAGCAATACTCCATCATAATAAGTATTTTGCTGAATATATAATAAATGTTCTTTGTTAATAAAAATTTATACTTTTCATGTACATATATCATTACGTTTTCCTACCGAATGCCGGTTTCTTCCAGACAAAAAATACGTTTGTGATTTTTAAAACTCTATAAAGTCCGGACACTCTTTTTGTGATTTCAATGGATTTCTGGGTCTTGGAACCTAAAAAGTTTCAGTTTTTCATAAAATCTCCAGAAAATTATAATTTAAATTAAAAAAAAGACATTTTTGTGAATAATTACTTTTTCTGACAAAAAATGATTGTTTTGTGAATTTTTCACAATCTCTATAAAGTCCGGACATTCGGATATTCAAATATCATAAAAAATAATAAAAAACAAAAAACTTTTCCCCCCAGGTGTGGATCGAACCCTGGTCGGTTTCGTGCAGTGGTGGTGGTGTCTACCTTCACTGGGGGCATGCGGGTTTTTGGGTTCTTAGTATAGATTTTTGTGATTTCTATGGATTTTTAGGCTTTGAAACCTATTCGTGCTCGAAAATCCCAGAAATCTCGAAAAATTTAAAATTTATTTTTTTCAAATCTTGACCGGGGCGCTTTTTTCTCCGCCCTGGTGAACCTTTAGTGTGGCATCGTGGATTAACAAAAAAAAACGAACAATTAACAAAATAACATTGTTTTCTGCCTTCCTAGACATGAACAGGTAAGCTATGTAGCTATTTTGAAAAAGCTCACAATTATTTTTTGCAGAAATTTCAGGTGTCTACTCCTATGTATTTTCATTGCTGTTAATCTAATCATTCATCGAAAACTATTCCAACAAAACCAGCGGATTCCTCAACACACGGATGTCACTAATTTCAGTGAGTTTTTGGTTTCAGGTGTGAATATGCGCTCTATTGACAATTTTCCTATCTCAGCCTCCTCATTCCTCCTCTCCACTGGTTCCACCCAGAATAAGTGTGTCCTCCCTGAATAAGATATCTGGCATCCGGATATCAAGAAAGTGTTGACTGCCGAATTTCCGACGAACAATTGTGATAAGAGCTTCAAGCCATGGACACAACTGGTCAATTCCACGTGGCGCGTTGTCAACGAGGAGGCGGAGTTGTGTTTGGCGAGGTGAGTCTGATTAGAGCGCGTTTGCAACTTACCAAGGGATTCCAGATGCATCGAGGGAGTCCTCGCGAGTCGAGAAGTGACATTCGGCAAGTGGATGACACCTGGATACGTGGATTGCGAATTCCTGGAAACAGTTTGTTGGGGGAGTGGAGGAGAGGAAGTCTATGGATACATTCATACACAGATTAAACCAAAGTGAGTTAGAGAGAGACGCAGACAGTCAGACACTCTTGTTTCTCTGTGTCTCTCTTTCTCAGGCTTAAAACGCCCGTAACTAAAAAATGGGTGGAGCTATCAAAAAGTTGTCAACTACAAAAATAATCTACGTAAAATTCTGCACATTTTTGTAATTGACAACATTTTTCTAGCCCCGCCCACTTTTGAGATAGGAGACTATAAAATGTCAAGAAGGTTGAAATCCCGAAAATTCGGAAACTGTGAATTTTGTACATTTTTCTCGAATTTTTTCAAATTGTTGCATAAAAACAAGATAAAGCACTCAAAATTAGCAAAAATTCAGAATTTCGAATGTTCACCATCACGAGAAAATGCACCGTTTTTGAGTTTTTGTAACGCGTTGATTTCTGCCAAGTAGCGGTATATTTAAAATCTTAAAACTTGTTGTAAATTGTAGAGAATTTTCTGTAGATCATTTTTGCAGTTGACCACTTTTTGATATCTCTACTCCCCACGGAGTTACAGACGTTTGAAGGTGAGAAGAGACGCAGAGAAATGAGACGCTCTAGCTTGTCTGCGCCTCCTTCTCTCTCACCTGGGGAGACTATAATCGAGTTTTCTCAGTGAGGAATAGAGCTTTTTGCAAATTTTAAAATGGAAAAATGTAGAGAATTGAATTCTCCATATTTTTGTAGTTTGTAGTTTTCATGAATACACGCGATTTCGGAGAGTTATGGGGTCTTGAAGCTTTCTAAGTTTCAAAGCATTCTACCTCAGCGCCTTGAATAGCTAGCAAAAAGTTGTCAACTAGTAAAATGTGTAGAATTTTAAGGGCTACATTCTTATATAATTTTTTTGCTTTGCAGACCTCCTTCCGCCCCTCCACCTCATCAAAACTCCCCTCCAAACGTCTTCTTCCTTATGATCGACTCGCTGAGCACTGGAATGGCAAAACGGTCGCTTCCTCGATTTCTGAAATATTTCCAGTCAGAATACTCGGGAATCGAATTCCCATATGTGAATAGAGTGGGTGAGAACAGTCATCCGAACGGAGTCGCCCTTTGGTTCGGGAAATCAGTTGAATTGGGACAAAAAGTGAGTGGAGAGAGGATAGACGCAGATTGGAATGCAGTTGACAAGTGTCAAAGGTATATTGATAATGAGACACATCTATTCAGCCAATTTAAAGAGAGAGGGTATACGGTAAGTGCCCAATTAAGTAATTAACTTTTCCAATATAATTTCAGACCCTTCTAACCGAAGATTGGATGGTCGAGTTGATGGATTCTTACCCATTCTGCAAGGGTTTCCTCAACAAACCGGTAGATCACATGTTCCGCCCGTTTGTCTCTGTATTCGAGAGATTCGGAATGGATATCACGAGACAACATTTGAAAGGACACCTCTGTCGGGAGATTCATGAAGCTGCGATGGAGTATTGGGAGCAGGCGATGAATGCTTATAGAGGTATGAAGAATTTCAGATTCCGATACTCCCGACAATTCTGAAAAACTTTTATTACTGACGGATATCCTAAAAATCGCAAAAAACACTTATCCGACCGATTTTTGCGAAAAAAAAAATCTAATTCTTACAATTTTTCGCTGAAATTTTATAAATTTCTCACTTTTTTCGCTCAAAATACAAAAAACAAATCGAAAAACCGTCAAAAATCGCCGACTTTTGAAGAAAAATAAGAAAAAACGGTAAAAAATAAACGAAAAATATTTTCGCTAAACAACACGCGCCGGCGGGATATCGGAGTGTCGTACTGGAAAAGGAATAGAGGGAAATTCAAATTTTTAGTTTTCTGGGTTATTTTTTCGTACTTTTTATTACTTTTAGGTCCGCAAAACTCAAATTTTCGAATCCCGTTTCGTGTTGCGTCTTTTACAAACTTCTAACCTAAATATCTCAGCGTCCTGTATAGCTATCAAAAAGTTGTCAACTAAACAAATGTGTAAAATTTGATTCTCTACATTTTTCCATTTTAAAATTCTCAAAAATCTCTATTCCTCATTGAGAAAACTTGATAATAGCGTCCCCATGCGATAGAGAGACGCAGAGAAACGAGACACTCTCGTTGTCTGCGTCTCTTCTTATTTTCTAACGTCTGTAACTCCGCGGGGAGGGGAGATATCGAAAAATGGTCAACTACAAAAATGTAGAGAATTTTAAGGGCTATCCGAAAAATATAAATTTGATTTCTGAAAATTGCAGACCGCCCGTTATTCGCCTTCACTTGGCTAATAGACCTTGCCCATGAGTACCCGGATGGCCCCGTGAGAATCGATGACTACTTGACGCAGTTTTTCGAGAAAAATCGTAAAATTCTAGACGATTCTTTTATATTTATTAGTGGAGATCATGGAATCAGAGTGGGTGATGTAAGTGTGTGTCACTACAGTATGCAACTACAGTAATCCGTGTATTCCAGCACGTCACATCGGAAATCGGATCGTTTGAAAGGAATAATCCATTTCTGGCGATTTCGGTGCCGAAAAAGTTTCGAGATGACAAAAATGGAATGTTGGAAGTGATGAGAGTGAATTCCAACCAATTAAAGACTCATTTCGATACGAGGGCCACACTTTTGGATATTCTTATGGTAAGTTCTATAGAATTTATACCAATTAATAGCAAATTTCACGCTGATTCTGAATATATAAGTTTCATGTCATATAAACTAGAAGACAGTGGGATATAACGTATTTTTTAGAATTTTGCCAAGTTCCATGAACCAAAATCTCATTTTCTATATAAAAACGTGTTCCAAACTAAATTTCCATGTCAAATTCCAACTCCCCCACCCCTTTTTACCCCTATCCAGATGGTTTTCACTTAATTTTCGAATTCTGTGCATTTTGTCGTCGGGGTGTTCGGTGTCTGCACACAATCGGCGCTACAGTAACCCAAAAAACACGAAATGAGAGATAGCGACGCAGAAAAATGGGGATATGGGTGGTTTTTGATGGGGAATCCGAATTTGAGCTCAGTTTTTGAAAATTTTCAGAAATTCGCCCGCTACTTTTCTATTTTCAGTACCAACCTGAAACCGCCTTCACTGACCGTAATTCCCTATCGATTCCCGGTGAAAAAGGACACTCTTTGCTACGGAAACAACCGGAATCTGCGAGATCTTGTAAGACACTTCCCATTCCGAATCAATACTGTACTTGTCAGGTGAAGAAGACGAAAGTTGAGGAGTAAGTAGACGCGGAAAAAAGAAAAAAAAACAGAAAAATTGTAATTTTTCAGTGAAAATCTCAAAATGCGTCTCGGTCAGAAAGTTCTGGATCATGTACACATGGAATTAGACAAATTGAATTTCACATCCATCTGCCGGAGATATGAGTTGAAAGAGGTAAAACTTTCTTTTAAGAAACCGCCCATATCTCGAAAATTCGAAAAGTTATCAAAAAATGGTCAACTACAAAAATGTAGCCCTTGAAATTCTCTACATTTTACTAGTTGTCAACTTTTTGATAGCTATTCAGAACGCTGAGATACAAGCGATACAAAGTGGGAGGCGAGAAGGGAGGCGCAGACAACGAGAGTGTCTCGTTGTCTGCGTCTCTCCTCAACTTCAAACCGCTATATCTCAAAAGGGGGCGGAGCTATCAAAAAGTTGTCAAATACAAAAATGTAGAGAATTTTAAGGGCTACAATTTTGTAGTTGACCATTTTTCAGTAGCTCTTCACAGTTTTGAAATACAGGTCCCCTCGCTCATCGAATACGACTGCAGTACCCCATGGAATACGTATGAAATCGAAGTGAAGACAAAAGAACCGAGTGCAGTCCATTTCCAGACAATGATGACGTACAACCAGAAGACACAGACTGCTACCGTCTCAAAAGTGGTCAGAATGGATCGATATGGGGGCACTGCAGAGTGCACACACATCAGACATTTCACTACTTCTTGTTATTGTAGGGATCTTGGAGTTGTTACGAATTTGCTGAATTATTTTCATTCTTTTGTGCTTTGAACAATAAAAACTTGTTTTGAGGTCGAAAATCTCAAATTACAGAAAAACTAAGCTCATATTCGGATTCCCCATCAAAAACTACCCATATCCCCGTTTTTCTGCGTCTCTATCTCTCATTTTGTGTTTTTCGGGTTACTGTAGCGCCGATTGTGTGCAGACACCGAACACCCCGACGACAAAATGCACAGAATTCGAAAATTGAGGGAAAATTGTCTGGATAGGGGTAAAAAGGGGTGGGGAATCCGAATTTACAATGGAAATTTGGCTTAAATCACGTTTGATTACAGAAAATGAGTTTTAGAGGTTTTAAGAGTTTTATTTTTCGTCGAAAAATGTCTCCAATGCGTTCCAAAACCTCTAAAAACATGTTTTCCATAAAAACAAAACAAGAAAAAGGAAAAATCTATCATGAGGAATCGAACCCCCGACCCTCTGCACGCCGATCAAAAGCGTTACCGCCGACACCACGTCTCCCACAAACAAGAAGCGGCAGAAGGGCGTATATGTGGCGGGGTGTTCCGCCAAATTTTCAAAGCGTCATAACTCGAGTTCCGCAAGTTTATATGAAAAATGAGTCAGATATTTGGAATCAGCGTAAAATTTGCTATAAGATAGATTTTTTGAAAAAAAAAATTGAAAAAATTTTTTACGTGAAATTAAAAAAAAAATTTTCAAAAAAATTAATATTTTTCTCGCGTGTCCCAATTTTTTGCAGTTTTTGCAGTTCTTTGAATAGTGGCTTGCCACGGCCATCGACGTGGACCCTCTGAGAATCCAGACTGCGCAAAATCGAAATCAGTATCAGATTTTTCTCTGCTTCGCTAGCTCTACCACAACTTTCTGCTCCGAATTTTTGATTTTTCGATTTTCCGATTTGAGATGAGAATTTATTGGTGTCTTCTGGCAATTTCGATATGGACGGTGGTTGGCGAACTCGATTTCGATGACGGATTGAAGAAAGCGTGTCGAAAAATGGGTGGAGTCTTCAAGCAACGGGATAACCCGCTGGTAAGGAGATTATATAAACTTATTTTGAGATATTTGGAATCAGCTGGTTTAGAGCTTTCAGAAAAGTGCCCATCTGGGGTTTTTATAGGGTTTTTATAGGGGGTGCAAAAAAAATTTCAAAAAAAATGTTATTTTGACCTCTAAAATCTTCATTTCCCAACTTTTGAAAATTTAATTGTGATATTCGTGATCAGCTCGTCGAGAGCTTTCAGAAAAGTACCCACACGCTCTGGTTCCCTTCACTTTGGGTCCCACTACGAAAACTACAGTACCCCCGGCGCCCTCCGACGCATGGGGACTCAACCCGCGCCGAACCTAGGCATGTTTATACTCATTCGACGCGTCTCGATGTGCTGATTCCGAATATCTAAATATAAATTTGATTGGACTCGATTTCAAAGATTTACGCCCAAAAAACTGATAATTTCAGGCTATCCGTGGAGACACTTGTGATTTGACCTATCGGATGGCGTACAGAGATGAAGTGGATGCCAAGGAGTTTTGCGAGTTGTATGCGCCTTGGAGACTCAACAAAGTGATTTTGACGGAGCAAAATGGAAGAAAAGAAGTGACGTGTTCTGTTGGTAGGTCAAAAAATTTTGGATTTTTCGACTCGAACCTTTATTGATGCTTTCTAGAAGCTACGAGTACTTGCAAAAGTGGATGGATGATGATGATGGGGTATTGTTATCATATGCCGGAAAAGCATACAACGTACACTCGAAAAGATGCTCAAGAATTGTGTCAGAGTCGTGGAGGATCTATCGCTTTTATTAGACACCGTTATATCATCGGTATATGGAAACGTGAGTGGAGTTCTAGAATTCCTGGAAGTCAAGTTATGACCTTCTGAAAATATCCTTACACAGCCTCGCCGCCGGCGACAAAGAGGGAAAAGCGGCGCGCTTATCGCCACCCCCGCACCTTTCCCTCTTGTGTGTCCGCGTGGCGCACCGGGTAGCGTTTTTGGCCGACGATCTGGGGTACCCGGGTTCGATTCTTTTGCTAGGTAAACTCTTTTTTTCTTTTTTGAAATGCTTGTAGAGAGTGTTTACTAATACTGAAACATGGTTTTCGATGTTTTTTGAAAATATTTCAACTTGAAAATTTTTTTTCATTAATTTCGGAAAAAAAAATTTAGTTGAATTTTTATCCAGTAAAAAGCATACGAAAAATCCAGCAATTCTAGCCAAAAATCAGCTTCCTACGACATCTAGAAGCCAAGTTATGAGCTTCTGAAAATCCGGGCGCATCTCCACCTTTATCACCGCCCCCGCCTTCTCCTTTGTTGTGTCCTCGCTTGGCGCAACTGGTTGCAGTTTTGCCCACAATCCATGGTACCAGGGTTCGATTCTTTTTGCCTGCAAAATCTTTTTTTCTTCTTTGAAATGGGGTTTTAAGGTATCAGGAACATTTCTAAAGTGGTGAATTGTAAGGAAAATCGATTTTTAGCTGAAATTTTTCACATTTTTGAAAATAATTTCAACATTTTGTCTGATTTCCAGGACACTTCTCTTCGATAGGTCAAATCTGGGTTGATGCTTCACAGACATACGATCAATACGTGCAACCGACGGGAACTGTTGATGGTGACGCTTTGGCTATCGCTTTCACTGGAAAACACTTCGATTTCAGTGTCTTTCCCAATTCATTAATTCGGGTAGGTCAAAAACCTCGAATTTGAATTCAGGGAGTCGAGAGGATTCAGAAAAGTACCCACAAGCCATGGTTTTGAGCGATTTGGGTCTCGACACGAAAACAGCATTTTTTGGGTTACTGTAGTTTTTGAGTTTTCGTGGCGAGACCCAAACTCGTCGGAACCATGGCGTGTGGGTACTTTTCTGAAAGCTCTCGCCACGCTGAATCCAACTGTATCAATCATTTTCATCAATTTTCAGATTGACGCCAACATCAAGCTTCAAGTGTTGTGTGAATATAAGCCGCCCATGACTCCAGCAGAAATCAATTACCTCGGTCGACGCTATTCTGAGATATACTTTCCCTCGGTTCCCGTTGAGAATGGAGTACTGATTCGATCCGCTTCTTCATACACTTCCAGTTCGAGTCAATTGGATGTTTGTGCGAAAGTGCTGAAGTCATACCACTCAACTGATGTCGGTGTCTATATACCCGATCAGAAGACGTTGAATGCGATGGCACTGAAACAGCTACCGGTTAGTGAAAACGAGAAGAAAATAGCGAAAATTTGGGGGTTTTTGGTGTAAAAATCAGATTTCTAGCGCGCCAAGGGAGGCGCACCACCCTCCCCTTTATCACCGCCCCCGCCCTCTTTTCTCCTGTGTGCTCGCTTGGCGCAACTGGTTGCAATTTTGCCCACAATCCATGGTACCAGAGTTCGATTCCTTTTGCCTGCCAAACCTTTTTTTCTTTTTTGAAATGGGGTTTTAGAGTGTTGGGAGCATTTCTAAAGTGGTGAATAGTAAGGAAAATTGATTTTTACCGAGTTTCGACAGAATTTTTCAATTCAATTTTTTTGAAAATGGAAATGTTGTATCCAGTAAAAAGTTTATGAAAAATCCAGCAATTCTAGCTAAAAATCAGTCTCCCTAGACCATTAGAACCGAAGTTACATACTTCAGAAAATCCGCCAGCTTCCCCCGCCTTATGACGGCCCTCGCGCCCTCGCCGCATTTCCGCCCAGATGGTGTAGGCGGTAGCGAGTCAGACTGTCAATCTGACTACCCGGGTTCAACCCCCACCACCTCTAAATCTGTTTTGCATTTTTTGAAATGCATTTTTAGAGTGTTCGGATGCATTCTGTGCAATTTTCTTACAATTTTGGTCAAATTTTTTTCAAAAATTCTCAATTTTCAGCTCATCCTCCATACCCGCTCCAGCGCCACCGATTTGACTGAGAAATCTAAGTTCGATGAAGTGATGTGTGAACCGAGGGATATGAAGTTGAAGGTTCCCATGAAGTCGAGTGTGATCCAGTTCTATTTCTTGAACGAATTCAAGTTATCATCGTCATGCCAGAATATTGGATCAACAGCTATTACCCATTCATCGGTAAGCTGGGGGGGACTAGTTTTGTCCATTTTTGTAGTCTTAGGCCGTGTCTTACATCCAAAATTTCAGAAATCATCTCCAGAACTCTTACCGATTTCTGATAGTCGATCCCTCCCGATATGGTGTAAACTTGGTACAGCCACCAAGGCCAAGTTCTCAGTTCCAGATGGATATTCAGTGTTCAGACGAAAGAATGGGCAATACGTGGCTCATGCTCTGATTCAGGATTATGTCTATCAGCCGGAGGCGCTCACTGGATGCAAGGCTCGAGGTGCGATTCTGTCGGGAATGGAATCCATGGAGGAAGGCGCGTTTCTGGAGAGTAAGTTATATCAGGGAAAAGAAGAAGAAATTTCGAGTGTTCCGGTTCAAAAATTATGGAAAAAGGTGTTCTGGGGACCGAGTTATGAAATTCTGAAGTTTTGGGTCGCTGGGACTCCCTAGGTAGCGCCGCCCTCACCTTTATCACCGCCCCCGCCCTCATCTCTTCTGTGTGTGCGCTTGGCGCAACTGGTTGCACTTTTGCCGACGATCCATGGTACCAGGGTTCGATTCTTTTGCCTGCCAAACCTTTTTTGCTTTTCTGAAATGGTGTAGCGATCATTTCTTAAGTGATAAATTGTAAGGAGAATTGATTTTCAAAATTTTTAGCCGAGCTTTCCCACATTTTTGGAAACGAATTTTGGAAATTTTTTCTAGGATTTTAGTTTGAAAAGGAAGTACATTAAAAAATAAGAAATTTGGTATTAGAACCATGTTTCCACGACTTCTGAGGACTGAATTACAAGCTTTTGAAAACTACCAATGTTCCCTCAACTTATGACGGCCCGCACGCCCGCGCCTCAATTTCGCTCGCTTGGTGTAGGCGGTAGCGAGTCAGGCCGCCGATCTGACTACCCGGGTTCGAGCCCCACCACCTCTAAATCTTTTTTGCATTTTTTGAAATGCACTTTTAGAGTGTTCGGAAGCATTCTGAATTAAATTTGTCCGATTTTTTCCAAAATTTCAGAACTAGCATTGGATGCGAAGCTTACGAAGGGAAGACCGGACTTCGGGATATGGTTGGGTGGACGACGTCGTGTGGAGTGTCTTGGAGTCGTCAAAGGATATGAGGAAACTGGTCCATGCACCAGAGACCGGGTTTACGAATGGATAGATGGCGCGAGCTATACGTTTGAATCCGAGTTTTGGAAGGACGAAAAAGACGAGAAGAACCCAAATCGACAAAACACGAGAACCCTCATGCTGGCCTTCATCTATTTGAAGAATGTGTCATGGGCTGATCCGAATAGCAATGGTTACCTAGACGATTGTTTACCGGACTGGGAGAAGCGACCATATTTCTGTCAAGTCAATGTAGATGTTGAATATGAGAATATTTAGCATTGTGTCAGGATTTCTTTTTTTTTTTAACTCGTTTTTGTACTGGTAATTGAGATTTGTGATGGATAAGTGATTATGTTGTGTGAAAGGATAATTAATAATTGTATTGTAATATTTAAAGTGTGATATTGATAATAAAAGCTTTTTTTTTAATATAGAATGAAAATAGATGAAATTCTGAGTCTTTGGGTTCAAAAATCATGAAAAACGGTGTTCAGGGGACAGAGTTATGAAACTCTTCTAGCGGCTGAGATGCGCCGCCACCCTCCCCTTTATGACCGCCCCCGCCCCCACCTTCGCTGTGTGCTCGCTTGGCGCAACTGGTTGCAGTTTTGCCCACAATCCATGGTACCAGGGTTCGATTCTTTTGCCTGCCAAACTTTTTTTTCTTTTTTGAAATGGGGTTTTGTAGTCTTGGGAACATTTTTAAAGGGAAGAATTGTAAGGAAACCTGATTTTTAGCTGAAAATTTTCACATTTTTGGAAACAAATTTTTACAGAATTTGTTGGGGTTCTAGTCTACAATAAAAGTACATTAAAAACAAGAAATTTGGAATCGGAACCAAGTTGGAAACACGCTCTATTGACAAAACACGACAAAACTCGATAAACGCGGCACCGACACGCCAGATAAGATAGTAAATGACTACACTATGGTGTAGTCATGTTTATTATCATTATATTTGTATATATTGTTATCAATAACATGCCAGCGACAGTCAGCAACTCATTTGTATAATTTTGCAGTGGAAAAGTACAGTAGTACTCTTAGATTTTTATTTTCGAAACGTTTACTCAATTTTTCAAACACCAATTGACATTTTCCTGTTTTTTTAGTAGTTTTATTGTATTCAGCTTGTTCTCAGCTTTCAGAAAAGTACCCACATGCCCTGGTTTGCAGCTATTTGGGTCTCGACACGATTTACGGCGGGTTACTGTAGTTTTCGTGGTGGGACCCAAAGTGATCGGAATATAGGCTTGTGGGTACTTTTCTGAAAGCTCTCGACGGGTTGAGTTTGAATATGTTATCAAAAATGAGATTAGATTTTTCACCGACCGGATTTACCGGGTTTTTTGAATTTATTTTTTTGATTTTTCAATTGTTACTATAACTACAGACCCAAACTACCAAACTATACAATCTAAATTTCTTTCTTTTCCCATCACTATCTACTCCACCACTGATAATATTCTGACATATCAGTTCTGTCCATAGAACACGTACACACACACACATAAAATTATATTATTGACTGTTTTGAGGTCGATTATTGGTGGGAATATATGAGAATACTATTTTTTTTTGTAAAAAAAACGTTTATATATCTATATGGTACTGTTCGTACAAAATTTACAGAATTTTGAGAAAAAAATTAATTTCTGAAATTTTTTCCTATATTTTGTGCTCTAACTTTTTCAGCTGAAAATCTAAATTTCTAAAAACTATATATTCAAATTCAACTCGCCGAGAGCTGTCAGAAAAGTACCCACACGCCATGGTTCCGACCACTTTGGGTCCCACCACGAAAACTACAGTACCCCAGCCGTAAATCGTGTCGAGACCCAAAGTCGTCGCAACCATGGCTTGTGGGTACTTTTCTGAGAGCTCTCATCGAGCTGAATCTAATGGTATACATTTCAAAGCAAAATTCGGTGTCTTCAGGGATTTTCGGGGAGGGTACAAACTAGAAAAACTTTTTTTGAATTTTTGCTCAAAAATTTTTTTGTTCTCTAGTAATAACTGTCTGTCTACAATCTATCATCATTGTCTTATTTTCCAAACAATTTTTTTTCCTTATCACTAACATTTTTATTTTATTTCTGGTCATCACCCAATTACCCTCCTCCCCTTCCACCGTCTTATGTTGTTTTCAAATTTTTGACTAGCCATACGGTTAATGACTTAAAATAATGGATGGAGCCTGCAATTTTCAATTTCAGAAAAAAATTTCAGATAAAAAATTATTCGAAAATTTTTTTTTCAAATTTTTTTTTCAAAATTTTTTTGCAGAATGTCTCCCATCAGATGTCTATTCTTATTCCTTACCCTTCCACATGTCATATCCACACTCCACGTCCTTTTCTACATTCTACTCCTCGGAAAATCCCATATCGATTTTACGGACTCTCTCATCGACGCATTGGTGGAAAATGGGCATACTGTGGTGAGGGATTTCAGTATTTTTGGTTTTAAGTAAGATTTTTGAATTCAGGAGATCGAGAGCTTTCAGAAAAGTATAATCATGATGGGGTTCGGTGCGATTTGGGTCTCGACACGAAAACTGAATTTTTTGGGTTACTGTAGTTTTTGAGTTTTCGTGGCGAGACCCAAATCGCTCAGAACTATGGCTTGTGGGTACTTTTCTGAAAGATCTCGACGTGCTGAACACGATGGTAATAGATTTAAAACAAGAAAATATAATTTTTCCCAATTTTTAAAACTTTTTTCAGGATCTAATAATCGCTCGAATGAATAGCCATGTCACTACCAACGGATCCGCCCGTACCTCCAGAATCTATTCTTATGGATTCAAAGAAGAGAGTCCGTGGAGTAAAACTCCGCATCTATTGGATCCATTTAAGGAGAAAGTGAGATCATGGAAAGAGCACGTGCATTATATGGAAATTGCCACCGAGTTGTGTGAGAGTGAGTTGAAATAAGTTTTGAGTGACAGATTCAGATTTAGCGTGACGAGAGCTTTCAGAAAAGTATAATCATGCCTAGTTTTGGAGCGATTTGGGTCTTGCCACGAAAACTACAGTAACCCGGTTTTTGAAAATTTTGAAACCGTTGTAACTTTGCCAGTTTTTTCGTTATTCTTCTACAAATAAAAAACTTGATTTCAGTTTGGTGAGAGCTTTCAGAAAAGTACCCACAAGCCATGGTTCCGATCACTTTGGGTCCCACCACGAAAACTACAGTAACCCTCGTAAATCGTGTCGAGACCCAAATCGCTCCAAACCATGGCTTGTGGGTACTTTTCTGAAAGCTCTCAACAAACTGAATTCAGGTTTTCTATTTGTAGAGTAATAACGTCAAAACTGGCAAAGTTACAACGGTTTCAAATTTTTGAAAAACCGGGTTACTGTAGTTTTCGTGGCGAGACCCGAATCGTTTCAAACCTAGGCATGATTATACTTTTCTGAAAGCTCTCGTTCTCCTGAATCCAAAAATTTTATCAATTTCAAAAAATTTCCAGTCGGTCTCTCCGATCCGGGTCTCCACCAATTCCTGGCAAACCAAAAGTATGCCATTGGAATCGCGACGGAATACGATTACTGTGGTTTCGCACTAATGAAATACTACAGTATCCCGTCTATCGCATCGGTTAGTTCAATGGCGATACTAGATCAGCAAAGTGTTGGAGCAGGAATGCCTAATTCGGCGGCGGTGACTCAAGGTAATGGAAAAAATTTAATTTTGGATTTTTTAGAAAATTTTTATATGACCGTGTTCCCCGTGTTCTCAGCTTTCTGTCAAACTAAGAATCATGCCAAACGGGCGTCTTCACGCGGAGTTACGAGGGGTGGCGAGAGAGTGAGAGAGCGCAGAGAACGAGAGTGTCTCGTCGTCTGCGCTCTCTCGCTCTCTCTCCACCGCCTGTAACTCCGCGTAGAATGGTCCGATTTTAATAATTTTTAGTTTGCCAGAAAGCTGAGATTATGGGGAACAAGATGACATATAGTTTGCTGAAAAATAATAAATTTTGAAAATTTTTTTTTGGAAAATTTGAAAATGTTCGTCTTTTTAATGTTTTTTAGCCTCAAAATGGTCATTTTTCACTGTTTTTGACTAACAATCTCAATTTTTTGTCACTTTCCAGCACTCTTCGAGCCGGAGGACCTCTCCACATGGCTCGGCAAACTGAAGAACCTGATCAACTGGACTCATATCAACTTCATCATCTTTCCCTATTGCCGTCGCGTTCAAATGAAATCAATCAATAAATATCTGGGAGATCAATTTGATTCCCAAAAATTATTAGAATCAATCGATATTCAATTTCTGAATTCCAATGAATTGATCGAGTTGCCACGTGTCGTCACACCGAAAATCAAGTTTATCGGGGGGATCAATTTGAGGAAAAGCAAGGGAATTCTGGCGGATGACGTTGAGAATTTGATCTCTGGAGGAGGAGGAGTCAAGGAGGGCATCGTCGTGTTCTGTTTTGGAACTCAAGTAGGTCGATTCTTGTGCAAAAATCGAAAAATATCTCAGTTTTCCCATCTATCTGTGTGTCTGGAGTGTCCAGATGTCCGTAATAGGAATGCAAAAAAGATTTGACCCCAGGTGGGAATCGAACCCTGGTCGTTTTTGTGGCACTGTCTACCTTAACCACTCGGCCACCACTTTTTTGGAAAATTTGGAAAATCGTGTTTTTGACCTAAAATATAATTTTTAGGGGGATTTTGAGCGGTTTTTTGAGGGTTTTCAAGCTAGAAAACCTCATTTTCGACAGTTCTCCAAATTCTCTAGTCTAACTGTCTGTCAAGTGTGTCATTCTGTTGACAAGGAAGTAGAAATTAAAAAAAATTTTACGTGTCGAAACGTATAATCGTGTGCTTTCTCTTATCAGGTCTAGTCGATTGTCCATAAAATGTGTATCAACAATGTTGGACTCGTTTCAGTGGTGCGAACATCTGTACAAGTCTCAAAAATTGAATATGAAGGCGAAAATTAGGATTTCAGAGATACTTTTTATAAAAAAAGTAAAAAATGAGGTTTTCGAGCTTCTAAGCTGCAAAAAATTCCCAGAAATCCCCCTAAAAACTATATTTTTGGTGAAAAACCCGATATTCCAAAAAAGTGGTGGCCGAGTGGTTGAGGTAGACAGTGACACAAAAACGACCGGGGTTCGACACCCCACCTAGGCCAAATCTTTTTTGCATTTTTAAATTTTGCTTTTCGGGTACCTAAAAGTATTAAAAATCGGTTATAAAGCCGGAAAACTCTATTTGAGAGCAATTTTCTATCAAAAAAGTGAGAGTTTTCGATTTTTCAGTTCAAAAAGTGTGAAAAATGATGATTTCTATTTTGTAAATCACAAAAAACCCCTCAAAACTCCCTAAAAACTTTTTTTTTGGTGAAAAAAAACACGATTTTCCAAATTTCCAAAAAAAGTGGTGGCCGAGTGGTTGAGGTAGACAGTGACACAAAAACTACCAGGGTTCGACCCCCACCCCGGCCAAACCTTTTTTGCATTTTTATTACGGACATCTGGACGCTCCGGACACACAGACAGACAAAAAATTCACGATTTTTTCAAAAATCTCTCTATTTCCAGGTCGCCTCCAATCTCTTCCCAATCGAAGTCCGCCACGCCTTCGCCGCCGCATTCCGTCAGTTCCCCGAGTTTACTTTTGTCTGGAAATATGAACTCCAGGAGGGAGATCAAAAGATTTTCGCAAATACCACGAATTTGAAGTTTTTGAAATGGTTGCCGCAGACGGATTTGTTGAGTGAGTTTTTCTGGGCTAAAAATGATGCAAAAATGAGGTTTTTCGGCTCAAAAACTTCAAAAAACCACTCAAAAACCGCTAAAAACCCCCTTAAAACTATATTTTTGGTGAAAAACACGATTTTCCAAATTTTCAAAAAAAAAGTGGTGGCCGAGTGGTTAAGGTAGACAGTGACACAAAAACGACCAGGGTTCGGTTCCCACCTAGGTCAAATCTTATTTGCTTTTTTAATTTTCGGTTTCTGGATGTCTAGAAATGATAAAAATTGGTTATGATGCCGAAAAACTGAATTTGAGAGCTTCTTTTTATCAAAAAAGTGAAGTTTTCCGATTTCTCAGGTCAAAAATTGTCAAAAATTAGATTTTCTGCCTTGGAAACTACTAAAAACCACTTAAAACCCGCTAAAAACCCCCTAAAAACTATATTTTTGGTGAAAAACACGATTTTCCAAATTTTCAAAAAAAAAGTGGTGGCCGAGTGGTTAAGGTAGACAGCGACACAAAAACGACCAGGGTTCGGTTCCCACCTAGGTCAAATCTTATTTGCTTTTTTAATTTTCGGTTTCTGGATGTCTAGAAATGATAAAAATTGGTTATGATGCCGAAAAACTGAATTTGAGAGCTTCTTTTTATCAAAAAAGTGAAGTTTTCCGATTTCTCAGGTCAAAAATTGTCAAAAATTAGATTTTCTGCCTTGGAAACTACTAAAAATCACTTAAACACCCCTCAAAACCCCCTAAAAACAATATTTTTCGTAAAAACCGGATTTTCCAAATTTCCCCAAAAAGTGGTGGCCGAGTGGTTAAGGTAGACAGCGACACAAAAACGACCAGGGTTCGATCCCCACCTCGGCCAAATCTTTTTTGCATTTTCAATTTTGAGTTTCTGGATATCTAGAAATGATAAAAATTGGTTATGATGCCGAAAAACTGAATTTGAGAGCTTCTTTTTATCAAAAAAGTGAAGTTTTCCGATTTCTCAGGTCAAAAATTGTCAAAAATTAGATTTTCTGCCTTGGAAACTACTAAAAACCACTTAAAACCCGCTAAAAACCCCCTAAAAACTATATTTTTGGTGAAAAACACGATTTTCCAAATTTTCAAAAAAAAAGTGGTGGCCGAGTGGTTAAGGTAGACAGCGACACAAAAACGACCAGGGTTCGATCCCCACCTCGGCCAAATCTTTTTTGCATTTTCAATTTTGAGTTTCTGGATATCTAGAAATGATAAAAATTGGTTATGATGCCGAAAAACTGAATTTGAGAGCTTCTTTTTATCAAAAAAGTGAAGTTTTCCGATTTCTCAGGTCAAAAATTGTCAAAAATTAGATTTTCTGCCTTGGAAACTACTAAAAATCACTTAAACACCCCTCAAAACCCCTAAAAACAATATTTTTCGTAAAAACCGGATTTTCCAAATTTCCCCAAAAAGTGGTGGCCGAGTGGTTAAGGTAGACAGCGACACAAAAACGACCAGGGTTCGATCCCCACCTCGGTCAAATCTTATTTGCTTTTTTAATTTTCGGTTTCTGGATGTCTAGAAATGATAAAAATTGGTTATGATGCCGAAAAACTGAATTTGAGAGCTTCTTTTTATCAAAAAAGTGAAGTTTTCCGATTTCTCAGGTCAAAAATTGTCAAAAATTAGATTTTCTGCCTTGGAAACTACTAAAAATCACTTAAACACCCCTCAAAACCCCCTAAAAACAATATTTTTTCGAAAAAAACACGATTTTCCTAATTTTCAAAAAAAAAGTGGTGGCCGAGTGGTTAAGGTAGACAGCGACACAAAAACGACCAGGGTTCGATCCCCACCTCGGCCAAATCTTTTTTGCATTTTCAATTTTGAGTTTCTGGATATCTAGAAATGATAAAAATTGGTTATGATGCCGAAAAACTGAATTTGAGAGCTTCTTTTTATCAAAAAAGTGAAGTTTTCCGATTTCTCAGGTCAAAAATTGTCAAAAATTAGATTTTCTGCCTTGGAAACTACTAAAAATCACTTAAACACCCCTCAAAACCCCTAAAAACAATATTTTTCGTAAAAACCGGATTTTCCAAATTTCCCCAAAAAGTGGTGGCCGAGTGGTTAAGGTAGACAGCGACACAAAAACGACCAGGGTTCGATCCCCACCTCGGCCAAATCTTTTTTGCATTTTCAATTTTGAGTTTCTGGATATCTAGAAATGATAAAAATTGGTTATGATGCCGAAAAACTGAATTTGAGAGCTTCTTTTTATCAAAAAAGTGAAGTTTTCCGATTTCTCAGGTCAAAAATTGTCAAAAATTAGATTTTCTGCCTTGGAAACTACGAAAAATCACTTAAACACCCCTCAAAACCCCCTAAAAACAATATTTTTCGTAAAAACCGGATTTTCCAAATTTCCCCAAAAAGTGGTGGCCGAGTGGTTAAGGTAGACAGTGACGCAAAAACGACCAGGGTTCGAACCCCACCTGAACCAAATCTTTTTTGCATTTCTATTCTGGACATCCGGACTCTCCGGACACACAGACAGACATTATATTTCATATTTCCAGACGATCCTCGCACCCGAGCGTTCATCTCCCACACCGGACTGAATTCGTATCTGGAATCCTCGTACGCGGGTGTCCCGATCCTGGCGATTCCTTTGTTCGCCGATCAACCACATAATGCAAAAAGTGGAGAATCGATTGGAACAACGTATGTGTTGGATAAGACACAACTGACGACACACAATATTGTCAAGGGATTGCAAGCGGTGTTGTATGATACGAGGTGGGTCTAGGTGTCTGTCTGTGTGTCTGTAGAGATGTCCGGATGTCCAGATGTCCGTAATAGAAATGCAAAAATATTTGACCTAGGTGGGGGTCGAACCCTGGTAGTTTTTGTGCCACTGTCTACCTTAACCACTCGGCCACCACTTTTTTGGAAAATTTGAAAATTCGTGTTTTTTGACCAAAAATAAAGTTTTTAATGGGTTTTAAGCGGTTTTCAAGTCTTTTATAGTAGCTTTTAACCCTGAAAACCTAATTTTTGACACTTTTTGAACTCAGAACTCGAAAATTTTCACTTTTTTGATAAAAAATGACTCTCAAATCTAGTTTTCCGGCTTTATATCTAATTTTTAACACTTCTAGACACTCAAAAACCCAAATTTAAAAATGCAAAAAAGATTTGGCCGGGGTGGGGGTCGAACCCTGGTCGTTTTTGTGTCACTGTCTACCTGAACCACTCGGCCACCACTGTTTGGAAAACATCGGGTTTTTGACCAAAAATATAGTTTTTGGAGGGTTTTTAGTGTGTTTTAAGTGAGTGTTTGTAGTTTGCAAGCTCTAAAAACTCATTATTTACTTATTTTTATTTATTTCAGCTACCTCCACAACGCAAAACGAATCTCCAAAATGCTCCGCGACCGTCCGAATCCTCCAAAATCGATATTCGTCGAATGGGTCGAATTCGCCGCCCGTAATCCACTTCTCCATCGGAATCTGAATCTTCCCGGTCAAAAGATGACCGTCATCGAATATTATTGCATTGATTTGATACTTGGTTGTGTTGGTTTTGTAGTATTTGTAGTTTTTGTAGTTTGGAAGGGAATCGGGTTGATCGGGAAGGGGTTAAGAGGTTTGGTGGTGAAGAAGAGGAAAATTGAATAAATTTGTTATTTTTTTAATTTCAAGATGGATTTGAGACCTATTTTCATCAAAAAGTGCCAAAAATTAACATTTTAAGGCTAAAAATTACAAAAAAACCACTTAAAACCCACTCAAAACCGCCTAAAAACTATATTTTTGGTCAAAAAACACGATTTTCCAAATTTCCCAAAAAAGTGGTGGCCGAGTGGGTAAGGTAGACAGTGACGCAAAAACGACCAGGGTTCGACCCCCACCCGGGCCAAATCTTTTTCGCATTTTTATTTTTTGCTTTCTGGGTGTCTAGAAGTATCGAAAATCAAATACGATACCAAAAAATAGGATTTGAGAGCAATTTTCTATCAAAAAAGAGAAAATTTTTGATTTCTGAGTTCAAAAAATGTCAAAAATGAGATTTTCTGGTTGGAAAACCATGAAAAACCACTTAAAACCCGCTCAAAACTCCCTAAAAACCTCATTTTTGGTCAAAAAACACGATTTTCCAAATTTTCCAAAGAAGTGGTGGCCGAGTGGTTAAGGGAGACAGTGACACAAAACCGACCAGGGTTCGACCCCCACCCAGGCCAAATCTTTTTTGCATTCTCATTTTTGGGTTTCTGGGTGTCTAAGAGCGTTAAAAACTGGTTATAATGCTGAAAACAGGATTTTGAGAGTTTTTTTTTCAGAATGTGTAAAAAACGAGGTTCTCGATATTTTTCAATTTTATTTTCAATAATTAATAGTGAATGTTAATGTTGATGTGGAGTGAAGAGGGTTCAGACGTTCAATTTCACCTCGACTCTCGTTTTGACCCTCGCCAATGAATTTTTTTGAATTCCGTCATCACGACATCAATCCGCGGGTTGATTCCGGAATATTGGGGGCCCCGTGTCCGAATTTGACGATTTCCAGTTAGTTTTTTGTCCAATTTCATATAGATTGAAGTTCCATTCCTGAAATCAAGAATTTTTCAAGAATTTTCAAAAAATAGCCAAAACTCACTTTTTTCTTCTTCCAGAAACCACAAAATCCAATAAAATCTCAATAAATTCCATAAAAATCAAATAGGACCGAGCCATACAGAAGGCGGTCTCATAGTATAATAAAAATTCAATAAAAATAGTAAGAAAAGGTTTTAATCTAAACATGTACTATGTTGTTATTATACATTTTTTGTTTATAGAAGGAAAAAGTGGTCAGATTAAAAAATGTTTGAAAAAAAAAGATGTACCATGAAAAATAAACAAAAAACATTTGATCAAAAATGCAACAAAAATAAGAAAACTGAATATTTAAAAAATCCGAAAAAAAAATAACAAAATACTGAAATTTTTCCAGGTTTTTCGCTACGGCAATCAATTTAAACGGATTTTCATGCTAATATTCGGATTCAGCGTGTTCTCAGCTTTCAGAAAAGTACCCACAAGCCTATGGTAGGGTCCCACCACGAAAACTACAGTAACCCCCGCCGTAATTCGCGGCGAGACCCAAAATCGTCAGAACCATGGCTTGTGGGTACTTTTCTGAAAGCTCTCATTCTGCTGATTCTAATGCGGGGACTAGTTTTGGTTTTCTAGGCCATCCGACGGATTTCTAGCGCATGGACCCCAAAACTGATATTTTGGCAAACCCCATCATGATTATACTTTTCTGAAAGCTCTTGTTCTCCAGATTCCAAATATTTCACTCAAAATTCTTTTTAAGAAACAATTTATTCAACAAGTGGTGACATAATAACAGTGCTAGAAAACGCCGAGCCATGTGGTTCATAGATTTCCGGAAAAAACGTGATTATCGATTTTTCGAAAAACTCGTTAATCCGCGGCATTTCTTTATAAAATTTCGACAATTCCCAGTCGACACCACCGTAATTATTTCCGATCACAATTAGATTCTCAATTTTTTGATTAAATTTCAGAATTCCATCGAACAACTCGTGTTCTCCATGAATCATCACAAGAATCGTCGGGATCCGAGTCGACAAATCGATTTCCGTGTCGATTTCGTGTCGAATTTCGACATTTTTCGAGCGGAGCCATTGGAGCTCAGCCGGTGAGCACACCGGGTCTTGAAATATCAGTTGGGCGTCGAAAAATTCAGAAATTTCGAGAAAAAGAGCCAATTGATGGGCTCCTGGCTCTCGGGAGCCGTCGAAATGACCGTTTCCGATGAGATATATTTTTTGAACTTTTTCAGTCATCAAATTATCGATTTTCTCACGGAGCCACGTGGAGAGACCGGATTTTTTGATGGAAGACGTGGCGGAGCTCATTGATTCATCGATTTCTTCGAGGCTACCATCCAATCGAATGTGTGTTCCGTTTTCTGTTTTTTTCTGAAAAAAATGGGTTTTTTCTGTTTTTTGGTAAATTTTCAGGTATATGGCCTAGAAATCC
This sequence comes from Caenorhabditis latens, assembly GCA_002259235.3. NCBI lineage: Eukaryota > Metazoa > Nematoda > Chromadorea > Rhabditida > Rhabditidae > Caenorhabditis > Caenorhabditis latens. Next base: position 17,623,067 of record CM056095.1, read on the forward strand.
GTCCGATGGCCTAGAAATTCAAAACCAGTCCGCGCATTAAAATCAGGAGAACGAGAGCTTTCAGAAAAGTACCCACAAGCCTATATTCCGACCAATTCGGGTCTCGACACGATTTACGCGCGGGTTACTGTAGTTTTCGTGGTGGGACCCAAAGTGATCGGAATATAGACTTGTGGGTACTTTTCTGAAAGCTCTCGACGCGCTGAATTCAAATATAATAATGAAATTCCAAAAATTTCAAGTATTGCATCGAAAAAAACATATTTTCAGAAATTTTTCTACGAGATTTGAACTTTCGGGTTCAAAACTAATATATTTGAATTCAGCGCCTCGAGAGCTTTCAGAAAAGTACCCACAAGCCATGGTTCTGAGCGATTCGGGTCTCGACACGAAAACCGCCCGGGTTACTGTAGTTTTCGTGGTGGGACCAAAAATGATAGGAACCATGGCTTGTGGGTACTTTTTTGAAAGCTCTCGATGCGCTGAATTCAAATATATTATTAAATATTGAAAATATCTGGGTCTCGACACGAAAATCGATAATTTAAAGTCCAAAAATCACATTTTTAGACCCATTTTTAATCAAATTTGGGCTAAAAATCGTGTTTTTTCCACTCGAAAACCTTTTTTCCTTCATTTTAACCAGTTTTTCCACTTTTCTACTCACAAACTTCCTATCCGCCAATTTTCCCGCTTTTCTTCCCGTCACCAGCGTGAATCCATCTTCTTCCATTTCTTTTTTGTGCTGAAAACACAAAAAAACGTCAAAAATCGATAAAAATTCAAATTTCCCTCCAAAAACCGCTCTTGTCCTCGAGGAGTACACGGCTAGTGGCCTAGAAAACTCCGGGTTCGTGTAGTCCTCTCGGACAAGCGGGAATTTTTAATTTTTCAATTAAAATAGTCAAAAATGGCGCAAAATTCATATAAAAAGTGGGTTTTTCACCGGAAAAAGTCGAAAAAAATGGGAAAAAACAAAAAAACTATTTATTTACGACCTATTTACCTGAAAAAAACATGTTTTAAATAGAAAAAAAGTGGTGAAATACCGGAAAAAATGGAAAATTTGCGATTTTTTCACACAAAAAAGGGAAAATTTATCGATTATCAATGAGAACATGGGTGGTTTTCGGTCGATGCTTGTTCTCCACATAGAGGAACCGCCACTGCCAATCGCCGTCCCTCTGCTCCATTTCAGCCTGAGCAATGCCCTCATCACGGTCGCCTTTCACATGAAATAGCACTCGAATCCGTTGCATTCCGTCTTTTTCGTATTTGTGATGGGCGACGTGGCGGCGACGTCCACGTGATGTCTCTTCGCCGAATCCGGCGATTGAGGCGCCGAATATGTCTTGGCAACGACCGTCTTCGCGGACGAGAGCCAGTGCTCTGGAAGAAAAATCGGAAATTTGATGTAAAAATCGGTTTTCTCGCAAAAAATCAGGTCTAAACATCAAAAATCATGAAAAGCGCTTAATTCCGATTGATGGCCGAACTTTTTCACCGGTGGCCTAGAAAATCCAAAAACTCGGCCACCACCAAAATTTTTGGTTTTTGATAGTTTTCAGGCTAGTTTTTGCTGAATTTTCCAAAATTTTGTGTAAAAACCGGCTGAACAGGTCAAATATCCGAATTTTTGAGCAAAATGCTCGAAAAAAGGAGAATTTTTACTGAAAATGCCCAATTTTCTGTCAGAATCAATTGAAAAATGTGTTTTATCGCTAAAAATTAGGTCTAAAACATCTAAAAATCATGAAAAACGCTCAATTTCGATTGGTGACCGAACTTTTTCATCGGTGGCCTAGAAAACTCAAACATTCAGCCATCACCAAATTTTTCGGTTTTTGACGGTTTTCAGGCTAGTTTTTGATGAACTTTCCACATTTTGGCTCAAATTAGTGGAAATTTCTGCTAAAAACCACCTAAACAGTTCAAATATCGGAATTTTCGACCCGATTTGGAGCAAAATGAGCTATTTAGGCGGTTTTCTGCAAAAATGTTCAGAGTTTTAACACAAAATTCGGAAATTTCAGCAAAAACTACCCTGGAAATCATCAAAAAACAAAAAATTTGGTGGTGGCCGAGTTTTTGAGTTTTCTAGGCCACCGCTGAAAAAGTTCGGCCACCAATCGAAATTGAGCGTTTTTCATGATTTTTAGATGGTTTAGACCGAATTTTTTGCGAGAAAACGCGTTTTTTGATTGATTTTGACAGAAAATAGCACATTTCGATAAAAACTCAAAGATTTCCAGTCAAAACCCGGTTTTGCAGCTCTAAACTCTATCTCGACTCAAAAATTACTAAAAATACGCTAAAATTTCGATTTCTCATCAAAGTTTAGCTCAAAAATCCATTTTTTGACTGAAAAATTCACTTTTCGGCCTGTTTTCTGGCTGAAATTTGCCATTTTTTCGGAGAATTTTTCTAAAAATGGCTTTTGAGCTAAAATTTGATGTGAAATCAAATTTTTTTGGGTATTTTGAGGGATTTTCAGGTCATTTTACGAAAAATCTTCGTTTTTTTTCAAAAATTTCAACTAGAAATGTGATTTTTGGCTGAAAATTGCAAGTTTTCCACTAAAATTTGAGAAAATTGGCAATTTTTGAGCAATTTCCGACTAAAATTCTGGATTTTCAAGGGTTTCAGCCGATTTTTGCCATTTTTCCACCTTCCAAACTCCAAATTTCACGTTTTCACCCACTTATTGAATATAGTTTGTGGCGAATCCTGTGCGAAAAACTCTCCGGCGAGTACATAGACAAAAGCGCCGATCAACCCGACACCAACAGCGACCGCCGTGTACATAAACGTGTTCGACGCCTTTTCAGCGACTTTTCCCGTAAAAGTCGTCGGTTTCTGCTTCTCCTTCACAAAAACCTCCTCCAAAATCGATCGTTGCAGTGCATTCTCTTGTTTCGGCGGTTTTTGAGTCGATTCCAGTGCGGAAATCGTTCGCGAAAAGTTGCGGAACTGACTTGGCGTCAAAATATAACTGAAAATCAAAAAAAAATCAAAAAATTTGAGAAAAATCGAGTGAAAACCTTCTCAACACATTTTGCCCGCTATTTCGAAGGAATAGCTTGATTAGAGGTGACATTACCTGAAAATTTAGTGATTTTTAGGTTGAAAATTCATTAAAATTGATAAAAATAAGAACAAAACAAAAAAATCCAAGAAAAAACGGTAAAAATCGGCTGAAAACCAGAAAAGTAGGCGGAAAAATAAATTAAAAAATGAAAAATAATGCAAACGCGCTCCATCGCACACCGTCGTGTATTCCTCTCGGACAAGTTGCATTTATTTTATTTTCATTTTTTTCGCGATTTCAGCTAGTTTTCCATCGTTTTTTCTTGTTTTTACTATGTTGTCATATCAGTTTTTGCTCAAAATCTTGATTTTCAGCTCAAAAATCTTTAAAAATACGTAATTTTGCTTGAAACTTACTGAAAATCACCGAAATTCTAGGTTTTTCATTGAAATTTTTGGTTTTTAAAAGAAAAGTAGTATTATTTTGCACTTAAATTCTGTTTTAGCTAAAAAATTCTCAAAAACTCGTCATATTTTGAGATTTAAAGCTGAAAATTGAAAATATTGCAAACGCGCTCCATCGGACACGTCGTGTACTCCTCTCGGACAAGTTGCATTTATTTTATTTTTCGTTTTTTAGCGATTTCCACTCATTTTCTCCCGTTTTTCTCATTTTTTCTAGGTTTTTCGTTCGAAATATAGATTTTTGCAGAAAATGCTCTCCTCAAAAGTGTTCCTCAACATGCAACGGCTGGCGTTGCGCCCGATGGCCTACAGCACGACTTGCAATCCGAAAAATGAGGTTTTCCTCGAGAGATTGAGTGGAAAAGATGAAGGTAGAGGTGATTTGAGCTGAAAATCACGATTTTCGACGTTTCAGGCATCACAATTATCAATATGAACCGCCCGGAGAAGAAAAATTCGTTGGGAAAAGTTTTTATGAGTCAGGTAGGGCTTTTTTGGGTCAAAAAACTCCAAATTTTCACATTTTCCCATTGAAAAATCGATATTTTCAGTTCAAAGAGATGCTCGACGAGGTGAAATACGATCCTTCGACCCGTGTCGTCATTTTGAACTCGAAATGCGAAAATGTGTTCTGCAGTGGGGCGGATTTGAAGGAGAGGAAGACGATGACGCAGGCAGAGGCGACGAGATTTGTCAATGGGTTGAGAGACTCGTTTACTGAGGTGATTTGGGGGATTTTGAGTGAAAAATCCGGGAAAATCGTGTTTTTTAACCCAAAATTCGTGATTTTTGCCCAATTTTTACCAAAAAACCTAATTTTTCAGGCATTTTTCATCAACAAGTACTCAAAAATCGCTATTTTTGGCCATTCTTTCACTCAAAATTGCGTTTTTACCCCGAAATTCGCTTTTATTGGCCATTTTTGTCCAAGGATCGTCATTTTTGCTGATTTTTCCGCACGAAATTCGTTATTTTCGACCATTTTTCCCTGAAAATCGCTACTTTTGCCCAATTTTTACCTAAAATCACTCAAATGTTGCGTTTTTCATGCAAAAATTGCTATTTTTGGATATTTTTATCCAAAAGACGTCATTTTTGGCCAGTTTCCCACCAAAAACCTCAATTTTCAATCATTTTTCCACAATTTTTACTCAAAAATTGTCATTTTTCCAGATCGAGCGACTCCCACAGCCAGTGATTGCGTCGATTGATGGATTCGCGTTGGGCGGTGGACTCGAGTTGGCTCTCGCTTGTGATATTCGTGTCGCTTGTGCGTGAAACCCTTTTTGAGCTCAAAAATATCGATTTTTACTCGAAATTTGCTGAAAATTGCCAAAATGTTACATTTTTCATTAGATTTTTTGGATTTTCAAAGCAAAAATTGCATCTTTTCACACCAAAACTTGATTTTATCGAAAAATTCACAAAATTTCTTAAAATTTGGAGCTTTCAGGCTCAAAATCATCATTTTTGGCCTTAAATAGACAAAGGCTGGCTGAAAATAACGATTTTTCAGCATTTTGGTTGTGGAAATTCCAAAAAGGTTTTCTAGAATTAGTCCTTTTCAGCCGAAAAAGACACTTTTCTTCTCGAAAATGGTCAATGTCCACTAATTTTCTGGTCAAAACCGTAAAAATCATTCCTAAAACGATTTCAGCTAGAAATTTTGATAGTTTTCACTGAAAATTGCTCAAAATTGCTCAATTTCCAGCTCAAAGATCACTGAAGTTCTCCATTTTTCTAGCCAAAGTCTTGGACCTGGAAGACCCACAAATTCATTATTTTTAGCGATTTTCAGCTGAAAAATCTCAAAAATTTATGATTTTTGGTTGAAATTTGCTGAAAATCACTGAAATTCTCCATTTTTTCAGTCCAAAAACCATCAAAATCACTTCGAAATCATCATTTTCAACCACTTTTCAATCTTTAACTCAAAATTCATCAATTTCAGCGATTTTCTGCTCAAAAACATTCAAATTTTGCTCGTTTTCAGTAAAAATTGCTCACAATTCATGAATTTTCTGTAAATTTCATCAATTTTATTGATTTTTTCAGCAGAAAAAAACACTTTTCTTCTCGAAAATGTCCAATTTTCACTAATTTTCCATATGAAAACGATCAAAATCTGTCCAAAAACCCTAGAAATTTATAAATTTTAACGAAATTATACTCGAAATTCAACCGTTTTCTGTAAATTTCTTCAATTTTATCCATTTTTAGCTTAACAAATGCTAAAAATGATGATTTTTGCTCAAAATTTGCTCAAAAAACCTTTAAAAAAGCATCAATTTTATCAATTTTTCCCAAAAAAATTCCTCAATTTCCCCCATTTTTCAGCCGAAAAATTAAAAATTGGTCTCGTCGAGATGAAATGGGCTCTAATCCCAGGCGCCGGTGGCTCCCAACGTATACCGTGAATTTTGGGCCAAAAATAGATGATTTTCATTAATTTTCAGCTCCAAAAACCCAGAAATTCATAAATCTTTACTGAAAATCGCTCAAAACTCAACTTTTATCGATTTTCCGCTCAAAAATCACTCAATTTCCCCCTATTTTATCGATTTTTTTCAGCCGAAAAGTCCAAAATGGGTCTCGTCGAGACGAAATGGGCTCTAATCCCAGGCGCCGGTGGCTCCCAACGTCTCTACCGTATAGTGGGCGTGGCCAAAGCGAAAGAATTGATCTACACAGCAGAGGTGTTCGGAGGAAAAGACGCATTCCAACTGGGTGTCGTCAATCACGTCGTCCCCTCGAATCCAATCGATAAATCTCTGGAAATTGCGAGAAAAATCCTCCCCCGGGGGCCAATTGCCGTGAAATTGGCGAAATTGGCGATTAATTTGGGATCACAGACTGATATAACGAGTGCGTTGAGTGTCGAACAACAGTGTTATGCACAGATTATTCCGACCAAAGATAGACAAGAGGGAATGAAGGCGTTCGCCGAGAAGAGGGACCCCGTTTATAAGGGGGAATAGACGAGGGAATTTGAGTGAAAAAATGAGAAAAATCGGGTGGAAATGAGTGTTTTTAAGGTAAAATTACTTCTTTTGAGCGAAAAACATTAAAATTGCAGTTTTCTGATAGAAAATCACTAATTTTCAGTAGAAATTTCTAGCTAAAAATCGTGAAAATAGTCGATTTTCAGCCGAAATCGGATCAAAAATGCATGAGATACATGATTTTCAGCCGAAATTGACTGAAAATCGCATAGAAAATGATAAAAATACGCAATGTTCGGAGAATATTATAGGAAAATATGGCATTTTAGGGTGAAAACCATCAAAAAGACTGTTTTCGGCTAGAAATCACAGGGAAAAGGAGAAGAAAACACCAATACCCAGAAAGCTACGATTTTTGACTAAAAATTGGTTAAATTTATAGATTTTCACGCTAAAAATCTTCAATTCTTTTCTCCTTTTTCCTGTTATTTTGGCTCCGCGACATTTCCCAACTGCGAAATTTCGCAACTCACGTAGGTTTCGCAACTGCGACATTTCGCCACTAGCCATTTCGCAACTGCGACATTCCGCAACTGCGACATTTCGCAACTACGACGTTTCGCAACCACACCGCGTTTGTATATTTGGTTCAGTGGAAAATGTTGAGTGTACCGAAGGGTCTGGGAACATATTTGAAAACAATTAAATAGACGAAAAAGTGGTCTGACCCATTTTCTGAATAAACTAGGTTGAACTATTGCTAGTTCTATGGTTGCGAAATGGCTAGTTGCGAAATGTCGTAGTTGCGGAATGTCGTAGTTGCGAAATGTCGTAGTTGCGAAATGAACAGTTGCGAAGTGTCGCGGTTGCGAAACCTACGTGAGTTGCGAAATGTCGCAGTTGCGGAATGTCGCAGTTGCGGAATGTCGCAGTTGTGAATTGTCGCGGAGCCGTTATTTTTAGCCAAAAACAGTCTTTTTGACGGTTTTCACCATAAAAATGTCATGTTTTCCTATATTACCCTTCAAGAATTGCGTATTTTTATTGTTTTCTATGCGATTTCCAGTCAATTTTCGCTGGAAATCATGTTTCTCATGCATTTTTGATCCGATTTCGGCTGAAAATCGACTATTTTCACGATTTTTAGCTAGAAATTTCCATTGAAAATCAGTGTTTTTCTATCAGAAAACTGCAATTTTTATGCTTTTTCACTCAAAAAAGGGGAAAAATATGATTTTCCAGTAATTTTCAGCCAAAAAAAAAGCAATTTCCCACCGATTTTTTCTCATTTTACACTGAAAACCTTATTTTTCTTCGTTTTTTTGTGATTATGATACCATAGATTCTAGAGATTTCGGTTATTTTAGTAGAGCTTTTTTATTGATATTATTATGTACGGATAAAGCATTTTTTGTATATTTTTTCAGGTTTTTTGTCTTAAAAACGGTTAAAATGACCCAATTTCAGTACTTTTTCACTATGATTCTATTTTTTTTCCGTATCTTCTACCAGTTTTTTCTCATTTTCAGTTTTCTGAAAGTTTTCATCAATTTTCAGGTCAAAAATCTCTAAAAAAGGACAAATTTTGCCTGAAATTTGCTGAAAATTGCCAAAATTTTATACTTTTCATCAAGATTTTCGGGTTTTTAAAGAAAAAATTGCATTTTTAGCTGAAAATTTACAACATTTCTTAAAATTTGGAGCTCTCAGGCTGAAAATCATCATTTTTGGTCTTAAATCGACAAAAATTGGCTGAAAATAACGATTTTTGAGCTTTTTGATTATGAAAATCCCAAAAACTTCAATAAACAGTCATTTTCAGCCAAAGAAGACACTTTTCTGCTTAAAAACTGCCTATTTTCATTGATTTTCAGCCCCAAAACACTCGAATTCATCAATTTTAGCGATTTTCAGCTCGAAATCATTCAAATTTTGCTCATTTACACTGAAAATCTGTCTAAAAATTGCATTTTCTATCGTATTTTACCGTAGTTTACCTTATTTTCCACCATTTTTCACTGATTTTCAGCCATTTTCAGATTCAGATGCTATCCACGACAATCCGTCGATATCTCTCCACCCAATCGCCTCAAAAATGGGAAATCTACGCGTCGGTCGTCCTCTCCCGTCCCCCTGTAATCGCCCCGCCCATGTCTGAAATCGAATCGAGATTCCATCGACTTCAGATGAAAGAAGAGGAGGAGAAGTCACTCCTCTCGAATTACGAGTTGAAAACGAAACAGGATTTGAAGTAATTGCAGAGATTAGGATGAAAATGACTGAAAATTTCAAAAAAATGAGAATTTTTGACGAATTTTCAGTCAAAATCAATCGAAAATCGTGTTTTCTCTCAAAAAATAGGTCTAAAATATCGAAAAATCATGAAAAACGTTCAAATTTCGATTGGTGGCCGAACTTTTTCACCGGTGGCCTAGAAAACTCAAAAACTCGGCCACCACCAAAATTTTTGTTTTTTGATGGTTTTCAGACTAGTTTTCGATGAATTTTTCAAATTTTGTGTTAAAAAATGTGAAAATTTGTGCTAAAAACCGCACAAACGGCTCAAATCTCGGAATTTTTGAGCGAAATGTGCGAAAAACTGTCTAAAAACTTCGAAAAAAAGAGCATTTTCGACTGAAAATGTGGTTTTCTCCAAAAAAATTAGGTGAACAACATGTAAAAATCATGAAAAACACTCAATTTCGATTGGTGGCCGAACTTTTGCACCGGTAGCCTAGAAAACTCAAAAACTCGGCCACCACCAAAATTTTCAGTTTTTGATGGTTTTTTTTTGTATTTTTTGCTGAATTTTTCGAATTTTGTGTCAAAATCCTGATAATTTGTGCTAAAAACTGTCTAAACAGCTAATTTTGCTCCAAGTCAGGCCAAAAATACCGATATTTGAGCTGTTTTGACGGTTTTTAGCTCAAATTTTTCGGATTTTGACACAGAATTTGGGAAATTCAACAAAAACTAGCCTGAAAACCATCAAAAAACAAAAATTTCGGTGGTGGCCGAGTTTTTGAGTTTTCTAGGCCACCGCTGAAAAAGTTCGGCCATCAATCGGAATTGACCGTTTTTCATGTTTTTTAGATGTTTTAGACCGGATTTTTAGGGAGAAAATACGTTTTTTGAATGATTTTGACAGAAAATTGCACATTTTCACTCATTTTTCCCTCAAAAACTCGATTTTTTTGAATTTCAGAATGGTTGCGAGACGTGAACAACTGATTCGTGAAGGAAAAGAGTTATCAGAGTTGGATGAGGAGATCGGAGTGACGAATGCACAAAAAGAGGACGATTGGAAGAGGAATTCGGAGGAATTGAACCAAAAATATCGATTCGAATCGCTGAAAACTGGCGTGACGGAGGCTGAAAATGAGAAGAATTTGATGAGAGAAATGGAGAGAAAGCTGGTTTTAATTGTGAAACAGAGAATGGGAAATGGACAGAAGAATTACGAGACACCCTGGATACTACCACAGATCAAACATCGGGAAGGGGAGACGTTGAGACAGGTTTGGACTCGAAATTATTGAAATTTAGGCTGAAAATCGTCAAAAATGACAGATTTTCAGCTAAAAATGCGGAAATTTGAGCTAAAAATCATGAAAAATAGCCGATTTCGATTGGTGGCCGAACTTTTTCATCGGTGGCCTAGAAAACTCAAAAACTCGGCCACCAATAAAATTTTTTGTGAATCGCATAGAAAACGGTGGAATTACACGAAAACGTGGGATTTTGGGCTGAAAATCATGAAAAATAGCATATTTACAGCGAAAATTGACGATTTTCAGTTAAAAATGCGGAAATTTGAGCTGAAAGTCGTGAAAAATGGCCCATTTTCAGCCAAAATCGGCGAAAAACGTGCTGAAAATCCTCGTGAATTCGGGTCTGAAAATCACTTTCAAAAAACTGATTTTCAGAGGAAATTGACTGAAAATGCACTGTGTAAGCTGAAAATCGGAAAAATCCAGAATTTTTGAGCTTAAAATCATGAAAAATCGCTGTTTTTTGCCAAAATCGACCGAAATCGGTTTAGAAACATTCAAATTAGCATTTAGAGCTGAAACATTATGAAAAATATGCGATTTATAGACCAAAGAGATCAAAAATTGCTTGAAATTCGTTGAAAATTGACTAAAAATGCACTCTAAAAGCTGAAAATCATGAAAAATAGCCGATTTATAACTGAAATCGGCTAGGACATCCGGACACAACGGATGCCGCTACAGACACTTTTTGGAATGATTTTCAGTCGAAATAACTTGTTTTTGGCTTAAAATCCCCAAAAAAGGCGAAAAATCTCATTAAAAAACATTCAAATAAGGCAAAAATTGATTCGGAACAAAAAATGCGGAAATTTAGGCTGAAAATCTTGAAAAAGTAGTCGGTTTTCAGCTACAATTGACTGAAAACCACTGGTTTCTAGCTAAAATGTTCTGAAGATTCTAATTTATAGCGACAATTGACCGGAAAACGCATTATTTATGCTGAAAATTGGGAGAAATTATTGATTTTCACCTGAAAATGCAGAAATTTGAGCTGAAAATCATTGAAAATTGCCGATTTTCAGTCGAAAATCATGGAAAATAAGGTTTTGTGAGGCAAATACAGAGATTTGGACTAATCTTTATTGAAAACAATCGATACATAGCTAAAATAGAGGCAAAAGATTGAAAATTATAGTTTTTTTAGCCAAAAAACGACGAAAAAAAGCTGAAAATTGGAAATTTGATGAAAAAATCGGTTTTCTTGCAAAAATCAGGTCTAAAACATCTAAAAATCATGAAAAAAGCTCAATTTCGATTGGTGGCCGAACTTTTTCAGCGGTGGCCTAGAAAACTCAAAAACTCATTTTTCGTTTTTTGATGGTTTCCAGACTAGTTTTTGGTGAATTTTTCAAATTTTGTGCTTAAACTCTGTAAATTTGTCCCAAAAACCACCTAAACAGCCTGATTATCGAAATTTTTGACCGATTTAGAACAAAATTAGCGAAAAACTGTCTGAAAACCTTGAAAAAATGCGAATTTTTGACTGAAAATGCGTCGAAATCGCAAATTATTTATTATTTTATTAAAACCCGTGGGCGTAATACAAAAAAAATGGGAGATCAAATGATAAGAGAATAAAAATCCAGGAATTAATATGTTGGGCCCCAAGAAACTAGTGCAACTTCCATCTGATCCGTCTCGCAATACTTGTTGAATATCGACGTGTATTCTGATGTTGGCGCAGTGAGATACATGTGATGAAGGTGTTTCAGAACATCATGATCTATGAGGATTCCAGTTTCTTCGATCATTTCCTTCGGCCATCCTTCTAGACCCATTTGTAGATTTGTGAAATAGGCGGCTGCAGCGGCAATATCCGATGGGCGGTATCTCAGAAAATGGGCGTCAAGTAGGGAGAGATCAACTAGATATCTCATGGTTTTTGTCATTCGTCTGAAAATATTGACGTTTTTGACCCAAAAATCTCGAAAAAATCGGATTTTTTGACTGAAAATGCTCTAAATTTGTCTGAAAACCCCGATTTTTGACCCAAAAATCCTCCAAAATTGGTTCAAAACGTCCGAAATCAGGCGACTCAGTTTCAAATTGATTTAGACGACATCTCACACGTCTCCATCGTCCTTTTTCCCGTTTTAGAGCGAAATTACGAGGTTTTTAACCCAAAAATTTCGAAAAAATCGGATTTTTTGGCTGAAAATCTGGAGTTTTTTGAGTAAAAGTGGGCGTGGCTTAACTACAGCACGGATCCTGAGGATTCTGGAGGTTTGCATGTGGAAAACGAGAAATATCTAAAATCCCTCAACGTCGACAAGCTTCTGGAGATTCTCAGAAGCGTTTCGATCCGAAAATTATCGATTTTCTCAAAAATCGAGGAAACTCGACAAAAAATCGGAAAAAAACGATGTTAATCATCAAATTTACGGCTTCAAGACTCAAAAAAGGGGCGCAGCCTATGATAAAAGAGGCGGAGCCTAAAGGGGCGGAGCTTGTGACAAAGGAAGTTGAAAAACTCACTCATTGAACTTCATCCTCTTCCCAAAGCATGCAGCGAACCAGGCTGCTGTTGGAAGGGCGATAAGGAAATCTAACTTTGCTAGCAGCAATTTTTCCATCTGTCGAATCTCCCCGACTCCGTATGTGTTGTCGGTGATTATGGAGAATTCCTGGATCTCGGGAGGGAAGACTTCTTCGTACTTTCTGGAAAAGAGAAGAAGTGAGATAAGCATTTTTGCGAACCGGACCGACACGTAACTCACTTCAAACTGAGTTTTATGAGCTGAAAAAAGCACCAAAATGTAGATTTCGACGAGCTCTATGCTTGTGTCCTACTACGGGCCGGATGGCTAGTCGTTAATGTACTTCTGACCGGGTTAGAATGGTTTTTCTGGTGATTTTCACGTTTTTTAGCACCTTTTCCCGGTCCGCAGTGCATTTGCCGGATGGAAAAAGTGCCAAAAAACGCAAAAATGGCCGAAAAAACCATTCTAGCCCGGTCCGCAGTACATTAACGACTAGCCATCCGTCCCGTATCAGGTCAGAGACATAGAACTCGTCGAGATCTACATTTTGATATACTTTTCAGCTCATAAAACTCGGTTTGAAGTTAGTTACGGCTCAGTTTCCTAGTATGAATAAAGAGAAACTCACGCGGCTATCATAAGACATGTTGTGCCGACAAGCTGGAATTGCTTCTTCTCGACATTGAGAATAGAGAGCACTCGATCGACTAGATTGCAGGCAAGATGAAGAGTTTCCTGCTTTAAACTGTACTCAGCGACGATCTCATGGAGCCAATCAATGAGAATGGACCGCATTTCTACGGAAATTTGGGTCGGATAGCTTGGTGACAAACGATTCTTCACCTGACGATGCATCGAGTACTTGATGATATCAGAGAAATATTCGGAAGATACGAAGGATTGCATCTTTAGTAGATCAGTAAGACGCTAAGAAATGTCGTCTAGTCACAAATGTGGTATAGATGAGGTTGTGGTCCCCGCCCAGTTGTAAACCCGTTCACACTTCACAGTACTCACTCAATACTTGGGAGATATGTTGATGTGACAATGTGGTGAAAGGGACCACTATGATGGATTGGTGACAGACAAGAAGACAATGTGAAAATCTCTCTGATTTTCGCTGTGTTCTTGGGACGTATATTTTGTATCCTAGGGATTATTGTAGCTGGATCCAAGAGGTTACTGTAGCTTGGGATCCCAACTCAACACTACGGATTCTAAGGATTACTGTAGCTAGGGATCCTGGAGACAATGATCCTAAAGGTTACTGTAGCTTGAGATCCAGGATTCAATGATGCTAAGGATTACTGTAGCCAGATCCAGGTTTCGAGGATGCTAGGGATTACTGAAGGTAGATCCACAATGTAAGGATCCAAGAGGTTACTGTAACTTGGGATCCCAACTCAATAGTTCGGATCCTAGGGATTACTGTAACTAGATCCAGGCTCCTAGGATCCGAGAGGTTACTGTAGCTAGATCAAAAATGTAAGGATCCCAGGGATTACTGTAGCTAAATCTAGAATTCAAGGGTCTTACAATTAGAGATTACTGTAGCTAATTCCAGGTTCCTAGGATCCTGAAGATTACTGTAACTAGATCCAAGATCCTAGAGGTTACTGTAACTAGTTCCAGGATTTATGGATCCTAGGGATTACTGTAGCTAGATCCAGGTTTCTAGAATCCTAGTGGTTACTGTTCCTAGATCCAGGATTCAAGGATCCCTGGTATTACTGTAGCTAGATCCAGGTTCCTGGAATCCTAAGGATTACTGTAACTAGATCCAGGATCTTAGGGATCACTGTAGCTTGAAATCCAGAATTTGAAGGCTTTACGGATTACTGTAGCTCAGGATCCCAACTCAACTCTTCGGATCCTAAGGATTACTGTAGCTAGGGATCCTGGAGACAATGATCCTAAAGGTTACTGTAGCTAGATCCAAGTTTTGAGGATCCAAGAGGTTACTGTAGCTAGATCCAGGTTTCGAAGATCCTAGGGATTACTGTATCGCAGGATCCTAAAACTTAAAGCATCGGATCCAAGAGGTTACTGTAGCTAGGTCCAAAATGTAAGGATCGGAAGGATTATTGTAGCTACATCCAGGATCCTAGGGATTACTGTGGCTAGTGATCCTGGAGACAATGATCCTAAAGGTTACTGTAGCTAGATCCAAAATGAAAGGATCCTAGGGTTTACGGTATCTAGATCCGGGATCCTTGGGATTACTGTAGCTCGGGATCCCAATTCAAAACTTAGGATCCTAAGGATTACTGTAACCAGATCCAGGATTTCGGATCCTAGGGAATACTGTAGCCAGATCCAAAAGGCCTAAGAATCCGAGGGATTACTGTAGATTGAGCCAAAATGTAACTCTCGAATCTGATTTTCAGGGAAAATTGGCTCAAAATCGCATTAAGTAGTGCAAAATTAGGCATTTTCCACCTACTTTTGTCTATTTCTATCAAATTTTCAGTCAATTTTCGCTGAAAATCCCAAAAACTGGATTTTCAGCTTGAAAAAACCCCAAAAATTCAATTTTTATTTCCAGACAGCGGAACGATGCATTGGAGAGTTGTCGAGCAACGATTTGAGTGCGGATATCAGTGGAAATGCACCATTCGGAGTGTTCACTCATAGGTAATTCGTACTAATTAGTGATAATTACACACATTTTCAGCCAAAAATCTGAAAAAATGGGATTTTTGGTGCTGAAAATTGTTGAAAAATGTGAATTTTGGCTCAAAAACTCGATTTTCTATGTTAAAAACCAGTTTTTAGGCTTAAAAATCTGAATTTTAGCTCAAAAACTGTCATTTTCTACCCAAAAATGTCGAATTTTGGCCTCAAAAACCTCATTTTCTCCCTAAAAATCCAATTTCCAGATACCCAAAACCGATTTCCTCAAAAACTGGAGCCACCGGAGCGAAGATCTTCTTCTTCTCGGCGAATCTGACGTCATCTGCTCCGGAGAATTCAGAATTCAAAGTGAACGAATCTGATGACATTTCAGACTTCAAATGGGTCAATCAACAGGAATTCTGGAGTACTGTACCTGGAACGGATTATAAGAAAGCGATGAGATTTGCGTTCTTGGAATAATTAGGTGCTTTAGAGAAGGAAAATGGCTGAAAATCGGTGGAAATTGGTGTTTTTAGACAGTTTTGAGCTATTTTCTAGCAAAATCGCTCAAAAATGAGCCATATGACCTAGAAATCCGTCGGATGGCCTAGAAACCCAAAACTAGTCCGCGCAACGGAATCAGGAGGTTGAGAGCTTTCAGAAAAGTACCCACAAGCCATGGTTCTGAGTGATTTGGGTCTCGACACGATTTACGGCGGGTTACTGTAGTTTTCGTGGTGAGACCCAAAATGAACAGAATATAGGCTTGTGGGTATTTTTCTGAAAGCTCTCGTTCTCCTGATTCTGATGGAGGGACTAGTTTTGGGTTTCTACGCCACCAGACGGATTTCTAGGTCACATACGATTTTCGAATCATTTTTATGTAAAAACAGCAAAATTTCTCTAAAAACCCCGATTTTCAGCCATTTTTAGCTGTTTTTAGACCTACTTCTAGTAGAATTGTCATTATATAGATCTATATATCTCCTTTTTGTTACTGTTTTTCGAATTTTCAATGAAAATTATGTTTTTCTCTTTTTTTTTCTCAAATTTTTTAAATGATATGGTTGACTTAAAAATCATCCAAATATGTTTCTATCTTTCTATCTATCGTTTTCAGATTCAATTTTGAATGTTAATTGTGGTGAAGTGTAGCAAATTGAAGAAAATTTTATAATTTTGGAGCAAATATATGCTGAAAATGATCAAAATTCACTTTTTTTGCTGAAATTATATAAAAATTTATGCGAAAGTTGTCAAAACCCATTTAATAGCGAATTCTCGGCAAAAATTGTCATTTATTAATAGAAAATCGCGGTTTTTCTATGGAAAATTTAATTTTCGTATGTTTATAGGCTGAAAATACATTTTGCTATGAGTAAAATGCTGATTTTATGAATTTTTTTTCCAAAAATTCTATGAAAATCGCAGTTTTTGAGTGATTTCCTACGAAAATGCGCTAAAAATTCAATTTCTCAGTCAGAAAAAGTTGCGGAATCTTTGATAAAACTTGCGAAAATGGGACATTTTGTCTGTTAATTCGGAATTTAGTAAAAAATTTGGAATTATTCTGTTGTGACAAGCGAATTGATGCTAGAGCGCAAGTTTTTCTCTGTTTTCAACAGTTTTCCGTATTTTTTCATCGGAATTCAAGTTTATTTCCGTTCAAATCAATACAATACAATATGATGACGAGTAAATTGATTTCTAGTCTCTATCTAGTTATCTTTCATTTTCTTTTCCTTCATCTCCGTCTAAAATTTGATTCCCTTCGGCACTCCGACATTTCTCTCCACCATATCTCTGAACATTCCCTCGATAGTCCGATACATTACCATTTCCGTATTGTGTCTGATGGTCATGAAGTACACCACACCGACTTGCATCCATCCAATCTGTCGGGCACTTTCGAATGCCGAGTATCTCTTTTCGGAGAGTTTTTTGAATCCGTCAGCAAACGGCATATCCTCATTCGCCTCCAAAAGTCTCGAGATGTACTCCATGCCGATAAACGACATCGTGCGTCCGGTACCAGAAGTACAGTGAACGACGACGGGGGACTGAAAATGAGAAAGTAAAGTTTTCCTATTTCAAAGATATCGAAAACTCACTTTACTCTTGCTAATCTCGGTCATAATGGCTTCAAGAGGTTCATATCCACAGTTCGGAATATCTCCTTCCTTCCAGTTTTTCACTTGGAACTGCTTCACTTTCCGTTCCATCTTCTTCTTCTTATCCGTAATCTTCAGAGTTCTCACTACAATATCCGCTGAGTTCTGGAATTGTTGCTCGCTCTCGGTTGTTACTGTGAAGTTTTCGATTGTGAGACTTCCGACACCTTCCAAAAAGTAATGTCCACATGAATTGGTTTCACCGAGGAATACGATGAATTCGGATTTATCGAGAAGGATCATTGCCAAAAAGTCCGCTCGAGTGTCGTCGTGCAGGCTATTGGCTTCCATGGGTCCCTGGAATAATGAAGGGTTTGGAATTTTCAGTTTTCTCAGAGCGGTGTGGTTGCGTCGCGTGCACTAGTGTACTAGCTACTACCGTAATCCTGATGAGATGGAAAACCCTCTCTCAACCCAACGCCTTGCTATCCAACATTCTTACCTGCATGGCATAGAAAACAGTTCCCAACCGAGTCCTGAACTTGTTTCCGTGCAACCGAACTGTTTGGACAGCAGTGTACGGATTCAACCGGATCTTCAAATCCCTGTAATCATCAGATTAAATTTTAACAACTTTCGTCCCACTGAAACTCACCAATACATCGACTCCTTCAACGGTATGTACGGAAACTGCCGTTCTTCTGGTGTAGGTGCCGTTCTCACATGTTCCAACAGCTGAGTCCACAGTTCGTAGTGCTCCGGGTGTCGTCCGAACGTCTGTTGAGCGATGGCTACGATGATCAGATCTGGTGGAAGGACTGGCTTATTGTCCACTGGATCCATGTCGATTACATCACACTCAACAACGGAACCTCCTTTTCGCTTGAAGCACAACAGTTTCTTCTTCCAGAGAATGAAGACTCCCAGGGCTGATAGACAGGCGACGACGACAACACATCCCACGATTATCCATCTGAAAATTTGTAGTTTTGATGGCCCAGTCGATTCAACTAGGAGATAAACTTACGTATAGTCTTTTTCGTCTTCCGTTTGGTCATCCTGATCCTGCACCGGATCCACAGTATGATCCTGCACCGGATTCAAAGTGTGATCCTGCGTTGGTTCCACAACGACTTCCGCTAAAGCTTGAGCCAAAAAGTCTCCAAACTTTTGGAACGCATCGCCGACTCCTCGGAAATGCTTTGCAAAGTCCAGATCCATCGATGAGCATTGAATCAGTTTATTCTTTGTCTCGATGAATGAAACTATGCGGTCATCATGCATTGTATCTTTGATAAAGTGGTTCAGCACTTGTATCAATGACTCAGGTTTCATTGTGATATCAGGCATTCCTTTCAGTTTTTTGAAAAATATGTCGTAATCACTGAGATTTTTCAGTGTTCGATAATCAAAATTCTGGTAGTGCTCTTCAAAGTAGTTGAGACCTTTTGTCAAGGACGAAATTACTTTGTTCAGTGGCCACAACTTCATCATTTCGTCTTTCGTACCGAATTGAGCCATGAGATCCAACTCGAGTTTTGCATTGCTCTGAACCGCTTTCAGCTTCTCCAGCAACCCAATATTTCTGAGTTCAAGGAGATTCTTGACAGAAGACACTGCTTTGCCGATTCGAGCAACCACCAATTTATCGATTTTGTTCACTTTTTCAACTTCATCATCGAAATCGCCCTTCATCAGAGAAGGAATCGATTCGAATTCGCCCAGCGACTCCAGAATTTTCGCCACTTTAATGATGTATTCATTCACTCTTTCGATTTCTTCGACGCCAAGTCGCCTGATCAGCCGGATGAAACGAGTAGCTTCATATGCATTTTCTGATTGATCTGGCCAGTAGTTCAAACACTCGTAAACTTCATGCTCTTTTATCACTTCCGGCAGTTTCAAAAAGTTATCTATGTCCTCATGGTAAGCAATAAAGTACAATGCAGCACTATCTAAAGATCCTGTATCGAAAGTGTTTGAAGTTTCCAGCAGTTTTTCGACTGAATTCTCGAGTCTTCTCATTGTTCCATTCGTGTTCAACTCCGTTAATAAACGAGGAATTTGTTTAAACCAATACAAATTATCGGTCGAATTTACTGGATTCAAAATCCTATTGACACTATTCAAATCATCGAGAAGTGATTGGATATTGCCACGAGAAAAGTCTTCCCTACTCCAAAAGTCCGCGAATCTTTCAGGCAGTTCTTTCGATTTTGAAAGAGGATACAAAGCTCTGGACATTAGTGTTTCATTCACTTTACTCCCTTTATCACCGCAGTATTTAAAGCTGCCCAAATACGAAGCAGATCCCCTAACAGTTGTCTTTCTCTTTAGAAACTCTTTTACTATTGAGTTAACATCTTCGATAACAAATCGTGTCTCCAAATCTGTCGTGAAATTCGATTTGGTTGATTTCGTGGTATTCCTTAGTGTAAATATCGGCTTCAAACTGTTAATCATCTTCTTTCTGTCTCCGATAGTTTTGAAAACTTTCTTGAACCATCGATCTTCGATTTCAGAGGCCAGCAGTGTCATTGCTTGAAATCCTCTAAGGTCCGAGGATGGATTATTTGAATATTTGAGCAAGTTCTTCTCAAAATGTTCGAAAACATCTCCAAAGACCGTCACGCTTTCTTTCATATTATCCACCTCACCAAAGTTCTTATTGAGCAATGTCTTCTTCTCGTCGTTTGCAGCCCCTAATGCTTGTACTTCTTCTCTCCATTTTATAGCTTGAATGAGTCTTTCTGGTTTAGAGAGCACCGCTCTTTTATCTACAAAACTCCAACCTTCAAAAGGACTTAGGCCATCTATAATCTTTTTAAGCTCAACAACAAAAGGAAGGGCTTTGTTGATTTGTTCCCTCAGGGCTATAAACCGACCGACATCTGCGTCTTTTTCCTTTCTCGTGGTGGAGCTTTCAGTCGAAAAATTTCTCAAAGTTCGTAGAGGAGGTAAAGTCGCTTTAAGTTGAGGCCAAGCTTTGTCGAATACATCTCTTTCGAATGCGTCATAAAATTGTCTGGCGTCCTTCACAAATGCGTCTCTACTCGGAAAATCTTCAACTTTCCCCAACTCTTTCGTGATTTTCCGAATCGCCTCCCAAAGTTCGAACATCTTCTCTTCGTCAGTCACAGTATTATCAATGTTCCCCACAGTCTTATTAACAACCTGCATGAACTCCAAAATGTGGGTCGTGTTGATCTCTTTCAGCTCGGCGATATCGATCTTTCCAATGTTGAAAAGTTCGCCGACTTTGAAGTGCATATCTTGATTATTCATGAGATCCGATTGCATTTGGATTGTGTTGGTAAGACGGGCGATGGTGGAGATGTGGGCGACGAAATCAGTGAACAGTCGTTTCGCTGAAAATGTAGAATTGGATGACGTTATGTCTGAGGCTTTGTCCGCAGCAGTTTTGGAAAGAGAAGGGAAACTGAGCCAGCGGGCAAAACCGAACTGGCGTGCTTTGAGACAGCGAAAACCGCTTTACAAGGGAACCTCAAGAGGTCGCAAGTTTGGAAAAAAACCAGACACTTTGGGACTGTTTATCTCAGCGGCCAGTGACGAGCACAACACATAAATTCGGGATATGCCTATTCAAGCTGTCCAGAGTTGCGCGGAATTCCGAATTCCGTCTTCCGACTTCCGACTTCCGGGCATTTTTTCACTTCCGACTTCCGTTTTGAAAATTTTACTTCCGACTTCCGACTTCCGTTTTTGAAAAAATCACTTCCGCGCAACTCTGAAGCTGTCCTTAATACCTGGTAGCAATTTGGAACGGTTTCAAACTTGCGACCCCAAAAGGTTCCCTTGTTAGACCACTCGACCATGCGGGCACATTTGAAAGCGGTGACAACGTAACCGCCGGACAGATAGGCTGGTAGAAAGATAGAGATTTACTTACAGTATCTTTTGTCTCGTTTGGATATTTCTCCAAGGGGACTCGACGGATCACGGGAATTGGGTGGATCTGAAATAGTTGTGATTCCAGACTTCCAATCTTACAATTTCAAAAAATTACCGTAAGCTCTCAGCCGAAATGAACTAGTTGGAGCAAGGTGAACAGAAGCTTTGTCGGGTGACGGATCTGAAATTGTATCTTCAATTTTTCAGCCAAATTATCTGAAAAACGTACCTTGACTCAAAGCAATTCCATCCGGATTTGTACCTATTATCACTATTGATAGCAGTAGTGCCCATTGAAATGCTCGCATTTTGTTGTGAACAACCATCGTGGAATAATTAATTTTTGAAGAGAAATGCGGAATTATAAGGGGTGTGGAATCGGGTTAGTGGGGCAGAAAGGAGAAATGGGGGCACGTGGAAATTTCAAGTAGAAAAATGAAATTCTGTAATTTTTTATCTCGATTTTTGGTATTTTCAGCATTTAGTTGCTTCAAATATCTGAAAATTTGCATTTTCCGACCGTTTTCCAGCTCAAAATACTCGATTTTCAGCCGATTTTTATTCGAAAAACTGAAATTTTCTCGATTTTTAGTCCAAAAATTGACTTTTTTCGCTTCAAAACCGCTTTCCCGCCTTGGTTTTAATCCCAAAATCTCGAAAAACCCCCTTTTTTTAGCGAAAAATGCTGAAATTAATGAATTTCCGATCAATTTTCAGCATTTTCAGTAGTGAAAACATCGATTTTTGCCGATTTTTTTCTATTTTCAGCTGAAAATTTGGACCTCAGCTATTAAAAATGGCCTAAAACTCAATTTTTTGCTGATTTTTATTGAATTTCAGTCCAAAAACGTGATTTTTGATCACTTTTAGCATATATTTGCTCCCAAAGTCACAAAAATCACATTTTCAGTCTTAAAATACGCAATTTTCACCTAAAAATCCGCTTTTTTTGTCATTTTTCACGATTTTTAGCCCAAAAATTCCGAATTTTCAGATCTCAAATCCCTCAAAATGTCTGAAATCCTCAAACGACCAACCGCCTCGGAGACGGACGCGGATCTCCAAAAAATGCAAGAGGAATGGTCCGCTCAGAACAAAAAACCATCAGTGGAGATTCATCGAATGAAAAAACGCACGAAAATCGATGAAAAACCGGAAAATTTGGCTGAAAATGGTCAAAAATCATCAAATTTGGCTGAAAATCCCGATTTTTCGGCTGAAAATGCCCCAAAATTGGCTCAAAACGTCCGAAATCAGGCGGCTCGGTTCCAGATCGATCTGGACGACACCCCACACGTCTCCACCGTCCTTTTCCCTGTTTTAGAACGAAATTTCGACGTTTTTGACCCGAAAATCGCTGAAAAACGCGATTTTTTGACTGAAAATTGGTCAAAAAATCTGGAATTTTCGGTGTATTCAAAGGATGACGGCTTCCCGGAGCCCCTCGATCTCTCCGCCTACTTTCAGCCAAAAAGTGGGCGTGGCCTCGCTACAGTACCCCCTGGCCGCTCGTTTTTCGCCGCCGAATTCGATCGAATTCACGGAAATTTCGCTGAAAATTTGGATTTTGCTGAAAAAGGGGCGGAGCCTCCAGAAGAGGATTCTGGAGATTTCCAGATGGAAAACGAGAAATATCTGAAATCTCTCGACGTCGACAAGATTCTGGAGATGAAACTCGAAATTCAGGAGCGTTTCGATCCGAAAATTATCGATTTTTTGAAAAATCGAGGAAATTCTGAGAAAAAAACGGAAAAAACGACGAAAATCAGCAAATTTAAGGCGTCGAGACTCAAAAAAGAGGCGGAGCCTATTCTGAAAGAGGCGGAGCCTACTGAGAAGGGGGCGGAGCCTGTGACGAAGGAAGTCGAGGAGATGATGAATGAGTTGGAGGTTTTGGAGGAGTGGAAGGATCAAGAAGACGAGGAGAAATATAATCGATTGGCTACGGTAAGGGGGGCGGAGCCAGAAAAAGTGGGCGGAGCCAAAAAGTGGGCGGAGTTTAGACGGGAAATAAGCGAAAAACGAGTTAAAAGTGGGCGGCGCTTAGCTGAAATCTTGCGTAAAATGCAGTGGAAAAGGGGCGGGACTTGGAAAAAGTGGGCGGAGTTAAGAGCAAAAAAGGGGCGTGGCTTATGGAGAAAACTAGGGGGCGGAGCTTTAAAAAGTGGGCGGGTTTAGTCTAAAATGACATGATTTCTAGCGGAAAGTGGGCGGGGCTTAGCTGGAAAAAGGGCGGAGCCTAACATCTGAGTTTTTCTGAAATTTGATTTTAAAAAAGGGGCGGGGCTTAAAAATGGGCGGAGTTTAGTCGGTAAATTAGCGAAAAACAGTGAAATTCAGAATATTCTATGATGAAAAAGGGGGCGGGGCTTCTGGAGTAAAAATGGGCGGAGCTTGAAATAAGTGGGCGGGATTTAGCCTAAAAATGACATGTTTTCTAGTGAAAGTGGGCGGAGCTTAACATTCGAGATTTGTTGGAAAAAGGGGCGGAACTTAATATAGTTTTTGATTGTTAGGAAAAAAAGGGGCGGAGCTTAAAAGTCGACAAAAGGAAATTTGCGATATTTTGTCTGAAAAGGGGCGGAGCTTAGCGGAATTCAGCAGTTTGCTAGATGTAGTGGAAAAGGGGCGGAGCCTAACATAGTTTTTGAAAAAATGGGCGGAGTCTAAAAGTCGAAAAATTGAAATTTTGCGATTTTTCATCAGAAAACTGTAATTTTCAGCTATTTTCAGCCAAAAATCCATCTATATATAGTTCTATTGCAGGATGCCATCCAACTCGATCTCACTGCAAAATTCAGTCGAAATTTGGCTCAAAGACAGCAGAAGAATGCACTCAAACTGTTCGATAATTGTAAAAATAGACCGGATAATTGGTAAGAATGAAAAAAACGCGCGAAAAATCTGAAAATTTGGCTGAAAATCTCGATTTTTGATTGAAAATGGTCAAAATTTCAGCTAAAATGGTCAAATTTGACTGAAAATCCCCAAAAAGTGGCTAAAAACGTCCGAAATCAGGCGGCTCGGTTCCAAATCGATCTGGACGACACCCCACACGTCTCCACCGTCCTTTTCCCTGTTTTAGAACGAAATTTCGACGTTTTTGACCCAAAAATCGCCGAAAAATCGGATTTTTTGGCTGAAAATTGGTCAAAAAATCTGAAATTTTCGGTGCATTCAAAGGATGACGGCTCCTTGATCTCTCCGCCTACTTTCAGCCAAAAAGTGGGCGTGGCCTAACTACAGTACCCCCTGGCCGCTCGTTTTTCGACGTTTTTGACACAAAAATCGGCGAAAAACCGGATTTTTTGACTGAAAATTGTCAAAATTTCAGCCAAAAAGCTGAAAATTTGGCTGAAAATGCTCCAAAATTGGCTAAAAACGTCCGAAATCAGGCGGCTCGGTTTCAAATCGTTTTAGACGACATCCCAAACGTCTCCACCGTCAAAAATCGCTGAAAACCCCGATTTTTTGGCTGAAAATCCGGATTTTTTTTCAATTTTTGAGCGATTTTTCTCAAAAAAAGGACTCTTTTATCTGAAAATTATTGTTTTTGAATCGATTTTTCGAAAAAAATTGCAGTTTTTCATCCAATTCTTAGTCTCCATCAAAATTGTGCAATTTTCGGTGAGAAATTGATATTTTCTCACATTTTTACATGATTTAGGTCGAAAATTTTGATTTTTAGGGCTATTTTCAGCCATTTTTGAGCGGAAATCGACGATTTTGAGTCAGTTTTTATTGAAAAATGACGATTTTCAGCATTTTTTGAGCGATTTTTCTAGAAAAATGACGATTTTTAGTCAATTTCAGTCAATTTTCATTGAAAAATTGGCTGAAAAACGCGATTTTCTGGCTCAAAACGTCCGAAATCAGGCGGCTCGGTTTCAAATCGATTTGGACGACACCCGCTGTCTTTTTCCTGTTTTAGAACGAAATTTGGACGTTTTTGACTCAAAAATCTAATTTTTTGGCTGAAAATTAGTCAAAAAATCTGGAATTTTCAGTGCATTCAAAGGATGACGGCTTCCCGGAGCCCCTTCGCCTACTTTCAGCCAAAAAGTGGGCGTGGCCTGGCTACAGTACCCCCAGGGCGCTCATTTTTCTACGTTTTTGACCCGAAAATCGCTTAAAAACCCGATTTTTTGGCTGAAAATCACTTTTTTGAGCGATTTTTCTCAATTTTTTTATATATTTTCCACCCATTTTCAGCACCTCCATGGATCCCCTTCTGGAACTGGCTCGTTCCTCAATTGACCAAATCAAACGACTCTATTTGGAAGAGATTTCGACAGACGCCGGTGCTACAGTAACCCTTCAATTCGGAAAAGGAGTCAATCCGATCCTGGATTCATGTTGGTCCCTCATCCCAATCCGTCGGGTCTTGGATACTGTAGAAAAGGGGCGGGGCGACGGAAAAGTGACGTCAGATGACGTGGAAATCGTTCGACTCGCGATTTTATGGACTTTTTTACTGTTTTCTGAGCGGAAATCGGCATTTTTCGCGTTTGCTCAACCCGACGCCTTCTATATTCATCTGACGGAGACGTTGATGATTGGAAATGAGATTCTGATGGATGACGTCATCTCCAGATGCCTCGGACGTCTTCTGAACGAATATCTGATTCCACAGGCGACGGAGGGACGGATTAGTATTCGAATGAGTGGAAAAGTCGCCGGATTGGATGCGTTTATGCCGTTTTACGAGCAATTATTGAGGAATTATGAGCAATATTCGATGGGAGACGCGGCGTTTGTTACGGCGATTCTTATTGGAGCGTACTTGAATGCGCCTCTGGGGGATAGGTAGGTCAAAACAGTGAAAATACGCGTTTTTAAACCAAAAATCGGCAAAAACCGTCGTTTTTGACCCTAAAAACTGAAATTTTGGTTGAAATCCGGTTAAAGGGGGACTGCGCTATTCGAAATGAAAATTTATTTTTACATGAATCGACGCAGAATTTAGGCTGGACAAAAAAATTCTCTTGAAGGTAGGTCAGAAAATTTGATTCAAGAGAGTTATGAGCTGTCAAAGTTGTCAAATCGCCCCTTTATGGTACACTTTTCCGTTGAATTTTTCATTCCATGGTGCACGTGAAAAAATAATAAATTTCTAATAAAAACGTCATTCTTTTATATAAATATTGTTTTATTGGAGGAACTGAAAAATCTAAATCTGTTTACTCGATATTTGACCTGGATGTAACCTTCTGAAAAACGCTTACCAGTTTGATTTACAGTGAGACTCCAGAGAGTATGCAGTAGAGAGCATAAAATCTCGATTCTCTCAATTTTTCGGTTTGCTTTTTTTCCTAACTTTTTTCATTCGATTGTGACCCACTAATTTGTATACAAAGGTCGATGAATTGAAAAACTGCAAACACGTGTCAGGAAAAAAAGCAAACCGAAAAATTGAGAGAATCGAGATTTTATGCTCTCTACTGCATACTCTCTGGAGTCTCACAGTAAATCAAACTGGTAAGCGTTTTTCAGAAGGTTACATCCAGGTCAAATATCGAGTAAACAGATTTAGATTTTTCAGTTCCTCCAATAAAACAATATTTATATAAAAGAATGACGTTTTTATTAGAAATTTATTATTTTTTCACGTGCACCATGGAAAAATTCAATGAAAAATTCAACGGAAAAGTGTACCATAAAGGGGCGATTTGACAACTTTACAACTTTGACAGCTCATAACTCTCTTGAATCAAATTTTCTGACCTACCTTCAAGAGAATTTTTTTGTCCAGCCTAAATTCTGCGTCGATTCATGTAAAAATAAATTTTCATTTCGAATAGCGCAGTCCCCCTTTAAAACGGTGAAAACAGGAGGATTTTGAGTCACAAATCGATGAATTTGGATCCTAGATACAGTAACCCGGATCCAAAAAACTGAAAATTTAGATCCTAGGTACAGTAACCCGGATCCTAGAAACATCCTAAAAACTAAAATTTTGGATCCTGGGTACAGTAACCCGGGTCCTAAAAACGGAAGGTCTGGATCCTAGATACAGTAATCCGGATCCTAGAAACTATAAGTTGAGATCCTAGGTACAGTAACCCAGGCCCCAGAACTTGAAGATTCGATCCTAGGCTACAGTAACCCGGATCCTAAAATCATCAAATTTGGATCCTGGGTACAGTAATCCGGATCCTAGAAACTTGGATCCTAGATACAGTAACCCGGATCCTAAAAATTCAAATTTTGGATCCTGGGTACAGTAACCAGGATCCTAGAAGTTGTAGATTTGAATCCTAGGGACAGTAACCCGGATCCTGAAGATATCAAGATTTGGATCCTACATACAGTAACCCGGATCCTAAAACTGAAATTGTGGATCCTAAAATCATCAAATTTGGATCCTAGCCTACAGTAACCCGAATCCTGAAAACTATAAGTTGGGATCCTAGGTACAGTAACCCGCATCCAAAAAACTGAAAGTTTGGATCCTGAGTACAGTAACCCGGATCCTAAAAACTATAAATTTGGATCCAAGTCTCACCGGTTACTGTAGCTACAATTGGATCCTGGATCCAGGATCCCGGGCTACAGTAACCGTAACGCATTTTCAGCCATTTTTCGGCTAGTTTTCAGTAATAAGATTCATTAAATCTTCATTCTTTCATAATTCCCAATAATAATATTCGAGTATTCAACCTTCTCGGCACACACTGTCTAGACGCTCTTCTTATGATAGTACTTATCAATATTCTTATCCACGAATACAACCAACGGATCGACGACCGTCTCGTAAAACATGACGGATCCCTGGGTTTGTGGAAGATAGAGATAGACGAGGAAGCACGCCTTCAGAATATAATAAAACGGAAAGAACGAGAGAATCGCCTCCGAGAAGAAGTCGCAGAGGTAGAGCACGGCGAAGCACGTCCAGTAGATCAGCCAGACGGTGTCGTCGTCAGTGTCCTTCGTGCGGATTGCCTGCAAAATTGAGAGTTTTCTAGGCTACAGTAATCCGGATCCTAAACACTGAAAGTTTGTATCCTAGATACAGTACCCCATAGGATCGAATTCTAGGATCCAACAACCGTAGGATCCGATTCTAGGATCCGGCTACAGTACCCCATAGGATCGAATTCTAGGATCCGGCTACAGTACCCCATAGGATCGAAATCTGGGATCCAACAACCGTAGGATCCGATTCTAGGATCCGGCTACAGTACCCCATAGGATCCAAAATCTCCTTGACTACAGTACTCCCAGTACTCACCTTAACCGAAGCATACGTCGGATAACCGAATCCGATGAGATTACACAAAAGACGGGCGGCCGAACCGAATACGAGATAGGCGGCGGCCAGAGCGAACACGATATACGACATTTGATCACGTTGAATTCCGGCGGCGTCGATGTATTTCATCGCCGCGTCGAAAAGTGGTCCGTGCGATTGTCCGAGGAAATTATGCATGTCCGACTAGAAATTTTCAGTTTTTAGAGCAAAAATTGGACCAAAAAATGAGTTTTTCGAGCTGAAATCGGCTAAAAAACCAATTTTCCGGTCAAAAATCGCTCAGAATTCACGGAAAATGACTCCGCGCCGCTCAAAACTGCTCAAAAAATGAGTTTTTGAGCTGAAATTGGCTGAAAATTACAGTTTTTGAGTCAAAATTGGCGTTTTTGAGCTGAAATCGCCCATTTTGAGCCTAAACGAGTCTGAAACGGTCAGAAGTCTGAAACGTGACTGAAATCTGACTTTCCGAATCAGAAACTGCCATGTTCAATCGAAAAACCGCTTTTTCGACCGGTTTTTGACTAGTTTTTGGCTGAAATTAGACAAAAAATCGGCTGAAATCTACTTTTCCGGTCATTTTGATACCGTTTTTCAGTCTGAAACTTGAATTTAAGCCAGAAAACGTCAATTTTGACCGAAAAAATGGAGTTTTCAGCCGATTTCAGCTCGAAAAACTCAATTTTGAGCGATTTTGAGCGGCGCGGAGCCATTTTCAGTGAATTTTGACACAAAACAGCTTCATTTTTGACCGAAAAAATGGGGTTTTCAGTCGATTTCGAGCAGTTTTAGCTCAGAAAATCGAATTTTCCGTGAATTTGG
Organism: Caenorhabditis latens; assembly: GCA_002259235.3. NCBI lineage: Eukaryota > Metazoa > Nematoda > Chromadorea > Rhabditida > Rhabditidae > Caenorhabditis > Caenorhabditis latens. The sequence goes on from CM056095.1 coordinate 17,652,245, forward strand.
AGCGATTTTTGACAGAAAAATCGGGGTTTTTTGCTGCAAAACTCATTTCTTGGAGCATTTTTTGCTCCAAAACCTCTAAATTCTCTGTATCTCGTTACCTGAGCGGCGAGCACTCCCTCGACTGGCGTAACACGACGGTCGAGTGCCGGACGTGGTGACTGAGAACGGAGGTGTGGAGCCGCGGCTACGGCCACTGCCGCCGCAGCCGACGGAGTTGCTCCGCGAGCCGATGGAATGGTTGGTGGGACGCCGGACGACATCTGATTATTCGATGATGCTTCTGGAGAAGTGAAAACGAGTTGTGTTTTGGATTTGAGAGAGAAATGAGAAGGAATCGGATGGGGGTAGTGGAATGCCATGTAATTAGAGTGGGCGGGGTCACGGAGGCGGGGTCAGGCTGAAAAAGGCTGAAAATTCTCTTTGAAGAAGGCGAGAGGTCACGCGTGAGAAAATATGGAATTTAGAGGTATTTTGAGGTTTCTGGAGGCGATTTACGAGGAGTTGGGGGTAGATTTACGGGGTCAATTATCTGTGGTGTCGATTTACGAGACGACTAGTGTGCATTTACGAGATCTTTGACGTGGATTTACTGTAGGTTACTGTGATAGAATTGGCTCAGTTTTGTCCAGTGTCGATTTACGAGACGTTTGGGGTGGATTTACGGGAGGCTACTATAGAATTTCTAGGTAGTTGAGGTTTCTTTTTGATTTCAGGGCGTCTTGGGTGGATTTACGGGGTCAATTCTCTTTGGTGTAGATTTACGGGAGGTTACTGTACCCCACGACTCAACTGTGATGTGGATTTACGAGACGTTTGGGGTGGATTTACGAGAGGGTACTGTACCTCAAATCTACTCAATTCTCATAATTCTTTTCCGTGTAGATTTACTGGAGGTTACTGTACCACACGAAGTAACTGAGATGTATGACATATCAAAGTGAAAAGCAACGATTTTTCGGCTGATTTTGGACTTTAAAATGGGTTTTTAGTTATGAGAGACATCCGGACACCACAGACACACAGATAGACTTGTTTGTGTTGAAAACTTTAAATTTTTAATATATTTTCGACGACAAATTTAATCCAGCGGACATCCGGACAGCCCGGAGACACAGACAGACACGTTTGGCTTGAAAAACGCATTTTTGACGGATTTTGGTCAGATTTCTTCCAGATTTTCCATTAAAAACATCATTTTTCCACTTTGTTTACCTCCGAACCGCATATTTGCCATGTTGGACATCCTCGGACATCCGGATAGCTCAGACGTACAGACAGACTCGTTTTAATTCAAAAAGCCGCATTTTTGGCGGATTTCGACCAATTTTATATCAAAAAAACGTCAATTTTGACTTCAAAATTTCCTCCGAAACCTCCGTATTATCATAATTTTTAAATTTCGGTCATCCGGACATCCGGACACCACAGACACACAGACAGACACGTTTGGCTTAAAAAACCGCATTTTGGCCGATTTTCCATTGAAAAACGTCAATTTTCGCTCATTTAGATCGGAAAAATTGATTTTTAAAAAATTTTCCATCCGAAAATTCAGTTTGCTGTCCCCGGCGGACATCCGGACACCACAGACACTCAGACAGACTCATTTTGACTTGAAAAGCCGCATTTTTGACCGATTTTGGTCAGATTTCTTCCAGATTTTTCATTAAAAACATCATTTTTCCACTTTGTTTACCTCCGAACCGCATATTTGCCATCTTGGACATCCTCGGACATCCGGACAGCTCAGACGTACAGACAGACTCGTTTTAATTCAAAAAGCCGCATTTTTGACGGATTTCGACCAATTTTATATCAAAAAAACGTCAATTTTGACTTCAAAATTACTTCCAAAACCTCCGTGTTATTATAGTTTTCAAATTTCAGTCATCCGGACATCCGGGCATCTCAGACACACAGACAGACTCATTTTGACTTGAAAACCCCGCATTTTTAACGGATTTTGGCGGATTTCAATTGAAAAACTTTGATTTTTGCCCATTGCAATTGGAAAAATTGGTTTTTCCACAGGTTTTTGACCGAACTCCTCAGTTCTCCGTCCCCGACGGACATCCGGACACCACAGACACACAGACAGACTCACTTTAGGTGAAAACGACCATTTTTGGATCATTTTTGGCGGATTTCGATCAATTTTTTACCGAAAAAACGTCAATTTTGACTTCAAAATTATCTCCAAAGCCTCCGTATTATTATAGTTTTCAAATTTCTGTCATCCGGACATCCGGACACACATACAGACTCATTTTAATTCGAAAAACCTCAATTTTGGCCGAATTTGACGGATTTTGGTCAGATTTCTTCCAGATTTTCCATTAAAAACATCAGTTTTTGCTCTGTTTATCTCCGAACCGTATTTTTTTTCCATCTTGGACATCCTCGGACATCCATACACCGCAGACACACAGACAGACTTATCTTAACCGAAAAAACCGCGTTTTTAACGGATTTTGGCGGATTTCGACCAATTTTATACCAAAAAACCCCAATTTTCCGCTTGAATTCTCTGAAAATCATCGAATATTTTCAGCATTGAATACCGTTGCTGCGTATGGTCCCCAAAACGGAATGTAATCCGTCAAATGACAGTAACCACCGCTTCGTGTCGAGACCTGTTCGAAGGGATCAAACGACAAATTGTGGAGAAACAAGAAGTGATTTGTGAACAGTATTACGTGCAATACTGTACTCTACTCGGACTATATGTCACTGCAATCAGGGACAATGTGGTGAGTCTTTTGGCTGGAATTTCAGAAGTTAGGTATAGAGGGAAAATCTGAAATTTTCCTTGAAACATGAGATTTTCTGATGGAAATTGCTTGTTGATGGCTAAAAACCATGCTAGAGTTTGAAATTTCCAGAAAATTTGGAGTTTGAGAAGAATTTCAGAAGTTAGGTATAGTGAAAAAAGCTGAAAAATCTGAAATATTCTATGAAAAACTGTTTTTTACTGGAAAATACTTTGTTAACTGCAAAAAGAGACTGACAACTCAAAAATTAAAGAAAAATTTGAGTTTTGGCTGGAATTTCAGAAGTTAGGTATAGTGGGAAAAAGCTGGAAAATCTGAAATTTTCAAAGGAAATTGTGATTTTTTTATTGAAATTGCTTTGTTGACTGCAAAAAGAGGCTGAATACTCGAAAATTTTCAGAAAAAAATTAGTTTTGGCTGGAATTTCAGAAGTTAGTTATAGTGGGGAAAGCTGAAAAATCTGAAATTTCTAGTGAAAATCGTGTCTTTTTTGATTGAAAATGCGTTTTTATGGCTAGAAAACATGCCTGGATTTTCAGAAAAAATCAGTTTTGGCTGGAATTTCAGAAGTTAGGTATAGTGGGAAAGTCTGAAAATTTTGATAAAAACGAGATTGTTCTTAAGGAAAATGCGTTTTGATGGCTAGAAAACATGTCCAAATTTAAAAATTTCTGAAAAAATGAGATTAGGCAGTAATTTTCAGAAGTTAGGTATAGTGGAAATCTGAAAATCTGAAATTTTAAAAATAAGTTATAATAGGTTTTCTGGCTTGTAGAAAGACTCAGAAATGTAAATTTAAATCGAAATAGTGATTGAGACTAGAATTTCAGAAGTTAGGTATAGTGGGAAAGTCTGAAAATTTCTGAAATTTTTTTTTTCAATTTCCAGATCACCCGTGACCGTAACCAACTGATGTTCGATATCGCCTCGTTTGAAATCGGAAAATTCATGGAAACCCAGAGAAATCGACCGGAAAAACAGAAGGAATTCCAGATTCTCGTGGATATTATTCACAAATCAATCGGAGATAAATTGAATTTTTTGTAATTCTCTGAATTTTCCGTTTTTTTGTCAATTTTGCATTATTTTGTTGTGTTTTTTCGTATTTTTCAGTGAAATTCTCGTTATTTTCAGCTTTTCAGCACAAAATTTGAACTTCCCGCGCGATTTTTCGAATTCTGTGCATTTTGTCGTCGCGGTGTTCGGTGTATGCACACAATCGGCGCTACAGTAACCCAAAAAACACAAAATGAGAGATAGAGACGCAGAAAAATGGGGATAAGGGTAGTTTTCGATGGGAAATCCGAATTTGATATTGGTTTTGCTGTATTGAGTGATTTTTAGACAAGTTTTCAACCAAATTTTCAGAATTTTCAGAATTTTTTGCTGGAAATCCCCAATTTTTTGGCAGAAAAGTTTTAATCATAGTGAGTCTAATTATAATCAAATCGAATCCAAAAATGTGTTTTTTGGTAATTTTTTTGACATTTTTTGACTTTTTTTATCGAAAATCTTATATTTTTGACTTTTTCGCGTCGAAAAGTAGAAAAAATCCATTTTTTTCTCAAGAAATAGTGTGAAAAGTGTCTAAGAAATGTTTTTTTTTTCTCTTCAAATTCCCTGTAATGAGTTTTCTGACGGTCCCAGCCACCTGAATTAAATATTAATTGCTTCCAACAATTTTATTTTAAAAAAAACAAAATTTTTGTATAAAAACGAGTTCCAGTCTCATTTTCCATGTTAAATTCAAACTCCCTGCCCCATTTTACCCCTATCCAGACGGTTTTCACTCAATTTTCGAATTCTGTGCATTTTGTCGTCGCGGTGTTCGGTGTCTGCACACAATCGGTGCTACAGTAACCCGAAAAACACAAAATGAGAGATAGAGACGCAGAAAAATGGGGATATGGGTGGTTTTTGATGGGGAATTCGAATTTGACATCTGTTTTCTATTTTGATCCCCAAATTTTCCAGTGAACTTGAATTTTTCGCGTCGAAAAGTGAAAAAAAATTGAATTTTTCCCAAGAAATAGTCTAAAAAGTGTTTTTTCCCTGAGTTCAACTAATTAGTCAATTAATTAATTAAGTGAGCTGAAAAGAAGGGCTCCGCGACAATTCGCAACCGCGACATTCCGCAACTCACGTAGGTTTCGCAACTGCGACACTTCGCAACTGTTCATTTCGCAACTGCGACATTCCGCAACTGCGACATTCCGCAACTACGACATTTCGCAACTAGCCATTTCGCAACCATAGAACTAGCAATAGTTTAACCTAGTTTAGTCAGAAAATGGGTCAGACAACTTTTTCGTCTATTTAATTGTTTTCAAATATGTTCCCAGACTTTTTGGTACACTCAACATTTTCCACTGAACCAAATATACAAACGCGGTGTGGTTGCGAAACGTCGTAGTTGCGAAATGTCGTAGTTGCGAAACGTCGCAGTTGCGAAATGACTAGTTGCGAAATGTCGCGGTTGCGAAGTGTCGCAGTTGCGAAACCTACGTGAGTTGCGAAATGTCGCAGTTGCGGAATGTCGCGGTTGCGAATTGTCGCGGAGCCAAAAGAAGAAGAAGAGAAAAAAATTTTTTTTGTAATATACAGCAATTTTATTTTAAAAAACAATTATCGAACTTTTCTTTGTCTCCAGAAGGCCATTGTCTCCAGAAGACGTCAAATTTGATATTTTTGAAAAAAGAAAAGTTCGGGCATCAACTAAGACACATTTCCAATCTATCTATCCAATTCTCATAAAAATCGGCCCACTACGGAGGGAGTTATGGCTGGCGACAAATAAACAGACAGACGGATCTGTGGAATATTATTAGTAAAATTCGGTCTTATTCCCGTCAAATTGGGAATGTACCCAAAATTAGGAAATTTAGAGAAAAAACTGGCTGAAAACTCAAGTTTCCGAGTGAAAACTGCTCTTTTCTCCCATTTTTGAGTGAAAAATGTTGTTTTCCACTGGTTTTTTGGTCATTTTCACGAAAATGTTCAACAAAAACTGACAAAAACTCGAAAATTACAGATTCCCGTCGAGAAGTTTTGCTTATTCAAACGAAACATCCTTCCAAAGATTGTTGAACTTCAAACACATCTTTGTTTATTTAAATTTATGTATTTATTGAATGGCAGATGGAATGCACTGACGCAATACAAGAAAGATAACAGGTTTAGTAAACATTTTCATTGATTTCTGTAAATAACAAAGAAATGGAAAATAAACAGTTTTTTGTTTCACATCATTTCTTTTGGTTCTTTGTCTTCTTCGGTTTTGCCGCTTTCAAATCTTTCTTTTGTTTCGGCTGTGCAGCCTAAAATATTATAGATAGAAAAACAAGAATTTGCATACTTGCAAACCGGGCCGACGCGTAACTCGCGTCAAAATAAATATTATAAGCTGAAAAATATACCAAAATGTAGATCTCGACGAGTTCTATCTCTGTGTCCTACTACGGGCCGGATGGCTATTCGTTAATGTGCCGCGGGCCGGGCTAGAATGGCATTTTTGGCCATTTTCGCGTTTTTTGGCACTTTTTCCCGGCCCGCGACATATTAATGAATAGCCATCCGGCCCGTAGTAGGCCACAGAGATAGATCTTGCTGAGATCTACTTTTCGGTATATTTTTCAGCTCATAATGTTGCGTTTGAAGCGAGTTACGCGGCGGCCCCCGGTTTGCAAGTATGAGAATTTGAAAACCCTTTCAACCCACCTTCTTTTTGGAAGACGCCGTCGTTTTTCCAGCCTGGGATGCAGGGTGATGGGCTGCTAGCTGATCGGCTTCGCCTGGTGTTCTACGGAACCATTCTTCCAAACATAAGGAGACGGGGCTTCCTTTCTCTGCTTCTTTCTGGTGAAACGCATTTCTGGAAGTTTAACAATTTCATAAGAATGCGCGGAATTAAAAGAAAAACAAGAATTGGATAAGACGGCTAACGATGAGATAGGAAAAAGAGGAAAACAATCAGAGGGTACATTCCCAATTTTGGGTACATTCCCAATTTAATTTGTATGATTAAAAACTGTTTACCAAAATTAGGTGAGAAGATATTTTGTCGGGTATGAAACTAGCGGAAATGCAACATTATGGAGGTGGCAGACTTTTTCATCCTGTGGAGTTGAAAACTCACCCACAGAATAGAATATCTGTCCAGTGGTAGGTGGTTGAAGCCCCCCAATGGTGATACCAGGGCCCAGGATCACAGCTTGGCCGGTGTTTCCAACGTGGAAGGTTTGTTCAACGATGTTTCGTTTGAATAAACAAAACTTCTCGACGGGAATCTGTAATTTTCGAGTTTTAGTCAGTTTTTATTGAATGGTTTTGTAAAAATGACAAAAGGCCAGTGGAAAACAGCATTTTTTCACTCAAAAATGCGGGAAAAAAGGAATTTTCACTCGGAAACTTTTTTTTCCTAATTTTGGGTAAATTCCCAATTTTGGGTAAATTCCTAATTTTGGGTACATTTCCACTTTTGGGTACATTCCCAATTTTGGGTACATTCCCATTTTTTTGGCTATACAAAAGGGGCGGAGCTTCGAGTTTTTTTTTGAAGGATGTACTTTTTTAAAACAAAGTTTCAATATAGAATTGGGAAATTTCGAAATGGTGAAATTAGGCTCCGCCCACTCTTCCCTAAAATTTTGCCATTTTTCGAATTTTTTGTTGATTTTGATGGTTTTTCAGAATTTCTTCGTGTTTGTTCAATAATTTGAAGATTCCATGCTGAAAATTGTTTGAAATTTTGAAAATCTAAATTTTTCCCCTAAATCGACAAAAAACGCAGAAAAAAAGCTGAAAACAAGAGAAGTTTTTTTGAAATTCTTGGAATTTTAATTTAAAAAAGAAAAAATTAATTTCAAACAAAAAATTGAGTTGAAAATCGTTGATTTTAAACAAAAATTGACGGGAATAAGACCGAATTTTCAGGGAAAAATTGTGCTAGAACAATTTTTTTACTCATTTTCAGAATTTTTCTAAATTTTTTTTCCCGGGGTAGCAGAATTTCCATAATCGATAAATTCCTCAATTTGACTTTAAAAACATGTTAATTTTTGAAAAAACCCAAATTCTCACCTTATTTCGAATCATTTCCAGACAATCCACCAATAATAAATAATTAGAATTCAATAAAAATCATATATATTTTGAGGCAACGATTCAGTACGCTGTCTAAGGGTGTCAAATGAGTCAATGGTCGATATGACCTCTTGTTTTTAGAGAGGAGAGACGACAGACATTCCATCGATTTATTGGTGGGAGAGGGAAGGTCATCTGGAGGAGTCAGACATCAAAAATATTACCCAACAACTTTTTTGGAAAAATAATGATAGATTCGGAATCAGTGAGTTGAGACGGTTTAGAAAAGTACCCACAAGCCTAGGTTCTGATGATTTTGGGTCTCGACGCGAAAACTACAGTAACCCGGGCGGATTTCGCGGCGAGACCCAAAACAGACCAAACTAGGGCTTGTGGGTACTTTTCTGAAAGCTCTCATTTCACTGATTCTAATGAAAACAAGAAAAATGTGAAAAATTGAGTTCCAAAAGGAAAAAAAACCTGAAAACACTGTTTTTACATTTTTCCTTGTCGAAATTTATGTTTTCCACATTTTTCTTGTTTTTTCTAGAATCAGTGAGTCGAGAGCTTTCAGAAAAGTACCCACAAGCCTATATTCTGACAACTTTGGGTCCCACCACGAAAACTACAGTACCCCCGCCGTAAATCGTGTCGAGACCCAAAGTGAACGGAATATAGGCTTGTGGGTACTTTTCTGAAAGCTCTCGACGCGCTGAATTCAAAAATTGCATCCATTTCATTGGAAAATGTTTCCATGTTCAAAAAAGCAAAGCTCTCGAAGCGCTGATTCTATATTTTGCAACAAAACTGCGAAAAAAACGTTTTAGGCAATAAAAAACCGTGATTATACACCAAATCTCCCGCACGACGGCTACTCTACAACCCAAAATCCGTTCTTTTTGAAAAAAGCTTTTGTTGATTTACAATTATTTATTCAAATATATTTTATAAATGAACATTTAGAACGAATCCAATGAATTCCATATCTGAATTGTCCAATGCGTCTTGAGGGGTGATTGCTCCATTTCGATTTTTGACAATAGCCACTACTTCAATATCTAACAACAAATTTATTATAACATTTAAAAAACAATTTAAAAAACAATTTAAAAAAATTGATGATGTTGATGCCGATGAAGATACTGATGATGTTGATGCCGAGTTGCTGTTGTTGTGGTCTGCAATAAAAAAAGATGAATTATGATTCAACAACTATTATCTATTTTCCTACCTCATCCACTGTGGTGGCGATGTGGTGGCGTGGACGGTGTGGTGGTGGTCTGCAATAAAAAAAAAGATGAATTATTATTCAACCATAACTATTATCTATTTTCCTACCTACTCATCCACGGGGAGCACCTGGATGTGCTCAGCCGGGTAAAATTTACCCGGCTGAGCTTTGATGTAGACCATGCGGTCTACGGCGTTATGATGGTCAACCCATAGCGCGCCAAGAAGTGTTCGCTTCGCCCTCGGTGGGCCGAATGCCATGAATGCACTGAAGAAAAGCAAAGATCGATTTAGATAACTATCATATTCACCTACTTCTCTTTATATATTTAGATTCCTGCCGGAATCCGCCTCACCTCACCCGTAGTTTGAGCCTAAAATGTCATGATTACACTTTTCTGAATCCCCAAATCCCCCTGATTCCAAAAATATAGAAATCACTAGAATCCGATTGAAACTGACTGAGATACGGTGGGTTTTATGGGAATGTGGATTTTCGAAATTTTTCGAAAATCAATAACTTTTTGAGTCTTTGTCGGAGTTCACTGGTTTTGGGCTTAAAATGACGGGAATAACTCAAATTTTCAGAAAAACATACCTTCTTCATTGCAGGACATTCCGATTCCGTGTCAATTGACGTTATTTTAACCGTCAACTCGTATTATACCAAAATCTCGGTTGTGGAACTCATTGGAATGGAAAAACGAGGTGAATCAACACGATGTAATGGACAAGTAGTCGGTAGCAATCAATAATTAGAGGGGTAAATTAGAATTCTATAAAAATCAATGGGGGACCAGCCATCCAGTAGGCAGTCGATGAAGGCAGAATGAGAATAGATGGTCGACGATTCGAAGGACACACAGGGAGACAGATGGTGGACGCAGGCATTCTGAGAGCGCGCACCATCTTCTCATTTCCCGCCGATTCCCAGGAGGATTCCCCAGGAGGTACTTGACTAGAAGAACCATAAAATTCTACGTTTTCCCATCAAAAAATCATCGGGAAATACCAAATACTCGCCGAGTAACAGATTTTCGAAACTTTTCGAAAACTTTCAAAGCGCTGTAAATCGGTCAGTTTTGACTATAACGGAAATCTAACAACATATTCAGAATCCCCTCGTCAAGACGCTTCGAATGAGTATAATCATGACTAGGTTTGAAATTTTCGAAAAAATGGTCCCTCTGGGGGGGGGTCAAAAACCAAAATTTTTAAATGTAGGCCATGATTATACTCATTCGAAGCGTCTTGACAAGAGGATTCTGAATATACTATTAGATTTCAGTTTTAGTCAAGACTTGCCGGTTTACAGCGCTTCGAAAGCTTTCGAAAAGTTTCGAAAATCTGTAACTCGGCGAGTTTTTGGTATTTTCTGATGATTTTTTGAGGGGAAAACGTATAATTTTATGGTTCTTCTAGTAAAGTACCTCCTGGAAAGTCCTAAAATCCTAAATCATAAAATTCTACGTTTTTCTATCAAAATATCAGCAGGAAATACCAAAACCTCGCCGAGTTACTGATTTTCGAAACATTTAAAAGCGCTGGAAATCGGCCGGTTTTGACTATAACGGAAATCTAACAACATATTCAGAATCCCCTCGTCAAGACGCTTCGAATGAGTATAATCATGGCATACATCTGAAAATTTTGGTTTTTGACCCCCCAGAGGGACCATTTTTTCGAAAATTTCAAACCTAGTCATGATTATACTCATTCGAAGCGTCTTGACGAGAGGATTCTGAAAATCTGCTTGAATTTCAGTTATAGTCAAAACAGAACGACTTACAGCGCTTCGAAAGTTTTCGAAAAGTTTCGAAAATCTGTAACTCGGCGAGTTTTTGGTGTTTTCAGATGATTTTTTGATAGGGAAACGTAGAATTTTATGGTTTTTCTAGTAAAGTACCTCCTGGGAAATCCTCATTGGGAATCGGCGGGAAATGAGAAGATGGTGAGCGCTCTCAGAATGCCTGCGTACACCATCTGTCCTCCTGTACCGTTAGAATCGTCGACCATCTACTCTCATTCTGCCTTCATCGACTGCCTACTGGATGGCTGGTCCCCTATTGATTTTGCTAGAATTCTAATTTACCCCTTCCCACCCTTATTGGATTATTGACTCCTTCCCAACTTCTGTAGTTCACAATTGCATGTGCCTTGTTCCTGAATCTCTCAAAGTTCATCTGTCGTACTTGTGGTACCTGCCCCCGACCATTTGACTATTCGACTCCTACGAAAACTTATTCCGACGGATTTTTAAGGTAAGCATGTCTCAAAGTGAACTGAAATTGGTTTTACCAAAAAATTCAAGTTATTCCCATCATTTTGAGCCTTAAAACACCAAAATCCGACTAAAACTCAAATAGTTATTGATTTTCGAAAAATTTCGAAAATCCACATTTTCACAATTCCCACCGTATCTCAGTGAGTTTCAGTCGGATTCTAGTGATATCTATATTTTTGGAATCAGGAGGATTTGGGGGTTCAGAAAAGTATAATCATCTATTATTTCAGCTATAAACTTATTCCGAGAAGAATGGCCGGAGAAATGGATCCTGAGTAAGGAGGATTCCGGCCGGAATCATCCAGATTTATGAAAAGAAGTAGGTGAATATGATAGCTATCTAAATCGGACCCTTTGCTTTTTTCAGTGCGTTGATGCTATTCGGCCCACCGAGGGCTAAGAGGTCGGTCGCCGCCCACTTCTGGGTGCGTTATGGGCTGACCACCCATAACGCCGTAGACCGTATGGTCTACGTGGCGGCCCAGCCGGGTAATTTTTACCCGGCTGAGCACGTCCAGGTGCTCCCCGTGGATGAGTAGGTAGGAAAATAGATAATAATTATGTTTGAATAATAATTCATCTTTTTTTTTATTGCAGACCACAGCAACAGTATCAACTGCAACACTCAACTGCAACACTCAACACTCAACACTCAACATCAATTTTTTAAAATTGTTTTTTAAATTGTTTTCTTTAAATTGCTTTCTTTAAATTGCTTTCTTTAAATTGTTTATTCTTTTTATTATAATAAAATTGTGGTGGCGGTAAAAATTGTGTTTGAATCTTTCAGGTGTAAAGGAAATTTGAAAAGGAAAGTATTTGGTGGGAAATTTAAAAAGGAAATTTGAAAAAATAGAAAAGAATTTGAAATTTGAAAAGACTTGGTGATATTCTCCGCAAAAATAAGACTTTTTGACTAAGGCGTAAAAAGTCTTCTTTTTTCGGAAAATGGTCCCGTTTTTTTCCGCTGTGGTGTCGTGCGCGGAACAGCTGTTAGGGGGGACCATCCCCCTCCTTTTTTCTTATCTCCATACTACTCACCACAGAAAAACGGCGATCATTCTTTTTGGAAAAAGAACGTAGAGAGATATAAACACGAAATTTGGATTCAACTCGTCAAGAGCTTTCAGAAAAGTACCCACATGCCCATATTCCGTCCACTTTGGGTCCCACCACGAAAACTACAGTACCCCCCGCCGTAAATCGTGTCAAGACCCAAATCTCTCCAAACCTAGGCTTGTGGGTACTTTTCTGAAAGCTCTCAACAAGCTGAATTTGTCAAACAATATGAAAAAATGCTGGAAATTGATTTCGACGCGAAAAATTCCGAGTTTTATTAAACTCTGAACTTTTCGCGCCAAAATCACGGTTTTCAGGTTTTTCTTTGATAGAGTCAGATTCAGCTCGTTGAGAGCTTTTAGAAAAGTACCCACAAGCCTATATTCCGTTCACTTTGGGTCCCACCACGAAAACTACAGTACCCCCCGCCGTAAATCGTGCCAAGACCCGAATAACTTTAAACCGGGGCTTGTGGGTACTTTTTTAAAAGCTCTCAACGAGCTGGATTTGAATATCGTATTTCTAATTTCTGAAATTTAAGTCCCGCCACGAAAATAGAGAAAAATAGTCAGAAATAGGTTTTTCAAAGACAAACTTCTGTGAAAAAAGGTTTTTTTCTCGTTTTTGTTAAAAAAATATCATAATTTCAAACAATTTTTGCTATAAAAATCCGTTTTCCCGCAGAATTAAAACCAAAAATTAAAAAAACCACGCCATTTTTGGAATAATCACTTTTTTCTTTAGATTTTTCCACGTTTTCATGAAAACACACGAAAAATGACACTTAAATACGGTTTTTTGCGTTAAATTTTATTTTTTTCACTTGTTTTAATAGAAAAACCTGCAAAAATCGGCAAAAAACTCCCTCAAACCCGTATTCCCAAAAAACCCAAATTCAAACTCCCGCGCAAAAACGTCAGTGTGTGCGGTAGAGCGCGCTTGCATCATTTCTCATTTTTCGTCATTTTTATTAGTTTTTCTTCGATTTTTATCAATTTTCGACGGTTTTTCTTCATTTTTTCTGGTTTTTTCTGCAAAAAATGGAATTTTCAGCATGATAAGCTCACTGGCAGTTGAATTTGGAGCCTTGCGGCTCGTTTGTTCATCAAAGGTTCCCCAAAAATCAAATTTTTTCGAAAAATTGATTTTTTCGCGTTCAGATCATCGTAGCGACCCGGAATTTGCCGGCGAGAGGTACTAAACCGTTGCCACGTCATCTCTGGGATATGGCCGATTTGGAGGAGAAAACGGGCGGCCGGTACACTCATAAACCGCTTCGAATCAATCGATTGGGTGGTAGAGACCCGGAAACTGGGCGAAAAGTCAATCAACACATTGGCGGAGGCGTCAAATTCGATTATTTCTTGATTGATTTTCATAGAAGGTGCTGAAATTGTGAAAAAATTTGAAAAATCTGGAAAAAATTGGAAAAATTGGATTTTTATCGAAAAAATTGATTTTTTAGTGATTTTCACTCAAAAAAGGTGTTTTGACTGAATTTTCATTCTGAAAATCCTGTTTTCGACCTGAAAATTAAGGTTTTTCGACCCGGAATCTGGAAAATCTGGAAAAATCGGAAATTTTTGGATTTTTATCGAAAAAAATTGATTTTCAGTGATTTCTACTCAGAAAAATGGCGTTTCGACTGATTTTTTATGCTGAATCATGTTTTTCATCTAAAACCTCGTATTTTCCTTTCAAAAACGTGAAAAAATGAGTAAAATTCGGAGAAATCAAATTTTTATCAATTTTTTTCGAAAAAATTGATTTTTAGTGATTTTTACCTAGAAAAATGGCGTTTTGACAGAGTTTTTATGCTGAAAATCAAGTTTTTCATCTGAAAATTCATAATTTTCGACCCGGAATCGAGAAAATCTCGAAAATTTTGGATTTTTATCAATTTTCATTTAAAAAATTGATTTTTAGGGAATTTCAACTGTAAAAACGGCGTTTTGGCAGAGTTTTCATGCTGAAAATTATGTTTTTGACCTGAAAATGGATATTTATCGACTAAAATCGGTAAAATGTGAAAAAATCTGGAAAAACTGGTTTTTATCGATTTTTTGATGAGTTTTAACCGGAAAAATTACGATTTTGATGTTGAAATTGCTGAAAAGTACGAAAACGCCTCCAAATCTATGTAAAGCGCGTCCAAGGCGCGCCAGTCTTTGCCAAAAGTCAAAAAACGCGCCAAAGGTACACCAGACACCAATTTTCTCAAAAATTGGAGTCGTCTGGCGCGCGTTTTCCGCGTTTTCCGGTGTCTGGGGCGCCTTCGGCGCGAGGTCCCGATTTTCAGTGCAAATCTGGCGCGCCTTTGCCGCGTTTTCGAATTTTCACGTGCCAAAACTCAATTTTTAAGCAAAAAATCGATCATTTTCAGATTCTGAGTCGAAAATTATCAAATTCGAGACGGAATTTAAGATTTTCAGCATTAAAATTGTAATTTTTCTTGTTTAAATTCACTAAAAATCGATTTTTCCAGCGAAAATCGATAAAAATTCAATTTTACCAGCGAATATGACTTGAAAACCCTCAAAACTCAGTTTTTTAGCGAAAAATCACTAGTTTCAAGCAAAAATACGAAATTCGTTAAAGTTTCTCGTGAAAAACCACTTTTTCACCGATTTTTAAGCAAAAATTCCCAATTTTTCAGGCAAGAATGATCAATTTCAGCCCAAACTATGGAATTTTGAGCTGAAAGTCGATTTTTTTCGACAAAAATCGATAAAAATCCCCATTTTTTGTCTGAAAATCCCTCTCATTCTCCTATTTTCAGAGGTCCATCGGCCCAAGGCGAATCTATGTTAAGCGCGTCCAAGGCGCGCCAGTCTTTGCCAAAAGTCAAAAAACGCGCCAAAGGTACACCAGACACCAATTTTTCTCAAAAATTTGAGTCGCCTGGCGCGCCTTTTACGCGTTTTCTGGTGAAATACCTTAGCTGGGGCGTCGTTGGCGCCATTTTTCTTTTTTCTCGCTAAAAGTAGATTTTTTTAACCAAAATTCCCAGAAATCCCATTTTTTGTCTGAAAATCCCTCTAATTCTCTTTATTTCAGAGGTCCATCGGCCCAAGGTGTCACCTACGACGAGCGAGTACTCGAAGTCCGTCGTGATCCGAATCGAACGTGTCATATTGCTCTTTGTGCCGGAATTCAAGGGAAACGATGGATTTTGGCGACGGAAAACATGAAGTATGGCTGAAAAATCGAGTTTTAGGCTGAAAATAGCAGAAAAAGTGTTTTTTTCACGATTTTTGCTCAAAATTGACGATTTTCAGCCAAAAATTGATGATTTTGACTGGAAATTCGTGAATTTTACTCAAAATTGATGGTTTTCAGCCAAAAATTGACGATTTTTAGCTTAAAATTGATGATTTTCAGAACAAAATTGACAATTTTCAGCCCAAAATTGATGATTTTCAGCTCAAAATGTATAATTTTCAGCCAAAATTTGACGATTTTGACTGAAAATTCGTAAATTTCGCTCAAATCTGACAATTTTCAGTCAAAAAATGATTATTTTCAGCCAAAAATTGGCAATTTTCAGCCTAAATTGGCCATTTTCAGCCAAAAATTGACGATTTTCAGACGAATTTTGATGATTTTCAGCCCAAAATTGTGGATTTATATCCCAAAATTGACGATTTTTATGAAATTTAGGCTGAAATTTATCGTTTTTGACTGAAAAATCGTAATTTTCGTTCAAAATTCGTATTTTTCTGTCAAAATTGACGATTTTCAGCCCAAAATCCCCAATTTTGCAGAGCCGGTGACATCATATCAACAAGTGGACATTTGTCTGAAAATCCAGTCATCGGAGTCGAGGGAAATGCGTATCCGATTGGATCGTTGGCTGCTGGAACTGTTATTAATAGGTAAATGGGACGAATTTCAGATTTTCAGACAAAGAAAACGCAAATTTCTTTGGTTTTCTATCAATAATCTTCATTTTCAGCCCAAAAACTCAATTTTTGGCTCTAAATCGGCCAAAAATTCCGATATTTGAGCTGTCCAGGCGATTTTTAGCACAAATTCGCAGTTTTTTAACACAAAATTCAGAAAATTCATCAAAAACTGGCCTGAAAACCATCAAAAACCGAAAATTTTGATGGTGGCCGAGTTTTTGAGTTTTCTAGGCCACCGCTGAAAAAGTTCGGCCACCAATCGAAATTGAGCGTTTTTCATGATTTTTTGATGTTTTAGACCCAATTTTTTGCGAGAAAACCGATGTTTAATTGATTTTGACCGAAAATTGCAAGGAAAAACGATATTTTCTGTCAAAAATTATCTTTTTTCTAGATTTCAGACAGTTTTTCTGCGATTTTGTTCTGAATCGGTCAAAAGTTCCGATAGTTGAGCTGTCTAGGCCGAAATTCAGCGAAAAAAAGCCTGAAAACCTCCAAAAAACAACAGTGGCCGAATTTCTGAGTTTTCTAGGCCACCGCTTGAAAAGTTCGGCCACCAATCAAAATTGAGCGTGTTTCATGATTTTTAGACGTTTTGGACTCTGTTTTTGGCGAGAAAACACGATTTTTAATCGATTTTAAGAGATAATATCAAGAAAAAAAACGATGCTTTACACATTTTCAGCCAAAAATTCAAATTTTTTCGGTTTTTCGAACTAAAAATAAGATTTTCACGTTTTTAGACTTTAAATTCGGAAGATTCATCAAAAACTAGCCTGAAAACCATCAAAAAACAACGGTGGCCGAGTTTTTGAGTTTTCTAGGCCACCGGTGAAAAAACTTCGGCCACCAATCGAAATTGAGCGTTTTTCATGATTTTTTGATGTTTTAGACTCTGTTTTTGGCGATAAAACACGCTTTTTGATTGATTTTGACAGAAAATTGCACATTTTCAGTCAAAAATTTTATTTTTTATATTTCCAGCATTGAACGTTACCCAACAATGGATTCGGAGACATTCGTTAAAGCGGCCGGTACTTCTGCGACAATCGTCCGTCATCAGGGAGAGTATACTGTAATCAAATTGCCCCATAAACACGAATTCTCACTTCATCGAGAGTGTATGGCAACGGTCGGACGGTTATCTCATTCGGATATCGATTCGAAGATTTTCGGATCCGCACAAATGCATCGAAGGTGTGTAGATGGATGAAAATGGCTGAAAATCCCGAGAAAATTGGAGAAAATTGGTCAAAATCGTCCAAAATCTGATTTTTGAGCGATTTTTAACTAGAAATCATTAAAAAAATTAAGTTTTTGAGTGATTTTCAGAGGTTTTCTCACTGAAACTGTTAAAAATCTGTCAAAAATGACTGAAAATTCGAGAAAATTAGAGAAAAACCGGTCGAAAATGAGTGAAAATGACATTTTGAGCAATTTTTTGACAGGAAAACTATTCCGGAATCTGATTTTTGAGTGATTTTTGGAGTTTTTTGAGCGAAAATGAACTGAAAATTAGGTTTTTTGACTGAAAATCCGAGAATACTGAATAAAAATCGGTCGAAAATGAGTAAAAACTGAATATTTCAGTAAAATTTCAGCATAAAAAGAAGATAATTACTGAAAATCCGTGAAAAATCAGTGGAAAATGAGTATAATGCTGAAATTCCTCTCCGGAATCTGATTTTTGAGTTATTTTTTGGGTTTTTTGATGTGAAAATGAGATTTTCAGACGTTTTTTGACTAAAAACTGCGGAAAATCTGTTGAAAATTGAGTGAAAATGCCATTTTTTTTCCATTTTTGTCTGAAAAAACCCTCCGGAATTAAATTTTTTAGTGATTTCAGACGTTTTTTGACTAAAAACTTCTGAAAATCGATCGAAATTTGAGTGAAAACGCTAGTTTCTGACTGAAAATCAATAAAAAAAAATTGAGTTTTTAGTCAGAAATTGATTGAAATTTATGTTTTTGAAGCTTTTTTTACTGAAAATCGTCAATTTCCGATCTATTTTTTACGGTTTTTAGTCGAAGAAACCGAGTTTTCAGTCAATTTTGACTCAAAAATCCCAATTTTTTGATTAATTATCAATCGAAAATCGTTTTTTTCCAATCAAAAATGTCATTTTCACTCAATTTTCGACCGATTTTTGACAGTTTTCAGCCGGAAAATGACTGAAAATTGCCCGAAAATCAGATTTCAAAGAGTTTTAACGTCAAAAATTGAAAAAGTGTCATTTTTGTGCTGAAAATTTCACATTTTCCCTCATTTTTGGCCAATTTTTCTCGGATTTTCAGTCGAAAATCTCTCAAAAATCTGATTTTGGTGAGTTTTTTCAGTGAAAAAATGGCCGAAAATGGAATTTTCAGAAATATTTTTCGATTTTACGCTGAAATTTTCCTGAAAATTGCATTTTTCCACATATTTTTATTCGATTTTTTCCAGTTTTCAGCCAGAAACTGTCTGAAAATCTCATTTTCACCGCTGAAATCAGTCGAAAATCACTCAAAAATTAAAATTTGGAGGCTTTTTGCTGAAATTTTGCTCATTTTCAGTCAAAAAACTCAATTTTCCACTGATTTTCTCCAATTTTCAGCCGGAAATCGCTCAAAAATCGTATTTTGGAGATTTTTCCAGTCAAAAACTGGCTGAAAATGGAATTTTCACTCATTTTTGACCGATTTTCTTCAATTTCCAGCCAGAAATCGTCTGAAAATCGCTCAAAAATCGTATTTTGAGGCAATTTTTTTATCTGAAATTTTAAAAAAAAAAAACAGGAATTTTCTCGCATTTTCAGCAATGTTTCTCTATTTTATGCTGAAATTTTGCTGAAAATTTTAAATTTTCCTTCATTTTTGACCGATTTTCTCGGATTTTCAGTGGAAAATCGCTCAAAAATCCGATTTTGGAGATTTTTCCAATTAAAAAACTGGCTGGAAATGGAATTTCCACCTATTTTTGGCCGATTTTCTTCAATCACTCGAAAATCAAAATTTGGAGACTTTTTTGCTGAAAATTTGCTCATTTTCAGTCAAAAAACTGAATTCTCGACCGATTTTTGACAATTTTCAACCAGAAAACGTCCAAAAATCCCATTCTCATTTCCAGATTCGGTTACAAGATGTCTTCCGGCCTTTTCCACAAAAAAGACGGTTATTTCGGTCGAAAAGTTCGCGCCTTGCCACCCGTCCGTCAACTGGACGCCCCGCCCCAAGCTCCGCCCCCTTCACAAAAGTTCACTTTGACGAAAGGAGAACTGTCGGGACTACACGGACACGCGAAAGTGCACAATCTGATTCCATCCGGATATAATACGAGAGATTATCCAGAATGAGATTTGACTGAAAATTTCAGCGTTTTTGAGAGAAAAATGCTGAAAATCGCTGAAAAATGACCGTTTTTTGAAAATTTTAGACCCAAAAATGATATTTTTCTCTCATTTACTCTGTTTTTGTTGTTAGTTCCTCGTTTTTTATAGATTTTAAGAGATTTTCGAATGAATTATATGATAATTTTCAGATTTTTCAGAAAAGAAAAGTGGAAAATGTAATTTTTCCAATTTTCCCCCAGAAAATCTTATTTTTCATGATTTTTAGTAGTTTTCACCACAAAATTCGAGTTCCCCACCCCTTTTTACCCCTATCCAGACGGTTTTCACTCAATTTTCTAATTCTGTGCATTTTGTCGTCGCGGTGTTCGGTGTCTGCACACAATCGGCGCTACAGTAACCCAAAAAAACACAAAATGAGAGATAGAGACGCAGAAAAATGGGGATAAGGGTAGTTTTTGATGGGGAATCCGAATTTGATATTGGTTTTGATATAAATTGCGATTTTGAGTGATTTTCCGACAAATTTTCAGAAAAAGTTTCAGATTTTCTGAGTTTTTCGCTGGAAAATCCCGATTTCCTTTATGAAATTCGAATTCCCCATCAAAAACACCCGTTTCCCCATTTTTCTTTTAACACCCCGACGACAAAATGCACAGAATTCGAAAATTGAGTAAAAACCGTCTGGATAGGGGTAAAAAGGGGCGGGGAATTAGAATTTGACATTGGTTTTGCTGTAATTCGACATTATGAGTGATTTTCAGACAAATTTTCAGCCAAATTGATGAATTTATTAACGAGAAACCAGTAATCAGCAGAATTTACAAGTCTTTGCACAATATTCTTTTCTCTTCTCCGGTGGATAGAATGTATTCGTACAGAATCCATTCTTCGCCCATGCTCCACAACTGAAAATTCAAAATTTTTTTAAAAATTTTACTCAGAAATTCAAATTTCCCGCCAAAAACTCACTTTGGTGATGCATCCTTACACGGAGTCTTAGGTGTAGTTGGAACCATTTTTGTAGTCTTTGTAGTCTGCGTGGGTACTGTAGTTGTAGTCTTTGTAGTCTTGACTGGGGGTACTGTACTTGTGGTGGTGGTGGATACTGTAGTCTTGATTGGGATTACTGTAGTTCTGACTCCTCGGGTTACTGTAGTTGTGGATACTGTAGTTGTGGTGGTGGTATTACAAGTGTTACAGGTTAGTGGACATAATCTGGAAATATTTTTTAATTTTCAAAAAAAAAATTTTTTTTTTTTTTTTGGACATCCGGACATCCGGACAAACTCACTCTTTGAGATAATCTGTGGTACACTGACTACTGTAGTTTGGACAGTTTATCGAGTGATCTACACAACTTGGCTGAGCCGTCGAACCACATGTTCCACACGTTTCGGGACAAGTTCTGGAAAAAAATCGATAATTTTTTTTTGGAAATTACAGTAATCCATCACAAACTTTTTGAAATTATCGAATTGGCACTGAAGATCGAATTTGGTGCAGTCCAAATTGGTATCACTGCATTTTGTGGGGTTTTGGGTGCAGATTCCGCAAGTGTAGGGGGCATTCACTGAAAAAATTATTGAAAATCGAATTAAATCAGAAAACTGATGTCAAATTCGAATTCCCCATCAAAAACCACCCTTATCCCCATTTTTCTGCGTCTCTATCTCTCATTTTGTGTTTTTTCGGGTTACTGTAGCGCCGATTGTGTGCAGACACCGAACACCCCGACGACAAAATGCACAGAATTCGAAAATTGCGTGAAAACCGGTTAAATAGGGGTAAAAAGAGGCGGGGAATCCGAATTCAACACGGAAATCAAGACTAAAACACGGTTTTATACAGAAAATGGGCTTTGAAGGTCTAAAAGCTGCCGAATAGCGGTCAAATTTTCACAATTTTCAAAAACCAATATCAAATTCGAATTCCCCATCAAAAACTACCCTTATCCCCATTTTTCTGCGTCTCTATCTCTCATTTTGTGTTTTTGGGGTTACTGTAGCGCAGATTGTGTGCAGACACCGAACACCACGACGACAAAATGCACAGAATTCGAAAATTGAGTGAAAACTGACTGGATAGGGGTAAAAAGGGGCGGGAAATCCAAATTTTGTAGTGAAAACGACTAAAAATTGCAAAATTCTTGGTTTTCTAGACGAAAACTCACTTCTGTACCATAGATTCACTGCAAGACTGCTTCATATCCGGACAAGTGATAATCAAGTCCATACATGACTCGGAATACACAGAAACCGCAAAAAAATTGATAAAAATCAGGGATCGAATCATTTTTTGATGATTTGTGGAGTGATTTCCCGCAAATTTTTATACGGGAAATGTTATCAGTGAGAGTTGTGGGAGGAAATCAAGAAACCATCAAAGTGATAAGAGAAATGATTAGAATTGGACGAAGAATGATGTGGTCACCACCTACACACAACAATAAAAGTGGGTTACTCCCGGAAAAACTGAAAAAAAAATGTTCATCAAAAAACCCAAAATTTCTGCAAAAAACCTTGAAAACTACTATTTCTAGCAGTTTTCAATATGAAATTCGAATTCCCCGCCCCTTTTTACCCCTATCCAAACGGTTTTTACTCAATTTTCGAATTCTGTGCATTTTGTCGTCGGGGTGTTCGGTGTCTGCACACAATCGGCGCTACAGTAACCCAAAAAACACAAAATGAGAGATAGAGACGCAGAAAAATGGGGATTAGGGTAGTTTTTGATGGGGAATTCGAATTTGATATTGGTTTTTTGGTCGGAGTTTCAGAATTTCCAGAAAATTCCAGAAAAAAACGCAAAAATCTCACGAAAATGTGATTTTTCCAGAAAAACGTCGATCTTTTATCAGCAAAATGATTTTTTTTGATAAGAACTCCAAATTTAGAGTCTTATGATATCATAATACTTTCATCGCCTCTTTTCGTAAAAATATAATTTTTGTCTGAAAATTCGTCTGAAAATGGCTGAAAATGCTAGAATACAAAAAAAATAAGCTCAAATTCGAATTCCCCATCAAAAACTACCCTTATCCCCATTTTTCTGCGTCTCTATCTCTCATTTTGTGTTTTTTGGGTTACTGTAGCGCCGATTGTGTGCAGACACCGAACACCACGACGACAAAATGCACAGAATTCGAAAATTGAGTGAAAACCGTTTGGATAGGGGTAAAAAGGGGCGGGGAACTCGAATTTAGTGGTAAAAATTGTCAAAAATGGGATTTTCTGCAAGAAATTCAACTTTTTCAGAAATTTTTTTCGAAAAAAAAAATATTTTTTGTATTCGTGAAAAAGTCAAAGTTGGTGGGGCCCTAATCACCCACATCACTTTTTCATATTCCTTATCAGGGTTCTCTGGACGTACTGATAACACTAATCGTATAAAAGTTTGCGGGGAAACCACTAAAATTATCAAATTTTTAGATTTTCCACCCAAAAAATGACGCGATTACTTCTAATTTTCGCTTTTCTCCTGGTTACTGTAACTTCAGAAGAGTGTGTCGACGATATGATTTCTTGTATGACAAGCAGCGGCTTATGTACGGATATGTACTTCCAGAGGTGAGTAAAAACTGGAATTTTCTGGAATTTCTGAGTTTTTTTCTGAAAATTTCAAGAAACTAAGCTCAAATTTGAATTCCCCATCAAAAACTACCCTTATCCCCATTTTTCTGCGTCTCTATCTCTCATTTTGTGTTTTTTGGGTTACTGTAGCGCCGATTGTGTGCAGACACCGAACACCACGACGACAAAATGCACAGAATTCGAAAATTGAGTGAAAACCGTTTGGATAGGGGTAAAAAGGGGCGGGGAACTCGAATTTAGTGGTAAAAATTGTCAAAAATGGGATTTTCTGCAAGAAATTCAACTTTTTCAGAAATTTTTTTTCGAAAAAAAAAAATATTTTTTGTATTCGTGAAAAAGTCAAAGTTGGTGGGGCCCTAATCACCCACATCACTTTTTCATATTCCTTATCAGGGTTCTCTGGACGTACTGATAACACTAATCGTATAAAAGTTTGCGGGGAAACCACTAAAATTATCAAATTTTTAGATTTTCCACCCAAAAAATGACGCGATTACTTCTAATTTTCGCTTTTCTCCTGGTTACTGTAACTTCAGAAGAGTGTGTCGACGATATGATTTCTTGTATGACAAGCAGCGGCTTATGTACGGATATGTACTTCCAGAGGTGAGTAAAAACTGGAATTTTCTGGAATTTCTGAGTTTTTTTCTGAAAATTTCAAGAAACTAAGCTCAAATTTGAATTCCCCATCAAAAACTACCCGTATCCACATTTTTCTGCGTCTCTATCTCTCATTTTGTGTTTTTTGGGTTACTGTAGCGCCGATTGTGTGCAAACACCGAACACCGCGACGACAAAATGCACAGAATTCGAAAATTGAGTGAAAAGTGTCTGGATAGGGGTAAAAAGGGGCGGGGAATCCGAATTTCACACTAAAAATCAATAATTTTCAGTCGTTGTCCCTATACCTGTGGTCTTTGCCATCCAGACCCCACTCAATGCTACGATTTCAACAAAGATTGTGATAAATTCTCGTCGGAGTGTTATACGGTAGCGGATTACACCAAGTGAGTACAGTAACCCAAAAATTTCGAAAAAGTCAAAAAAATATTTCAGGTCGTGTCCCGAAACGTGTGGAACATGTGGTTCGACGACTCAGCCAAGTTGTGTAGATCACTCAATAAACTGTCCAAACTACAGTAGTCAGTGTACCTCAGATTATCTCAAAGAGTGAGTTTGTACGGATGTCCGGATGTCCGAAAAAAAAAAAAATTTTTTTTTGAAAATTAAAAAAATATATTTCCAGATTATGTCCACTAACCTGTAACACTTGTAATAGTACCACCACAACTACAGTATCCACAACTACAGTAACCCGAGGAGTCAGAACTACAGTAATCCCAATCAAGACTACAGTATCCACCACCACAACTACAGTACCCCCAGTCAAGACTACAAAGACTACAACTACAGTACCCACGCAGACTACAAAGACTACAAAAATGGTTCCGACTACACCTAAGACTCCGTGTAAGGATGCATCACCAAAGTGAGTTTTTGGCGGGAAATTTGAATTTCTGAGTAAAATTTTCAAAACAAAATTTGAATTTTCAGTTGTGGAGCATGGGCGAAGAATGGATTCTGTACGAATACATTCTATCCACCGGAGAAGAGAAAAGAATATTGTGCAAAGACTTGCAAATTCTGCTGAAACAACTGGTTTCTCGTTAATAAATTCATCAATTTGACTGAAAATCACTCATATTGTCGATTTACACCAAAACCAATATCAAATTCGGATTTCCCGCCCCTTTTTACCCCTATCCACCTGGTTTTCATTCAATTTTCGAATTCTGTGCATTTTGTCGTCGTGGTGTTCGGTGTCTGCACACAATCGGTGCTACAGTAACCCAAAAAACACAAAATGAGAGATAGAGACGCAGGAAAATGGGGATATGGGTAGTTTTTGATGAGGAATCCGAATTTTATACCGAAAATTGTTGATTTCCAGCGAAAAATTCTGAAAAATCTGGAAATGAGCATAAAGTTTGGCTGAAAATCACTCAAAATGCCAATTTTCAGCAAACCCAAACTCAAATTCGAATTCCCCATCAAAAACTACCCATATCCCCATTTTTCTGCGTCTCTATCTCTCATTTTGTGTTTTTTGGGTTACTGTAGCGCCGATTGTGTGCAGACACCGAACACCGCGACGACAAAATGCACAGAATTTGAAAATTGAGTGAAAACCGTCTGGATAGGGGGTAAAAAGGGGCGGGGAATCCGAATTTAATAGTCCCAGGTCATGAAAACCAATATTTTTATGGGAACATCTGCTTTTTTTTTGAGAAAATTTTTTTTCGGTCCCCCACGTCATCTCCTCCCCCATCCTCACATGTTGATGGAAATGGAACCCTAGTCTTCAATCTGTTTCTCCTCAAATCCCTCCCCCCCGAAAACCATAAAACGTGCTTTTCGGCCGGATGGGGCCGTAAAAGACGTCGTGTCTCGAGACATCTGGAGCCCCCCTTTTTTATTTCCACGAAGAACAACTTTTTGATTCTTTTCTCCAAGACAATCGTGTTGGGTATCAAAAATGTGTCCTTTTTTCTATATACATGTAAATATTCACAAATTTTTGACGGGCCGCCCGTCACAAGACAACTAATCCCCCCCAAGGAATTCAAAAAAAGGGTTTTTGTTCACCCTTTTTTAGTCAGAAAGCTAAAAACGGAAGATATTTTTTGACTTTTGGTTTTTGACCATGTTTAAAGGGTGGTGACGTGGAACTTGTCTTATTTTTTCTAACAAAATATGCTCCAAACTTTAAAAATCGGTGAGTTTTTGAGTTTTTCCACTGAACTTTCAAATTTTTTCCTGCCGACATAAAATGTCATGACATGACATGGTTCAGAGTCCGTGGCTTAGTTTTATGGCGTTTTTGGATAAAAATCTGAGTAAAAAATGAAAAATGAAAGACATGACCTTTCTGTTTTTTGAATACTCACGTTTGGAAAATAACGAAGAAATTCCGACTTCCGTCTTCCGACTTCCGACTTCCGGGCATTTTTTCACTTCCGACTTCCGGCTTCCGACTTCCGTTTTCAAAATTTTACTTCCGACTTCCGACTTCCGACTTCCGTTTTCAAAATTTTACTTCCGACTTCCGACTTCCGACTTCCGTTTTCAAAATTTTACTTCCGACTTCCGACTTCCGACTTCCGTTTTTGAAAAAATCACTTCCGCGCAACACTGGACACTTCCTAGAGAGTTGCATTTTGACAAAGAAATTTCTCCCTCAAATCGTCCGATTTTTGAACTGTCTAGTTAAAATGACTATAACTCATTAGGGAGTGACCGTACAAAAAAATTATCAACTACAAAAATGGAGCTCTACTTTTGATCTATATAGTCCATATACAATCAATATTGTAAGACAACCAAGTAGGCCGTGTCACAGTCACAAATTTGAAAAAGGCAAAAGTTGATAACCTTTTGGGCGGTACTGTATTTGGGCGTATTTGAAGCTGTCTACTTAAAATGACTATAACTCTGCAGGGAGTGCCCGTACAAAAAAATTGTCAACTACAAAAATAAAGCTCTACTTTTGATCTACACAGTCCATACAAAATATTATTTAGTGGGACAGTCAGTTTTACCGTAACACCCTCTTAAAGTTGGACATTTTCGACTGAAAATGGCAAAAGTCTAACCGTTATAAATTCAAAACAGTCTAATAAGTATTAGGAGCCGTGAGCCGGATCTTTATTTTTTCTTATTTTCACTTATTTTCTCTAATTCAATTTCCCTCTCAATGTATAATATCGTTTTTTCCAGAAAATGCTAGAGTTTGCAATTTTTGTGCTCTCTCGATGTATCATATGGGTTTTCTTTTGAAATTTGTTGAATTTTCAGATAGGAATTTTCAAAAACTAAGCTTAAATTCGAATTCCCCATCAAAAACTACCCATTTCCCCATTTTTCTGCGTCTCTATCTCTCATTTTGTGTTTTTCGGGTTACTGTAGCGCCGATTGTGTGCAAACACCGAACACCCCGACGACAAAATGCACAGAATTCGAAAATTGTCTCTAAAAATGTCTGAATAGGGGTAAAAATAGGCGGGAAACTTGAATTTCGCATTGAACTTCTTTAATTTTTCGATTTAAGCTGTATTTTTTATATTTTTTTCCAGAAAAAAAAATGCTAGAATCGCCCGACTCTCCAGTGGTTGTCTGGTCGCGTCCCCCGTCCCTCCGGTCCCTTCGAACCGGAAAACGAGTAGTTCCCGGACAGTACGTGCTGGATGAACCTGATACCCTGTGTGTCCTTCCGTCTTCCATGAGATTAGTCTGCTGTATGCTCACTCTCCTTCTCATATGCTCTCTCATCGCGGCTATCTTGAATTCCCTTCAAGGAAGTTCCAATGGATCCGTCAGTTACTGTAAACGACCCGAGGAACCGTTCCATCCAAGTGTACTGTAAGTGGGGAAAATTCTTTTTTTAGTCGTAACTCCGCCCATTTTGGCCCAATCTCAAAACTTTTATGATTATCGAATTCAGCTCGTTGAGAGCTTTCAAAAAAGTACCCACACGCCCTGGTTCCGACCACTTTGGGTCTCACCGCGAAAACTACAGTAACCCCGGACGGTTTTCGCGTCGAGACCCAAAATCATCAGAACCATGGCTTGTGGGTACTTTTCTGAAAGCTCACAACTCACTGATTCTGATGCGGACATCCGGACATCCGTACAGACACACAGACAGACATTTTATTCCAGATGTCCCCGTGAATCCATGTTCTTCTTCTACAAATGTTGCCCGTCGAGTGAGGATTCGGAGAGAAGTGAATGTTGTGCGAAAATTAGGATTTGGTTACTGTAAGTGACAAAAAACAAAAAATTAAAAAATATTCGAAAAAAAGTTTCGAAATTTTTTGTCGAAATTTTTTTCAAAAAATCGATAATTTATAGGTTTTCAGTCGAAAAACATTGAAAATTTGTTAAAAAACAGTTTCAAATTAATTAAAACCAAGAAAAACGGTCAAAAACTGAGCATTTTGAAGGCGGGGACTAGTTTTTGGATTTCTAGGTCACGGGTTGAAAAAACTCGGCCACGTAGTGGTTTTCCAAGGTTTTTTGCCATTTTTTCGCCTAAAATTAGTTTTTGAATGTTTTTCTAGCTGGGAGAAAAGTTTCAAACAGATCTATAAAGAAAAAATTTTGAAAAAAATCGAAATTTTTTTCGAAATTTTTTGTCGAAACTGTTTTTTCGAAAAATTGATAATTTATAGGTTTTAAGTCATAAAAAACACTGAAAACCTATTTAAAATAGTTTAAAACCAATTAAAAACCTGGAAAATTAAGAAAAAACCAAGAAATTTGAACGCGGGGACTAGTTTTGGGTTTCTAGGCCATGGATTGAAAAACTCTGCCACGGAGCGGTTTTTCAAGGTTTTTGCCATTTTTTCGGTTAAAATCAGTTTTTTCAGCGTTTTTTCTATCTAAAAAGTAGTTTTAAAAAGTTTTTCCATTTAAAAAAAATGAAAAAAAAATTGAAAAAATTTTTTTTTCAAAATTTTCTGAAATTTTTTTCCAGACTGGCCATTGTATGCGTCGTGTTATCCTGTCTCGTTGGTATCTGCTACTCAATCTTCCGCTATTTTTGTCGACATTGTCGACTATCCGCCTGGAAACCGACTCGTCTCCGGTCACATGTCTAAAAAATTATTTTCAGACAAAAAAATTTTTTTGGCTGAAAAATATTTTTTTTGCATCTGAAAATACTTCCCAAAAGCATACATACATATATTACGTGTTCAACATGCATTCATTCATCCCAGGCAATCGATATTAATGAAGAAATAAAAAATTTTGCAAAAAAATTTTTTTTTGAAAAAAACTGATGTATATATATATAGATAAAGCTTAAAATCGTGGAAATCTCAATAAAGGTCTCAAATTTTGAGAAAAATGGCGGGGACTAGTCGAGGGGACGGCTTTTTTGGTGGGGGGACCGGTGACGAGATTAACGACGAAAAGAATTTAAATTATCGGTGGAAGAGGTGTCGAACATACACTGGACTGGCGAGAAGAAACAGTTACGGTCGAGTTTCGGGGACCGGGACGAGACGATCGGGTTCTGGGAGCCGAGACCGCCGTGTTGGGCGCGCCTGAAATTAGAACAGATGAAATAGAAAAATGCAGACTTTAGAGGGGCGGGGCTTGGTCAGAATTGCATTCAGGTGGTATATTTGTACATAGTTGAATAGAACAGGTTTCTGGCTTTAATTTGATATTAAAATCAATAAAATCGAGTAAGTTTCAACTGAGATAAAGCACTTTGAAAATTAATCTAAAAATTGAAAAAATATTTTTTTTGAAATTTTGAAAAGTTCAAGCAGTCATAACTTTTTCAAAAATCAACCAATTTTTATATTGTTTAAACCAATCAATAGCTAATGATATAAGCTTCATAATTATATAAAATTTGTATGATTCTAGTCATAGCGTAAAGTAGAAAAGATGGTTCAAAAACGTGAAAAAAAAACAACCAAAAATTTTTAAGGCTGACGTTGAAAGAGCGGGGCTTAGTCGGAATTTGAGTCAGGTTATATATTTTTACATAATTGAACAGAACAAGTCTCTGGCTTCATTTTGAAAGTAAAATCACATAGAACGGGTTAATTTCAGCTGAGATACTGTTGTTTGAAAATTAGTTTTAAAAAAATTTTCAACAAATTTTTTAAATTTTTGGAAAGTTCGAACTGTTCTAATTCAAATGTATATTATCTTATATGCATATATTCAACAAAACGTAATGAACAAAGTCTTTGGCTTTAATTTGGTAATAAATTTAGTGTAAATGAATCAATTCAAGCGGAAATACTTCGGTTTAAAAATAAATCTAATTTTCAAAAAACCTCAAATTTGAAGAATTTTCAAACACTCATAACTTCTGAAAAAATTAAGCAATTTTTACGTTTATTATATCATTTAATAGCTGAAATTAAAGGCTTTAAAATAATGTAAAACCTGTATTTCTTTAATCGAAACTTTAAATAGAAAAGTTAGTCAAAACAAGTTAAAAACTAAAGTTTTCAAAATTTTAGCAAAATTCAAACTGCTATAACATTTTACTCTTTTGAGATATTCAACCGAGTTTTATATCAAAATGTGCACAATTTTAAGCGCTTTAATGTTATTATAAGTATTACTTAATTATTGTTGTTCCATATTTAGAAAACAAACTTCAAACTTCGCATTTTTTTCAAAAATTTAGAAAAATTAAAAACTTTAAGTATTCATAACTTCCTCAAATTCCAACATTTTCAGACAATTTTTATACCATTCGATAGCCCGTTTTACACACTACAAACTACAAATATTCTTCAAATTCTAAAAATCCCTATAGACCCCAAAAATCGGGTCCAAACATCCCAAACTCACATCAACCACTCATAATAGCTGTTTCCACCGACTGATGGAAGTCTTCGTTGTCCGTCGACTTGTCTGATGGTTACGGTAGATACAGTAACCAGAAGGAATGCGACCACAAGAACAGAGCCCTTCATCCTGGGGATGTGAATGGGGTTACCTGGAAATTAAAAAAAAAAATTTGAAATTTCTCTCGTAAATCCACACCTAAGCAGCGTAAATCGACACAAAAAACCAAAACTTGACTAAAGAACGGGTAGAAGACCACAGATTATGTTAATGGGGCACTTTTTGAGTTGGGAAAATAATTCTGAAGTTAAAAAAAATTTCACAAAATTTCAAAAAAAAAAATTTTTGCTCCAACTTTGAGAGCTCGTCATGTGGTATATTACTGTCTGGATCTTTCCAAAATTAAATTCCGTTTGTAGATCAAAACCAAGGCTACATTTTTGTAGTTGACCACTTTTTGATAGAACCCCTCCCCATCGAGTTACACCTGTTGAAACCTTGAAAACCCTCTATTTCCAACTTCAATGCGCGATAACTCCCCAAACCAAATCTCTACATAAAAACTACAAACTACAAAAATGTGCGAAATTCAATTCTCTACATTTTTTCATTTTAAAATTCTCAAAAATCTCTATTCCTCACTGAGAAAACTTGATAATAGCATCTTGAGGGGGAGAGACGCAGAGAAACGAGAGCACTCTCGTTTCTCTGCGTCTCTTTTCACCTTCAAACGTCTGTAACTCCGCGGGGAGGGGAGATATCGAAAAATGGTCAACTACAAAAATGTAGAGCGTAAAAAGGGCTATCTGGTGAACATAAATTTGGAAAGTTTCGAATAATAGGAAATTTTGAAAAATTAAATTTTCAAAAAAAAATGTTCTTCAATTTTTCGATGTTTTCTAAAAGTTTAAAAACATGATCATATGTCAAAAGAAACTACAAAAAAGTATTTTGCATTTGTATTCTCCAGAAAACAATTCAGAAGACGTCAAATGACTTCAGAAGTCAGAAGGGCAACAAGGAAGGAGGAGGGTAATGGGTCCCCGATAATTAAATAATTATCTCCATAAATGTTATGACGTTTAAAGGCGCAGTGAACTTATAATTGGTGTATCGCGATCGCAAAACGAGAAAAATTTTAATTGAAAAAAAAATTTCGTACCTAAAGAATTAATTAACTATACTATATAGCGGTCAGTTATAGCGGATAGTTATTTATACATTTGGTAATTGGTTACTGTAGTTAGGTAACACAAGTGGTACAGTAACCCAGTATTAAAAAAAAATTTTGAAAAAAAAAAAAAAATTTCTAAAATTTTTCAGCAAAAAAAAATTTCAGACAATTTTTTTTTCAGATTCTCTATATATATAGATGTACTCCGACCTGTGTCAGAGGTGTCTTTTCTGTTGTTTTTTGGTTTTTGCACCTGTTATTAGGGGAGTCTGGTACAAAATAAGGGTGTAACGTCAAAATAAATACGAGAGCTGCGTAAATCGACACAAGAAACTTCGTAAATCCACATGTAAGGCGTCGTAAATCTACATTAACTTGTGAAACTTACTAAAAATCAAATAATAATGTCCTAAACTTTTGAAAAATATGAAAAATTTCAAAAAAAAATTTGCCCCAAAATTTTTTTTTCGAAAAAATTTGACGTTTTTTCCCACCCCCGTCCCGGGACCCCCTATTATCCAAATTTTTCAAATTTACATTTTTCTAATAGCCCTTTTTACGCTCTACATTTTTGTAGTTGACCATTTTTCGATATCTCCCCTCCCCGCGGAGTTACAGACGTTTGAAATTGAGAAGAGACGCAGAGAAACGAGAGTGCTCTCGTTTCTCTGCGTCTCCTCAATGCTATTATCAAGTTTTCTCAGTGAGCAATAGACATTTTTGAGAATTTTAAAATGGAAAAATGTAGAGAATTGAATTTCGCATATTTTTGTAGTTTGTAGTTTTCATGTAGAGACGAAATTTGGGGAGTTATAGTGGTTTGAAGTTAGAAATAGAGGGTTTTCAAGGTTTGAACGGCTATAACTCGTTGGGGAGGGGTCCGAGTGAAAGATGATCAACTACAAAAATGTAGCCCTGGTTTTGATCTACAAATTGAATACAAATTTGAAAAAATCCACATGACAAGCTCTCAAAGTCGGAGCAAAAAAAAATTTTGGAAATTTTTTTTTCTCCGTAAATCTACACTATATAAACCAAAAAGACGTGACGTCTTCTAACTGTGTGTCAGAAGTTTGTGGGGTACTCCGAGGGGGCGGAGCTTATGGGGGGTACAAAAAAAAGTACAAAAAAGTAAATGGAATATCAGAAATCACTTATGTCAACAAAACTTATGTTATGTACTCGATCCCGAGTTTTTTGAGTAAAAAGCTGAAATTTTTTGGCTGAAATTTTCAGCCTGGGAAAAAAAAACAATACACTTCGGGTACTAATTATTTATTCTCCGGGCGTAGCCTTATTATTATTTCAGGCTCTCTGTGGGGGCGGGCACTTTATCATAATTACATCATCGAGGACATCCGGACACACACACAGACACACAGACAGATTCCAAACATCGCGTAAACTTTAAAGCTTCCGTTAGAGCAGGGAGATCAATCATCATCAAATTATTATTTTAATTCATTTAAAAAAATGAAATAGCGTCATATATTTTAAGGAAAACACATTAAAATAAGTAGAATTGGTGAGAAATTCCAAAAAAAAATCAGAAAAAAACTCGAAAAATTCGAAAATCGCGGTGGCCGAGTGGTCGAGGTAGACAAGTCACCTATCAAAAAAACGACCAGGGTTCGAGTCCGCATGCCAGCAAACTTTTTTTTTTTTGTGAATTGTGTTGCCGATAGTTTTCAGTCGGTTTTAAGCGGTTTCAACCAATTTTTAATGGTATTTGAGCGATTTTAACTGATTTTAAGCATATTTTGAGCCTATTTTGATACCTCGCTCACCAGAAACGGGTTCCAGACACAATTTCAATAAGAAATTTGGATTCCCCGCACCTTTTTACCCCTATCTAGACACTTTTCACTCAATTTTCGAATTCTGTGCATTTTGTCGTCGTGGTGTTCGGTGTCTGCACACAATCGGCGCTACAGTAACCCGAAAAACACAAAATGAGAGATAGAGACGCAGAAAAATGGGGATAAGGGTAGTTTTTGATGGGGAATTCGAATTTGAGCATGGTTTTTTATATTTTCTGGAAAAAAATTCAAAAATTTGCTGAGGACTTTCAAAAAATTTTCGAAACTTGAGAAAGTTCTCACGGACACTTCACAAGTAGTTTTGTAGTCGTGGTTTAATCAGATTTTTCCAGATTCCGAAATTCGGAAACTTTTTTGCAGAATCAAAGCTCAAGAGTGCTGCCGACTCATCAGCGGAAACCAAAAATTGAGAAAAAACTAGATTTGAAAGCTATTTTTCATCAAAACGAGTCAAAAAATGAGGTTTTCCAACTTTTAAAACTACGAAAAACCCCCTAAAAACCATATTTTTGGTTAAAAAACCCGATTTTCCAAAAAAGTGGTGGCCGAGTGGTTAAGGTAGACAGTGACACAAAAACGACCAGGGTTCGATCCCCACCCCGGCCAAATCTTTTTTGCTTTTCTATTTTTTGATTTCCGGATGTCTAGGAGTCTCAAAAAACTGTTGTAAAGCCCAAAAACTGAATTTGAGAACCATTTTTCCATCAAAAAAGTCAAATTTTTTGATTTCTGAATTCAAAAAGTGTCAAAAAGTGTCAAAAATGAGGTTTTCTAGCATTTAAACTACGAAAAACCACTTAAAAACCATTCAAAACCCCCTAAAAACGATATTTTTGGTCAAAAAACACGATTTTCCAAATTTTCCTCAAAAAGTGGTGGCCGAGTGGTTGAGGTAGACAGTGACACAAAAACGACCAGGGTTCGATCCCCACCCCGGCCAAATCTTTTTTGCTTTTCTATTTTTTGATTTCCGGATGTCTAGGAGTCTCAAAAAACTGTTGTAAAGCCCAAAAACTGAATTTGAGAACCATTTTTCCATCAAAAAAGTCAAATTTTTTGATTTCTGAATTCAAAAAGTGTCAAAAAGTGTCAAAAATGAGGTTTTCTAGCATTTAAACTACGAAAAACCACTTAAAAACCATTCAAAACCCCCTAAAAACGATATTTTTGGTCAAAAAACACGATTTTCCAAATTTTCCTCAAAAAGTGGTGGCCGAGTGGTTGAGGTAGACAGTGACACAAAAACGACCGGGGTTCGAACCCCACCTACGCCAAATCTTTTTTGCATTTCTATTACGGACATCCGGAGTCCATCTGTGTGTCCAGAAGGCCAGAAACTCCGAAAAAACTAAACAATTTTCATATTTTTTCGTCTGAAAATGAGATGAGAATCTCTGAAAAATTTGTTTGAAAACCCGTTAGGCTCCGCCCCTTTTCTCCTCCTCCATTTGCTCCGATCTAGCTGAAACTCCAAAAACTGCTCCATGTGACTGACTATAATCCGTCTGAAAATTGTCCAATTTCAGCCAAAAATCGCTGAAATTTTGCCTAAAATCTGAAAATTTCAGTGGCATTTCACAAAATTCATATTTCAGAAGGAACCACACATAATATAAATTGGTGGTGAAGGGGGGGGGGTGAAATAGAATAAAAAAGAGAGAGAGAGACGCAGAGAAAGAGAGAAGAAGAATATGCCAGATTTCTCAAGGAGAAAACAATGAAATAGAGGGAAAGGGGATGAGGAGGAGCTGAAAATGAATCAAAAATGTCCAATTTCAGCCAAAAATTGTGCTAAACGGCTCATTTTTGGCCGAAAATGACTGAAAATCGACTTTTTCGGTTGAAAATGAGCCATTTTTGGCTGAAAACCGTCTAAAATTGATCATTTTCAGCTCAAAAACTCATTTTTCCGACCATTTTTGGCTGAAATTCACGAATTTCAGCTCAAAAATGCTCCAAATCCCCCTCAAAAAACGCGCTAACAAACCGAGAAGAATAAAATAGAAAAGGTGTATATATATATACAAAACGGGGCGGAGAGAGACAGAGAAAACTACCGTAATTTTAAGAGAGAGAGACGCAGAGAAAACGGGGAAAAGCTGGGGATAATTTCAGACAATTTAATCGATTTTAAGATAAATTTTGGAGTTTTTCGGGAGAAAAATGAGTATTTTCAGTGGATTTTCAGCCAAAAATCTGGAATTTTCGAGTTATTTGGATGAAAATAGTCTAGATCGGTGATACATATCATATAAACTAAATTTTGACTGAAATTGCTCATTTTTCAGTCAAAAATCTCGAATTTTCAAGTTTTTGGTCTGAAAATGAGCTTTTTTCAGCGGAAAATCGGTTATATATCATATGAATTGAGTTCTAACTGAAATTATTCAATTTTCAGCCAAGAATCTCGAATTTTCGAAATTTTGAGCTGAAATTGAGCAATTTCGATGAATTTTCAGACAAAAATTTCAAAAATTCTAGTTTTTTGGCTGAAAATCGGTTTAGATCATACAAACCGAGAAATCGCTAATTTTTCAGTCAAAAATCTTGAAAATGAGCAATTTTCAGTCATTTTCAGCCAGAAAAGAGCAATTTCGCACTATTTTTGGCTGAAATTGGTCAATTTTGACTATTTTTGGTTCATTTTTTTCAGATTTTCAGCCAAAAAAACGCATTTTTAATCAATTTTGGATCAAACAACCTCAAAAAAACTCATTTTTTCCTCAAAAAACGCCCAAAATTCCCCAAAAAATCGACAAAAAATCAAAAAAGAGTGAGAATTTAAGCATTCGATCCGCTGGCTCCTTCGTCCATTCGATCGTCGGCATCATCTCCACCGCCTCCACCGCCAGCAGCTCCCTGACTGATCTCCTCGACGTCAATGTCGTCTTTCATCACCGCGTCGCCCTCGTTCTCACCGAAATTCAACCATGACTGAAAATACGAAAATTTTGATAAAAATCGCTCAAAAAAATCACATTTTTGACTGAAAATTTGCTTAAAAACGGTCAAAATCGAGCATTTTTGAGCCAATTCCACATCTAAACGCGCCACAGGCGCGCCAGTCACTTCTGGAAACGATTTTTCAAATGGCAAGCGCGTCAGAGGTGCGCCAGCGCTCTTCATCCTGACTTCCAAACGCGTCACCGGCGCCCCAGCCTAGATTTTTCCAATTTCAGAACGCGTCAAAGTCACGCCAGACACTTATTTTCCGAAATTCAACCATGACTGAAAATTCTTGAATTTAGAAAAAAATCGCTGCAAAATCGCGTTTTTGACTAAAAATCTGCTTGAAAACGGTCAAAACTGAGCCTAAATGACTGGAAACGCGTCAACGGCGCCCCAGATTTCTAACTCCGTTTCTAAAACGCGCCAGAGGTGCGCCAGCCACCTTTGGATAAGATTTTTCGAATCGTTAGCGCGTCAACGGTGCGCCAGCGCTCTTCAAGCCCGTTTTCCTGACTTCCAAACGCGTCAAAGGCGCCCCTGACTAGATTTTCCACATTTCCGAACGCGTCAAAGTCACGCCAGCCACTTATTTTCAGATGTTTTTGGGGTACAATTTCCCGTTTTTTCGACTCGAAAATTGTATTAATAACATATAATATTTGTATTCCATTTTCAGTCTCTCGGTGGATCCGAATAGATATACAAAATTTTAGATTTCAGTAGAGAGAAAAAATACGGAAAATGGAACGGATGGACTCTTCGTAAATCGACATTTAGATCGTCGTAAATCTATACAGATCTCCGTAAATCTACACGAAGAACCTCGTAAATCGACAACGCGTTTTAAAATGACACTTAAGCGCCGTAAATCAACATACAGTAATCTCCGTAAATCGACATTGAAATCGTCGTATACTGACACAGAGTGCCGTAAATCGACACAAAGAGTCTCGTAAAGCTACACGTTGACCTTCGTAAATCGACATTTAACGTTCAAGATCGATATTTATGCTCCTTAAATCGACGCAAACGCTCCGAAATCGACAAGGACTGGGCCGCCTTTGACGCGTTTGGTAGTCAGGAGAATAGGCTTAAAGAGCGCTTCTGGGGCACCGTTGACGCGCTTACAATATAAAAAATCTTATCCAGCTGGCGCACCTCTGGCGCGTTTCCAGTCAATTAGACTCAAAATTGCTCGATTTTCAGTCATTTTCGAGCGATTTAAACCATTTTTGAGTGATTTTAGCCGATTTAAAGCGATTTTCAGCCAATTTCGGCAGTTTTTGAGCGATTTTCAGCCAATTTTTTACCTGCTCGACAATCTGATGAACCCTCTTCTCATACTCTTTACGATTTTCCTGATAGATGCGCCCGGAGATCCCCGTAAATCGACAAAACTCCCCGTAAATCTACACGAAAGCTCCGTAAATCTACACGAAAGCTCCGTAAATCTACACAAGCTTAAAATGGCGACTTGGTGCATTCTAAGACTAATTTAGATAGTTTTCGAGACGATTTGAGCCATTTCCGAGCGATTTTAAGCAATTATAGGCCAATTTTCAGTAATTTTAGGCCAAAAAAGAGCAATTTTGCACAATTTTTGGCTGAAATTGGTCAATTTTGACTATTTTTAGCCCAATTTCGAGAATTTTCGGTCAGAAATGGCTCATTTTCAGCCAAAATCCACCCCAAGGTAGAATAGTGTTTTGGAGCTGAAAATGACCGATTTTGAGCGATTTCAGCCGATTTTCAGTCATTTTCAGCCAAAAAAGGGCTATTTTGCACTGATTTGGGCTAAAATTGGTCACTTTTAACCGATTTTAACCATTTTTGAGCGATTTTCAGCCATTTTACCTGCTCGACAATCTGCTGAACCCTCTTCTCATACTCTCTCCGATTCTCCTGATAGAGTTGTGCAGCCAACGAGTTGGCGGGCGAATTGGGATTCGGTTCGTCGAGAAGCGACTGAATCGACGTGAGAATCGCGGCGACGTCGTACGTTGGAGACCATCGATTCTGAAGAATATCGAGACAAATCGATCCGTCTGCGTAGACATTCGGATGGAACATTTTTGAGATGAATTTGACGATCGGAGGCTTATTCGGATACTCTTCTGAGAATTCCAGCGATAATTTGAATGTTCCGTCTTCGAATGGCGTCTCCTGGGGACCGAATATTATGGCTTCCCATGCGAGAATATTGTCTTCTGTCGGCGCGCCAGACACTCCTGCTGGTGGGTCTTCCTGCAATGAAAATGGATTCGGAAATGTGGAAAATCTAGTCAGGGGCGCCTTTGTAGCGTTTGGAAGTCAGGAAAATTGCGTCTTAAAGAGCGCGCTGGGGCGCCGTTGACGCGCTTTCAATTCAGAAATCGTTTCCAAAAGTATCTGGGGCGCCTCTGGCGCGTTTAGATGTGGAAGAAGCGGAATTAGAGAAGGCTGGGGCGCCGTTGACGCGTTTCCAGTCTATTTGGCTCAAAAATGCTCGATTTTGACCGTTTTCAAGCGGATTTTCAATAAAAATGCAATTTTTGAGTGATTTTTATCTAATTTTTTATATTTTCAGTCATGGTTGAATTTCGGGAAACAAGTGGCTGGCGTGACTTTGACGCGTTCTGAAATGGGAAAAATCTAGTCAAGGGCGCCTTTGACGCGTTTGGAAGTGAGGAAAATGTGCTTAAAGAGCGCTGGGGCACCTTTGACGCGCTTAAAATTCGAAAAATCTTATCCAGCTGGCGCACCTCCGGCGCGTTTATAGTTTAAGTCAATAAGGCTCAAAACTGCTTGATTTTAACCGATTTCCAGCTACCTCTAAGGTTTAAAGTGAGTTTTCTGGTCTGAAAATGTGCATTTTTGGCTCAAAATGACCGAAATGAGTGTTTTGTTCTGAAAATTTCAGAAAAATCACGTTTTTGAGACAAAAAGCCGATCTTTGGGTATTTTTGCACAGAAATTTACAGATTTTTGGCTGAAAATTAAGATTCTGTGGCTAAAATTGAGTTTTAGGCTGAAAATTCCAGAAAAATGTGCTTTCTTAGCTAAAAATTGGGATTTTTGGTTGAAAATTACATAAAAATGATGTTTTTGAGGCAAAATTCCGATTTTTGAGCAAAAACTGCAGTTTTTTGTACCAAAAAAAGTTTTTTTTTGCTGAAAATGGGGATTTAAGAGCCAAAAACCCCCATTTTTAGGTAAAAAATTGGCTTTTGGTGCTGAAAACCAATTTTTCAGCTCAAAAATTCATTTTCTCTCTCAATTTTTCTTACCTGAAGTTTCTTGAAGTCTCTCATCAAACGTCTACGACTTGGTGTGGTCATATTGATATCCTAACTCCTGAAAACTCAAATTAGGCGAAAAATGACTGAAAATTACAGAAATCAGGTATAAAAAGCGTCAAAAACGCAGAAAAATCATCAAAAATCGGGAAAAAATCAGGTAAAAAACGTTTTTTTGTACAAAAAGTGATTATTTAATTAATTAATTGATAATTATTGATGCAGAGTGCTCTCCAGAATTGCTCCAATTTCTAAAAGTTGTTGAACTTCAGCCGTCGAGTGATCGTGCCAGCCGGTCTGAAAAATTAGAAATTTTAATGAAAAACGCGTCAAAAGACGCCCCAGCCTCTCAAATTTCTGATTTTTCAACTGAAAAACGCGTCCAAGGTACGCCAGACTCCCTCATTTTCTGATTCTTCAGAACTGAACGCGTCAAAAGGTGCCCCAGTCTTCGAAAATTCTGCTTTTTCGAAACTGAAAAACGCGTCAACGGTGCGCCAGCCTCTCGAATTTCTGATTTTTCAACTGAAAAACGCGTCCACGGCACGCCCGACCTGTGATTTTGGACAAAAGAACGCGCTGAAAGTGCCCCTGATTTCTGATGTTGGAAAAATGCGTCGAAGATGCGCCAGCATTTCCGAATTTCTGATCTTTTTACTGAAAACGCGCCAAAAGGTGCCCCAGTCTTCGATAATTCTGATTTACGAAACTGAAAAACGCGTCAAAGGTGCGCCAGCCTCTCGAATTTTCTGCTTCTCTAGATTTAACGCGTCGAAGGTACGCCAGATTCCCAAATTTTCTGAATGTAACGCGTCAAAGATGCGCCAGTCCCCTGAATTCCCGACTCTTCAGAATCTGACGCGCCGAAGGTGGCCCAGACCTACAAATTTCTGATTTTTGGAACTTAAAAACGCGTCCAAGGTGCCCCAGTCTCTCAAATTTCAGACTTTTCTATACTATCCGCGCCAAAGGTGGCCCAGACCTACAAATTTCTGATTTTTGGAACTTTAAAACGCGCCCAAGGTGCGCCAGGACCAATTTTAAGCAATTTTAGTCCGATTTTTAGCCATTTTAGACCAATTTCCATCAATTTTACCCACTTTTTTGCATATATCATCGAGCCGTTGCATTCTCTCAATCAACTCCATCAATCTCTGACTATTCGCCTTCTTTTTCGTCTCAATTCGTTCCAACATTTGATGCATTTCCACACCGATTTCTGGATCGTCGAATACGATCTCTCCGGATACACTGAAAAAAGAAAAAGTATATCTGTGTGTCCGTGTCCGGATGTCCTCTCTCTCGTCACTTACACTTCAACTTCCTCTCCAATCAACTCTCCGTTCGGCAATTTTCCACGGACCGCCGGTTGTTCGATCTGCAAATTTTCAGAAGTGAGGTATAGTGAGATTTTCAGCATTTTTCGGTGGGAAAAATGCGATTTTTTGGCTATTTTTGTGTTGAAAAGGTGAATTTCGACTCAAAAACACTAAAAATCACAGATTTTTCAGTCGAAAATGAGTTTTTTCAGTGATTTTACTGAAAAATCGGCTGAAAATCGCAAAATTTTAGTATCAGACACTAAGATTTGACTGAAAATTTGAGAAAAATACGGTTTTTGAGCAATTTTCGGGCTCAAAGCGTCGTAATCTGAGTGCCGTAAATCTTCACGGAGAGCTCCGTAAATCGACCCTAACCTTCGTAAATCTACACAGAAAATTATGGAAATCTACAAAAAACTCCGTAAATCGACACAACACTCCCGTAAATTGACACTAAACTTCGTAAATCGACCCTAACCTTCGTAAATCTACACAAAGCTCCGTAAATCTACACAAAAATTCGTAAATCGACTCGGACCGTTTTTAGCCGATTTTCAGCCAAATTTCACCGGTTTGGAGCATTTTCAACCAATTTTTATAAAATTTCAGCCGATTCTAAGCCATTTTCAGCCGTTTTTTCAACGATTTCTCACTCACAAAAGTGGGCATCGCTGCATTTCGATATGAATACGAGACGACGGCCAAATGTTGATTGAGTAGTTGGGCGGAGACTTCTGGTGGACACGTTGGGAGAATCTTCAATTGGAATGTTTTACGAACGAATCCGAATGTCGACGTGTACTTTCGACCATTGTAACGACGGCAAATCACCTGAAATTGGAGAAAAATGATTGAAAGATCACTTTTTTTCAAAAAATTTGGCTCTAAACGGCTATTTTTGGCAAAAAATGCTCGAAAACAGGATAAATAGTGAAAATTGACCAATTTCAGCCAAAAATAGTGTAAAATTAACCTTTTTTTGGCCTAAGATGACTGAAAATCGACTGAAATTGTTTAAAAATGAGTCATAATCAATTTTTCGTCAATTTTCAGCTTCAAATTCCCATTTTCCGATTGGAAATTGAGTATTCCAGCTCAAAATGCAAAAATTCTAGCTCAAAATGCTGAAATAATCGAATTTTTGTTCAATTTTCGGTCGAAAAACTCAATTTTTAGCTCAAAAGTGACGATTTCAGGCTGAAAATTACATTTTTTGCGTTCAAAATGCATTTTAGCCCAAAAAAAATGGATTTTAAAGTGAAAATTGCAATTTTAACACGAAAAAATAGAAAAAAACCACATTTTCACCTAGAAAACTCAATTTTCCGAGTGTTTTTCACTAATTTTCACCATTTTGCGCCCAAAAACAAGTCAAAAATCGATATGATCACCTGAAAACAGGAGCAATCTTCACGTGATTTCGTTTCTTTTAAGAGGGGGATTAGAGAAAGCGAGAGAGAGAGAGTATTGATAAACGAGAGACGACAGAGAAAGAGAGAGGAAGTGTAAAGTTTTGAGAGAAAGAAGAAGAAAGCAGATGTTATTATTATTATTATTCCATTTTTCCCGCCGCTGTTTTCAAATAAAAAATGAAAAAAAAAGCGTTTTTAGATTGAAAATTACAGGAAAAATTGGTTTCAGAGGTCGAAATCGAGATTTTCAGCATAAAAATGATAGAAACTGTGACTTCTGAGCTGAAAATAGG
Organism: Caenorhabditis latens; assembly: GCA_002259235.3. Lineage (NCBI taxonomy): Eukaryota > Metazoa > Nematoda > Chromadorea > Rhabditida > Rhabditidae > Caenorhabditis > Caenorhabditis latens. Next base: position 17,695,123 of record CM056095.1, read on the forward strand.
GTTTTAGACTGAAAAATTACAGAAAAATGACGATTTGGAGGCTAAAAAGCAGATTTTTGGCTTGAAATCCAGGATTTTAAAGCATCAACATCATTTGAAATAGCTTAAACTCCAGATTTTATTTATTAGCTCGAAATAAGTCAATTTAAGACAAAATCTATCATTTTCAGCTAGTTCTGCAGAAAATTACCGAATTTTTGCGGATTTTCCTCATTTTTTAACATGAAAATAGGAAAATTTAGCAAAATCTACCCTAAAAACCATCAAAAAACCGAAAATTTTGGTGGTGGCCGAGTTTTAGAGTTTCCTAGGCCACCGCTGAAAAAGTTCGGCCACCAATCGAAATTGAATGTTTTTCATCATTTTTTGATGTTTCAGACCTAAATTTTGACGGGAAAACTCATTTTTTTGACTTTTTTCAGACAAAATCCATCATTTTCAACTGGTTTTGCAGAAAATTATCGAATTTTGGGTGAATTTTACCTTTTTTCGGCTTAAAAATGAGATTTTCCCCATTTTTTAAACATGAAAACAGGAAAATTCATCAAAAAACCGAAAATTTTGGTGGTGGCCGAGTTTTTGAGTTTTCTAGGCCACCGGTGAAAAAGTTCGGCCACCAATCGAAATTGACTGTTTTTCATCATTTTTTGATGTTTCAGACCTAATTTTTGACGGGAAAACTGACAAAATCCATCATTTTCAACTGGTTTTGCAGAAAATTATCGAATTTTCGGTGATTTTTTGGCTAAAAATTTAATTTTCAGTCGAAATCGCCACATTTTTAGCTCATTTTTCACTCTCCTGGGATCCTATGACCCGAATCGATGTGAAGTGAAAAGAGAGAAGAAGACGGATCAGCTGTTTTCAAGATGAAAAAAAAGAGTCAAAAGTCAGGTGTCTCGGCGCCAGATGGTTCCATTCTCAGTGACGTCACTGAGAGATTTTCAAAAATTCTCCGATGGAATGCAGTGAGAAAAGAGAATTTCAGCAAGTTATATGATATAGAATAGCTGAAATTTCAGATTTTCAGCCAAATTTCGATGAAACTGATTTCTATACATTCTCAGTCGAAAATCGCAGTTTTTCGACTTTTCAGGTTGAAAATCTAGAGTTTTCCGCATAAATTTCAGCCAAATGACTCAATTTTCAGCAAAACTCAAAAGGAGCTGAAAATCAGCAATTTCCGCTTCAATTTTCAGTTTTTAGACGTCAGTTTCGCCGAAAAAAAGCGGAAAGTCATTTTTCAGTTAAAAATCGGATTTCAGAGCCTCTTTGATGACATTTTGTGCTGAAAATCTCAAATTTTGAGTTCAATTCCTCACCTGAATATCACTATTATTGACATTCGCCTCTCCAAGTGCCCGTTCAATACTGAAAGTGCTCGTCGATTCGTGTCGATTCGTCGGGAAGACTATCCGATAGAATCGATGACTTCCAGACGGTCGTTCCCACGTGTTTCCATCCTGATACAGTGATCGATGACCTCCACACTCTTCAATGTCCAATACGAATGAGATGCATTCTTGGACGAGCTGGGGAACCGATTTGCCATAACTGGAAATGGACATACTTGCAAATTTACGGCCCGGCCCGGCATGGCCCGAAGGCCCGGTAGACAATTTCCAAGGCCCGGCCCGGCCCGAAGGCCCGGCTTCAAAAATTAGGTACCTATTTTTTACCAAATTTTTTGAATTTTTTTGAAATTTCACATTAAAAATTTCAAATTTTTGATGCATAACTAGCATTTGATTGAATTCTGAAGAATAGTTGAAAATTCGACACTTTTGGGAAAAAAATTCAAAATTTCGTTCAAAATTTCAGTTGAAATTTTTTCAGCCGGGCCTTCCGGGCCATCGGGCCGGGCCTTCCGGGCCTTCGGGCCGGGCCTTGGAAATTCTCGTCACGGCCCGGCCCGGCCCGGCCCGGCCCGGCCCGGCCCGTTGCAAGTATGGAAATGGAGATATTTGAGTTTTTAGGGTCAAAATGAGAGAAAAATAAAGAAAATTCAGACAATGACTCAGAATTTAGACAGCAAGATGAGAAATGACTGAAAATCGAGCAAAATCGGCAGAAAATCTTGGAAAATAGCTCTAAAACTCTGGAAGTCGACTCGAATCATCTTATAGACGTAGATATCATCACTAGGACTGAAAATCCGTCAAATACTAAGAATTAAGACAGCAAGACGTGGAAAAGACAGAAAAAGAGGCCAGGGGGATTTCCAGACCACAAACTTGCTCTAATATAGAATTCCGCTTCAAATTATGAATTTCTGTTGGTAAATCCCGATTTTGGAGGTATAATGGTCGAATTTTAATAAAATCACTACTAAAAATCTCCAAATTTCAGCTATTTTCAGCTCTATAACTCATTTTTCCCACTGAATCGGAAATTTATGGAAATTTGAAACCTTCCTAAATAACAAGGGATCACGCGGATTTCTTATTTTATTTCACAAGTAGAGCGGTGTCTCTATGCCTCGTTCTCTCTCTCTCTCAATAATAGATGAAAAAGAGAGTTGGAGTACATTTCGTAATCCCTCTCGTTTCTTTCGGTCTTATTTCATCATCCAACGTAACACCACACGACTACTATGAGATTCTTTTGAAAAAGAGGGAGATTCTAGAAGATTCTCATCGATCTCTGCGTCTATGGAATCCGAAAATTTTGGTTTCAAACCGAAAAAACGCCTAAAATCTGTCCTTTTCTCGTCTGAAATTGTCGAAAAGTGCAAAACTTGTGACATTTTTCAGAAATCTTGGTCATTTCGAGATTTTCAGACAAATCGATGGTAGAACTATCATTACGATTCGAAAAAACCTCACGTTTTCAGCCTAAATAGTGAGAGAATTTCAGATGGACTATGGATTTCAGTCTGAATGCTCAAAATATTGAGATTTTTTTTTAGGCAAATACATAAATTAAGACTGAAAATTGCAGTTTTGAGATGGAAAACTGGTTTTTGAGTGAAAATTCCGGGTTTTGAGCTCAAAAACTTCAAGTTTTCAGAACTTCTGACTCCAATTCCGTCAATTTTCAAGTCAAAAACCAGAAAATGTCAATCCAAAAGCTGCCAATAATGCCACTTGAAGAGCACTTTCCTTCTTTTTTCTATTTTTTCCAGATTGATCACAAATGCCAATAAAACAGAAGGAACCAACAAGAAGAGACTCTTCTTCTTCTGAACTATGGGTTCTTTGGGAAGAGAGAGAGAGAGAGTGAGTGGAATGAAGAGACGCAGACAAGAGGAGAGAGTGAAATGAAAAACAAAAAGTGATCATTTCAGTGGAAAATGAATGATCGAAAACATGTTTTTCACATGGAAAATTGAGGTTTTTGGCTGAAAATCGGTGGTTTCAGGCTGAAAATTTGGGATTTTCAGCACAAAATCTCATTTTTTGACTCAAAATTAGGAAATTTTCGGTACAAAAATGAGGTTTTTGGCTGAAAATTCGGGATTTTCAACAAAAAACTCAACTTTTACTGAAAATTGTGCGTTTTTCAGAAGAAAAATTCAGATTTTTGACTGAAAATTTACGATTTTCAGAGCCAACATCTCATATTTGACTCAAAATTTGCCACTTTTTGCTGAAATGTTCACTTTTGGACTCCAAATCCGACATTTTTGGGTCAAAATTGAGATTTTCAGCTCAAAAACCGTATTTTCAGCATCTCAACTCTCCAATTTCAGCAAAAAACTCAGTCATGACCGCAAAACAGGTGTATTTTCGGTCATTCACGTGACTACTTGGACTAGTCGAGTGAGTGATGAAATATGATACAATCGAGGTGAAAAATGACTCAATTTCATCGAATTCTGGCTGAAAATCGGTCAAAAATCGACTGAAAATATGGATTTCAGCTCGAAAAATGCCACTTTTTGGCTGGAAATTCCATTTTTGGGGCAAAAAGGACCAGAATTTCAGAAAAAATGATCAGAATGGCTGAAACTGGCTGAAAATCGGTCAAAAATCGACTAAAACACCTCAAAATAGGTCATAAACACACGAAAATCTCTGATTTTCAGTGTTTTCCAGCCATTTCCTGTGCGATTTTTGATTCTCTTTTTAATCGGTCGGTGTGTATGTATGTTGTTGCTCTTTTCTTAGTGGTTTAGAGACCGACATAGAGAAATAGTGAGCAAACATTGAGAGTAGCAGAGAAATTATGACTTGGAGCAGGAGGAGGTGGAGGTCATATGTGATATGAAATATGAGACTTTTGGTTGAAAAATGACTCAAAATTTCTGAAAATTTCCGATTTTCAGCATAAAATCTCATATTTGACTCAAAATTTGACACTTTTTCGGTACAAAACTGAGCATTTTCAACTGGAAATCGCTGGCTTTCAGAAAGAAATCTCAGATTTCAATTAGGAAACTGACGGTTCGATTTTGCGATGAAAAATATGGATTTGAGCCCGAAAACACAATTTTTGACTCAAAATTGCACAATTTCAGCCGGAAAATTGGGTTTTTGGCACTCCTTTTGGGCTCTCATAGCTGAAATTGGGGTTACCACTGATTCCAGACGGAAAATTCCAGTTTTTTACTGAAATTAAGGGAGAAAAACTCAAAAAACTGTCATTTTCAGATAATTTTTCAGTGTTTGAAAGTAAAAATAACTGGATTTCAGTCAGAATTTCAGACATTTGGCTGGAAAAGTGACTCAAAACTTCACAATTTCAACCAGAAAATTGAGAATTTGGCGCTTCTGAAACTGATATTGTGAAGAGCTTGAAATCACAAGTTCTAGCTGAAAAATTACACTTTCAGCTCACTTATAGAGCTGAAATTCTCAAATTTCGAGATTAAGGCAATTTTCAGCTGATTCTGAATGAAAATCGACTGAAAAACTCGGTAAATTGACAGTTTCTGCTCGATTATGAGTTTTTTGGAACCAAATCGGATGATTTCAGGCGAAAAAACTCAGAAAATGAGTTGTTTCAGCTCAATTTCAAGTTTTTCAGCGTCAATTCGAAGATAAAGCGTCTAGATCTCAACTGGACTCAGTTTTCAGCAAAATTCCATCAAAAATCGCGAATTTCAGCCATTTTTCAGTATCAAATTGAGAGTTTTCAGTCAAAACCAAAAACTCTCGATTTGAAGCTAAAAAGAGGCTGAAACTCACCCAATTTTGCTGAAATTCAGCTTAAAACTGACTCAACTAGAGATCAAGAAGCTTTATCTTCAAATTGACGCTGAAAAACTCAAAATTGACACTGAAACAACTCATTTTCTGAGTTTTTTCGCTCGAAATCATTCGAATCGGTTCCAAAAAGCTCAAAATCAAGCAGAAAATGCCAATTTTTCGAGTTTTCAGGACGATTTTCAGTCAGATTCAGCTTTTTCAACTTCCAGAATCGGAATTTCAGCCAATTTTTCCAGTCAAAATTACGCCAAATCACTCAAAAAACGTGATTTTTCACTTCGGCTGACTGCTGATTTGACCACTCGAAACACACCTTTTGTGTGGTGCACAAACAAACAAAACATCTGATTGAAGAGAGAGAGGGATCGCGCAGGGATCACCTGACTCTCTCCTTCAGTGATTTGCTCCGTGTGCGGGCGGCTCGGTGAGCCAGAGAGCTCTTAGAGAACAGAAAAACAGTACGATTCGTTAGTCATATATCCAGTCTGATCATAAGATCCGTTGAGATCGGAGAACGTGAAAACAAGTCAAATATGACTGAAAATCGATGAAAATGGGGTCTGGGAGACTCGAAATCCGGGAAAATGACTAAAAATTTCACAATTTCAGCCGGAAAATTCAGGTTTTTGAGTGAAATTCAGGAGAAAGACTCACAAAACTGTCATTTTCAGCTCATTTTTCAGTCTTTGAAAGTAAAAATGATTGATTCTCAGAATTTGAGACTTTTGTCTGGAAAATGACTCAAAATTGCACAATTTCAGCCAAAAAACTGAGTTTTGGTACTCATTTTGAGCTTTCATAGCTGAAATTGAGCTTCTACTGATTCTTAACGGAAAATTTCAGTTTTTGACTGAAATTCAGGAGAAAGACTCAAAAAACTGGCGTATTTCACACAACTAACAGAATTTGAGACTTTCGTCTGGAAAATGACTCAAAATTTCACAATTTCAGCCGGAAAATTGAGTTTTTGGCACTCATTTTGAGCTTTTATAGCTGAAATTGGGTTTCTACTGATTCCAGACGGAAATTTCCAGTTTTTGACTGAAATTCGGGAGAAAGACTCAGAAAACTGACAATTTCAGCTCATTTTTCAGTCTTTGAGAGTGAAAATGACTGAAATTCACACAATTCGGTCTTGAAGCTTCAAATTTCGTCCATTTTCAGCTGAATCTGACGGAAATTCCGCTGGGAGACTCGAAAATTGATCACAGGTTGTATAATGTAATGATGTGAAAATGCACGGTATACCGTAATCCCTTCTGCGTTCTTGATGAACGTGGAGATAAGGATTACGGTATGTGTGGCGGGTTGGCACTGTGCCAAGTCGTCGATTTTCAGATTTTCAGGTCAAACGGAAACTGAATGGCTCAAGTCTCGTCGGCAAAGCTGAAACAGCTCAATTTCAGCCAGAAAAACTGGAAAATTCCACTATTTCAGTCGAAAATAGCTCTGAGACCATCGAAATTTCAGTCAAAACGAGTGAAAGTTGGCTCAAATTGAATGAAAATCAATCTGAACCCAACAAATCTCAATTCCAACCAAAATCTGACAGGATTTGGGACTGGAAAACCTCATTTTCGAGTACTGAGATCGAAATTTCAGCTAAAATGACTCAACTATGAGCCGATTTGTCTGAAAATCCATCTCATGGTGGATTTTGAGCTGAAAGACTCTATTCTTTGAGCCAAAAAAGAGGAAAAGGAAGGAAGAGAGCTCATCGCGTGAGCTCTCTCTCTCTCCGTCGTCTTGTTTTTGTGCTCTGCTGCTCCCTTCGCCTTTTTCTCATTAAAAATTGAACACAATTTCTCAAAGAGACGACAGACGAGGAGGAGGATGATGAGAATTCTCTGAATTTCTAAGAATTCCCGAGAAGCTAGACAAATAACACGACACAAGTGCATTTTATGTCTGGAAATCTCAGTTTTGAGATGAAAAAAGACTCAAAACTCACAAAATGAGCTGAAAATAATGCAAATTGAGCTCAGAATAGCTGTTAAATGCTCAAAATCAGGTCAAACTCCGTAAACCGACAAAGAGTCTCGTAAATCGACACGGAGCTTCGTAAATCTACACGAAGTGCCGTAAATCGACATAACGCTTCGTAAATCTACACAAAGCGCCGTAAATCGACACAAAGCCCCGTAAATCGGCACAACGCTTCGTAAATCGACACGAAGTGCCGTAAATCGACATAACGCTTCGTAAATCTACACAAAGCTTTGTAAATCGACACGAAGAGCCTCGTAAATCGACACGGAGCTTCGTAAATCCACACAGAGTGCCGTAAAACGACGCAAAGCTTCGTAAATCGACACAAAGAGTTTCGTAAATCGACACAAAGCTTCGTAAATCTACACAAAGCTTCGTAAATCAACTCGAAGTGCCGTAAATCGACACAGAGAGCCTAAATAGGCGATTTGGAGCATTCTAAGGCTAATTTAGATCGTTTTGAGACGATTTTCAGCAAATTTTCGCCGAAATTAACCATTTTTGAGCGATTCTAACCGTTTTTTCAGATTTCTCTGGGAAAAATCAACCAAAATTCAGCTGAAAAGTGCATCGGACCTCTTTTCTTCGTATTCTTCCGTCAAATTCTCTGACGAGATAATCGAATAGACGGGAAAAAAGAGAGAAGAAGGGCACACAATGCTCTCCGAGAGCCAGCTGGTGTCATTTGGAACAGAAAAAGAACATTTTCTTCTTGTTTTTCCTTCTTTTTTTCGCAATTTGAGAGCGACGAAAAACAGATGACGTCACGGATGGCTGGAGGAAGACGACGACGAGGAGGAGGAAGAGGAAGATGGATTAGGTTACTCAGAGTGACATTTTTGAGTGAAAAATGCTGGAATTTCTGCGAAATTACAGTTCTGACAGCATTTTAAGGTGGAATTGGATGAAAAATTGCAGAATCTTTGAGTCAAAAAAGCTGAAATTTCTCTGAAATCAGGATTCTGAAACCTTTTTTCAGAATTTTCAGAATTTTCAGGAAATTTCAGCGGAAGTTGCAGAAATCTCAATAGAACATTTCCAGCTGGAAATCATTCGAATTTCAGCCGGAAAATGACATTTTTGAGCCGAAAAATGCTGAAAATTCTGCAAAATTCCAGATTCTGACAGCATTTTCAGCTGAAATTGGTTGAAAATTGCAGAATTTTTGAGTGAAAAATGTTGAAATTTCTCTGAAATCAGGATTCTGAGACCTTTTTTCAGAATTTTCAGGAAATCCAGAATTCAAGAGCAATTCTGGCTGAAAATCACCAAAAAATTCAGAATTCGGTGTCTGTTATTCAATTTTCGGACAGGAAACTCAATTTGTGCATGAAATTTGCAGTTTTCTGGCTTAAAACTGCCTAAAATGGCATTTTTGAGTGAAAAATGATTAAAATTCCGGATTCTGACAGCATGTATAGCTGAAATTTGATGAAAAATTGCAGAATTGTCAGTTTTTAGACTGAAATTTTGCAGATTTCCACACCGATTCTAGCCAGAATTCAGCTTGAAATTTGCAGTTTTCTTGCTGAAATCTGAAAATCTATGATAACTCTAAAAATCCAGGATCCGGCAGCATTTCCAGCTGAAAATCATCAGAATTTCAGCCAAAATGACTTCGAAACGACCGATTTCCAGTTGAGACTCCAAGAAACCGCGATTTATGCAGAATTTCCGGAAAAATCACGATTTTCAGCCAAATTTTCGACAAAAATTGGTCAAAAACCACTCAAAATCATCCAAAAAAGGTCATTTCTCATGCAACAGGAGGCAGAAAGTGCCCATTTTCCGTCAGTACTCCCTGAGGAGACCTTCAGAATTTCTCTCTGAAAATGACCAGAAATCAGTCGAGAATTCTCACGTAGAGTAAAGCAAAAGAGGGAAATTCCAGAAAAAAGCGTCTAGACAGCTGGAAATGAGCTGAAAATGCGTTTTTCTACATAAAAATAGCGAAATTTTCGCAATTTTTCGTCTTAAATCTTCAAAAATCTGCAGAACACGTCATTTTTCAACTATAATTACAGAATTCAACTCTATCATTTTCAGAAAATTGCAATTTTTGCACTAGAAAAGTGCTCAAAATATCAAACTTAGATCCAATACCTCATTAAAAATGGTGTAAATTATAAATTTCTAAATGCAAATGGCTGGAAATCTCAGAATTCACAGATTTCGTTGAAAAATCACAAAAATTCAGAGGAAATCGCTTAAAATCCCTGAAATTCGAACAAAAAACATTCAAAACCGACTGAAAACAGTTTTAGACTCAAAAAAAGCTGGAAAATTCAGCAAAAATCACGGTTTTTTGCTCAAATTTTCCGATTTTTTTGTGTCTTTTCTTCAATTTTCACACATTTTTCACTTTTCCAAGTCGAATTTCAGGGATTTCGAGCATAAAAATGAGCTCAAAGCGCCTAGATCAGTAACCTAATTTCCTTCACAAAAACCTCAAAAACCACTCAAAAAATGGCCAAAAATAGTCCAAAAATGGACATTTTAAGCTGAAATCGAAGAATTCAGCGATGGTGGAAACAGTGGGAATCTCCAAAACTTTCAATTTTCAGACTGAAATTTCAACTTTTTATTACAAGACCCAATTTCCACCAAAAAAACCTCAAAAACCACTCAAAAAATGGCCAAAAATAGTCCAAAAATAGTGAAAAAAACGAAAAGGCGACATGGCGCGCAGAAAAATGGGGGAGAAAGAGTGCGTTGAATCGCATTCTTTCGAAAAAAAAGAGAGAGAGGCGAGAGAGTATCCAAAGTGAGAGACTTCGCCTCGCTCCCCTCTCTTTTTGAAATCGGCGGGCACTGCGAGAGAGTGTGTGGAGTGAAGAGACGGCGAGAGATGGAGAGAGAGAAGTTGGATCGATGTGTGGACAGAGAGAGAGAGTGTCGACAGACACACAGACAGACGGATGGAGAGAGAGAGAGAGGATTAGAGAATCCCTGTTGCACTATGACGTGGCGAGGAATAACAAGTATGAGTCATATTTCAGAAAATGTGAAGAAATTGCAATTTTCTAATAAAAATATTCAAAAAACGAGAATTTTTTAGTGAAAATGCTGAAAATTCTGCGAAATTTCAATTCTGACAGCATTTCAAGCTGAAATTGAATGGGAAATCGCAGAAATTTTGAGTCAGAATCGGTGAAATTTCAATGAAATCAGAATTCTGAGAGCATTTTTTCCGAATTTTTCGAATTTTCATTCTGAAAATTTCAGCTAAGATTGCAGAAATCTCAACTGACTGGAAAAAGGAAAGGCAGAATATTTAAGAGAATTTCAGCCACAATGTATTCAAAATGACTGAAATGGCTATGAATACGAACTTTGTAAACTTCTCAGCAGACAGCAGAATCTGCACAGCCGCATTGTAATCACATCCATGTCGTGATAGAATCGGCACTTGATCGTCTGGATTCGAGCATTTCTGGAAATCAAAATTTCAGCTTTTTTCCAGCATTTTTAAGCCAAAATCCTGATTTTTGACCCAAAAATTAGAATTTTGGACTGAAATCCATACTTTTTCAACTCAAAAACTCAAAAAACTCAATTCCAGCAATTCCAGGGAGAAAAACCTCAGTTTTACATAGAAAAGTGCCGATTTTTGAGTTAAAAATGAGATTTTGTGCTGAAAATCAAGTTTTTCGATAAAAAATCCTAAATTTTCAGTCAAAAATCACAGATTTTCAACCAAAATTTTTAGTTTTGCATCGAAAACTGCCAAATTAAAATGAGATTTTGTGCTGAAAATCCTGAATTTTCAGCCAAAAAACCCAGGTTTCTGTCTGAAAACAGACCTTCCACGTCATCTGCTCAGCGTAATTCTGTTTGTCATCAGAATCCTCGTAAACCGTCAATGGGTGCGGTTGTCCCATCCATTCATAACAAATGACGACGTACGGAATCATGTGCTCGTCTTTGTCGAATCCTGAATTGAGAAAAATGGGAAAAATGGAGGAAAATTCGGAATTCTTGGAGAATTTTGACTGAAATTTCAGGATTTTCAATGATTTTTAACTGAAAATTCGCGATTTTCATAGAATTTTCATCTGGAAATTCGGGATTTTTAGAGTTTTTTAACTGAAAAGTCGGTAAAATTCAGATAATTTTACCTAAATTTTGGGATTTTCAGAGTATTTTCACTGAAAATTTGGGATTTTTGAAAAATTTTAACTGAAATTTTGGGATTTCTAGAGAATTTTATAATAAAATTCGGTATTTCTGAAGTAATTTTAACTGAAAATTCGCGATTTTCTGAGATTTCTCACTCAAAATTCAAAAATTTCAGAGAATTTTAACAAAAAATTGAGATTTTCAGACAATTTTCACTGAAAATTTGGGATTTTTGAAAAATTTTAACTGAAAGTTAGGGATTTCTAGAGAATTTTATAATAAAATTCGGTATTTCTGAAGTAATTTTAACTGAAAATTCGCGATTTTCAGAGATTTTTCACTGAAAATTTGGGATTTCTAGAGAATTGAATTGAAAATATGAGATTTTTAGAGATTTTTCATCTGAAAATTCGCGATTCGCGAGCCCACGAACCTGTAAATTTTAACTGAAAATTCGCCATTTTCAGAGATATTTGACTGAAAATATAGGATTTTCAGTAGGAGGAAAAAATGGGATTTTCAGAGATTTTTGACTGAAAATTCGCGATTTTCAGAGATATTTGACTAAAATTTAGGATTTTCAGTAAAATGGAGGGAAAATGGAATTTTCAGAGAATTTTAACTGAAAAATCGGGATTTTTAGATAATTTTTACTTAAAATTCCGGATTTTGAGACAATTTTAACAAAACATGTGAGATTTTTGGACAACTTTTACTGAAAATTCGAGATTTTCCGCCTACAAACCTGTATAAATGCGTCGAATGAAGTCGCCACGAGTGTCGGTTCCCGGATGAAGGAATTGCTCACATACAATCTGAAAATTTCAGCATTTTTGAGGAATGTGACACAGATTTTCAGTTTTTTTTTTCATTTAAAACCAGCTGAAATCGCCTAAAAATCGAAAAATGCTTGGAATCGGCTAAAATTGTCATAAATTAACTGAAACTAAGCCGAATTTTCAGTTCAAACCCGCTAGATTTTCGTGAAAATCGCAAAAATGACTCAAATTGCTCAAATCGACTGAAAACAATCGAAAAATGAGCCGATTTCAGCCGATTTTGAACTATTTTAAGACAAAGTCGGGCCATTTTCGGTCAATTCTTCCCATTTCTGAGCGATTTCAGCCGATCTCAAACCATTTTCAACCGATTTCACCCATTTTGAACCAATTTTTTCCCAATTTTCTCTCGATTTTACCTTCAAATTATGATCATTCTTATTAGTTTGCAACGGCCTGCCATTCCCCCCTCCAATAATATATTTCCGTACGAACATTTGGGCGGAGTTCCAACTGCCCAATCCATCATCACATATCTCCTCTTTCAGCAAATCCTCTTCCAGATGAATAATAAATGTTCCAGTATTCGTGAATTCCTGTGGAATCGAGTCACAAATCAACGTCTTCGAGATTTCCGATGCGTCTGTTGATATCAGGGTGACGACGTCTTTCAGTGAGATTGATGTATCCTGGAATATCGGCCAATCGAAGTGCATTCCGCTTCCATCTTTACGAACGAACACTCGCCATGTCTTTGATGTCGATGGTTCTGGAATAATGTAAATAGAGACTGAAACTGACGAAAAATGCTGAAAACCCTAGATTGTTAGGCTGAAAATGAGATATTTTGAGCAATTTCAGCCAAAAATAAGTAGTTTTAAGTCAAATTCATGCAATTTCTGCCGATTTTCCGTGAATTTAGGCTGGAAAAGAGCCATTTTGAACTATTTTCTGCCCAATTCCACGTTTTTTGGTCATTTTTGACTAATTTTCAGCCGAATTCAACCCCAATTTCAATCATTTTAAGCCAAAAATGGCCATTTTGCACTATTTTTGGCTGAAATTGACTATTTTTAACCAAATTTCGAGCAATATCAGTGGATTTGTACTCATTTTAGCTCGTGTACAGCCGATTTTAGCAGATTTCAGCCGATTTCAAAACAATTTAAGCCTATTTAAGCCCAATCTATGTTTCCAGGCGTTTTTCTATCCAAAATTGGTTTTCTCGCAATTTTTTTCGATTTTCGATCGCTTTCAACCATTCCCAGTGCAATTTTCATCATCACGTATCATATTTCGTTTCCAATCTTCTGAGAATTCGATACCTTTCATAATTTCCGGAGGATTTGTCAATTTCGGCTAGAAAAATAACGGTGTTTTACCATTTTTGCTCATTTTTTACCTTTTAAATGTCAATTTTGACAACAATTGCAATCTGAAACAGCCCAGAGAAGCTTAAAATTCCATTTTGTGTCATTAAAAGCCGATTTTCAGCAGTTTTGCTGTTTTCAGCCAGTTTTTGACCAGTTTTTCGAATATTTTCCGCCTTTTTCAGCCATTTCCGTCTGTAATTTCCATCTGTAATACCTCCATCATCATCCATAATTTCTGGATCTGAATCATCCAGAACATTCTCTTCTAAATGAGACTCCGCCCCTTCTTCTTCGACTATAACCATATCATTCGGATCGACGATCTCATCGAATGTATCGTATTGTTGATATGTCTTAATTCGAGAATTCGAAGAAGATGAAGACGCAGTGCCACGTGGTGGTTGACGTTTTGGGATATGGTATACTCTGGAAATGGAAATTCGGCTGAAAATCCTATTTTTCAGCTCAAAAATCGAAATTTTCAGACAAAAATTGGCGAATATACAGCCAAAATGCAATTTTTCCACTGAAAAAGTCCATTTTTGACCGATTTCCATAGAGTTGGAGCCGAGAAAGGCATTTTTTCCAGTGAAAATATGGAAAAATTGACTGAAAATCATAGTTTTACTCGGATATTTTCAATGAAAACAGTCTAAAAAGCGGCTAAATTACAGCCAAAGTGCAATTTTTCGACTGGGAAAGTCGATTTTTTGCCGATTTCCGTCTTTTTCAATGAGAAAACTCACTTTTTCAGAAAAAATCATGTCCAAAAGTACATTTTCGGTACGGAAATCAAAATTTACACCGATTTTCAATAAAAAACAGTCTAAAAATCAGATTTTTGAGCTGAAAATTTGAGTTTTCAGCTCAATACAGCCTAAAAATCACAATTTTCACACCAAAACTGGCAAAATTACAGCCAAAATGCATTTTTTCGCCTGGAACGGTCGATTATCATATTTTTTTCAGTGAAAAATTCACTAAATTTTCGCTAAATTTCAGTGAAAATCGAGTTTTAGTCAATTTTTGTCTGAAAATTTCGATTTTACGCTCAAAAATCCACGATTTCCATAGTTTCCTATCGATTCTGGCACTCACTCTCCCCTCCGTTTCCTTCCCGGTTTCTTGCGAACACTTTTCCGTCGTTGACGTGATAGGGGAAGAGTTCCGACGGCTTCTTCCCATACTCCCGCCTGGAAAATCACACATTTTATCGATTTTTCGAAAAAAATTGAGTTTTTAACTGATTTTTCAAATTTTTATATCGATTTTCCGAGTCTTTCAGCCATTTTCAACCCAAAAAAGCACAAAAATCAGGTTTTTCCACTGAAAACTACATGTTTTGAGTTTTATCCAAATTTTTTGGATTTTGGCTCATTTTTCATCATTTTTCCTATTTTCGCATCGATTTTCCGAGTTTTTCGTGCTGAAAATCGCTTTTTCCAGCTGATTTCAGCCTAAAAATTGCCGGAAATCAAGTTTTTACACAGAAAACTTTATTTTTTGAGTTTCTGGTCAATTTTTATCGATTTTGGCTCATTTTTCATTATTTTTCATGTTTTCACATCATTTTTTTTGAGTTTTCGTGCTGAAAATCGTCTTTTCCTTACCTAAAAACATGAAAAATCGGATTTTCCGACTAGAAACCAAACTTTTTTTTGACTTTTCACGATTTTAGACAGTTTTTCACGATTTTTCATGTTTTCACATCAATTTTTTCAGTTTTTCATGCTGAAAATCGCATTTTCCATCTAATTTCAGCCTAAAAATGTGAAAAATCGGGTTTCTTCTCGCCTAACCTTATTTTTTGAGTTTCAAACCGAATTTTCACGATTTTTGTTCATTTTTCGTCATTTTTATCGTTTTCGCATCAATTTTTCCAGTTTTTTATGCTGAAAATCGCATTTTCCATCATTTTCCACCCAAAAACTGTACCTCTCCAGCCGGGACCTCCGCCGGCTCCTCCTCCTCCTCACCAATATCGAAATGATCGAGTTCTTCTATAAAAACTTGGAGAAATTAGGAATTCCGGCGATTTCTAGCCTAAAACTTACGGATATTATCACCATCAAAGTCGAAATCACCACCTTCTATCGGAATTTCGAGTTGTTCCGACATCTGGAATTGAAAATCCGAAAATTACCGGGTTTTGAGTGAAAAAAGCGATTAAAACATCAATTTTTATTCATTTTCATCAAAAAATTAGTCTAAAACCATTAAAATATACCAAAAATCGCAAAAAATGGTCGAAAAATAGTCGAAAAATGCGAAAATAAAATAAAAAATAAATTTTTGTCCGCAATCTGACGTGACGGTGTAATGCACACAATGCGTCAGAGTTGACGACAATTAAGTCATTCGGGGGGCTATTTCACCGATTTTTTCGGTTAAATCAAGGTTTTTCGTAGTTTTAAGTGTAAAAATCAATAAAAATAAGAAATTTCTCATCAAAATCAGTATAAAAACCACATTTTTCCATGAGATACCAGCTGAAATCGAGAAAAAAACTTGATAATTTGTGGTAAAAACCGTATTATCACTAAACCCAAGATTTTCGTAGGAAATTTTGTGTGAAAAACAAGCTACAAGCATGAAAAACGTAGAAAATCGCCAAAAACACCTAAAAACCTCGGAAAATCCCACAAAAACCACACTTTTTAGTGAACGGTGTGTACATGGTGCATCTGTCACCTATATGGTGCATCTGCCACGTGTCGCTCTGTCTGTCTGTGTGTCCGTGATGTCCGAATGTCCAAAATATTTTAATTTTTACTAACTTTCACTAAAACATCCCAAAAAGCCCCATTTCCCGCCGACCTAATTTCATTTTCTGCCCTTGGCTGGCGCGCCTCAGGCGCGCCAGCGGACATCCGGACAAACCTCCCTCGTAATCTTCAAAAATCAGTGACCACTGAGTATTGCATCAGCCGAATTGTCATCTTTTCTTCCCTTTTCTCGAAAATGTCGTCACTTTTTTTTCTCTGCGTCTCTCCGCTTCACACTCTCTCGCTTTGGTATATATTAGTGTTCCGATTTGCGAGACGATTCTCGCAACTCTCGCTCTTTCTCGCACTCGCATTACTCGCATTTTATATTTTAGTCCTGCGTGAATGCGAGAATATTCTCGTTCTCGCAAATGCTCGCATTTTCTCGTTCTTTCATTTCTCGTTCTCGCACGTGATCGCATTTTCTAATGCTCGCGTGATGATCGCAAGAAATATTGCGAGACTCGCGAGGCTCGCAATCATACGTGAACTACAGTATATTTCACTGTTTTTCTCTGTTTTTGATAATGAGAATCATAAAAATAAAGGGAACGTGGTCGGAGTTATTCATTTTCTTTTCTTGGGCCGTCATGGGAAGGTTATTGAAATGTTTGGCGGGCTGTCAGGAGAACCCAAAACGCTGAAACAGAATGACAACTTTTTATGTAAGCGAGTACGTAGAATTCTATGAACACGCTATCTATATACCTGAAAATCAGGTCAGGATAAAAATTGTAATGAAACCTTGAACTTGAAAAAATGTTGCGGTCTCTAATCATGAGGAATACAATAAGATGTTCAATCTATCTAATTTCTAATTACGTTTTCAGGTCACTTAAGCAAAAATCTTACCAATGAACTGTTGTAAACTCTTAGAAATCAGAAAAACTTGGGCCTAATTTACCTAAATAAAACTCCAAAATATGTCCAAGAATGTTTTGGCCCCATAAACGGCTAAAAATGTTCTCTGATGTTTGAAACATACTGTGATTTGACTCAACCCGATTAATTTTGTTTTCTGAACAATTACGGGATTTCAAAGTTTCCACCTAAGTACTCACAAAACCTTGAATAACTTATTTCATGAAATCATTTTACAAAATTGGAATGCATATTCGAAATCAGTGCAAAATTTCCGTTCTAGTGATGTATGTCTCGACCCATTAATCCATCTCCAATCGGGATCCTACCTTAGTGAGAATAAATGCTATTTTCGATTGCGAGTCTCGCGAGTCTCGCAATTTTTTGCGATCATCACGCGAGAACTTAAAAAATGCGATCACGTGCGAGAACGAGAAATGCGAGAACGATAAAATGCGAGCATTTGCGAGAACGAGAATATTCTCGCATTCACGCAAGAATAAAATAATTATGCGATACAAATGACCGCGAGAAATGCGAGATTTCTCGCGCTCGGCGAGCATTGCTGATCGCTTGTCGGAACACTAGTATATATAGACACCAATAGTCATCATTATTCTAGAATGTTTTAAATTTCTATGTTTAAATATGTTTACTTTAGTCAAGTTACTGATAAGAATCGAGAAAAATCGATAATTTTATATTTTGCAATTTTTCGACATTTTTTGGAAAACGAGCCTGTCACGGAGCCCATTTGTTTTCAAATCGCTCCAAACTTATATTCATCTTGTAGATCAAAACTAGGGCTACATTTTTGTAGTTAACAATTTTTTGATACGGGCGGTCCCTAGAGAGATACAGGAGTTGGAGAGACGCAGAGAAGCTAGAGTCATTGGGATCACCTAACTTTAAGCCATGATATCTCCACGATGGGCGGTTCAATTCTGAATTTATTTTTTACCAAATTGTGTAGAATTTTATGTTCTTTATTTTTTTAGTTCACAAATTTTCAATAGCTCCACCTGTTTTTGAGATATAGGCGCTGCAAGTTGGAGATGTATAGATAGCGCTGGCCATTTAGCTTCTCTGCGTCTCTCTAACCCCTGTATCTCTCTAGGGACCGCCCGTATCGAAAAATGGTAAACTACAAAAATGTAGCCCTAGTTGTGATCTACAAGATGGATATAGATTTGTAATAAAATTCCAACCGATTTTCTCTTTTTTCCCATTTTTTTTCATGAGAAAACCGGTTTGAATTGAATTCTTTGTTCCCTCTCCTTTGTTTGTTCCCTTATTAGATTGGCGGTCTTGCGGCGACCGCATAGAACAGTACATACAAACAGTGTCCACCCCGCAACACAACACTTTTATATCGATCACTTTTCGACTATTTGAATTGCGATTTCATCGAAACACTTTAGAGAAATCGATAATTTTCCGTTATTTGTGTGGGAATCCGGGCAATTTTCTACCGAAAATTGTGAAAAAACGTGGTAAATGGGTGAACTTTCCTGTAAATTCAGATTCTGGCCTTTATTTTGAGCTAAAAATCACAAAAATCGGTCGGAATTGACTTAAATCGAAAAGTTTGAAATTTTTGAAAAAAAGAAATTTTACTTATTTTTTTGGATTTTTGTACCAAAATGAGGCAAATTTCCCATTTTTTAGACTTGGAAAGATCTCCGGAAGCCCTTTCCTTTCTCTATTCGGCAGGTTTTGGGCTTTAAAACTAATTTTCTGTATAAAAACGTGTTCCAATCTCAATTTGCATATCAAATTCAAATTCTCCGCCCCTTTTTACCCCAATCCAGACGGTTTTTACTCAATTTTCAAATTCTGTGCATTTTGTCGTCGCGGTGTTCGGTGTGTGCACACAATCGGCGCTACAGTAACCCGAAAAACACAAAATGAGAGATAGAGACGCAGAAAAATGGGGATATGAGTAGTTTTTGATGGGAAATTCGAATTTGACATTAGTTTTAAGGCTGGTTTCTTGTAAAATGGGCATTTTTGTCTACAGATGTCGATTTTCCGCTCATTTTCATCCAATTTTATCCGATTTTTACCATTTTAATATAATTTTCAGCCGTTTTTCAACTCAAAATGGCCGATTTGTTCGCCGGAAAGCCTCTGATCAACCAAGAAGGAAAAGAACTCGACGGAGGAGATGCTCTCCGCGGAAAGAAGATCATTGGATTGTATTTCAGTGCAATGTGGTGTGGATCGTGTCGTCAATTCACTCCGAAACTCAAAAGATTCTATGAGCAGCTGAAGGCCGCTGGGAAGGATATTGAGATTGTTCTGGTGTCTAGAGATCGGGCAGCCGAGGATTTGTTGGAATACATGGAACATGGAGGCGATTGGGTTGCCATTCCATATGGCGATGAGAGAATTCAGTGAGTTTTGAGCGATTTTCAGTGGTTTTTTGAGAATTTTCTGTATTAAAACGAGTTCCAATCAGAATTTCATTGTCAAATTCGAGTTCCCCGCCCCTTTTTACCCCTATCCAGACGGTTTTCACACAATTTTCGAATTCTGTGCATTTTGTCGTCGCGGTGTTCGGTGTGTGCACACAATCGGCGCTACAGTAACCCGAAAAACACAAAATGAGATATAGAGGCGCAGAAAAATGGGGTTATGAGTGGTTTCTGATGGGGAAACCGAATTTGATATTGGTTTTTTAAAATTGTAAAAATGTGACCGCTATTCGGCGTTTTGACCCTTTAAAGCTCATTTACTGTGTTAAAACGTGTTCCAATCAGAATTTCATTGTCAAATTCGAGTTCCCCGCCCCTTTTTACCCCTATCCACCCGGTTTTCACACAATTTTCGAATTCTGTGCATTTTGTCGTCGCGGTGTTCGGTGTCTGCACACAATCGGCGCTACAGTAACCCGAAAAACACAAAATGAGAGATAGAGATGCAGAAAAATGGGTATACGGGTAGTTTTTGATGGAGAATCCGAATTTAATATTGGTTTTTGATAATTATAAAAGTTTTACAGCTATTCGGCAAATTTCAGATTTTTTAAACCTATTTTCTGCTTAAAAACGTGTTCCAATCTTATTTTCCATGCAAAATTCAAACTCCCCGCCCCGTTTTACCCCTATCCAGACGGTTTTTAGGCAATTTTTGAATTCTGTGCATTTTGTCGTCGCGGTGTTCGGTGTCTGCACACAATCGGCGCTACAGTAACCCAAAAAACACAGAATGAGAGATAGAGACGCAGAAAAATGGGGATATGGGTAGTTTTTGATGGGGAATTCGAATCTGATGTTAGTTTTTGAAAAATCTGATGTGAAAACAGAAAAAAAGTGATTTTGGATGGTTTTTAGTGGGTTTTCGTCGGGTTTTCCAGGTTTTTAGTGGTTTTTTGTACACTTTTAGGTATTCTTAGTTGAAAAACCCGTTTTTTGATAAATTTTTGAGACAAAAATTATGTTTTTTGTGTTAAATTTGTAGATTTTTAATGATTTCCCACCTAAAATACCAAAATTTCAGAGAATTCCTCAAGAAATACGAGGTCCCAACCATTCCGGCGTTTAAACTCATCAACTCTGCTGGTGAACTCCTTCACGACGCCCGTGCCGACGTCACTGAACGCGGAAAAGACGACGCGGTCGCTGTCTACGATGAGTGGGTCGAGAAATACCCGGCTAACTAGAGAATTCTGGATTTTTTCAAAAAATTTCAACGATTTTAAGTGTAAATTATGATTTTAAAGCAATAAAGTACGATATTCTATCAAAAATTTGAATTTTTCACTCAATTTTCGAATTCTGTGCATTTTGTCGTCGGGGTGTGCGGTGTCTGCACACAATCGGCGCTACAGTAACCCAAAAAACACAAAATGAGAGATAGAGACGCAGAAAAATGGGGATATGGGTGGTTTTTGATGGGGAAACCGAATTTGACATTGGTTTTTGAAAAGTTTAGAAATCTGGGCGTTATTCGGCAAGTTTCAGATTTTAGAAACTCATTTTCTATATAAAAACGTGTTCCAGACTTCATTTGAATGTTATATTCGAGTTCCCCACCCCTTGTTACCCCTATTCAGATGGTTTTCACTCAATTTTCGAATTCTCTGCATTTTGTCGTCGTGGTGTTCGGTGTCTGCACACAATCGGCGCTACAGTAACCCGAAAAAACACAAAATGGGAGATAGAGACGCAGAAAAATGGGGATACGGGTAGTTTTTGATGGGGAATTCGAATTTGAGCTTAGTTTTTGAAAATTTTAATATAAAAAACAGAAAAAATTCGATTGAAAAGTAATATTTGGGTCCTCCATTGAGAGTTGAAGACAAAAGAATCACATTCAATAATACTTAAGAAGAATTCTGGCAAACTAATAAAATGAAAATTTTTATTTGATCTACACAAACAATTTTATGGCACAACCCAAACATTTCTTCCCTTTTCTTATCATTTTTGGTGCCAAAAATGATAAGAAAAACGAGGCGACTATTGGTTTGAACATTTTTTTGCAGTTTTCAACATTATTGGTATTCATTTAATAAGGTAAGACTTTAAAATTTCAAATTTTTCAAAAAAGTTTAAAAAAATGAACAAAATATTCCCTGGAACCTATTTTGAGTGTGAATATGCGATTTTTTCTTATTTTTAATTCAAAATTCGAGTTCCCCGCCCTTTTTTACCCCTATCCAGCCGGTTTTTAGGCAATTTTCGAATTCTGTGCATTTTGTCGTCGGGGTGTTCGGTGTCTGCACACAATCGGCGCTACAGTAACCCAAAAAACACAAAATGAGAGATAGAGACGCAGAAAAATGAGGATATGGGCAGTTTTTGATGGGGAATTTGAATTTGATAATAGTTTTTCATATTTTTATAGAAAAAATTTGAGAATTTTCAGATGAATCCGAAAATTCGGACCAATAAGTTCTACATTGTCGTTTTCTTAGTTTTTGGTGAGTCTTAGTCATAGAATACACCAGAATCCTTTAAATTTTTCAGTTATTTTTTTGTTTTTCATACAAATCAGAAGAAAACCAACAGTTGAACCGTTAATACTGACAGAATTGAAGAAAAACGTGCAACAATGTGTGTCTCGTATTGAAAATATGACTTTTCTGATAACAGAGGACGCAGAAATCACCGAAACTGATAAAAAGTACTCAAAAACTGTTCAACTTCATCTCGGAGGCTTCAGGGATGGTGGATTAGGTAGGTATCGAAAAATGCGTCAACGCACCGAATGTGCGTCAACTCACCAGAAACGCGTCAACACCCGGAAACCGTGCCAGCAATCAATTTTTGTTTCAGGAAACAAAATGTTCGAGTTAATGACTCTTATTGGTATCGGTGACACACTTCAACGACGAGTTCTTGTAAATGCAACTGATCTCAACAATATTCGAATATTGGCTGACGAGATTTATCCCATTTTTCCAAAAATTATTGATGAATTTGAATTCAAATTTGTTCCGGTGAGTTACGGGTATCGGATCGAGAAATGCGCCAGCAAGACATATGCTGACGCGTTTTCGGTGCATTGGCGCATTCTTTGTTTTTTGAGTTTTTGGTGGTTTCGACACAATTAGAATTTTATTAGAGCCCTCCGATACCAAAAAAGAGCAACTTTAGTTTTGCTGGCGCATTTCTCGATACAATATTTTAGACCGCTGCAGCGACCCGTCAGGATTTGAGTGTTGGCAAATGTTGCACGTTTGATGACCCAAAACAGTTTATAAGCCGGCCCGAGAAACATTTGATCTTCGATGGGCGGTATTTTCAGGTACACCGAAAGTGCGTCAGCAAATTTTTTGGTGAAATTTCAGAGTTTTAAATATTTCAATCATATACGGCTGAAAATCCGGGATTCATTGAAGCCGAAAATTCAAATATTTCAAAAAGCGGAATGTTTGCTTCCAGAACGACACAGGAATGATTTTATGTAAGTATCAAGAAATGCGCCAGCAATGATCAGTGCTGGCGCATTTTTCGTGCAACCAGCATTCTTGGAAACAAAGCACTGTCTTATTTTTGAATAACGGATATATATGAAGCTCAAACGAGGATTGACGCACTTCTCGTGCCTTGACGCATTTCTCGTGACTTTGCGCATTTCTCGTTTTTTCGTTTTTTCAGAATCTGTCCTCACATTCGACGTGGTGATTTTCAAACGGATGACTTTCATCAACCAACGGACCCCAAATTCACACGGGCGGCCACCAATTTTCTAGTGGATTACTGTAGGGCGGGATATCGGAGTGTCGTACTGAAATTTTGTTTAAGATCGAAAATCTCACCCACGGGTTACTGTAGCAGTGTTCGGAAATGACGTTAAGTTTGTTTATGAAGTTTTTAAAGGTATATCGCGAAATGCGCCAGCAAATTTTTTGTTGGCGCATTTTCGGATCTTTCAAATTTTTAACATTTTCAGACCTAGTGGACACCATAGAACTGCCCAAGAAGTATTCGGTAATTTTTTATGCTTTTTTGCACCAAAAACGCGTCAGCAAAGTTTTCAGGTCGTCCTTACACCAACTTTGGCGCCAGAAATCGACTTGGCTTTCACTCGAAAATATTGTGACGTCACACTGATCACAGGTACAGTAACCCGGATGACATATACAGTAATCTTTCAGGTTTTCAGCACCGTCGTCAACATTCGGCTGGTGGTTATCATATTTGTCGAAAGAGGGATCAGTCACTTATTATAGAAATATTCAGGAGACGCAGGACAAGGTACAGTAATCCAAAAAAAGTACAGTAACCCAATGAATTTTGGTTTTCAGGTGGCAAATGAGATGAAAGAAGAGGATTTCTACCCGCCAGAGTGGATCAAGCTGAGATATGACAATGTTACGGGCAGAATTGATAAATTTTGATCTCTAAATGATTTTTTATTATGAATATCGAATTCCCCACCCCTTTTTACCCCTATCCAGACGGTTTTCCCACGATTTTCAAATTCTGTGCATTTTGTCGTCGCGGTGTTCGGTGTCTGCACACAATCGGCGCTACAGTAACCCGAAAAACACAAAATGAGAGATAGAGACGCAGAAAAATGGGGATATGGGTAGTTTTTGATGGGGAATCCGAATTTGTGCACAGTTTTTAAAAATTGTACAAATTTTACCGGTGTTTGACAGGTTTTAGGTGATTCAAACGTATTTTCTGCTTAAAAACGTGTTCCAGGATTGATTTCCGAGTTAAAATCGGATTCCCCGCCCTTTTTTACCCCTATCCAGACGGTTTTTAAACAATTTTCGAATTCTGTGCATTTTGTCGTCGTGGTGTTCGGTGTTTGCACACAATCGGCGCTACAGTAACCCGAAAAACACAAAATGAGAGATAGAGACGCAGAAAAATAGGGATATGGGTGGTTTTTGATGGAGAATTCGAATTTGTGCACAGTTGTTCAAATTTTCAAAAAAATTCCAGATGAAAAGAGAGTTTATTCAAAATCGACAAAAAACTTAGTATCCTTCGTGGTTACTGTATCCATTCTTGTGGTGATTGAGGATTACTGTATCATCTTGGGCTACTGTATCGGCTCCAGAATATTCCACAGAAATCTCTCCTCCTCTGAAGACTTTTGGCAGTCCGACTCCGCTTGAGGTCGGGCATTTCGGTGGGATCCGCTTCTCATTGCAGTCAAAACTGGCGTTGTCCATAACCAGGGGCCCACAATTGACAGTAAAAATGAAAAATAGAAGGTAGATCAAAAAATTCATGATTGAATTTGAGAAAACTGGGAAAAAATTGGCTTATATAGAGGGGAACTGGTTGAATAGAGACTATTCAGGACAGTTTTTGAAAGGAAATTCAATTACTGCTCTTTTGTAAGTCAAGCATAAATCTGAAGAAAAAAATTGGTAGCAAACACCAAAAAGCGCGTCTTAGATTGAGAAATCAAAAATTTCATTTCAAATTCTGGAAATTCGACCTTAAAAATGATCCAAAACACCGATTCTAAGCTCAAATTCGAATTCCCCATCAAAAACTACCCGTATGCCCATTTTTCTGCGTCTCTATCTCTCATTTTGTGTTTTTTGGGTTACTGTAGCGCCGATTGTGTGCAGACACCGTACACCGCGACGACAAAATGCACAGAATTCGAAAATTGCATGAAAACCATCTGGATAGGGGTAAAAAGGGGCGGGGAGTTCGAATTTTGCGATGAAATTGAGTTTGTATAAAAAATCACTTTTTGAATAAAAAAATTTCAACATTTAGAAAATTAACAGGAAATTTGAGATATTTTCATTGAAATAGCTTGAAAAAAAGAGAAAAATTAGTAATAAAGGTGGTAATTCTGGCAGGGGGTGGGAGTTAATTAGATAATCAGATAATTAAGAAAGGTAATTAAGTATAGTTATAAATGATAATTGCATACATTGAGATATTACCGATTTTCAGATTTGAAACATGTTTTTCGCTGCGAAACCCATTCAATTCAATTTCCTGCGTTTTGGCACTTTTTTTGGGGATTGACGGCGTAGTTGTGCTCAGAGAAGACATCCGATTCTCTTTTGACTGGTTTTCGGCCACGCTTCTTCTTCTGAAAATTCAATTTACTTATGAAAACGTGATCCATTCTCAATTTCCACTTGAAATTCGAATTCCCCACCCCTTTTTACCCCTATCCAGACAGTTTTCACTCAATTTTCGAATTCTGTGCATTTTGTCGTCGGGGTGTTCGGTGTCTGCACACAATCCGCGGGGCAGTAACCCGAAAAAACACAAAATGAGAGATAGAGACGCAGAAAAATGGGGATAAGGGTAGTTTTTGATGGGGAATCCGAATTTGATGTTAGTTTTTCAAAAATAAGATAATTTTTTTGCGAAAATTGAAAACTGTACTCACCGTGCTGCCTGGTGGTCGTCCTCTTCCTCTTTTAGCTGGTGGCTCTGGTACGGTAACTACAGTATCCTCTTCGATGTCATCATAATCCGGCACCTGACCTGGTCCGCTATCTTCCAACACTGCTGGCTTCAGCTCTTGCCCGTTTCCCCTGTTCCCAGCTGGTGCTGATAGAGATTTCTGGAATTTTATGGTTTTTAACATAAAAATATCGGTTTTCATGACCTCGGACAACGAAATTCGGATTTTCCGCCCCTTTTTACCCCTATTTAGACGGTTTTTAGACAATTTTCGAATTCTGTGCATTTTGTCGTCGGAGTGTACGGTGTTTGCACAAAATCGGCGCTACAGTAACCCGAAAAACACAAAATGAGAGATAGAGACGCAGAAAAATGGGGATATGGGTAGTTTTTGATGGGGAATCCGAATTTGATGTTAGTTTTTCAAAAATAAGATAATTTTTTTGCGAAAATTGAAAACTGTACTCACCGTGCTGCCTGGTGGTCGTCCTCTTCCTCTTTTAGCTGGTGGCTCTGGTACGGTAACTACAGTATCCTCTTCGATGTCATCATAATCCGGCACCTGACCTGGTCCGCTATCTTCCAACACTGCTGGCTTCAGCTCTTGCCCGTTTCCCCTGTTCCCAGCTGGTGCTGATAGAGATTTCTGGAATTTTATGGTTTTTAACATAAAAATATCGGTTTTCATGACCTCGGACAACGAAATTCGGATTTTCCGCCCCTTTTTACCCCTATTTAGACGGTTTTTAGACAATTTTCGAATTCTGTGCATTTTGTCGTCGGAGTGTACGGTGTTTGCACAAAATCGGCGCTACAGTAACCCGAAAAACACAAAATGAGAGATAGAGACGCAGGAAAATGGGGATATGGGTAGTTTTTGATGGGGAATTCGAATATGGTGTTGGTTTTTTTAAATGTCGGAAATATGATTGCTATTCCGCAGGTTTTAAAACTTTAAAGCCAATTTTCTGTTTGAAAACGTGTACCAGCATTAATTTCCGTGTTAAATTCGGATTCCCCCACCCCTTTTTACCCCTATCAAAACGGTTTTCACTCAATTTTCGAATTCTGTGCATTTTGTCGTCGCGGTGTTCGGTGTCTGCACACAATCGGCGCTACAGTAACCCGAAAAAACACAAAATGAGAGATAGAGACGCAGAAAAATGGGGATATGGGTAGTTTTTGATGGGGAATTCGAATTTGATATTGGTTTTTAGTTTACGTTACATCAAAAATCTCATTTTTTGTGTTGGTCATACTGTAGTTAGGCGGATAAGTACTGTAGCCAGAGGACACCTACCATGACACCACTCTTTGGTCGCCCTTCGATTTTTGGCATTTTCATGGTATTTGGCGTTGCAGGCATTCGACGATCATCCAAAATTCCGTTATTGGTCTGAAAAGTCGATTAGGTAGATCAAATTATTGAGGTACAGTATCCCATACCTCTGATTTTTTTGGGATAATCAGAGGGGGAACGGCATTTGGAATTGATCCCTCATCCTGCCCATCCGAATTAGGAATGCACCCTGGCATAGTGACATCCATATCGTTATCCGAATCCGAATCCGAAGAGACATATACCCGGTTCCGCTGAAAACTTACTTCTTTTATAAACATCTAATCATTTCTCACAATTTTCACCAAAAAATTCGGATTTCCCGCCCCTTTTTACCCCTATCCAGATGGTTTTCACTCAATTTCCGAATTCTGTGCATTTTGTCGTCGCGGTGTTCGGTGTCTGCACACAATCGGCGCTACAGTAACCCAAAAAACACAAAATGAGAGATAGAGACGCAGAAAAATGGGGATACGGGTAGTTTTTGATGGGGAATCTGAATTTAATGTTGGTTTTTGAAAAATCTGAAGCGAAAACTGAGAAAAATGTAATTTTGGGTATTTTTGAATCGTTTTTCCTGCTAAAACTGAATTTTAAATTTTTCTTAGTTGAAAAACTTGTTTTAAAAATGATTTTCAAGCAAAAAACCTCACTTACTGTGTGAAATTTGCTGATTTTCTATGATTTCCCACCTAAAATACCAAAATTTCAGAGAATTCCTCAAGAAATACGAGGTCCCAACCATTCCGGCGTTTAAACTTATCAACTCTGCCGGTGAACTCCTTCATGACGCCCGTGCCGACGTCACTGAACGCGGAAAAGACAACGCCGTCGCTGTCTACGACGAGTGGCTCGAGAAGTACCCGGCTAACTAGAGAATTTCGCCGTTTTTCATATTTTTTCGGATTTTTTTCGAGATTTTCAACGATTTTTGATATAAATTATGGTTTTGAAGCAATAAAGTACGATATTCTATCAAAAATTTGAAGTTTTTGAGCGATTTTCAAATTCTGTGCATTTTGTCGTCGCGGTGTTCGGTGTCTGCACACAATCGGCGCTACAGTAACCCAAAAAACACAAAATGAGAGATAGAGACGCAGAGAAATGGGTATACGGGTAGTTTTTGATGGGGAATTCGAATTTGATATTGGTTTTTAGTTTACGTTACATCAAAAATCTCATTTTTTGTGTTGGTCATACTGTAGTTAGGCGGATAAGTACTGTAGCCAGAGGACACCTACCATGACACCACTCTTTGGTCGCCCTTCGATTTTTGGCATTTTCATGGTATTTGGCGTTGCAGGCATTCGACGATCATCCAAAATTCCGTTATTGGTCTGAAAAGTCGATTAGGTAGATCAAATTATTGAGGTACAGTATCCCATACCTCTGATTTTTTTGGGATAATCAGAGGGGGAACGGCATTTGGAATTGATCCCTCATCCTGCCCATCCGAATTAGGAATGCACCCTGGCATAGTGACATCCATATCGTTATCCGAATCCGAATCCGAAGAGACATATACCCGGTTCCGCTGAAAACTTACTTCTTTTATAAACATCTAATCATTTCTCACAATTTTCACCAAAAAATTCGGATTTCCCGCCCCTTTTTACCCCTATCCAGCCGGTTTTCACTCAATTTCCGAATTCTGTGCATTTTGTCGTCGCGGTGTTCGGTGTCTGCACACAATCGGCGCTACAGTAACCCAAAAAACACAAAATGAGAGATAGAGACGCAGAAAAATGGGGATATGGGTAGTTTTTGATGGGGAATTCGAATTTCATGTTGGTTTTTGGATTTCTTCACGTAATAGCCTAAGCGTACTTCAGCTTGAAGGAGAAGAGTACTATAACCAAAAGGAGGTACTGTAGTTAGAGGTACAGGGGTTACGGTAGCCAGGGAGACACCTACCTTGACACCGTTGTTTGGTCGTCCTTCGATTTTTGGCATCGTCAAGGTATCTGACTTTTTTGGGAGGACCAGAGAAGGGACCGCCTCTGGAATAGGTCCCTCATCTTCATCATCCGACAAATCACGAACGAATTCTGATATAAACTCATCAATATTGGCTGCGACTCTCTCCCGATCCTGAGCTTCCTGCTCAGCCTGAAAAAATTAATAAAGAATGTAGTAAGCAGCTAAAATTGAGTTTGAAACGCGTTTTGATGCAGTGAATAAATGGAAAATTGGTCGAAAAATAAGTAGATTTTGGAATTTTTCAAAAACTAAGCTCAAATTCGAATTCCCCATCAAAAACTACCCATATTCCCATTTTTCTGCGTCTCTATCTCTCATTTTGTGTTTTTTTGGGTTACTGTAGCGCCGATTGTGTGCAGACACCGAACACCCCGACGACAAAATGCACAGAATTCGAAAATTGCCTAAAAACCGTCTAAATAGGGGTAAAAAGGGGCGAGAATTTCGAATTTCATATTGAAATTGTGATCGGGACACGTTTTTAACCAGAAAATCACCAAAAACCACTAAAAATCGCCCAAAGTCCCGGAAAAACACCGGATTTCAGACTTGTCCGAGAGGAGTACAAGCAAAAACTCACTGAATCCTCTCATCCCCAAATGGAACTGGTTGGTTTTCAAATCTAATCGGTTTTCACTCAATTTTCGAATTCTGTGCATTTTGTCGTCGCGGTGTTCGGTGTCTGCACACAATCGGCGCTACAGTAACCCGAAAAACACAAAATGAGAGATAGAGACGCAGAAAAATGGGGATATGGGTAGTTTTTGATGGAAAATTCAGATCTAGTGTTAGTTTTCAAAAATTCTGAAAATTTGATCGCTTTTCGGCGGATTTCAAGCCTTTAAAACTCATTTTCTGTATAAAAACGTGATCCAGTCTCAATTTCCATGTGAAATTCGGATTTCCCACCTCTTTTTACCCCTATCCAGCCGGTTTTTACACGATTTTCGAATTCTGTGCATTTTGTCGTCGTGGTGTTCGGTGTCTGCACACAATCGGCGCTACAGTAACCCAAAAAACACAAAATGAGAGATAGAGACGCAGAAAAATGGGGATATGGGTAGTTTTTGATGGGGAATCCGAATTTGATGCTAGTTTTTTTTTCCAATAGTTCAAAACTTTGAGTACCAATGTACCTGTCTCAGCTCTGCGGCTCTGTCACGGACTTGAGCTTCCAGTTTGGCCTGAAAAATAAATTTTTGTGTTGAGGCGTTGCGGTCGCGTCGCGTGTCTTACCACATATTTTTGATTGAGTCTCCAACATGGTATTGGATACTTCTTATTCTCATTGTCTCTCCAATTTGTTGCAAGTTTCATCTCGTTTTCGGATATTTTGCACTCCACTTCTTTTCCGGCCAGACGGATTACGGTAAGAGCGTGTTTTGGGATGATGACTGGTTTCATCAAGGCAATAAAACATTCCAGGCAGTGTTTCGAGTAGATCACCGCCAAAATGAACAACTGGAAATCGGAGAAACGATCGGATTCGCCATGAAGCAACTGTTGGCAAGCGTTTCTGATGTTCTCATGGTCCTCGCTGAGAAATTTTTAATTATTTAATTAGTTTCCATCCTAATTAACTCACTCATGATCGGCGATATAATCGAAACGCATTCTCTCCCGCCTTGGACCATAATTGTTGATTATTTGGTTTCCGATGTTGGAGAACGGGCGGATCACATCCGGACCATTGCTGGAATTAGGAAAATATTAGAAAAATTGAAATTTCTGGAAGACGAGACTATGAATTTCGGATTCCCCGCCCCATTTTATCCCTATTTAGCTGGTTTTTACGCAATTTTTGAATTCTGTGCATTTTGTCGTCGGGGTGTTCGGTGTCTGCACACAATCGGCGCTACAGTAACCCGAAAAACACAAAATGAGAGATAGAGACGCAGAAAAATGAGGACATGGGTAGTTTTTGATGGGGAATCCGAATTTGATATTGATTTTCAAAATTTTGTGAATTTTGAGAGGTATTTGGCAAATTTCTTAGTTCAAAATATAATTTTCGGTACAAAAACGTGTTCCACACTCAATTTTCATGTTAAGTTTGGATTCCCCACGCCTTTTTACCCCTATATAGCCGGTTTTCACACATTTTTCAAATTCTGTGCATTTTGTCGTCGTGGTGTTCGGTGTCTGCACACAATCGGCGCTACAGTAACCCGAAAAACACAAAATGAGAGATAGAGACGCAGAAAAATAGGGATATGGGTAGTTTGAGATGGGGAATTCGAATTTGAGCTTAGTTTTTGGTTTACGTTACGCCAAATGACCCAATTTCTAATTTTGTAAAATGTCAAACCGAGATAAAATCTTTATAACTCGGTTCAATTTGACGCTAGCAAAATTTTGAGAACATTTTCAAAGTTATCAGAGTTTTAACCGTCTAACTGTATGAAAAACTCACATCTGTTTTCTCAGAATCTCCAAATCCATTCCAAGTTGGTCGTTGAAAGGAAAGCCAAATTTAACATGATCCGATCCCTTTGGAATGTCCGATTCCTTGGCGACTATTCGAATTTCTGGCAGACCAAAGCAGGGTGTGTAATTGACAACACTTCGAAGATGAGTGAACACTTCAATGATTGCTTTTCCGGTGGTTGCTCTCCATTCGTTCTGACAAATCAAATATTTTGGAATTTTAGGGATTTTTAGAGAAATCTACAACTTTTCGAACGTTTTTATTATGAAATTCCGGTTCTTCACCCCTTTTTACCCCTATCCAGAGAGTTTTCACTCAATTTTCGAATTCTGTGCATTTTGTCGTCGTGGTGTTCGGTGTCTGCACACAATCGGCGCTACAGTAACCCAAAAAACACAAAATGAGAGATAGAGACGCAGAAAAATGGGGATATGGGTAGTTTTTGATGGGGAATCCTGATTTGGCATTGGTTGTTTAAAAATTAGTTGATTTTTATCAAAAATTTGAAATGTAAGAGAGCCGACTCACTTCCAAGTTTCGAAGAGCACAAATATCTCCTGTCGTTCCAATACCATTCCCTGATACATTTTATTCTGACATTCCATGTAGAGATCGTGTAGTTTTTCCACGTTGAGAGCCATTTTTCTGGAATAAAAAAACGGATATTAGTTGAAAAAAGTTGAAATTCAACGAGAAATTACTGAGGTTTGAGGTACAAAATGAAAATTAGTGCGATAAACTGGGATTTTTGTGAAAAACCAATGTCAAATTCGAATTCCCCATCAAAAACCACCCATATCCCCATTTTTCTGCGTCTCTATCTCTCATTTTGTGTTTTTTGGGTTACTGTAGCGCCGATTGTGTGCAGACACCGAACACCGCGACGACAAAATGCACAGAATTCGAAAATTGAGTGAAAACCATCTGGATAGGGGTAAAAGGGGGCGGGGAATTCGAATTTAATGTGGAAATCAAGCCTAGAACACGTTTTTATGCAGAAAATACGTTTGAATTACCTAAAACCTGTCGAAAATTGATCAAATTTTTACAATTTTTGAAAACGAACATCAAATTCGGATTCCCCATCAAAAACTATCCGTATCCCCATTTTTCTGCGTCTCTATCTCTCGTTTTGTGTTTTTTTGGGTTACTGTAGCGCCGATTGTGTGCAGACACCGAACACCCCGACGACAAAATGCACAGAATTCGAAAATTGAGTGAAAACCATCTGGATAGGGGTAAAAGGGGGCGGGGAACTCGAATTTCACATCAAAAATCAGATTTTTTCAGCGAAATTTCCTGAAAAACTAGAAAATATCATTTCATACGCTTTTTTCTGGCTAAAACAAGCTAAAACAGCAAAAACAGTAATATTTTCAGTCAAAATTTTACGAAAAACTCGGAATTTTTTCAATTTGAAGCGATTTTCCCTATCTGAAACAAGAAAAATTCAACAACTTTCTAATTTTCCAGAATTTTCAGCCAAATTCTGAAGTATTTCCGAAAAAACTTGTTTCTACAAAAAATATGCAAATCCGGTCAAAAATCAATGCGAAAACCAGATTTAGGGCCCAAAATCCTTCTTTTTCTGTTTAAATCTCTAAAATTGGGTTCCAAAGTTTTAGGATTACAAATTTCCGATTTATTTCCAAAAAAATGTACTTAAAACCACCAAAATACCGGTGAAAAATTGAAAATAAGTGAAAAAACAAAAGTGAGAGAGATATAAATGGGAGAGAGACGCAGACACAATTTCGATGGAGGCGACCCCCCGGGTCAACTAGTGTGTGTGTGTCCTCTAGTGACACATGTTTATGTCAGTGAAGCGTGTTTGCATTAGGTACGCATAATTTTGGAGGGAAATTTGAATTTGAATTTTTTTTTTGATAAAAAATCAAAAAAAAATCTCAAATTCCACCAAAAAACGTACCTGGCGTGCCTTCGGCGCGTTTTCAAGACAAATTTGAACAAACAATTTTAAGCCTGAAAATGATGCTACTCAGACAAAAATATTTTTAAAAATGTGAAAAAATCGAAAATCCGGGAAATCTTTCTGTGACTTGGAAATCCGTCTGATGGCCTAGAATCCCAAAACTAGTCTCTCCATTAGAATCAGTGAGTCGAGAGCTTTCAGAAAAGTACCCACAAGCCTAGGTTCCGACCAATTTGGGTCTCGACGCGAAAACTACAGTAACCCGTCGTAAATCGCGTCGAGACCCAAAATGATCGGAATATAGGCTTGTGGGTACTTTTCTAAAAGCTCTCAATCCGCTGATTCTTACGAAAACAAGAAAAATGTGAAAAAATAAATTCCGACGACGAAAAATCCTGAAAACGCTGTTTTTCCATTTTTATGCATCGAAATTCATTTTTTCTACATTTTTCTTGTTTTTTCTAGAATCAGTGAGTTGAGAGCTTTTAGAAAAGTACCCACAAGCCATGGTTCTGACGATTTTGGGTCTCACCACGAAAACTACAGTACCCCTGGCGGATTTCGTGGTGAGACCCAAAGTCGTCAGAACCAGGGCTTGTGGGTACTTTTCTGAAAGCTCTCAGCTCACTGATTCCGAATTTATCATTATTTTCATTTAAAAAGTAGTTAGAGTAAATTTTTTGACTCTTCCAACTTCTCCAACGTAAGACAATAAATGTGTCTGCTTGTCTGGCGTCTCTCCAGGAAAATGTATCCCTAGGAACTTCTCCAAAATAGCTGATGGCCGTTTCCCTTCCCCTCATGTTCTCTCACACCGAAAATCGAAAAAAAGTGTCAGGATGTCTGCCGTCTCTTCAGTGAAACCCATCTCTAGGGAGCCCCAATCTCTCAGTATATTATCGGTTCACGGAATTGTGTCGGGTGGTGTTAAAGGCGCATGGAATTCATTGCAATGATCTCAACATGATTTGCAGTTCTTTTCAGACCAGCAAAAAAAAAAATTAAAATTAAAAAAAAAAAAATTAAAAAAAATAATTTTGTCGTATTTCCTAAAAGTTTGTCGGTCTCATAAGAACTGCAAATCATAAATCATGGTTTTCGCTTCGAGACCATTTCCTATAAATTCGAGTTTCGTGAACCGATAATATCCCCCATTAGACAGCGTACTGAATCGCAGTCGACACAATATTGAATTATAACTGATTTTTATTGAATTCTAATTATTTATTGTGGAAGGAGTGTCTGGAAATGAGGTAAGAATCGTTTATTTTCAAAAAAAAAACATTTTTAAAGTCAAATACTGAAGAAAACCCTATACATCGATTTTCGAAGGTCGTCTACCCCGGTGAACGCACTTGAACTATTTTTCACTTAAAATTCACTTTGTCCTCATCAATTTGAGCCTAAAACCAATGAAAACTGACTTAAACTCAAAAAGTTGCAGATTTTCGAAACTTTTCGAAAATCTTGTTTTCTTGTTTTCACAAAACATGTCGTATCTCGGTCAGATTTTGTCCAAATTCAAAAATTTTTACATTTTTGAACTCAGCGTGATCTGACGGTTCAGAGAAGTATAATTATGCCCTAGTGAGATTTTTTTTCTTGGAAAAATTATCGATTTTTTGGAAAAAAGTGATTTTCAAAAATGAAAAACTTGCAGGTGTTACAGTACCCTGAAGTAAGATATATGAATTTTTCCGTTAAAATGTCTAAGAGGGTATTACGGTATCACCCACAAAGTAAATTATGCAAAATCTAGTTTTCTCATGATTTCTGACCTGATTCTTGTGATAAAAAGCTGAATTCGACTGAAAATGGCTGAAAATGAGCGAAAATTGGCAAAAATCAATTGGAAATAGTGATTTTTGACTGAAAAATGCTGAAAAATTGCTTGAAATCAATCGATTTTAAGTTAAAAATACCAATTTTGAGTATTTTTTTTTACCAAAAACGGGTTTAAGAAGGATTTTGGCTGTAAAATTTGCTAAAAATCGCAAAAAAGAGCTGTTTTTTCGCAATTTTTGAGATCAATTTTCTTGAAAATGGCTGAAAATAGACTGAAATTTTTGGTTTTCTGACTTGTCATATGTCATTTTGACTCTCAAAGCTACACATTTTCACCTCAAAACCCGGAAAGAATCAGTGTCTCAAACATACATTTTCAGATTCCAACAAAACGTCTGGAGTCCCAAAACCGCCAGCATGTCGGAGCTCAGGTTCAAGCTCAAATGGGAGCACCTCAAATAGGAGCTCTTCCAAACTATGGAGCTCAAGTTCAAGAATGCTCGGCTCACAGGACAACCAACTGCTCGCAGTCAGGCTCCAACACCATCACTCCAAGCCATCATGAACCAAGCGGACGCTAGTTCCAACGACTTGCAGGACCTCTTCCAATTTACGGAGCTCAGGTTCAAGCTCAAATGGGAGCTCTTCCGAACTATGGAGCTCAAGTCCCGTCAATTAGATGGAGTCAAAACTGTATTGTATTTTATTGCCGGAATGATTATTTTACCATTTTTATATAATAAATTTTAAAATTCCCTTTTTTTTTTTCATTTTACCTATATTCAGAGTCGCTTCGAACATCAAATTGAGGAATCTCTCAAAAATTTGCGTCAAAGGCGCGCCAGAATTGCTTATTTCTTGAAAATCAGGCTTCAAAACGCGTCAAAGGCGCGCCAGACTCTCTCAATTTCTATTTTACGCGAATCTGGCGCGCGTTTGACGCTTTTTCGCATCGAAACTGAATTTTACTGACACTGGCGCACCATTGACGCGTTTTTTGAACTTTTCTTACTGTACCTGCAGATCTAACTGTAAAATTCAAAAACGCGAATTTACGCTGAGCAAGAGCTGAAAATTCGCGATTTTCAGCGATTTTTCTCAATTTTTTTTCGGTTTTAGGGTATTTTTGGTGGTTTTAACACGATTTTTTGGGTTTCAAAGCTGGAAAATCACGAAAAATTCGATTATTTTCCAGATTTTCCCACTCAAATTTGGATTTTTCGCATCGAAAAATGCCGAAAAATTCGGTTAAAAGGTAAATAGTTTTAGTTTTATTGGTAAATTTCGCATTTTTCGAAATTTCAGACGTCAAATTTTCACGGCGGAGAATTTCGGAGATTCAGATTCAGAATCCGACTACGACGATGAGGTGGAGGAGAAGAAGGAGCAAAAATTGGCGGAAACCAAGAAAAATGTAAGATTTATCGAATTTTCGGAAAAATTTTGACCTACAAACCCTATTTTTTGACCTACAGTACCCCAGCACAATTTTTTAGCGTTTTTTAATCGATTTTTAACCGATTTTCGCCGAATTTTCGCAATTTTTCAAATTTTTCAGATTATTTCTCACGATTTCTCCGTTTTCCAACAGAAAAATCGATTAAAAACTGGTAAAAACTGCCAAAAAACCACCGAAAACAGCTAAAACCGCCTAGTCCGCAATTTGTCGTGACGGTGAACATTCGAATTTTGAAAACGCGCGAATTTCGCATTTTTGCTCATTTTCATCGGTTTTTCGTCATTTTTTTGAGAAAAGGGCTTTTTGGACTTTTTGTTATCAAAATTTCATAAATTCGCAAAAAAACTATGAAAATTCAGTTTTTTTAGCTGAAAATTCCCGAATTTCTCGATTTTTGACCGATTTTTTGAAATTTTTCGCAAGAAACCGTGAATTCTTATTCAAATACTTCAAAATCCGTCTTAATCATCTGAAAATCGACGAAAAAAGTGTCTGAAAAAAAAACGAAATTGCAGATCTTGTGATTTCTGATGGTTTTTCAATCGATTTTTCTCAATTTTTGCCTCAAAATTGTTCAAAAACGCTTTTTTCATACCTAAACATGCGACAAATGGAAGAAAATTGAAAAAAAGTGAAAAAGCGTCAAAGGCACTTTTTTTTGTTTTCCTGTGGCTTTTGAATCGGCTGGCGCGCCTTGGACGCGGAATTCATGTGGAAAAGTGCGTCAAAGGTGCGCCAGGTTTCCGAAATTAGCATTTTCCCGCGCTGTTTGTCAAAAACTGGAGGAATTCAAAGTCAATTCGTTGAAAACTGGTCAAAATCACAGAAAATTCAAAATTTTGCGAAAAGTCTGCAATTTTTCGTAGCGGTGAACATTAGACACGTAAAACTGATTTTCAGCATTTTCAGACCCGAAATTCTGAAAATCTGCACATTCTAATGTTCACCACCACGACAAAATGCACACTTTTCGGCTTTTCTGTGAAAAACCAAACATCTTCTCTGATTTTTTGACATTTTCTTGCATTTTTCGCATTTTTAGGTATCAAAAGAGCGTTTTACAGCATTTTCGAGTGAAAAAATGAGAAAATCAATCGAAAAACCATGGCAATCCATCAGAAATCATAGAATCTGCAATTTCGCGTGGCGGTGAACTTTCGAAATGCAAAAACATGAAAAACGATCAGTTTTTGGTCGATTTTAAGCTTTTTTTGACAGTTTCTTTTGAAAAATTAGGTAAAAATGGAGAAATTCGGGAATTTCGAAAATCTGTGCATTCTAATGTTCACCACCACGCCAAATTGCACACTTTTCGAATTTTTGTCATTTTTTGGCTAAAAATCGCTAAAAAACGAACTTTTCTAACAAATTGGTTATTTTCAACCGAATTTTCGCCATTTTTCGATTAAAAATCGCTAAAAATCTAAAAATTCTGAAAATCTGTGCATTCTAATGTTCACAACTACGACAAATTGCACACTTTCCGGTTTTTTTGTCATCGGCTAAAAAGTTGCTAAAAATTGCGTTTTTCCAGGAAATTGGTAGTTTTTGACCGAATTTTTGTGATTTTGCGATAAAAAATAGCTGAAAATCCCAAATTTTCTGCTAAAAAACGCATTTTTTCAGCAAATTGGTTGTTTTTGACCGAGTTTTCGCCATTTTTCGGTTAGAAATAGCTATAAATCTCAAAATTTCGAAAATCTGTGCATTCTAATGTTCACCGACACGCCCAAATGCACACTTTTCAAAATTTGTCATTTTTCGATTAAAAAATGACAAAAATCTCAAATTTTCTGCTGAAAATTGCGTTTTTCCATCAAATTGGTAGTTTTTGACCGGATTTTCGTGATTTTTCGATGTAAATCGCTAATTTTTATCAAAATTTTGAAAACCTGTGCATTCTAATGTTCACCACCACGCCAAATTGCACACTTTCCGGATTTTCGTCATTTTTCGATTAAAAATTGCTAAAAATCCGAATTTTTCCCATTTTTTGATTAAAAATAGCAAAAGATCCCACTTTTTCCAGCAAATCGACGTCAAAAAGTGCTCGGAATGGTCTCTAAACGCGTTCACCCGTTTCTACACACCAAACTATCCGATTCCGGTGTCAGAATTAGAGGATTTGTCGCGAATTCAACAAATTCTGAAGGCGTATCAACACGCGGACGCCGTCTCGTTCTCCGCCGCCTCCAGAATCTTCTGGAATCATCGTCAGATGACGTCACCACGTCCGCGTGATGATTCCGCGAGGAAACTTGGCAGCGTGCCAAGTTTCACTCCGCTCGACGCCGGAATTCGTGGATTCTATCGTGTCGTCGTGGATTCTGAATCCAGATATCTTCTGACGGCGTGTCATCAGAATATCCACGCGGCGACACGTGGCGATTTGAGATTTTTGGAGATTAACAATACGACAGAGTGTCTGGGAACGATGAATAGTGTCATTGGAACACTTTTTATGGGAGATATTGTGTGTGTCACTGAATTGGCGAGAACTGAACATTTTGATGATCATTTTATGCCACCGAAGACCGCAGATGTGGTTTTGGATAAGGAAATGGTTAGATTTGGGGGAAAAATGGCAAAAAATGGCGAAAATTCGAGAAAAAATTGTTTAAAACACAGAAAATTCGAATTTTTCGAGTGTCGAATGTTCACCGCCACGACAAAATACACAATTTTTGAATTTTCCGAATAGAAACACGAAACAGCATTTTGACGACCATTTCATGCCACCGAAGACCGCTGATGTGGTTTTGGATAAAGAAATGGTTAGGTTTTAGCGGAAAAAACGGCAAAAAATGGCGAAAATTCGAGAAAAAACGGTCGAAAACACGAAAATTCGAATTTTTACAAAAAGTCTGCAATTTTTCGTGATGGTGAACATTAGAATGCATAGTTTTTCAAAATTTTGAGATTTGCATGCGATTTTTTGCAAAAATTGCAGAATTTTGGAGTAAATTTGATGAAAAACTATTCAAAACACAAAAATTCGAAAATTGGCGAAAAGTCTGCGATTTTTCGTGTCGGTGAACATTCGACACTGAAAATTCTACATTTTTCCAAGTTTTCACTGATTCTCAGCATTTTTGCAACCAAAATTTCAAAAAACTGCGAGTTCTAATGTTCACCGTCACGACAAAATACACAATTTTTGAATTTTTCGAATAGAAACACGAAACAGCATTTTGACGATCATTTTATGCCACCCAAGACGGCTGATGTGGTTTTGAATAAGGAAATGGTTAGATTTTTGCGGAAAAATCGGAAAATTCGAGAAAAAACGGTTCAAAACACGAAAATTCGAAATTTTGCGAAAAGTCTGCAATTTTTCGTGTCGGTGAACATTAGAAACTGGAAAATTCCGCATTTTCGCAGGTTTTCACTGATTTTCAGAATTTTCCGACCCGAAATTTCGAAAAACTACGCATTCTAATGTTCACCACCACGACAAAATGCACAACTTTCCCGTTTTTAGTGAAAAAACGAAAATTTTCTGTAATTTCTCGATGTTTTATCCATTTTTTGCATTTTTCGGTCAGAAAATCAAAGTATTCAACAATTTTTAGTCAAAATCTGCAAAAAATGGTGAAAAAACTGTTAAAATCACAGAAAATTCGAATCTGGCGCGCCTGAGACGCGCTTTCCATTTTTTTTGCAGAAAAAAGCGTCAAACGCGCCCCAGTTCGGCTTTTGAATAGTCTGGCGCGCCTTGGGCGCGTTTACTCCAGATTTTTCCCAAAGCATTGAAAAACGCGTCTCGGGCGCGCCAGATTCGCTAGAAATTGAGTAAAATAATGGTGAAAATGCAAAATTTGGACACCTGGCGCGCCTTGAACGCGTTTTTCAACAAGAATTGGTCGAAAACGCGTCCACAGCACGCCAAACGATTCAGAAGCCTCAGAAAAACGAGGAAACTGGGGCGCCTTCGACGCTTTTTTGCTCTTTTTTCACCGCGTCAAAGGTGCGCCAGATTTTTTTCTGCGAAAATCCGAAAATTGTGCAATTTGTCGTGTCGGTGTACATTAGAATGCACAGATTTTCAGAATTTTGAGATTTTTTCGCGTTTTTCGTCAAAAATCGCAGAAATTTGGAGTAAATTCGATGAAAACAGGTCAAAATCACAGAAAATTCGGCATTTTTGCGAAAAGTCTGCAATTTTGTGTTGGTGAACATTAGAAACTGGAAAATTCCTCATTTCGAAAAACTACGGATTCTAATATACACCGCTACGACAAAATGCACAATTTTCAGATTTTCAGTGCGGTAATCGTCTTTTTCGGCTTTGGAATAGTCTGGCGCACCTTTTACGCGTTTTTCAACAAAAAATTGAGTCAAAATGAGTCAAAGACACGCCAAGCTGTTCAAAATTCAAAAAGTTTGAAATTTTGCAAAAATTCTGCAATTTTCCGTCTCGGTGAACATTCGACACACAGAAATTTCGCATTTTCGTAGGTTTCCACCTATTTTCAGCATTTTCGGACCGAAAATTTTGAAAATCTCTGCATTCTAATGTTCACCACCACGACAAAATGCACAATTTTCGAATTTTCACTGAAATTTCTCAAATTTTCGTCAAAAAACCCAAAATTTTTTGCAGAAATGCCACTGGATGGTGTCGAAAATGTCGATTTGTCCGCGCGAAATCGTCCGAAATCGCAAATTCGCAGTGATGGAGACGGACGGAACGGTCGCAGTCGTCAAGGGTTACGGTGACGCGATGAGCATCGCAAAAATCGATAAATCGATAAAATTGCCGGATCCAGATACCGTATACGTGGGAGACGTGTTCATTCCCCATCGAATGGACTCAAATTTCACCGAAGACCATCATTCGGGTGATCTGAATCGATTGATTCACATTTCTGAGCGTTTTCCGATGGTTCCGCCCTCTAAGGGAACCGTTTTTAATTATTCTCGCTCCGACAAATTCACTGAAATGTTCGACGCTGGAACTGACGCTTTTAGAGTGAGTTTTTATCGCGAAAATCTGGAAAATCTCACTTTTCTTGTCGAAAAACGCGTCAAAAGTGCGCCAGATTGGTAGAAATTGGGAATCTGGCGCACCTTCGACGCGTTTTCACACCTTTTCTTGTCGAAAAACGCGTCAAAGGAGCGCCAGATTAGTAGAAATTAAAAGTCTGGCGCACCTTCCACGCGTTTTCCAATCAGAAAGCGTCCCAGGCGCGCCAGTTCGTCTATAACTCGAAAAACCAAAAAACGCGACCACAGCGCGCCAGATCAGTGAAAATCTGCAGAAAAACCAGGAATCTGGCGCACCTTTGACGCGTTTTCATGCCTAAACTCTAAAATTGCACTGACTGGCGTGCCTGTGACGCGCTTTTCCAAAAAAATGAAGGCGCCAGAGGTACGCCAGTCGGCCGACGCTTATTTTGAACACAAATTTAGCAGTTTTAGCATGTCTGGCGCGCCTTTGACGCGTTTTCCAACATAAATGTCTGAAAACGCGTCGAAGGTGCGCCAGACTCCAACTTTCTACTAATCTGGCGCACATTCGACGCTTTTTCCAACCAAATTTCGGTTTTTTGGCTGAAAATTGCAAACATTTTCAGAAAAACAAGGGTTTTTCGAGAGAAAACGCGTCAAAGGCGCGCCAGACACATTTCGATTCGACAAAAGTGGAGTCTGGCGCACCTGCGACGCTTTTTGTTCAAATCAGTTTTTCTGAAAAACGCGCCGAAAGCACGCCAGATTGCAGTATGATAGGATTTTTGAAAGGTCTGGCGCACCTTCGACGCGTTTTCAAAGGTGCACCAGATCAGTAGAAATTGACCGCTTTTGATCAAATTTTGAATCGCTGGCGCACCTTCGACGCGTTTTCACATTTTTGTCGAAAATGCGTCAAAGGTGCGCCAGCTCAGTAGAAATTGGCCGGTTTTGATCAAATTTTGAAATTTCGAATCGCTGGCGCGCGTTTGACGCGTTTTTCAACCAAGGCGCCAAAGGTACTCCAGACAGCCGAAAACTGTCATTTTTCGCTGTTTTTAGCATATTTTTCGGTGTTTTAGCGTATCTGGCGCGCCTTTGACGCGTTTTCCAACAAGGAATAAAGGAAAAACGCGTCAAAGGTGCGCCAGATCAGTAGAAATTGACCGTTTTTTCTCAGTTTTCAAACCGCTGGCGCGTCTTTGACGCGTTTAAAGCAAATTTCACCATTTTCAGAACCCTCTCACCATCGCGAACGCTTCAGAAACCGTCGAATTCTGTGCTCTCATCGGTTATTCGGCTGCGAAGACCGTGTTCAGCGCTCACGACGATTCTCGTAAATTCGTGATTCGAAATTCGCGTCGAGACCAAAATTTGGTCCGTTTTTCAATCGATAATCCGAAAGAACAGCCGACCGACGGTTTCTGGCATTCAAACGGCCGCATTCGATTCACCCTAGTGGGCGGAGCCTCGAAAAAAGTGGGCGGAGTCAACGCGATGATCGAAACGTTGATTTGTGAGGGGGCGGAGCTTCGAGTGGTCGCCAGATTGTCACGTGACGCGCCAGATGACGTGGATTTCAGAAGTGACGTCATCCGGGTGGAGCAGAGAAAACCGATGGAGGCGGAGCTTATTTCCGACGGATTTTTTAGTCAAATGGACGCGGAATCGAATGGAAAACGAATTATCCGGGCGCTTTATGGGGGAGAGAAAATTAGAGAAGAGGATTACTGTAATTATGGGAAACCAGAAGAAAATTACATTTTCCCGGCGACACCATCGATTCCGTTGAACGAATTTCAGGCGGAATATGTTGGCAAGGTGTTGAGAGGTACTTAGCACTGAAAATTGGGAGAAAAATGGTTGAAAACTGTGAAAAATTGAAGTTTTTTGCTGAAAATGGAGAAAAACGAAGTCTGGCGCACCTTTGACGCGTTTTTCACTAAAAATTGAATCGAAAACGCGTCAAAAGTGCGCCAGATTGTCTAAAATTCTCAAATCTCGAGAAAGCGCGTTCAAGACGCGCCAGATTATCCAAAGTGACATTTCTTCCGAAAATTTGGGTTTTTGACGAAAATCAGAGAAATTTTAGTGAATATTCGATCTGGCGCACCTCTGACGCGTGAGGAAATGGCGAAAAAACGTCTAAGGCGCCCCAGTTTTCTAGTTTTCCTCAGGTTTTTGAATAGCCTGGCGCGCCTTGGATTTTAGAAAAATTTGGTTAAAAACGGTGAAAAATTGAGAAAATTTTTATTAAAAACCTGAAAATTCATCAAAATTCGATCAAAAAAGTTATCTGGCGCACCTTTGACGCGTTTTTTGAGCGAAAATCCGTCTTCCGGGGCCTTTAACGCGATTTTAAAGTTTTTCAGGGAAAACCGCGTCCTACATGCGCCAGACTTACGAAAATCTGTGAAATTTTCAATCTGGCGTACTTCTGACGCGTTTTTCAACAGGAAAGCATTGAAAAACGCGCCGAAGGTGCGCCAGACTTCCAATTTCTACCAAGTTTTGAATCGATCTGGCGCACCTTCGGCGCCTTTTCCAGATAGTTTTTTTTTTCCAAAATCAAGGGAAAACGCGTCTAAAGTAAGCTGGCGCACCTTCGACGCGTTTTTTCTATCAAAAACTGAGTGAAAATGCGCCAGATTGGCTAGAAATTGAGATTCTAGCAATAAAATAGGTGATTTGGATATCTGGCGTGTCTTTGACGCGTTTTTCAACAAGAAGTTGTCGAAAACGCGTCAAAGGCGCGGCGCGCCAGACGATTCAAAAACCTCCGAAAAACTATGAAACTGGGGCGACTTTGACGCATTTTCTCAACTTTTAAACGCGTCAAAGGTGCGCCAGACCTTTCGAAATCCTGTCACACTCTAATCTGGCGTGCCTTCGGCGCGTTTACAGAAAAATGAGAATTTGAAAAACGCGTCTCAGGCGCGCCAGATAATGTGGTTCTGGGGTTCCGTTTGGTTTGAAAAATGTTTGGAAAAACGCGTCAGAGGTGCGCCAGTCTCAT
Source organism: Caenorhabditis latens (assembly GCA_002259235.3). Taxonomy (NCBI): domain Eukaryota; kingdom Metazoa; phylum Nematoda; class Chromadorea; order Rhabditida; family Rhabditidae; genus Caenorhabditis; species Caenorhabditis latens. The sequence goes on from CM056095.1 coordinate 17,739,898, forward strand.
TAAAATGTGTGTCTGGCGGGCGCGCCTTTGACGCGTTTTTGACTCGAAAAACCCGATTTTTTGTGATTTTTGTACAATTTTCTGCGAAAAATGCAGTTTTTTCTTCTTTTTTCAGGTACCCCAATCGTTGTGGCGAATTCTCCGTTCGGATGTGGAAAATCGATGACAATTGTCACCGCCGCGTTGTATCTCTTCGAAAAACACAAAAAAGAGGGTTGGAAGGGCGGTGGAAAACCACAACAGCTGCTAATTACACAGAGTAATTATGCAAGTGTTAATTTGGTCGATATTGCTATGAAGGTAGAGACAAAAACGAGATTTTAGGCGGAAAATCGATAAAAATCAGGATTTTTACGCGAAAAATCTATAAAAATCGTCATTTTTAACCCGAAAATCACAAAAAAACGGTAAAAATCAGTGAAAATTCAAAAATTCGGCGAATTCGAACAAAACAGTGTAAATTCAAAAAATGTGCATTTTTGCGTGACGACGAGAGTTCACCACCACGACAAAATGCAGAATTGATAAATTTTTGCGAATTTTCCCCGATTTTGAGGCAAATTACCTCAAAAATCGGTAGAAATCATCATTTTTCGCCTAAAATCGCGAAAAATGACGAAAAATCAGTGAAAATTCAAAAATTGGCGAATTCGAATGTTCACCGCCACGAAAAATTGCGTACTTTTTTAAATTTCTTAATGAAAATCGATTTTCCGAGTTTCCTACCCGGTTTCCGATGTAAATCATAGAAATTTTTGAATTTTTAGCGATATTTGAGTGAGGTCCGCAATTTGTCGTAGCGATGAACATTCGAATTTGCGAATTTTTGAATTTTTACTGATTTTTCGTCATTTTTTTTGCGATTTTTAGGCGAAAATGATGATTTTTAACGATTTTTGAGGTAGTTTGACTTAAAATGGTGGAAAATTCGCGAAAATTCGCTAACTGTGCATTTTGTCGTGGCGGTGAACTCTCGTCGTCACGCAAAAATGCACACTTTTTGAATTCACACTGATTTAGTCTATTTTTAATCATTTCTTCGCAATTTTTACTTGAAAAATACCGATTTCTACCGATTTTTGCAGAAATTTGACTCAAAATCGTGGAAAATTCGCGAAAATTCAACAATTCTGCATTTTGTCGTGGCGGTGAACCGTCGTCGTGACGCAAAAATGCCCAATCTTCGAAAATTCTCTGGTTTTATTCAATTTTAGTCATTTTTCGCAATTTTTACTTGAAAAATATCGATTTCTACCGATTTTTGCGGTAATTTGACTCGAAAACGCTGAGAATTCGCGAAAATTCAACAATTCTGCATTTTGTCGTGGCGGTGAACCGTCGTCGTGACGCAAAAATGCCCAATCTTCGAAAATTCTCTGGTTTTATTCAATTTTAGTCATTTTTCGCAATTTTTACTTGAAAAATATCGATTTCTACCGATTTTTGCGGTAATTTGACTCGAAAACGCTGAGAATTCGCGAAAATTCAACAATTCTGCATTTTGTCGTGGCTGTGAACCCTCGTCGTCACGCAAAAATGCACAATTTTTGAAAATTCACTGATTTTATTCGATTTTAGTCATTTTTTCGCGATTTTCAGTCAAAAATTATGATTTCTACCTGTTTTGGCGTTAATTTCACTCAAAAACGTGAAAAATCGCAACTGTGCATTTTGTCGTGGCGGTGAACTCTCGTCGTCACGCAAAAATGCACAATTTTTGAAAATTCACTGATTTTATTCGATTTTAGTCATTTTTTCGCGATTTTCAGTCAAAAATTATGATTTCTACCTGTTTTGGCGTTAATTTCACTCAAAAACGTGAAAAATCGCAACTGTGCATTTTGTCGTGGCGGTGAACTCTCGTCGTCACGCAAAAATGCACACTTTTTGAATTTACACTGGCTTTGTCTGTTTTAAGCCATTTTTCAGCGATTTTCTCACAAAAAATTGCCAAAACTGCCGAAAAATCGACTTTTCCACAAGTTCAGATGAAAATTCTCTGATTTTGTTCAATTTTAGTCGTTTTTTCGCATTTTTCAGTCATTAAATTGCCATTTCCACCGATTTTTGAGGTAATTTGACTCAAAAACGCTGAAAATTCGCGAAAATTCGCTAATTGTGCATTTTGTCGTGGCGGTGAACTCTCGTCGTCACGCGAAAATGCACAGTTTTCAAATTTACACTGACTTTGTCTATTTTTAGCCGTTTTTCAGCGATTTTAAGTCAAAAAATGATGGTTTCTTCCAATTTTTCGCAGTTTTCCACTCGAAAATGCGGAAAATTCCAAAAATAGCCATTTTTCAGCGATTTTCTCACCGAAAAAAACGGTTTTTCCTCAATTTCAGACGGTCTCCCGCGTAAAAGACGTAAAATTCCTCCGCTACATCTCGGAATCCAATTGGAAAGAGATTCCAGACGCGTGTCGTACCGAATGGGACATGCCGAAACTAATGAATGATACATTCGTGAAATGGGCGACGAATATCGATAAAGAAGTGAAATTTCCGGCTCTTCGGGTTACTGTAGCCACTAAAATCGTCAGTTATGTCACGAAGACGTTGTTAATCCATCCGAGTCGTCTTAATCCGTTGGCGATGAGTGTCTATAAAGAGGCGATAGGGTTTGTGGCGGTTTTTTGAGGGAATTTTGAGAAATTTTCATTCAAAAAACCAGAAAATTCATGAAAAATCGATAAAAGCGACTTCTGGCGTGCCATTGACGCGTTTTTGAGCACAATTCCGCGCCAAAGACACGCCAGACTTACGAAAATAACGCGTCGAAGGTGCGCCAGACTTCAAATTTTCACCAATCTGGCGCACGTTTGACGCGTTTTTCGACAAAAGACGTGGAAACGCGCTGAAGGTGCACCAGACTCCCAATTTCTACCAATTTTTGAATCAATCTGGCGCACCTTTGACGCTTTTTCCGGAAAAGTTTTCAAAGTCAAGAGAAAACGCGTCTAAAGTACGCCAGATCGTGCATTTTCGCTGTTTCAGGCTATCTGGCGCACCTTTAGCGCGTATTTCCGAATTTTCTGGCGCACCTGAGACGCGTTTTTCTATTTTAGGAAAGATCTCTGAATCCGGTTGTCTGGTGCGCCTTTAGCGCGTCCAATGCTAGACAGAAAATATTCAAAATGCGTCAGAGGTGCGCCAGTTTTCCCGAATTTGGGATAGTCAGGCGCGTCTGAGACGCGTTTTCTTGGGATTAACAATCTCGACACATTTTGATCTATTTCTGTTCAAAAAAGCGTCAGAGGCGCGCCAGATTCTCGATTTTAAAGAATGGTTGGTGTCTGGCGTACCTTTGGCGCTTTTCAAAATCTAAAATCGCGTCAAAAGCGCGCCAGTCTCGAAATTATGATTTCTGAGCGGATCTGGCGCTTTTTTTTTTGCATCGAAACCCAATTTTACTGAATCTGGCGCATTTTTGGCGCGTTTTTCCCCAAAAAAAGTAGGCTATTTTTGAATGGAAAAACGCGTCAAAAGTACGCCAGATTGGGTAATTCACAGATTTTCGTAAGTCCGGCGCACCTTTGACGCGGATTTTTGCTCGAAAAACGCGTCAAAGGCGCGCCAGTGTCTACTTTTTAGCGGTTTTGGGATAGTCTGGCGTGCCTTTGACGCTCTAGAAATGGCAAATTCACCATTTTTGACAAAATAAATCGATTTTCACCGGATTTCCGTCTTCCAGACTCCGCCCACCGTGGCCCCGTCAACTTCTGGAGTCATTCCACGTCCTCTACCATCCGGATATCATCATCGTCACGGCGAGTAGTCTTCCGGGTCTTCTTTCCACTCAACTCATCTCTAAAACCGCCATTTCGAATGTCCAAATCGATGAGGCGTCTCAATTGGCTGAATACACCCTTTTGAGTCTTCTCACTTTGATTCCGAATGCTCGTTTTGGACTGATTGGTGATATTCAGCAGTTGCCACCGTATTGTGAGGAGGAATTGACCGGAAAATTGAAGGTAAGTCAAGAAAAACGCGCCGAATGGGCGCCAGCGCTTTTAAAATTTGAAAATTTGAGCGAAAACGGCCTGTTCTTGTCGAAAAACGCGTCAAAGGTACGCCAGTTTCTCATCCTTAAGTTTGCGTCTGGCGTACCTTTAGCGCTTTTCAAAATCTGAAATCGCGTCAGAGGGGCGCCAGATTGGTAGAAATTGGAAGTCTGGCGCATCTCCGACGTGTTTTCACAAGTTTTCTTGCCGGAAAACGCGGCAACGGTGCGCCAGTTTGGTAAAAATTGGGAGTCTGGCGTACTTTTGACGCGTTTCCACACGATTTCTTAACGAAAAACGCGTCAAAGGTGCCCCAGATTCTCAACTTTAAGGGTTTCATCCAGGCTGTAGTGTCTGGCGTGCCTTTGGCGCTTTCCAGATTTCAAAATCGCGTCAAAGGCGCGCCAGAATCTCACAAACTTCTATTTTTAGAGATTCTGGCGCACCTCTGCCGCTGTTTTCGCATTAAAACTCAATTTGAGGGTGTCTGGCGTACCGTTGGCGCTTTTCAGATTTTGGAATCGCGTCAAAGGTGCGCCAGAATCTCACAAATGTTCATTTTAAGTGATTCTGGCGCACTTTTGGCGCGTTTTTCCACACAGAATCTCAATTTAATGAATCTGGCGCACTTTTGACGCGTTTTCCGCATCAAAACTTAAATTTTCCAAATTTTTCCAGGATTACGGTATCGGAAACGCGATGGAACGTGCCGTCCGGGAGTCAATGTTTCCCCAAGTGATCCTAAAATGTGTGTATCGTTGTCATCCGGTGATCACATCACTCCTCGGTGAACTATTCTACAATTCTGAAATTATTTCCGGAATTTCCGCGGAGCAACGATCGGAATTCATGAAAAATCGACCACACTTTTGGCCGAATCCCAATTTTCCGATTATGGTCGTCGATAATAAGGCACCGGCTCAGGCGATGGGTACCTCCTTCGCGAATTCCACAGAACGCGTCGTCGTCAAACAGATTATCGATTTTTTGACGGATACGGAGCGAAAGAAATTTGTGATCTCCCCGCCGGACGTCGGCGTTATCTCGTATTATAGTGCGCAGACGAGTCTGTTGACTGACGCGTTGCGGGATGTCGGCGTGAAGTGTGGTACGGTAGATTCGTTTCAAGGATCAGAGAGGGAGATTATTGTGTTGTGCTGTACGAATGATGATATTCAGGTAGAGAAAATTTGGTGAAAAATGAGCCGAAATTGAGTAAACGACCTAGAAATCCGTCTGGTGGCCTAGAAACCCAAAACTAGTCCGCGCATTAGAATCAGCACAATGAGAGCTTTCAGAAAAGTACCCACAAGCCTAGGTTCTGACGATTTTGGGTCTCGCCGCGAAATGGGGCCGGGTTACTGTAGATTTCGTGGTGGGACCCAAAGTTATCGGAATCTAGGCTTGTGGGTACTTTTCTGAAAGCTTTCGACGAGCTGAGACCAAAAATGACAACAAAACTCGAAATTTTTGAATTGGTCGTCGAAAAAATTCAGTTTTCCGGAAAAATTGATTTTTTTTTAGTTAAAATGTGAATTTTTAAAGTTTTTTGCCACGTTTTTGGTCTCAGCTCGCTAAGAGCTTTCAGAAAAGTACCCACAAGCCTATATTCTGATTAATTTGGGTCCCACCACAAAATCCGCCCGGGTTACTGTAGTTTTCGTGGTGGGACCCGAAGTTATTGGAATCTAGGCTTGTGGGTACTTTTCTGAAAGCTCTCATTCTCCTGATTCCAATTCACGGACTAGTTTTAAGATTCTAGGCCACCTGACCGATTTCTGATCAAAAATAATTATTATTTTTCCAGGAATTCATGCAAGTCAAGAATCGCCTTAACGTCGCCATGTCCCGTTCGAAACAAGTCACAATTCTCATTGGAAATGTTGAAATGTTGCGAAAAGTTCAATATTGGGGAACGATTATCGAGAGATGCGAGGCGAACGGTTGTGTCGTCGATACGGTAGGGTTTTTGGCCTAGAAAAACGTTCGGTGGCCTAGAAACCCAAAACTAGTCCGCGCATTGGAATCAGGAGGTTGAGAGCTTTCAGAAAAGTACCCACAAGCCATGGTTCTGACGATTTTGGGTCTCGACACGAGTTGCGGCGGGTTACTGTAGTTTTCGCGGCGAGACCCAAATTGGTCGGAGCCTAGGCTTGTGGGTACTTTTCTGAAAGCTCTCAACTCATTGATTCTAATGGAGGGACTAGTTTTGGGTTTCTAGGACACCAGACAGATTTCTAGTCCGTTTTCTCCAAAATATTCGATTTTTAGAACAAGTACCCATTCAAAGTGATGCCACCGGGTGCCCAGCCGATCAATAAATCCAAAAACTCCAAGAAATCGGGAGCTCCACGTGAGAACGAGGCAGTGAGCAAGTTGGCGAAAGAGTTCAAGGATATTGTCTCATTGGTGAGAGAGAGGACATCCGGACTCACAGACAGACAAATTGAAATTTTTCAGGAGATCAGCAAGAAGCGCAAGAAGGGAAAGAAGTGACACCACCGGCTCATCTTCAATTATTTGTTAATCTTTTATTTGTTTTTTGTTGTTGAATTTTGTTGTTTTTAATGAATAAAAACTGTTGTTAATGTGGAATTTTAGGAAGTGACCTAGAAATCCGTCTGGTGGCCTAGAAACCCAAAACTACTCCGTCCATTAAAATCAGTGAGTTGAGAGCTTTCAGAAAAGTACCCACAAGCCATGGTTCTGACGATTTTGGGTCTCGACGCGAAAACTACAGTAACCCGCCGTAAATCGTGTCGAGACCCAAAGTCGTCAGAAACTAGGCTTGTGGGTACTTTTCTGAAAGCTCTCAACTCACTGATTCCGATGGAGGGACTAGTTTTGAGTTCCTAGGCCACCAGACGGATTTCTAGGTTATGTAAGGGTTTTGATGATGCCAAATGTTCAGAAAACATAAAAATAAGTTTCCAACCTTTATTATATACACAAAAACGGAAAAGTTTTCGATTTGACACAAATCGTTTCGACTTTTTTCGAAAATGAATCATCTATTCTTTCTTTTTCTATTTCTTTTCATCAACTCGTTGGATTCCAAGGAATGTGAGGATACGACGACTACAGTAACCTCAGGGAGTACTGTAACTACAAAAACTACAACAATTGACCTACTCGAAGTAACTCAAGACGGAGGTATTTCAGAAGATGATCCTACACCACCACAGACTACAAAATCTACAACTCCTCGGGTTACTGTACCTACAGTAACCGTCAAAGTGCCGACATGGTCCCCCTCGCTCAAAAAGAACTCAAGACGCGTCAAAAAATCGGAAAAATCAATCGCTAATGGGAATTCTAGAAGAAAATTCGAGCAACCCGAGTCGAAATTTTTCAAAAAATTATATATCCCATAATTTTCCCAAATAAATGTTGTTAAACTCGCAGTTTGTCCTGTTTTTTTCAGTTCAAATTGTAAAAAACCCCAAAAAACCTTTCCTGACCTAGAAATCCGTCTGGTGGCCTAGAAACCCAAAACTAGTCCGCGCATCACAATCAGTGAGTTGAGAGCTTTCAGAAAAGTACCCACAAGCCATGGTTTGGACGACTTTGGGTCTCGACACGATTTACGACGGGTTACTGTAGTTTTCGTGGTGGGACCCAAAGTGATCGGAACCATGGCTTGTGGGTATTTTTTTGAAAGCTCTTGTTCTCATGATTCTAACACGCGGACTAGTTTTGAGTTTCTAGGCCACCAGACGGATTTCTAGGCCATAAAAGGTTTTGACTCTAGTTTACTATTTTAGTGTATTTATTCCTCTTTAGTAAAAACAGCTGTTCTGAGTCATTGAACATTTTTGCAAATTTTATTCGTAAACATTATCGGAATTCGAAAAAAAAATAATATTGTTTTGCAAAAAAAAACAATTAGTCATCTTCCTTCTTCATCTGCTTTCAGAAGGTAGTCATCTGCTTTTAGAAGGTAGTTTGGCATTGTTGCTGAAAAAACTATCAATTTTGTAATTTTGAAAAAAAATTTCTCAGTTTTATTATTTTTAATAAAATTTCATGTCATTTTGTTCCCCGTGCTCTCCGCTTTCTGGCAAACTAAAAATCATGCCAAAAGGACGTCTCCACGCGGAGTTACGAGAGGAAACGAGAGAGGGAGAGAGCGCAGACGACGAGAGTGTCTCATCGTCTGCGCTCTCTCGTTCTCTCATCTCGAAGCTTTGAATGCCTGTAACTCCGCGTAGAGTGGTCCGATTTTAATGATTTTTAGTTTTTTGGAAAGCTGAGATCACGGGGAACAAGATGACATATAATTTGATGAAAAACGAGGGAGTTGTAAAAACATTTTTTCGTTTTTTTCAGTTTTTTTTTTGAAAACTTACATTACTTCGTTGATCATGTCGGTGAACTTTTCCGCATTGCAGAAAATCAATAGGGCATCAAAACGAATGATCGGGAACGGGGTTTCCTGGAAAAAAATGACTTGGAAAATTAAACTTTTTTCAAAAAAGTACCTTTGATGTTGGGTAACCTCCAAACTCTACATTCATCTCGATTTTTCTCGATTTGATGCCAGAGTGTAAATTCATCGGCTGTTTTTTGGACCATTCCAGGACGCTTCGGCACATCGAAGTACTCGGGATTCGGTTGAGGAGGATGCTGAATGATGAGTAATAATAAGTCTACCTTCTGCTGCACCAATATCTTAACAGACATCTTTAATCTTATCTATCAATAAAAAAAAAAACTCACCAGCTCTTTCCATTCCGTCTTCCAAAACTTGATCAGCTTCCATCTCATGCTCGCCATTATCGTCCTCAAAAGAATCGTTCTGGTTTTCTGCATTCTCTGCATCTTCCGCGGGATTCTTCGGTGGTCTACCTCTTCCTCTTTTCGGTGCTCCGCTGCTACTGCTTGGCTGAATCGTCGATAGTCTTTACAGCCTTAAAGTTCATGTTTATGAAAACTTTTGCTAAATTTTTATGTTTTTTCTTGTCAAAAATCGCATTTTTTTTTGCAATTTTTTGAAAAATTCTTATAAATAATGTGAATTCTCACCTTTTCAGACAATCCACCAAATATATAAATAATTAGAATTCAATAAAAATCAATAAATTTTTGAGGCAGCGATTCAGTACGCTGCCAAAGGGTGTATAACGAGTCAATGGTCAATATGACCTCTTGTTCTTAGAGAGAAGAGACGCAGACATTCCATCGATTTATTGGTGGGAAAGGGCAAAGGGGGAAGGTCACGTGTGCATTTGGAGAAGTTGGATGACTAAGATTTTATCTAAGGACTATTTCGGGAAAATAATGAAAGATTTGGAATCAGTGAGTTGAGAGCTTTCAGAAAAGTACCCACAAGCCTATATTCCGATCACTTTGGGTCTCACCACGAAAACTACAGTAACCTAAATTTTCGAAAATTTTGAAATTGCTGTAACTTGGTCAGTTTTGACTCTATTCTTTTGAAAATAAAAAATTTGGATTAAGAACGACGAGAGCTTTCAGAAAAGTACCCACAAGCCTAGGTTCTGAAGATTTTGGGTCCCACCACGAAAACTACAGTAACCCGCCGTAAATCGCGTCGAGACCCAAATCACTCAGAATATAGGCTTGTGGGTACTTTTCTGAACCGTCTCAACGAGTTGAATTCAAATATCACTGTGATTTTATTGAAAAATGGATTTTTTGGAATGTTTTTCTTCAAATCCCCCTTGAAATCCTGAAAAGAAGAAGAAAAAACACGAGGTTCTTCACATACAACAATTTATTTAAAATATATTTAAAATATCCAATTATTGGCATATCTTCCGTTTTCCAGTATGCAATTGTGACATCTTCACCAATTTTGGGTTGCACGAGTGACTCATGAATCGAGCAATATTTCTGAAAATTAGGAGAAGGTTAATTATTGCAAATATTGTCTGAAAGGACGTTTAAGTGTTTTTTGGGACATCTAAACTGAAATAAAGCAGAAATTTTTTGAATTAAATCATATTTTCAGAAAATTAAAATATTCATAAAAACTTAATTTTTCACAACACAGATGCTACATGATGAGACGTATTGAGCCAAAAGCTTCTCATCAAATCCTTTTTCCGCCGCGTTGAAGACTGCTACTGGGAGTCTTTTCCTCTTATGCTCTTTTCCAGACTCCGGCTCAATGAAACCATTTTCTTCGAAAAACTTCTTCTCCCTGAACTCTCCCTGCGCATAACTATGACAGTTTCGGTCGGATCAGCTAGATTTTGATATCATTTGAAAGCTCATGTTTTTCTCTATTAGGATGACCTAATTTTGAAAAATTTCCGTAAAAAATTAAGCTTTAAAGAGGGATGGACCATGACGTGAAAGTTGGTCCATTTTTTGAGTTGGTAAAACGTTTTTTCAAAACATTTTCCTTCATAACTATGTCAGTTTTGGTCGGAGCGCAAAAATTTTTATACTGTCAGAAAGCCCGCAATCTCCTCTATCAAAATGACCTAGTATTTCCGCCCTAAACTCACCACAATTTTGCATTTACATGTGTGCGGAGTTTCACATCCTCCAATTAGTCAAAAACATATTGGCTCATAATGTTGTGGGGAGTATACTGCAAAATAATTAAAAATTTAATTGCACTTAATCGATTTTCCTCAAAAAATAGGAATTTTGAGTGATTTCCGACTGAAAATTCGAAAATTTTCTCAACGCGTCAAAGGCGCGCCAGATTTGCAAAGAATCACTGGAAATCGGCGAAAACGCGCCAAAAGAACGCCAAACGACTTCAATTTTTGAGAAAAAGTGGAGTCTGGCGTACCTATGGCGCGTTTTTTGACTTTTGGCGAATGATGGCGCGCCTCGGACGCGTTTGGCATAGAATTTTTGCGAAAATTGAACAAAAATTGTTAAAAAACGCGTCCACAGCGCTCCAGCCTCGAAAATTCCATGTTTTTGGTTGAAAATCATCAAAAATTGCCGATTTTTATTCGAATTTTTTGCTGAAAATGGCAAAAACGCTGGATTTTCAGCTTAAAATTTGCCAAAATAAACAAGAAAAACTCACAATTCAGTTCTCCAGTCGATATGAGATTTGAGACCAATCTAGCTGAAAAAAACCAAAGATTTTGCTGAAAATCGACATTTTTTACTCACAATTCAATAAAAATCAGTTATAATATATGTAGTTGTCGACCAAACCATTCAGTAGGTAGTCTTGGTTGTAGTTACCCTGAAAAAATTATATTTTTACTCAAAAAATCTCGAAAAATCTCAAAAATAGCGGATTTTAAGCAAAAAAATGATGTTTTTCAATGGTTTTTCGGTTAAAATCGATTTAAAATCGAAAAAATCGGTTCCGGAACCAAAATATATCGAATAAACGGAAAAAAATATATCGAATAAACGGAAAGGAGAAGAAGACGACTGGGTAATCTCTTTTTCTCTTTTTCTCTGCGTCTCCACGATTCACACACTATTTCTCGTGAGGTGTGTTGCCATTGGAGGGGGGACCCCCCCTCCTCTTAGGGATCCGTTTTCCTGAAGAGACGCAGAGACAGTCCTTCGATTGAGAGGACGATAGGAGGAGGCTACCTGCACATCATCTGGAGAAGTTGGAAGACTAAAATTTTTTATTTTTTTATTTTTTTTTGGAAAAATATTGATAGATTCGGAATCAGTGGGTCCCACCACGAAAATTACAGTAATCTCGAATTCTTTGACCTAGAAATCCGCGGGGTGGCCTTGAAACTCAAAACTAATTTGTGCATCGCATTCAGCTCATTCTCAGCTTTCAGAAAAGTACCCACAATGGTTCTGACAACTTTGGGTCTCGACGCGAAAACTACAGTAACCCGAGCGGATAACTACAGTAACCCGAGCGGAGCGGCGAGACCCAAAATGCTCAGAATCTAGGCTTGTGGGTACTTTTTTAAAAGCTCTCGTCACGCTGATTCTAGGGAAAACAAGAAAAATGTAAAAAAAATTGAGTTCCGAAAGGAAAAAAACCTGAAAACACTGTTTTTCTATTTTTCTGCGTTGACATCCATTTTTTCTACATTTTTTAGCTTTTTCTAGAATCAGTAAGTTGAGAGCTTTCAGAAAAATACCCACAAGCCATGGTTCTGATCATTTTGGGTCCCACCACGAAAACTACAGTAACCCGTCGTAAATCGTGTCGAGACCCAAAATGCTCAGAATATAGGCTTGTGGGTACTTTTCTGAAAGCTCTCAACTCACTGATCCTAGAGAAAACAAAAAAATGTGAAAAAATGAGTTTCTTCGGCAAAAAACCTGAAAACACTGTTTTTACATTTTTCCTTGTCGAAATTTATGTTTTCCACATTTTTCTTGTTTTCTTTAGAATCTGTGAGTTGAGAGCTTTCAGAAAAGTACCCACAAGCCTATATCCCGGTCAATTTGGGTCCCACCACGAAAACTACAGTAACCCGCCGAAAATCGTGTCGAGACCCAAAGTGGTCAGAACCTAGGCTTGTGGGTACTTTTCTGAAAGCTCTCAACTCACTGATTCTAATGCGCGGACTAGTTTTAGGTTTCTAGGCCACCAGACGGTTTTCTAGGTCGTGAATGGTTTTTGGGGTTTTTGATGTCAAATCTGTCTTTTTCTTTTCAGAAAACATAAAAAAATGAGTTCTCAAACTTTATTATCCAACAAAAAAGAGAAAGTTTTCCGGGAAAAAGTGTCATTTCTTATTTTTTCTCTCTTCATGAATCTTCTATTCCTTCTTCTTCTATTTTGTATTTCAATCGATTTCTGTAGATCAAAAAAATGTGAGGATACCACCACGAGGGGTACTGTACCATCTACAGTACCTACAGTAACGAGAAAACCGCCAGTTGGAAATAATGCGCCAAAACCGGTGATCAATTTCGATGACCCTGAGACGACTACAGTAAGAACGACGTCTACAAGGGGTACTGTAGGTAAAGTAACCTCAGTCAAGAAGATTACTGTAGCTACAGTAACCAAGACGACAGAAGACATAGACCAATGGCGGAAACTCGCAAGGGTTACTGTACCTACCAAAACTACAGTAACCCCAATCAAGATTACCCGTCGGGTAGGATCCCCTGGTCATGGTACTGTAGTTAAGCCTGCTACAGTACCCACTCGGGTTACTGTACCTCCCATGGTTACTGTAACAACCACAAAATCCAAGAAAGATGATCTTAGAATGCCTACAGTACCCCTCTCAACGAAAACTACAAAATCGCCAACTACAGTAAGACGGGTTACTGTACCCTTGACTACAAAGACTACAACCTCTCGGATTACTGTACCTACAGTAAGAACTACAAGAAAAGTGCCGATGGGAGTCAACGAGAAGAAAAAAGAGCCATCATTCTATTTTCCACATTCTGAAATTATTAATTTCTAATAAATTCTGTTTATTTTCGATTTCTGTCTGTGTTTCCGGATGTCCGGATGTCCAAGAATGCAAAACGCGCCGAAGAAGCGCCAGCCAATCAAAAGTTTACAAAAATTGCTCAAAAACGCGTCTAAGGTGCGCCAGTCGCCTCAAAATTGTTCTAGATGTTGTCTGTCGGTGTGTCCCGTCTGTCCGGATGTCCACAACTTTTATTTTTCAAAAAACTGAAACCTGGCGCGTCTTTGGCGCGTTTTGAAATGAAAATCTCTCTGAAAACCGCGAAAGGCGCGCCAGACAGTGAATATATGCTCCAAAACGCGTTGAAGGCACACCAGCCGCTTCAAAATTGTTCTAGATATTGTCTGTCGGTGTGTCCAAATGTCCGGATGTCTAAAATTCAGTTTCTATAAAAATCCGAAATCTGGCGCACCATTGACGCTTTTTGAATAAAAAAATGCTCTAAAACGCGGTAAGACGCGCCAGCTATCTGAAAATAGTTTCAGGATCTGTCTGTCGGTGTGTCCAGATGTCCGGATGTCTACAATTTCAATTTTTGTTTAAACTGGCGCACCTTTGACGCGTTTTAGGAGATATGAGAATGTCAAAGATGCGTCAAAGATGCGCCAGCCCAGATGTTTCAAAGTTTTTTGCACATCTCCAGACATCTGGACACACCGACACACAGACAGAAATAATCAACACTTTATTTTTGAAAAAAATCAATAATTCCATCACAAAACCATCTCAATATCGGGGAATACACTGAGAGCACACACATAACTGGTCACTTCACGTCCCTGAAAGTAGATTCGATTGTTCTCACACTCGAATTCGATGGTATCGGTGTCCAGGAGGATGCAACCCTTGTTTCGCACCACGATCACCTGAAAATTGGGAAAATTTGGGTGGAAATGGTCAAAAATGGTCAAAAATGTTGATTTTTGAGCTCAAAAAGGGTCAAAAAGTGTCAAAAATGAGGTTAAAACTACGAAAAATCATTAAAAAACCACTCAAAACCCCTTAAAAACTTAATTTTTGGTCAAAAACCAGATTTTCCACAAAAGTGGTGGCCGAGTGGTTCAGGTAGACAGTGACACAAAAACGACCAGGGTTCGACCCCCACCTAGGTCAAATCTTTTTTGCATTCTTATTTTGGACATTTGGACATCCGGACACCCTCCCTGCACATCTTAATGGGTTACTGTAGCCCAGCGTCTTACCATCCATTCACAATTCGCATTGTACACGCCTCTCCTCCCATATAGTCTTGGTTGTACTGGTGTCTCCACGATTGTTGTCGCATTCAGAGCCTTGATAGCCGGCACGACGGCTCCGTTAAGTTGTGGACATTTCGACGCACGATCCATACCGAGCCACACGTTTTTCGAGCATCCTGAATTCAAAAAAAAATTGTTTTGAAAATTTTTTGAAAATTTTTACATGACCGTGTTCCCCGTGTTCTCAGCTTTCTGGCAAACTAAAAATCAAGCCGAACAGACGTCTCTACGCGGAGTTGTGAGGAGTGGCGAGATAGTGAGAGAGCGCAGACGACAAGAGTGTCTCGTCGTCTGCGCCCTCCACACTCTCATCTCGAAACTTAGAAGGGCTGTAACTCCGCGTAGAGCGGTCCGATTTTGATGATTTTTAGTTTTTTGATAAGCTGAGAACACGGGAAACAAAGTAACATATAGTTTGATAAAAATAAAAAATTGTGAAAAAAGTTTTTTTATGGAAATTTGAAAATTCTTTGAAATTTTTACATGACCGTGTTTCCCATGTTTTCAGCTTTTTGGACAACTAAAATTCACGCCAAACGGACGTCTCCACGCGGAGTTATAAGAGGTAACGAGAGAGTGAGAAGGCGCAGACGACGAGAGTGTCTCGTTGTCTGCGCTCTCTCGCTCTCTCGCCACCCCTTGTAATCCTCACCGTCTTGACCTACAGTGCGCGTCATAAGTATAGCGCCTGCCTCGATTTTTGCGTTTCTGGAATTCCGGATATCGGCATGAGAAAATGGTTAATTTAATTCGATTCAGCGTCTCAGAAAACCCATATTGAGAAGTTTTTTGGAAATTTCAAATCATGTCCCCCGATCTGTCAGAGGTTTTCTGAAAATCAGCCGCGTCAAAAGTATAGCGCGTTTTTTGATTCTGTGGCGGGGAGCGCTGGAAAACGAATAAAAAGATGAAAATTGATTATAATTAGTTGTCACTGACCTATTTCTGTTATTTACTATCAAAAATTATCCAAGAAACTGATTTTATGCAGCTGAAACGGCTCGATTCAGCAAAGTATCCCATTTGAGACATCTCCATGATTATTATCAATCGGTAATTTTGTAAAATATGGAATCCGATACTGAAAACTTGTCAAAAATACACTTTCGAACTATTAAGTTCATATTAGTGATCAATCAACCTTTTTGAGGGCCATTTTCCATCTACCAGGCCCGATCTGCGTGGCTCCTTGAGATCTGTGTAAGGCATCAGACGTGGATATTGGCTCATAGAAACGAGCAAACCTGTTCTTAGAACTTCGTAATGATCTGGATAAACTGAGAAAAACACTGTCAACTTATTTTTTACCAGAAAACTTTCAAACAGTATCCAGGTGTGACGGTGTAGCTCACACAGTAACAATGCAAACTCTTGATTTTGGCCTGCACGAAGGCGTTTCGAGACGAATCAAAAAACATCATTTTCAGTGACGGGAAACATTTGATATTGTTTGATAATTTCATTTTCAATATTTTTGCACCATTTAAAAGTCGTTCAAAGCGCATATCTTCTGTGGAGACCCGGAGTGTGATAAGCACATTTCTGGTATTGTGAGGATATTACTCCAGATCAGTTGAGATGCTATAACTTCGGAGCTGACCGTAGGTAGCATAACTTTTTGTTATGAGCGTCTTGAAAATGTCTCCCACAAGTTACCCAGACTCCATTCCGTTACATAAAGTCATGGTCTGTGCCGCTATGAGCCAATATCCACGTCTGATGCCTTACACAGATCTCAAGGAGCCACGCGGATCGAACCTGGTAGATGGAAAATGGCCCTCAAAAAGGTTGATTGATCACTAATATGAACTTAAAAGTTCGAAAGTGTATTTTTGACAAGTTTTCAGTATCGGATTCCATATTTTACAAAATTACCGATTGATAATAATCATGGAGATGTCTCAAATGAGATACTTTGCTGAATCGAGCCGTTTCAGCTGCATAAAATCAGTTTCTTGGATAATTTTTGATAGTAAATAACAGAAATAGGTCAGTGACAACTAATTATAATCAATTTTCATCTTTTTATTCGTTTTCCAGCGCTCCCCGCCACAGAATCAAAAAACGCGCTATACTTTTGACGCGGCTGATTTTCAGAAAACCTCTGACAGATCGGGGGACATGATTTGAAATTTCCAAAAAACTTCTCAATATGGGTTTTCTGAGACGCTGAATCGAATTAAATTAACCATTTTCTCATGCCGATATCCGGAATTCCAGAAACGCAAAAATCGAGGCAGGCGCTATACTTATGACGCGCACTGTAGAAACTTGATTTTTTTTTGTCTGGACTAGAATTTTACGAGCAACACGATGCATATAATTATCAATTGGAAAAATGTACCTTGGAAAGGTCAATTTTCAATTCGAAACTTACCATGACTCTCCTTCTGGTTTTTGATAACATCTGTCCATGCCGTTACACTTCTTTTACACCTTCTTCTTATCTGCTGTGTTCCAGTGGCCATTGCTGCCATAATTGATAGGAAAACTAGCAGAATAACAGGTATCGATCGCATGTTCTGTCCTGTCAGTTGTGATTTGCAACTGGTAGGAAGGCTTCCGGGCGGAAGAGGTAATATAACACTTTTATGGGACTCCTTTTTTATGAAACATTTTTATAAATCGGAGGAAACTTCTTACATTTTCAAACGGCGCTTAAATTGAGTCATAGCTACTTTCGAATACGTGGATTTCATTTCTGCAGTCAAAACTGGCTAAATCTTCCTGTGATCCGTACTTAGCGTGAGAGCGCAGACGACTAGACTGTCTCGTCGTCTGAGCCCTCCACACTCTCATCTCGAAGCTTAGAAGGCCTGTAACTCCGCGTAGAGTGGTGCGATTTTTATGATTCTTTGTTTGCCAGAAAGTTGAGAACTCGAGGAACACGTTCATGTAAAAATTTCAAAAAGTTTTCAAAATTCCAAAAAAACACTTTTTCTCACAAAATGTTAATTGTTCATTTAAATTATAAATCATCTTGTTCCCCATGATTTCAGCTTTCCAAAAAACTAAAAATTATCAAAATCGGATCACTCTACGCGGAGTTACAGGCATTCAAAGCTTCGAGATGAGAGAACGAGAGAGCGCAGACGATGAGACACTCTCATTGTCTGCGCTCTCTCACTCTCTCGTTGCCTCTTGTAACTCCTCGTGGAGACGTCTGTTTGACATGATTTTTAGTTTCCCAGAAAGCTGAAAACACGAGGAACAGGAATATGGAAAAAATGTTGAAAAATTTTTGATTGCAGAAATGAAATCTACGTATTTGACCGTACCGTAAGAAGAAAAAGGTCCAGATATCCAGAAAAAAAAACACTCACCTTTAAAGTACTCAAACATTCATCAAAAATATTGCGGAGGATATTGCTGCGAACAGTTGAAACTGTATAGCTTTCGAAGCAAAGGCCTACGCAATATTCTTTCAGGTGTGAGATGTATGTGATATCACATAAAAAGTTAAAAATGAATATTTCGAAGAATTAGAGAATTCTTGTCTTCAGGGACCCGCGTAACTCGATACGGGCCGGACTGGATACGGGCCGGACTGGAATGACATTTTTTGGTTTTTTTTAGCCAGATATTGTTTGAATTATAATAGATTGAAGAAAATTGAAGAAATTTGGGCGCGCGGGTCCACAGTCTGACGTTTGGGAGTAGTATGGGGGGGGGAATCCGGGGGGAGGGGGGGCCCCCCACAGCTGTTCCGCGCACTCCCCTCCTCCCGCTTGCGGCAAAAAACGGGACACCCTCCTCATTTTACACACTCTCTCGCTCACCAAAGCGGAAAAAAACGGGACCAACACCCTCCTCATCACTGCGGAAAAAAACGGGAACCCCCCAGCGGAAAAAAACGGGACCATTTTCCCAAAAAATAAGACTTTTTACGCCTTAGTCAAAAAGTCTTATTTTTGTGGAAAATATCACCTTTTCAAATTTCAAATTCAAATTCTTTTCTCTTTTTTTCAAATTTCCTTTTCAAATTTCCCACCAAATTCTCTTTTTTCAAATTCCATTTACACCTGAAAGAAAGAAAGAAAGAAACACACTTTTTACCACCACAACAACTTTATTATAATAAAAAAGAATAAACAATTTAAAAAAAACAATTTCAATAAAACAATTTTAAAAACAATTTACAAAAAATACTGATGTAGCTGCTGGATGTGTTGGAGCTGCTGGATGTGTTGGAGTATGGAGCTGCTGGATGTGTTGGAGTATGGAGCTGCTGGATGTGGTGGAGTATGGAGCTGGTGGGTGTGGTGGAGTATGGAGCTGGTGGGTGTGGGTTGGCCTGCAATAAAAAAGATGAATTAAGGTTCAAACATATCTATTTTCCTACCTATTCATCACGCATAAATGCTTCTGGTGGAGTATGGAGCTGCTGGATGTGGTGAAGTATGGAGCTGCTGGATGTGTTGGAGTATGGAGCTGGTGGGTGTGGTGGAGTATGGAGCTGCTGGATGTGGTGAAGTATGGAGCTGCTGGATGTGTTGGAGTATGGAGCTGGTGGGTGTGGTGGAGTATGGAGCTGCTGGATGTGGTGGAGTATGGAGCTGCTGGATGTGGTGGAGTATGGAGCTGGTGGGTGTGGGTTGGCCTGCAATAAAAAAGATGAATTAAGGTTCAAACATATCTATTTTCCTACCTATTCATCACGCATAAATGCTTCTGGTGGAGTATGGAGCTGCTGGATGTGGTGAAGTATGGAGCTGCTGGATGTGTTGGAGTATGGAGCTGGTGGGTGTGGTGGAGTATGGAGCTGCTGGATGTGGTGAAGTATGGAGCTGCTGGATGTGTTGGAGTATGGAGCTGGTGGGTGTGGTGGAGTATGGAGCTGCTGGATGTGGTGGAGTATGGAGCTGCTGGATGTGGTGGAGTATGGAGCTGGTGGGTGTGGGTTGGCCTGCAATAAAAAAGATGAATTAAGGTTCAAACAAATCTATTTTCCTACCTATTCATCCACCGGGAACACCTGGACGTGCTCAACCGGGTAAAAATTACCCGGTTGAGCCGCGACGTAGACCATACGGTCTACGGCGTTATGGGTGGCCAACCCATAACGCACCAAGAAGTGGGACATCACCGTCCTCTTTCCCTTTGGGGGTCCGAAGACCATCATTGCGCTGAAAAAGTAAAGTCAAATTTAAATAACTTAAGTTTTCACCTACTTCTCTTTAGACAGTTGTATTATTCCTGAATGGACGATCCTCATCTGACCCCCCGGGGCTGGGACGTAAATGTCCCGAGGCCCGAGGGCCCGGAGCACCTCATTGAGGCGCTCCAGATCACCGTGGCGCCAATTAGGCACCGCGGCGGCAAGTAGGTTAGTGAGTTGCATATCTAGAAAAATATACTTTACTAAAAAACTAAAAGAGCCAAACTAATAGAACTAAGATTAAAACTACTAGAAGGATCTAGAAAGATAAAAATAACTAAAAGAATCTAGAGAGAGAGAGAGAGAGAGAAATAAAGCTAAATGGTTGAACCAGGACAATGGTGCAGTGAAGGAAACGATGTCTCATCTCGGTTTTTGGCCTCCTTTTATACCCACGGATCCATGGGCGTGTCCCAGAGATTCTTGGGAGGCGGATCCTACCGCCCCATCATTTTGTTTGAAAAAGACTCTTACATAACACACTGTGCACCAATACGTAAGTTTACACACCCTCGATCCTAATCCTCTCCCACCTTTGATCCCAACCGTTTCCCACACTTTCTTGTTGGACACAATTCTGTGCACACAATTCTGTGCACACAATTAACACCCATCCTTTTACGTAACTCAACCAACATACATTTTCTTACGAGTAGATTTATTGATATTCAAAAAATGGCAAAAACACAGTACAAAAGCTAAAAAAAAAAAATGACGAAAAATCAGGATTTGGGATACAGCGATATAAATCAGGATTTGGGATACAGCGATAAAGACATAAGGATAAAGACATAAGAATAAAATGTACTACTCATAAGAAATTTATAAAACAAATTGTTTTCGATCCTTCTTGGCAGCCTCAGCTTTGGTATTCTTTTCGATATCCTTGAGAAGTTGACGCTTGACGCATGGTAGATCGTGTTTGAAGAATTTTACTCCAAGTTGAGATTTGAATGAAGATCGACAAATTTTGCAGAGATTGACAACTGAAAAGAATACGTTTACAAAAATATTCAGAAATAACAAGAGCTTACCCAATTGTTGATTATCGTCATCGACATTTTTCATGTCTAATCCGCGGCTAGCAATTCTACAAGGAAGACACATGTGGATAATCAATGTTTGGTCATCGTAGAGAAACTTTGGACACAATTCGGCAGCTTCAGATGTTGGCAACTCTATTGTTGATGCTTTTTCTCCAAGATATCTCTGAAAAAACAATAAATAATTAAATACACAAATAAAATATATTACCTTGCGACTTTCGCCAAAACTGCATACTTGGCCATTTTCTGGAGAGCCAATTCGTGAGTTTTTTGCGAGTGATTGAGAACCATCTGTTGAAGCTCCGAAATTTGGTTGAGTATCCAAACCAGCTTCATCGATGGATCGCTTCCATTTACCACCAGTGGCTTGGGCGCTTGGTTGATAGTTGGAGTAGGTGTTGGTTGGCTTGTTAGAGTTGTTGGTTTTGAGGATTTGAACGGGTGACTTGGCGAAGCGAGTTTTCGGGGCATTGCTAGAGAGAGCAGAAGAAAAAACCGCCGACATGCAGCACGACAAAAGATAAGAATGACGAGTTTTGAAATGAAAAGTTTCAATTTGAGAATTTGTGTAATAGTGGGCGGAGTTTAAACAGCTGACGCGCTTAACAAGAATAGATAATCCGTGTGATAGTACCATCCAAATAGACATTTACTTTTCTGTAAGCGTCGACCGCTCCGGAATGCTGAAGATAAAATAATGATGCTCAGATAGAAAAAATAAAACCCACAATAAGTTTCCAAGTGTCCGGTATACGTGTTTCTTTTAAAGGTTGTGCGTAAGCTGGTGTTTTAACAGGCCAAAAACGAGCGTCTTCAAGGAATTCGTCACCCCAGAATGGTTCTACAGAGACCTGAATTAGAAAATATGAGAAAAATATGTTAAAAAATGACACTACCTTGACACAACCGCTCATCACCAAGAAAAAAATAAAGAATGAGGCTTAAACAATAGTACTGATCAGTGGGACGCGGAGTTCATTGATATTCAATAGATTATCAAATTCTCCATAAATTATAGCATATAGCCCGCCTGGTGGTGTCTTCTTGGCAAAGTTCAGACGAACGGAGACGTTTGTTTGCTTTACAAGTTCAAAAAGATTGTGATCCTGGGCAATAACACTGAGTTCGAATCCGAAAATTGTATATCCTCCACTTCTGAACATCTCCTTACTGATGGAATTTGATGTGAAATTTGTGCGAGCGTGTCCCAAAGCCTCCTGCATCAGGATATAAGGTTCAATAAATTTTCCATTTTCAAAATCCAAGTTGAACGGTCTACCAGGAACCGACTGACCGCAATAATCAATGTGGATTTGGGATAGATCAAAATGTTGAAAATTGAATGGAGATGTGCCGTATGAACCATTATATGCTTCAGCAGAGACCAATCCTACGAAAATTCTCCTCGGCATCTTTGATGTAAAGATAGTGTTAGCCGGGGCATCAAAGCGATTTGGTTCAATATAGAAACTTCGTACTTGAGGCGAAATCAGTGGATATTGTATATTTTTGTGACTTTGTAGAGCCAGCTCGATTTCGTTCGATAGTCCTTCAGCCAAGTCGAATTCATTTACCATTGCAAAGACGTCCGTGACGTGAAATTTCAACTTATTCGCACCAAGATTATATCCCTCAATGAGAAATTCACTCGTATTCGGATAAAGAGTCAGCTTCACATCACATCCATTGATCAAGACTTTGTTTTGGTTCATCAAATCTATTGAAATGTTGCATGCCACTTGAACTGTCCCATCTTTGTAGACCATTTCACATCGTCTCCGGAATCCAGAACTTTTTTCATGTCCAACCACCTCGTCGTGGAAAAAACCAGCAGAAGTAAGGGTAGAGTTTTTGATTTCTGCACCATGCATTAAGACCGATTCAAGGTAGCTTTGATATGCATAGTTGGTTGAATTGTGAAAGACCATTTGCCCATTGATATGCATAGTATAGGATTTTATTATACTATGTGCTATATTGTTTATAGGACCATAAAGTAGCTCAGGAGTCCCACCCATCTCAACACGATTACCAGCCTCATCAGTAATTTTGAAAGTGAATACGATATACGTCTTTTTGGGGTTCATATAACTTAGATTATTGTTAGCTAGGTTGAGTTCCCAGGGACCACTCTCGGTTAGTTGGTTTTTCAGTGGTACATAGGAGAAACGAGAATTGATGATACCGCATTGAGTTGCGGGTAGGGTCGAAAAGTCCAACTCTTCAGTGATAAAATCTTGACTTTTTGGGTCAATACGGCTCAACATAATTTAGAGAAAGTTCTTACGAGACTCGACCAAATGTGGTTTCAAAACAGAAATACTTGGTCCTTTTATACTTTTTCTAAGACGTCTTCTACCTGATCCGCTATATTCCTTCAACTTTTGCTTAGCTACAGACTTCAGACTGGATTTCAAATCATTACCACTAGCTATTTCCGATGCCAAAGACTTACTAGCACTAACTAGATGTTGCCCAGCTGCCGAACTCAAGAATCTTGGGATTAGAGAGAGAGCGGCTGTCAGGATTCCACCTAGACCAGCACCTCTCATATTCCCACCACGTTGATATCTTGTGCCTAGGAAAGGGCCAGTTCCCGGTATATTATGCCTGAGAAGGGCTCTGTAATTGATTTTGGTCAAGTCTACAGGTACGGGAGCCATTATAAAAAGGGTGAAAATGAATGAAATCACCGCTATTTATACATGTTTTCTGATGACATCTACAATATTTTGTCCAAGGACCCACACACTCGGAATAAATTTCTTGGCGTCTACTCTGCCGATGAACTCATCAACCTTCCAAAACCCAAAAAGAAGAGTTATTGTCTAGTTGTGAATACGGACACTCAACAACAATCGGGACGACACTGGCAGGGCATATTTGTGGATTCGAGACGTACTTGCCACTTTTTTTGCTCTCTGGGTGAAAGACCAAATCACCACATCAGTAGATATCTCAAAACTTTTCCAAAAGTTCTACATAACACCTACAAAAATCAAAGATCCAACGAAATTACTTGTGGTGGCTTTGTAATCTTCATTCTGGCTATGATGGCTCGTGGATATTCATTTCGGACACTATGCAGTCTTCTCGACAGTTTGACAACCGACGACAGTTTCATACGAACATATCTCTATGACTCTTATGCGTATCAGCTTCCATCACCAAAGTCATTTTGATTGAAATTCAGCCTACTAGTAGGTCGTATTTTTTAATGTCTCTCTCGCTATATTGTCGTGAGTGTGGCTGGTTTGCCTCTGACACTACCCAACTTGAAAATCATTGGAAATACATTCATCACGGATTCCGTCAGCCACCACCAAACATAACTCAAGAAGCTTTCAATACTATGCCAAACTGGAGCCTTCACAAACAAGCACACACCTGCCCTGTGTGCCTGGACCACCATCCTCAGATGGTTGGCCTGGCTCACCACATATCAAGTAATCACCCACTAAGAAATTGTTTTCAACCAACGACTCATACCAGTCAGCCTCTATTGGATCGATGGGTGAATATCCTTCATGCCTGCTTCGGTACAAAAATTGCTAATACTGTAAGTTATTTTCAAAGTTGACATAAACACTTTTTTTTTTCAGATCATCAAAGGTATAAAGCATCGTAAATGTCCTGAATGTCGACGTCTCTTCAAATCAACTCAGGAGTGTGCAATACACATATTCAAAGAACATTTCAAGACTCGTCAGCAGATTATGGACTCAGAAGCGTATACCAATTGGGCACGTTATGTCAATTTTGTGAATCCCGGAATACTACCAGCCATGGAAAAGGAACATTTTGCCTTGGAAAACAAGCCCCCACGTTTCGTCATTCATCGCCAGCCAGATGTTGAGGTTCAAATCGATTCTCCAGTCATGCTTCAACAACTATTATCTAAAAAACTTCACGAAGAACTCATATCTCACATTTGAATTGTTTAACAATAAATTATTTTTCCAACTCTTTTTGACAAAAAAAACATATCTGTCAAGATATCTCTCTTTGATAAACCGCTGAGCAACCCGAAACTATGTTTTCTTTGATGCGCGCCGCGGAGTACTAATCGACAACACCTCCGATATTTGTGACAGCCGCCCTGGTTCGATACGCATATATTTTAACAACAGTCTTCTAATTGACAACCGAACTTAGTTCAACATGTCCTATTCTTTGGAGTTATACTGTCGTGAATGTGCATTTTTTGCGAAATCTACTGCTCAACTCCATGAGCATTATGACAGAGTCCACTATGGATTCCGTCAGCCACCCCCGGTCATTTCCCAGGCCGAATTTGAGCAGATGGGATCTTGGCCAATGATCCGCAAGATACACACTTGTATTGTGTGTCTTGACCACTACAAGTCAATCAAGGACCTCATCAACCATCTCACCGACACCCACCCACCGAGATCGAACAACAATCTCATGGCACAAACAGATGTTGGTCTTCTCCAATACTGGGTAGGCCAACTCCGTTCAATGTATGGACAGGGGATCATCGAAAAAGTATGTTTTTCTCTTGCCTATCACTGAATAAGTTTTATTTTACAGATTATCAACAAGAATATCGACATCGTCGACGGATCAATCATAAAGATCTGAACGGTATGTTTTTATTTTTGTGAAATTACTTATTTCTACTTTCCAGATCCACTTCAATCTCCACTCAAACAACTTCATTCTCCACTCAAACAACTTCAATCTCCACTGCTCAAAGAGTAAATTTTTTGTATTTCAAAACCTTTATTTCAAAACCTTTATTTTAAAAACTCTAAAGCATATATTTTTCAATAAAAAAACAATTACAATTTCAATCTTTTAAAATGTAATACAGATATAGTAGTGCCCCAACTGAATGGGATAGGTGTGCCACCATCTGTCAATAGCTCTATACGAATACTATCAATAGTGCTGTTAATAATAGGTACATAGCGAGGATTAGGGACGGTATAATAAACAACTGAGCCGTATTGGCCTGTACATGGGATGACAGACAAAAGATTGGTTTTCTTATTACCAACAATAATAGGTTCTACTACATCAGAATACAAATAAAGCACACTAACATCACCAAAAAGATCCACTTTATGGGGTGCAATCGAATTATTTCTAACAATCAAATCGTCAAAACCTAGAAAATAGGAAAATGGCTTTTCAAATTCTAGAAAATACACATCAGAATGCAAAAAATCTACTTGAACCCTTCCATGTTCATCAGAAAATCGAACATATGGGGTAACATCGAAGAAATTTCCATCTATGCTTACTATAGATCTAAGTTTTTGAAAGTCTTCCAAAAGTGCATTATACGTAGTGACGTCTCCGGGTCGATTTTCAATTGTTTCTAACATTTTCTTGTATTCTGGAATTGCGTTCTGCACTTCATTTGCATTATTAACTAGCTCCAATAACTGGTCCAATCTGTTCTTTTCCGCATCGACAGCTTCCTGTTCGGCTTTTATCTTGGCTTCTTCAGCTGCCTGCTCTTCTGCCTCCTTCTTCGCTTTTTCTTCTTCGTCTCTTAATCTTTTCTCCTCGAGTAGTTCCAGGTAGCTCTTTTGTACTTCATCGATTACGGGGCCCTTTGTTTCTCCTGTCTTTTCTCCTGTCTTTTCACCTTGCGGTGTATTTGATCCTGTCTTTTCGCCTTGTTCCGTCCCGCCGTCGGCTTTCTGTCCACTATTATACACATTCATTATCTCTTCCTGGCCCTCTGATAGAATGATTCCAGAGTCTCCTTTGAGTTTTTCTTCAGCCTTTCCTCCTGGTTTGTCTCCAGCTTTGTCTCCTGGTTTGTCTCCGGCTTTGTCTCCAACTTTTACAGGTTTTTCTCCAACTTTTACAGGTTTGTCTCCAGCTTTTACAGGTTCTTCTCCATCTTTTTCTTCAGTTTCTTCAGTTTTTTCAGCTTTTTCTCCAGTTTTTTCAGCTTTTTCTACTGTTTCTTCAGTTTCTTCAGCTTTTTCTTCAGTTTTTTCAGTTTCTTCAGTTTTTTCAGCTTTTTCTCCAGTTTTTTCAGCTTTTTCTACTGTTTCTTCAGTTTCTTCAGCTTTTTCTTCAGTTTTTTCTTCAGCTTCTTCAACTTTTTCTCCTTTTTTCCCTTTCTTGTAAACGTCCAACAATTCTTGTTGATGTAGTGTTAACGAAACACCCGGTGCTCCTTCAGACACAGCTGGTGCTCCTTCAGGCGCATCACCAGGAGCTCCTCCAGACACAGCCGGTGCTCCTCCAGGTGCATCACTAGGAGTAGCACCATCTCGATTATTGATCAAATCCAATAGGTTTTGATCATTTTCGGTCAATTCTACAGCTCTTTTAGCCTTGGAAACATCGTCAATTTCCACATTTGCACTCCTTTTAGCTCTAGTCTTGGTGTTCAAAGTATGAAGAATTTGTTCCAAGTTCAGATATTGCGTAGATGGGAAGGTTATTCGTATTGGCTGACGACCAGACTTGAAATGAATCCAATAATAAAGAGGTTTGCCTACATTCACAAAACTATGGGAATACACCAAATCTGTGAGCGCAACCATCCATTTGTCTTTACGTAATTGGAGAACCTCAGGTAGTCTAGTAACATATCGGCTAGACGTGTTCGGAAATGGGGCATTTGGCACATTTGAGGGCAAAGTAACATAGAAATCGTCCATTTCTGAAAAAAAGTA
Organism: Caenorhabditis latens; assembly: GCA_002259235.3. NCBI lineage: Eukaryota > Metazoa > Nematoda > Chromadorea > Rhabditida > Rhabditidae > Caenorhabditis > Caenorhabditis latens. The sequence continues at coordinate 17,767,388 of CM056095.1, forward strand.
ACATAGAAATCGTACAATCCTGGAAAAAAAAAGTATAAAAGGGCTTCAAAAAGTGTTTATAAACTCAAAATGACCAACACCACAACACCACTATCAACCTCTGGACCAACATTTAACATCAATTTTATTGTTACTCTATCAGTTTTGGTGGCTGTTTGCCCATGTCTACTCCTACTCAAACGCTTCATTCGACGACAACCCCGCTGAATCCTGGCTTTCGATTTCGATTCCCTTCTCAAACTACAATAATTGGTGCTACACAAAGTGGAAAAACAACATTGCTCAAGAAAATCATTGAAAATCATGCGAAAACATTTGAAGAGCCTATATCTAATATATTCTGGTTTTGTGGCGTCAAGACTCCTGGAATACCCTATCACCTGCCAAATCTAAGAGTTTTTGAAGGATTACCTGATATTGAATTACTCAAAGAATACAGAAATCAAAAAAATATTGTTGTCTGCGATGACTTAATGACTGATTTTGCGAGATCCAAGGATTCTCTCAATCTCTTAAATACTCTTTTCACCGTTTATGCTCATCATTATAATTGTGCCGTCTTCAATTTAGTTCAATCTGCTTTTGCTTTACCACCAGTTACCCGAAACAATAGCACATATATCATTTTGATGCGTAGTCTCTCTGACGCTGCACAAATCAAAAATTTGCTGGTTCAACAATTTGGTACAAGTTGGAGGGGTGCCTATCAGGCATACCAAGACGTAATGTCGCGACCCTATCAGGCTATGCTCATAAATAATGATCCTCAATCACCACCTCGTATGAGAATTCTATCAAATTTCATAGATGAGTATCCAATTTCATACGAACCAGTATAAAAGGCATTCAAAAAATTCATTTTCACCTAAAAATGGCGGATAAACTTATTTTACATCATGATTTCTTGTACAAAGTTATGAGACATAATCGCTCAGCACTTCTCAAAGCCACTAATAAACAGGTGAATATTCTTGTATAAATTGTTTACAATATTCTAAATTCAAGAAATATACCTCTAACTAGTGAAGAGTTTTCAATACTCAGGCCTATACATTCAAAACTCTTGGCTTTGTCCGGTGCAAAAAGTGTGGATGTAGCTAGAGAAATGCTATTTAAGCTCACCAAAACACAAATTTCTGCATTCATTATTCCTGCTCTGGTTGCTACAAAACTAAAGTAATGGCTAAACTTGTACGCAAATATCATATGATACCCTACGATGAGGGTGGATCCATCGAATCTGGTAAACGTTTCCTCGAAAAGATCCTCACTGATCCCACCCTTGATGCTATTGCTAAATGCCGTTTCTACCAAGATCTCCTCTACAAAATTCGACAACACATGAATCTACCAATTGTAAATGAAGATATGATGAATATTATCCGTGAAAACTTTGAACTCCACATGCCCCTTGCTCCACCATCGTCACCTGCTCCAATGATCCAACAGCCTATAGTCCAGACTCCCCCAATAGTCCAGGCTCCCCCAATAGTCCAGGCTCCTCCAGTGATTCAACCACCGGTCGTCCAGCCCCCTCCAATAGTCCAGGCTCCTCCAATGATTCAACCTCCACCAACAACGATTCAGCCGATAGAACCGATGGAAATCTCCAAAATCAATGAAAATAAGGGCGGACCTGTGAAAAAAGTGAAGAAGAAAAAGAAGAATCCTAAGATTGAACCTAAGATCGAGCCGAAACTAGAGCCCAAGCTTGAACCCAAGTTTGAACCCAAGTTTGAAATGAAAGAAGAACCTATGGACGCCCAAGAAATGAAACCACAGAAGACAAAAGGAGACCCAGTCAAAAGAATCGTAAAGGGTGAGAATACCAAGAAAGAAATCAAGAAAGAAATGAAGAAAGAGATGAAAAAAGCAATCAAGAAGGAACCTATCAAGCAAGAGATCAAGAAGGAAATCAAAACTGAACCTATGGACGCCCAAGAAATAATACCACAAAAGACAAAAGGAGACCCAGTCAAAAGAATTGTAAAGGGGGAGACTAGTCATGAGGCGAAAAAGAGGGAGATGAAGGAGAAGAAGAAGGAGGAGATCAAGAAGGAAATTAAGAAGGAGGTGAAGAAGGAAATCAAGAAGGAAATCAAGAAGGAGATCAAACAAGAACCACCAGAGGAAGACACGAAACCAATAAAGAAAGAACTAATAAAGAAGGAATATATCAAGAAAGAAGTGCCAGATGTCATAATCAAAGACGTGAAGAAGGAAATTATTGAAAATAGAGGATCAAAACGTAAAAAGCCAATGATTGCAAACATTCCATACACAAATAGGCCCAAACAGCATACGACTGGTGCCTACAGGATTGCTACTAAAAGAAGTGCCGAACCTTCAATTTTCGATGAGGTGATGAGGAAAAATATCAACTATGACAAAACAATTGTGAAGAAAGCACCAACAAGAAGAACAGGACGCGGTCCTGTTGTGCCTCCGGGGTCTCGGATCTATTGTAAACTCTGGAAATTCGTATAAAAGTGAGTTTTAGACGTGTATTTCTTCATTCAAATGCCTTCTTCCAGAGCTATCGCTGCTATCAAAGATGCATGGACCAACCCAAAACACCCATGTGCTTTCACGTCTGTCACAAATATTCACAACTTTTTAAAAACTCGATTCAAATCTCTCAAATATGATGAAGTCGAAAAAGTGTTGGAGGATGTAGAGTCTTTCACTTTACACAGACCCACTCAGAAACGATTCCCACGATTGAAGACAATAGCCTCAGGGTTATACACTAATCTTCAAATTGATTTGGCTGACATGTCCAAATATAAATCAAGTAATGATGACGTTACATTTCTACTTACAATCATCGATATTTACTCTCGACGTTTGTTTGTCAAACCCCTCAAATCGAAGAGCGGGAAAGAGGTGGCAGTCGCGTTGGCTGAGGTATTCAAAGACATTGGCACGTCACCAATGACTGTTTATTCGGACGATGGAAAAGAATTTTACAACAGCGACGTAGCCAAACTTTTCAAAGAGAATGGAGTCAAACATGTTTCTCCAAAGAGTGATTTGAAATGTGCAGTAGTTGAAAGAGCGAATCGGACGTTGAAAACGAGACTAGCCAAGTATATGACTCAAAAGTATGCATACAAATACATCAATGTGCTTGAAAAGGTCGTGAAGGGAATCAACAACTCTGTGAATCGTGGCATCGGGAAGAAACCAGTTGATGTGCGGAATGGCGATTTCATTATTCCACTACCTGATAGATCTGTATCTGGACGTATCAAATTCAAATTGGGAGACCATGTACGAATTTCGGCGAAGCGTGGCACTTTTGACAAAGGATATGAACAAGGATGGACGACGGAAGTCTATGTTGTGCGAAAAGTCAATCATGGAAAGCCTGTTGTTTACAATTTGGTCGACACGAATGGTGAAGAAATTGAGGGCATCTTCTATTCTCGAGAACTCACCAAGTGTACATATGACCCGAGCGCTGTCTACAGGATTGAGAAGGTGTTGGATACTCGAACACACAAAGGAAAAAAGCAAAGCCTGGTCAAATGGGAAGGGTACCCTATTTCTTTTGCAAGCTGGATAAATTCTGATTCAATGATTTCTGTATAATTTTTCATGTAAAGATTGTGTTTGAATTGTGCAAAGATTGTGCTAATTGTGTTTGAATTGTGTTTGAATTGTGTTCGAATTGTGTTTGAATTGTGTTCGAATTGTGTTTGAATTGTGTTCGAATTGTGTTTGAATTGTGTTCGAATTGTGTTTGAATTGTGTTTCTAATGAAAATGATGTAAATATCACTGATTTTGAATGAAAAATGGTATAAATACGCCGATTTCTAATACAAACCCCTCACCCCTACACATATACACCCCTACACCCCACACATATATACACACAGACAGGCCCGCGAAAACGACCCCTCACCACAAGCGAGGGGGAGGCTGAGCAAACTTTCTATCCGCCCTTCTCATCATCACTCACCGTGACGATTCAAAGTTCGGCTGTTTTAGTGTTGTGTTTTTATAAGAGATGTTTATTAGAAGAAAACTCGTTGAAAACTCGTAAAAAATCAAAATGGATAATCATTAATTAAATTTGTATTCTCTGGAAGTTTTCCAAATGGTGCTACAACTCCATCGACGTAGTGTCCTTTGTCCATTCGTGGGTTGAGGTTCTTCTTCATTACACAGGTCCACAGACCATCCAATGCGTGGGATCCTCTTTTGAAGGTCATCATATCTCCCTCAAGTGCATCAGTGACACCATATGCAATGAACTCTTTCATCTGAAAATAAAAAAAATAGTTTCTATAGACACACAATACAACTTACTCTGTTTTTCATATTTTCGAAATTGATTTTCTTCGTATTTCCACTATTGAGAGTCATTCCTTTCGCCTTGACACTATACGAAAAGGAGCCATCTGGTTGTTTGATCTTCAACGCGTAGACTTTGGGAGCCATGGTGACTACTTCGACCAATTCGCATCCTTCAGGAATCTCGCTAACTAGTGAGCCCAGTTGCTCACCCTTCAAGTCTCCAACTGGATCCTCCCCTTTCTTTTGCTTGAAGATAATGGAATCCGTGTCTGAAAAACATTTTATTTTTCAATTATAAAAAAGTAATTCTTACCACAGTAGATCATATTTTCTACTCCAACTCTCTCCATGGCTTCTGTGAGACGTAGACGAGCTGCTGATGTAGTGATAGCAGCAATTGCCAAGTTTGTGAATGGTGCACTTTTCAAAATCTCCCTCTTTGGCTTCCTGGATATCCATAGTTTGTACTTTCCAAATGGTATCATCGACACTGGCTCATACTTTGGATCATTGAAAAAGTTTGTCAAAGTCGTCGCGTCAGCCTTCATTATGAGAATGGTCTCATTTTTCAAGGGATTTTGTCCGAATTTTCCCCATGCCGAGTTGAGAAAAATCTTACAGAGACTTCGTAGTGCTGGATTCTTCTTGATGTTGGAAGCGTCCAAAAGAACACCATCATTCTTCAAAATTCTTGCAATGTATGCCTTCTTTTCCTCATCCGTCATATTTTCCTTCGGCCATCCACTACTTTCGTGCTTCAATTTCAATAGCGGTTTGATGTAATCCGCGAAAAATCCTCCTTTGACCCATGCCTCGTCTGGCCAGTGCCAGATTTCGTGGTATTTGAGCACTTGGTAGCCTTTTGAAATGGCTTTGTTGAGTTCATCAGTGGTCCAAACCCCTGTCAGGTACCGCTCGGACACTTTTTTGTGTGTACACACTCCGCTCGCATTCTGTTTTTCGGCACACGTTCTGCATAGAGTAAACATGAGTTTCTTACAAAATCTTTGCGGTAGATATCCGAGACAGCCATCTTCCTTTGGGAGAACGTCGCAAAAGACAAGACCTCGATACTTCAATTTGTCACTCGGCTTCGGCATCTTTTCGGTAATTATTATTGGATTCCCTCTGGGATAGGCGGTACCACCAGCATTCAAGTAGGGATACATACTGACATAATCAAGATAATTCAGTATTGTATCCCCTAATGCCTTAGTGATCGACCGAAACGCTTGTGTTCGGCCCCCATAGAGAGCATCTCGCGGTTGGAGACGACGCGTGTATTTGTTCTAAAAATAATCATAATTTCAAAGTCTACATCAATGAATACTTACCAATTCGAAGAATTTTTTCATCTCACGATCCTTATCCATCATCTCATTCAGCTCGCATTCCCAAACAACGTGTAACTTTGCCGCCACACTTCGGATGTCATTCTCACGTGTAATTGTCTCATCGTATGCCTCCTGGGGTGTCCGGTTGCCACAAAACGGGTTTGGTTTGTCTCGGATCGGGAAACACCTTTTGCAACCATGCCAGAGACATCCATGAACCTGAAAATTGATACATTTTACAAGAAAATTTTGAAATAATACCTCAAAAACTTCATCAGTTGCTGGATTGTAAGCATCAAGTAGATAGTTGCGTCCATTTATTTTCATTTGTCGTTCGCCACCTCTCAAAGAATATTGCAATTTGAGCGATGGATCCTTCTTCTCGAGCCATTGGATATATTTTAATGCCAACATTGAATTGTTTCCGCCACCATATCCATTTTCTGGCACGTGTCCTACGTCACCGTTTTTGATGTATTCATGCTTCATGACGAACATGACGTAGGAGGCAAGAGTGCAAGCGTTGATTATCGGACTCCAACCATTGAATGTTGCTTCACACATCTGAAATAATGTTGTTTTTTTTCAAAAAAGTATCATTTTTAATTACCTTGATGAACGAAATCAGTGTTTGTGTGAGAATTCGGACGTCTGATTCACAATATTTCAGCAATTCGTCTTGAAGTTTGAAGCCATCGTGGTAGCTTTTCTCGTACCATTCTTCGAATTCCTTGCACTTTGCGGGGCTCATAAACTCTGGACTGTAGTATTTTTTGTCCGGTAGAGTCGGGAGGACCTTATTGTAATTGTCCGGATGGTTGTATAGATGCGGGAAGAAACCTTTAGCCTCGCCCTCGATTCCGAATGCTCCAGGCATTTTGGCTAGTCCCATTTGCAAATATTGGTAAGAGTCGCGGAAGTAAAGCTTCTGTTTCTTGAATGAGAAGTCGGCACTGATGATTGTGTTGCCAGAAAGTATCACTTTTGGTTCTTCACGACTCAAACCCGAGAGTCTATCAAGTTCCGCTAACAGCATAACATGGTCATAACTGAAAAACACTAACTCAGGGATGCATAAAACTAAGAAACTCACCGGCCACCATTGTGTGCGATCACATATGCTCCATTCGCCTTTGGGTCGTACAGTAAGAACTTGGCAAATCTTGCCAGTGGCGTGTTTCTCTCCTCGACTTCGAATATTTTATTAAAATCCAAAGGTTCCTCCTCGTCATCATCATCAGCATCATCATCGGCATCTTCTTTTTCCCATCTCATTCGCTCCTCTGGGTCGTCATCAGTGTATTTTTCCTCCATTTCACAGTATTTACACCCAGCTGCACCATAGCATTCAGAACAGAACGCTTTTACACAAATCAGGTTGGGCTGGTGTTTTGGTCCTTTTTCTACGTGTCCTGTAATAAAAAAAAACCCGTGTTATCTGAATTATATCAGACAAGTTACCATTGTATTCGCCTGATTCGACAGTGACGGTTTCCATATCATACACAATGTATTTTGCGTGTTTCTGTGCCTCTCGTTTCCTAGTTTTCTGCTCTTCAGTCGGGACTTTGTAACTACAGTCATGGCCGGGTTCTGTTTTTTGACGGCACGTAGAGCAGAATATTGTCCCACCACAGTTATGTGCTCTTCCACTATACATATCCGTTCGATCAATCATGGAACACTTTAGGCAGCTAAAATTATAAAGTATTTATTGATATCAAAAATAAATAAACATACTAAAAATATTTTTTACAATAAGGTATAGATGTGGTTGACGATGGTACTCGGTGTGCGTCGAAACATTTTTGACTTCGGAATAGGATGTTGCATTCTGGGCATTGGATGTTCATCGAACCAGGCTCACAATCAATAGTACCACACCGTTTGCACTTTTTCTCACATCTCCTCCAGTGATCCTTGTTATCAAATTTGCTACATTTGAAGCAGAATCTGAAAAATAATGGTTGATTATTTGTTTATAATTTGTGAATAGTTTACCTTGTTGCATTGTTGCCTACTGTGTGGCTCACAAACTCAAAATGACCATTCTGGTAGAATAATCCGATGAACTTGGATCCATTCGGGTTGAAATGTTTCACCTCGGTAGCAACCGTTTGCCGTCCGTCTATTGACCACAGAACAATTTGGTAGTCATTCAAGTGATTGGCTAGTGTGATGACGTCATCAAAATCATGCTGTTCCTGCTCAGGGTCCATTTGGGCGGCAGTCAACAAATCTTTGGCCATTTTCAATTGAGCTTCCTCTTTGAAACGATGAGTTATCTAAACTAATAATTTTAAAGGTTTACTTATTTTTTCTAACACACCTTGTGAGATATCAAGTTTTCGTATTGGCGGCTCAACATTTTCGCCTCCTCCGGACCGGTCGCGCACTTTTTGTCACACTCTAGTTTCCCCATAGCGAGTGCTTTGGGCAAACAATGAGATGAGCCAAAAACGCGGTTGTGTTTGACACCAAAGTTCATTCTCTAGAAGAAAACATAGTTAAGAATAGTTTTGAAAAGTAAAAACTCACCAAAATGGCGTTCTTTATTTTTTCCTTGTTCTTTGACCCTCTTCCACGCATTGAACGATCCTTGCTTTTGAAGATGTTCATTGAGACAGTAAAACTGTCATCAATCAACAGATTTTGGTTCGATTGCATTTGTTTGGCGATCTCATTCATAATAACACCACCATCGGCTGCTGCATACGTTTTGTGTGTTATGAAGTGGGAATTGTTGGACTCGGCATATCCTTTGTGACACAATCTAAAAAAGAAAAATGAGGTTTAAAAAATGATTAGAAACGCTTACTGTAGCCAATACTTGGTAGTCTTCAGGTTGCCGCCCGCTTCCTGGATCCTCATCCGAACAAAAATATCCAGAAGATTGGCAATGTGTAGGTGAAGGGCCTCAGATTCGATACCATCCAAGTTTTTGAATCGCATTCTCAACGGTTTCAAAGCCATATAGGCGGTGTTCTCTCTCTTCAAGGCGGCTCCTTTTGAGAGCTCCACACATTCTTCCAGATGCGCCTTTTCTTCTTGAGTGGGAAAGTGATCCTTGTGTGTGAACTCTGGTGCTCCTCCGACTGAAATTTTTTAAAATCGTATTTGAAAAGAGTTGGAAAAATGTTGAAAAAGTATTTAAAAATGTTGAAAAAGTATTTAAAAACTCACATTGACCAGGAATCGGGTTGGATGACTTCTTTTTGGGTACTTCTGAAGAATTTCCACCTTTTCTCTTCAAGATCTTCTTCTTCTTTTGAGGACCACCGCCACCATCTAAAAGTTATTGTTGATTGAAAGTAAAGGATTTAAAAAACTCACATTGACCCGGATTATGGGTCGGTACGGTAGGAATGGTGGATGAGGAGGGTGTGGAGACAGCCGGCTTCGAAGACCTCTTCAATATCCTTAGATTCTTGGCGGCCTGTTTCTTTGATTTTCTAGAAACGTGTCCGTCACTCAATGGCTTTCGCTCCACATTGACTTCATCGGCAGACTCTTCTAAGATTGTTTTCAGCACCTTCTTCACCTTCTTGACCTTCTTCACCTTCTTCACCTTCTTGATCTTCTTAGGCTTCTTTGCAGGTTCGAATGCTATCTCCGAAACATCAAAAGAGAATGGGACAAGGTCTTCTTTACATGGGGTACTGGTGGCCCGAGGCTTCCAGAGAGTTGGAAATTCGACTTCGGAGGTGACGTCAAGAAGTGCTGGGGAGACGGCAGGTCGGGTGAAAGGGGAACCGAGCTTTATGGACCGTTTGGGAGAAGGAATTGGAGCGGGAGAAGGAATTGGAGCGGGAGTAGGAATACGAATAGGAATTGTAGACGCGACAGAGGCGTAAGTTTTTTGAAAAATAGAATCTCTTGTGAGGCGGACGGCACCCACGGGGAACTCATCAAAAGAATCATTCTTCGGTGAGGTGCGAATAGCACCCACGGGGAACTCATCAAAAGAATCATTCACGGCAGAGCAACGAATCGCACCAACAGGAAAATCATCGAAAGAACACGACATTGTCACGAAAAGCTAAGACGACAAAGTATGAAAATGATACTAATCGCCAATATTTTCATATCCTCTGATTGGCTCCGCCTATTTTATGTCTGAAACAGTTGTTCTTTGGATATTGTGTCTCTCAGTAAAACAGTTGCGAGCCGCATATTCTTCAAACAGTTGACCACGATCATTTATTTACGACAAACATGAGCGATTACAAAGGGATAGGCGGCTTTCCTATTGACACCCGGAGACGTTTGTACTCGTCGAGAGCCTCAGGATCAGCAATAACAGAATCAACAAGATTATAATTTAAAATGTGTAGACCATCTCGAGAACGCACTCGGCTGGCACCTACATAAAATAATGCGGGAGGTAACGGTTTATCGGCTGCCAAGAAGACTTTGTCCAAAGTTTGTCCTTGAGCCTTGTGGTAGGTGACTGCGTATGCTGGTTGGATGTGATACTGGTGTGTCCATGACTCGCAATTTGAACCACTGACTATGCTAGTCTTCGTGGGATGAAATGGTGTCGTTTCATTGGTAGACAAGATACTGAAAACAAATGTAAATTCGAGTTATTACTGATATATTCTTACGTCAAGTCCATTGAGACCACGATATTGTCGATGCTCTTGATATTTCGCACCTCACAGAGACAACCATTGATCAGTTTGCTGTCAATGTTTTTGTTTACAAGTACCCGACTTCCATTCCCGACTAGAAACATTGGAGTGTGCTCGACTTTGGACATGACGTCATCTTTCCCACGGGTGTATACTGATTTAGCGACGGTGAAAAGTTCATCTTTTGTGAAGAATTTGTGAGTGATCTGGAAAATACATTAATTTTGAATACATTTTTGTTATAATTCTTACAGTTCTATTCAATTTTCCGATCATCTCGTTGGAATGTGCCAGTAACATCATTGATCCGTACTCATCGAAATTTTCATAAAATTCGGAGACGACATCCGTAAAGTACTCTCTTGTGCACTTTCTGGCTTTTTGATCGAGAAAATCGCAATCCTCGGGGTATGTGACCCCTACTCTCCATCGTTTGAGCATCTCAGCAAACTCTTGATCCTTCTCTTGGCGCATCACAACTTCCAGTTCATCATATGTGACCAGGTTTTTCCATATTGGAGCTAAAAAGTTTTTATTGTATTTTATATTAAAATCAGTCTCTTACATTTAAAAATCCAATCTATGGGTAAGCAATCACCATGCTTATCTGTTTTAGGCACTGGAGGTATTTGTAACAAATCACCAAAGAGAGCGACAGTGCAACCACCAAATGGAAGATCATTTCTCATGATTTGTTTCATTCTTCTCTCTACTCTTCTCAATAACGTCGCATCACACATAGATATTTCATCGATGATGAGGAGCATTAGATGAGGGTGGGGAGGTAGGGGATTATCATCTTCGGCCTCAGAGAATGGGTTGAGATTGAACATACTGTGAATAGTACTACCGTTGATTATTGTGCCAGCCATAGCAGTGGAACCACATACAATAACATGAGCATATCCTATTTCCTTCACAATCCTATTAATCAAGACTGTTTTTCCAGTACCACCAGCACCACCGACATACAAAACCAATGGACGTGTCTGAGACAAAAAAATACACACAAACATTTCAATAAATGCTTACCTTATCCTTTTCGTAAGCGTCAGTTAGAATCTTGTTGAAAACTCGGAGTTGATCAATATTTAGATTGAAATCATCATTTTTCGAAAGAGCCATTTTCTGGAGAGAGAAAAAAGTGAGAAGGTGAGGGTCCTCCTACACCAATTGGCTCAAACTCCGCCCACTTTTTCCCAACGAGCTCATCCCGTAGGCGTGGCATTCTTCATTTTTGCAACCGTAGCGGTTGGTGACTATTTTTTGAGCTCTGATTTTTATCATTTCTTCTTATTTCTTCTTAATTCTTCTTATTTCTTCTTAATACTTCTCCTTTTTATTGCTTCTTTTTATTGAATTCAACTATTTTTAGTCGTTATCGATCATTTGGTTTCTTACCCACTTGAAATTTCTCCTCGAGTTATTGGGCAAAAGTCTCCGATCGTTGTTTTCTTCTCGTATTGCTGATAGTTTTCATACGATTCATCTTGTTGTCGAAATGCTTCCCGACCCAGCACCCGCCACGGTCTACCAATCACCAACAAGAGAGGAGATGAGAAAAAGGGATGAGGAGGAGTACTCTCAACTAATTTCTGAAGGTATTTTTGTTTATTTCTCGTTTTTAAAACTATTTTTCTTTATTCAGAACATACGCCAACTGTGCCTATCACTCTCCCGACACCGAAAAGACCTATGAAAAGACTGAATGGAAAACAGATGATTCGTATGGATCAGAAGCCTGAAGAATTTGCTGCGTCTCTTAAAAATCGGCGAAAAGGATGTAATCCTCAAAAATGTGAGACTTTTTATTTTTAAACTAGAAATATATTTGTTTTCTTTCAGCTAAATTGGTCGGTAGGAACATGTCGCATATTTCGGGAGTACGATTCTGCAAAGAATGCCGAGAGAATGTATCAATCGACGAAAACAAAAAAATGATAGTCCAGATGTGCGGCCGCTGCAAAATTTGTACCTGCAAATGAAATTTTTGTTCCCTTTCCCCATTTTTTTTATTTTTTTTGAAGAATAAATTATTATTTTGATATTTATTTATGAAAAAAACATGGAAAAACAGATAAAAATCAACAAAATGTGGGGAGACAACAAGAGAAAAAACAACAAGGGAGACTTATTCAAGCCAGTTGGCGATTTCAGCCAATTTGTCTTCTCCTTCTTCTTCTCCAACAGTGGCGGCAGCGATTTCAGGGATGACGTCAGCAGTTTCGTCGGCTTCTGGGGCGGAGGGGGTAGACTCGTTGTTGATGTTGTTGTTGTTGAGAGTTGGATAGATATTCGGGTACTTGGTGACGCCTTCTTGAGCTTCGACATCTGTTGTGGTGTAGACAGACGGCTCCTCTTTCTTGCGTTCCACCAACCAATCCATCATACCATTGAACACCTTCTTAATATCCGCGAAGTATACCACAGTGAGCCAAATGCCGAGGATGAGGAGGGTTGTGGCGGCGGCAGTGGTGAAGATGAGTGTGGTGGTGTTGGGGCAGACGGCCTGGACGGTGGCCTGAAATTCGAGCATTTTTATTAACTTTTAATGTGATTTATGTTAAAAATTATCTAATTTCTCGGTTTTTCGTTGAGATTTCTTGGTTTTTCGTTGAGATTTTGAAAGAGTTTCGCTAATTTTTCGGGTTTTTGATGAGATTTCTCGGTTTTTTGACAAAATTTTGTGGTAAAAAAGAATTATTTCGTGTTTTAAACGTAAAAACTCAGTCAATTATCATCGAAAGTGAGTTTTTATAAAACATTGAACGAAAATTTGGCGATTTTTGACAGAAAATGTAAATTTTTAGATAAAAAACTCACAACACTCAATTCAGCCAATGGTTGTGGATAGACACAATAACTGCCGGTAGTATTTGCGACACATACTCCACTCAATTCTTTGCATGGACCACATGCAGGGCCAGCGATTGGAACGAGCTGGAAAAACGTATTGAAAATTGGTTAAACATACAGAAAAATTACCTTAGCCATGATTTAGGTTGAAAATGAACGAAAAACGATGTTTTTCGCTAAAAAACTGTGAAAAATCGACAAGAGTGATGAGAATGATTTGATGATGAAACTGTTTTTCGATGCATTTCATTTGACGCGCAGATGCACACTGCACAGTTTACGAACTACAGTACCCCGAAAATCTTTCTTTCTTTCAGGTGTAAAGGGAATTTGAAAAGCATAGTAAAGAATTTGAAAAGGAAATTTGAAAAAAAGAGAAAAGAATTTGAATTTGAAATTTGAAAAGGTGATATTTTCCACAAAAATAAGACTTTTTGACTAAGGCGTAAAAAGTCTTATTTTTTGGGAAAATGGTCCCGTTTTTTTCCGCTGGGGGGGTGCCCGTTTTTTTCCGCAGTGATGAGGAGGGTGTTGGTCCCGTTTTTTTCCGCTTTGGTGAGCGAGAGAGTGTGTAAAATGAGGAGGGTGTCCCGTTTTTTGCCGCAAGCGGGAGGAGGGGAGTGCGCGGAACAGCTGTGGGGGGCCCCCCCTCCCCCCGGATTCCCCCCCCCATACTACTTTTGGGCAAGTAACGTACAATTTTCAATATTGCAAATTGCAAGAACTTCAAACTGCAAAATTTTCTCCGCGTTTGAAAAAATATATTTTACAAGACAATTAGCAAGGACATAATCCTAGTCGAAGCTAGGAACATTAAGGGACTGGCGCGTCTGAGACGCGTTTCCGTTGAAAAAATGGGAGTGATATTCTCACCACAAAGAATTTTTGAAAGGATCAAACAGCTTTAATTAGGTAAATTTTTGATTTTACCCAAATTTCTAACAAGAGCAGTCACCCAAATATAGAGAGGTGTCTTAAGGTATAATAATAAAGTGTCGAACACAACAATTTCAACAATAAGGAAAACGGGCGGCCCCCTTCTTTTTCCTTCTAAATCCACGCAAACACATTAGGAAAAGGGGGGTGTCTCTGTCTATTTGCTAAACCTATGTATTACAATTGAAATGCCTATACATATAAGACGGTCGAGAAATGGAAAAGAAGGGGAACTTTGCCCAAATCACACCAAAAATGGACAAATAAAACCAATAAAATCGAGGAAAAGAGTGTTTGTGTGTACACTTAACACCTCTAATACACACATTTCACTCAGAAAAAGAGAATGTCTGTCTGTGTGTACGGATGTCCAAATGACATGAGACAAGTTGAAAAACGCGGCAAAGGAACGCCAGAACTGAAAAAATTGAAAAAATGCGGCTAAAATTGAGTTTTTTGAGGAATTTTGAGCCAAAAACCTTATTTCTGGAGAAAATGCGTCGAAGGCACGCCAAACACGTGTGAAAAACACAATTTCAATTACTAAGAACGCGTCAGAGGCGCGCCAGGATAGTCAAAAATCCTAAAATTGCTCTGGAAACGCGCCAAAGGTACGCCAGATGCGGATTTTTCTACGTTTTGAAGTTTCTGGCGCGCCTGTGACGCGTTTTTATCGAATTTTTTAAATGTTGGAACGCGTGAAACGTGGAATTTTTGAAAATAAAAAAAAACCTTCAATCTGGCGCGCCTTCGACGCTTTTTCAGATACATTTTTGCCAATATTGGGAGTGCTGGCGCGCCTTGGACGCGTTCTTATTAAAAGTCATGTCTTTCATGTCTGTCTGTTTATCCAGATGTCCGCTACTTCAAAAATGTCAAATTTTATTCAGTTTACATCAATCCGACGCGGTAATCCTCAACGAGTTCAGTGTCCGTGGTGAATCAGAAGTGGGCGGAGTCATCATGACAGGCGACGGATGAAGTCTCGGCATTAAGTCCCTACAGTATGCCATATAAAATAGAACTTGTCGCAAAATCGATATTCCATAATGCGCCAAATTTCCAAATACACTCGACGGAGCGATGGGTCCCGTCACGTGGATCTTGACGGCCGCCATTGTTTTTTGGGACGCTTGCCAGCGTTTGCACAGCGGTTGGATCTGGAAATTTGAATTTTTGATTAAAAATTTATCAAAATTTCATTCGAAAATTTTTACATTACCGTGTTCCCCTCGTTTTCAGCTTTCTAGCAAACTAAAAATCGAGCCGAACGGACGTCTCCACGCGGAGTTACAAGGGGTGGCGAGAGAGTGAGAGAGTGCAGACAACGAGAGTGTCTCGTCGTCTGCGCCCACCATACCTCATCTCGGAGCTTAGAAGGTCTGTAACTCTGCGTAGAGTGGTCCGATTTCAGTTATTTTTAGTTTTTTGGATAGCTGAGATTATGGGGAACAAGATGACATAAAAATTGATTAGAAATTAAAAATTTGAAAAAAAATTATTTTTAATTATTTGCAGTTTTTACATAACCGTGTTCCCCGCGTTTTCAGCTTTCTGGCAAACTAAAAATCATGTCGAACGGACGTCTCCACGGAGAGTTACAAGGGGTGGTGAGAGATTGAGAGAGCGCAGACAACGAGAGTGTCTCGTCGTCTGCGCCCTCCATCCTCTCGTCTCTAAACTTAGAAGGTTTGTAACTCTGCGTAGAGTGGTCTGATTTTAATGATTTTTAGTTTTTTGGAAAGCTGAGATCATGGGGAACAAGATGATATGTAATTTCATTAAAAAAGAATTTGGAACATTTTTTTTTGAAAATTTGGAAAATTTCAGTTTTTTACTCACATTACTGTCAATATTGAAATACGAGTCTCTTGCTTTTGCCTCATAATTTGTCAACTGTTTATCCATCTCATCCAAACACTTCTCGAACTCGTCGTACCGTTTTCCGATCTCCTCTTGTACCGTATTCAGCTTCTTCTCGTTCTCACCGGCGAGTTTCACCGACTTCAGAAGGCGTTTCTCCTCGATTAACAACTTTTTGATCACCTCGTTGTTTGTCGTCTTGTACTCATCGTCTTCATAGTCCTCCTCAACTGAGTACCTGCAGGAAAAAAACGGTTGTTGTTTTTTTTTGTTAATAAACATCACATTTTTCAGATTTTTAATTATATTCATCGTGTTCCTCGTAAAATTCTGGTTCAGAACAAAAAAAAATCAATTTTCTAGGTCAAAACGGCTAGGAGTTACGAGGGGTTGCAAGAGAGTGAGAGAGCGCAGACGACTAGACACTCTCGTTGTCTGCGCCCTCCACACTCTCATTTCGAAGCTTAAAAGGCCTGTAACTCCGCGTAGAGTGGTCCGATTTTAATGATTTTTTGTTTTTTTAGAAAGCTGAGATTATAGGAAACACTTTCATGTTAAAATTTCAAAAAGTTTTCAAAATTCCAAAAAACACTTTTTTTCACAAAATTTTCAAAATTTTAATTGTTATTCAAATTATATATCATCTTGTTTCTCATGATTTCTGCTTTTCAAAAAACTAAAAATCATCGAAATCGGACCACTCTACGCGGAGTTACAGACCTTCTAAGCTTCGAGGTGAGAGTGGTGGGCGCAGACGACGAGACACTCTCGTCGTCTGCGCCCTCTCAATCTCTCGCTGCAACTTGTAACTCCGCGTGGAGACGTCCGTTTAGCATGGTTTTTAGTTTGCCAGAAAGCGGAGAACATGGGGAACACAGTTATGCAAAAATTTTGAAGAATTTTCAAAAAAAATTTTCAAAAAAATTGAAATTTCGAATTACTCACTCATAATCCACAACCTCCGCACTCATCTTTACATCGGTCTCCGTCTGCTGCGTCTCCGGATTACTCACCACTTCTCTCGACATCTTTTTCTTACTTTTACTATTATGAGCTCTGAAATTTAAAAAAAAAGTTAATTACTTAATTGACCAATTAACCCACAACTGCTGCTGCTTCTCCAACATTTCCTGTTGTTCCCGCCGTTTTTTGAGTTGTTCCAGACGCTTCTTTTGTGGGTTCATTGCATATTTTTTCGAGCTTTCTTGCGACATTTTTAGGAAATGAAAGAATTTTTCAAATATTTTTTTTTGGAAATTCGAAATTTAAAAACGAAAAAACAACGTGGAAAGTTCAGTAGGGCGTGATTGCTTTATTTTTCGTTATGGGAATCCTTTAAAACTGTCAAAAATGACACGTGACCGAATTTTTCACTCGGTGGCCTAGAAATCCAAAATTTCGGAAAACTAGTCCCCGGGCTCAAAAAAGTTGTTTTAAGACTTACTTTGATGGTTTAGAGTCCAAAAAACGATTGGAAACCTGAAAAAACGTCAAAATTGGCTCATGGCCAAGTTTTCCACCAGGTGGCCTAGAAATCCAAATTCTTGGAAAAATAGTCCCCGGGTCCAAAAAGTTCGGCTATTGTCAGTTTTTGTCATTTTTTAGCGTTTCTAGATCCTAAAAACAACGAAAACCAGCAAAAGTGGTCCGTGGCCGAGTTTTTCACATGGTGGCCTAGAAATCCAAATTTTGAAATAACTAGTCCCCGGGGCCAAAAAGTTCTGCCACGGCCAGGTTTTTGTCATTTTTAGCGTTTCTAGAGTCTAAAAACAACAAAAAACCAGGAAAAAGTAGGTGGCCGAGTTTTCTAAATCGTGGCCTAGAAATCCAAACTTTGCAAAAACTAGTCCCCGGAGCCAAAAAGTTCTGCCGCAGCCAGTTTCTGTATATTTTAGCGTTTCTAGACCCTGAAAACAACAAAAAACCCACCGAAAACGATCCGTGGCCGAGTTTTTCACCTGGTGGCCTAGAAATCCAAATTTTGCAAAAACTAGTCCCCGGGGCCAAAAAATGGCTCCATGGGTAATTTTTGGGGTTTTTAAGCATTTTTTCCGTTTTTTTGCGTTTTTTCAGAAAATTTTTATTTGCACATTAAAAAAAATTTAAAATGCCAATATTTTATTTTCGAATTAAAAACCAAAGACTAGATTCACAAGAAGGGGAGAGAGAGGCAACGAAATGCTTTTGAGGACCCGAAAGCACCCGACGAGACAAAAAATATCACAGAAATTTGAAAAAAAATTGAAAAAAAAATTTGGCGCCAAAAAATTTTTTTCGAAATTTTTTTTTGAAATTTTTTGAAATTTTTTTGGCGCCAAAATTTTTGTTTTAAAGTTTTGAAGTCAACTTAAAGTTTTTGGGGTCAAAAATCAATAAAAAATCAATAAAAAAAATACAAAAAAATCCAAAAAATTCCCCTATTCCTTGTCCCAATACGGCCACTGTTTTTTCATGTACCACGCGGGCGGTGTGTCCGGAATATTTCCACAATGATAGCGGTAGATCAAAAGATTGTACGAGAAGTTTCCATTGGGCTCTTTGATTTGTTCAATGTCTCCGATGAGATCAAATGAGATTACGGTATCACCGTCCATTTGTTCGTCACCTTCGAAATACTCGCCACGACGGATTTGGAGCTGAAAATAAGGATTTTAAGGGTTTTAACACTCAAAAACCTCAAATTTGACCCATGGCCGAGTTTTTCACCCGGTGGCCTAGAAATCCAAATTTTGGAAAAACTAGTCCCCGGGGTCAAAAAAGGTGTTTTAGGGCTCATTTTGATAGTTTAGCGTTAAAAAAACTACTGGAAACCTTGAAAAACGTCAAATTTGACTCATGGCCGAGTTTTTCAGCCCGTGGCCTAGATATCCAAATTTTGCAAAAACTAGTCCCCGGGGTCAAAAAGATGTTTTAAGGTTATTTAGCGTCAAAAAACCATTGGAAACCTCAAAATTGTCGAATTCGGTTTATGGCCGAGTTTTTCAGCCCGTGGCCTAGAAAACCAAATTTTCGGAAAACTAGTCCCCGGAGCCAAAAAAGTTGTTTTAGGGATTTTTAGCGTCAAAAAACTGTTAGAAATCATAAAAACCGTCAAATTTGACCCCTGGCCGAGTTTTCCAACTCGTGGCCTAGAAATCCAAATTTTCGGAAAACTAGTCCCCGGGCCCAAAAAATGGGTTCCAGGGGTTATTTTTGGAGTTTTAGAGCGATTTTTGGGTTGATTTCAACGTATTTTTTGAGTTTTTCCTATTTTTTATAACCTACTTTCTGATATTGAATTGTCGAGTACACGGGTAGGAGGTCATATTCACAACACATCAATCTGAGACCTCCATCCGAGTGTTGAGTGACTCCGCCCACCCATGAGGAGTTGGTGGAGCACGATGTTGATGTGGCACGTTCTGGGCATTCCTGGAAAAATAATATTTTGGAAAAAAAATTTGAAAATTTTTTGAAAAAAAATTTTGTCAACATTTTTTTTTGTGATTTTTGAACCAAATTTGTTGTTTTTTTGCAGTTTCCGCTAGTTTTTTTTCCTCTAAACCATCAAAATAAGCAACTTTTTTGACCTCGGGGACTAGTTTTTGCAAAATTTGGGTTTCTAGGCCACCAGGTGAAAAACTCGGCCACCGGTGGTTTTTGTTGATTTTTGAGGATTTAAAACGATTCTTTTGATTTTGAGTAGTTTTAAACGGGTTTTCCAGCAGTTTCAGTCATTTTTAGATTAAAAACTAAAAATTTGAAAGAAAATTATTTTTTCGAAAATTTTTTCAAAAAAAAATTTTCCGAAAATTTTGGATAAAATCACGCAAAACTTGCTCAAGTTAGTTGAAAAATTCATTATAATTCATAAAAATCACCCCCTAATGGGCCCGGGGACTAGTTTTTGCAAAATTTGGATTTCTAGACCACGAGCCGGAAAACTCGGCCATGGGTCAATTTTGGCGATTTTTGAGGTTTTCAGGCTCTAGAAACGCTCAAAATTACAAAAACTGACCATGGCCGAACTTTTTGAGCTCGGGGACTAGTTTTTGCTAAATTTGGTTTTCTAGGCCACCAGGTGGAAAACTCGGCCAAGGGCCAAATTAGACGTTTTTTGAGGTTTTCGATAGTTTTCCTTAAATTGGTAGAAAAAATTTTCCCGATCGTGGCCTAACTTTGCCCCCTGATGGCCTAGAAATCCAAATTTTTCGATTTTGGTGGCCTAACTTTTCGGTGGCCTAGAAATCCCAAACACCCTTACCGCATATTTCTTCTCGTGACAATTCGGCCGCGAACACAAAATGTTGACATTCCCATTCTTGTGCACTTCCATTCCGAATGGCACCTTGTGCTCGCCACAGTAATCCGCACGGGTTACTGTAGGAAGGAGGAGCAGGAGGATTACGGTAGGGGGTACAAGAAGACGTCGCATTGATATGGGAAGGCTGAAAACTAGAAATTATTAAATTTTTCCGAAAAAAATTTTGAAAAAAACGGTAAAATTGAAGAAAAACTGAAGAAAACGAGATTTTTGAATTTTCGCCTGGTGGCCTAGAAAACCAAATTTTGCAAAAACTAGTCCCCGGGGCCACAGGGGTGACTTTCAACGGTTTCAGTAGATTTTTCGGCAAATTTAAGCAAGTTTTGCGTGATTTTATCCAAAATTTACGAAAAAAAAGTATTGACAAAAAATACCAAAAAAAAATTTTCTGAAAATTTCAGTTTTTAGTCTAAAAATGATTGAAACTGCTGGAAAAACCGTTTGAAACTACTCAAAATCACAAAAAAACGTTAAAAATCGTCGAAAATCGACAAAAACCATATGTGGCCGAATTTTTCTACCCATGGCCTAGAAACCCAAATTTTGAAAAAAACTAGTTCCTGAGGTCGTAAACGTCGTTTTAAGGCTTATTTTGATAGCTTAGAGTCATAAAAACCATGAAAAACACTCAAAACTACACGTGGCCGAGTTTTCCACCTGGTGGCCTAGAAAACCAAATTTTGAAAAAACTAGTCCCCGGGCTCAAAAAGTTGCTTTAGGGCTTATTTCGATGGTTTAGAGTAAAAAAAACCACTGGAAACCTTGAAAAACGTCAAATTTGACACATGGCCGAGTTTTCCACCTGGTGGCCTAGAAAACCAAATTTTCGAAAAACTAGTCCCTGAGCTCAGGCAGCTCTGCCACGGCCAGTTTTTGACATTTCCAGTGTTTCTAGAGC
The DNA here is from genome assembly GCA_002259235.3 of Caenorhabditis latens. Lineage (NCBI taxonomy): Eukaryota > Metazoa > Nematoda > Chromadorea > Rhabditida > Rhabditidae > Caenorhabditis > Caenorhabditis latens. The sequence continues at coordinate 17,788,516 of CM056095.1, forward strand.
CTAAAAACAACAAAAAACCACCAAAAAAACGCATGGCCGAGTTTTCCACCCGGTGGCCTAGAAACCCAAATTCTTGAAAAACTAGTCCCCGAGGTCCAAAAAGCTTTTCCACAGTCAGCTTTTGACATTTCCAGTGTTTCTAGAGCCTAAAAACAACAAAAAACCACCAAAAAAACGCATGGCCGAGTTTTCCACCTGGTGGCCTAGAAATCCAAATTTTGACAAAAACTAGTCCCCGGGACCAAAAAAGTTGTTTTAGGATCTTTTTCGCGGGTTTAAAGTCATAAAAACCATAAAAAAACACCCAAAATAGCCCATGGCCGCGTTTTCCACTTGGTGGCCTAGAAAACCAAATTTTGAAAAAACTCGGCCACACGCAAATTTTGATGTTTTTAACCAATTTTTGGTGGTTTTAAGCCGTTTTTTGACATTTAAAAACGAAAAAAGCGTCAAAAAGTTGCTCTCAGGTTACCTACCCAAAGTCCCAAAAGAGCAAATATTTGAGTTTTAGGAAAAATTCGAAAAAATGGAAAAATGCATGTTTACACATTTCAACACGTCCGTCCATCTTCTTGTTATAAAATGTGTAAATGTGTATGTAACGGGGGGAGGAAAATGGCGGCGGACGGACGGGGGGAGTAGATGCAGATTAACCGATAATTCTATGCTATACTCATTTGAGAGAGTGAGAGAGTGTGTGGAGAGGAGAGACGCAGAGTGAGTTAGGAGACGGAAGGAGGTGTCAGAAATAAGAAAAACGATGTTTTTCTCACTTTTAGAGCGATTCCCACTCGCGGACTAGTTTTCCCAATTTTCGGATTTCTAGGCCACGCCACTCTCAAAAAATTTATATCCACCGGATAGCCCTTGTCATCCTCTACATTTTTGTAGTTGACCATTTTTCGATATCTCCCTTCCCCGCGGAGTTACAGACGTTTGAAGGTGAGAAGAGACGCAGAGAAATGAGAGTGCTCTCGTTTCTCTGCGTCTCTTGTACGGGGATACTGAAATGCGTTTTTCTTGGTGAGGAATAGAGATTTTTGAGAATTTCAAAATGGAAAAATGTAGAGAATTGAATTTTACACATTTTTGTAGTTTGTAGTTTTTATGTAATGATGGAGTTTGGGGAGTTATAGCGCTTTGAAGTTGGAAATAGAGGGTTTTCAAGCTTTCAACGGTAACTCAATGGGGAGGGGTCCGAGGGAAAAATGATCAACTACGAAAATAATCTACTGGAAATTTGCTATATTTTACCATTTTCAAAAAATTTTCTACCTACTCATAACACGTATTTCTTAGGATCCCAAATTAGTGAAAACCAAAAAATAAAAAACATATCTGGAGGTATGGGGAATCGAACCCCAGACTTCTCGCATGCAAAGCGAGCGCTCTACCCCTGAGCTATACCCCCACGTGGAGAAAGAGGAGACGCGGGCCGGTTATAAAGGGGGGAGGCGGCGGCCCCGCTGCTGGATGGAGACACCGAGCGATAGGAGATTTTGGTGGGACTGTAACTTGAGATAGGAATGAGATAGAAGAAAATTGTCAATTACAGAAATGTAGGAAATTTTATAAGCTACATTTTCATAATTGATAATTTTTAGATAAAGTCAAAAAGAACGGAGATATAAGCGGTGAAAGATGGAAGGTGGATTTTTTTCAGATTTTTTTTCCATTAAAAAAATTTTCTGGAATTTCTAGGTCACACTTATCTAAATAAAGAAATGAATGAATAAATATAATATTTGACTCAACAAAAACGAAAAAGTTATCAAAAAAATAGAAAAAAGTGACATGGCTCACCACATAAAGACAGAAAAATGGGGTCCTAGGGCATTCAGTTGGAAAAATAATGAGGGGAAGTCATATGTTTCTTGTTTTTTGGTTTTTTTAGGAGAAGTAGAATAGAATGTACTTAAGTTCTTAGAAAAAAGTGTTTTCAGGGAAAAAAAGTTTCGAAAAAAAATTTTTTTTGAAATTTTTTTTCCATCTAAAATTTCTCAACACCTACCGGACCAATCCTAATATTGTCAAATAGAAAAACGATCCACATAAAATTCTAAACATTTCACTACTTGAAAGTTTTGATCTACCCACCTATAGCGCAGAGATACAACGCTTTGAAGTTCAAGGCGCTCTCGCTTCTCTGCGTCTCCCTCTCTCTGCAAAGAGCCGTGATATTCAAAAATTTAAAAATAGTATCTTGTAGAAAATTTTCTGTAGATCATTTTTGTAGTTGACCATTTTTCATTCGGACCCCTCCCCGTTGAGTTACACCGGTTGTAAGCTAGAAAATCTAGAAAACTCCTCTATTTCCTACTTCAAGCCGCTATAACTCCCCAAATTTCATCTATACATGAAAACTACAAACTACAAAAATATGCGAAATTCAATTCTCTACATTTTACCATTTTAAAATACTCAAAAATCTCTATTCATCACTGAGAAAAACGCATTTTTGTATCCCCCATGCAAGAGACGCAGAGAAACGAGAGCACTCTCGTTTCTCTGCGTCTCTTCTCACCTTCAAACGTCTGTAACTCCGCGGGGAGGAGAGATATCGAAAAATGGTCAACTACAAAAATGTAGAGCGTGAAAAGGGCTATTTGATGAATATAAATTTTAGAATGTGGTGATAGCCTAGGAAACCGAAAAATTGGAAAAACTAGTCCGTGAGTGAAAAATTAGTGAAAATCGCTCAAAATTTTCAGTTTTTAAAAAAATATTTCTCTTGTTTTAACAAAAGTAAAAGTAAAAAAAAGTATTTGGAAAAAAACGAGTTATTCCTCCCATCACTCAAGTGGCTTCTGGAGCTCTTAGCGCCTAGAGAGCGGAGAGTACGAGACGCAGAGAGCGAGACAAAATGAAAACGTGTTTTCAGGACGGACGGGGTGTCTGGGACATGGAAAATCATGAATATTTTGGTGGGGATCATCTGGTGGACAACGGGAATGGACACAACACATCGCGAACACTTTTATACTTTGGTCTATTGTCTCTGGCTCAAGTTTTCAGGTACAGTAACCCAATTTTCGACTGAAATTTGGCTAAAATGAACACGTGGAAACGAGGGAACTGATAAAATGTATATAGATGGAAAACGGAGAGAGAAAGAGAGAGAAGATGGTGATAAAAACGGAAACAATACACACACACACATATATAAATATGTGTGTATACGGCAGAAAGGAGGTGTATACATAGATACGGAAGACACACGGAGAAACAGTTGGAACGGGCAGTGAGAGAACAAAAAATCTTGAGAAATATTCAAAAACTGAAAAAATCGAACGATTTTGAGCGATTTTGAGCGATTTTTGGCCTGGGGACTAGTTTTCCCAATTTTCGGATTTCTAGGCCACACCACTTTTTAAAAATTTATGTTTAGGATAGCCCTTTTTATGCTCTACATTTTTGTAGTTGACCATTTTTTGATATCTCCCCTCCCCGCGGAGTTACAGCCGTTTGAAGATGAGAAGAGACGCAGAGAAGCGAGAGTGCTCTCGTTTCTCTGCGTCTCTTGCCCTGGGATACTAAAATGCGTTTTTCTCAGTGAAGGATAGAGATTTTTGAGAATTTCAAAATGGAAAAATGTAGAGAATTGAATTTTACACATTTTTGTAGTTTGTAGTTTTCATGTAAAGATGAAGTTTGGGGAGTTATAGCGCCTTGAAGTTGAAAATAGAGAAGTTTTCTAGACTTTCTAGCTTCCAACCAGTGTAACTCGATGGGGAGGGGTCTGAGTGAAAAATGGTCAACTACAAAAATGATCTACAGAAAATTCTCTACAAGTTACTATTTTTAAAACTTTGAATTTCCCGGCTCTTTGCAGAGAGAGAGAGGGAGACGCAGAGAAGCGAGAGTGCATTTGAACTTTAAAGCGTTGTATCTCTGCGCTATAGGTAGGTAGATCAAAATTTTAAAGTGGTAAAATGTTCAGAATTTTATGTAGATTATTTCTTGAATTGGTAATATTAGGATTGGTCCGGTAGGTGTTGAGAAATTTTGGCTGGAAAAAAGCGCACAACAATTTTCTGTTGGAGAGGAGGATGGGGGGATCAATAATAAAAATAATAATACTGCGAAAATATATTATTATGACTACCCCTTCCCCCTCTTGCCCTGCGGGAAACCGAGGGAAAGGTTTATGGCCGTTTTTATGATTTAGTTGGTGTAGAGAAAGAGGAACATCATGACACAGTACAAAATAATATTGATCCCAGTGGGTGGTCACACAAAGTGTGACCATATGTTGTAGGTCAAATGTATTATGACAACAAAGCGTTTGGATCTCCTGGGAGACAATTACATTGACAAGTGAAAGAGAGACTTTAAACAAATGTATAATTTTCATTTAAAAAAATCATTATTTTTTTTCGAAAAACTGCATAAATTACCTAAATTAGAGTTAATTCAATAAAAATCAATTCGTAATGATAAAAAAATACTCTGCGATCTATTTGAAAACTTATTTTTCAAAGTTCTACCTTTGTTCCTTGTTAAAAAAGCTTTTCACAATTTTAGATAGCAGGAAGGAAGCAAAAAGTGATGGGAAACAAGTAGAAGCTCTCTAAAGCAAAAAGAGAGGGGGAAGGAGGAGAGAAGAAGAAATCAAATGTCACATAAACAAAAATAAATATATGTTCTATCTATTGAAAAATGCTTTATTTCTTCGCGCTTTCGAGTTTTGAAACCTCAAATATCAAATATTTTCACACTGCACAGTCTCCCCACTCAAAAAGAAAGACTGCAATCGAAAGTTCTCATCGGAGCGCGAATGCGGCGCGCTACAGTAGTCAGAATTAATTTTTTATTAATTTTTCAACTGAAAATTTTGATTTTATTAAATTTACAAAGAATAAAGGAAATAAAAAGTGATAATCGTCCATAACAAAGAACGAGAAAGGGAAAAGCAACATTTCGGAAAAAGGAAAATCATTTTTGGATCAAAAATAAAGGCGCTGATACAAATCAAAGTTTTGGCCTGAAAATTCGGTTTTTCCATTTTTTCTCGAAACTTATTCGGCAAAAAAGTGACCCATCCATAATAAATGAAGATCTATCTATTGCGGATTTTTTGAGCTATAATAGAGATGGAAACGTTATGAAATGGAGAGCTGGATACAGTTTGAAGTTGAGAATTCGCCAAAAACTTTTCAGTGGAAAATGGTTTTTCTTGGAAAAATGATCAAATGCAACACACAAATGACATGATATCATGGTTTTTAGAAGAATTATTGTTTTTTCTTGACGTATTCACCATATTAACCTCTATTGAAGTCACTTTGAGATTTATGCTAAAAATAAAAAATACACTTATAGACCTGCAAATTTCTCATATTTTTCGTTTCATGAGAGGAGATCAAAAATTCCTTGCAGTTCTTTTTCGGACTTTGGGAGACTGTGCACTGGAATACCCACTTTTTTCAATACTCAAGAAAGCGTCAAAGGCGCGCCAGATTTTTTCAATTCTAGAAAAAAGTGTTCTGGGGTGCCCTGTACGCGTTTATGATTCCGAGAAACCTCCAATTCAAACCATTTTTTTCTTAAGCTGGGGTGCCTCATGCGCGTTTTTGAAGCATTAAAGAATTCTATGAAAAGAATAGAATTCAAGTATAAACAATAGAATTCTGGGATGAATCCCTCTGCCATTTCCAATAAAAAACAATGATGCAGAACAGTGTGGAATTAGGAAATGGAGGTGGAGGACAGGTTGAAGACAGGGATAATTGCGATGAAGACGTCTCCGTCGTCTTTTTCTAATAACCGGAGAAGGAAAAGGAGGCAATTATTAACATAGACAGGCGAAAATCCAGGAGTGAGGGATTAATTATTGGGTGAAAAGGAGAAGAAAGTGGAAAAAGAATCTTCGAAAAAACGCGTCCACGGCGCGCCAGAAAATCAATTTCATTCAACTCTATTCATGTTTTAGACCATCCGGACATTTGACAGACATACAGACAGAACAAACTTTAAAAACGCGCTTACGGCACGCCAGACTATAAGAAAACGATCAGATTTAAAGGTTCTGACTTTACCTGGCGCGCCGTTGACGCGTTTTTGAGTATTGAAAAACGCGTCAACGGTGCGCCAGTTTCTAAATGTTTAAAATTCTCTGAAAAAAGTTGAAAAATCTATTAAAATCTTCGTTTTTTTCAGCAGAAAATTGGTGAAAATTGGTGTCTGGCGCACCTTTGACGCGTTTTCAGAGTGCACTCAGAACGCGTGAAAGGTGCGCCAGTCTCATAGTTTTTTTATTGCTATTTTCAGATGAAATATATTATAGAACTTTAGAAAAGTGTTAAACTTTTGGTACTTTATGGTTTAACGGGTGTTTATTTAATTAACGGGTGTTTATATAATAGACGGGTGTTTTGAGAATTAACGGGTGCAATACCAAAATCTGAGAATAAACGGGTGTTTATAAATCATTTTTTCAGCAGTTTTCATTTTTTCTGTTCATTCACTGTTTTACCATTTTTTGTTATTTTCTATCGTTTTACATACATACATTCAATTATTTCGTCCGCAATCACTGATAAAGTGTCTTCTAGCATCGCACGTGTAAAACTGATGAAGGGTTGTTACTGAATAAATAGTACTGTAAGTGTGGAACCACTTTTAACACAGCATTTTTAGATTAGAGCAGGACAATATGGGAAGATTTCAGGGGGGACACCCCGGGTCATTCCCATGTCAGACAGAAAACGTGCCCAATGGCATATGTAGTAACTATCTTAATACACAACAGTCTGCGGTTTACTGGGTACGTTCAGCCACTCCCACAACCAAAAACCACTCCCACATCTTCCGAAACACCTGAAGTGGAGTCAACCGGTCAACAGATCAGAAGTCAGTCGAACCAAGGTCGCCGCATCGGGAATCGCCAATCGGGCGCAGGAAGTTCGTCGAAAACAACGATCCAGTCAATCAAGACTCGGCTCCACGACATCCTTGACGAGTTGGAAAAAACGGAACAAAATCAAATTCGCCAGGAACGCATCAACTACCTGCGCAAGAAGAAGGTCCAGGCTGACAACAAGACAACCACTGCTCCCGAAGAGAAGGCTCAGGCTGCCAACAAAACCGGCGCGGCATCGTCCCGTCTCCAAGGACGCGAGGAACCACCAAAAGCAGCACATCCGGTGCGCCCAACTCCCAAGGTGAAGCGTCATGCCTTTATAGGCGGATGCATATTCTGCCGCAAACCCGGGCACGCCGTTGAGTATTGCGCCATCTACCGCTCCGCCCAGTCACGACTCAACACTGTCAGTCTAACCACTCTTCTAACTCTTCTTGATTCCCCCGAGCGTGTTCTCTACCTTGGGCTCACCACTACTCCAGTTTCTGCTCTCTCGTCTCCAAGGCTGCCGTCCATGGTCAAATCTACCAAAGCAACAAGTTCTCCGAATGTTATGTTCTTGTTTCCGTTGAATAAATGTTGTTGGACCTCTTCCTTGTTGTCATCTTCGTACTACACCAGACGCGGTTTCATCTTACCACTAGCGTCAAAACAATGAGCACCTCACTGTATCATACGTTCGATAATGCACGAAATCAATTAGATAAAACAAAATCTATAAATTCACACAAGAATCCGCTACCAATGCTGAAAAAACAAAAACCCACGAAACTAGATAATTCTTAGATAACAAGATAATTCCTAGATAGAAACTTAATAATTCCTAGATGAAACTAGATAATAAGCTAGATAATTCCAAAATCATAGCTTTCACTCTTGTACTGAAGTATCCAGCACTATGCTCCAGCTCAGGGGTTCGCAACAACAATGTCCTGGAACTGGTCTATCACCTCAAAAAACGCGGATATCCTGCTCTAATCTAAAAATGCTGTGTTAAAAGTGGTTCCACACTTACAGTACTATTTATTCAGTAACAACCCTTCATCAGTTTTACACGTGCGATGCTAGAAGACACTTTATCAGTGATTGCGGACGAAATAATTGAATGTATGTATGTAAAACGATAGAAAATAACAAAAAATGGTAAAACAGTGAATGAACAGAAAAAATGAAAACTGCTGAAAAAATGATTTATAAACACCCGTTTATTCTCAGATTTTGGTATTGCACCCGTTAATTCTCAAAACACCCGTCTATTATATAAACACCCGTTAATTAAATAAACACCCGTTAAACCATAAAGCACCAAACTTTTTAAAAACTATTTAAAAATTCAACGCTGGGGTGCCTTTGACGCGTATTCCACACATCTTTCATAAAACGCGTCGACGGCACGCCAGACAATTCGGCTTAAGTCAGTATTCAAATCTTTCTGGCGTTTTCTTTGATTGTTTCAAAATAAAAAAGGTGATTCAGGTGTCTCAAGTCTCCTCAGGTTTTCTGGCGCACCTTTGACGCGTTTCTTGAACATTCGGACACACAGACACACAGACAGAACACAATTTGAAGCTGTTTAGCTCTTCACTAACAATTCAGCTAACATTTGGTTTTTGTTATTTGAAAAATAAAGTATTAGAGATGAATGAGACGCAGAGAGACAGAGAAAGAGGGACCACCGACTTATGAGTTTTTACAACGGGATGGGGTACGGAGATGAGGAAAATAAAAGTGAGAGGGAGATAAATGAGGGATGGTTAGAGACAGCTGTCTAGCAGGGGGAAGACCCCCTTTGATAAATTGTGTAGAGAGCTCGATGCCAGATGTCTTTAATCGAGAGTTATTGACAGAAAATTCCAGAAAATCCACACATGTTTGCAAAACCGGACCGTAACTCGGTTCAAACTGAGTGTTATGAGCTCAGAAATATAGCAAAATGTAGATCTCGGCAAGATCAATGTTTTTAGAAATTTTTTTAAACAAAAAAATCGGAGACTTCGATTAAAAATTGTTATTTTATGAGAAACAGCTTTAAGCTTATCACCGTAGCGGCAATTTCAAAAAATGTTGGTATTTTCTACTGAAATTTTCTAAAAATGAAGTAACTAAGTTAGTGATTTTCAAGACTTGACAAAAATCGACCCGGTTGCACGGATTCGAAAATGGGTAATCATTTTTTAACAAAATTTATTGAAAATTTTCAAAAATTTAGTGTAAAAGCGCTTTTTTTCGAAAAATGTTCAAAAGATTAAAAAATTAAAAAGACAAGCCTGTGATTTATTTATTATTTTTCCTGAAATTTTCCTTAATTTTCTGCTTCGAAACATATTTTCGCGGTTTTTCCTAAAAATGCTCCAAGTTGTCATACAAATCCAAAACTTTTGACACAGAACTCGCCGCAATCTACATTTCGGTATATTTTCCAGATCATAATATTGAGCTTTTGAGCAAGTTATGCGCCTTTTTAATGCTAGTTTTTGTAAAGAAAAAACTGTCCAAAAAGTTTCAAATGTTCTGTGAAAAATTCTATTTTTAAGGAACAATAGCTATCAATCTATGCATGTAGTACCTCACAACCCAGTTGGGGGTCTAAGTAAGAATCTGCGAAAAACGAGAACAGTGTCTCCGTTGTTTCTCACCGCCATCAATTCTCTTGTCCTCCGAGACAAGAGGAGAATGTAATATTTGCTCTGGGGATGGTCGAATGTCCGAGTACTTCATACATACAGAAATAACAAGTGGACGGATAAATAAATATAGAGAACTATATTGGGGGGAAAGAAAACAAGGAAACAAGAAGAAGATGATGTGGAAAAATCGTGGAACTCTGAAAATTTGATATTTTGAGCTGAGAACTGCAAAAAACTACCCTAAATTCAGCAAGAACTCGGTCAGAATTGGTATAGATCATTTGAGGTCGGCTGAGATCACAAATTTCTTCAAATTTGGCTTGAAATCCAATTCTTTTGTCCTGGAAGACGTAATTTTGAGAGTTTTGAAAAAAGAAAAAAAACGGACGTCATTAGGAGAAAATTTTCCAATCTTTTGGTCCGAATTTGACAAAAATCGGTACAGTAGGAAGGACGGTAGGATCGGCGACATACATATGTACTCAAAATTGAGCCAAGGTGTGTAATCTGATTGTATGTGGAGACCATCAGGCTTCTGACATTTAGCAAAAACGTTTTATTCATTGATTGTGAGAAACTAAACACAAAAAAGTACAGTAATACCAGATTGATTAGAAATCGAAAAGTTTGGCGAAGAATCCCTTTGGTGGTGGTGGCGATCCAGTCGGTGGGGATCCGGTTGGTGGGGCACCGGATGGTGGTGGTGGTGGTGGTGGAGGACTTCCTGAGGCTCCAGCCGGTGGTGGAGCTCCAGTTGGTGGTGGTGGTGGTGGGGGTGATCCAGCGGCTTGTCTCTTTCCACGTGGTGCTGGTGGGGCTCCGCTAGGTGGTGGTGGTGGAGATCCTGGAGCGCCAGACGGTCTTGGTGGTGGGGATCCTCCATTTTGTGGTGGAGGTGGTGGTGGTGATCCCGGGGCTCCGGACGGTCTTGGGGGTGGGGATCCGGTTGGTGGTGGTGGTGGACTTCCTGGTGCTTGTCTCTTTCCACGTGGTGCTGGTGGGGCACCGCTTGGTGGTGGTGGTGGAGATCCTGGGGCGCCGGAAGGTCTTGGTGGTGGAGACCCGGTTGGTGGTGGTGGAGGGGATCCGGTTGGTGGTGGTGGAGGGCTTCCTGGGGCTCCGCTTGGTCTTGGTGGTGGGGATCCTCCATTTTGTGGTGGTGGTGGTGGTGGGGATCCGGTTGGTGGTGGTGGAGGGCTTCCTGGGGCGCCTGAAGGTCTTGGTGGTGGGCTACCAGTCGGTGGTGGTGGTGGAGCTCCCGATGGTGGTGGTGGTGGGCTTCCTGGGGCTCCGCTTGGTCTTGGTGGTGGGGATCCTGGTGCCTGACGTTTACCGCGGAATCCTCCTTGAGATCCCTGTCCGTTAGGAGCGTTGGTTTGTCCTCCGAATCCTCCGAATCCTCCTTGCTGTTGGTTTCCACCGAATCCACCGTTCTGAAATTGGTCTTTTATTTTTCGAAATCAGGAGTGTTTGGCGTGCCGTTGGCGCGTCTACCGTACCTGTTGTCCTCCGAAACCTCCTTGGTTTCCGCCTTGTTGATTTCCACCGAATCCGCCGTTACCTTGTTGTGGGGCACCGGAGAATCCGCCGTTCTGAAAATGACAAAATGGCTGGCGTCCCGTTGGCGCGTTTTACGCAGGAAGGATGATTTGTAGCTTAGGCTATCGATTAGATCCTTTAGTTAGACGGTTATATATTTGTCTGGCGTGTCGTTGGCGCAGTTTTGAACTAGCGACGCATTACCAAGGCGTTCTAGTAAACCCTACAGTTTTCAATCAGCCTGGCGTTCCTCAGACGCGCTTTCTAGCGCCTACCGTACCTGTTGTCCTCCGAAACCTCCTTGGTTTCCGCCTTGTTGATTTCCACCGAATCCGCCGTTACCTTGTTGTGGGGCACCGGAGAATCCGCCGTTCTGAAAAAAACGGAAAATGAGATTTTTATAAGTTTTTCAGTCGAGAAAGCCCCCAAACCCGAATTTTCAATCGGACACTCCCTATCCAACAAATCAAACAGAAAATATTGCAAACATTTTGAGCCTGAAGTCCGTTTTGCTCGATTCAAGCTGTGTAAATAAGGCGATGTGCAAAATGAGTGGGGTTAGAGGTCATTGTACACAGAAATAGGGGATTTTCCGAAGCCGGGCTCTTTTTTTTTCTACAGTAACCCTCTCCAGGTACAGTACCTGTTGTCCTCCTTGTTGTCCGTTTCCGCCGAATCCTCCATTTCCTTGTTGTGGGGCACCGGAGAATCCTCCCTGTGGTGGGAATGGTGGTGGGGACCCGGTCTGAAAATTGGTTTGAGGGTAGTTAAGATAATTAGGAGTGTTCAGACAGTTAAAAAACCAAAAAAATCGGCCAAAAACCATCAAAAACCATCAAAAACAGCCAAATCTCTTTTGTCAGGCGTGCCTTTGACTCGTTTCGAGTGAACTCTGAAAACGCGTCAAAGGCGCGCCAGTTTGATATTTTTTTGTTATTTTTCAATTAAAATGAAGTCTAGAAATCTTGAGGAACTCAAAAACTTTAATAACTTCTGAAAATCCAAATCTGGGGTGCCTTAGGCGCGCATTCCGAGCAACTTTCAAGAAACGCGTCAATGGCGCGCCAGACGATTCGGTTTTCGCATGTTTTCTAAGTTATCTGGCGCGTCGTTGACGCATTTATGCAAAATTCTAGTAGCGGTAATCAAAAAATTCTATTTCTGACCATTTTTGACCCAAAAATTGTGTTTTTTGCACTTTTTTCATCCCAAAAATTAAAAATTCATAATTTCACTCACGTGGCCACCGAATCCTCCTTGTGGAGCACCGGAGACACCGCCGAACTGTCCGTTACCGTTTTGTTGACCGTTGAAACCGCCTTGTGGTTGCTGTTGGCCGCCGAAGCCCTGCAAATTCAAAAATTTTCAAAAAAATTGATAATGCAAGTGCGCTCCAGTAGATTTTTGCTGAAAACTCGCTGAAAATCAACCCAAAATGTCTGAAAATTTTAGAACAGTAAAAAGATAAGGAGAGCTATGACTCCACAAATTTTCAGCCAATTTGGACCAATTTCAGTCAAAATGTGCAAGTGCGCTCTACCGAACAAACGGTATAACTTACTTAAAACTTGCCCGATCGAGGTGAAATTTTGAGATATGATTAGTAAAGACAATTTCAAGCAGGCCACCAATTTTTAGCAAATTTGGAGCATTTTTTTACAAAAATATGCAAGTGCGCTCTACCGAACAAACGCTATAACTTTCTCAAAACTTGGCCAATCAAAGTGAAATTTTGAAAGATGATTAATGAAAACAATATCAATCCGCCCACCAAATTTCAGCAAATTTGGAGCATTTTTGACCAAGCTATGCAAGTGCGCTCTAGCGGACTTTGGCTTTAATTTGCTGAAACTCAACCCAAAATGTCTAAAAATTTCAGAGCGATAGGAAAATAAGGAGAACTACGAGTCCACAAATTTTGAGTAAATTTGGAGCACATAATGCAACTGCGCCCTACCGAACAAACGCTATAACTAACCTGTTGCTGGGCGACGGCACTCGCCGTGACTGCCAGAAGTACAAATACAAATTTGGCCATTATCCGGAAAATGATACATCTACTCTGGCGGCTATAACGGTATTTATACCCCCCAAGTTTGAAGTTGATGCTGAATTTTGGCTCCGCCCCTTTTGACTCAACAGTGTTTAGACAGGCGGTGGGGGGGAAGGGGGATGTACATCCATCACAAAAACGTCTGGAAAAATGTTTTTGGTGTTTGTTTGGAATTGATTTGATCTACAGAGAACGATCAGCTGGTGGAGGTGATCAGAATCTGGTGTCTTACGGTGGAGCTTGTTATGATGGGGTAACAAACTATTAGTCATAAATTGATGTATACTTGTGAAAACATATAAATACACATGTCTATTAAACGAAACATCTGAAAATGAATAATGGAAAATGTTTATTGATTTAGTCCGGAAAGATCCGGAAAAATACAAGGCGTCATTTCCGGCTCCAGGAATAGGAATTTGATGATTATTTTGATATTTCAAGGAGTTTTTGTTATTTTCAAGCAGACAGATAATGTACAAAAGTCAACTTGTTCGAATCGCTTGTCGTGCTATTTTCAAAATGTCGGAAAATTTCAGAACAGTAGACAAATGAGAAGAACTATGACTACACCGTTTACCGTCACCGGAATCTTGTGGACTGCCGAAGAAGAAGCCAAACGAAGAACCAGTGAAATATTGTCTTAAAATTTTTGAAAGATGCCGAGAAGAATGACACTGGAGTGTCTGAAGAGAAGAGAGACCTTGTCCGGGGAAGGATTCCGAGTCAAGAAGAAGGTCCGTGCCATGATCTATATGGTTGGAAAGCTTGAATTTAGTATATGAAGCATTTTTTATTTTTAACATTTACGATCACATAAGAACAGTTTTTGAGAAAAACAAAACTTTTGGTCGAATTTTTGCACATGAGTAGGCCATTTTAAAATATAAAATTTGTAAAAAATGTTCCCGTCGTTTAAGTCATGTTTCATTCCCGCCGAATCCACTTTTTGGGCAATTTACGTGACTTCAAAGTTTCCATTTTTAGTACTGAGAACTCACAAAAACCTGAATAATTTTTTTCTCATAATCGTTTCCCTAGTCTGTAGTTTCTACATTACATGGGGTACTGTATTTTTCTTACCTGCAAACCGGCCAGAGACGTAACTCGCTTAAAACACTTTTCTATGAACTGAAAAATACACCAAAATGTAGATCTTGACGAGTTCTATGTCAGGGGACCAGGTTAGAATAGTTTGTAAAAAATCCTATGAATTTGGACTTCCATTAGAGAAACGCTAGATTAGCTGAAATTGCCTAAAAATATTAAAAAAACGCTCCATGAACCTCAAAACCCGCTTCTCTACTGAAAAGACTAACAGCGAGCACTGAACGTTTTGAAAACTTTGGAATTATTGTATCTCAGGCTGAATGACTGCTTTAAACTTATTTAAATCAGTTGAAACTACCTCGAAACCGCATTTTTTTGCAATTTTTACCGTCCTGCAACACGTAGATCTCACTGATATCTACATTTTTGAATATTTTTAAGCCTATAAAACTCAATTTGAAGTGAATTACTTCTGGTTGACATGTTGTATTTATTATTCAACATGTTTATCTCCATTAGTTATTCACATCCCCTTGTCTCGGGATGGTCAGAAACCGGTCTGTCCGCTAATTGATTAACATTATCATAATTTTGTCATATTTCCATTCATTATTCCTCTTATTCATGTTCATTGTCTTATTATCATTATTATTCACACTTCTGAATACTTCAGACGCCGCGTTTCGCTATGGTACGTTTACCCTTTTTGTCAATTTTTGCATTTTCCAATGTCAAATCTCCCCTATTTTCCCAGAAAACCGAACGCTAACCTGCCAAGTCGACAATGGTGTCGACAGGTGTGTCCTAACGGCTCCAGACTCCAAACTACAAAATTTGGATCTGGAAATCAACTGTCGAAGGGAACAAACCGACGGGGAGAAGATGCGTTTAGCCTGTCCGATAAGATGTCCAAAGGACTATGAAGTACATGTGAGTTTTGCCAAAAATAATTTTTTTTACCCAAAAAACGCGTCAAAGACACTCCAGACTGTTGAAAAAACCAAAAAAATTGCCCAAAAACCATCAAAAACACCCAAATTTCATTTTGTCTGGCGTGCCTTTGACGCGATTTAGCTTTTATTCAAAACGCGTCAAAGACGCGCCAGTCGGATAAAATTATATCAAAAAGCTTAAAACCTTTAAAAACTTTCAAAAACTTCGAGTCTGGGCTTCCTTAGGCGCGTTTTCCAAGAATCTTCTAAAAACGCGCCAACTGCACGCCAGCCTACTCGGCATCAGTCAGTTTTCAAAGCTATCTGGCGCGCCTTTGACGCCTTTCTGA
Source organism: Caenorhabditis latens (assembly GCA_002259235.3). NCBI lineage: Eukaryota > Metazoa > Nematoda > Chromadorea > Rhabditida > Rhabditidae > Caenorhabditis > Caenorhabditis latens. Next base: position 17,803,929 of record CM056095.1, read on the forward strand.
AATTTTTTAAAGTGTCTTAGGTGTCCCAGGTCTCAGGGGCACCTTCGACGCGTTTTTGACAATTCAGAAACGCGTCAAAGGTGCGCCAGTCGCCAACAAAGCGGATTTTTCGCCAAAATTCACCAGTTTTCTTGCAGGTGCTCAACAAAATCCCGTCGAGCAACCGAAAATGCACCAAATTCTATACCTATGGAAAGTATCAGGCAGAACACGAGTGGTGAGTACATTCAGCTGTCCAAATATATCGGTTTGCATGAAAAGATTTTTTTCCAAAAAAATCCAAAAGTTTTTTGGAGCAAAGAACGATTCGTGTCTGTGTGTAGGTGTGTGTGTGTGTTTTGTTTATCTCACGGAGGCGGACCTGGCGTGACGTTGGCGCGTATTTTTTATTGAAAAACGCGTCAAAATCACCCCAGACAGTCAACAAACCTAAAAAATTGGCCTGTCAGGCGTGCCTTTGACGCGTTTATCAGAGTTCACCCAAAACGCGTCAAAGACACGCTAGATATCCCGATTTTTTTGGTATTTTGACCGTCTGGCGTGACGTTGACGCGGTTTTGAGTATTTAAAATCCCTAATTTCAGGTACATCTGGATGCTGGATCCATGCATCTCTACCATCTCCACACACTGCAGATATCCTGAGGACGTTTTGAAGTTTTCAGTCTGAAATCTGAAATTTGAAATTTGAAATGAAAAAAATGTTCTTGATCTAGAACAACTTTTTGTTGTTGGTCATGTCTATGATAACATAACAATATATATTTCTCATTTTTTCCCACAATGCATTCAAAAAGATACTGAGAAGAAATAAATATGGTCTTGAACTGTATGTATACATTTGAAAGTTCTGGAAAACGGGACAATTGGGATATTCAAAATTTTAAAAATGGAAAAATATGGAGAATTTTCCGTAGATTGTTTTTGTAGTTCACAACTTTTTGATAGCTCCGCCCAATTTTGAGATATAACGCTTTGAAGTTGAGGAGAGACGCAGACAACGAGACGCTCTAGCTTCTCTGCGTCTCTTCTCATCTTCAAACGTCTGTAACTCCGCGGGGAGGGGAGATATCGAAAAATGGTCAACTACAAAAATGTAGAGAATTTCAAGGGCTATCCGATGAATATAAATTTGTAATAGGTGGTGTGGTCTAGAAAACCGGAAATCAGAAAACTGCGACAGGAATACGCCATCGAGGTTTTCAATTTTTCGTTGATAAAAATCTTTATTAACACCCAAAAAATAAAACAATTCTCAATTCCGAATGGATTGTGCTCGCATATCCATCGTCTCGCTGACTGTACCCACAGTTTTTGGTGGTGTGAACAGGTAGGCGATGAGTTCTGCAACGAAAATTGAAATGGAAGTGGCTGGCGCACCTTTGACGCGTCTCCTTAGCACTCACCCTTGATAATCTTCATATACTCTGTGACAATCATCATGAACGCGATACTATCAATAGGTGGATACAGGCTGAACACGGAACACAACCATCCGGTCTGTAGACTAATCGGAAATCCGAAAAGTGGGAAGATCAAGGGGCCGAGAAAGACGATTCCAGCCGGTAGGACAAACATGACAGTCGGTACCATCGTCTGGACAACGAGGGCCAGGAAGATTTGCTTCTGAAGACGTTGGTAGGTGGTCGAGTAGTCTTTCAGTTTCAATTTCATGTGAAAATGCATTTGGAGACCGAAATAGATGATGACGAGGTAGTGGACACCGATGACGGCGACAGCGTGCATCAAAACACACATATTCTTCCAGCGCAGTGTTCCGTCCGCGTTCTGAAACATCTATCGGGTCTAGGGACGCGTTAAAGGTGCGCCAGTCTCAATAAAATTATTGGAATTAGAGCGATTTTGAGATCCAAAACATCCCGTTTGTCTGGCGCATCTTTGACGCGTTTTTTGAACATTCGATCACTCGCAAAAACAGAATGACTCACATATGAGACAAGTGCAAATCGGGGAACCTCCCCAATAGCCAATTCGTAGTTGGAGAGAATTTCTTGTCTGAAAAAGTACAAAAAATGCTTTGAAATTGAGTAAATATGTAAAAACAGAGCTCAAATTCAGATTCCTCATCAAAAACTACCTTTTTCCCCATTTTTCTGCGTCTCTAACTCTCATTTTGTGTTTTTCGGGTTACTGTAGCGCTGATTGTGTGCAGACACCGAACACCGCGACGACAAAATGCACAGAATTCGAAAATTGAGTGAAAAGTGTATGGATAGGGGTAAAAAGGGGTGAGGAATCCAAATGTCATAGTGAAAATGTGTATATCTGCCGAAATTTTTAGTTTTCCAGCAAAAAACTCAAGAAAAATCTAAAAATTTGTCTGAAAATTACTCAAAATCCCAATTTACATCGAAACCAAGCTGAAATTCGAATTCCCCATCAAAAACTACCCATATCCCCATTTTTCTGCGTCTCTAACTCTCATTTTGTGTTTTTCGGGTTACTGTAGCGCTGATTGTGTGCAGACACCGAACACCGCGACGACAAAATGCACAGAATTCGAAAATTGAGTGAAAATCGTCTGGATAGGGGTAAAAATAGACGGGGAACTCGAATTTCACAACTAAAATTCATAAAAATCACTTCTTACCTCACATAATCATCCGAATACCCGTCAGGTTGACAATACAAATAGAACGATGAAAAGTACAGTATCCCAGGTATAATCGGGTACCCCAACCACCCAAAGACCCCGTATCCATCGAATTTTTGTGCCAATTTTGGATGGAAAAGTGCGAGATATCGATAAATAAACTGGACAGCGATAAAAGACAAAATAATCATGTAGATGAAAGAGTAGAATGCAATACTAAACTGGAAAAATGTGGGATTTCCATCTGCCAGACTGAAATATATCACAGCCATGCCATAATTGTGGATAAACGGTTTCGAAACCAATTCCCATGATAGCAAACGAGATCACCATCGCCTTATATGTTCCCACAATCTTTTTCACATGGAATACGGTATGGTAGATCAAAAATAAGTTGGTAATGAGCCCCGCGCCAAAACCGATCTTAGTGAAGACACTCGAGTATTGAAAGTAGGATTTCATCATGGGAGACTGGAGTTATGGGACTTAGACATCACCAGGCGTACCCAGAAAACGGACCGGATGTTTTTCAGCAATTTTCTTTAATTTCCTGTCTGTATATATGTAAAGGGTGAGAAAAATACAATTTTCAGCTCTATAATCTCAGATTTCAGCCGTCTCCCACGATGAAATCCTACTTTCAATACTCGAGTGTCTTCACTAAGATCGGTTTTGGCGCCGGGTTCATTACCAACTTATTTTTGATCTACCTTACCGTATTCCATGTGAAAAAGATTGTTGGAACGTACAAGTTGATGGTGATCTCGTTTGCTATCATGGGAATTGTGTTTGCCGGATGGGAATTGGTTTCAAAACCATTTATCCACAATTACGACAAGGCTGTGATATATTTCAGTCTGGCAGATGGAAATTTCACATTTTTCCAGTTTAGTATTGCATTCTACTCTTTCATCTACATGATTATTTTGTCTTTTATCGCTGTTCAGTTCGTTTATCGATATTTATCAGTTTTCCATCCAAAATTGGCACAAAAATTTGATGGATACGGGGTCTTTGGGTGGTTGGGGTACCCGATTATACCTGGGATACTGTACTCTGCACCGATGTATGTGTATTGTCAACCTGATGAGTATTCGGATGATTTTGTGAGGTAAGAGGTGATTTTTATGAATTTTAGTTGTGAAATTCGAGTTCCCCGTCTATTTTTACCCCTATCCAGAAGGTTTTCACTCAATTTTCGAATTCTGTGCATTTTGTCGTCGCGGTGTTCGGTGTCTGCACACAATCGGCACTACAGTAACCCAAAAATCACAAAATGGGAGATAGAGACGCAGAAAAATGGGGATATGGGTAGTTTTTGATGGGGAATTCGAATTAGAGCTTAGTTTTTGAAAATTGTGAAAGTTTAATCGCTGTTTGCCAGTTTTCAGATCTTAAAAACGCATTTTCAGTATGAAAACAAGTTCTAAATCTTGTTTCCATGTAAAATTCGAGTTTCCCGACTCTTTTTACCCCTAACCAGACGGTTTTTAGGCAATTTTCAAATTCTGTGCATTTTGTCGTCGCGGTGTTCGGTGTCTGCACACAATCGGCGCTACAGTAACCCGAAAAACTCAAAATGAGAGATAGAGACGCAGAAAAATGGGTATAAGGGTAGTTTTTGATGAGGAATCTGAATTTGAGCTCTGTTTTCACATGTTTACTCAATTTTAATCCAAATTTTCAACTTTTTCAGACAAGAAATGCTCTCCAACTACGAATTGGCTATTGGGGATGTTCCTCGATTTGCACTTGTCTCATATGTGAGCCATTCTGTTTTTGCGAATGATCGAATGCTCAAAAAACGCGTCAAAGATGCGCCAGACAAACGGGATGTTTTGGATCTCAAAATCGCTCAAATTCCAATAATTTTATTGAGACTGGCGCACCTTTAACGCGTCACTAGACCCGACAGATGTTTCAGAACGCGGATGGAACACTGCGCTAGAAGAATATGTGTTTTGTGGCACAAGCTGTCGCCGTCGTCGGTGTCCACTACCTCGTCATCATCTATTTCGGTCTCCAAATGCATTTTCACATGAAATTGAAACTGAAAGACTACTCGACCACCTACCAACGTCTTCAGAAGCAAATATTCCGGGCCCTCGTCGTCCAGACGATGGTACCGACTGTCATGTTTGTCATACCGGCTGGAATCGTCTTTCTCGGCCCCCTGATCTCCCCGATATTCGGAATCCCGATTAGCCTTCAGACCGGATGGTTGTGTTCCGTGTTCAGTTTGTATCCTCCAATTGATAGTATTGCGTTTATGCTGATTGTCACCGAGTATAAGAAGGTTATCAAGGGTGAGTGCTGAGAAGACGCGTCAAAGGTGCGCCAGCCACTTCTTTCATTACTGAACTCATCGCCTACTTGTTCATACCACCAGAAACTGTGGGTACAGTCAGCGAGACAATGGATATGCAAGCACAATCCATTCGGAATTGAGAATTGTTTTATTTTTTGGTGTTAATGAAGATTTTTATCTGAAAATTGATTTTATCAGGCAAAAAACGCCGGAAAACGATTGTGTAGCGTTCAAGGCTGACGTAACCGGTTATTTTCTGCAATTCTCTATATTTTCCTTGTCTGAAATAGTGATATCATTTTGTCATTTAGAAAATCTTGTCATGGAACATTTTTTTGAATTTTTTTTACACCCCAAAAAAAAATTTTGAACAAAAAACGCGGCACACGCCTGAAAATTGATAAAAATTATCTTCAAAATGATTTTGACTCAAAAAACGCGTCAATGCCACCCCAGACACTCAAAAAACCGAAAAAAATCGGCCAAAAACCATCAAAAACCATCAAAACCAGCCAAATCTCTTTTGTCTGGCGTGTCTTTGACGCGTTTTGAGTGATCTTTGAAAACGCGTCAAAGGCGCGCCAGTTTGATAGATTTTTTGCTATTTTTAAACAGAAAAACTTTTGAAAAACTCAAAACCTTTTTAAAATTTTTCAAAAATTCAAGTCTGGTGTTCCTTTAGGCGCGTTTTCCAAGAGTCTTTCAAAAACGCGTCAACGGCACGCCAGACTACTCGGTTTCAGTCAGTTTTCTAAGCTATCTGGCGCGCCTCTGACGCGTTTTTTAAAATTATAAAATGTCTTAGATACTCCAGGTCCCCTGGAAGAATTTTGAGTACGCTGGCGCACCTTCGACGCGTTTTCCAGTCGGACCCAACGAACCTTACAACTTGGAAGTCTGGAGTTCCTTAGGCGCGTTTTCCAAGGGTCTTTCAAAAATGCGTCAACGGCACGCCAGCCTACTCGGTTCCAGCCAGTTTTCTAAACTATCTGGCGCGCCTCTGACGCGTTTTTTGAAATCAAAAGAGGGATGAGGTGTGCCAGGTCTCTTCAAGTATGATGGCGCACCTTTGACGCGTTTTCAAGTCAAAAATAGGAAAATAGTTGGGCTGGCGTGCCTCTGACGCGTTTTCAAGTAGATTTTTTGAATCTTGAGAATGTTGTCTTGTTTCAGTTTTCTCTGTCTACATGTTTTCTTCTATTTTGTCCGATTACGGTATGTTTAGTTCCTTCAAAATATTTGATTCACTTTCCGAGATCACAACACGATCCTCCAATACATGTCTACCATTTGAACAATAGGGAACAATGAAATCCCCCGTTGTGAATATTCATGTTATGTTTTTATATGATGCATTGAAAAACATCTGAAATTAAAAAAGCTCCCACATAAAAAGAGGTGGCATTGATCACAGTCGTCCAAAATGAAACTTTCCATTATTCTGGTGCTTTCGTTCTTCTTCTTCGTCGGATTCGGAGCTGCTCTCGTATGTTTATTCATGGTTTCAGATAATTATTGGATTTTCAGAATGTCGGAGGTGTGCTTAATGGAGTTACAACCAAATCTGTTGGAAATAATGCCCAGAATACGATTTCCGATGAGGAATCTGAAAATGAGTTGGCCGAAAGTTTGAGAGCGAAGTTCGACGAAATTCTAGAAAACATCAAGGTCTCTTGGTTCGTATAACTCAGTATTATTGTTTCTCTTAGTGAAATATTTCAGAAAAAGGAAAAGCCATTCAGGAAGACTTATTGGAGAAGGGTGAGATATTATAAATGTTCAACTTTTGGATTTTTCAGTGAAAAATGTCTAAGGGGTGTCATGGTTATTCTGATTGTCCAATTAAATTGATTTTTAATGGATCATACAGAACAAGAGTAGATCTTCATTTTTGTAGTTGACAACTTTTTTGTACGAGCACTCCTTATAGTCATTTTAAGACGATTTGAGGGAGAAACTACTTTGTCAAAATGTACCTTGCCAGGAACTGTCCGTTGCACAACTTTGAGAGCCCGTAACGGGGCTCCAAATAATTCAAACTTGAGACTTTTTATATTTATCTTGTAGATCAAAACCAGGGCTACATTTTTGTAGTTGACAACTTTTTTGTACGAGCACCCCTTATAGTCATTTTGCACTATTTTGCATTAGGCGATTTGAGGGAGAAATGACTTTGTCGCTATGTAACTCTCTAGGGATTGCTCGTACAAAAAAGTTGGCAACTACAAAATTGACGCTCTACTTTTGATCTATACGATCCATTAAAAATTTTCTCGATGGGGCAATCAGTATTACCAAGAAACACTCCTCTCAAAGTTGAGCGTTTTCCATTGAAAAATGCAAAAGTTGATAATGTGAAAATCTTATTACAGCGAAGGAAGTTCGAGAGAAACTCAAAGAAGTTGGAGGTGAAATTGGAAATAAAACAAAAGAAATAATAAAGAATATCGAATCAAAAGGAAATGACTATTTTGATAATCTTCTTGACAGACTTGGGCCATAACTCTGTTTTTGTGATCCAATAAATAAATCGAGCATTCAAAATAACTTTTGAAAAGTGTTTGGTAAAACTTGAAAGGACAAATTTATTTATTTTTTCTTTTTTTTCAATGAATGAAGTACACAAATACGTAGAATAAGCAGTAAGACTGCTATACTCGGAGAGAATGGGGTGAAGGAACCTGGCGCACCTTATACCTTTTTCGAATTTCAAAAATGCGCCAAAGGCGCGCCAGATAGCTGTTAAAACTGACTGAAGTCGAGTAGCCTGGCGTGCCGTTGTCGCGTTTTCTTGGAAAACGCGCCTAAGGAACCCCATCCTTGATTTTTTTTTAAATTTTAAAGGTTTGAGGTTTCTCAACATTATTTCATTCAAAAATAGCAAAAAATCTATGAGGCTGGTGCGCCTTTGCCGTGTTTTCAGAGTTAACTCAAAACGCGCCAAAGGCACGCCAGACAAAAGAGATTTGGCTGGTTTTGATGGTTTTTGGTCAAATTTTTAAGCGTTTTTACTGTTTGGGGTTAAAAAATGCAAAAAATCATAGGAAATTTCAAAAAATATTGACAAAAAACGGTGAAAACTGGAAAAAATCGGTTTTTTCTCTTTTTTGATGAAAAATGCTGTGTAACTCCCCAGGGACCGCCCGTATCAAAAAATAATCTACTACAAAAATGTAGCGCTGGTTTTGATCTACAAGATAAATATGAAATTTTAAAGATTTGATTTATTTGGAACCCCGTTACAGGCTCTCAAAGGTGTGCAACTTCCCAAAAAATAATTTTTTGCCAAAAATTTTTTTCCCCGGCCAAACGACAGAATGCGACAAATAGACATAGAGTACACATCGTGTACTCTCTAGCCAAGTGTTGGTCTCCTTTCTCTTTTTCTCTCGCACCCTCTCATCACCACACACTCTCTCGTCACCCCGACAATTGATTGCTAGAGTGTAGCCTATTTACACACTGCCCCGACGGCCACCTTTTCAATTTTTTACTCAAATTTTTTTCTGTAATTAATTACCCTTAATTATCTCCTAATTATCTTTAATCAAATTTCAGAAAAATGAAATGCGCAATTTGCGAGTCCGTAGCTCTTTCCCTTCATTTCGGAGCTCCCAGTTGTAAGGTTCGTGACTGGAAAACGCGTCAAAGGTGCGCCAGCGTACTCAAAATTTTTTCAGCAGATTAAGGGAGACCTGGGGCACGTTATCCTCTTTTTAAAATACAAAAAATGCGTCAAAGGCACGCCAGATAGCTTGAAAACTGGCTGAAACCGAGTAGACTGGCGTGCCGTTGACGCGTTTTTGAAAGTTTAATGGAAAACGCGCCCAAGGCACCCCAGACTTGAGTTTTTTCAAAGTTTTAAAAAGTTTTGAATGTTTTGAAAGTTCTTCTGTTTAAAAATAGCAAAAAATCTATGAGGCTGGCGCGCCTTTGACGCGTTTTCAGAGTTTACTCATAACGCGTCAAAGACACGCCAGACAATTGATATTTGACGGTTTTTGATTGTTTTTAGCCAGTTTTTTTGGTTTTTTGAGTGTCTGGGGTAGTTTTGACGCGTTTTTCAAATCAAAAATCAGTTTCAGATGAAATTTCACCAATTTTCAGGCGTGTGCCGCGTTTTTCCGGCGTACTGTAGCGCTGGACATCACGTATGACTGTATCACGGGAAATAATGATTGTGAGGTGAATCATGGTGAGTTTTGTGTGAAAAATTGTAAAAATTTATTAAAAATAATAAAAAATAAGCAAAAAATTCAAAACATTTGACCAAAAATTGTCAAAATCCGACAAAATTGAAAAATTGTGAAAATTTACATTTTTATTTATATAAATCTTACAGAAAACCCCTAAAACTTTTTGTAGATCAAATTTTTTATTTGTAGATCAAAAAATTTTCAGTAGATCACAAAAAACATTTCCAGAACGTCGAATGGCGTGCAAACGGTGTCGATATCAGAAGTGCATCGACAACAATATGCAGAGATACTGTAAGTGGACATCCGGACATTTGAACACACAGACAGACACACAGACAGACATCCGGACACACAGACACACAAAAAACCCGGTTTCTGGCGTTCCTTTGGCGCGTTTTTCTCTCAAAACCTAAAAACCGAGAGAAACGCGTCAACGGCACGCCAGGCGGACATCCGGACATTTGGATACACAGACAGAATTTTTTTCAGTGGTCCAATCAAAAAAAGGACGTCCCGACGGCAATAATTATGTCAAAATGAGTGAGGTGAGTAACGCGCCGACGGCGCGCCAGACAATTCATAAAAACGCGTCAAAGGCGCCCCAGCCATTTCCAAAGTTGAATTTTTGTTGAATGGCTGGCGCGCCTTTAACGCATTTTCAAAAACTTTGAAAAACGCGCCCAATCTGGGGCGCCTTTGACGCGTTTTCAGAGTTCACTCAAAACGCGTCAAAGGCACGCCAGACAAGCCAATTTTTTTTTGATTTTTTGACAGGCTGGGGTGTCTTTGGCGCGTTTTTGAATCAGAAATCACTTTAAAAATAGATTGCGCGCCGCAGGCGCGCCAGACACGCTGCTAAACAAAAATAAACGAGAAATGAGAGAGAAGCGACCACCTCGCTTCCCCCTACTTTGGCTAGACTCGAGCCAAATAGGCTCCGCCCACTTTTTTTTTGCACGTATTCGTGACAAACAAGGTCTTTGAGTGTAGTGTTCAGATCACATTAATAGAAAAAAAAACGCGTCAAAGGCGCGCCAGACTTTGGAAAAATAATGTTGAGCTATATGTTTTCTGATATTCTTATTACGAGAATGAAAAATGTGAGTTATCTAAAAAAAATTTAGTTTTTTGAAGACTTTGATCTGAAAAACGCGTCAAAACTACCCCAGACAGTCGAAAATCAAAAAAATCGGCTTGTCTGGCGCGCCTTTGACGCGTTTTGAGTAAGCTCTGAAAACGCGTCAAAGGCGCCCCAGTCTTTGTCAAAAATTGAAGAAATTGTGTCGCCCGGAGCATTTTTGCTTGTTTTTAAGATTCCAATTTGAAAAACGCGTCAAAAACACCCCAGACAGTCAAAAATCCAAAAAAAATCGACCTATCTGGCGTGACTTTGACGCGTTTTGAGTTAGCTCTGAAAACGCGTCAAAGGCGCGCCAGTCAGACTGATTTTTTCATAGATTTTTTGCTATTTTTAAACAGAAAATTTTTTGAAAACTTTAAAACCGTTTAAAATTGCAAAAAAATCAAATCTGGCGTGCCTTTGGCGCGTATTCCTAGAAAACGCGTCAACGGTACGCCAGCCTACTCGGTTTCAGGCAGTTTTCAATGCCATCTGGCGCGCCTTTGACGCATTTTTTGAAATTCAAAAAGCGGTTTAGGCGCCCCAGTCTCTCTTGATCTACTGAAAAATTTTGGACATGCTGGCGCGCCTTTGACGCGTTTTCAGGTTAGAAATAGAAAAATAGTTGGGCTGGCGCACCTCTGACGAGTTTTTTCATGATTTCAAGTTTTTAAGTGGCTGGAGTGCCTTTGACGCGTTTTCAAATAGAATTTTTTGAATTTTGAGAATGTCTGGCGCTTTTTTGACGCGTTTTCATTGGAATTTTTGGGATTTTTTCGAAATTTTTTGGTATTTCAGGACATTCCCTCCAACTCGTCTACTCCATTCTCTTCGACACCTTCGACCAGTTCTACAGTACCCTTAGGCTCCGCCCCATTGGATTCAGATGAGATTCAGAAGTTGAACGAGCACTTCTTCAAAATGGACTCGAATTTGAATAAGAGTCGGCGGATGGCGTTCACCAATTCCCGACTTTTGGACATTTTTTCTGGAATGTGTAAGATGGTGAGTCTGTCGGTGTGTTCGAGTGTCCGGATGTCCAAAAAATGCGTTCAAAGTACGCCAGACACAAAAAAATCAAAAAATTCGAGCAATTTTGACTGAAAATCGGCGAAAATAGCATCGCTGGCGCACCTTTGACGCAAACGCGTCAAAGGTGCGCCAGCATACTTGAGGAGACCTGGGGCACCTTATCCCTTTTTAAATTTTAAAAAATATCGTCAAAGGCGCGCCAGATAGCTTCGAAAACTGGATGAAACTGAGTGGTCTGGCGTGTCGTTGACGCGTTTTTGAAAGATTCTTGGAAAACGCGCCAAAGGCACCCCAGACTTTGAATTTTAAAATTTTAATAATGTTTTCAGATTTTTCAAAAGTTCTTCTGTTTAAAAATAGAAAAAATCTATGAGACTGTCGCGCCTTTGACGCGTTTTAAGAGTTCACTCAAAACGAGTCAAAGGCACGCCAGACTAGCCGACTTTTTGGGTTTTTTGACTGTCTGGAGTGTATTTGACGCGTTTTTTGAATCGGAATCTTAAAAACAAGCAAAAATGCTCCGGGCGACACAATTTCTTCAATTTTTGACAAAGTCTGGCGCGCCATTGACGCGTTTTTAGAGTTGAGCCAAATCGCGTCCAAGGCACGCCAGACAAACCGATTTTTTAGGTTTTTTGACAGTTCGGGGTGCTTCAAACGCGTTTTTCTTTGGAAATTACATTTTTTTTGCAGTCTGGCGCGCCTTTGACGCGTTTTCTCCAAAATGGCTCAAAATGGCTCAAAATGGCTCAAAATAAGCCGATTTCACCCAAATTTTTTGATTTTTCGCTCAAATTTTTCTGTAATTTCCAGCCATTCGAGAAACACCAACTGCAACCATTCGATTTCCGGTCGTACCGTGGCTACCAGAAGCAAGAATACGTGATGCTGTTCAACTACGCGAATACCCTACCCGGATTCCAGGACCTATCGAATGCCAGTCAGAATTTCTTGTTCCGAATCGCGTGCGGCGTCGATTTTGTCATCAGTTCGTCGTATTACACGAATTTTATCGGAATGGAATCGAATTTATTGATAAATCAAGACGGAACGTATATTCAGATGATGCCACTGCCCCTGTTGGGCGATGAACCCGGCACGGAGTTGATGTTTACGAAGAAAGAGGAGTTGGAGAAGTATAAAAATATTATTAAGGTAATTACACATGAAACACGCGTCTAAGGCACGCCAGATTTGAAAAAAACTCAAAAAATTGGGTAAAATTGGAGCATTTTAAGCCAAAAACTTTATTTGGAGAGAAAACGCGTCAAAGGCACCCCAGACAGCCAAAAAACCAAAAATCGGGGGTGCCTTTGACGCGTTTTAAGTGAACTCTAAAAACGCGTCAAAGGCACGCCAGATACGGAGAAAATTTAAAAAATTGAGTAAAATCGGAGCATTTTAAGCCCAAAAACCTTAATTGCGGAGAAAACGCGTCAAAGGCACGCCAGACTTGGAAAACAGCTATCTGGCGCACCTTTGACGCGTTTTGTCTTGACCAATACCGTAGTTATCAAGTCTGGCGTGCCTTTGACGCGCGTTTTTGGAGTTTTTTTGGCAATATGCAAGAAAAACGCGTCAAAGGCGCGCCAGATACAAAAAAATTGAAATTTTGAAAGAAAGTGATGTGTTTTGAGTCATTTTTACCCAAAAAACGCCAAAAATGTGGATCTGGCGCACCTCGGACGCGTTTTGGGAAACTGGGAAAAAAGCGTCAAAGGCACGCCAGACTAGAACAAATCAAACTGTTGGGACACATTTTAGGATCTGGCGCGTCGTTGGCGCGTTTTTGAAACTCCAAAAACGCGTCAAAGGTGCGCCAGACGCTGTTATTAAATCCGTCTGGCGCACCTTTGACGCGTTTTCTCTCAAGACAAAGATTTTGGCTCAAAATTGCTCAAAAGACTCTATTTTTTTCCGGATTTTTTTTTAATTTTTCCCGAATCTGGCGCACCTTTGACGCGATTTTCATAACCAATACCACTTTTTATCAAGTCTGGCGTGCCTTTGACGCGTTTTCTCCAGAAATAAACTTTTTGGCTCAAAATTGCTCAAAATACTCAGTTTTAGCAGGATTTTTCTCCAGTTTTTCGGGATCTGGCGTGCCTTTGACGCGTTTTTCCTACTTTATCTAAAATTTCAGCCCCGCGTGAAGTCATGGATCGATTTCATGCCACTCTACGAGTCCCTTGACCCCTCCTTCGAGGAAAACAGTATTCTGAAGGCACTCTGCTGCTGGCAGACCGCCCATTTCAATCTACAAGAATGTGATAAGGATACGGTACGAAAACAGAAGTCCCTGTTGACTCAATGCCTTCTGAAACTGTGCATCGACACGTTTGGAGAGGAGGAGGGCGCCGTCCGGGCCGCCAACATCATTCTGTTCTCATCGTCAATTTGTGTGAGTTTTTAGGCTGAAAAACGCGTCAAAAGCACGCCAGATACGAAAAAATTCAAAAAAATTGGATGAAATCGGTTTAGTTCAAGCAATTTTGAGCCAAAAACTCTGTTTTAGGAAAAAACGCGTCAAAGGCGCCCCAGATTTTCTCAATTTTTCCGGATCTGGCGTACCATTGACGCGTTTTTTCGCCAAGTAAAGCTACTGGCTTAAAACTGTCCAAAAGACTTGATTTCAGGAGGATTTTTAAAGTTTTTCCGTATCTGGCGTACCTTTGACGCATTTTTCTTGATTTTTGCCAAAAACCCTGAAAAAATGCGTCAAGGGTACGCCAGTTACCGGAAAAATTGAAAAAATCCGGCCAAAATTGAGTTTTTTAAAGCAATTTTGAGCCAAAAACTTTATTTGGGGAGAAAACGCGTCAAAGGCACGCCAGATTGGTTTGAAAAACCAAATTTCACTTATCAAAAACGCGTCAAAGGCACGCCAGTCGGCTTTTTAAAAGTGTCTGGCGCGCCGTTGACGCGTTTCCTGGTTTTGATTAAAAATGCTCGAAATAAACAGGTTTCAGTTAATTCTAAGAATCTGGCGCACCTTTGACGCGTTTTTGAAATTTCAAAAACGCACCAGATCTGCAAATGTGTCTCGACTACGGTCAGAGCGTATCGAATTTAAAAACGCGCCAACGGTGCCCCAGCCTCATTCCCAATTTTCAGGCGGAAGTAATGGAACTCGTGAACAGTCTCATCATCATGTCATTTTTCGAAATAATGGATTGTGACCCGCTCATCAACGAGATCCTATCGACGACCACGCTTTTTTCGTGATTTTTAGGATTTTTTGAATATTTTTAAATGAATTTTTTTAATTTTAAAGTTTTGGGACATCCGGATGATCGGGAAATCAAAAATTAAAAAATCCCAAAGAAAACGGTCATCCGGACAGACAGATAGCTCAAAAATCGCAGAAAAATTGATTTTAACGCGTCAAAGGCACGCCAGACTGGATAAATATGTTATTGGTTATGAGAAACGCGTCAAAGGTGCGCCAGATCCCGAAAAACTGGAGAAAAATCCTGCTAAAACTGAGTATTTTGAGCAATTTTGAGCCAAAACCCTTTTTAGGGAGAAAACGCGTCAAAGGTGCGCCAGCGGGTTTCAATAATAGTGTCTGGCGCACCTTTGACGCGCTTTTGGATTTTCAAAAACGCGTCAGTTCCACAAACGTGTTTGTTCTAAACTGGCGCACCTTTGACGCTTTTTTCCACATTTCCAAAACGCGTCCGAGGTGCGCCAGATCCACATTTTTTGGCGTTTTTCGGGTAAAAATGACTCAAAACACATAACTTTCTTCGTTTTCTTTTGAATTTTTGAATTTGTCAAAGTCTGGCGCGCCTTTGA
This sequence comes from Caenorhabditis latens, assembly GCA_002259235.3. Classification (NCBI taxonomy): domain Eukaryota; kingdom Metazoa; phylum Nematoda; class Chromadorea; order Rhabditida; family Rhabditidae; genus Caenorhabditis; species Caenorhabditis latens. The sequence continues at coordinate 17,818,999 of CM056095.1, forward strand.
CGCGTTTTTTCTTGCTTTTTGGGGCTATTCGTTACCATGAGATATATGGACATGTGCACACCGCGCCCTGCTGAAATCTGCAAACATTTAAGTGCGAAATTCAAAATTTTTTTTTTATTTAAAAATGTTTATTATATTTATAAAATTTAATATCCAAAGTAAAAAGATGAGAACTGAAATGCTTCTTTCTATGGAATCCATGACGTGAACCTGCACACAACCGGTTTGATCTTCTTTGCCGAACACTGCTTGGTTTGTATGCCCAAGCAAATGAAATGCACATTGGAACGATTTCAGCCATACTGAAACATTTCAGAGTTGCATTAATATCTAGTACGGTGATGATCTCATCAAGTAAATTTTTAGTGAATCATAGAGATCAAAAGTAGAGTTTTATTTTTGTAGTTGACAACTTTTTGGTACGGACACTCCTTATAGTCATTTTAGGACGATTAGCACAATTTTGCACTGAAATTGGTGTTGAATTTGAGGGAGAAATTACTTTGTCGATATGTAACTTTTTAGGGACCGCCCGTACAAAAAAGTTGTCAACTACAAAAATGAAGATCTACTCTTGATCTGTAGGATCCACTAAAGAGTTATTTTGTGGAACGGTTATTTTACCATGACACGCTCTCAAAGTTGGGCATTTTCCACTTAAAGGTGGACTAAGGTCAACTCTGATATGTTCATAGAATAATGTATGAGTACCTGTGAGTTCATTTTCATGCCGAAAGAATTTTAAAAATCGATCTGAAACCCGCTGAGAGCGATCGCCGGTCAGTTGGGGCATTTCGGTGGCCTAGAAATTTGACTTCGGCCATGTTGATTTTTTCAAATTTTGTCGGTATTTTCGCTCATTTTTGTTGTTTTCTTTCAATAATTTTGAAGGTAAACGGCAAAAGTTGATAGAATTTTTACAAAAATGATAGAAAAAACGAAGAAAACTAGAACTCAGACAACTCGATATTAATCTAATTAGACAGCCGAAGTCTAATTAGACAGAACACCAATCTAAAGCGAATCTAACTAGAATTGCTCGAATTCCAAGGCGCGATCGCTGTGCGCGCAATCACAATCGTTTGCGCACAGTATTTTTTATTACATAAATAATTTTTTATTTATTTGTTGAGTCTAAATAATCTTTCCAAACATTTGTTGTTGTTTTTTCCTCGTTTCTTTTTTCCCAGAAAGTATCGAAAACGATGAGGAGACAACTAATCTGTACAATGTCATGATTGAAAGGCGAAAACCGTCGAACCTCCATTCAAAATCAAAGAATTATGTAAAGAATTTTTGACAGAAACGAAGACGATGCTCACAATCAATAGTTTGAGTAAAATGTAAGAATAAATCAGCTCGATGTCATGAAATCTACTAATTAATTGTTACAGAAACATCGATTATCGTGTAAAATTCATGAACTCGAAAGAATGGGCAAAGAGACGAAAATCCTAATGTTGTCCGCTTCGAGCACTACGGTCGACAGTGGTTTTTTTATTAATATTAAGGAATCTGGAGACGCTCAAACAGATGATCCACGGGGAATTACTGAGTACAAAAAGAGAGAAGGAGGTTTTGAATTGAGAGGAACTCATGTAAGTGCACCGGTATATATTGGTAACAATTCGTGCATTTTCAGCTGTGTCCACATTGTTTGAGTCAAGAAACTGAGAAGAGAACGCTGGAGTTTCTGGCAAGAAAATCAAAAACGACCGATTATGTGTTGACTGACTCTGCATTTATAACGGATTTTCAAAACTACACTAAGACTTCAGTCTCTCTCTCTCTCTCGACATTAGAGGTTTTAGAAAGTTTGCAACACAAAATGAAATCATCATCACATTCAGATATCGGACCATCAGAAGACAATTGCATTCGTCTTCCAGTAACCACGCTCGTTCTACAGACACCAAAACACCAACGGCCTGGACAACCGCCAATCAAAATGCCAAAGGAATAACAATTTCGAAAAAATGTATCTTGGAGATTTTTCATACTTTTTTCTGAAAAACTCAGTTAGAGAATCAATATTCAATAGTTCACTTTCAAAACTTTAAGTTTTTCGGAAAATGGCAAAAAATTCTCCAAGATACTGACATTTTCGCATTTCACTTGTACCGATTTTTCTTTTTTTCTCAAAATTCTCTAGTTTTGTTGTTTTTTCAATCTACTTTTCCTTTTCTGTTGATTTTTCCTTATTTTTCAATAAAATTTAATACGAAAATCCAGCAAAGTTCAAAATCAATAAACCTATAATAATTAGATTGAAACGGAATCTAGCTAGATTGTTTGTGAGTTGGATTAGACGAAATGCTAGTCTAATTAGACGGTGGGTCAATCTAACTGGGTTGCGTTAGTCTCGCGTTTTACTACAATTAGATTGCGATTTTGTCTAATTAGACTAATATCGAGTTGTCTGAGAAAAAACAACATTTTTGATAATGTTCTAGAATGTTCCAATGCCCAAAACTGTTTTGCCGCTCGTTCTCAGCGGGGAATGAACCGAATTGAAAAATTCTTGAAATATGAAGATGAACTCACGGAAATGAACAAATGAACATACGACTGAACTCGAATTGCTGAGCCATGCCGCCAATTTTCACCGGATCGCTCTCAGCGGGTTCCAGACCGATTTTTAAAATTTTTTCGATATGAAAATGAGCTCACAGGTACTCATACATTATTCTATGAACATATCAGAGTTGACCTTAGTCCACCTTTAAAGCAGCCAAAGTTGGTATCCTTTTGAGCGGTATAGTATATCTCAATTTGTGGTTTCTTAGTTTGAATTTGCCAAAAGTTTGTAAGTGTAACATCGGTTTAATGAATTAACTAACCTTTCTCCAGACATTCGGGATCCACAAGAGCAAACTGTCAGGGGCAACCGGTGTTATGTTTTCCAATCTGAAAAACAAACATTGGTACTATCAGTTAACCAAAAATCTCCGAAAACTTGTGTCAAAAGCGCGCCAGATTGGGAGAAACCTGGGAGAAATGTCGAGCGGATTCTAAGGCTTCCATTCGGTCGAATTTTAGACCGTCCTGGCCGATCGCCGACCAATTTTTCTGTCTGCATGCGCCATAACGACAATTTTTGAAAAAAGTTTGAGATTTTCAAGAAAAAGCCGACCGCGGCCGGCCGTACGACAGCCTTGGTCATAGAGCGATTTTTAATGAGCACAGGTTCATTACTTCGATTTCCAAAGATCACATTTCAAACGTCCCCCGACTCACGTGTTTTTGATAGGGCATTTTTCTTCCAATCGCCAAAAATATTTGATCCAGGAATGAGCGAGAACAATTCTGGTTCTTCATTTGTCCTCCACAACGTCTTGTTGCAATGTTTCATGGCAAAATGAGTTGGGATTCTACTGGTGAAGTTCAGGCCGATTGGTTTGTGGTTACGAAGAACTGGAAAAAAGGTTTCATACGATTTTTCTACTCAAAATCGGCTATTTTCCGTTTTGAGACATGAAAAATCGAAAATTTCACAAAATTTCACCCCAGAAACGTGTAAAAATCGAGTTTTTAGCATAAATCCGCTTGACCCAGTGGTTAAGGTAGACAGTACCCCACTACACCAGGAGTGACCAGGGTTCGATCCCCACCTGGGGTCGAATGTTTTTTGTTTTTTGAATTACAACTGGATTTGGACATCTGGATGTCTGGACACTCATACAGACAAAAATCGGACATCTGGACGCACGGATAGACGGGTTTTGAGGAAAAATCTTATTTCGTTGAGGGTTTGGTGTTGAAATTCGGTTTTTTGCTTGAAATTGGCTAGTTTAGGTTTCCGGACATGAAAAATCCAAAATTTCACAAAATTTCAATCTAGAAACGGGTCAAAATCGAGTTTCTATCACAAAATCCGTTGGCCCAGTGGTTAAGGTAGACAGTACCCCACTGCATCGGGAGTGACCAGGGTTCGATCCCCACCTGGGGTCGAATGTTTTTTATTTTTTGAATTTGAATTGGATTTGGACATCTGGATGTCTGGACACACAGACAGACAAAAATTGGGCAACTGGACACACAGATGGACCGGTTTTGAGAAAAATTCAAATTTTTTGAGATTTATTTATTATAAATGCGCTGGAATATTGTCTACTGAATGTAAAAAAAGTTTTGGCTATTCAAATCACTTGAAACTATCAAAAATTCATCAAAAATAGCACAATTTTATGAATATGGCGCGCCTTTGACGCGTTTATGTTGAAAATCTCATTACTTACCTTCAGAATCCTCCAAAACTTCTTGAAAAAGTTCAAATTAAAGCAGCAAATATCAGAATTTAATAAAAATAGAGAGACAATTCGGTCGAACGCCATTTCCGATAGGCGTTCTCGATACATACTGATGGAAAAATGAGGGGAAGAAGAGTGAGAGAAGACGCTTGTGTCTGTCTGTTGGTGTCACGTGTGTTCAGCTGTGACCTTTTTTATTTTTTGAATAAACATAGCCAGCCGGTGGGACATGACACATATTTACATGAGTCATAAGAAAAACCATGTTATCGAAATTTCGCGGTGGCAGAAGTCATGGGAATGGCAAAACTTCCGGATTTGGAATTTTACTTCCGATTTCCGTCATTTCATAAGAGTGGAGATTAGGAAAAGTAAATTTCTCAGAAATACACGGAAAAATGGTCTAAAAGGACAGAAAATAGGATATTCTTCAGCCAAAAACAAATTTTCCACTGATTTTCACGAATTTTATGATATTTTTTTTTCGAAGTTTTCTAATCTTTGCGAAAAAATCTACTTCCGACTTCCGACTTCCGACTTCCGTTTTTGAAAAAATCACACTTGCGCAACTCTGACATGGACCATGTACGCGCAATGAGACACTTTGCCTGTGGGAAGTTGACCTTCCCACACCAATATGGTCCGGACGGTGTCCCTTATTGATTTTTTATGTTTTTTTAATGTCATTTCCATTTTTATTTCTCCCATTTCTTTATATCTTATCACCCAAACTTTTTCAATTTACGAGGATCTGGCGCGCCTCCGGCGCATTTTTTCCTTTTTATCTTACTATAAGAATGGCTCAAAACACGTAGTTTACTTTTGAAAATGTAGGTCTTTTCTGGACTGGCGTACCTTTGACGCGGTTTTCTAGCTTTTTGTGCTCTAAACTGCTAAAAATACTCCATTTTAGCAGACAATTGGAGTTTTTGACTCGAAAAAAGATTTTCACCACATTTTCTTTCAGAAAAAGTCATTTTTCGAATTTTTCATTTTTTATTTGTACTTTGGACCCCTGTTTACCACAACAACGCCACCAAACATATATAATTCATCCTTTCGCTCATTCCCCCACGTTTTTTGTGTTGTCATTTCGCCCCTCACCTCACTCAAGAAATGACAAACGGAAAAAGAAGGTTTAGGGATAAGGAAACAACAAAATACTTGAGATATCTACCCACACACGACACGGTGAAAAAGATTTTAAAAAGTTTGGTGAAGAAAAAAAATTGAAAAAAGTTTCTCAATTTTTTTCTTCCACGAAAATCTTTTATTTTTGGAGATTTTAGAGTAAAAATGTATGAATTTTTGGATTTCTCATGTTTGAAAACCTCTACTTGTCAATTTTGAGCTCAAAAACCCGATTTCTACACCGAAAACCCAACAAAATCAGATTTTTCCCCGAAACCCGTCTATCTGTGTGTCCAGATGTCCAATTTTTGTCTGTCTGTGTGTCCAGACATTCAGATGTCCGAATCCAGTCTTAAATAAAAAAACAAAAAACATTCGACCCCCGGTGGGGATCGAACCATGGTCACTCCCGGTGCAGTGGGGTAGTGTCTACCTTAACCACTGGGTCAATCGGATTTTATGCTAGAAACTCGATTTTTACACGATTCTGGACTGAAATTTTAAGAATTTTTGAATTTTTCATGTCCGGAAATCTTTTAGATACCATTTTTAGCTCGAAAATCCCGATTTCTCACCGCAAACCCAACAAAATCAGATTTTTCCTCAAAACCCGTCTCTCGGTGTGTCCAGATGTCCAATTTTTGTCTGTCTGAGTGTCCAGACATTCAGATGTCCGAATCCAGTCTTAAATAAAAAAACAAAAAACATTCGACCCCAGGTGGGGATCGAACCCTGGTCACTCCCGGTGCAGTGGGGCACTGTCTACCTTAACCACTGGAGCAAGCGGATTTTGGGCGGAAACATTGATTTTTGATGGTTTCAGAGTGAAATTTTGTGATTTTTCCAATTTTTCATGTCCGGAAACCTTCACTAGCCAGTTTTGAGCCCAAATCCCCAATTTTTACACCGAAAACCCAACAAAATCAGATTTTGCCCCGAAACGGGTCTATTTGTGTGTCCAGATGTCCAATTTTTGTCTGTCTGTGTGTCCAGACAACCAGATATCCAAATCCAATCATAATTCGAAAAACAAAAAACATTCGACCCCAGGCGGGAATCGAACCCTGGTACTCCTGGTGTAGTGGGGTACTGTCTACCTTCTCCACTGGGTCAACCGGATTTTATGCTAGAAACTTGATTTTTGAAGGTTTCTGAGTGAAATTTTGTGATTTTTCCAATTTTCGTGTCTCAAAAAACATTAACTTGCCGATTTTAAGTAAAAAAATCCATTTTTTAGTGAAAGCTTCGAAAAAATCAGATCTGGGTGTCCTAAATTCGTAATGTTCCGTTTTTCTGTCTGTCTGTGTGTCCGCATATCCAGATGTCCTATCCAACACGAAACTTCTAAAATGCAGACATTTGGCGCGAAATTGATATGTATAAACTCGGAAGTTGGACTAATTTCCGATTGGAATATAATACTTCCGGTTGGGTTACGTCAGCGGGGGTACATCTAAAGTTTTTGAACATCAGGACACACCGGTGGAGAGACAGACAAAACGACAGACAGCAAGTAACAAAAAAATGAATGAATTTTGGTAAAAATGGTAGATCGGTTCACCAAAAAATTGAAAAAAATAGTTTTTCCAAGATTTTTTTTCAGATTTTTTTCATCGAAAATCTTTGATTTTTTGAGCTTTTAAAGTTTTTGGTTTTTCATATTTAAAATCCTCTAAATATTATATTTGAGCACAAAAAACACCATTTTTTGTACCGAAAGCCCTCCGAAAACAGTAATACCCTCAAAACCCGTCTATCTGTGTGTCCAGATGTCCAATTTTTGTCTGTCTGTGTGTCCAGACATCCAGATGTCCAAATCCAGTTGTAATTCAAAAAACAAAAAACATTCGACCCCAGGTGGGGATCGAACCCTGGTCACTCCTGGTGTAGTGGGGTGCTGTCTACCTTAACCACTGGGTCAACCTGATTTGTGCTAGAAACTCGATTTTTGAACGTTTCTGGACTGAAATTTTGTGAATTTTCATATTTTTTATGTCCGTACACCTCTACTTGTCAGTTTCCAGCCAAAACATCCAATTGTTACGCCGAAAACCCATCGCAATCACATTTAGCCTCAAAACTGGTCCATCTGTATGCCCAGATGTCCAATTTTTGTCTGTCTGTGTGTGCAGACATCTGGATGTCCAGATCCATTTTAAATTCAAAAAACAAAAAACATTTGACCCCAAGTGGGGATCGAACCCTGGTCACTCCCGGTGTAGTGGGGTGCTGTCTACCTTAATCACCGGGTCACGCGGATTTTATGCTGGAAACTCGATTTTCTCATGTTTCTGGACTGAAATTTTGTGAATTTACGGATTTTTCATGTCCCGCAACCTCTACTTATCAATTTTGAGCCAAAAAACCCGTTTTTCACTCCGAAAACCCAACAAAATCAGGTTTTTCCTCAAAAACTCGTCTATCTGTGTGTCCAATTTTCCAGATGTCCATTTTTTTTGTCTGTCTGTGTGTCCAGACATCCCAATGTCCAATTCGTGATTATAAATTGAGAATCCCTTCATTTCCAACCAAAGGCTTCTTTTATCGAAAAAAAAATAATTTGCAAAAAAATTTTTTCACACTTTTTTCTTTTTTCCTCTAACATCCCAAATCGATTCATCTCAATAAGAGTGTGTGTGTGTGGGTCACACTTCTCTCCTCCTCATTTTTTTGCTCTTTTTATGTCTGGTCACTCTTCTTTTCCTCACGCCGGACGACACCCCGCCGGCCAAAAAATTATTTATTTATTCTTTTTTTTCCCTTGGGAGCATAAAAGTGTCAGAAATTGCTTTTTTAATGAGTCCGAATAATTGGAAATTAGTGTGAACTGCTGGCGTGACGCTGGCGCGTTTTTTTTTTTGGAAAAAAAATTACAAAAAGTTCCATTAAAAATTGATTTTTTGCCACTCTTTTCCTCCCGTTTTTTTCTCGGCTGGCGCACCTTTGACGCTTTTTTTGAATTGAAATTTCAGATTCCCACGATTTGAGACTACGACGACACCTAGTACAACAATTTGTGGATAGAATTCACATAGGTGAGTTGATTGGGGTAGATTTACGGGGGAAAATTTTTTGGTGTGGATTTAGGGAGGTTATGTGTGGATTTACGGGAAACGTTTTGGTGTCGATTTACGAGTATTTTATGGTTTTTGTGTTTTGAAATAGTCGATTTTCAGAGTTTTGAGTTGATTTACAAAATTGTGAATTTTAAAAAATTTCAGAAATTTTTTGTTTTTTTTTCAAAATTGCGCTTAAAATGGCGGAGCTTTCAAAAAGTTGTCTACTACAAAAATGATCTACGTAAAATTCCCTACATTTTGGTATACTTTTGTAGTTTGTAGCCTTACGGACTACTGAGATACGGTAGGTCAAACTATCAAGGAAAGGGGAGAGACGCAGAGAAGCTAGAGTAGCTGGTTGTCTGCACTATAACGCTTTTATCTCGAAAAGGGGCGGAGCCAGGAAAAAAATGGTAGACTACAAAAATGATCTACGCAAAATTTCCTACATTTTGATATATTTTTGTAGTTTGTAGTCTCACGGGGTGCTGAGATACGGAGCCGAATATCCTAATTCATTGGAAAATTTTCGAAAAAAGGAAAATTTTTTGATCTCCTTTTTTATCGCACTTTAAAAAACAATACATATATTTTTAATTTACGAATAATGTTTCCCTTCCCTATATTTAATTCTTCAAATTTTTTTGATCTACCGACAACGTCATCATTGTTTTCCGCCATCTTTGATTTTGCGCTCCGATGGATTTTGAGCTTTTTTCTTCGTCCGACTGATCAGAAGCAAAATTTTGTCATTTTTTTCTTGTGTCTTATCACACACCCACGTAATACATGTTTTTGATCTACAAGGACTACGAAACACAATTTTTTTGGTCTCATGCTTTCTCTGCGTCTCTCCCCCTTTACAATTGTTCGACCTACCGAATCTCAGGGCTCCGTAAGGCTACAAACTACAAAAATTTACCGAAATGTGGAGAATTTTGCGTAGATAATTTTTGTAGTTGACAACTTTTTGTTATCTTTGCCCCTTTTGGAGATAAAAGCGCTGGAGTGCAGATAACCAGACAATATAGCTTCTCTGCGACTCTAAGCTAGTTCGACCTACCGTATCACGTGGCTCCGTGAGACTACAAACTACAAAAATATACCGAAATGTGGAGAATTTTGTGTAGATCATTTTAATAATTGACAACTTTTTGATAGCTCTGCCCCTTTTAGTGGAATTTTTGAAAATTAAAAAAAATTGGAAAAATTTTTTTGAATTTTTTTCGATTTTCAAAAATCTCAAAATCATCTTATTTTTCTGAATTTTTTCATTGGAAATCGGTTGAAACTTGTTTTAAAATTTCGAAATCCTCAGAAAACGAGAAGAGACGCAGACAACGAGACGCTCTCACTTCTCTGCGTCTCTTCACTCTCTCACCTCGAAGCCAGGCTACCGTGAACTTTAAAGGCGCATAACTCAAAAAGGGGCGGAGCTAGAAAAAAGTGGTAAACTACAAAAATGTAGAAAATTTTATGTAGATCATTTTTGTAGTTGACTACTTTTTAGTAGGTATTCAGGATTTTGAGATATAACGCTTTGAAGTTAGAGGGAGAGAGCGAGAGAGACGTAGAGAGATCAGAGTGTCTGGTTGTCCGCGTCTCTCCTTCTTGAGCGATTTCAAGCGATTTCAGCCGATTCGAACGGATTTTTTGCCATTTTTTCTGGTTTTCAGACGAATTTTAGGCCAAAAAACCATTTTTCTTCAGAAATTTTTTTTTTCGTTTACAAGTTTTAGACTCCCTATCTTGCCCCGCCCACTTTTTTCCTCTTACCGTACCCCTTTACCCCTACAGTACCCACAAAAGAGAGATGACTCATAGCATTGCCCTCTCTCCCTGGAATGCGTCACCCCCAGGGCCTCTCGCTGCTCTTTTTTCCCCCTTTTTTGGCGGAGCAGAGCTCTCCGAGCTGCTCCGGCTCGCAGAGCAGCGGGAGCTCTTCTAGAAAAAAGAGAAAAAGAAACATAGTGCATAGAGAGATAGTAAGAGACGCAGACGGTGAGAGGAGACACGGGCGGCGCGCAAAAAACTTGGCTCCGAGCCAACGTCTTCTTCTTCTTCGTCTCATTTAGGCTCCGCCCACTTTTTTTTGCGACACTGCACAAACACACACACAACGTCTTCTTGCCCTCTTATTCAGTGTGGGTGCTGAGGGAATTCTTATTCTCTTCTGAATTTCATTAGGAAAAAAATTTTGGCTGAAATTCTGAAAATCTGAAAATTATGGCTGCGTCGTGGATGCATCAACAACAACATCAGGTAGGTCAAATTTATTTTTTGATCTACGGACTCCTGGGGGAACAAAAATCTCATTATTTTTGCAAAGACGTAATCATCATAAATTAAAAGTTGATGGGGTTTTTGAAAAAAATGAAAAAAAATTTGGCGGTGATTTTTAAGGTGCGGATTTCATTTTTTAATTAAATGATTGGTAAATTTTGTAGTACAAAAAATGGGCTTTCAAATGTGCTATAAATTATTTAAAAATGTTAAAATTGAAGGGAGTTACAGGGATTTGAAAATTGGGAAAAATTGAAAAAACTTTTTTTTTTTGAGTTTTTTTGAAAATCTCAAAATTTTGAAAATTCGACTATTTTTAATTGTTTTGATTGTTAAATATTATTGTAGAGCAAAACATGAGCTTCTAAATAAGCTATAAAAAGTTTGAAAATGTTGAATTTGAAAGAAGTTACAGGGATTTGAAAATCGGGAAAAAGTGATACATTTCAATTTTTCTAACTTTTTTGAAAATCTCGAAATTTTGATGCTTGGTCATGATTTTTTCTTTATGTGTGCTATCTGTTATTGTAGATCAAAACATGGGCCTTAAGATGTGCTAAAAACAGTTTGAAAATGTTAAATTTGAAAGAAGTTACAGGGATTTGAAAATTGGGAAAAATTGAGAAATTTTGATTATTTGAACTTTTTTGAAAATACTTTTTTATTTTTTATTTTCACACCTGAATAGCTGAAATTTGTCTTATCATAATCAAACACGTTTTCAGCTTTTCAATGAGCTAAAAACCTCCAAAAAAATCGAATTTCAAAAAAGTTATGCGCCTTCAAAAATTTTTGACTTGACTTTTTGATCTTTCGGATCTTTCGAAATTTTTGGATTATCAAATTTTGATTATTCACTACGAAAAGGGCTTCCAAACACCAATAAAAGCATTCTGGAGGACAGAGACAACGGATACGCAAAGAAGCTAGACACTCTCGCTTCTCTGCGTCTCTCCACTCTCTCACCTCGAAGCCAGGCTACCGTCAACTTTAAAGGCGCATAACTCAAAAAGGGGCGGAGCTAGAAAAAAGTGGTAAACTACAAAAATGTAGGAAATTGTATGTAAATCATTTTTGTAGTTGACCACTTTTTGATAGGTATGCATGATTTTGAGATACAACGCCTTGAAGTTTGCTGAAGAGAGACGCAGACAACGAGACACTCTCGTTTCTCTACGTCTCTCCCCTTGAGCGATTTTAAGCGATTTTAGCCGATTTCCGCCGATTTAGACCGATTTTTTCTTGTTTTTTTTTTGGTTTTTCCTTGGTTTTCACCTTAATATTGATGGATTTCAGAAATTTTAGGCCAAACTTTTTTTTCAAAAATTAATTTTTTGAACTCTGCTCTATTCTATAAGCCTCTAACTAACACTAACTGTGCAAACCACACAAAACGCATCACAAATTGTTTGTAAACATTCGAAAACGGGGGGCACAAACACCTATCTCTTTCCTCTCCTCTCTCTTTCTCTGCGTCTCTCCATTTTACACACTCTCTCGCTTTTTTTTCGCAAAAAAAAGTTAGTTGGTGTTGGCACTTTCTCTCGCTTTTTCAATTCATAAACGATTCCGATTTTGACTTTTTTTGAGTTTTCTAAAATCTATTTTTTGAATTTTTTTTGTAGATCACAAAACGGCTTGGATTTTACTTGGATGACTTAGAGATGGCTAAAATTTGAATTAATTTTTTTTTGATAATTAAAGAAAGGTGACTTTGACCCTTCGTATCTCAATCCAGAAGTCTGCAAATTCTTCGGTTTTCATACCAAAATATCGGAAATTTTATGTAAATCATTTTTGTAGTTTGTAGTTGTTCAATTGGGTTACTGTACCTGGAGTTATAAAGGTTTGAAGTTTTGAAGGTGGCGACCTGCCTCAAGAGGTACTACAACTTTGACCTTTTGTATCTCAATTCAGATTTTTGCTATTTTTTTGGTTTTTATACCAAAATGTAGAAAATTTTATGTAGATTATTTTTGTAGTTTGTAGTTTTTTGATTGGGTTACTGTACCAAGAGTTATAGCGGCTACAGTGCCCGCTACCTAAAACTTGTGATTTTCTACAGTTTTTTTTGGGTTTTGCACCAAAATTCTCATTATTTTGCGGATTTTCAGTGATTTCTCGTGTATTCCAATAATTTCAAAATTAAAATTGTATAATATTTCAGCTCTTCATTTCAAAATACCCAAAAAAAATGAGAAAAAAAAAATTCGATGAAAAATTTAAATTTTCCGCCAAATTGTAGACTTGGCATGCGCCTAATTGTGGGTAACCTGGAGTACATTTTACGTTAAATAATATTAGAAAATTTCCTTTTAGATGTCTATAAAACCAGAGTTTTAAGAAATTTTGAAAGTATCGAAGAAAAAAAAATTGACACAACTTTTTTTGGCTGAAATTTTCTAAAAATCTTTAACCGATCAGCACTTGTCTATATTCAAAAAGACCGCCATTAAATTCTCTATCTTTTACTTTTTGAATTTTTGATCTACCCTCAATCCCCGCCGAGTTACACCTGTTTTCCCGCTTTGAGAGACGCAGAGAAACGAGACACTCTCGTCGTCTGCGCTCTCTCAATCTCTCACCCTAAAACCTTGAAATTGATGTAACTCGGCTAAATGAAGTCTATTTTAGAAGATTTTTAGTTTGCCAGAATGCTGAAATTGCGGGAAACAAGAATTTCACATAAATTTTGAAAAAAAATTTTCGAAAAATTTTTAAAGCCAATTTTTTTTTTAATTTTGGTCAAAATAGTCCGTTTTTTGTAGTTTTTCAATATTTTTCGCCATTTATCGACTCATTTTCATGTCCTATTCGCTAAAATTGCCTTCCTAGATCAAGATAAGCACACACACAGATCGTATCTCCGACAATGACCCATCCCTAAACTTTTTGTCTTTTTCCTTTTTTCTGATAAGATAATCGTTCTCTGATTACTCTGCAAAAATACGCTTTTATCTAATCTTGGTTTTTACGCCGCAATTACAATTTACGTTTGGTTGCAAAAAAAATTTTTTTTGCAAAATTTTTTTAAATTATTTTTTTTTTGATTTTTTGAAATTTTTCCAGAACTATCCCACAGGTTCTTTGATTTTTGACAGTGTATATTCCAGAACTTTGTGTGATCTCTTAAACTTGGCAACAAATAACTGAAAAATCTCAAGCACTTTCCAAGAGAGGGGGTGGGAAAGTCGACTCGTATGGACTCGTGGGAAATATTTCGTGTTTTTCGGCGAAAACAAGTTGCTTATGGTAGTTTTGGATTGGTTTTTTGGATTCGGGGTGTTGGAGTTACCCGGGGATGCAAAAATCTAAAAATCCAGGGAGTTGGACGATTCGGGGTCCTGATAATTTTCGAAAATTTTCTTTATTTGAAAATTTTCTCATAATTGTCTGGTTTTTTGGCGGGAAGAAAATTTCTAACATAGTTTTTAATAGGTTTTTTGAATTTGGGGTACCAAAATTACCTAGGGTAACAAATTTCGAGTGGATAGACCAGCCTTGACTCGGGGTCCTGAAAGTTTGAAAGAAAGTTTTTTTCGAACCTTTTTTTGACTACCGGCTGGTTTTTTTAGCGGCATGAATGTTTTTATGATAGTTTTGAACGGCTTTTTTGAATTTATGGTCCTAAAATTACCTGGAATAAAGAATCTCAGGTAGATAGGTAAATACCAGCCTTGACTCCGGGTCCTGAAAATGGTATTTTTTTCAAAAATTTGCAAAAATTTTTTTTTGATTGCCGTCTGATTTTTTAGCAGGAAGATTTTCTCCAACATAGTTTTTGATGAATTTTATGAATTGAGGGTGCTAAAATTATCTAGGACAACAAATTTCGAGTAGATAGACCAGCCTTGACTCGGGGTCCTGAAAGTTTTAAAAATAATGTTGTTATTTTTTTCAAAAAATTTTCTATCTACTGGCTAGTTTTTGACGGGAAAAATGTGTCAAACATTAGACGTATATTCTAAATATGAAATGCTTGAATTATTTGGTGTGACTTTTTTTTCGTGGAGTTACCCCTCGAGGTCCCCAAAAACCTCTCAAATGTTAAAAAAAATTTTCTGACCAGATTTTTTGGCGTTTTTTTATGACCACCTCTTCAAATGACCTCCCTCTCTCAGACAGTTTTCTCTCTCTCATTGAGAATAAAAAACGAATGAAAAAACGAAGAAAGGCGACAAGAAACCTAGGCGCATCGTCCTTGAAGAACATCTGGCCTCCCATACATTTTTTGCCCAATTCTGTTCTTTGTTCCCAAAAAAAATTGATTATGGTTGATCAAGATAAATTATTTTTGGCCGAAATTTTCTGAAAATCTTTAACCGATTAGCACTTGTCTATACTCGAAATAACCACCATGAAATTCTCTATCTTTTACTTTTTAAATTTTTGATCTACCGTCAATTCCCGCTGAGTTACACTCATTTTCCCGTTTTGAGAGACGCAGAGAAGCGAGACTCTCTCGTCGTCTGCACTCTCTTCCTTTCTTTATCTCATCGTGTCCGTCTTATTCTAAATTTTTTAAATCTTTTCACAATTTTTTTCCCGCCAATCCCTGCTGACGTGTTTTGTATCATCTCAATCCATATCTTCTCGAAGAAAAAACGGGAAGGGATTAGTTTGAGATTGCACTTTTTGTGTCTTGCCGCCCGACGTCCATCGGGCAGCCGAGAGAAAAAGTACAAGGTTTTTGCAGCGGAAAAGTGCAAACTCGGGGGGACTTTGCGAGAAAAAAGTGGTGGTAGATCAAAAAACCAAAACAAAAAGTTTTTTTTTGAACGTTTTTTTTGCTTATTGGCTGATTTTTTGGGTAAAACAACAGTTTTCAGTAGTTTTAAGCGGGTTTTTTGAATTTAGGGTACCAAAATTACCTAGGGTAACAGATTTTGAGTGGATAGACCAACTATTACTTGGGGTCCTGAAAATTTGAAAAAGTTTTTTTCGAAAAAAAATTTTTGACGACCGGTTGGATTTTTGGCGGGAAAAAACGTTCCTAACATAGTTTTTGACATTTTTTTTTGAATTTAGAATATCAAAATTGCATAGAACTTATTAAAACCCCCATAAAACGCTTAAAAACCAAAAACCACTATTTCTTGGCACAGTGCCAAACTTTTTGAACTTTTTCGTTTTTTACCGTTTTCCACCATTTTTCGTCGTTTATTCACTCAATTTGTCAAAAGTTGGTCGTTTTCTAGTGCATAAACTACATAACTTCGAAAAACGCTGAAAAACCGAAAATCACAAAAACTTGGCACGATGCCAAATTTTTTGGAATTTTCGTTTTTCACAGTTTTTCACCATTTTTCACCGGTTTCTTTCACTCAAAATAAAAAAAAATTGTCGAAAACGCGTCTACGACACGCCAGCCCCGTTTTGTCTAGGTGTTTGTTTGAAGTAAAAACAATATCTTTTATAAATTTATAAAAAATTTTTTGCAACTTTTTCAAATACTTGTAACTTTTTGGAACCTTAACCTAATTTTGTGATTTTTGTGCTATTAAGAAGATCTTTATCCCAAATTTGAGAATTACACCCCACGCGCCACCGACACGCCAGCTCCCCCGTCTAGGAATGTCTATTGTCTAGGAATGCGTACATATCATCACTATCTTCTCCACGAGGGGGACACCGATCCATCATATCGGTTTTCAGTAGTCGTCTCTTTTCTCTCGATGGCCTTGAATCTCTCCTCCGAATGTGTCGTCGTCGTCGTTTGTTATCTTTTCTGTACCGTCTTTTCTGCCAAGTCACCCTTCTTTTTTTCGTCCAATTTACCTTTTATGTCTTTCGAATTAAGGAGATGGAGTGAATGACTAGTTTAGATTACTATCGGACGTCTTTGAGATATAATCTATGGGGAAAATTTGGCGGAAAATTGACTAAAAATTGAATTAAAACAATTTTTTCAAAAATTAAAAAAATTGGTAACTTTGACCTTCCGTATCTCCGTCCAGATTTGAACAAGTTCTTTGATTCTTATACCAAAATGTAGGAAATTTTATGTAGATCAATTTTGTAGTTTGTAGTTTTTTGATTGGGTTACTGTACCTGGAGTTATAAAGGTTTGAAGATTTGAAGATAGCGACCTGCTTCAAGAGGTTCTGTAACTTTGACCCTCCGTATCTCCGTCCAGATTTGAACAAGTTCTTTGATTTTTATACCAAAATGTAGGAAATTTTATGTTGATCATTTTTGTAGTTTGTAGTTTTTTGATTGGGTTACTGTAGCAAGAGTTATAGTGGGTACAGTACACTTGGCAAACTGAGTAACTTAATCGATGTTCAACCGATTTTTTTGGTTTTTTAGACCACAATTTCGCTTTTTTTGTCGTTTTTTGTATTTTGAGAAAATAAAATCAAAAATATACAAATAAAGTTCAAGAACTCAAAACTTTTCCGAAAATTTTGAAACTTTTGATTGAAAAAAATTGAAAATTGAAGCGATTTCTTAGCAAAAACTTCACAGACTAAAATGCTGGCGTATCGGTGGCGCGTTTAAAAAAAATCTGTCTTCATGTGTTATGCGCTTCGAGAAAAATTCCAACAAAAAAATCTTGATGAACTTTTTTTCCAAAAGTTACAAAACTCCCAAAAAACTCATATCTAGACAAACGACCTTTTTAGACTGAGATTTTTTCTTTTTTCGGCTGGCGTGTCGGTGGCGCGTTTTCAAAAAGGTTCCGTGTTTTTCCACCCCAAAAAAATTGTAGTTTGTAGTCATCTCTCGCAGGTGTTTTATTTCCTTTTGTGAAATTAGGTGGGGGGGGGCTGAAATTTGATATAGAAAGAGCCCCCCTCTGGCAGCACAGCTTATCCGTGAGATCTTAGCTTTTTGGAGTCTCTCTTTCTCTACTTTTTTTTGTGACGACGGAGGGAGGAATATGAAAAAAAAATGAAAAATGTATGAGTCTCATGAATGTTAATCTTTAAAAGATCATGTCTGTTCATGAATAATGTTGTTTATCAGGGACACTTTCTCTTCCCATAGATTAATCTCTGCTTAGCACCTCTTTCAATGAAATGAAAAAAGGGGGGGATGAAAACGTCAGGAGAATCTAATTAGATTGAATGACGGAAGAGAAGGGATATATCTATTGTTTGTTGAGGCGATGTTTCAATTTAATGAAAAAGTGTTTGACACCGAAATGAAAAAATTTTTAAAAAAGGAGGAAAATTTTTTTGGGGGCCGAGCCCTTAAGACCTTAAGGGACCCTTAAAAGTGCTTTTAGAGGTTTTTAGCTATTAAAATTTCATAAAACCCATTTAAATCCATTAGAAATCATAAAAAACCCCAAGAAACCCCGAAAACTTAAAAATCTGAATTTCTTGGCACGGTGCCAAATTTTGTGGAATTTTCATTTTTCACTGTTTTTCACTATTTTTTGCTGTTTTTTCACTGGAAGCATCAAAATTTTTATTAAAGAACTCTAAGAACCCCAAAAACGCTTAAAAACAAAAAATCAAAAGTTTTTGGCACTGTGCCAAAAATTTCCAAAAATTGTTTTTTTTTCGATTATACTTTTTTGAGGGTTTTTTATATATAAAAATCATTAAAAACCTTTTGAAATCCTTTCAAGACCATTAAAAACCCAAAAAAAAAGCTGAAAAAGCAAAAATCTATATTTCTTGGCACGGTGCCAAATTTTCTTGGTATTTTCAGTTTTCACCGTTTTTCGTCGTTTTTTGCCGTTTTCCCATTCAAAATAGACAAATTTTGTCGTTTTTCAGTGTATAAACTTCAGAAGATGACATTCCCCTCTTCTTATTCCTCCTCCGCTTAAAACCCAAAATCAAAAAAAAATTTTAAAATTTTTTTTTTTGAAAACTTCCGTTTTTCACCATTTTCCGTCATTTTTTCACCCAAAATATTGATACTTTGTTAAAAACGCGTCAACGACACGCCAGCCGACTTATATCTAGAAATCTATTGTCTATAAAATGTGCCTTTATCGCCTTTCAAAATGTTGAACCTTTTTTTTGTCCCATTTTATGTTTAATTTTGGAATATTATCTAAATATTTATTGTATTCCTAAATCCGTTGTGGATATTACCAATCTGGCGCCCGTCCAACCCTGTTCAAACCAAAAAACCTTTTTTTTTGAAAAAAAGTTTTTTTATTGGCGCGAACTGTTTACCGAGTGATTAGACGGGTTAGGCGAATGGGAGGGGATGAAATAAGAGAGAAGACACTGGCTACTATGTGTTGTATCGATATGGGAGAGAAAGTTTTATCATGAGGAACATTTTTTAGTGTGATAAGGAATTTATTGATTTTTTCTCATCTTACAATTTTTTTTGGATTTTTGAATCGTAAAATGATGAGAAATTTTGTGAAAAAAGACAGGATTTTAACTCGAAAATTGGATTCAGAACTTTTGAAAACCTATAAAACCAAAAAATGTTTTGAACATTGGTGGTTTCCAAAAAGTTCCATTTTTGGCACAGCACACAAATTTTGTTTGAAGCGGCGTGGCCTA
Source organism: Caenorhabditis latens (assembly GCA_002259235.3). Classification (NCBI taxonomy): domain Eukaryota; kingdom Metazoa; phylum Nematoda; class Chromadorea; order Rhabditida; family Rhabditidae; genus Caenorhabditis; species Caenorhabditis latens. Next base: position 17,838,202 of record CM056095.1, read on the forward strand.
GAAGTTCTAGAAAAGTTTTTTAGGTCACCGAATCATCTCTTAATCTCTTAAAAATCAATATAAAAACCAAAAAAACCCAAAAAAAACCGCTTAAAATCTAAAATGTAAGTTTTTTGGCACTGTGCCAAAAATTTTCAAATTTTCGAATTTTAAAAAATTGATTTCTGAGGGGTTTTATACATAAAATGTATTAAAAACCCCATTAAATCATTTAAAAACTATTAAAAACCATTAAAACCCCCAAAAAAATCTTAAAAACCAAAAATCAAAAGTTTCTTGGCACGGTGCCAAATTTTTTGTCTGTGGGCGTGGTCTAGGAGTTTTCTAGGTCACCATGAATGAATTTTCGTGCATCGTTGTGAAAAATAGTACTCGGAAACACTAAAAATCCACAAAAAAGTTTAAAAAATTAACCAAAAATACTTAAAAACGAAAATCAAAATTTCTTGGCACAATGCTAAAAAATTTTCAAAATTTTGAATTTTTTCGTTTATCGATTTTCAACGTTTTTATACATAAAAACCATTAAAAAAAACTTTATAATCTATTAAAAACCATTAAAACCCCCAAAAATAGCGGAAAAAAACCAAAAATCTAAATTTTAAGTTTTTTTGGCACTGTGCCAAAAATGTTTGAATTTCACCGTTTTCCAACGTTTTTTTTATACAAAAATCACTAAAACCCTTTAAAAACTCTTTAAAATCATTGAAACCCCTCAAAAAACGCAAAAAATCGTAAAATCAAAATTTCTTGGCACGGAGCCAAACTTTTTTTTCAAATTGTATTTTTTTTGTTTATTGATTTCTAACGTTTTTTAGTACATAAAAATCACTAAGACCCTTTTACACCTCTCAAAACCCATTAAAAACCCCCAAAAAGGCTGAAAAACGAAAAATCAAAATTTCTTGGCACTGTGCCAAATTTTTTGAATTTTTCATTTTTCATCATTTTTTGCCGTTTTTTGCCATTTTTTCACTCAAAATACAAAAATTTCATCGTTTTCTAGTGTATAAACTACATAATATGACATTTCTCTCCCACATACATAATCATACTAATTATCAGTCTCCCCCTCTCCATCTCGCCTTATCATTTCGGGGCGCCGCGGGGAAGAGTAACAAAAAGGGTTTTCGTCTTTTTCATTCTAACATGTATAATACCCCCGCAAGTATCAACAACACAATGACAACACTTTTTCGTCTTTTTTTGATTCGTCTTTTTTCGGTTTTGTTGTTGTTTAGGGTTATGGGTAAAAATATTGTTTCTTATTTAGATTTTTTTTGTTTTTCTGATATATCTCGGAAATTAGAAAGGATATGGTTAACTAGAGCGTAAAAAATAGTATATTTTGATAGTAGATCACTTTATTTGAATTTTGGCGGGAATTTGGGTTTGGAGGATTTTTTTCGGAAGGATGCTTGTGTAAGCTGTGAGAAAACCGTTATAACTTGAGAATGGCTTAAAATTTTTCGAATTTCCAAACTGTTAAATTATTCTGCTAAACATTTCCTACATTTTGATATAAATTTTATTATTTTTACATTTTAGGCTTTCGAGATACGACCGGTCGAAGTTAGAGTCTAGAGCGGAAACTTCAAACCTTTATATCTCAAAAACGAAACAACCTATCAAAAAACTACAAACTACAAAAATAAAGCCCGTAAAATTTCCTACATTTTTCTATTTTTAAAATGTTTCTAGCCTCAAAACTCGCCGAGTTACGCCGCTTCTAAGCCACGCCTCCCTAAATGAGAGACGCAGAGAAGCGAGAGTGTCTCGTTGTCTGCGTCTCTCTCTGTCTTTTGGGAAAATGTATTTTTAATTGAATTTTGACTAATTTTTGCATTATTTAAATTTAAAAAACCGATTTTTGATGGATTTTAGCATTTTTTGAAGTTTTGAAAATTTTGAAAATTTTAAAAAAAATTTTTTCAAAAATTTCAAATTTCAAGTTTCCCGCCAAAACTTCTAATATTTTATTCTTGATCTCTGTCTTTACCCCTTCCGCCCCGCCCACTTCCTTCCCGAATACCATCTCTCCATTGTTTTCTCGTCCACCTCCACCTCTAGGCTCCGCCCCCTTTCGGTCATTGAGACCCTAAAACCGTGGACCGTCCGCTTGTTTTACCACCTTCCTATGTCATTGACACTGACCAAGGCTACTTACTCATCAAACAGATGACGTCACTTCAATTTCTTTTTGAGAAAAAAATTTGAAAAAAAAATTTTCGCGCCTAAATTTTTTTTGATTTTTTTGATTTTTTTGGCCTAAAAAATTTCGCAACATTGCGAAATTCTTATCCTCATTTTAGCTATTCTAGAAATTTCTATAATGACCAATTTGTCTAGGCTCCGCCCACTTTGTGGCTCCACCCCTTTTTTATTTTTTCCGGTAGTCTCGTGACCCCGCCCACTTTTAGGACAGGTAGGGGACGGGTTCATATGGTTTCAAAATTTGAGGTTTTGGTTTTGATCTACGTTTTTATTATTTTGTTTTTTTGAGAGAAATGGCGAGAGACGCAGAGAAGCGAGAGACTCTAGTTTCTCTGCGTCTTTCATTGGCTTTTTTACTCTGACCCCCTGTATCTCGGTTAGTTCTGGAGTAAATTTTTTGAAAAATATATCAGAATGTAGGAAATTTTATGCTGATCATTTTTGCGGTTGACAACTTTTTGATAGCTCCGCCCCTTTTTGAGATAGAAGCGTTAGAGTGCAGACAACCAGACACTATTGCTTCTAAACATCTCTTCAGTTTAACCTACCGTATCTCAGGGCTTCGTAAGGCTACAAACTACAAAAATATACCAAAATGTAGAAAATTTTGTGTAGATCATCTTTGTAATTGACAACTTTTTAGTAGCTCGGCCTCTTTAAGCGGAATTTGAAGAATAAAAAAAAGTGAAAAAAAAATTTTTGAATTTTTTTTCGATTTTCAAAAATCTCAAAATCATCTTTTTTTCTAAAATTTTCCAATAGAAATTGGGTAAAATTTGCTCTTAAAATGTGAAACTTTACTAAAAACTACGAGAGACGCAGACAACGAGACACTCTCGCTTCTCTGCGTCTCTCCACCCTCTCACCTCGAAACCAAGCTGCCGTAAACTTTAAAGGCGTATAACTCAAAAAGGGGCGGAGCCAGAAAAAAGTGGTAAACTACAAAAATGTAGCAAATTTTATGTAGATCATTTTTGTAGTTGACAACTTTTTGATAGGTGTTTAGGATTTTGAGAAATAATGCTTTGAAGTTGGAGGGAGAGGGATAGAGACGCAGAGAGATCAGAGTGTCTCGTTGTCTGCGTCTCTTAGCGATTTTGAGCGATTTCAGCCGATTCTAGCCGATTCTAGTTGATTTTCAGAAACTTTTTAAAAATTTTCAACTCCTCCCTCCTAGGTATTGTTGGCTGCCAGGGTATCGAAGGGGGGATGGGCGCCCGTGTCCACACTCTCTCGCCGTCTGGCACCCTCTCTCCAATCAACACTCTCTCGTCTCTCTCGTCTCCTCTCGATCTTGATCAGAGGCCCCCTCCGGGAGACGACCTCTTGATATGTCACATTGTTGTCTGTCCGTCTCTTGTCTCTATCATCTTTTTTCGTCTCTCCCTGAGGCGCCAAGGGCGCCTTTTCTCTTTTCAACCCCCTCTGTGTGTGTGTGTGTTGCCTCCCATCCGACCTTTACCATCAATTCACTTCTTTTCTTCTCTTCTTCTTCTTTTTTTTGAAATGATGAGACTGAAAATCGATTTTTTTTGGTAGATCATGATCTAAGCGATTTTGAGTTTAAGCCTAAGCCTTAGGGTCAGTTTCAGATTTTGATCTTAGTTATGACTCATAATTTTGAAACCTAAGCCCAAAAAAGACATTTTTCTGAAAATCCGAAAAAAATCTGAAAATTTAAGCCTAAGCCTAAGCCTAAGAGCCCGTTAAGCCTAAGCCTAAGGATCAGTTTCAGATTTTGGTCTTAGTTATGACTCATTCAACTCTATTTTCGTCATTTTTTCTGAAAATCAGAAATTTTCAGCCTGAACCTAAGCCTAAGGTACCAGTTGAGCCTAAGCCTGAATTTTGCGTAAGCCTAAGCCCCAAAACTCCAGAACTACCATTTTTTTCAAAAAATCTTAAAAAATCTGAAAATTTAAGCGTAAGCCTAAGCCTAAGAGACCGGTTAAGCCTAAGCCTGAACAACTTTTTTGGATTTCAAGCAATTTTCAATCTTTTTTGGTCTATCAAAAAAATTAAGCCTAAACCTAAATTTTTGAGTCTGTTTTAAACAATTTTTGTAAAAATCTGAAAAAGTTTGAAAATTTTAAGCCTAGGCCTAACACTTTTTTAATCTAAAATTCGGTTTTTAGTCTCGTTTTTCAATCTTTCTTTATTTTTCTCTCAATTTTTCAAATTCCCGCCTCATCTCTCACCCAATCTCAGATATTGATTGATTTCAAGTGCTCAAACGCGCCCCCCAACTTGCAAAAAGTACTGTAAAAGTTACAATGATTCGCGGACTAAACTCGCCGGGCGGCATCGGATTGCCCGCCAATCCGAGAGCCCAACAAGGTGGTCAACCGCCAACACAATCCCAACAACAACAGCAACAACAGTTCTATGATGACGAACCGTATCAGGCGAACGCGTCGCGGTTTCCATTCGGAGGCGGTGTCGGAAAAATTGTAAGGAATAATTTTGAATTTTTGAAAAAACTAAATTTCTGAGTTTTGGGTACAATTTGAGTCCTATGGTCTATTTCAATCTGCAAATTACAGGGAAACCCTAAAAACTATCCTAAAAACCAAAAATCTGATAACTTTGAGCCGCTCAAAATTAAAAAAAATTTTTTTCAAAATTTTCCCAATTTTCAAACGTTCATAAAATCCTTCAAACTTAAGCTTTCTAGAAAATTTTTAATGAAAAATGTATGAAATTTTACGAGCTATCTATTGATATAACACTTTTAAACATAACATATTTTTATTGTAACGTAACTCCCGTAAATCCACACCAAACTTTTTTCAAAAATTTTTTTTTCAAAATTTTTCCATTTTTCAACCATTCATAAAACCCTTCTGAATTTGAGTTTTCTAGAAAATTTTTGATGGGAAATGTGTGAAATTTTACGGTCTATTCATTAATATAAAATTTTCAAACATAACATACTTTTATAATATCGTAACTCCTGTAAATCCACACCAAGTTTTTTTCAAAATTTTCCGATTTTCAAACATTCGTAAAATCCTTGGAAACTGAGTTTTCTGAATAATTTTTTTCAAATTATGAAAAATCTCATGTTCTCTTCAATTGTATATAACTTTCTTATTTACAGTACTTTTAAGCTACCGTAACCCCCGCAAATCCACACCAAACTTTTTTCAAAAAAAAAATTTTTTCTCAGTTTTTCCCAATTTTCAACCATTCATAAAATCCCTAAAATCCAAGTTTATCCCAAAACTTTTTTGTGTATCTTATTTAAAATGTTAAGCTCTTTTTAGTCAATTAAATTTTTCTAGTGTACAATACCGCTAAGATACCGTAATCCCCGTAAATCTACAGCAACCCAAAAATTTAGAAATTGGTATGTTTTAATCGAATTTTGAGCTTTAAACTTGATAATTTTATGAATTCAGTCCTTTCCGTCACCCATACATACTGATAACACCCAAAATACTTCACTTCCGAGTCATTGATTGACCGAGACCGGTCATGAGGGGAGGGGGGTGACAACACAAAGGATACTAAAAAAAAATGTTGATTGTTTTGTAGCAGTTGTCTTTTTTTCACGTCTTTGAGATATCAAGGACCACGTGACAGTAACCACGTGACAGAAAAGTTTTCGGGAAAAAAATTTAGGTAAAAATTTTTTTTTGAAATTTTGAAATTTTTCTCACTTTCAAAATCTGATAGGATATGGTTGGTTTTTACTGTTTTAAATTTTTATCTGTTATTATTAATCCAATTTTCTTCAAAAATTCTTTTAAAAAACTCAAAAATTTTTCGAAAAAAATTGTTTTTCTGAAAATTCATTTTTTTATGTTTTTATTGTATTTCTTACCATTTTTTACTATTCCCCACTATTTTCCGCTCAAAAATGCTCAAAATCAAAAAACCAAAAAATCCCACGCCACCGTGCGGACTCGAACCTTGGTCCCTCTCCTCGGGACCCCATTTTTCGATTTCCACCAAATATGGTCGATATGGGGCTCAAAATTTCGGAAATTTTATGGAGAATCTGAAAATTTAATTGATTTTCAGATTTGGATTCGGGATTATTGATTTTTCTGGAAAAACAAAAAAATTTGACCTTGTAGTTTGGAGTTTCGCCTCCCTATCGAATTTTTCCAAATTTTTCGAAATTTCAACTCGCCAACTGGTCGGGGGGATCAGAGCGCTGATATAATTTATCAAGTAACTCCAGAAGATGGGATTCTGGAGATAAGGGGGGGACTCGATTGGAGAAGATAAATGAGATTTCGGCGAGAAATTGGGGAGGCACGGAGAGATTTGTGATAAAGGGGGAGGTGACTGGTGGTGATGACGAGGGTCCCAAGGTGTCTGGGGGTCTGGTTTAAAGGTTTTAAGGTCTTCTTAGCTTAAAAATCACTGAAACTTACAAAAAAATCACAAAAAGTTATGAAAATTAGGAAATTTTTTTTTCGATTTTTCGATTTTTTTGTTGAAATTTTCGGATTTTTTATAAATAATGTATATATTTGTGTAGCCCATAAAATTGTCTGCAATTTACACTAAAATTCATTTCTAGCGGTTAAAATCTGCAAAAGTTACAAAAGTTTGAAAATCGACTTAAAAAGTTGAAATACATTTTTTTCAAAATTAAAGTTTTTAGATTTTTCGCTAAGTTTTCAAAAAGTGTTAAAAATCATTTTAAGCCCTTAAAATTTCCTGTAATTTGGTATAAAAATGAGCAAAAAATACCAAAATCCCACTAAGTTACGCCCTTTCAAAGTTTAACCACGCAAGCTACGCGAAAACTCTTATATCTCGAAAGCCTTACAAACTAACTACAAACTACAAATTTAAAAAAAGACCGTCTTAAAATTTTCTACATTTTTGTAGTTGACAACTTTTTGATAGCTCCGCCCCTTTTTGAGATACGGGGCTAACAAGCTGAGAGAGCCCTAGAGAGACGCAGACAACATGACGCTCTCGCTTCTCTGCGTCTCTCCCCCTTGTGCGATTCACAGGCTCCGCCCCTCTTTGAGTATTATGATAATAAGCAGATGTACATAGCTGTATATAGTTATTATCTGATCAGAAATAACAAAAAAACGGCAGAAAATTCTAGAAAACAACACATTTTTGGTCTTTTTGGCACCATGCCAATAATGATGTCTGCGTCTCTCTCACTCTCTCGTCGGGTCTTGCTTCTCCCAAATAGTAGTAAACAATAGTTTTGTGTTCGGTTCCCCCAACCACCGCCCAGAAGTCTCTTTCGGCTCAATGAGCACTTTTTTTGAGGCATCAATGATCGGCGATCAATGATAAAAAAAATTCGAAAAAATTGAAAAAAATTTTCAACTTGTAGGACCAAATTTTCCCAAAAATTTGAATTTTTCACTCATTTTTATTGTATTTTCAGATGGAACAACGTCGCGAGACGGGAAACCTCATTCCAATCGCACAACGCTCGATGGGATCGTCGACACCGTTCGGTTCGGCGCCAGCGCAGACATATTTCGGTGGGAATAGTGGAGCGTTGAGTAGTCCGAGGAAAATGCAGCAGACACATCAGATGTTATTCGGGAATATTCAGCCGGTTAGTTTATTTTTGGAATTTTTGAAAAAAAAAATTGGAAAAATTTTTTTCGAAAATTTTTTCCTCTTTCAAGACGTTATTATCCCCAAAATCTGACAGAATATGGTTGGCTTTTACTCAACTTCTTGAATTTTATGTTTATTACCTGTTATTTTTTCCAAATATCCAATTTAAATCTTTAAAAAAACCTCTTTAAATTTTCGAAAAAAAAATTTCAAAAAAAATTTTTTTCTGAAAATTTTTAAAAATCTTGTTTTTTCTCATTTTTCTCATTTTTATTGTATTTCTTACTGTTTCTCACTATTTCCCACCATTTCCCTCTCAAAAATCCTCAAAATCAAAAAACCAAAAAATCCCACGCCACCGTGCGGACTCGAACCCCGGTCCCTCTCCTCGAGACACCAATTTTCGATTCCCACCAAATATGGTCGATATGGGGCTCAAATCCTTGGAAATTTCATGGAGAATCTGAAAAATTGAATAATTTTCAGATTTGGATTGGGGATTATTGATTTTTTGGAAAAAAAATTTTGGAAAAAAAAATTTTTTTTTCGGAAAAAAATGTTTCTCCATTTTTTACTGATTTTTTTTTTGTGTTTCTTCGATATTTTGTGGTTTCTAAGATTTTTGTATTTTGTACCTATCCATTTCCTTGTTTTCATGCACTTTACCGTTCTCTGCCCTGCCCCCCCCTTCCCCCCCATTTTTTTTCGAACGGGCAACTTTTTTTGCGATAGTCACGTAGACACCCCGATCGCTCCCCAGACACCAGAAGACAGTCACGTGGCGTGTTCCGTCTCGCCCGTCTCGACCACCCTCTTGTTTTGTCAATCTCTCGCCATGGGGGGGGACCGACACGCTGACGTGTTTTCGAAAAAAGGGGAATGAGAATTTCATATTGGAAAAAGGGGAATGATGTTTTGAAGTTAAAGCGCCAGTTGAACTTTGGAAAGCAATTAAAATACAGTAATCGGAGAGAGGGGGGGGGAGTGCACTTTTTCAAAGGGGACCGCACTCAAAAGGTCGTAACTTGTCTGTCTGGTGCCCATGGACTCTGATCTTTGTACCAATTGATAGGAAATTTTATGGAGATCATTTTTGTAGTTTGTAGTTTTACGCTAGCTAACGTGGATCTGAAGTTATACAGGGTTTAATGAACTTGACTTGAAATTCTTGGCTTACAACTTTAAAACCCCTGGAACTCCTCTAGTTTTCAACCGAAATTTTTGGTTTTGGTACCAAAATGTAGCTTTTAAAAATTGAACAGTTTTGTAGTTTGTAGTTTTTTGATAGGTAATTAGGGTTTTGAGATAATTTGCTTAGAACGAATGTGATTTCAAGCTCAAGGTGATCAGCGTGCTTTTGATCCGATCTTAGACCTACCTTATCTCTGGGCTCAGGGAGGCTACAAACTACAAAAATATACCAAAATGTAGAAAATTTTGCGTAGATCATTTTTGTAGTTTGCGACTTTTTGATAGCTCCGCCTCTTTGAGCGTATTTTTTGAAAAAATAATTGAAAATTTTTTTAAAAATAATTTTTTTTAAAGTTTAGTTTTCAACCGAAATTTTTGGTTTTACTATCAAAATGTAGCTTATAAAAGGTTTAATAGTTTTGTAGTTTGTAGTTATCCCTTTAACAATGACAATGATTTTTCGGTTCAAAAAACCACCTAGCCGACCAAACACCAGAAAACATAAACAACCGGCGGGAAAGCGCACGTCATTTCGCTATTTTGTCAATAACATCTGTGTTCAATACACAGATAATTACTGTCTACTTGTCCATCCATCCATCTTTGAGGGAGATGTCCTTGTCCTGTTTTCAAAAAAAAATTTGAAAAAAAATTCGGAATTTTTTTTTTTTCAAAATTTTTAAAAAATTACTATCGTGATGTTTTAACTGGCGGGTACTGTCTGTAACTTTACGATTTTAACAAATTTGATCTTTTGATCTTTTGATCTACGTGTTATTTTTGACGAGAGAGTGGAGTAAGAGAGACGCAGAGATGATAGAGCTCTCATCTGGCTAGCAAACTTTGAAGACCCATAACTTCTTATGAATTCGAGCTATCAAATTGATTTTTATACCAAATTATAGAAAATTTGAAAGGCTTTCAGATGAATATAAGTACTTTTTAAAAACATTTTGAAAAAGCGAAAATTTCAGTTTTCTAAAGTCAAACAAATTTTTTGAAATTTTTCTTGGTTCGGCTTTGAAGCGGCGTAACACCTTAGAAATTTGACAGATCCGGGAAATTTTTAGATTTTCTAAAAGCTGAAATTGGCAGCTATCTAACAAATACAAGTTTTGTCTTGAAAAAAGCTGAAAATTTCTGAAAAAACGAATTTCAGTTTTTTCTGAAAATCGCTTAAAACATGTAAGAATTAACATGTTTTGTTGATTTTCAGCTTGTTTTGTAGGTTTTTATTGAAAAATGTCTGTTTTTCAAATAAAATGACTAAAAATTTCAGTTCCTGGGCGTCAAATCTCAGATTTTTGTTCATAGTCAGCTTTTAGGTCTCTTATTCCTTAACTTTGTTGGTTAATTTTTAATTGTCTGTAACTTTTTTCTGTTTCACTCAAATTTTTTGAATTTATTACCATTTTGTAGCCCGTTTGAAACTCTACAAGAGCTATGTAGATAAATATTTCAAAAAGTTGATTTAGACGGTCAAAAATTGATTTTTTCCTTGCAACCTTCAGAATTTTGGGCGCTAATTTTGATAGGCTATAACTTTTTTCTGTTCGACTCAAATTTTGTGATATGTACATTAATTCATAGCCTGTTTTAAGCTCTACAAAACTATGCCTAGCTTTTTTGTAAAAATCTGAAAATTCAAGCCTAAGCCTTGAAAATAGCTAAGCCTAAGCCTAAGGGACCCATTAAGCCTAAGCCTATGTAATTTTTTACGCTTGTGTCTACATTTTTCCTCAAATGTTTTGAATTTTGCCCCAATTTAAGGGTCTTCCCACAAATCACAAAAATGTGATCTACACGAACTTTTGATTCACCGCCCAGTCCCTTCCGTCTTCCTCGTTCTCTGTCCTTTGGGTTGAAACGAAAAACGAACAAAAAGATTGATAACATTTTTCTTTTCTCCTCTCTTCTCTTAGTCAGCTGATCATGACGAACCTTTTGACAAAGTGTCTGAAAAAGAGAGTGTTTGTTTACCTGGCGCGATGCCAAAAAACCGAAAACTCCGCTGCGTCTCTCACAGGCCACCACACTATCTCACCGTCTGTTGGCACGACGCCAGAGACGCGTTGAGACGAGAGAGTGTGGAGGGATTGAGAGAGAGAGAGAGTGATCATTGGGCGGTTTGGAAAAATGGAGAAAAGAGGAGAATGGAAAGGGGGGGAGCAAGAAACAGAAATATATGTAATCACTTAGTTGAAATGAGTACGGATCAGAAATTAGAAATTAGTCATCGGAAATCAATCTAGGGCGACGTCTTTAAGAGTTTTCCCAAGAAAATTTTTTTCAAAAATAAAATTTCTGATTAGAATTTTGGGTCATCTTGTTCCCCATGATCTCAGGATTTCAAAAAACTAAACATCATTCAAATTGAACCACTCTACACGGAGTTACAAGCGTTCTAAGCTTTGAGGTGAGAGAGTGGAGAGCGCAGACGACGAGAGTGTCTCGTTGTCTGCGCCCTCCACTGAAAGCTTGAAATCGGCGTAACTTGGACAAGAAATGTCTGTTTTGGGAGTTTTTTAGTTTGTTAGAATGAGGAAGAAAAGAGTTTTTAGAAAAACTTAAAATTTTTGATTATCAAAATAAAAAGTTTTTTTTTGATCAATGTTTTTGAATTTAAGTTTATACCATCTTGATCCCCATGACCTCAGCATTCTGAAAAACTAAAAATAATTGAACTTGGACAACTCTACGCGGAGTTACAAGCGTTCTAAGCTTTGAGGTGAGAGAGCGAGAGGGCGCAGACGATGAGACACTCTATCCGTCTGCGCTCTCTCACTCTCTTGCCGCGGAGTGTAACTTGACGCTGTTTAGGCCTAGAAACTCAATTTTTGAACCTTCTAGACCAGAATTTTAAGACAAACACGATAGAAATAGTTTTGAAAAAGAAATTTTTGATATTAATATAGAAAATTTGCATTTTTTGCGTTTAAAAACAGTTTTTAGTATGCAGAGTGTTCTCCAATTCCTGTAAACACACCCATGTGCAAAACACTTTGTTTACATTCGGAAATTCTCTCTTTTTCCTCCTTTTTTTGTGAGGAGACTACGGCGTAGAACACACACTCGCACACACCTTGTCTGTATGTATATCAAATAGTTTTCCTTTTCTTTTTTCGCTTTTTTTGAGTGCATGACAACTTTTTTGATTCAAATTTGTGGGTTTTTCTTATTAAGATGTCTTGTTTTCAATTTTGAGCAGGAAATTGAAAACATTTGCACTTGAAAAAAGTGGACATCTGGACACACGGACTCTCGGACACACAGACAGACATAAAATTAGCGATTTTGATGATCTTAAGCACAAAACCCTTAAGAAAAATGAATCGGAAAATTTTCGAAAATAATTTTTTTCGCATTTTTCAAAACTTTGTAACTTTCTTAAAACCTATCCAAATTTTGGGATTTTTGGACATCCGGACATTTGGACACACCGACACACAGAAATATCTAAAAAATTAAAAGTTTTTGATGATTTTAAGCAAGAACCCCTCAAGAAAAGTTGGTCTGAAAATTTTCGAAATTTTTTTTTGCAATTTCTCAAACTTTTGTAACTTTCTGAAAACATAACCAAATTTTGAGGTTTTGGTATTATTTTGAAGGTTTTAACCTGGGTTTTCATAAAATTTAATTTTTGAGGTACCTGGAGTCCTAGATCATAAGTCTAGACCATTTTCATCACAGTTAAGCTTTCAGAAAACTGTTTTTTTTTTCGATTTTTTAAACCCTTGTAACTTTTTGAAAACTCAACCAAATTTTAAGAAAATTATATAATTTTGAAGGTTTGAACTTGGTTTTTCATATAAATCACGTTTTAAGGTACTTGGAGCCCTAGACCTTAAGCCTAGACCCATTTTTCACAACTCTCCCCTCTAAAAACCTCCAAAATGTCGGTTTTTGGCAACAACCGCCCCCCGGATCACCATAAATCTCTCTCTCTCTCATTCTTGTTTCCTATCTGTGTAGTTTTATGTGCATCGCCCCCTCTTTCACCCTCCAACCCCATAAAACGTCCTCCGCTGACTTGCTTTCTGATTCCCCTCTCTTATCTCTTCTTTTTGAGTCGTTTCGTTTCGAAAAATTGGGAAAAGTTTATCATCAAAACGGAGGAAGTAAACAACCTACTAAAAGGTGCATTACTTCTTCATAATTTTTCTGTTGTTTCCGGTTCAATAAGCCAAGGGGGCGGGGCTTTGAGGAGGATTGAGATGGAAGAAGAATGTTGCTGGAAAAATGCAAATTTTCTCCACGAATACCAATTTTTCCATTTTCAAAACTATTTTTATCGTGTTCTCCTTGAAATTTTAGGCTGTAAGGTTTAAAAATCGAGTTTCTAGGTGTGAAGAGCACAAAGTTACGGGCGGTGGCGAGAGCGCAGACGACCAAAGTGTCTCGTCGTCTGCGCCCTCCACACTCTCACCTAGGAACTTAGAACGCGTGTAACTCCGCGGGGAGTGGTCCGATTTGAATGATTTTACGTTTTTTGGAAAGCTGAGTATACGGGGATCAGGATGGTATAAAATTCTGATTTAAAAAAATTTTTTTGAAAAAAATTTTTTTTGTAAAAGTAAAACTTTGTGTCAATATTTGCTCAAAACCGCTAAACTTCAGTAGTTTCAGTATTTAGAAACTAATTTTGAACCCGAAAACTAGTTTTTTATTGTTTTTAAGCGGTTTTCGGCCTGAACAAGTCGTTTTGGGCGTAGAAAATTGAGTAACTGCTCCCAAAATCAATTTTCCTTGAATTCCAGCCATTTTTAGCCATTTTTTCCAATTTTTCTCCCTAAATCAATACGAAATCCAATGAACAAATAACAAATTCATTTCAATGATCTCTGATTCAGTTCGTTCCCTCTCCTAGACTTCCACCCGATAGGAGACCGGCGAAGGGGGGAAAAATTCAAATAAACACTTCCCCTCCGAGAGCACAACTCGGTGGTGCCAGGGGGCTCTCTCTGTGTTGACGCAGCTTTTCGAAAGAGAGAGATGGACCACCACGATATGTGGATTCTTTTGTTTTTGTTTATCTCTCTCTCCCCTTCTCAAGACGTTTTGTTTGTTTGCATAGTTCGAATCTTGAAATCTCACTTTTCCAACCATTTTTTCCTGAAATCCTAATTTTTTCGGAATACTAGTTATATCCATCTTGTAGCCCTTGAAATTCTCTACATTTTATTTTTTTGAAATTTGTTTTTAGCTATAGATAGCGCTTAGTTACACGCATTCTAAGTTTCGAGGTGAGAGAGTGGAGGGCGCAGACGACGAGACACTCTAGCCGTCTGCGCTCTCTCACTCACTTGCCGACGCTTGTAACTCCACGAGAATTGGTCAGATTCGAATGATTTTTAGTTTGTTGGAAAGCTGGAATTACGGGGAACAAGAAAATATAAAATTTGATTTTAAAAAAAGAACAATTGAAATTTTTTGTTTTTTGGAAGATTTTCAAAAATTTCCTTTTTTTTCAATTTTTTTTTCAATTTTTGTCCTAAAACGGTCTGCTGTACGTGGTATTATGTATTTCTGAGCATTTAGAACCAACGGATACCCAAAATCCCTCTAAGATCATCCCTACAAGAGTTTTCCGCCTCACAGCTCCCAAATCTGCTCCGAAATCTCTGCGTTTTCGAAAAACAAAAGTTCATCCCCCTCCCCTCCCATTAGTTGATTACCCTCTCCCCAACAACTAACATCAGATATCTCTCTCGCTTTCTCTTGTTGCTATTTTGCACTAAAAGTACGTACCCGATGACTGGTCGTCGAGAAGGGAAAGAGGGGAAGGAGTCAAAGTACAAAGTGAGAACAACATGAGAGAAATGGGAACGAAAAAACATAAAATAAGAAAAAAGGATCGGAAATTAGGTTTTGGTACGAGAAAAGGTTAAAAAATTGGAAAATTGATATTTTGGAAAAAAATTTGAAAAAAGTTATTTTTCAAAAATTTCAATTCCTAGAAAATTTTATGTCATCTTGTTCCCCATGATCTCAGCTTTCCAAAAAACTAAAAATCATCCAAATCGGACCACTCTCCGCGGAGTTACAGGCCTTCTAAGATTCGCGGCGAGAGACTGGAGGGCGCAGACAACGAGACACTCTCGTCGTCTGCGCTCTCTCACTCTCTCTTCCGTTCTCTTGTCGCGGGGTGTAACTCCGGCCTAAAAACTCGATTTTGAAACGTTCTAGGCTAAAATTTTACGAGGAACTCGATGGGAATAGTTAGAAACCTGGAAAATTTGATTTTCATTGAGAAAAATTGCAATTTTCCTCATAAGCTTCGTTTTTTTTTGGGTTTTTTTTACGTTTACACTATTCTCCTCAACACAGACATCATAAAAGCTATGTTGTTTTCGATTTTCGATTTTCAATCTAGATATGATCTTGTTTGCCATCCCCTTTCCTCACTGCCTTACAGGTTCCCATTACACCCCCGTTCATTTCTTTCCGCTTCTCTTTCTCTCTCTTAAGAACATATTATATTGAATGACTTCTCTTTCCACCACACGGTGTCTATTTGCATATCATAATGAGAGTTACCGCATCTTCTCTCTCTCCGTCAGTCAGTCCCCCTCGCTTAGAAGGGGAATACATAATTGGTTCCGGGGGGACACCCATTGTCTAGTTGGGTTGGTATCCCTTCCTATTGTCTTTGTCTACTACTTCTCACTTTTATTTTCCATCCATTTTCTGGAAAATTTACATTCTCCCTTGTTTCTTATGTCCATAAATTAAGTATCTCCTGGAAAATTGAAAATTTAATGACGGTACTTTGAATGTGTCTAGGTTTCTGGGATTTTACCTAGATTTCAGAATTTTAGTACCATTGAAAAGGTTTGATTTCGATCTACGCAGTGATATATAACATGCTTAGGGAAAACTTCAGAAGTTGAGTTTTTGAAAGGTTTGAAAGTTTGGAATTTTACGTTTTTTTGAAAAATTTTCAAAAAACGACTTTTTTCAAAGGCCTGTAACTTTTTGGGATTTTATCCGATTTTAAAGATTTTAATATAATTTAATAGGTCTTATTACGGGCTATCCAATAATACATGACATGTTTTTTGAAAATTTCAGAAATTTAGTTTTTGAGAGACTTGAAAATTTGGAATTTTTGATTTTTTTTAATTGTTCAAAAAAATACTTTTTTTCAAAGACCTGTAACTTTTTGGGATTTTATTCGATTTTTGAGAATTGTGTATCATTAAAAAGGTATAATTATGGGCTATTTAATAATATTTTACATATTCAGTGAAAATTCAGAAATTAAGTTTTTGAAAAAGTTGAAAGTTTGGAATTTTTGAAAAAAAAATTTCAAGAAATGACTTTATTTCAAAGACCTGTAACTTTTTGAGATTTAATCAGAACGTTAAATATTTATTACCAATAAATAGGTCTAATTATGTGCTTTTTATTGGTATATAACATTTTTTGTGAGAATGTCAAAAATCGACGTTCGGAGCAGTCTAAAAATAAAAAATTTTTTAAAAAATGTTTTTTTTTCAATATTTCCAACATGATCTATTCAAAAGCTCCGTCCAAAACCAAAACTCGCCAAACCAGTTGGGGTACCACCAAATGGCCCCATTTATGAATAATATGACCCCAGTCGAAGGGGGGTGTCTAACCGCCAAAAGGGGAGAAACGACACGCAATGTTGCATATCCACCCCGACATAATTGAACCCCTCAGCGTGTTTTATGAGAGAGAGAGAGAATTCTCTTTCGGTCTTTTGTTAGCCCCCCAACTATTGATGCGCATAGTTAATGGTCAAAAAGGTGTATTTATTGATTTTTATGATGTTCTCGGGGAGGGGTGTCTATTGTATATTTGTTCATTTTCCGGTATTGGGAGGAGGCTTGTTGTTGTTTGAGAGAGCGGAAGGAAAAGGTGATCTTTTGAACCGATAATTCTGCAAGTGGGTAACGTTTAATATAGTTGAGTAGCTGAATTTAAATCGAAAATTTTGAAAAATAGGACTTTTGAAAATTGTGATACTCCCGGAGTCCGGATTTATGATTGTTATTGATATGAAATTTTCAAACCAATATAGCTCCGCCCCTTTTTGAGCGATTTGGCTGAAATGACAACCAATCAACTTCTCACGGCCTTTCTAGTCGATTTATCTTAAAAATGACTTATTTTACCTCAAACTTCGAAGGTTTAAAAAATTGACCAAACAATTTTTTTTTTGAAAAATAAACAATTTTAAACTCCTGTAACTTCGCCCATTTTCTACCAATTTCTTTGGAATTAGTACAAATCGACTCCTCACAACAAGTCTTATCATTTTTGCTAACAATTTTTTATTTTGATTCAAAATTTCACAACATTTCCGAACTTTAAAAATTGACCAAAAAACTTTTTTTCGAAAATTAAAATGTTCAAACTCAAAATTTCAAACTTCTGTATCTCCGCCCACTTTTGCCCAATTTTTCTGAAAATAGTACTAATCGACTTCTCATAACTTTTCCAGTCGATTGATTTTAAAAATAACTTATTTTACCTTATTTTTCATAAAATTTCAAAGGTTTAAAAATTGATCAAAAAAGTTTTTTTTTCAAAAATCTAAATTTTCGAACTGTTGTATCTCCGTCCACTTTTGCCCAATTCTTTTGAAATTAGTACCATTCAACTTCTCACGATCATCTTAATCGAATGCATTCCTAGTTTAGACCCCTGAACCCCTCCACCCTCCAAATTTACCGCATTTCCGTGCCCTTACATGAACCATTGATCACTTTCCATCTCTCCATTGCGTCTCTTTCGATTTCGGAAAAGAATTCCAAATCGAAACGTATATCAAAGTGTAATAAAACTTTTCTTCTTCTTCTTTCGAAGAAGAGAAAGAGACACTCACTTTCTTCTTTGTTACATCAATCTTATTCCCTCTTTCTCTCCTCTCCTCCCTTGTCCTTCCACCACCACCAGCCGAATACCTGTTTCTGTTGGCAGGAAGGAAAAGGGATTCTGAATCTTCTGAATTATCTGAATCCTCCATAAAATCCTTTTACAGTTTAAGCATCTTAAAATGCGACAAAATCCATATATAAAAGTTGGTTTTGAAAATTGTTGAAAAAATGTTTAAAACTTTTTTGAAAATTTTCAGTCAAAATGTCGAGAAATGTATATTTTTAATGAATTTGAGGGATTTTTCAGGTTTTAAAACGTATTTTGGTCTAAAATTCATCAAACTTGAACAAATTTGAAGTGAATTACAGAGTTTTGAAAATTTTGAAAAAAAAAAGTTTTTTCGATTTTTTCAAAACATTTTAAGCGTCTGTATCTTGGCTTAAAGCCGATCAGTTTTAGACATTTTTATATGTTTTGGTAGCAGAAATTGTGCTTTATCGACTGATATAGATATCATACCAAGAAACTCAAATTTCACAAAGTTAGGACTCTTTGAAGTTGAGACTGAACATTTTTGAAAAAAGTTTTTTTCCCGATTTTTTTGAAAAACTCAAAGTATCTGTAACTTGGCTTAAACTATGCCAGTTTCAAACATTTTTATATGTTTTGATAGCTAAAAATCTGCTTTATCGATGGATATAGATATCATACCAAAAGACTCAAAATTCACAAAAAAAATTCCGTATTTGTTTGATTTTTCCCGCGAGAAATTTAAAATGGGGGGGAGAACCGACATTAAATAAACAATCGATTTATATATTTTGTTTATGTATATGTATACACACACTCTAACTAAAAGTTTCGATTTCATATAAAATTCATTTCATTTGATCTACCCAGCTTGGATACGGTAGCCTCTGTAACCCTGATGGACTGTCTGTCAATTACCCATGTTTTTTGATATACGACCTGCATACTGCCCCCTCTGTTTAACCTGATGGCCTCAACCATCCCCCCCTTTGTGCAGTTTGACCCCCCCCCGCCTCTGAGACAACAATACCCCTTTACCCCTGCTCCGAGTGCATTATTGATTTTATTTACGGGCGGACTCCTTCTAATTTTGGATTTTTGATCAGATTTTTGTTGGGAATTGTAGAGAAAATTTAGGGCTATCTGAGGGTACTAAAAACCTGGCAACATTTTGATTAGCTAGGTTTTAAGGGAAGGTATAGTGGAACAATGGATTTTTTTTAAAAGTTTTTCATCTTCAGAGAGCCATAACTTTGTGAATTTTGAGTGTCTTAGTAGGATATCTATATCAATCGATAGAGCAGATTTTCAGCTTTAAAACCATATAAAAATGTCTAGAACTATATCAGTTTAAGCCAAGATACAGATGCTGAAAGTTTTCAAAAAATCGAAAAAAAAATTTTCCCATATTTTTGAACTTTTCTATTTTCGCCCATTTTAAACAGAATCGGGTCATTTTTATATCAAAATGATGCTCAAATCTTGATAAATACGATTCTGACACGTTTTAGCTTTGATTTTCAAGGACAAACTTTTTACCCACAAAATCTTTCCCCCCCCCCCATTCATCCTTTACCAATGGCGGGGGGGTCCTAACCAAACAAGATGACCTAATATAAGTCATCAGAGGGGTCTTGTGGTGGTCCTCCACACACAATCCCCCCTTTTTCTATGGAATAATAAGAATAAATTTTCTATTCAATTTACTCTTTAGAGAGCGAGAGGGTATCGGGTTGATTTAGTATTTATGAAATTTTCGAGGAACTCATATTTTTGATGGATTAAAACGGGAAACATACTAGAAATTTGAAGAAAACGGCGTAAATTTGAGTTTGGAAGAGTAGAAAATGTGGAAAAACAAAAAATTATCAGATTACACCACTATTTTTGAGCGAAAATTTGAGTCTAAAACGTCAAAAATAACATTTTTAGGCCAAAATCCAAAACTTCCAACTTTAGACCAAAATTGACGGTAAAAATCAAAATTTGACGGCTCAAAATTCAATTTTTAATCTAAAATTTCTATTTTACCATTAAATTATCATTTCAAAGTTAAAAAGCCAGTTTTCCCCACAAAAATTCCATTTTTAGGCCAAAATCCGAGTTGTACCGTTAAAAATGAGATTTTTACCACTGATAACACTTGTTTCAACGGCAAAACGACATTTTTAGGCCAACATTTTCAATTTTTGGCCGAAAATTCAAGTTTTACCGTTAAAAATGACCATTTTGCCATTGGTAACACTTTTCTTAGCGGAAAAACTACATTTTTAGGCAAAAACTCGAGTTTTTTCGTTTTATCTTAAAAAATGACTATTTTAAGACAAAATTTTGAATTTTTGATTTTTTTCTTAAAATACTTAAATCATCAAATTTTGAGTTGAGACCTCTATTTCAAATCTCAAAAATCGCTATTTTTAGTACCCCCCTTTTTCTCATTCCCGCCAGTTTCTGATCTCTAATCTCTGATCGCTTATCCCCCCCTCTTGAGCCTTCAGAAGTAGAAGACGTCTCTCTGCGTCTCTTTGTAATTACCATCCCACGAAGCTTCCAGAATTTTCTTTTTTTCCCTTTTTCCTTCTTTTTTCTATTCTTTGTAACATACATATGGCAGCAGCTGAAAAGTTCGTCAACTCTCACTCGTTTCTCTGCGTCTCTCAGGGAGAGATTGAGAGAAAAAAGAAAGAGAGAGCGAGAGACGCAGATGGGTAGAGAGACAGAGAGAGAGTGTGGGGGAACGGAGAGACGCTCTCTCTCGTCATATTCTCTTTTTCTGTCCTCCCTTCACACAATTCTCTCCGTCATGTTGCATCTTTTGCCCCCCCCTCTCCTCATCGCTACACCCCTCCGGAGAGAGAGTCTCTTTTTCCTTCCCCCCATCCATCGCTTTTTGCCAACCCAACACACACATAGAATAGACACACATAGACACACACGTCAATTCGTTTTCTATCGATTTCGATTTTTATGTATGCCAAAAAGTTTTTTTGTTGAGAGGGGTACTGTACTTGAAATTTCGTGTTCAAAGGGACATAGGCTCGAAGGTCCGTTTTGGGGTACCTTTGACCAAGTACCTTATTTAAAAGCGGGTGTACAGGGTACCGAACTCATTTTTCTGGGTTTTTGAGGTAAAAATCGTGTTTTTGGACCTTTTTTTGCTATTTTTTTTGAGATTTTCATGTAGAAAAAGTGTTTTTTTGTCAAAAACTCATTTGAAAATGTTTTAAAGTTTTTTGACTTAAAAATGCGTTTTTCAAGAAAGAATTGAGTAGCTTTCTTCAATTTCAGCCAATTTTCTTCGTTTTGACACCAAAATTTTCCAATTTTTTTTTTAATTGAGGGTCATATGTGTGTGTTTGCATTCCTCCCACGTAATTACCCCTATACCCCCCATTGACACATACATATGCCCATCAGATATCCTATTTACACGAATTTCTGGGTTCTTAGCTATCTGAGAGTGAAAAAAGTTTTTTTGCTGTACTATACGCCTGAAAAAATTTAAAAACCGTTGAAAATTGAAAAAAAATTCAAAAAATTGTCACTTTTTTCACAATTTTTATGTCACAAAATCCAGTTTTCTTGCTATTTCTCACGTTTAAAACTTCTAATAACCTTGTAAAATCTAAAAGCCAGAAAAATCTTGACCACTACAGTAGTCCCACCGTTAAAGACCGTAAACCCCAATATTCTGCATTTGGTCTTGACGCAAAATTTCATTTTTTGGGTTTTTCCGTTTCCAAAAAAAAACTGCAAGCAAATACGTAGAATTTGTCTTAAATTCGGTTTTTTCTACCTCATTACCATTAATTTTTCAATTTCGAAAAATGAAAAATTTGACAAAAAAAGTTTTTCACCGAAATTTTTTTGCTCGGAAACAGATTTTTCTGGGTTTTTCAGTGTAAAAAGTGACAAGAAAAAATGAAAATTATCTGAAAATCGAGCACTTTCACCCGATTTTTTTCTATAAGCATTTATTTTTCAACTTCGAAAAAACAGTTTTTTTTAAAATTTTTTGTTCCATTTTTGCAATTTTTAGTTCCTTGAAAACAGTTTTTTTGTTGCTATTTCTTAGGCCTACAACTCCAGAAGTCCTCTAAAGTCCAATAACCCTAAAAATCTAAACCAATACAGTACTCCCTCCCCCTATCAACAACATTTCCATTCTTTTTTCTCGTATTTGTCAGTTGTACTTTGGTCACTTTCTTCATCTTCTTCTTCTCGTCTATTCATTTTTTTTCCATTTCTCGCCTCTCTTCAGCAGTACCACCACTCCAACAATTCCCCGACGACAACTTCAGAATACGAAAATTCTGGAAAAAATGGCAGATGACGACGATCATCTCCTTCAACATAACCTCCGTAATGACATTTCGAATGAGACGCTCGCCTCACTAGTCGGTCGCCCCATGTCGTCCACAGCTAACGCCCAACGTCATCGTGCTCTTCCCGCCAGACGACGTCTCGTCTCGGCACCCACCAATCCCAGATGGTCCCCGTCGGCAGATGACAGAAGACTGTTCTCTTATGTTGAATCTATGAGATCTGATAGTAACTCGAGTAGCAAGTCCCCCTCACCACCGTCAGCCAAAATGCAGAAAAGACCCAATGGACCGTACTCGGTCAGGAGTCGACAGGTTCGGTCGGGACAGTCTGATGCCTTAAAAATTAAAAAATTTGGAAAAAAAACGTGGAAAAAAGTCAGAAAATGTCAAATTTAGGGTTTAAAAAAATTTCCATGGAAAAAATTTTTTTGAGCAAAATTTTTCTTTGACCAGTTTTTACCTTAGAGCCTCTAGGCATCTTGTTTTTGACCAAATCTCTAAAAATTCACAAAAACGGGTATGCGGTCAAATTTTGGGTCCCCCAACGCCAAAAAATTTACTTGAAGAAACATTTTTTTTGGCCAAATTTTTTTCACATTTTTTTTAAATTTTAAGCTTTAAACTACCGAAAACAGGCTGAAACTTGAAATTTTAAGAAAAAACCATCATCTGCAAGAGATATCGTTTCAAGACCAGAAAAATATCTCGAAATTTGAAAAAAAATCTTAAAACCAGCAAAAAATTTTTTTTTCGAAATTTTTTTTTTCAGTTTTTTTAGACTATACTGATACAAGATTGTCGGGAAACTATAAATTTGATCTAAAAATATACATAAGCTTCAAAACCCCTGAAAAATATTTAAAATCTCTAAAAATAACACATGTTCTGTCAGATTTGGAGTCAAAAACGTCAAAAAAAATTTTCAAAATTTTTTTTATTAAATTTTCCAACTTTTTAATTCAAATTTTCATTCGTATCTTATCATTTTTAGCCCCGCGGTTCCCCACCCAGCGACGGAAGCGACAAAATTCACAGATTCGGCGAAAGCCCGACACCCGGTGGACACGGTGGAAGTGTATTCGGATCAGAGGTTGGTACAGTACCCCGTTTTAAGTTTGATCTACTAAAAACACTATTTTTCCCTTTTTGTGTTAATATTTGTCCGATTAGATGTGTTTTTCTTACATTAACTTATTGTCAGTAGGGTTATTGTAGTTGAAATTTGAAAAAATTTGAAAAAAAAGTTTTGACCAATAAATGCAGTTTTTGGAAGAATTCTAAACCGAAACCCCGTTTCTAACATTTAAATTTATTCTAGACAGTTTTTTAAGCCAATTTTGAACAATTTCAGAAAAAAATTTTTTTTGGTCAAAATATCTTTTTTCTTTGCGATTTTTGGTTCAAATAAAGCAAAAATCTGACTTTTTCATCAAAATTGAGGTCTAAAACATCTAAAAATCATGAAAAACGCTCCGTGGCCGAATTTTTCAACCGGTGGCCTAGAAAACGCAAAAACTCGGCCACCACCAAAATTTTCGTTTTTTGATGGTTTTCAGACTATTTTTTGCTGAAATTTTTGAAAATCTAGGTCAGAAGTCGTGAAAACTGCATTTTAGAGTCGAAAATTAACTTTTGAAATTTTTTCCAAAAAATGGGTTTTTCGAAAATTTTCTAAACTCCAAAATACCTCTTTTCCTTGCAATTTTTTGTCAAAATAAAGCAAAAAATCGGTTTTCTCATCAAAATTCAGGTCTAGAACATCTAAAAATCATGGAAAACGCTCCGTGGCCGAACTTTTCAAGCGGTGGCCTAGAAAACGCAAAAACTCGGCCACCACCGAAATTTTTGATTTTTGATGGTTTCCGGACTAGTTTTTGATGAATTTTGTGAAATTCTGGGTGAAAAGTTGTGAAAATCCTATTTTCAAGTCGAAAAATCAAAAAAAAAAATTTGAAAAAAAATCCCGCTTCCCCAACACTATCTAACCCGCCCCGTAATGTAACCCATCCAGCACTCGACATTCTTCCAAAACCACCGGTCTCCCGATTTCCAGCTCGACGACTTGATCATCGATGAGCTGATGGGTATGGAGGAGGAGGATCAGCACCGCAGTGGCAGACCTGGCACACGACCGGTTAGTTAGACAGCTACAGTATACCCCTATAACACTATTGTGTGTCTGTTTCAGTTTTTTGCTTAGTGCTAGCTAGGAAGCTAACCACTTTTTTTTTGAAAATTTTAAAAAATTCAAAAAAAAAAAATTTTTTTTCAAAATTTTTTTTTGACTTCAGATGGCCATCGGCGGTGAGAAGACAATGTCAATGGCCCGCCCGATTCCCGGAGCAAGCAGTCGAGCCGGATCAGGACATTCCGGAAGTCCAATCACTATTCCGAGTGTTATGTCCAACAGTTTTAGACAGGTGAGTGGTGGCCACGCCCACTTAGGGAGAGGGGCGGAGCATAAGGGGGCGGAGCCTAAGGGGAAAGAGGTGGAGGGTAACCGGCAATTAGGGGACTGAAGGTTTTTGAAAATTTCAAGAGAAAACAAACTTTTAAAAAGTTTTGATGTTGGAAAACGTAAAAATTTGAGTTTCCGTCTCAAAACGCGCCAAAGGCGCGCCAGAAATCTCGATTTTGAACTTTTTTTGCACTTTTTAGGACATTCAGGATCCCCATTGTAAAACCGCGCCTCAAAACACCCCAGAAACCTAAAAACGTCTATTTTTTCTAAGGCTGGCGCGCCTTTGACGCGTTTCAAGGATACACCCCAAAATACGCGTCAAAGGTACGCCAGATTTAGGAAAATTTTGAGTTTTTGTTGTTTTTGTACTTTCAGGGTGTCTGGATATTCGGACACACCAATAAAAACTTTGGAACATTTTGGCTGGCGTGACTTTGGCGCGTTTTAAAAAGATAAACTTGAACCGCGTCTAAAGTGCGCCAGACTTCGTGTAAAAATTCAGTTTATGGCTTGAAAATGGTATTTTCACGATTTCTAGCATAGAAATTTGAAAAATTCAGGAAAAACTAGCCTAGAAAACATTTAAAAAACAGAAATTTTGGTGGTGGCCGAGTTTTTGAGTTTTCTAGGCCACAGGATGAAAAGTTCGGCCAGGAGCGGTTTTTCTCGATTTTTAGATGGTCTAGACCTCATTTTTTGCGAGAAAATTGGTTTCTTGTTTAGTTTTGACATAAAATTGATATTTTGAAGTTTTGGAATTTTGGAAAAAATTTTTTTTTGAATTTTTTGACCAAAATTTTTTTGTTCAAAAATAGCTTAAAATGCTGTCCAGGATAATTTTTAGTGTTAAAAACGGATTTTCGACTCTAAATTCACCCAAAAACTGGATTTCTTACCCGAGAAATTGGAAAAAAAAATTCTGGAAAAAAAAGTTCAAAAAAATGTTTGTCCCAAATTATATTTTGATCGTTTTCTATCCCAAAAAGAGAGAAAGTGTGATTCTTCTGATGACCATGCGCCTTTAAAATTGATACACCAACCCAAAAAAAAAATTCTCTCTCTCTCTCAAAAAACCGGTTCCCCCCCACTAGATTCTCATCTCTCGGGCAGAAAATTCGTCTTCATTTTTCTTCTTTTTCTTCTGAATTTCTTCTTTTTTCAGGTTGTTTCAAGTTCGGCACCGACAAGTTCGATCGACATTGAGAAGATGATTGGCGCCGTTTCGAACGGTGGCCAAGGCGCTGGCGGCGGTGGAGGCGGCGGCGGTGGCTCCGGTGGCGGAAGTAATGGGGATCCAGAGGACTATTATAGGGACCGGAGGAAGAAGGATATTCACAATATGAGTAGGTTTTTCGAATTTTTGAAATTGCTCTATTTTTGACTGAAATATGGTTGAAAACTTTTGAAAAAAGGTAAAAATTCGGAGTTTTTGGACTTCCGGACGCACAGACAGATGGACATCCGGACAGACAGACACACAGACAGATAGGATAGGTCCCTGGGTTCCTAGGACTTCAACAATCTAAAAATAACAAACCTCTGGCGCGCCGTTGGCGTAAAAAGCGCCTTGGAGAAGTTCCGTGTCTCAAAACGCGCCAAAGGCACGCCAGAGATCAGGATTTTTCAACAAATTGTATTTTTAAGACATCCGAAGAGCCCCGAATTCAGAAGAACTTTGAAAACGCGCCTAATGACACCCCAGACGCCCAAAAACAACAAAGTTTTGGAAGTCTGGCGCGCCTTTGACGCGTTTTAAGGTACACCCTAAAATACGCGTCAAAAAGGCGCCAGATTTAGAATTTTTCGCAATTTTTTCTAGTTTTTGTGTTTATGCGTATTCGGACATTCGGACACACCAATGAATATTTTGGAACACATTGGCTGGGGTGACTTTGGCGCGTTTTGAAAAAAGTGCTTAATAAAACGCGTCATAGGTGCGCCAGACTCCGGACTTCTTATGTTTAGTTGGTTTTTGGTACATTTAGACACCGGGACACACAGAAAGACAGAAACAGAAAAAATCTGGACATCTATATATTCCGACACACAGACAGATTTTTCAAATTTTTTGAAAAAATTAAATTTTCAGTTGAACGCCGCCGACGATACAACATAAACGACAGAATCAAGGAATTGGGACAAATGTTGCCGAAAAATACATCTGAGTGAGTTTTTATGAGGTTACGGTAGTCTTAGAGGGAGTACTGTAGTTGAAGGGGAAAAATTGAATTTTGGAAAAATTTTTAAAAATTTTTAAAGCCAATTTTCGACTCGAAAATGAGATTTTCACGATTTCTAACCTAGAAATTCAAAAAATTCAGCAAAAACTGGTCCGGAAACCACCAAAAAACAAAAAATTTGGTGGTGGCCGAATTTTTGCATTTTCTAGGCCACCAGTGGAAAAGTTCGGCCACGGAGCGGTTTTTACGATTTTTAGATGTTCTAGACCTGATTTTTGATGAGAAAACTGAATTTTTGTTTTATTTTGACAGGAAATTGCAAGGGAAAGAGATATTTTGAAGTTTTGAAAAATATTGAAAAAAAATTTTTTTGAAATTTTTGACCGAAATTTTTTTTGCTCAAAATTTGCTTAAAATGCTGTCTAGGGTAGTTTTAAGTGTTAGAAACGGATTTTTCACTCAGAATCCATCAAAAAACTGGATTTCCCACCCGAAATACAGAATTCTTTGCAGAGACATGAAACTGAACAAAGGAACCATCCTCAAGGCGTCTTGCGACTACATCCGAGTCCTTCAAAAAGACAGAGAACACGCTCTAAAACACCAACAACACCACAAGAGTCTCGAGAACACGGCACAAAAGTATGCGGACCGAGTGAAAGAGTTGGAGGACATGTTGGCCAGACAGGGTGTCCAAGTGCCACCATCCCATCTCCCGCCCATCCCAAAATTTATCGAGAGACCAATTAAGCAGGAAATCGACGAGTCACCACCAAACCACACACCAACCGGATCGTTTGTGGTGAGTTTGAACAAAAAAATGGAAAAAAAATTTTTTGAAAAAAAATTTTTTTTTTCGAACTTAAAATTTTTTTGTTTCTCATCATTTTTTGGAATTGTATATGTAGTAATATTCAAATTCTTATTTTAACGCTCTAAACTCAAAAAACCTATCCAAAAACCACTCAAAAACCACCAAAAACCACCGGTGGCCTAACTTTCCACCAGGTGGCCTAGAACCTAGAAACCCAAAATTTTATTTTTCAAAAAACTACTTTTTAGACTCAGTTTTTTGAGTTCCAACTATCTGAAACCTCAAGTACCTCAAAAATTGCTTTTAAACCCCTCAAAACCACTAAAAACCACCCGTGGCCTAACTTT
Source organism: Caenorhabditis latens (assembly GCA_002259235.3). Lineage (NCBI taxonomy): Eukaryota > Metazoa > Nematoda > Chromadorea > Rhabditida > Rhabditidae > Caenorhabditis > Caenorhabditis latens. The sequence goes on from CM056095.1 coordinate 17,866,164, forward strand.
CCCACTTGGTGGCCTAGAAACCCAAACTTAGTCCGCGTAGTTAGATTTTTCTCATTTATGAATGATTTTGTGTTTGGTTTTTATGTTGTTTTGACACTCTCTCTTTCCGGTTTTGTGAAATTTAAGAAAAAAAAATTTTGTTGAAAAAAAGTTGATTTTTTTTACAATTTTTTTTTTCAATTTTTGATTAAAAAATGAGATTTTTACGATTTCAAACGTGGAAATCTGGAAAATTCAGCAAAATCTACACTAAAAAACCATCAAAAAACGTAAATTTTGATGATGGCCGAGTTTTTGAGTTTTCTAGGCCACCGCTTGAAAAAGTTCGGCCACCAATCGAAATTGAGCGTTTTTCATGATTTTTGAGTGTTCTAGACCTAATTTTTTGCAAGAAAACTAATTTTTGGCTTTATTTTGACGAAAAATTGCAAGGGAAAAAGGTATTTTGAAGTTTTGAAAATTTCGAAAAAAAAACATTTTTCGAAAAAAATTGCAAAAGTCAATTTTCCACGTGAAAATTAAAATTTTCAAACTTTTGACCCAGAAATTTGGAATAATCAGCAAAAACTAGTCTGGAAACCATCAAAAAGCGAAAAATTGGTGATGGCCGAGTTTTTGAGTTTTCTAGGCCACCGGTGAAAAAGTTCGGCCACCAATCGAAATTGAGCGTTTTTCATGATTTTTGAGTGTTCTAGACCTAATTTTTTGCAAGAAAACTAATTTTTGGCTTTATTTTGACGAAAAATTGCAAGGGAAAAAGGTATTTTGAAGTTTTGAAAATTTCGAAAAAAAAACATTTTTCGAAAAAAATTGCAAAAGTCAATTTTCCACGTGAAAATTAAAATTTTCAAACTTTTGACCCAGAAATTTGGAATAATCAGCAAAAACTAGTCTGGAAACCATCAAAAAGCGAAAAATTGGTGATGGCCGAGTTTTTGAGTTTTCTAGGCCACCGGTGAAAAAGTTCGGCCACCAATCGAAATTGAGCAATTTTTCCGATTTTTCAGTGTTCTAGATCTGATTTTTTGCGAGAAAACCGATTTTTTGCTTTATTTTGACAAAAAAATGCAAGTAAAAAAGATATTTTGAAGTTTAAAAATTTCCAAAAAAAAAATTTTCTGAAACTGTGCGTATCTCCTCTTAAATTACAGTCCACATCGGGATTCTTGTCAGAAGTGACGAACAACACGGCGGCGATGCAAATCACGTCTCCAAACGACTCTCGCTCGTTCATGAACAACTCGGCGCCATCGGACAGCTTCTTTTCCGTCGGTTCGGCTAGTCCGCCAGATTACAGTGAGCCAATACCGCATACATTTGCACGTGGCTTTCTGGAGCCAATTTGTGAATTCTAGGAACGAGCGGCACGACTACATGGAAACTTCCAGGCGCCGGCAATGGCAACGCCTTCTCCGACCTCATGATGGACGATCTCAATGTATGTATTAAGTATTGAGCATGAGAGTGGTGTTGTATGTGCGCTCCATTGAGAATTTTTTAGAAAAATTAAAAATTTGGAAGTAAACCCGCTTAAAATCGGCTGAAATCGTCTAAAATCGCATGAAATCGCTAAATTTGTTGAGGCGGAATTTCGGAGCATCGTACTGATTAAAATTTTCAAAAAAATTTTTTTTAATTTGATTTTTGTGCTGTGTAAACGCGCTCTATTGAGAATTTTCTTGAAATTTCGAATATACAGGGTTTCGCATGAGGGTGTTTAAGATTTTCGAGATTTTTTGAGTTTTAGGCATGAAAAATGCGGTTTTTGTGGGTTTTTGGTGTGAAAATTGGGTTTTTTGCAATTTTTACCTCAGAAATTTGGGTTTTTAAACAATTTTGAGCTTAAAAACTCAAAAAGTTAAAAAAAAAACGCTGAAAAAAAATTTTGGCTCAAAATATTTTTTCGATTTTGTGACCTAAAAATCACTTTTTAAGAGTTTTTAAGCTGAAAAAATAGATTTTTAGGGATTTTTTGATGAGAAAATTACGTTTTTCACTAGTGTCTACCCAAAATTACCCAAAAAACATGTTTGAAAAAATTTAAATTTTCGCTTTCACCATTTTTTTTTCAAAATTTTTAATGCGGGATATCGGAGTGTCGTACTAACATCGATTGGTCGTACACAGTTCATTTTAAACATCTAGACATTCTATAGTCTGAAAATTTTAGTACGTACCTAAAAAAATCCTCCTTAAAAATATTTTGACCATGGGGTGCCCAAAAATTTTTTTTCAAAAATTTCCACTTTTTTAAATGATTACCAAAATCATATTTCCAATTCAAAATTTTACGTAGAATCCAATTTTGATGTCTATTTCACTCCCAGACTCCAAAATAACCCTCAAAATCCAAAAAAATCTACCTTGAAAAAATTTTTTGACCATGTGGGCCCCAAAAAATTTTTTTCCAAAAATTTTCATTTTTTTTAAATACCAAAAAAACGTTTTTTATTCAAAATTTTAAGTAGAATCCGAATTTTCAGTCTATTTCACTCCAGGACCCCATCAATACCCCTAAAATCAGAAAAAAATGGTGTTAAGAAAAATTCGACCATTAGGGGTCCAAAAATGTTTTTCTTCTTAAAATTTCAAATATTCAAATTCTTCACAAAAAAACGTTTTCTATTCAAAATTTTAAGTAGAATCCAATTATTCAGTTTATTCCACAACGGGACTCTATCATAACACCGAAAACAAAAAACTACCTCAATAAAAGATTTCGACCTTGGGGGCCCAAAAATTTTTTTTCTAAAAGTGTTTTTTTTTTAATTCTTACCAAAAAAACACTTCCAACTTGAAATTTAACGTAGAATTCAATTTTCTAGTTCATTCCACTCTAGGACCTCATCAACACCCTAAAATAACAAAAAATATCCACAACAATTTTTTAAAATTCAAACTTTTTAAATTTTCAGCCAATGATGAACGGCGACCCACTCATCTCGTCGGCATCTGGGGCCCATCCGTCTCCACACTTCCATAGTTCACAAATGTCTCCAGATATCCATTGGGATGCTTCAGGCTTCTCACCAGACCCAATCAATCCACAACAATCGAATTCCGGTCATTACCACATGGATTTTTCGTAAATTTCTTGAAAATTGGCCTAAAAATTCCAGATTTTTTGGATTTTTGGGTCCTAAAAGGCTTCAGGCCTTATGTACATAATTATATTTGTCACTGTCTCCTCGGTCGCCCCGCCCCCTTTTCCCGTTACTCATATTTTATCAATCCAATTGTGATCCCAACACAACACACAACCTCCCCCCACCTCACCTCACGCCTCGCTTCCTATTGGTTCCCATTTTTCTGTTTTTCTGATTTCACAATGACTGGTCGTTTCTGGAAAAGCTCAGGGAGTATACTGTAGTTTTGGAAAATGTGAAAAAAAAATTTGAAAACAAAAAAATTTTCGAAAATTTTTTGAAAATTTTTTTTTCTCAAAAGTTGATTAATTAGAGGTTTTTTGGTATGAAAATGAGGAAAAATTGCTCGAAATTTCATAAAAACTCGAAAAAACCAAGAAAATCGGTCGAAAACCTTTTTCTAAGGTTTTCTAGGCCACGCGTTTGGAAAACTCGGGCACCGATAGTTTTTCATGAATTTTAGACATTCTAGACTTGAATTTTGATGTGAAAACCGATTTTTTGCTCAAATTTGACAGAAAATTGCAAGGAAAAAAGATGTTTTGAAGTTCTGAAAAATTTTTCAAAAAAAATTTTTTGACCCAAAAAAAATTTTCAGTCAAAAAATTTTTTCACATTTTCCAACCTGGACATGCCCCTTGGGCGCCTCTATAGATGTCCACTCGCTATTTTTTCTGTGTATAAAAAAAATTAAGCTCCGCCCCTCTTTAAGCCCCGCCCCCTGGTCTCCAAATGTACATTCACCCCCCCCCATTTTCTCGTCTAGGCAATTACAATTATCGATTTTTTTTAATTTTTTTGTATTTTTAAGCTTTTCTGACTCCCTTTGACTCTTTCCCACACCCCCACCTGATTCGATTGCCCCGCCCCCTTACGGTTTTTGCTGCAAATTTTCATTTCTTCGTGGCGACTCCCCAAAAACTGTATTTTTCTTTATTTTCTCTCTCTCTCTCTCTCTCGTTTCCCAGTTTTATTGATTTCTTCAAGCGTTTTAAGCTGAGCCATTAATCCATTTGATCTACCGGCAGAAAATTTTGGCGCCAAAAAAAATTTTTTTTTGAAAATTTTTTTTTGGCGCCAAATTTTTTCTATTTTTTTCCCGTAGATCAAAAAATTTTCTGATCTTCCTTCTATAGTACCCAGCGCGTCGTTATTTACAAAAAACAAAATGTGTGTCGGCGGGTATGAAGCCTCCTAAGCCCCTCCCCCTTTTCCCGAAAAAGAAAAATTTTTAATTTAAAAATTTTTTTTGTAATTTTTCTGTTTAGGATCACAATTCTAGGTCCCCCTAATGCAAATTGCTCCAAAAATCATCCTGATTTCGATTCGAATGTTTTAAGAAAATTTCACTTTCTTCTTATCTGAAAAATTTTTTTTGGCCCCGCCCCTTTTTCCGATCCCCCCATCATCCCGATCCTCTCTTCCCCAGACACATAGGCGCTTATATATCATTTATATAATATTGTTTTCATTAAAGGATACTGTAATTTATGTACATATGATGACCCAATTAAATACAAAAAAAAAATTTTTTTGAGCGTTTTTATGTTTTTTTTTTTCATTTACCACCATCCCTTCCCATCCCACCTCATTCTAATTGTTTTTTTTTTGAAACTGAAAAAATGAAAAAAACACATTTGCTGAAATAAAAAATACAAAACTTGTTGATCTGTGTTGTATTGATAAAGAATATGCAAAAAAAATCGAAAATTCTGAAAAAAAAATTGGCATAAAAATCAATTTTTCGACATGAAAATAAGATTTTTACAATTTCTGACGTAGAAATCTGGAAAATTCAGCAAAAACTAGTCTGAAAACCATCAAAAAACAAAAATTCTGGTGGTGGCCGAGTTTTTGAGTTTACTAGGCCACCGATGGTAAAGTTCGGCTACCAATCGGTTTTTACGATTTTTAGATGTTCTAGACCTAATTTTTCACAAGAAACCTGATTTTTTTATTGATTTTAGGAGAAAAATGCAAGGAAAAAAAGTATTTTGAAGTTTTTAAATTTTCGAAAAAAAAGTGTTTTTTGAAAAATTTCAAAATTATATTTTTTTGACAAGAAAATAAGGTTTTTACAACTTCTAACTCAGAAATTCAGAAAATTTAGTAAAGACTAGCCTAGAAACCATCAAAAAACAGAAATTTTGGTGATGGCCGAGTTTTTGAGTTTTCTAGTCCACCGCTGAAAAAGTTCGGCCACCAATTGAATTGGAGCGTTTTTCATGATTTTTTGATGTTTCCGACCGGATTTTTGACAAGAAACCTGATTTTTTGATTGATTTTGACAAAGAACTGCAGGGAAAAAAGATACTTGTAGTTTTGAAATTTTGGAAAAAGTTTCAAAAATCAATTTTTCGAATTGAAAATGAGATTTTCACTATTTCTAAACTAAAAATTCAAACAATTCAGCAAAAAATACTCTGAAAACATTTTAAAAAAAACAGAAATTTTGGTGATGGCCGAGTTTTTGAGTTTTCTAGGCCACCGGTGAAAAAGTTCGGCCACCAATCGAATTTGAGCGTTTTATATGATTTTTAGATGTTTTAGACTCAATTTTTGACAAGGAAACCAATTTTCTGGTTTGTTTTACCAAAAAATTGCTGGGAAATCCGATTTTTTTGAAAATAATTATTTATTGTCGAATTGAGAGCAGGAAGTTTAAAACTGGATACATATGAGGTACATGTTATATTTATATACACGAGAAAATTTGAGTATGTTATCAACAAAAAGGTCGAAGATAGATTTTTAAAATTTTGATTTGAAATTTTTTTTTAAAATTGTGAGAAGTTTTCTTCCGTCGCAAGAAGAAGCATGGGGTGGGAAAGACGATATTGCAAAAAAGGTGTTCCGTGTCAAGGGGACCCGTGAAATATGAAAAATCAATAAATAAATATTTTGATCTACTCTCTCTTATTCATCATTATTGTTATTGCTGGGTTGGTACATGTGCTGTTGGGCTTGCCGCATTCGGATATCGTATTTGTGTTGTTCGATGGCTCGACTCATCGATTGACCCATCGAGGTTACTGTAGATGTGGTCGGACGACGCTCTTCTATCATTTCACGCGATTTCGTCTCGTACACGTCGTCGTCTTCGTAGTAGTAACCGAATGCCCGTGGTGGTTCGCCTGGAAAATGAGTTTTTAGGTGAAAAACAACCAAAAATTTGGTTTTATTGTCAAAAATTAGGTCTAAAACATCTAAATCATAAAAGTTCGATTGATGGCCGAACTTTTTCACCGGTGGCCTAGAAAACGCAAAAACTCGGCCATCACCAAAAATTGTGTTTTTTGATAGTTTCCTGGGTAGATTTTTATGAATTTTTTGAATTCAAACTCAAAAAACCTCAAAAAAATCATTTTCCAGTCGAAAAGCACTCAAAAGAAAGGTTTTTTCGAACAAAAAAACATTGGTGTTCAATTTTTCAGCCTAAAAATGAAATTTTCATACTTTTTAAACTTAACATTTGAAAAATTCATCAAAAACTAGCCTGAAAACCATCAAAAAACCAAAATTTTAGTGATGGCCGAGTTTTTGAGTTTTCTAGGCCACCGGTGAAAAAGTTCGGCCACCGATAGAAATTGAGCGGTTTTCATGATTTTTTGATGTTTCAGAAGCAATTTTTGATAAGAAAACCAATTTTTTGGTTATTTTTCACTAAAAATTGCTAGACCATCTGATATTTGGGAAAAACAATTTTTTTATTTGAAAAAAAAACTTCAAAGCTCAATTTTTGAATTAATAATGAGCTTTTCACAGTTTCTAAACACGAAATTCAAAAAATTCAGCAAAATCTACCCAGAAAACCATCAAAAAACAAAAATTTGATGGTGGCCGAGTTTTTGAGTTTTCTAGGCCACTGGTTGAAAAGTTCGGCCACCAATCGAAATTGAGCGTTTTTCATGATTTTTTGAAGTTCTGGACCTAAATTTTGATGAGAAAATTGATTTTCTGCTTTATTTTAACAGGAAATTGCAAGAAAAAAATACATTTTGAAAAAAAAATTTTGAGAAAAAATTTTTGTTTTGTTTTTTATGATTTTTTGATAATTTAGACCTAATTTTTGGAGAGAAAACCGATTTTTCGGTGAATTTTTACTAAAAATATAGTTTTTTAACTCACAAACAGGCGGAGTTCCATACAAAATATTATTGGCGGTCGGTGACAAATCCGCGAACGTCGACGACTTCTCATTGGTGTCCTGTACGTGATTAAAACGGAAGGAGATCATAAAAACGATGAGGACGACGATGATTCCGATGACGACGACGCCGACGATTACGGTAGCGATCCATAGTTTGTTGTTGGCGGTTTGGAAGCGGAGTTCACAACGGTCCCCACTGAAATGCTCCTTGCAAATGCACTCGACGTTTCCAATTGAATTCTTTTTACAAATTCCATCGTTCAAACAGAAATCATTGCACGCATCGGTACAGTGGGTTCCGTTCCCACGGTACCCAGGTTTACACCGACACTCGTAACTCGGAACGTCGTTTTCATCGGGTAGATCAATACAATTCGCGTGCCATGAACAGTTGTACTCTCCTGTCGAACACTGATTCGTTGAGTAGCATTGGGACTCGGCGGTGGCGCCGGGCGCCGCGGTGGTGTGGTCAGGGGGGCATAGTTTGCAGGTGGACTCTTGTTCCTCGTTTTGGAATGTGCCGCGGGGACAGAATTGACAGTTTTTGCTGAAAAAAATCATAAAATAAGAAAAAGTTTTTTCAAAAAAAAAATTTTTTTTAATTTTTTGGCTTAAAATCATTTAATTACAGGTTTTTGGCTATGAAATCTATGAAAATCCGCTCAAAATTAAACAAAAGCCCAAAAAACCAAGAAAAACGGTAAAAAGCCTGAAATTTTGGAAGCGAGAACTAGTTTTGGGATTCTGAGGTTTATAACTTCAACCGCCCATATCTCTCCAACCCAAAATGCTATCAACATTTTGAAAACTACAAAAATGATCTACGAAAAATTCTGCACGTTTTTGTAGTTGACAACTTTTTGGTAGCTCCGCCCAGTTTTGAGATATAAACGTTTGAAGTTAAGAAGAGACGCAGAGAGGTCAGAGTGTCTAGTTGTCTGCGACTCTCTTTTCAACTTCGAACGGTTATAACTCAAAAATGGGCGGTGCTATCAAAAAACTGCCAACTACAAAAATGATCTACGTAAAATGTTGCACATTTTTGTTGTTGACCACTTTTTGATAGCCCCTCCCACTTTCGAGATATTCCTTGTCAAAGTTTGGAAAGAGATACGAGACGCAGAGAGGTTAGAGTGTCTGGTTGTCTGCGTCTCTCTCTCTTTCTTCACTTTTTTTTTGGATTTTCAAGAATTCTGTTGCATTTTTAAATGTTTTTTTGTTGCAAAATATACAAAAAAGGTGTGAAAATGTAAAAATAGAAAAAAAATAACTTTGGAGTTTAATTTTTCAACTTTAATATGTGATTTTTACGTTTTCTAATCTGCATTTTTAGAAAATCCAGTAAAAACTGGTCTGAAAACCATCAAAAAACGAGAATTTTGGTGGTGGCCGAGTTTTTGAGTTTTCTAGGCCACCGCTGAAAAAGTTCGGTCACCAATCGAAACTGAGCGTTTTTCATGATTTTTACATGTTTTAGACCTAATTTTTTGTGAGAAAACCAAATTTTTGGTAGTTTTTTTGTTATTTTTTCTTTTTTCTTGGGAAAACTCACGTCTCCTTAACCAAGAATTGTCCTGGTTTGCACTTCGGCGTATTACACTGTTCCCGTCTCGTCGCCATCGTCGATTCAGTCGTGGTACCCGGTGGACATGTCACACATTTTTTGTTTTCACCTCTTGAACGGTAGGTACCCACTTGGCACGGTTGACAGACACCCGATGTGGATAGTTGCTCGCCGTCTGGAATTAAATTGAGTTAATTTTGTAATAATAAATTGAAATTTTTTGTAATAATAAATTGAAATTTTTTTCAAAACTTTTGTCTTAAAATTGATTGATTATTGGTTTTTAGCTATAATTTTTAAGAAAAATCGCTCAAAATTGTGTGAAAACCCAAAAAACCAAAAAATACTGTTGAAAACCGAGAATTTTGAACACGGGGACTAGTTTTGGGTTTCTAGGCCACGCGCTTGGAAAACTCGTCCACGGCTCTGTTTTTATGCTTAAAAACTTTAGTTTTTGACAAAAGTGGGTAAATTCCGTTAGGAAAATAGTTTAAAACAGGTTTTTGAGAAAAAAAAATGAGAGTCAAAAATTTTTTTTGTTGGAATTTTCAAAAGTTTAAAACTTCAACCGCCCATATTTTTTTAGCTTTGAATGCTATCAAAAAACTGACAACTACAAAAATGATCTACATAACATTTTGCACATTTTTGTAGTTGACAACTTTTTGATAGCTCCGCCCCTTTTTGAGATAAAGAGAAGAGAGCGCAGACAACTAGACACTCTGACCTCTTTGCGTCTCTTCTCAACTTCAAACGGCTATAACTACAAAGTGGGCGGTGCTATAAAAAATTGACATTTACAAAAATGATCTACGCAAAATTCTGCACATTTTTGTAGTTGACCACTTTTTGATAGCTCCGCCCATTTTTGAGATACGGGGTTAACAAGCTGAGAGAGGAAAAGAGAGACGCAGAGAGGCTAGAGTGTCTGGTTGTCTGCGTCTCTTTCTCTCTTTTTTACTTTTTTTTTCAAATTTTCACGGGTTTTGTTGCATATTTGAATGTTTTGAAGTAATTTGTTCATTGTAAAATCTCAAAAAAGCAATTTTTTGAAAAAAAAATTTTTGACCTACCTGGACACTCGTCTCTACACTCATCCTCGCTTGTCGCAAACTCGGACAATGTGGTTTTTCCGATTCCACACGGAATACACTCGAAGGCCCCAGCCGTCGGTTGATAGTAACCGTAACCACAAGTGACACACCCGGCTGATAGTGAATCGTATTGATGACCCGGTGGACAGTTGTCCTTGCACTCGCCCTCTGAAATGGCGCCCTCGCTGGCCGTGATCTGTCCGGCCGCACATTTGAAGCACTCGGTACGGGCGGTCAGTGGTTGGTACTCGCCGATTGGACACAACTCGCAGTTGCCGGTGGAAGAGGAGTGGTAGGTGCCGGGGGCGCACGGAACTGGAAATGGTAAAATTGAAGTTTTAGACACTTTAATGGAGTCTGGGAGTGATTTTGATGATTGCAATCGCTTAGTTTTCAAAAATTGACCCTGGAGACGATTTTTTGAAAGATTTGGTTTTCTAGGCCACCAAGTGGAAAGTTAGGCCACGGATGGTTTTTGATGATTTTGGGGGCTTAGATGAGCTCTGAGAGCAATTTGAATGTTTTCAATCGCTTAGTTTTCAAAAAATGACCCTTGGGACAGTTTTTTGAATGTTTTGGATTTCTAGGCCACCAAGTGGAAAGTTAGGCCACGGATGGTTTTTGGCGATTTTGAGCGTTCTGGAGACCGTAAAACTCAATTTTGACATGTTTTTCTGTTTTATCACAAAAAATTAACCCCTGGAGCACTTTTTTTGAGAGTTTTGGTTTTCTAGGCCACCAGTGGGAAAGTTAGGCCATGGATGGTTTTTAATGATTTTGGGGGCTTATATGAACTCTGAGAGCAATTTTGACATTTCCAATCGTTTAATTTTAAAAAGTTGAGCCTAGAGATAGTTTTTTGAGAGTTTTGGTTTTCTAGGCCACCAAGTGGAATGTTAGGCCACGGATGGTTTTTGGCGATTTTGAGCGTTCTGGAGACCGTAAAACTCAATTTTGACATGTTTTTCTGTTTTATCACAAAAAATTAACCCCTGGAGCACTTTTTTTGAGAGTTTTGGTTTTCTAGGCCACCTAGTGGAAAGTTAGGCCACGGATGGTTTTTAATGGTTTTCAGGTCCTAGATGACATTTGAGAGCGATTTTGATGATTTCAATCGCTTAGTTTTCAAAAATTGACCCTAGAGACCGTTTTTTGAAAATTTTGATTTCTAGGCCACCAAGTGGAAAGTTAGGCCACCGATGGTATTTGGTGATTTTGAGCGTTCTAGAGAGTTTAGAACTCAATTTTGACATGTTTTTTGGTTTTATCAAAAAAATTGACCGGTAGAACAGTTTTTTGAGAGATTTGGTTTTCTAGGCCACCGAGTCAAAAGTTAGGCCACGGTGGCCTAGAAAACCAAATTTCTTAAAAATAGTGCCTAAGCTCAAATTTTTGCGCTAAAGCTGAAAATGGTGTCAAAATTGAGTTTAGAGTTCATCTAAGCCTGGAAAATCACTTAAAATTGTCCGTGGCCTAACTTTCCACTTGGTGGCCTAGAAAACCAAACTTCTCAAAAAACGGTGTCTGGGCTCAAAATTTTGAGATAAAGCCAAAAATCATGTCAAAATTGAGTTCTAAGCTCATCTATGTACTGGAAATCACTAAAAACTACCGGTGGCCTAACTTTCCACTTGGTGGCCTAGAAAACCAAATTTCTCAAGAAACGGTGTCTAGGACTAATTTTTTGCGTAGGAGTCAAAAATCGGGTCAAAATTGAGTTTTTAGTCGATTTTTAACCAAAAACCCACTCACCACAAAGATCCCTAACAACGACTTGTCCCGCTTGACACAAGTACTCCTCCTGAATCTTCAACGACGCCACATCGGGCCGCCCATTCGGAAGAACCTTCTCGAAATTCAAGACTCCTGATAGAATCTCATTGTGGAGAGCATCACGGATAGTGGTCTCGAGCCCTGTGGACGGGTCGACCAGAAGACGTCGCTTGACGGGAATCTCGATTTCCACACCGAACGCCGAGGCGAGAATGGATTCTGATTCTCGACGTCTTCTACGGTCCGGTAGCGGCGAGCCACCACACTCCACGCGGACTTGGGTGCCAACGCAGCCATTTGCGTCACTGCAAAAAATTTTGGTAGATCAAAATGTAGATCAAAATTTTTCCTTACGTCAAACTACACATTTTCCATTTTGTATCAATTGCGTTTATGGTCTGCTGAACTTTCTGGGTGAACGCCTCCTTCGATGATTCCGTACACGCTGGAGAGCTACCGTACACAATTCGGACTATGACTACTTTGGTGGCGGGAACGTGTCTGGAAATGGATTATTGGTATTGTAGGTGTGAATAGTGAAAAAATAACTAAAAAATAACCAAAAAATCAGTTTTCCTATCAAAAATTAGGTCTAGAACATCAAAAAATCATCAAAATTCGATTGGTGGCCGAACGTTTTCAGCGGTGGCCTAGAAAACTCAAAAACTCGGCCACCACCAGAATTTTTGGTTTTTGACGGTTTTTTGGGTAGATTTTGATGAATTTCTCAAAGTTATTGATTAAAAGTTAAGAAAATCTCATTTTTATATCGAAAATTTGACCTCAAAGTTGTGCGGAGGTTTTGACTTTAATCCCTCAGATCTCTTTAACCGAAAGTGCTATCAAAAAATTGATAACTACAAAAATGATCTACGTAAAATTCTGCACATTTTTGTAGTTGACAACTTTTTGATAGCTCCGCCCATTTTTTAGATACGAGGCTCACAAGCTGAGAGAAGGAAATAGAGACGCAGAGAAGCCAGAGTGTCTGGTTGTCTGCGTCTCTCTTTTTCTTCACTTTTTTTCATTTTTAATTGGTTTTTCAATGGTTTTGTTGCATTTTCAAATATTTTTGATTTTTTCAATATCAAAAATGTATAAACAACTATATTTTTTCATAATTTGTGAAAAAAAAATTTCGAAAAAAAACGTTTTTGGAAAAAAATTTGAAATTTAATTTTTCAACCTAGAAATGAGATTTTCGCAATTTCAATCATAAAATTCAAAAAATTTATCAAAATCTACCCACAAAACCATCAAAAAACACAATTTTTGTTGGTGGCCGAGTTTTTGAGTTTTCTAGGCCACCGGTGAAAAAGTTCGGCCACCAATCTTGATTTTTGATTTTTTGATGTTCTAGACCTAATTTTTGACAAGGAACCCGATTTTTTGGCCGAAAAACCAAAAAAAATGCAAAAAAGAGCGAAACTCACTTAGTACACTGTGGATATCTGAACATAGTGCTCGGACTCTTATTCGGCTTCCACTTCCCATCGGCGGCACACGTGTAGAACACCGCAGGCTGTCTCGGGAACTCAAATCCATCTCGACACTCAACGGAGCACGCTTTGTACTTCAACTGGGGTCCCCAGCTCTCACAACTCTGCACACCGTTCACCGGATCCGCCGCGTCGACGCAATTCTCCTTTCCGACTCGAATTTTGAAGTTGCACTGGGCCTGGGCGGTGGTGTTATCCGTGGCGATGTACAGAACGTCGTACTCTCCCCATGTGAACATTTGTCCTTGTTTCAGATTCTTCTCGATCTTCTGGATAGCGTTGGAGGTGGAGAAGGACGGCTCCTGCCAGGTGACATTGGTCTCACGGTCCATGGAGCTTATCACCATGTCCTGAGGGCAGTCCTCTACGGTAATTGGGCGGTTGGGGGTACTACCAGGGCTCAACTTTTCTTCAACACTTCCACAAGTTGACTTATGAGTCCTCTCGACCCGTCCAACAATCCTACTGTACCCCTCGAACCTCACCAACAACCCCTTATAAATCTCCTCCGACCGCTGGCAGTGTTGTACCATGAGCGGCAACTCCTCCTCGAAATCTATCACTCGATTCCAGACCCCAACTCTTGCGACGCTCCCGACGAACGCTGGTAGCTCCAGGGATCCCAGAGTGATACCTGCCTGCACATCTAACTGGCGTCCGGTACCGTAACCCGTGTTGGAGTAAGTTCGGAGGGAATTCCAGATGACTGAGTAACCACCGGTCTTGGATTGCCAGGTGACTAGGAGATGGTTCCATTTTCCGTTGTTGAGATGTTGGGAGGTGGAGAAGGGGATCTCCACAGCATTTTCGAAGAGGCGGAGCCTTACAGTATTCGAGGATACCGTAAGAATCGAGTCGCTCGAATTTTGGAACTTGTGTAAACTAAAGAATGTCGCATGTTGATGTGGCTTCTCGAATTTCACCCAAAGCCCCACTGAGAGAGCCGAGGACTCTATCCTAAACGGGGCGTACAGCCCAGCAGAGGTCGGCCGGAAGGGGTCCAGGAATTGTAGATCATAATTTGTATTTATCATTTTGTCACAATGAACTCCCGTGAGGTTGAATGGGCAGACACATATCGATTGATTCACTTGATCCACGCATGTCGCTCCAGATGGGCAGTGCGTTGTGGAGCACTCGTCGATGTTGGTCTCGCAGCGATCTCCTGTGAAGCCTGGCGGGCAGGTGCATTTTCGCGCGGATTCTTCACAAATTCCTCCGTTTATGCAGTTTGGACATCCGGTACTCTTAAACTCACATCCCTTCCCGGTAAAGCCTGCCGGGCAGGAGCATTCCAGATGGGAACCGAAGTCCCCGCACTCTCCACCGTTATGACATGGTGCTCCGATGCATCGATTCGGTGCGGTTTCACAGTTTTTGCCGGACACCCCTGGAGGACACACACAGAAGTAGTCGCCGACGAGGCCAACGCAAAATCCGTTATTCCTGCAGGGTTTTGAAGCGCAGCTACCGTTATCCTGCTCACAACGGGGGCCTGTCCAGCCTTGCTTGCAGACGCATTTGTAGGAGCCACCGAGGTCTACGCATTGAGCATCGTTGAGGCATGGGGAATCCGCGCATTGGTCTAGCTTCACATCGCAGAGCACCCCGGTGTACCCTGGCTTGCACACACATTTGAAGTCGTTTACAGTATCCCGACAGGATTCGGTGCCGAGTTTGTCGCATTGATTGTCAGCGCACTCGTCGATATTCATCTCACAATGGACTCCATCAAACCCAAGAGCGCATTCACAATGATAGGTGGCACCCATGTTGGTACACGTCGCGTTATTGTGGCAGGGGCTCTTGGAGCAATGGTCGACGAGGTGCTGACAATGGACCCCCTGGTAACCGTCTGCACATTCACAGGTGTAGCCGTTGATCTCGTCGTGGCATTTAGCGTCGTTGTGGCAGGGAGAGAGGGCGCATTCGTCGATGTTCTGGTCGCAGTTGGTGCCAGTCCAGCCGGGTTCGCAGAGACACTCACGGGAATAGAGTTTGTCGATGCATAGGCCGTGAACGCATGGGGAGGAGGAGCACAGGTTGTCTGGAAAGAAGGAGGATATAATTGGGTGAGATCGCTTGAGGATGTTTGAGATTGGCTAAGATCGGCTAAGATTGCCAAAAATAGCTCAAAGATGTTCTAGAACGGCTGAGATTGTTTGAGATTGTTTGAGATTGGTTAAGATCGGCTAAGCTTGCTTAAAATTGCACAAGAGTGTTTGAGAACGGCTAACAAGGGAAGTTCATGACGAGGCGGGTTGAACTTTTTCTAAAAATTGGACTCCTGGTACTTTCGACCCTGCTGATTCCATAACTGCAAGAAAAATAAGCGAAATGCTCATGTGGACCGAGTTACGACCCGTCAAACTTTTCAATTTGTTCACGTAGTTAAGCTTTTCACGTTTTCATCGACACTTGTGCGGTAGAATTGCAAGTTTGACGGCTCATAACTCGGTCCACATGAGCATTGCGCTGATTTTTCTTGCATTTTTGGAATCAGCAGGGTCGAAAGTATCAATGGTCAAATTTATAGAAAAAGTTCAACTCGGTTCGTCGTGTACTTCCCTTGTAAGATCGGCTGAGATTGCCAAAAATAGCTCAAAGATGTTCTAGAACGGCTAAGATTGTTTGAGATTGTTTGAGATTGGTTAAGATCGGCTAAGCTTGCTTAAAATTGCACAAGAGTGTTTGAGAACGGCTAAGATCATTTAAGACAACTTAAGATTGGTTTAGATTGCCGAAAATGGCTAAAAACTTCTTAAGAATGTTGGAAAACGGCTAAGATTGCTAAATACCCGGGTTGCTCTTGGAAACGCGGCTCTCAAACGCTCTAAAAATTTGGTTATGTACTTTCTACTACGGATGTCCCATTCCTTGTAACAAAGCTTGAAGTTTGAGAGCTCATAACTCGGCTCGAATATACATTCAGCAAGTTTTGATGGCAGAAATGGACTTCCCGCAGTCAAAAGTATTTACCAATGATCACATTTATAGATTATTTAAAAGTCGCGCTGTCCTCAAACATTCGTAAGCAATTTTATGTAATCTTTGACAGCCTGAGCCGATCTTAATTAATCTTAAGTGATCTCAAACAATCTTAGCCGTTCTAGAACATTCTCAAGCAATGTATGGCAATCTTAGCTGCGCTAGGAATGCAAGCTCTATTTCCTGGGCCACAGTTTCCTAAACATATTTTCTGCTCACCTTTAATATGACACCTCTTTCCACTGAATCCAGTCGGACACTCGCATTTGTAATCGTTGATCAAATCGACACAAGTCGCGTTGAGAGCACATGGAGAGTCGGCGCAGTCGTCTGAAAACATGAAAATGGTAAAGGTGTTACAAGGCGTCAATTATGTAAAAGCCTTCAAAGAAATGTTTTTTGATCGGAGTGTTCAAAAAATCAGGCAGGCCATGTTATGACGTGGTTTTAAACAACTCCAAGCTTGATTTCGGCCTATTTTTTGGAATTTTAAGGCAATTTTTCACCTTAAAAACCTATTCTTGTTATTTTATATTATACCAGTTTCAGAGCCCTATGCATATGTACCATTGGTATAAGAGAGGTGTGGACAAATAGATAAATGTCAGAGTCCATAGACCAAGTGTCCATAACCTTCTTCTCTCACAATTTATTTGATTGCACTATTATCTATGCCTGTTCGACACCACCACCACCTGGTCAACAACACATTGTTGTGAAATGAGTCTGATGGATGACATCATAGGCTCCGCCCCTTTTGCTAATAGTAAAATTTAGACGCCTCATGCGTTCACTACTCTTATGAAGGCTCAGTCAGTTTTTAGTTTTTCTTTCATGTTTTCTTTTTTTTTCTCTCGAATTTTCTCGATGTTTCCCTCTGACCTCAAGGACCTTGAGGAGGGAAAATTAGTGTTTCTACGTAGATCACGAAGAAATAGTGAGAGAATTAGAGAGAGAGAGAGAGAGGAAACAACAGGTGGTCGTTAATGATGGAACAGAGGACACCACTCTCTTCTTCGCTTTTTCTCATTTTACTTTGTGATTTTTTCTCTGTTTTTTCCAATGTTTATTGATTATTTGAGTTGTTTTTGTTGGAGAAATATGAGCTTTCTGAAAATTCGTCATAATTTTGAAAGTTTTGAGAAGAAAACTTTGTAAAAATCATTTTAAATTACCAAAAACATGATATTTGAGCCCGGGGACTAAATTTTCCATTGTTTGGTTTTCTAGGCCATCAGACAAAAAATTCGGCCCCGAATGAATTTTATTGGTGTTTTGGATTTTTGAGAGCTCAGAAGTGAATTTTAACATGTTTTTTGGATTTAGATCAAAATTTTGACCCTGCGGGCGGTTTTTTGAGAAATTTGGATTTCTAGGCCACCAAGTGAAAAGTTAGGCCACCTGTTATTTTACGTGATTTTCATGATTTTTGAGGGCACAGAACCCGATTTTGACATTTTTTTTGGATTTGGCTCAAAAATTTGACCCTGAGGACCATTTTTTGAAAAATTTGGATTTCTAGGCCACCAGGTGAAAACTTCGGCCATGTCCAAATTTTACGGTTTTAAGTGATTTTTTCACCGTAAAAAGTAATTTTTGCTATTTTTAGCTTATTTTTGATTCTATTACACGTAGAGATTCTATTTTTGTGTATCCCTCAAAAAAATATTTTTTTTGGTCAAAAATTTTTTTCCAAGAAATCACATCTATCTCTTTTCTGCCTGCAGAAGACGTCTGAGCCCACTCTCACAGCTCAATTCTCTATTTTTTCTTTTCTCCACTCAAATCACGACGACAACGACGACGGCGTCTCCCTTCTCGTCCTCCGCCTCTACTTCAGAAGGGGGCGGAGCCTATTCTCACGACGATGAGAGACGGAAGAGACGCAGAGAAACGAGAGGGCGGAGGAGGGGAGAAGACGTCGTCGGCTCTCACTCATTTCTATCGATTCTCGGCACTTGTTCACACAAAATGCTCCTTTGCTGTTGTTGGCCGTTGGGAAAGTGTGCGAAGGTAAGAAATTTGGGGTTTTTGGGGTATTCAGGCATGAAAAATGAGAAAATTGAGTTAAAAATTGAGAAAATCCAAAAAAATCTACCTAAAACAGAAAAAAAACCAAGAAAAATGGTCAAAAACAACGAAATTTGAGTCGGGGACTAGTTTTGGGTTTCTAGGCCATCAGGTGAAAAGTTAGGCCATGAGTGTTTTTCTGAGGTTTTTAGGAGCTTTGGACACCGAAAACATGTAAAAAATGACAAAATCGCGAAATTTGGATTTCTAGGCCACGTGGTGGAAAATTAGGCCATGAAAATTTTTGAAAATTTTTGAGTTTTTTTTTCATTTTTTACGGTCCAGAAAGTGAAAATGGCAAAAAAAACGTCAAAAAACGTTGAAAAAATGCTAAAAGTCCAAAAAAAATAGGACGGGGACTAGTTTTCCACTTGGTGGCCTAGAAAACCAAAATTTGTAAAAACTAGTCCCCTGTCTGTTTTTTTGTGTTTTATAGCTAAAAAATCATCAAAAATGCGATTTTCAACAAAAAAAAGGTCAAAAATTCATCAAAACTGTCAAAAAATGACCCTGGGACTAGTTTTCCGCAAATTTGGATTTCTAGGCCACCGATCAGAAAACCTCGGCCATATGCGTTTTTGATATTTTTTAGCTTTTTAAAAGTCTAGAACTGTCCGAAACTGCCAAAAATTCACTTTAAACCTAGAATTTGGAGCCGTGGCCTAGTTTTCCCAAAATTTGGTTTCCTAGGCCACGGCCATTTTTTCCGATTTTGAAGGTTTTTTTTGGTAAAAAACACCATTTTTAGTAAATAAACGTGTCAATTTCTATCTATACAAATTGTGTTTTAAGTGTTTGCTTAAGGGTGGTAGCAAAAATTTTGAAAAAAAAAACGTTTTTTGGACACCCAAAAAAAATTTTGACACTCCAATGCTCCCGCTAATAGAAACGTTCCGAATTCAGGTGTTGGCATGTTTCGACTTCATGATTGTCGCTTTCTTCTTCTACAAATCTTTTATTCTTCTCATGGAGACTTCCAATGATTTGTGAGTTTTTTTTTCAAAAAATTTTGGGGGCCTAAAATTTTTGAAAAATTTTTTTATTTAAATATTTCAGACACTGGACCACAATTGTCTCCTTCCTGTTCTTTTTGGGATTCTTGGTGTGCCAGGCGCTTGGATTCTTCTTTATTGTGCTGGCCGCGAGGAAGAAGTGCGCACGTTACTGTTTGCCAAGGTGAGAAAAACATGAAAAACTGAGATTTTTGTGGGTCTAGACCCAAAAAATCATAAAAATCACAAAAATCTACCTTAGAAACCCGGAAAATCCAGTAAAAACCGAGTTTTCCGCCAAAAACCCGCATGTCCCCCGCGGAGGTAGACACCACCACCACTGCACAAAACCGACCGGAGTTCGAACCCCACCTGGGGTCAAAACTTTTTTTTCTTCTTTTTTCTTCTTACAGTAGGTTTCTAGACCCAAAAAATCATAAAAATCACAAAAATCTACCTTAGGAATCCGAGAAATCCACTAAAAACCATGTTTCCCTCATGCCCCCCGTGGAGGTAGACACCACCACAACTGCACAAAACCGACCGGGGTTCGATCCCCACCTGAGGTCGAATGTTTTTTGTTTTTTGAATTATAACTGGATTTGGACATCGGGATGTCTGGACACACAGACAGACAAAAATTTGACATCTGGACGCACAGATTGACCGGTTTTTGAGGGAAAATTAAGTTTTGTTGGGTTTAACTTTTTTGGTCAAAAATTTTTTTTTTTGGTTTTTTGGGTACAGTAACCTTTATAATCCTTAAACCATTTTTTCAGACTCGTCCTAATCGCCGGTCTTACTGTATGCTCGCTGATCGTGCTGATCTTCATGATCACCTACTTCGCAGGCTCCGCCCAATCGGTGAACAATTTCTTGTTCCGTGTCTATGAGTACTTTTTCGGAGTCCCCCTGACGGACGCGGACAAAGTGGAGTTGAAGCACGAGTTGAGATATTACGGAGCCGCGTTCTTCGTCTTGGCCGCCTTGTTTTTCATTTACAAGTGAGAAAATTTTTTTGAGAAAAAAAATTTTGTTGAGGAAATTGAGAGGAGGAGTAAATTTGAAAGAAGAAGGGAAATTCCTGAGTTTCCGTGTGTGAAGAAAAGGAAAAACATGATCTATGGTGTCTAAGCTATTTGAGGGAAACAAGAAAACAACTTTTTTGCGAATTTTTTTTTCGAAACAATTTTTTTTGAGTTCCTAAGGTTTTTATAACATTTTCGGGAGTTTTCTAGCAGTTTTTCAAGATTTAGGCAGGTTTTACGTAAAATTAACGAAGAGTTTGAGCTAAGGACACCCAAAAAATGACAAATAAATTTACTTTTCCAAAAAAAAAATTTTCGAAAATTTTTCAAAAAATTTTTTTTTGATTTTTAGTATAAATTTGTATCAAACACTAATTTTCAGCTTTTTAAACAATTTTTGCAATTTTTCACACATTTAGAGCACCAGAAAACCCTCAAAAAACCAAAAACCCTCGCTCGCGGAGTTCTCGCTGGCCTAGGAGAAAGTTCGGCCACCATTTTGAGAATTTTGGATTTTAGACCGATTTTTTGCATTTTTTGAAATTATTTGTGATAAGAAAAGTTTAAATACGCTTAATACACCTAAATATAGGCAGAAATACAAAAAAAGCTCAAAAAATTTTTCGTCAAAAATTTTTTTTTTCACAAAATTTCTCAATTTTTTTAAAAATAATTTCAGCGTATTCGCCCTCTGGCTCACCATCAAATTCAAGCAATCACTCAACGAATTCGAGCCGGTCCCCACCGAGCCAACAGCCCCACAACTTGCTCACAACCCGGCGTACGCCGAGCCACCACTCAAGTCCTACCCGAATATGGCGTAATTTTTTTGAGGCAAAAAAAATTCAAAAAAAATTGTTTTTTCTAAATTTTTCTTCTTTAGTTGTCTATTTTTTTTTGCTATCCACGAATATTTTGTGATTATTTTATTTTCTTTTTTTCTCTGTCTCTGTCTCTAGATCTCTATTGTCTATATTGTCCTGGGGGCCCCGGGGCCCCCTGAGACCGCTAAAAAAAATTTTCGCCCATTTTTTGACCCCAAGCCTATATGTATACATCTTTTTCCCTTTTTTTTTGGTTAGAAGCCATACATTTTTAGGCACAGAGGCCAAATTGAGTTAGTTTGGGCTCTCTTCTCTTCTCTTTTTTTTCCCAAAAAAAATGATGAGAGTGGCGGACACGGAGCCTAAGGACAAATGAGTTGGGGGACAAGGAAAATTTGGGAAGGGGAAAAAGGGGGGGGGGATTAGGAGGGACTCAGTTGTTGGACGCGATGAACTTTTTTGTGTTGTGAAGAGACAAATGAGGGGATAACGAGAAACACAGCAAAAAAATTGGGAGGGACAAAAAAGTTTTTGGGATTTTTGGAAAGTGAATTTTTTGTTGAAAAACTGGTAAAAATCATAAAAATAATAAAAATCAACCGAAAACCGAGAAAAAACGATGAAAAATGGTAAGAAAGGACGAATTTTGAGTCTGGGGACTAGTTTTTTCAAGATTTTGGGTTTCTAGGCCACCAGGTGAAAAGTTAGGCCATGAGTGTTTTTGTGGGGTTTTTAGGAGTTTTGGACACCAAAAATATTTGAAAAAAGATGAAATCGCAAAAATTTGGGTTTCTAGGCCACTAAGGGAAAAGTTAGGCCACCTATTGTTTTTTGTGATTTTTATGATTTTCGTGATTTTTGAGAGCTCAGAACCCGATTTTGACAAGTTTTTCAGATTTATCTTTAAAATTTGACCCTAAGGACGGTTTTTAGAGAAATTTGGTTTTCTAGGCCACCAAGAGGAAAGTTAGGCCACCTATTGGTTTTTCATGATTCTCATTGTTTTTGAGAGCTCAGAACCTGATTTTGACAAGATTTTTGGGTTTACCGAAAAAATTTCACCCTGAGGACCGTTTTTTGAGAAATTTGGTTTTCTAGGCCACCAAGTGGAAAATTCGCCCATGGGTGATTTTTGACGATTTAAGGGAATTTTGAGAGCTCAGAACCCGGTTTTGACAAGTTTTCTGGATTTACCTCAAAAATTTGACCCAATGGACCATTTTTTGACAAATTCGGTTTTCTAGGCCACCATGTGGAAAGTTAGGCCATGGCTGATTTCCGACTATTTTTAGCATTTTGAGAGGTCATAACCCGATTTTGACAAATTTTTCGAAGTAACCCTAAAATTTTGATCCTAGAGACCTTTTTTTGAGAAATTTGGTTTTCTAGGCCACCAGGTGGAAAGTTAGGCCCTTTTCGAAATTTCGGGTTTTAAGCGATTTTTTCACCGTAAAAAGTATATTTTTGCTATTTTTAACGCTCGAACAAAAAAAAAAGCCGAACTCACCAATATTCTTATCACACGTCGGTCCTTCCCATCCTGGTACACATTGACACTTGAACCGTCCCAACTTCTCGCCGATACATCTGGCACCGTTTCTACATGGATTGTTGGTGGAGCAGATGTCGGTGATCTCCTCGCATTGGGGACCAGCGAAACCGGTTCTGAAAATTGAGAAAATTGGTATTGTCTGTCTGTGTGTCTGTCGATATACGTGTCC
Source organism: Caenorhabditis latens (assembly GCA_002259235.3). Lineage (NCBI taxonomy): Eukaryota > Metazoa > Nematoda > Chromadorea > Rhabditida > Rhabditidae > Caenorhabditis > Caenorhabditis latens. The sequence continues at coordinate 17,889,013 of CM056095.1, forward strand.
GGATGTCCGAAGCACTTTAAACAAAAAACAAAAAAGTTTGACTCTATGAGGAATCGAACCCTGGTACCTCGGTCTACTACTACTCGGCCACCACTGCACAATTTTTTTTTTTTGAAAAATCGTGTTTTTGGCCATTTTTTGTGGTTTTAAGGGGGTTTCTGGGGTTTTCTGGGTCAAAAAACTCAAAAAAGTGGTCTAAAATAGTCTTTTAATGCTAAACTAACAAAAAATACCACAGTGAGCAAGGAAATTTCGAAATCTTCAAAAAGCTTACCTGCACAAACAAGTCGTCGACTTGGTTCCTGGTAGATCATGACAGACCCCACCATTCGGACACGTCTTCCCAACACATTCATCGGTTTCAAATTGACATTTCGCGCCGGTGAACATTTTTGGGCAAGTACACTTATAAGTGGTCCCCACTTGCTCACACTTTCCACCGTTATAGCATGGCTGAGTGGCACACACATCCTCCAACATCTCACACCTATCCCCCACGTATCCTGGTTTGCAGTGACACTGAGCACGATGCATGAAGACGGAGCACTCGGCGTTGTTCTCGCACATTTTGGCGGTACAGTCGATCGGGAAGCACGAGGATTCGAGGGACTCCCCGATGCCTTGAGTGGCGGTGGAGTTGGAGCACTCGAGACAAGATTGCTGGCCGACGGTTGGTTGGTAGAAGTTGATGGGGCAAGGACTGCAAGGTTCCAGGCCAGAGTTACTGTAGCTACCTGTTTTACAAGCTTGACGGCATTCTGTGGCACTCGAGGCCCCTAGTTTAGCGGTGTAGGCACCTGACGGGCATGCCTCACAGTCACGGAATCCGCCGACTGGAGCGGGACCTGAGAAGGTGTGACGGGGACATAACTGACAGGGGATTAGGCCGGTGGTACTGTACATGCCGTAACCGCAGGTTGCTAGACAGCTTCCGACGGATTGGGAGCCTTCGTCGAGGGTGTAGGTGCCGTCGGGACAGGGTTTGCAGGAGGTCTCGCCGGACTCGTCTTGGTAGGAACCGCGTGGGCAGAGGATGCACGTGTTGTTGATGTTCACGGAGCCGGAGGGGCACGCCACTGGAAAAATGTAAAAATTTTTGCAAAAAAATCGAAAACTTTTAAAGCGAAAACATGGAAACTAGCTTTGTAATCAATTGAAAATCCGATATTAAGAATGCAAAAAAGATTGGCGATATGTGGACTCGAACCCTGGTTGGTATTTTGGTAGCCACTGTGTCTACTGTAACCACTCGGCCACGGACCAACTTTTTTCAAAGTATAGCAATATGGGGCTCAAAATTTCGGAAATTTCACGGAAAACATGAATTTTGAGGTCAAATCGTCTAGAAATGCCAGGATTTTCGAAAAACTGAAAATGGGAAAAAAATTTCAAATAGGTGTTTTTCAGAAAAAAAAATTTTCAACGGAAAACTCGAATATTAGTTTTTTTTTGTACGGGAAAATTCGTTTTCAGTCTTATTAAAAATTGCAAAAAAAGATTGGTGGTATGTGGGCTCGAACCCTGGTTGGTAGATTTGTAGCCAATGTGTCTACCGTAACCACTCGGCCACCACTACACCTTTCGAAAGTATGGCAATATGGGGCTCAAAATTTCGGAAATTTTGCGGGAAAGATGAATTTCGGACTGAAAGCGTCCAAAAACGTCCAAATTTTAAAGAAAAAAAGTTGAACAATTTTCAGAAAAAAATTTTTTGCTCCAAATTTTTCATAATTATTTTTTATTCATATTCAGTCTCACAAAAACTCACTGCACTCAGGCAACCTGTCCTTGGCCTCTTGTCTCAACACCTCTCCATTCCCACACGCAAATCCTTGCACAATACTGGACCCCTTTGCAGTGATACTGGGACATCCGACGGTTTGAGAAGCAATTGATTCTCCAGAAAGATTCAGAAGCGCCTGGATTGGTTGATTGGCCCCGGGAATGTTTAAATCAAAAATTGTTCGAAGAGTGAGACCGCACAGATCGTAGAATACACTTTGTTGCTCGGTCGGCAGAACTTGGATCGTGTAATTTCCGGTTAGCTGGAATTTCGGGATTTTAGAGGTAAAAATAAGTAAAAACTTTGAAAATTTCAGTCAAAACTGTCCTAAGACTCACCATTCCATTCAAATTGCTGAAATCGAGTTTCAAAAGTCGCACGAAGACCTCAACTGACGATGAGCAACGCGCGCTTAGCACTTTATCCAGATTGTCGAATTCCTTGGCGGCTAACTCAGCATATCCCTTAAATTACTTTCAATTTTGAAAAAAAAACTTAAAAATTATTCTTAATTAATCTTTAATTACCTTTAGGCAATGGTCTGGCACTGGGGAAGAGACTGGATAAGTCATACCGACGTTTACATGGAAACCAGCGGGGTCTTTTGCTGGAAAGTACATATTTTAAGCCTAAAATGCTTTAATAAAAATGCAAAAAAAAGTTTGGCGGTATGTGGACTCGAACCCTGGTTGGTAGATTCGTAGCCAATGTGTCTACCGTAACCACTCGGCCACCACTACACCCTTTGAAAGTAAGGCAATATGGGGCTCAAATCTTTGGAAATTTTGTGAAAAGCATAAATATCAAGGTTTGATTGCTTGGAAATGTCATAGTTCGAAAAAAATTGAAAATGGGAAAAAAAATTTTCGCAAAAAATTTTTTCAATGTAAAACTCGAAAATGTAGTTTGTTTTGAACTAGGAAAACTGTTTTTAGTCAAATCTAACATTGCAAAAAATATTTGGCGGTATGTGGACTCGAACCCTGGTTGGTAGATTTGTAGTCATTTTGTCTACCTCAACCACTCGGCCACCACTGCACCTTAATTTTTGAAAAAAAAAATTTTGAAAGTATGGCAATATGGGGCTCAAATCTTCAGAAATTTAATGAAAAACACAGTTTTCTAGGGGAAAAATGCTAGAAACTTTAAAATTTTAATTTTCTAAGAACTGAAAAAAATTTGAAAAAAAATTTTTTGAAATTTTTTTGAAAACTCACGAATAGGAACACACGCTGGCGCATTATTCCGCGGTGACCATTTTCCATCTTTGCACACAAAATTCTGTGTGATCTGATCTGGATCAATGAATCGATATCCTTGTGCACAATACACACTGCACACCACCGCACCGTCTTCGTGCACACAATTTTTGACGATTTGGTTGGACGAGGCGAGCGACGCCGGGGAGCACGCTTCGGCTGGAAAATAGTGAATTGGGTGTATTGTAGCGATACAGTAAGATGCTTGGTGAAAATTTTTGGAAAAAAAAATTTTGAAAAAATTTTTGACCGTGCGGCGCGGTTGCGTTGCGGCTAGCGCTGTAACTCGGCTCCCTTAAACCGTATTGCTCTGAAATTTCTACAGTAAGACCAAAAAGTATCGTAGATCATACTGACAAAATTTCAGGTCTCAAACTTATCAGAGCGCCGAGATATAGAGGCTCAAAGTTTCGACCGCGAATCGACCGCAACTCGCGGTCGAAACTTTGAAACCGCATAACTTTGCGCCCTTTGACCGTAACGCGCTGAAATTTTCACAATAGAATAAGGACGTCTAGTTTTACGGTTTTAACTGAAAAAATTCAAAAAAATTGAAAAAATCTCTTACGAGCATAAGCGACTTGGAATTTACAACTATTCCTATTGCCATTCTCATCCTCCGCTTGCGCGGTGACCTCCACAAATTCTCCAATTTTCAGAGTGGCTTCCGTCGGTGTGAACGTGACCTCTGACACGTTTGACGTGTCATGAAGTACTAAATCTACAGTAGTCATGTCGAATACGACGTGTCGCGTCGAGTTGCCAACTGGAATGGTGTAAGAGTCGGGGCATTTGAGGACGGGCGGTTGGGTGTCTGGAAATTTGAAATGTTTTTGGATTAGGATGGAGGGGGGGAGGAAGGAAGGTCTTGAATAAATTAATTACCCGGAATCCTGATTTTCAATGTGCAAACTGCGGTGTTTCCAGCTAAATCATAGGCGGTATAGGTGATGTCCATGTCTGAAGTTATCATCAGACCAGATCTCATTCCGAGAGGCTCGATTTGGGTGTAAGCGATCTGAAATTGATGAAATTTGTTATAAAAATGAAAGAAAAAAATTTTGGAGGCAGGTGGACTCGAACCCTGGTTGGTACATTGGTAGTGGTACCTTATCCACTTGGCCACGGACCACATTTTTTGGAAGTGTGGCAATATGGGGCTCAAAACTTTGGAAATTTTGTGAAAATCATAGATATCATAGTTAAATTGTCTAGAAATTTCAGAGTTCGAAAAAAATAAAAAATCGGAAAAAAGTGTTTTTTTCGAAAAATAAATTTTCAATGTAAAACTCGAAAATGTAGTTTGTTTTGAACTAAAAAGTAGTTTTTAGTAATATCAAACGTTGAAAAAACAGTTTGGAGGCATGTGGACTCGAACCCTGGTTGGTAGATTCGTAGCCGATGTGTCTACCTTGACCACTCGGCCACGGACCAAAGTTTCAAAAAATGGTGATATCGGGCTCAAAACTTCAGAAATTTTTGCTATTTTTTGTGTTATCTAATCTTTTACCTTTCCACTATTATCACTGGCCACTGGCTCCTCAAACTCGACCGCCTTCAACTGTCCATTCTCATCGACTTTCGCATAAATCTCAGTCTCCGGACAATTCTCGAATTTCGGTGGTTCCATATCAACACACTGTGGGACCGACCCATTCCACCCGATTTGTAAGTGACTGTCTACTTCATGGGCGGCAAACACGGGCGCTACACAACCCATCAAATCGAATTTCATACACGGATTGCCCTCGTACTCGGTGACACCGAACAGAATATATCTGGCACGAAGCGAGAATTTCAGATCGAAATGATGCATTGCGTTGTGGTTTCCGGCGGGTGACTCGAACTCCACTGGGTACGGTTCGTACTTGTTCTGGTTTTGAGTCTTGTAGAACAGCTGGAATTTGGTGACGTGTCCTTTGAGGTGACCGCTTCCAGCGACACCGGCGATACGGAGAGTTGTGAGGGTGTAGACTCTGAAATTGAAGGAATTGGGACTAGAAATTGATGGGAAGTCCGATATTAGGAATGCAAAAAAGGTTTGACGGTATGTGGACTCGAACCCTGGTTGGTAGATTGGTAGTCAAAGTGTCTACCTCAATCACTCGGCCACGGACCAACTTTTTTCAAAGTATGGCAATATCGGGCTCAAAACTTCGGAAATTTTGTGAAAAACACCATAGTTGTCAAGCCCGGCCCGAAGGCCCGGGCAAATTGGCGCGAAAGTCAAAAATTCAAATTTTTTCAAATTTTTTGAAATTTTTTGAAAATTTTTGAATTTTTTCGCGAAAAAGTCAAATTTTCGAGTATCGTTAAGAGTTAGAAGAAATTCAGAAAAATAGTCTAAAATTGACCCATTTTCGATGAAAAATTGAAAAAATTTCGCAAAAAAATGTGGAAAAAAAAAGGGTCATTTTTTGAAGCCGGGCCTTGAAAATTTTCTACCGGCCCGGCCCGGCCCGGCCCGGGCCGGGCCTTCGGGCCTTGCCGGGCCGGCCCGGGCCTTAACAACTATGAAAAACACGAATATTGAGGTTTAATTTGCCTAATTTTTGAAAAAAAAACTGAAAATCGGAAAAATTTCAAAAAACTATTTTTTTCGAAAAAAATTTTTTCAATGTAAAACACGGAAATTTAGCTTGTTTTGAACTGGAAAAGTAGTTTTCAGCAATATTAAAAAGTGCAAAAAACATTTGGCGGTATGTGGACTCGAACCCTGGTTGGTAGATTCGTAGCCACTGTGTCTACCGTAACCACTCGGCCACGGACCAACTTTTTTCAAAGTATGGCAATATCGGGCTCAAAACTTTGGAAATTTTGTGGAAAGCACGAATATCAAAGTTAAATTGCTTAGAAATGTCAGGATTTTGAAAAAAAAAACTGAAAATCAAAAAAAAAATTTTAAGTTTTTTCAAAATTTTTCAAAAAGTGGTTTTGTTAACCAAAAAATTAGTTTTTTTTAAAAACATTTTTACAATTTCTGCACTCACCTCTGCAAATCGACACTCAAAAATATAAAGTCCTCCTTCGCTCCACACCATCCGGACGATCCCATCCTCGCGTGATGCGGTTCATATCCCAAATTAGTGGAATCCGAGTTATCAGAGAACGCGCCATCCGGCACAAATCCAGACACAATTCCCACGTCTTCAGACAAAACGCAAGATGCGCCAAGGGTACATTGCAAGGTATCCGACGGGAATGGTACATATCCGGCTCGTTTGCAAGAGAACTTGGCGATGGCTCCCTCCTCCACCGACTCCAAATCGACTTGACCATCATAAGGGTACCCAGGATCCACACAGACCGGTCCCTCGCATCGAAGGTCTCCCAGATCCCATGTCGCGTCGGAGGCACACTTGATTTTCTGATCGCCCCCGGAACTCCGCCCCACTACGGTGTACGGTTGCCGACATGTGAATTCTAAGGTTGACCCCATTTTCCGGTCGGTGACGTCACCAAGATATACGGCGCCTGGCATCACTGGAGGTGTTGGGCACTCGATGAATGAACAATCTGGGGGCGGTCCGGAGAGCCAGTAGTCCCGCCCATCTTCCTGTGGATCGAATATGCATTGACGGTACGAGGATAAGGGGGAGGAGCGACCGGGACGGTTGGGAAGGGTGCAGGTGATGGACACGTTTTGGCCGAAGGAGATTGTCGAGTTGTTTGGGGTGACGGATAGACCAGAGGACGCCTCGATCCCTTGGCATGTGGCGGCTGGAATGAAAAAATTTTTTTGAAAATTTTGAAAAAAAAATTAACTTAAAAATCTTGGAAAATAGATTGATTTCTGACTGAAAACGCGTTTTTTCATCAAATCAAACGTTGCAAAAAAGAAAAAAAGATTTTGAGGTATGCGGACTCGAACCCTGGTTGGTAGATTTGTAGCCAGTTTGTCTACCTTGACCACTCGGCCACCACAACACCATATTGAAGTATAGCAATATGGGGTTCAAAATTTCGGAAAATTTTGTGGAAAGCACAAATATCAAAGTTTAAATGTATAGAAATGTCAGGATTTTGAAAAAAATGGAAAAACTAAAAAATTTTTGAAACTTTTTTTCCAAATTTTTTTAGATAAAACTGAGCAACTTTGTTTGTTTTGGACTAGGAAAATAGTTTATTGTAATATTTTAAAATATATTTAAAGTTGCAAAAAACATTTGGAGGTATGTGGACTCGAACCCTGGATGGTAGATTGGTAGCCACTCTGTCTACCTGAACCACTCGGCCACCACTGCACTTTTTGGAAGTATGACAATATGGGGCTCAAAATTTCGGAAATTTTGTGAAAAACACATTTATTGGAGTTTGAATGTCTGAAAATGTCAGAATTTGGAAAAATTGAAAATCGAAAAATATTTTCAGGAAAGTTTTTTTTCGAAAACTTTTTTTACTTAAAACTCAAAAATTTTGTTTGTTTAGAACAGAAAATGCGTTTTTTAGTCAAATTGGATGTTGCAAAAAAAGATTGGAGGTATGTGGACTCGAACCCTGGTTGGTAGATTCATAGCCATTGTGTCTACCGTAACCACTCGGCCACCACTTCACAAATTTTTTTTTTGAAAAAATGGCAATATGGGGCTCAAATCTGCGGAAATTTTGAGGAAAAGGTAGATTTTAATATAAAAATTATCAGAAACTTTCAGAAACGAAAAATTCTGTCCAAAATTATTTTTTCATAATTTTCTAAAACCAAAACTTAACAACTCACGCAAACAGAACGGCTCAGTGCCATTCCATGTTCCATCTGCCAGACACTGTATGTAGTCAGGACCCATCATTTGATAACCGAAATCACACTGGAATTGTACCACCATCGGGTACTCGAATCGACTAACTGTCGACAATAATTTTCCGTTTTCCGGGGATCCGATATGGTTGCATTGACGGGGGACGCAAGATTTCTCAAAACGAATAAAATCGTTGACGTTGTTTCCAGTTTCCCCGACGGAAATGTTGACTCCGGATTGACCGTTTTCGGTGAAGAGGTCGTAGCCGTTTCGACAAGCGCACTGAAAAAAAAGTTACAAATTGTAATATGGATGGATAGAGGACAACATGTCCTGTCTATGCTACAAATTTCAGCAAAATCGGCTAAATTTGCGCTGAGTTACGAGGTTTCAAAGTTGTAGATCAAAAATCCAAAATGTTGAAATTTTTTGATTTTAACACCTAAAATAGATAGAGTACGTTTAGTTTTGCAACAGCGAAAAGTTTCAGCAAAATCGGTCTATTTCCGTCCAGGTTATAGTGAATCAAAATTTTGAAAGAGCCGCGACGCGACCGCGCCGCGTTGTCGAAAATTTGAACAGGTGTAACTTGACGCTGTATTGTCCAAAAATGTTGAAATTTTCACAGCAAACATAATCTTGTCCGGGCTATCACATAAAACCAATTACTTTTAAAAAAACCGCGACGCAACCGCAACGCGTGGCACAAACTTTGAACCTTCATTACTCGCCACTACCTTAACCAAATATTTTCAAATTTCCACCTTAAAACCTCAAATGAATTTTTTAGTCAAATTTGATCTTGCAAAAATAATTTTAAGGTATGTGGACTCGAACACTGGTTGGTCGGTTCGTAGCCACTGTGTCTACCTCAACCACTCGGCCACCACTACACCCAAATTTTTTGGAAGTATGGCAATATGGGGCTCAAAATTTCGGAAATTTTGTGGAAAGCGCGAATATTGATATTTACTTGTCTAGAAATATCGGGATTTTGGAAAAAAAATTGAAAATGAGAAAAAAAATTTTCAGATTTTTTTTTCAAATTTTTTTTCGGTGATCTCGCCTCACCTTATAGCTTCCTTGTGTATTAATACAAGTGTGGTCACAATGTCCATTATTCTTGAGACACTCATTGATATCGGCACACGACGTCCTTTGACACCCTAACGCCTCAATTTCCACACACGGAGCACCTTCCATCGCCACCACTTCAATTTCCAGCACTTGAACTTCCAGAGCCATTGGAAGTGTCGCCACGTGTTCATCGTCTACGTTGAATATCGATTGATTATCGATTTGCAGTTTTTTGACACGGATCTTGTCGGATTCCGAGTATTTTATACTGATTTTTGTGATTTTTCCACCGTTTTTTTGGGCGGAAAATCGGATCTGCTCGACAATCATCGGAATCGCAAATTTCAAAACTTTTCTCTCGTTTGGACCCTTGGGATCCAGACACCAGGAGGCGGAGCCAGATTGGATGTCGATTGGGTTGGACTCGAGGCACACTGCAATATAAGAAGTTAACTAAAACATTTTTTTGAAATTTTTGAAATTTTCTTTGAAAAAAACTTGAAATGCCTTTTTTAGTAAAATCAAACCTTGCAAAAAAAGATTGGCGGTATGCGGACTCGAACCCTGGTTGGTAGATTCGTAGCTGTCTACCTGTCTACCACTCGGCCACCACTGCACACCAAATTTTTTGGAAGTATAGCAATGCCGGGCTCAAAATTTCTCAAAAAACTCACTGAGCTGTGGCTGATATCCATCTAAACATTGGCACATGTACGACCCCGGTAGATTCACACATTCGGTGCCGAGCGATTGACACTGACTGACTCCAGTGGAGCACTCATCGATATCAATGCAAGTGGGAGTGGAGGAGACGGTTTGGTTGGCAAGGCAGCGGATCTGAAAGAGGAGAAATTTTGGGTTACTGTAGAACAAATTTTGGGTCAATAGGATCGGTTAGAGCCGAGATATGACGCAGCCGCGACGCGTGGTCAAAAATGTTTGGCCTACCTCCTCCGGACCGTCAATAGTGAAACCAGAATTGCACACAACTCTTGCCACGTCACCAAATAAGAATCTGTCGGGAACCTCGATTTCGGCGTTGGGTACATCCGGGAGATGGGTGCATGCCACTTCTGAAAATGGACAAATTTTGAAAATTTAGAGAGTTTTAAACATGTTTTGAAAATTTCAGAGCAATTTCGAACAATTTTGAGCAATTTGGAGTGATTTTTGGCTTGGGGACTAGTTTTTCCAATTTTCGGATTTCTCGGCCACCTCACCTTTCTAAAATTTATATTCATCGGATAGCCCTTTTCACGCTCTACATTTTTGTAGTTGGCCATTGTTCGATATCTCCCCTCCCCGCGGAGTTACAGACGTTTGAAGGTGAGAAGAGACGCAGAGAAACGAGAGTGCTCTCGTTTATCTGCGTCTCTCGCTCTTTCGCTCTGGGATACTAAAATGCGATTATCTCAGTGAGGAATAGAGATTTTTAACAATTTTAAAATGGAAAAATGTAGAGAATAGAATTTTGCATATTTTTGTAGTTTGTAGTTTTGTGATATAGTCGGTATTTGGAGAGTTATAGTGCTCAGAAGGTAAAATTAGGTATTTTAGGCTATATCTCAGCTCAATAAGGTTCTAGAGTGCTGAAATTTTGGCGATAAGGGTTTCAGGTATTGCTTATTTTACTGTACTGATGAAAAAACCACAAAATTTGAAACTCACTTGTACAACTTGGTTGTTTCGAGCTCCATGTACCATCAGATTTACACAAAAGACTCTCAACTCCTTCCCGCCGGTATCCAGAGTGGCAATCGAATCGGAACACACTACCGTAACCCGTGCCATCACCGAATTCCAGTCTTCTATCTCCATTTGTGAACTGAGTCAATGGTTGACACGTGGCCGCCTTGCATGGCGGAGGGGTGCTCCATTTTCCGAGTTCTCCACAGTAAACCGTCTCGATATCCTTTCCGGAGGAGAAGAAGAAGCCTTTGTGACACGAATATTTGACCTGACCGCCAAAAGAGACATTCGTGGCCGAGTCGACATAGCCGTTGGCGATTTGGGGCACAGCGCCGCAGTAGATGGCTGGAAAAAAATTTTGAAAAAAAATTTTTTTTCAAAAAGTTTTTGTTATAACTTCCAAATTAAACAGAAAATCTTACGCTGACAAGTGGAAATCTGAGACTGAGACCATTTCCCGCCCATCAAACACTCGACGGTTTTAGACAGTCCTTCGCCGGAAGAAAACTCGAAACCGATGGGACAGGATACTGTAACCTTGGTGTTGACGGATCTCTGCTTGGTGGATAAGGTGACCATTGGGACGGACGGGATTGCGGGGCAGTCTGAAAATAGAGATAAATGTGACAATGTTTGAAATTGACAAGTTTTTGAAAAAGTTTTAAAAATTGAAAATTTTTTTTTTGAAATTTTTAGAAATTTTTTTTCAAAAACTTTAAAAATCTATTGGTTAATAACCTTAAATTCACTTTTTTAGTAAAATCGAACATTTAGTTTGTTTCGGACTAGGAAAATAGTTTATTGTTATATTTAAAAATATATTTAAAGTTGCAAAAAAGATTTGGCGGTATGCGGACTCGAACCCTGGTTGGGTATATTGGTAGTCAATGTGTCTACCTCAACGACTCGGCCACCACTGCACACCAAATTTTTTTTTCAAAATATAGCAATATGGGGCTCAAAACTTTGGAAATTTTGTGGAAAACACCAATAAAAAGGTTTCCAGGCCTAGAAATGTTAAAATTTTTGAAAAAAAAAGTCCAGAACATTTTTTCAAAACATTTTTTCGATGTAAAACTCGGCAACTTGATTTGTTTTGGACTAGGAAAATAGTTTACAGCTATATTTAAAGTTGCAAAAAAGATTTGGCGGTATGCGGACTCGAACCCTGGTTGGTAGATTCGTAGCCACTTTGTCTACCTCAACCACTCGGCCACCACTGCACACCACATTTTTTTTTTCAAAATATAGCAATATGGGGCTCAAAATTTCAGAAATTTTACGCACTTACCAATAGAATAGGTGAAATTGAATCCCATAGCTTGCCTCGAGGCACTAGACTTGAATACCATCTGAAGACGACTTGCTTCTGAATCAATCTGTTTCTCAGGCTTATTCTTCGCAGAGAATCCTCCATCCGTCTCGTGTAACACCTTTCCCTTTATCGAGTTCTCAAAAATCTTCACAAAATCATCATCAGCCAAATCGAATCGATTCGGGATCACACTTAAACTCCGATCCGCTTTCATATTCTCATTTTCGATGGTATAAGTACACGTGACGTCATTCGGGTATTCAGATGACAGGTATCCGGGAGATATGATCTCTCCGAAGGCCTCTGTCATGGTCAGATCACAACCACGCTTGTAGGATATCGAAAAACCGCGGGAATTTGAAATTGTACGAGTCGTCATGTAGATATAGATGAGGTTGGTGGTGGAGGTGATGTACTTTTTGGTCGTCAGGTTGCCCGAGAATCTGGAAAGAATACAGTAACCAGGATCCTGAACAGGATCCTAGGCTACAGTAACCAGGATCCTAAAAACGGAAGTTTTGCATCCTAGGTACAGTAACCCGGATCTTAGGCTTATGCTTGAGGGGTGTCTTAGGCTTAGGCTTAGGCTTAATTTTTTTTTTTCTATTTGGACGTTGGGATCCTAGGCTACAGTAACCTGGATACAAAAAACAAAAAATTGGATCCTAGGTACAGTAACCCGGATCCTAAAAAAACTGAAAAAACCGAAAAAAACCAGATTTTTCCTCAAATTTCCGCCATTTTCTGCTATTTTCACTAATTTTTCTCCGAAATTTTGACCTACTCTGCAAGTACTGTAGCCGATGGTGTTGCACCATTGTAGACGATTAGGTTGTCGTCGGCACCGAGGGAGAAGTCGTCGAACTGAAAAATAATTTGAATTATTTTTATGAAATCTGGTAGAAAATTTTATGGGCTTTCGATTGGTACCGATTTCGAAACAATTGGAGCTTTTTGGGCGGAGTTATGAGCAAAATGGCAAACTACAGTAACCCCGATCCAAAAATTTGGAGATTAGTATCCTAGGCTACAGTAACCCTGATCCTAAAGTTTTTGGATCTACTCCTCCAACTACAGTAACCTTGGCTACCGTACTCCTTCCCAATGTCTACAGTACCCCCTGAACCTCCGTAGATCAAAAAATCAAAAAACGAATCACCGCCTCCTCCGCATGGGAATCAACTTTTATCGCCCATAAAATTCATAAAAATGCAAATTTTTTGACTATAAATACCCGCCGGAATATTCCATTTTTCTACGACAGCGGAAGTTATGATCTACCGTATTCTCGCTGTGATCTACCTGCTGGTAGTTACAGTAATCCATTCGGACCCGCTGACTGTCGACGTGGAGATTCAATGCGCCTTTAATATGCTCAACTGGTGTGGACATTTGCATCTTTATCAGGAAAATCAGTGAGTTTGGATCCTAGGCTACAGTAACCCGGATCCTAAAATCTTGAAATTTGGATCCTAGGTACAGTAACCCGGATCTTAAAAATTCGAATTTCAGACCGATAATCCGCTACGAGGAATTCTGCACGACCGACGTCATCAAGCGTTTCCACTACTCGGATATCAATTGCTATGGGGATCAGTCACCGGTAGGACATCCGGACATCCGGACACGGTGGACACACAGACATACATTTTCAGACCTATGAGCTCAAGTACCAACTCCACCACAACTGCACACCGGACGTCTTCTGGAGATGTTTGATTCCAGAGGAGCCGGTCGGGGTGAATGGAGAGTGAGTTAGGGGACATCTGGACAGACAGACACGCATACAGACAGGAATAATTTCAGACAACACGCGAAACTACACATTGATGCTTATGGACATGGAACGTCGGAGGGCTGCCCGCCGCCGAGTGGTTGATTTGGGAGTTTTTTTGCATTTTTTTGCAATTTTTTAAATAAATTTTTGTTCATTTACATGATTTTTATACAATTTTCAAAAAGCTATCGAATGGTACCAATTTTTCCACGATTGGAGCATTTTGAGTGGAGTTATGAGGTCGAACAGGATTTAGAGCTTTAGATCCTGGATACAGTAACCCAAATCAGAAATTTTGTAGTGAACTGGTAGAAAATGTTATTAGCTATCGATTGGTACTAAAATCAAGTCATTTGGAGCATTTTAGGCGGAGTTATGAGCTACAGTAACCTGGATCCTAAAGTTTTTGGATCTACTTTTCCCACTACAGTAACCTTGGCTTTCGTACCCAGCTCTCGTAAATCGACACTAAGACCCGTAAATCAAAAATTGGAAGGATTGAAACATTTTCTATAAAACAAAAACAAATATGATTCATAAAATGTGTCACGCATATTATTTTTGTTTTTTCGCTTACTATCAGACGGTACAGAACCATACAGCATATGTGTTTTGATATGATCTACCATACGATTTTTCCCGCTCTTCTATTTCTTACCGTAACCCTCGCGGATTCTATCCATGTCTCTATCAAAATCAACTGTCAAATGGAAGAAACTCCCGAGTATCTCTGGTGTGGGAAAATGATACTTTTCGGCCAAAAAAAGTAGGTCGAATGGGCGGAAAACGTTTTTTTTTTCAACATTTTCAGGTGGAATAAGAACGAAATTTTGGGGGAGCAAGAATTTTGCGGTGTTCCGGAAGGTGTCAAGGAGGTGGACTTCGATTTCAGTCTAGAAAAATATGCGCTACGGGTGAGTGGCACGAATTTGACCCACGGCAATTTTTTTTTGATTTCCAGTTTTTAAAAGCTAAAGCAATAAAAAAAGGAATTTAAGCCTAAGCCTAAGCCTAAGAATCTGTTAAGCCTAAGCCCACGAATTTCAGTTTTTAGAAGGTTTTGCATAATAGCAGACAGATATTCTTCTTTTCCACAAAATTTCCGAAATTTTGAGCCCCATATTGCCCTACTTCCAAAAAATAGTTTGGTGTAGTGGTGCCCGAGTGGTTACGGTAGACACATTGGCTTATGAATCTACCAACCAGGGTTCGAGTCCACAAGCCGCCAATCTTTTTTGTCTACTTTTGTTATGGCTAAAAAGTATTTTTTGGGTTAATGTCATCAAAATTTTCGACATCTTAAAATTTTTTTGAAAAAAAAGTATAAATATTTTTTTCCCATTTTCAGCTTTTTAAAAATCCTTCTAGACAACTTAATCTCGAAATTCGTATTTTCCACAAAATTTCTGAAATTTTGAGCCCCATATTGCTATACTTCCAAAAAAGGTGATGTGCAGTGGTGGCCGAGTGGTTAAGGTAGACAACATGGCTACAAATCAACCAACCAGGGTTCGAGTCCACATACCTCCAATCTATTTTTGCAACTTTTGCAATGGCTAAAAACTAGTTTTCTAGTTCGAAACAAACTAAATTTTCGAGTTTTACGATAAAAAATTTTAAAAAATTTTCCCAATTTTTTTTGAAATTTCAGGAATACAAAATCAACTACCAACTAACCCACAACTGTACCATTGACGATCTCACCCGATGCATCCGACCCGACTATTTTACAACGTTCAATCCGAATATAATGTGGGTTACTGTAACGGGGTACTGTAATTGACAGGAATATTCTTGTAGGTCAAAAATGGAGTTCAAGTTCAACGCTTGGAACTACGGAGAGGCAAGAGCTTGCATTCATCCGCATAATTTGATAAAATTTAGTGATTGGCATGAGATATGTGAAAAGGTTTTTGAATAAATTGTTTGTACAGTAACTTTATACCGTCAAAAATATTTTGAAACCGTAGAGAACTGGTCGAGAATTTTATTAGCTATCGATTGGTACTAAAATTAAATCATTTGGAGCATTTTGGGCGGAGTTATGAGCGGAGTGGCTAACTACAGTAACCCGGATCCTAAAACTTGGAGAATTTTTTGGAAGTATTGGATCCTAGGCTACAGTAACCCGGAAAAATTTAAAAACTGTATTCCTGGGAACCTCCACCGTTTCCCATAAGCTATTCTGAGAATTCCCATCCGTCGGCTCCCTTTTTTTCATTTCTTCCTTAAAACCCCCTTCCCAATCAGTTCCCCTCTCACTTCCAAGTTATGATCTACTTTTCCGCTCTCCTATTTCTTACCGTAACCCTCGCGGACCCGGTCCATGTCACCGTCAAAATTAAATGCGAAATGGAGGGCACCCCGGAGTATCTCTATTGTGGAAAACTAGTGATTTTTGAGTCGGATACGTAAGTAGATCAAAATTTTTTTTAATTTATGAAGCTCGAAATATTTTTATTCAGATGGAGCAGCCATGACATTCTGAAGACTGAGGAGTACTGTGCGCCAGAGGGAGAAAAGGAATTTAAATTCGATCTGTACCCAGAAGGGGATCGCTCACCGGTAGGGATTTTTTGAAACTTTTAAATCTAAGCCTAAGCCTTTGACAATTTTTTCCCTGATTTTCAGTTTTTTCAAAAATCTAGGCCTTTCTAGATAATCTAACGTTAAAACTCGTGCTCTCCATAAAATTCCCGAAATTTTGAGCCCCATATTGCCCTACTTTCAAAAAAAGTTCGGTGCAGTGGTGGCCGAGTGGTTAAGGTAGACATAGTGGCTACGAATCTACCAACCAGGGTTCGAGTCCACATACCGCCAATCTTTTTTTGCAACTTTTGCAATGGCTAAAAACTAGTTTTCTAGTTCGAAACAAACTAAATTTTCGAGTTTTACGA
This sequence comes from Caenorhabditis latens, assembly GCA_002259235.3. Lineage (NCBI taxonomy): Eukaryota > Metazoa > Nematoda > Chromadorea > Rhabditida > Rhabditidae > Caenorhabditis > Caenorhabditis latens. The sequence goes on from CM056095.1 coordinate 17,905,546, forward strand.
TAAAAAAATTTTTCTGAAATTTTTTTTCCATTTTCAGTTTTTCAAAAATCCTGTCATTTCTAGAAAAATAAATCATGTTATTTGTGTCTTCTACAAATTTTCCAAAGTTTTGAGCCCCATATCGCTATACTTCCAAAAAAGGTGGTGTGCAGTGGTGGCCGAGTGGTTGAGGTAGACACATTGGCTACCAATCTACCAACCAGGGTTCGAGTCCACATACCGTCAAACTTTTTTTGTAATGTTAGATTTGACTAAAAACTATGTTTCTGTTCAAAAGAAATTAAATTTTCGAGTTTTCCGTTGAAAAAATTTTTTTCTGAAAAAAAACTTTTTGAAATTTTTTTCCGATTTTTCGTTTTTTTTTCAGAGCTATGAAATCAACTACCAACTAACGCACAACTGCACTATCGACGATCTCACCCGATGCATCCGACCAGACGACCCAAAAGATGTCAGTGCTAGCGGAGAGTGAGTTACCGTACTACTGTAGGGGGAGGGGTACTGTATTTTTTGTAGATCATGGGTGGAGTTCAAGTTCAACGCGTGGCAGTTTGGAGAGGCGAGGGCGTGTAAGGATCCGAATGCGAAGAAGATTTGGTTTTGAGGAAATTTTTTTTTGGGAAATGTTGAATAAACTTTTTCAATTTTTGTTGTCTTACTGCAATCTTATAAGGATACTGTAGCTATACAGTTGGATACTTATTTCTGGAAGGCTCCGCCCACTTTTCTTAAATGATTTTTCAGGTTATGTACCGTACTCTACTCCTTTGCTTCCTTGCTTTCTCTAAGATTTTTTTGATCTACGGGGACCCGATCAACTTGGAAATTCTTATTCGTTGTGACCCATCGATCAAGTTCTATTGCGGTCATATCATCTTCTATGAGGTGGACGTACTGTAAGCCACGCCCACTTTTTTTTTGATCTACAAAAAATTCCAGACCCGGAAGCCACGACAACTTCAAAACCGAGCACTATTGCACGGATCAGGTGTGGAAAGAGTTGAAGTACCCGCCGATCTTCTTGGGAGGCGACGCGTCACCGGTATAGTGGACATCTGGACATGACACACAGACAGACAGATTTTCCAGACTTATGAGTTCAGCTATGAACTACGTCACAATTGCACGACGGATGGGTTGGTACGGTGTGTGAATCCGAGACAAGAGGTTCAAGCGGCCGCGAATAAGGAGTAAGGGTACGGTATATCAAAAATTCTGAAATTTTTGATTCCAGACAAAATGTGGAGTTGTACGCGAGGTTGTTCAATCGTGGAGGTTATCCGAATTGTTGAAAACAAAAATTTTGAATTAAATGAAGTTTTTTGTGGAAAAAATTGTTTTATCCTATACCAAATCCTAAAATCGAGAAATCTGGATCCTAGGTACAGTAACCCGGATCCTAAAAACTGAATATCTGGATCCTAGGTACAGTAACCCGGATCCTAAAAACCAAACATTGCTACAGTAACCCGATCTAGAAGATTCGAACCTTAGCTACAGTATCCCCGATCCTAGAACCCGAAAAACGTGTTTCCCAGCTACAGTACCCTTTACGAAATCATAAAATCTCTGAAAATTTCCATTCTCATGCTCGTAAAACCCATTTTTATCGTTTTTCGAAAAAAAAACGATCTTCGCTCCCTTTTCCCCTCATTTTTATTCATTTCCCCTCTCCAAGAATGTTGATCTACCGTACCCTTCTCCTGTTTCTCTTTGTGATCTACCAAATAAAATCGGATCCAATCAACATCGAAGTGTTTCTTCGTTGTGAACCAACAGTCAGATATTGGTGCGGGGAGTTGACGGTTTTTGAGGACGATTTGGTGTGAGTACCTCACTACAGTACCCTAATGTATTCTACCGTAACCCAAATTTTCAGACCAAGTACTCGTGACGTTCTAAAGACCGAAAAATTCTGCACTGCTAATTGGTATCAGGAATACGAGTACCCAAGACTCCGTCCAGATGGGGATTGGTCATTGGTTAGTTGTGACGGGAGACATCCGGACAAACAGATTTGAGTTTTTAAGCCTAAGCCTAAGCCAAAATGTTTCAAAAACTAATTGATCTACCCGTTTTTTTTTGTTGAAAATTGATTATTTCACCCAAAATTTTTGTCTTTCTGTGTGTCCGAAGAGTCCAGATGTCCGAAATAAGAAAGCAAAAAAGATTTGGCCTAGGTGGGTGTCGAACCCTGGTCGTTTTTGTGTCACTGTCTACCTAAACCACTCGGCCACCACTTTTTTGGAAAATTGGGTTTTTGACGGAAAATATAGTTTTTAGGGGGGTTTTGAGCGGTTTTCAAGCCAGAAAACCCTATTTTTAGCACTTCTTGAGCTCAGACATCGGAACATTTGAATTTTGGGATCTATCTGAAAATTTAAGCCTAAGCCTTGATTTAAGCCTAAGCCTAAGCCTAAGACACCTTTTAAGCCTAAGTCTAACACACCGGATACTGTAGCTATGGTCAAAGTTCTCAAGATCGGGTTACTGTAGATTTTCAGAATCCGGGTTACTGTACCTAGGATCCAAATCTTTCCAGGACTACGAATTCAACTATTCCCTCCAACACAACTGCACTTCTGACGGCTCCATCCGATGCTACACACCATATTTCTCTACGGATATCATTGCGAGGGGGGAGTAAGTTGTCTTGAACAATTTTCAGTCAAGAAAAACCATTTTCAGACAAAACGTGACTCTCTACGGCAAGGTCTTCAATCGTGGGGAGGCGAAAGTGTGTTAAATGATGATAATTGATTAGTTTAAATGTTGGAATAAATAATTTTTCATGTTTTTCAGTTGTAAATTTTAAAAGCTATCGATTGGTATAAGAATCGGAGTGATTAAAGCAATTTGGGCGGAGTTATGAGCACTACAGTAACCCGGATCCTAAAACCTGAAATTTGGATCCTAGGCTACAGTAACCCGGATCCTAAAACCTGAAATTTGCATCCTAGGCTACAGTAACCCGGATCCAAAAATCTGAAAATTTTGATTTTTGGTACAGTAACCCGGATCCTAAAACCTGAAATTTGGATCCTAGGCTACAGTAACTCGGATCCTGAAAGCTGAAAATTTTGATCCTGGGTACAGTAACCTGGATCCAAAAACCTGAAATTTGGATCCTAGGCTACAGTAACCCGGATCCTAAAAACTCAAAATTTGGATCCTAGCTACAGTAACCTGGATCCAAAAACCTGAAATTTGGATCCTAGGTACAGTAACCTGGATCCTGAAAACTGCAAATTAGGATCCTAGGCTACAGTAACCCTGATCCTAAAACCTGAAATTTGGATCCTAGGCTACAGTAACCCGAATCCTAAAATTTACAAATTCGGATTCATTTTCTTCTGATTTTTCGATCTCTTCCCGGCTACAGTATCCCTCATAACTCCGATTTTATTACCTTGTGGGAAAAAACTCTAATCGAATAGACTCCCTATAAAAACCCGCCCGATTCCTTCATTTTTCCATCATTCGGAGTGAAAAATCATGAAAATTCTCCTTCTCTTCCTCCTTTTTTCCCAATCCCTCTCGGATCCAATCGACTTTGAAGTCTTCATCCGTTGCGACCGCTCCATTCCCTATTGGTGTGCTGATTTGACTATCTATGAGGCGGATGAGTGAGCGGGAATTCAAAAATTTCAGAAAAAAGGAAAATAATTTCAGTTACCGCAGCGCTGTCGAGATAACTCAAAAGTTTTGTACAAGTGATGCCTCGAAGAATTTCGTCTACGATCCTATATATCCGTATGATGGTGTGTCGTTGGTAGGTGGACATCCGGACAAACCGATTTGAGATTTTAAGCCTAAGCCTAATCCTTGATTTAAGCCTAAGCCTAAGCCTAAGACACCCCTTAAGCCTAAGCCTAAGCACCGGGTACTGTAGCTATGGTCTGAATCCTAAAGATTGGGGTACTGTACCAATGTTTGGATCCGGGTTACTGTACATAGGATCCAAATTTTCAGTTTTAGGATCCGGGTTACTGTACCTAGAATCCAAATTTTTGTGTTTTAGAAGTATTGTGACTGTTTTTGAGACTTTTTAGGCCTGATTCTCAGCCGATTCCAATTTTTCGGATGTTTCTGAAAATTTAAGCTTAAGCCTAAGCCTAAGACATTCCTTAAGCCTAAGCCTAAGTACCGGGTACTGTAGCTATAGTCTAAATCCTGAAGATTGTGGTACTGTACCAATGTTTGGATTCGGGTTACTGTACCTAGGATCCAGATTTTTGTGTTTTAGGAGTATTGTGACTGTTTTTGAGACTGTTTACGCCTGACTTTCAACCAAATCCAATTTTTCGGATCTATCAGAAAATTTAAGCCTAAGCCTAAGCCTAAGACACCCCTTAAGCCTAAGCCTCTATTTTTTCAGCAATACGAATTCAACTACCAACTCAGGCATAACTGCACTTCAAACGGAAAACGTGCGTGTATTCAACCGTTAGATGCTATCGATACTTCTGTTGATGGGCGGTGAGTTGGAGAAATCAATTTGTAGATCAAAATTTGTAGAACAAATCAAGCACCACATTTTTGTAGTTGGCAACTTTTTTCTAGGGGTTAATTCTGGGGAGATATCTTGTGATCTACATTAAAAATTTTGCAACTTCCAGACACTCCGTGCCATTCTACATCAAAGCCTACAACACCGGATCCTTGAAATGTCGAAATGTCGGTATGGGACCAGAACAGGACGCCTAATTGATTTCTGATAATTTTAATAAAGAATTTTGAGCATTCAACAATGTAGATCACAAAAAATTTTGTGTAGATCAAATGTTCAATACACAAACATCACGACCGCGGGTGGTGGTTCCCATACATTATTTTTGCAAAAAATTTTTTGCAAATTTTTTTTTCAATTTTTCGCTACCGCCCACTTTCAGATTCAACCAAAACTATTCATTCATTCCACCCGGCTACCTGGAGACCGGTCGCCCGCCAAAAAATGATCTACCGTATCCTACTCCTCCTGCTCACCACTACCGCCTTCACTACCGGGGATCCCGTGCACATCTCAATGTCGATCCGTTGCTCGCCGACTAATAGTGTCTACTGTGGAGTACTGTACGTCTATGAGGTGGATTAGTGAGTGGATATCTAGATATCCGGATACACAGACAGATTTTCAGTGGAGCATCCCACGATATCATCAAAAAAGAAGAGTTCTGTGTGGATCCCGCGTTGTATAAGAGGGATTTCAGTTGGGACTATTCGGGAGGCGATGCGTCGACGGTGAGTGTGATAGCTACAGTAATCCTAGAGGAGGTACAGTAACCCTCAAGCTATCGATTTTATCGGGAGAATTGAAGCATTTTGAACCGAGTTACAGTAATCTGGATTCCAGAGTGTACGATACTCTGGGTGGTGCCTTTCAACTGTAAACTACAGTAACCCTACAGTAACTTGAGATTGCACTTTTAATTAAATATTGAGGAAATTCGGATCCGCCGACTGACATTGATATAAACCCCAAAAAGCAGAATTTGAGACCCGTTTTTCATTCAAAAAGTCAATTTTTTTTGATTTCTGAGCTCAGAAAGTGTCCAAAATAAAATGAAACCACTAAAAAAGGCTCAAAACCTCCTAAAAACTATATGATTGGTCAAAAACCCGATTTCCCCAGAAAAGTGGTGGCCGAGTGGTTAAGGTAGACAGTGACACAAAAACGACCAGGGTTCGACCCCCACCCCGGCCAAACTTTTTTTTTTTTTTTTTGCATTACTATTTTGGACATCCAAACACACAAAAAAACAGAAAAACAAAAAAAATTGCGAAAAAATCAATTTTCAACAAAAAAAACGGGTAGATTAAGTTCAATTTTTCAGTGCTTTTTTTGCTGAAAATTGATTATTTACCCAAAATTTCTGTCTTTCTGTGTGTCCGGAGAGTCCAGATGTCCGAAATAAAAATGCAAAAAAAGATTTGACCTAGGTGGGGGTCGAACCCTGGTCGTTTTTGTGTCACTGTCTACCTTACCCACTCGGCCACCACTTTTTTGGGAAATCCGGTTTTGACGGAAAAAATAGTTTTCAGGGGGTTTTAAGCGGTTTTAAACCCTATTTTTTACCCTTTTTTGGAGTTTAGAAATCAAAAATTTTGAATTTTTAGACCGATCTGAAAATTTAAGCCTAAGCCTAAGCCTAAGACACCCGTTAAGCCTAAGCCTAAGAACACCGGATACTGTAGTTATTGTCTAAATCCTCAAGATCGGGTTACTGTAGATTTCCAGGATCCCGGTTACTGTACCTAGGATCCGAATTTCAAGTTTTTTGGATCCAGGTTACTGTACCTAATTTCAGCAATACGAAATCACCTACCAACTGAGTCACAACTGCACCAGCAAGGGAAATTACCGTTGTATCAACCCGGAGCCCGTTAATATTTGGGTTTTTGGAGAGTAAGTTGGGATTTGGAATTCTAGGCCACCCAGAGAATTCTAGGCCATCAAAAATTTTTTTTTTTGAATTCCAGACAAATAGTCCATTTCGACTTGAACGCCTATGAGAACGGCACCCTCTCCGCGTGTCTTCCGATGTATTAAATTTTTTGATTTTTCGAATAAATGTGTTAAGCTCCGCCCCCTTTCGGCCCCTTTAAGCCAAAAACTCACAATAAGAGAGACAACTTGTCCTGGAACCGTTTCCACCGTCCACACACACTCGGCTCCGTTCGCAAATGTCTTCGGATACCCGGGCGATACAAAAGATTGAATATAGGCCTGAGCGGTGTAGTGTCCACCGCATGAGAACGGAACGGCACGCCATTTCAGTTGCCATCCGCGTGCATTCGATTGAGCATCTGTTCGGAATTGCACAATCATCATATTCGTGGATGAGGTGACGGTTTGGATGGTGTCTAGCGAGCCGGAGAGACGTTTGATTACTGGAAAAAAAAATTTGAAGAAAAAAACTCAAAAATCTTTTTAAAAAACGACCAAAAACCATTCAAAACCTATCAAAAACAGTTAAATTTGTGTTTGTCTGGCGTGCCTTTGACGCGTTTTCCGAGTTTCCTCAAAACGCGTCAAAGGCGCTCCAGAGACCTGGGACACCTGAATCACTTCTTGAGTTTCAGAAAATGCGTCAAAGGCGCGCCAGATAGCTTTAAAAACTGCCTGAAACCGAACAGTCTGGCGTGCCTTTGGCGCGTTTCTTTTTTTTAACTTGGATTACGCGCCAAAGGCACACCAGCCTTGAATTTTTAATTTTTTTTTAATGTTTCAAAATTTTCAAAAGTTCTCAGCTCCAAAAATAGCAAAAAAATCTATCCGACTGGGGTGCCTATTAGCGTTCCTTCAAAACGCGTCAACGGCGCGCCAGACAAATAAGATTTGGCTGGTTTTCATGGTTTTTGACAGATTTTTTATTTTTTGACTGTCAAGGTGATTTTTAATTTGAAAAACGCGTCAAAACCACTCCAGCCAGTCTAAAAACCAAAAAAATCGGCCTATCTGTCGTACCTTTGACGCGTTTTGAGTGAACTCTGAAAACGCGTCAACGGCGCGCCAGTCTGATTGATTTTTTGCAAGTTTTAGATAAAATAAACTGTCTAATCTTTGCGCAATTTAAAAACTTTAAATTATTTCAAAAAAATTCAAGTCTGGCGTGCCTTCAGCGCATCTTTCAAGAAAACGCGTCCACGGCACGCCAGACTAATCGGTTTCAGGCAGTTTTCAAAGCTATCTGGCGCGCCTTTGACGCATTTTTCAAAATTCAAAAAGGCGGTTTTGGTGTCTTAGGTCTCCTCAGGTAGACTGGCGTGTCTTTGACGCGTTTGACTTTTAGAATCGCGTCAAAGGCGCGCCAGACCCTAAACATTGCGATTTCCGCCAATTCTGGTGCACCTTGGACGCGTTTTTGGACATTTGGATACTTGGATACACTAACAGAATGCGTCAAAGGCGCCCCAGCGCAAATTTTCCCTCATTTTCAGCACTAAGACTTCAAAATGTTGTATCTCAGCGCTCATTGATCATAGAATTTTCAAATTTTTTCCTACCTGTCGTACTATTCTCGGCGGGTCCTCCATCCAACACAGTCAACACATCAAAATCGGGTTCAGTCTCAAAATGTTCGATGGTCAATTCGATTCTCGAGTTGATCGGCCCCTCCAACACATGTCGACCATTCAAATTGGGCTCATAACTATTGGGGTAATTAGGCGAACTTAATTGGCCCGTTTCTCCCTTCTCATACGTCCGACAGTTCGGGTGGAATGCCGATGGGCAGTTGTGTTCGTCACTTCCGTCGTCACAATCGGCGTGTCCGTTGCATTTCTTGGATTCCGAGATGCATGCTCCAGATGAGCAGAAGTAGGAGCCCTGGACACATGCCGGGCGTTCACAGACGAATCTTCTCAACAGGTTACACGACTCGAGTCTCCATTCGAGATCTTTCCGTTCCACTCGTCCCATTGCACATGTTCCGTTCAGGAAGTTCGGCTGGTCTTGTCTCCAGAATCCCACGTATCGACTTGTTGGGGTGCCGTCCGACCAGATGTACACCTCATCGTCGTCGAGAACCTGAAAATAGTACATTTGTTTTGAAAAAATTCCAAAAATTGAGAAAAAAACGGTGTGATTTTCGCTGAAAATCGGCGGAATTTGAAATGTTCGGTTGAAATCTGGCGCGCCTTTGACGCAAAAGTCACAAACGCGTTAAAGGTGCGCCAGCATACCTGAAGAGACCTGGGATACTTAAAACACATTTTGAATTTTGAAAAATGCCATAAAGGCGCGCCAGATAGCTTTGAAAACTAGCAGAAGCCGAATAGTCTGGCGTGCCGTTGACGCGTTTTCTAGGAATACGCGCCAAAGGCACGCCAGACCTTCTTTTTTTTTTAAATTTCTTGAAAGTGTTAGAATTTTCAAAAGTTCTTTTCATGAAAAATAGCAAAAAGTCATTTAGACTGGCGTTCCTTTGACGCGTTTTCAGAGTTCGCTGAAAACGCGTCAAAGGCGCGCCAGACAAGCTGGTTTTTTAGTTTCTTGACTGTCTGGGGTGGTTTTGCCGCGTTTTGCAAATCAGAAATTACTTTTTTAAACGATTTCGTGTCAGAAATACCCGAGAGACTCAAAAAACCATCAAAATCCGTATGAAATTCCCAGAAAAAATGCCAAAAAATGAGGTTTTTGCAGTGCTACCGTACTACCTAGAGAGCGCTGGGGCGCCGTTGGCGCGTATAAACAAAACCAGCAGAGATGAATGTCTGTCCATGTGTCTGTTCGTCCAGAAAAAAAAATCTGAGAAAAATTTCCAAGAAATGAGAAAAAACGCTCCAAAACACCCAAAAATAAGATTATTTCCAAAAATGTGGGGACGCTGGGGCGCCGTCGGCGCGTTTTTGAGTCATGATGTGTTAGTGCAGCATACGATGTCACTGGGGCACCATTGGCGCATGTTGACTCAAAAAATTGGGAGAGCTGGGGCGCCGTTGGCGCGTTTTCCTATTAGCGATTTTTAACGATAGAAATAAAGACGCTGGTGCGCTTTTGAGCGCGGATTTTTTCATTTTGAAGTTTTGGACAAACCGACACATAGACAGACATTTCATCCGTCTGTTTTTCCTGATGCGCGCCGAAGGCGCCCCAGCGCTCTCTAGATAGTACGGTAGCACTGTAAAACCCTCATTTTTTGGAAATTCACTCAAAATTTTCATAATTTTCTGGACATACAGACATACAGATAGACATTCTCATATGTTCACGGTGATAATTTCTGTCTATGCGCGCCGAAGGCGCCCCAGCGCTCTCTAGGTCTCATTTTCTGCTCAAAATTCCCCAATTTTTCTCGTTTTTTTCTCATTTTTTCCCAAAAAAATCGCTTTCTCACCTCCACAGTAAGCCCAATCCAGTACTCTTTGACATCTTGTGATGATTTGGCGGGTTTCGACAGTAGACTAGCAATAAACTGGTTCTCAGAACCCGTCTGAATCTTGGCAAGTGTCGATCCGTATCTCTGACATGTCGTCAGGGCGAACGGCCAAGATTGGTGGATGGAGAAGGGCAGATAACACTTTGTTCCGAGACGGATCCACTCGTCGGGACACTTTAATTCGACGTCTGTCACCACGGATTCGGGAGTTTTTGATGAGGAGGTGGAGGGCTGAAAATAGGGTTTGGAAACATGAAGAAATTTTGCAAAAACTACAAAAAACCACTTAAAAACCACTAAAAACCGCTCAAAAAACAATATTTTTGGTCAAAAACCCGATTTTCCGATTTCCCCAGAAAAGTGGTGGCCGAGTGGTTGAGGTAGACAGTGACACAAAAACTACCAGGGTTCGACACCCACCTGGGGTCAAATCTTTTTTGCATTCCTAATTTTAGGTTTATGGATGTCTAGAAGTCTCATTAATTGAAAATGAAGTCGAAAAATTGGATTTGAGAGTTAATTTTTATCAAAAAATGACGAAATGTTTGGTTTTTTAGCTCAAAATGTATCAAAAATCAGGTTTTTAAGCTATTAAACTACAAAAAACCACCTAAAACCACTAAAAAACGCCTAAAAACTATATTTTTCGTCAAAAACCCGATTTTCCAAATTTGCCAAAAAAGTGGTGGCCGAGTGGTTAAGGTAGACAGTGAGACAAAAACGACCAGGGTTCGATTCCCACCTAGGCCAAATCTTTTTTGCATTTTTATTTTTGAGTTTCTGAAAGTCTAGATGTCTCAAAATTCAAGTATGAAGTCGGTAAACTGGATTTCACCGCAATTTTTTATCAAAAAAGTCAAAAGTTTTGATTTTTGAGTTCAAAATGTATCAAAAATGAGGTTTTTAAGCTATTAAAATACAAAAAACTACTTAAAGATCGCTCAAAACCCCCTAAAAACCATTTTTTGGTAAAAACCGGATTTCCCCCCAAAAAGTGGTGGCCGAGTGGTTAAGGTGGACAGTGACACAAAAACGACCAGGGTTCGATCCCCGCTTCGGCAAAATCTTTTTTGCATTCCTATTTTCGGGATTTTGGATGTTTAGAAATTTCAAAAATTAAAAATGAAGTCGAAAAATTGGGTTTGAGAACTATTTTTCATGGATAAATGTCAAAAATGTTGATTTCTGAGCTCAAAGAGTGTCAAAAATACGGTTTTCTAGCTTGCAAACTACAAAAAACCACTTAAAAACCGGTCAAAACCCCCTAAAAACTATATTTTCAGTCCAAAACCAGATTTTCCAAAAAAGTGGTGGCCGAGTGGCTAAGGTAGACAGTGACACAAAAACGACCATGGTTCGAACCCCACCTAGGCCAAATATTTTTTGCATTTTTAATTTGGACATCCGGACATCCGGACACACAGACATGCCAGTATATTTATAGTTTTCAGAATCAAAAGTACTTAAAAATAGGGAAATTTTTGGTATTTTTTAATTTGGGATTTTGAATTAATTTAACTCAAAAAAAAGTTGTAAAAACGCGTCAAAGACACGCCAGACTCTATGGAATTTCAAAATCCAAAAGAAAACGGTGTATTTTGAGCCATTTTGAGCACAAATAACTGGAAAAAAGAGCAAATTCTAAGAAATCAAAAATGCCCGGGAGAAAATCATGTTTTTTGAGCCAAAAACTCCTAAAACACGCGTCAAATACGCGCCAGACACTTCTTAAAACCGTTTGGCGCACCTTTGACGCATTTCTCATGACCTTTTCCATATTTATCCAGTCTGGCGTGTCTTTGGCGCGTTTTCAAATCAATTTTTGCAATTTCAGCACCTTTAAACGCGTTTTTTTCTATTTTTGAGACATCCGGATACACAGGTTTCCGTGAAAAACCAACTTACCTCTACAAGAGCCGCCAATATCACTATGAAAACGACTGGAAATTCCAGAAGTCGTCGCTTCCGACACCTTCCGACGTTTGGTTTCATCCCAAACTTGTTTCGAGGGGGGGATTCTGGAAAAAAAACTGAAATTTATGGATTTTTAGGTAAAAAATAGCAGAAAATGAAGAAGAAAAAGGTATGAACACTGTTAGATACTAAAAACGTAAATTTTTCCATTTTCACCAAAAAATCCAAAAAAAGAACAATTTTTCCGGTTTAAACCACATCCAAAACCACATAAAGGGGTTATCTGAGTAGTTGATCTATGTGTGTTCGTGGTTAATTCGAATGTTATCGAAACGTTCGCATCTTGCAGTTTTTATGCGGCCACTTCTACTAAAAAGGCGATAGTTTTTAGGAAATCCAAAAAAATCCAAAAAAAAGAGAAAAAACGCTCCAGAATTCCAAAAATTCGATTTTTACAATGCTACAGTACTACCTTTAGAGTGCTGGGGCGCCTTCGGCGCGTTTCAGTCAGAACAGAAAGGACGAATGGACGTCTGTGTGTTGGTTTGTCCGGTTTTCGTAAATTTTTTTGATTTTTCCAAGCGAAATGACCCCAAAACTAAGAATCGGATGAAAAACTATAAAACAGAACTTTTTGGACAAACAGACACACAGACAGACATTAATTTTAATGAGTTTTCAAGAAAAAAGTGTTCAGTTTTTTCTGACAAACAGACACACAGACAGACATTATTGCGTTTTAAAGTTGAGGAGAGACGCAGACAACGAGACTCTCTAGCTTCTCTGCGTCTCTTCTCTACTTCAAACCGTTATATCTCAAAAAGGGGCGGAGCTTGAAAAAAGTTGTCAACTACAAAAATGTGTAGAATTTTACGTAGATCATTTTTGTAATTGACAAAATTTTGATAGCACCGCCCATTTTTGAGATACAAAGCTCACAAGCTGAGAGAGGGAAAGAGAGACGCAGACAACGAGACGCTCTAGCTTCTCTGCGTCTTTTGTTATCTTCTAAGGCTTATATCTTAAAAATGGGCGGAGCTATCAAAAAGTTGTCAACTACAAAAATGTGGAGAATTTTATGCTTTACATTTTTGCAGTTAGTCATTTTCTGATAGCATTGCCCCTTTTTGAGATACGTAGCTCACAAGCTGAGAGACAAAAAGAGAGACGGAGACAACAAGACGCTCTAGCTTCTCTGCGTCTCTAAAAATTGTTCCAGTAATTTCAAGGCCAAAAAATAGCTAAAATCTTTTGATCTCCCTAAAATCTCCCCTGGCCGTCTAGCTGACCACAATATTTTCGAAAAAGCGGAAGTGGGGGTCAAGCAGGCTCTCCATTGTTTGTATTATCACTTTTCGACAGTTCAGAAAGAGAGTTGATAGATATAATTGTGAACAAAATTTGAAGAGAGAAAGATGACGAATGCGGAAAAGGGAGTGAGCACTTGTGTGAAGTGGTAGGCGGCTAATGGATAATGAATTCAGGTCAAAACAGTACAAAATTCTACGAAAAGTTGAGAAAAAATGGTCAAAAATGGTACTTTTGAATCCAAGACCATACAAAGTGGACATCCAGACGTTCGGACACACAGAAAGACAGAAAAATTTGCGAAAAATCAATGAAAACGAGACTGTCTTCTAGAAGGATTGGTAGATCACAATTTTTCACAAAAAATGTGGGTAGATCAAAAAATTTAAGAGTGAAACATCGGGATTTTGTAGGTCTAAAGTTGGAAAAATTTTCAAAATCTCTCAAAAATACCTAAATTATTTCAAAAAACGACAAAAAAGCTGAAGAAAATCGGATGAAACTGCAGAGAAACCATAAACCCGTCCTGAAATTGGATTTGAGAGCGGTTTTTTATCAAAAAAAGTGCATTTTTGTGATTTCTGAGTTCAAAAAGTGTCAAAACCCACTTAAAAACCACTAAAAAACGCCTAAAAACTATATTTTCCGTCAAAAACCTGTTTTTCCGATTTTCCAAAAAAGTGGTGGCCGAGTGGTTAAGGTAGACAGTGACACAAAAACAACCAGGGTTCGACCCCCACCTAGGTCAAATCTTTTTTGCATTCCTATTACGGACATCCGGACTCTCCGGACATCCAAAAAAAGAAAAAATCCATAAAGTTCCGTCCAGAACGTCCTCCTGCCACCACATTAATAATAAAAACATCGGGGAGGGGGGTTCGGCAACAAATTATAATTGTATGTATACATTGCGGAGTGTTCAAAAAAGAAACGAGATTTCGTCTCTTTTCGGAGGAAAAGCAACAACTCTCTTCAAAATGTGGAGACAGAAAGAGAGAGAGAGAGCTAACGGTCACTCACTTATGGTTCATATAAGTTGGGTAAATACTGAGAGAGACTGTCGGAAGACAGGAGAGAAGAGGCTTCTGGTTTGACCTCTCTCATTTGAAGGAGGAGGGGGGGCATGCTCATACATACGGAAAGAGCAAATGAGTTAGTTAGGTAAAGACAATGAAAGGTGTGAATAAGCATGAGGGGCGGTACTATAGGTCTGGGTATCTACCTTGCCTTTTCCAGTTGAAAATGCCCAACTTTGAGGGTGTGTCATGGTAAAACTAACTGTTCCACAAAATAACTATTCATAGTATCAAACAAATTAAAAGTAGAGCTCCATTTTTGTAGTTGGCAACTTTTTTGTACGAGCAATCTCTAGAGAGTTATAGTCATTTTAAGACGATTAGCACTATTTTGCACTGAAATTGGTCGATTCGAGGGAGAAATTACTTTGTCGATATGTAACTTGCTAGGAATTGCTCGTACAGAATAGTTGTCAACTACAAAAATGGAGCTCTACTTTTGATTTGTTTGATACTATAAATTGTTATTTTGTGGAACAGTTAGTTTTACCATGACACACTCTCAAATTTGGGCATTTTCAACTGCAAAAGGCGAAAATTGATAGCTTTTTGTCCGGTACTGTAGGTCTTGATATAGCATTGAGTATAGCTTGAGATTGTTAGCATACTTATTTTGAAAACATTCTTCAGACAGAGGTGATCTAAGACGGCATTGTCTGTTGCGAATATGTGTAGTTTGAGATTTTGGAGCGAAAAAAAGCGAAAAAACGCGTAACACTCTTGAAACACAATATTATGAGCTGAAAAGTATATCAAAATGAACATCTCAGCGAGTTTCATGTCTGTGACTCACTACGGGCTGAATGGTTATTCGTCAATGTACCAAGATCCGGGTTAAAAAGCCAAAAAACGCAAACATGTGGTTTTGAGGTAGTTTTAACTGTAAGCGGTTTTTTGAGAGGGGTTGGAAGAGAGGAATTTAAGAAGGTTCACCCAATTTTTACTCTATCTAAAGACCGAAGGGTTCCAAATATCGGCCCGGGTTTCAGTAAAAATTGAAAATTTTGACTTTTTTGAAAAAAGTTTTTAATCGCAAAAAATCAATATTAATAGCTAGTAGTTTTCCTTAAACAGCTTAGGAATCCCTACTTTGAGTCATTTCTGATCTAAAAACCCCTAAAATACGCGTCAAAGGTACGCCAGATTGGGAAATTTAGGAAAACCCTAGAGGAAATTATGTGTTTTGGGTCCTTTTTACCCAAAAAATGTGAAAAATGTTATCTGAAAACTCGTCAAAGGTGCGCCAGATTCTCAAACATAAATCCTGGGAACCAGGCGGCTGGCAATAATCCTTCAAAGGGTATAAAGTTTATGATCGGGTAATTAATTTTAAAAAACGATTTCAGAACCTTATCACTTGAAAAAAACACGAAAAAAATGGAGAACAATCACTAAACCAACAAAGACCTAAGAAATCTTGAATGAGACCGTAACGAGGCGGGCGGTGGGGAGAAACAAAAAAAAGGGAACGAACCTAACCAAATAAGGAGTCAGGCGGAGAAAAGGGGATGGGTATGTATTTAATGATGAAATGAAATGAAGACGAGGAGGAGGAGATTGGAAGATCAGTTAGGTCATTGTATCAATATGAATAGTATATACATAGTTAAGGAGTGAGATGAAAATATGGATAGTCTTTCGAAGATATCCGGACAAACCGGACAAACAGACAGACAGAAAAAGTCTTCGGACTGAAAGACACACAGACAGAAATGTATAAAGTTCTATGATTGTACAGCAGGTGAACATTCGGATACACAGACAGACAGATGAATTGTACAAAAAACTTGCAAAATTGGTACACCCGGAAATAGAGATACACAGACATACATTTGAAAACCGTCATAGTTGAAAAGGACGAGAATATTAATATATAGATGGATAACTATATAGATTGTGTAGCCCAAAGAAGGAAGGCTATGTTGGTAAAGACCATCGTACAATCTGACAGACAGAAAGAGTTATACACGAGGAGGCACCGCGTAACTCGCTTCAAATTGTGTTTTATAAACTGAAAAGTATACCAAAATGTAGATCTCGACGAGATCTATCCGTGTGGCTTTCTACAAGTTGGATTGCTAGTCGTAAATGTACCGCTGGTCGGGAAAAAGTGGTTTTGAGGTTTTGATATAGTTTTGACTGATTCGAATAAATTTGAGAAGCGGAATTTTTGCTATTTGACGCCATATTTTAGTTTCTCTAAAGCCATTCGAACCCGGCACACGGCAATAGCCATCCGACCCGTATTATATCAGAGACATAAAGTGCCGTGCAAGAAATATACAAACTTTGTCAGTTTTCAGCTGAAATTGTCTGACTTTGTTGTCCCACAAGTGCAATTTTTAATGGATACTACAGATCAAGAGTAGAGCTTCATTTTTGTAGTTGACAACTTTTTTGTACGAACACTGCCTAGAGAGTTAAATATTGACAAAATAACTTCTCCCTCAAATCGACCAATTTCAGTGCAAAATAGTGCAAATCGTCTTAAAATGACTGTAAGGGGTGCTCGTACAAAAAAGTTGTCAACTACAAAAATGAAGCTTTTCTTCTGTTTTGTGTGATCCATTAAATATTTTCTTTTGTGGAACAATTCGTGATACCGTAACACCCACGTAAAGATGAAAGGCCAAAATTGTATATTTTATTGCATGATACTGTAGGTATCTAGTGAGCCCAAAGAAATGTGAGATTCGAGCGGACAGACACACTGACAGTAATGTATTCAGTCAAAATCTTATAAAAAAGGAAAACTGAGAAAAAAACAAGAAAAATAAGTAAAACTGTGCTAAAACTACCTAAAGTGGCTTTCCAGCTGGAGATACTAAAAATCCGGAAATCAAAAAAGTGTCAAAAGTGAGATATTCTAGCTTGCAAACTACAAAGAACCACAAAAAAACCAGTTAAAACCCCTAAAAACTATATTTTTGGTCAAAAACCCGATTTTCCGATTTCTCCAGAAAAGTGGTGGCCGAGTGGTTAAGGTAGACAGTGACACAAAAACAACCGGGGTTCGAACCCCATCTAGGTTAAATTTTTTTTGCATTTTTATTTTGAAGTTTCTGGATGTCTAGAAATCTCAAAAATCAAATATAAAGTCGAAAAACTGGGTTTAATAGCAGTTTTTCATCGAAAAAGTGAAAATTTTCAATTTCTAAGTTTAAAAAAATACCAAAAATGATGCGAAATCACTAAAAACTGCTTAAAACATCACAAAAAAACAAAATTTCCGGTCAAAAACCCGATTTTCCAAAAAAGTGGTGGCCGAGTGGTCGAGGTAGACAGTGACACAAAAACGACCAGGGTTCGAACCCCACTCTGGCCAAATCTTTTTTTGCATTCCTATTAAGAGACATCCAGACACTCCAGACACACCACACCTCAGTAATACATATATAAAAGTACACTGCAAACGCATATCACCAAAAGGAACGTCTGCGTCTCTCTCTCCCCGGAATCCGTCTTAATTGTATTATATTGTACAATCAGGGATTGTGGTATAGTGGAATATGTATGTTGACATGTCACTTAGGCTCCGCCCCCTTTTGGTCCCGCATAACAACTTACGCGCGGAAAGATCTCCGCGTAGTGATAAGTTTTCTCTCTCTCTCTCTCTCTCTCTCTCTCTCTCTCTCTCTCTCTCTCTCCCTCTCTCTTTCTCTCTCTCTCTCTCTCAGTTAGACCGTTTATGGTGGAGACAAGAGTAGAGTAAATAAGCCTTGGTCACTAACAGTTTGCTCTCACAGAGAAAAGAGCACGGGCGGTCCAAAATCAAGGGGGGAGGGGGAGACAAAGGGATTAGGGACGTATAGGTTAGAAGGTATTTTGGAAGAATGGAACATTCCGAGACAAGGTGATCTAAGTGTAAGCAGCCATTGTCTCCATTGCGAAAATATGTGTAGTTTGAGTGTGATTTTGGACAAAAAATGCGAAAAAAATGGATTTGAGAACAGTTTTTTCACCAAAATGTGTCAAAAATAGGGGTTTTCTAGCTTTTAAACTATAAAAGCCACTTAAAAATCACTTAAAACCCCCTAAAACCCACTTTTTTCGGTTACACAGGTAAAGCGCTGTAGGCGAGCGGTAGGCGAGCGGTAGCTGAAGGCCCGCTGG
Source organism: Caenorhabditis latens (assembly GCA_002259235.3). Lineage (NCBI taxonomy): Eukaryota > Metazoa > Nematoda > Chromadorea > Rhabditida > Rhabditidae > Caenorhabditis > Caenorhabditis latens. The sequence continues at coordinate 17,923,838 of CM056095.1, forward strand.
CAGGCGAATGGTATGCGAGTGGTAGGCGAACACCGCAAGTAGGTGAATAGTACGCGAGCGACAGCTTGGTGTTTTTGGGTGGAAACGGTGGTAGCTGAAAGGTAGGCGAGCGATAGTCGAAGAGCGGCGATAGACGAACGGCAGCTAAGTGATATTCGAATACCGCGGATTGGTGAATGATTGGTGAATGATATTCGAATACCGCGATAAGTGAAGGATTGCTGAATGATATTTTCTCTAACATAGAAGAACGATTCTTGGTTCATCGTATTTAATTTGACTGCTTGTAACTGGAATGAGATAATCAAGCCCGAAAACAGTCTTTGACTTAACTGCTGTAAGTTTTCACGTATTTTAAAATTAAAATTGGCACTATATCCTGACCATGTCCTTCTTAACTTGAATCCTCTCTCACATTCTCCATATTCACCGAAACTCGAAAGAGGTTGACATTTTCAGATAATTGTTGTTGCTCATCATGAAACAAGCTTGGTCTTCCAGTTTTTTCATGAGAATCAGATGATTCCAGTTTCCTTATCGTGGGAAGATACCGTAACCCAAACTTATTTTGAGAACACTTACAACGTTTCGGGGATAGTTTATTTCATACCAAAATCAATGAAAGAGTTTTTCGATTGATAGCAGGCTAACTGAACTCGTTCATACTCTAGAACTTTGTCATTGTCATTCTTCTTTATACGGTATGGAAATGAACGGGCAGCAGACGTTGTGAAGATTAAGTAATGAGAGAATTCGTGTAAGAATGAAACTTTGCCCATATGCATAAACTCATTCTAATTTTTGCAAATCTCATCTCAAATTGTCATTTTCGTTAAAGTATTCATCCATTGTTATCTTTTTTGCGTTTTTAACGCGTCAAAACTCAATTATAGAGAAATAATGCAACCTCGCTCCATTGACACGGATAAGAGAGAAGAGAAGCAGACACTGCGGCCTCGCTGGAGTTTTGAAATTAATTTTTTCCCCGTTTTCTCGCTTGTTTCTAATGTTTTTCACCGAAATCTTTCGATATTTTGTGCTTTTCCGAAATAATAAACTACGGCAGAACTATTTATCTAGAATTCTTCGCGAAATGATCCGTTAAAAACTATTTTGAAGAAAAATAGCTTCGCGAAGCAGAAAGTGTGAAAATTTAGAACTGGAAACTGTGTACTGCTACTAATCTGGTTATTTTTAGTTCTAATCGGAAGCTTAATCATTTTTCAGGTGGATCGGTAAGTAAGGTAAGTTAGTTTTCGAAGAATTAAAAACAACCAGAGACGAGCGATTGACAAAACCGCATATTGCATGATTTTTTAATGTTAATTTCTGACTATTTACTACAAACTTTGACGAATTTTAGCTATAGCAATCATTCCTGAAAGCAACAGGAGAATGACATATTGAGGTGAAACCTCCATTTGATTTCGTCGAGAACTCTGACTTATCGCTCAAAATCCGCCTTTTTTTTTGGAAAAATTGCTAAAACTAGTCTAAAAATGCGTTAAATCTTTTGTTTCGATAAAATTTAGCTAAAACTCAAAAATTTTCTCATTTTCAACTGAAAAAAACTTGAAAAGCGTTTATATTTATCATTTTTCGCAAACAATTTCGAACGTTTGTCTCAAAATTCTCAATTTGTGTCGAAAACTGGCAATTCAGCAACGATTATCATTTTCAAGTAAAAAAATAGTTGAAGATGGATATTTTCCACTTAAACCTTGTTGATTCTGCCGTAGTTCACGTTGAGGAAACTCCAAAATCATTATAGAAACACTTTGGTTACTGAAATACCTCATTTTGTGTGTACTAATAGAACAATTTGCCGGAAAAACAGTGACCTCTTCACCTTTTTTTCGGTGTATTTGTTTCTATCAGTACTAAATTCTGAGCTATTTTGAGTTTCTGGAGTATTGAAAAAACAACATGGTGAAAAGCATAAGAAATAATCGAGAAATGAGAAAGTGCCTGAATGGCTGGAAAATGGAAGAGAGAACGAAGGAATGGAAGTTTTGTGTAATTTCAGATATTACAAAAGGACCCAAGGAACGGAAATTAGCAGGAGATCTTCTAGAATTATGTAATACTTGTAGAGAATATTTCATAATAAGACCAATAGTGGAGGGGAACCCCTGCCCAAAAATTGAAAAATGGAGCGCTGGTAGCTTACTGGTAGGCCGCCCACAGACGTGTGCGTTGTTCCCCCTTCGCCTGCCAGCGGTCGACAGTTAACTTACCGCTCGCCTATCGCGCTTTACCTGTGTAAAAACCCGATTTTCCAAATTTCCCAAATGAAGTGGTGGCCGAGTGGTTAAGGTAGACAGTGACACAAAAACGACCAGGGTTCGAACCCCACCTAGGTCAAATCTTTTTTGCATTCCTAATTTTTGGCTTCTGAATGTCTAGGAGTCTCAAAAATCAGATATGAAGTTAAAAATTGAATTTGAGAACTATTTTTTATCAAAAAAGTCAATTTTTTTTGAGTTTTGAGTTCAAAAAGTGTCAAAAATTAGCATAAAACTACAAAAAAACACTTAAAAACCCCTCAAAACCACCTAAAAACGAAATTTCAGTCAAAAATCCGATTTCCCAAAAAAGTGGTGGCCGAGTGGTTGAGGTAGACAGTGACGCAAAAACGACCAGGGTTCGACCCCCACCTAGGTCAAATCTTTTTTTGCATGTTAGAATTACAAAATTTGGTTGAAAACGCTTAAAAATACGATATTTCACAAAAAAAAGGCAATTTTCCATGTTTTTACGGATCTGTCGGTGTGTCCGAATGTCCAGAGAAGAGAGACAGATATCTGGACTAAATGACGTCCAGACAGACAGACAACGGAATGGCGGACATCCGGACAAACCGAACATGTTCAGAATTTTGCGAAAAATCACCAGATTTTGGTAAAAACGCTCAAAAAATACGAAAAAATGAATAGAAATTGAAGTAATACTACTTTCAGAACGGAAAAAAAATCCAATAAAATGCCTAAAAAATAGAGAAAAAATCTATGAAAAATCGTGTAAATAGTCAAAAATGTGCTGAAACAACTGAAAATTTTACTGAAAATCTGTGAAAACCGAAAAAACAAAGAGAGGATTTGGTAGATCAAAATTTTCCACACCAAAAAATAGGTAGATCAAAAAAATTTTAAAATGAAATTTGAACGAAAAAATCGGGTTTTGTAGGTCTACAATTTTAAAAAATCCGTCAAAAAGACATCCGGACACACAGACAAACAGAAAACCGATCCAAAACAAGTGAAAATTTTATTTCTTACCTATTCCTAAACCACTTGAACCAGCTTTACAGCTTGAAAAACTGGGAATCCGGAAATCTGGACACACCGACACACAGACAGATAAAAGGTTTACAAGAACACGTTTTTAAAACATTCTTCAGATTTCTAAAACGCGTCCAAGGTGCGCCAGACAACATTTTTCTTACAGAAACACCAATTTAGACAGAAAAGGCTTCAAAATCTTAAAAAAATGTACAAAAATAGCAAAAAAAAAGTTGGAGGCTACGAAAACCGATAAAACGCAAAAAATAGTAGAAAATCGGGAAAAAATCGCGTAAAAACGAGAAAACTAACGAAACTCTGCATTTTTTGGGTATCAACTACCGAAAACATTGAAAAATTGGTCCAGAATGATTAAAAAAACGTAAAAAATTGTCAAAACCATGAAAATTCTCATTTTTCAAACAAAACCCGTCAGAAAACAATACCCAAAGAACAGTACCTACAACAACCATATCTACAGTAACCTCAAAATAGACATCCGGACAACCGGACACACCGACACACAGACAGACCCCCAATACCCCTATGTACCCCTATAATCTCTTCTTAAGAATCCATAGAATTTCTTCTACTATTCCTTCCGCAATTATCTCCTCCCGCCCAATATATACTTATACACATATAGAATAATCAAAAAGAAGACTATTTTCGGAAGAAAACGGGAGGATAAACGGTACAATTCTGGTAGTACACAAAACAATGTACTACCAGTGGAAAATAGAAGAAGAAGAAAGGAAGAAAAAGAGAAAACGGGATATTCCTTGTCCCCGCGCATATCAACTCTTCATTTATCTCTTCTTCTTTATCGGTTCGGATATGTGGTGGGAGTGATATAACTTGTTCGTCTTCTCTTGTCACTTTTGTTATCATACTACTACTGTTCTAATTGCATTGGTAGTCAGGGGATTCGATAATGATTGAAAATTGTGTGAAAGAAATTCGAAAAATGAACAAAAATGGCTATAAAAAACATAATAATCGATGAAACCTGACATTTTTCCAATCATTTTTGGTCTATCTGTGTGTCCAAACATCCGGAAATCCAAAAATCATCAAAATAAAAAAAAACCAAAAAAGTTTGACCTCCGGTGGGGATCGAACCCTGGTCGGTTTGGTGAAGTGGTCGGGGTGTCTACCTTCACTGGGGGCATGCTGGTTTTAGTGGATTTTTCGGGTTCCTAAGGTTGATTTTTTTGATTTTCATGATTTTTTGGGTCTAGAAACCTACTGAAAACAAAAAAAAAGAAGATAAAAAAGTTTGACCACCGGTGGGGATCGAACCCTGGTCGGTTTTGTGAAGTGGTCGGGGTGTCTACCTTCACTGGGGGCATGCGGGTTTTTGACGGAAAACACGGTTTTTGGAGGATTTTTTGGGTTCTTAGTGTAGATTTTAGTGATTTTTATGATTTTTCTCATATTTTTGCCCTCAAAACCTCCAAAAACCCCATTTTTTGACCGTATATTCCTCGTTTGTTCCGAACGAGCTGAATTTGATTCCATAAAACCAAAAAAATTAAATATTCTTTTGATATGAAATTGAACTCATACATACATTATATATATGAAAAAATCAAAGTACACTGTTTATAAAGTTTTCGGGTGTTTAGACATCAGGATTTACAAGACAGAAACTTTTTTGGAATTACCGAACCCGGAACGTTCTCCAATGTCATTCCTTCCATAAGCTTTATGATGCGGAAACTGTTTTCTTCTCCGTATATCCCTCAGTTTCCGACACGATTTTGTCTTCCTAGTGTTAAACCTTAAAATGTGACCATTTGTTTAATCTATTTCAGCGTAAAGTAGTGTGAGCTGTCTAGTTAAAACGACCATAACTCCCTAGGGAGTGTCCGTACAAAAAAGTTGTCAACTACAAAAATGGAGCTCTACGTTTAATCTGTACGATCCGTTAGAAATCTACTTGATGGGACAATCAGTATTACCATGACACACTCTCAAAGTTGGAGAATTTCAACTGAAAAACGCAAAACTTTACAACCGTTCGACCTGTGCTGTAACTCTTGAACATCCCTAGAACATGTATAGAAGAATCGATTTCTTTGATTTGTTAATTGATGTTTGAACGGTTCGAATTGTTCTTTTGATTCTTTGATATTCGCTATCTCCCTTTCATGTGATGTGTTCATGAAGTTATTTGATATGATAATTATTCCATGACAGTTCATTAGCATAAGGGAATAAAAGGGGATCCAAAGTCATCAGTATCATCATACATCCAATATGAACTACCTTCTATTCTTCCTATTGGTTACTGTAGTTAATTGTCGAGGCTGTAAAGATCAATGTGAATGCCCGGATCTCCTCGATAGAATTTATTCGCCTGGTACTGGAAATAAGTGAGTATCGTCCGTTATTCAGACACTTGTTTCAGATGAAAGCGACATTTTGTATACTGAAGGAGCGGGATGTGTCAGAACTATCACTTGTGGGACTAGTGACAACCCCTACGTGGTTATTTATTTCTATCAATCAGAAATTCCACACCCGGTTAATTCTGAAGATTTCGCAGTACGTTTTATCTTATGACATATAATCCATCAATTATATATATATAGACTGCGAATTCCTCTTCAACAATACAACCGAATATAAACCTATTCCAACATTTTGGAATTATTTGTGAGAACCAGCAATGGTATATCACTAAATACCCGGGAGGAGTTACCATCAAAAGGCGTGAGGAAGATTCTTACTCAGTGATAGGAACCAACGGAGAATTTGACGGGAAAAAGAGTGTAATTTGGAATCTTGCTTGGTAAGAATTATATCGAAACGTTATTAATCCAATAATAATTCACAGCGCTCCTCCTCCTCCATCAGAATAAGTATTTTGTGATTGAATGAAATATTTTCATGAGACTGAATTGATTTTTTGTTAATAAAGTTTATACTTGTCGTGAAATTCTTTCGATTACGTCTTCCTACGTGATGACGGGGGTACTGTAGATCGGATTTTTTTGGAAATTTTTGTGGGAAAAACTTGTTTATGGTGAGGCTAATAGTAAGAGGCGGAAATAGGGCTTTGTCAGTCTTATTGAAAAAATGGTTGATTGGAGAAAGAAATAATTTGGAATCAGTTATAATCAGTCATGGATCGATATTCGAGTCAGATGAGGTCCTCAAAAAATTCAATTGGCTACCGTATTCACAGGAAAGACGCGCTAAAGTGTATACTCCAAGTGTTGAGCGAGTAAACTAATAGGAAACTCAAAAAAATCACAAATATCTATTCACTTTTTACAAATTTTTATGAAAAACTGAGATTTTCGAGCACGAATATGTTTGTAGACCCGAAAAATCATGAAAGTCACGAAAATCTACACCAGAAACACAAAAAATCATCCAAAAACCGAGTTTCCTGTCAAAAATCCGGATGTCCCCAGCGGAGGTAGACACCTCCACCACTACACGAAACCGACCAGGGTTCGATCCCCACCTGGGGTCAAAACTTTTTTTCTTTTTTCTATTTTTGATGATATTTAGACATCCGGGTGTCCAGACACACAAACAGACAAAATAGGCAATCTGGAAAAAAATATTCTAAAAATAACGATTTTGATGGAAAAAAAAATGGAAAAAAGAAGAAAAAAAAATCAGATTTTAGTCTTCTGGTCTGAAAATAGCATATTCTTGTTCAGCTCATCGAGAGCTTTCAGAAAAGTACCCACAAGCCATGGTCTTGAGCATTTCGGGTCTCGACACGATTTACGCGAAATTCAGGGTTACTGTAGTTTTCGCGTCGAGACCCAACTTTTTCCAAACCATGGCTTGTGGGTACTTTTCTGAAAGCTCTTAACACGTTTGATCTGAATATGACAAAATTTTTCCTTAAAAATCAGGTCCCGCCACGAAAAATTGGCAAAAACCCAAAACTTGTTGAATTTCGCGGTGAGACCCGAAATTTCTAAATTTTTCTCCGATATTCGAATTCAGCTCGTCGAGAGCATTCAGAAAAGTACCCACACGCCTAGGTTCTGATTGATTTGGGTCTCGCCACGAAAACTACAGTACCCCCGTCGTAAATCGTGTCGAGACCCAAATTCGTCAAAACCATGGCTTGTGGGTACTTTCCTGAAAGCTCTCGTTCTCCCGAATCTGAAAATGAGCACAAAAAACTAAAAATATTGTATTTATACTTCATAAAACGAAAAATGTGTGTAAAAACAAGAGAAATCATATTGAATTATATATCTGAAATGAAATGAAATGGATCAGATTTGAACGAGAAAATTGTCTGAAAATTGCAGAAAATGTACAAAAAATCATAGAATAACGTGATTTTTGACCGAAAATCATCGAAAAATCGATTTTTCGAGTCAAAAATGTGGGAAAATTCATATTTTTACAGTAGAAATGATGGAAAATAGGGTTTTTTGGGGGAATTTTCAGGTCAAAAACTGGAAAAAAGACGATTCTCACAAAAAAAGGGGTCAAAAATGGGGTCTTAGGGGAATTTTCAGATGGATTTGATCGAATTTCAGCTTTAAATATGGAGAAAATGACGATTTTGAGGGTATTTGGGTCGAAAAATACGGTTCTAGGGGTCAAAATTGGGGGTTTCAGGGGTAATTTCCGGTCGATTTGATCGATTTTAGGGTCAAAAACTAGAAAAAAGTGAAAAAACTAGAGTTTTTGGAACTGAAAATGGGGATTTTGAGGTACAAAATACGATTTAGGGGTCAAAAATGGGTGTTTCATGGGTATTTTCAGGTGGATTTTATGGATTTTAGAGTCAAAAACTAGAAAAAAGACGATTCTTACACAAAAAAGGGTTCAAAACTGACGATTATGGGGGTATTTGGGTCTAAAAAATACGATTTTAGGGTCAAAAATGGGTGTTTCATGGGTATTTTCAGGTAGTTTCGATCGATTTCCGAGGTCCAAATCTCATCATAGACCAAGACGTTGTACGAGATGTGGTTTATTCTTGCGGACGTTCTGCTCAATGTGTTCCCATATTTGTGAGAATCGTGCCTTATCCATATGTCTCTTCGTTGCGGATATCGGAATCTTCTGACAATTCCACTGCATCACTTGATTCACCGGTTTGTCCGAATCAAAGTGCAAATGGAATGCGGGAATGTGGGTGAAGATGTCCGTTGCATTTCCATTCCATTTCCATCCTTTGAATTGCCAAGCCACGCCCATTACGAACACTCCGATCACTCGATCCCAATCTTCTGATGATGATCCCATCTTTTCCGGGTTGTCGATGATTCGGATGTTGTCTGCAAACGATTTGAGTCAATTTCAGACAATTTCAGACAGATTTTTAGCTAAAAATCGGGATTTTTAAGTCAAAAATAGTCGATTTTCCACCCGAAACTCTTTAAAAACCTCATTTTTGACCCCAAAATCAAGTCTGGCGCGCCTGAGACGCGTTTCATATCGGAATCGAGGTGAAAACTGAGTATTTTGAGCAAAACATGACTATTTTTATGTCGACAATGTAGTTTTTCACCATAAAATTAGATGAATTTAGGCGATTTTCGAGGAACTTTCTGTGAAATTCATATATTCTCATATGGAACGCGTCTCAGGCGCGCCAGCCGCGGAGTGTCTGCAAATGATTTGAGACAATTTCAGACAGATTTTAGGGGAAAACTTGAGATTTTCGAGTCAAAAATGAAGTCGAACGCGTATTAGGCACGCCAGACACAATTTTGGAGTCCGAAATGACGATTTTGAATGGAAATTTGAAGTTTTCTTGGTGAAAAACGGGATTTTTGAGTCAAAAACTGAACGAATTTAGGCGCTATTAGAGGAATTTTTTGTGAAATTCATACATTCTTATATGGAACGCGTCACCGGCGCGCCAGCCGCGGAAAATCGAAGATTTTTGAGTCGAAATTGAACTCTTCGACCTTTGAAAGAAGGAACGCGTCTCAGGCGCGCCAGACACGATTTTGGAGTCAAAAATCGGATTTTTAAAGAGTTTTGGGTGGAAAATGCAAGCTTTGGACGAAAAAATGACAATTTTGTTGTGAAAATTGAGATTTTTCAGCAGAAAATCATTTTTAAAACCAAAAAACTCAAAATTTTCGATAAATTCGCGTCTCAGGCGCGCCAGAACGATTATAGAGTCAAAAAGTTGGAAAATCCATGATTTTTGAGTCAAAATTTGACTATTTTCAGTCGAAAATTGAGGTTTTCCAAGAAAAATGAGAAATTCAGACGGAAAATCACGAAAGTTTCAGTTTTTGCGAGTCGAAAATGAGCTGTAATCCATATGCGTCTGGCGTGCCTTTGCCGCTATTTCAGTGAGTTTTCGGGGCTCAAAATCGTCAAAAAATGGCTCAAAATGCTCCGATTTGAGCTCAAAAAGGGGTTTTTGGGGCTCAAAATGCTCAATTTTTCTCCATTTTCAATGATTTTCAGCTCAAAAAAAGCATAAAAACTAACAAGTCTGTCCATTCTTCTGTCTCTGAATGACCAAATCCGTGGGTTTCTTATTGGATTCTTTTCGTTTCGAATCGACTGAAACGTATCCTAATCCCTGGAGAATATCCTTCGCATTGTACATATTAATCATCGTATTCATTGCAGCCGGTACGATGATTATCGGCGATCGGGATGTTCTCTTCACTCCAGAAGACACTCCAGATGACGTCGATGGCTTCTGGACGACTGGAATCGACGGTGGGGGACGCATCATTTCAGATGGCTCTGAAAATTAGAGGAATTTAGACTAAAAATCATGAAAATTGAGCATTTTCAGACAATTTTTCATGAAAAAAGAGCCTAGAAGTCGTCAGAATCGATCAAAACTAAATCTGGAGCACCTGTGTCGCGTTTTTGGGTCGAAAATGATCAGTTTTGAGCCAAAAGTAGTCAGGCGCACCTTTGACGCTCTTCAAGCTGAAATGAAGAGTCTGGCGCACATTTGACGCGTTTTTCAGCTCAGTTTGAGGCTATTTTCAGTAAAAATTGGCTAGGTCTGGCGCGCCTTTGACGCTTTCTAGAATTTAGTTATCTGGCGTGCCTGTGACGCTTCTACGAACAAAACTGTGCGGCTGGCGCGCCTTAGACGTCTTTCTGCTTCAAAATGAGTCAATTTTGATGATTTAAACTGGAATTTCCAGTCGAAAATCGTCCAATTCTCATCGATTTCGGACTGTCTGGCGTGCCTGTGACGCGTCTGAAACTCACTGTGTCCTCCAGAATGTCCTTGTTTGAGTGTACTCAAATTACTTCCGATGAACGATCCCTCCGTTTGGATTTCTTTCGTTTTCTCCTGCAAATTATGATAGAATGAAATGGATTATTGGGGAGGTGGCTAGGGCGACGTGGGCGCGTTTTCTGGGGGAAAATTTGGGAATTCAAGAATCTGGGGCGCCTGAGACGTGTTTTTATCGGTTTTTTCGAGTTTTGGCGGCTATTTTGGACTCGGCTATCAACATTTTCAGTGTAAAAACGATTCTGGCGCGCCTTTGACGCTTTCAGATCAATTCAGCTCGGTTTTAGGCAGTGGTGGGCGCCGATTGAAATTAGTGAAACGCGCTCTATTGCGCGCAGGAAAAAAGCGAGAGAAACACTCTCTTCATTTCACGCACTCTCTCGCCGCGGCGGCGGAAAAAAGAGGGGGAGGCGGAAGTGGGGTGCGGAAAATGCTAATTTCGCCGGTATTGAATGAAAATTCGATCTGAAAAATGTTAAAACTATTAGAAGAGAACATTCTCTTTCGATTGATGTAAAAATTATAACTATTTTCATGGGAAAAATTCTCAAAAAAGGCGAGAAACGAAAATTAGTGGAAAAATTGGAGAAAATTCCCGATCGTGAAAAATTTTTTCACTAAAAAGATTTTGGTTTTTTGATATGTTATCAGTTTTAGTGATGTCTAATGGAATACCAATCCCTGGATAATTCCGTTCGATGGGGTCATTCTGTGGAGAAAACCCGATTTTGAGAGGAATTTATGGGAGGAGTCATTAGGACGGTTTGATTTCGGAGGTGTTCCACAAAAAGTTATATTTATTCTTTATATACTGTTGTCATAGACATTATCTAAGAGGAGAAAAAGAATTTTCAAAAAATATTAGGTATGGGCCGTTTTATGGTATATCGAAGTCACCCTACTTTGAAGGTTCAAATATCGGCTAATCTATTATGTTTAGGGCTTGAAATTGGGAAACATGAATGTTTCAGAGTTTGAGGAAACAATTTCCAACATATTAGATAGTTGGTTGGTCGGTTTCCCAGACCAGACTTAACTGACATTTTGACCACACCCTCTTGAAGAACAACAGTGACCTATTGAAGTTAAGAGACAATGTATCGCTCAAGCACATCAGCCAAAGTGATACGTTTTGGCTGACTTTTTGTTATGTTATTAACCTGGGAATTCTGAGAATTTCATACTATACCTGATTAGGCTCCGCCCCCCGTTGACCTACCGAAACGATCAATTGAAGAAAAAGAATAAAAATGTTTCTTTCAAAAGATTAAAAAACAAAATCTTTTTACTACTTTTTTACTACATTTCATTAGTTGACAACTAATTTCTAGCTTTCCTGCACCATTTAGAAAAATATCACTTTTTGAAAAAATATCTCAATTTTTTCATGTTTTTGGATTTTTCAGTTGGTCGAAGTACTGCGGTCCGAAGCAAATTGATGATAATAATGTACATACTTGTGTTGACAATTCGAAATTATAAACACCTTCCTGAAATTGGGTGTCTAGGGGAGTTAGTTATGATCCAAAAACTGACGAAATGTGATACATTTCAACGTACCCCCCTTCATGGTAAAATGTGACTTTGTGAAGAAAAGCAATAAATTTCTTAGACACTTTGAGAAAGCAGCAAAATAACGTTAAAAGCACAAATACCGTAAGACATGTAATAGACGCGGTAATAGAACCATTTTTTTTAAAGACCTCCGAGATAGGATGATCTAAACTTTTGTTAGCGGGTGCACCTCAGATATGAAAATGGTTCTATTACCGCGTCTATTACATGTCTTACGGTATTTGTGCTTTTAATTTTTTTTTTTCTAAATGGTGCAGGAAAGCTAGAAATTAGTTGTCAACTAATGAAATGTAGTAAAAAAGTAGTAAAAAGATTTTGTTTTTTAATCTTTTGAAAGAAACATTTTTATTCTTTTTCTTCAATTGATCGTTTCGGTAGGTCAACGGGGGGCGGAGCCTAATCAGGTATAGTATGAAATTCTCAGAATTCCCAGGTTAATAACATAACAAAAAGTCAGCCAAAACGTATCACTTTGGCTGATGTGCTTGAGCGATACATTGTCTCTTAACTTCAATAGGTCACTGTTGTTCTTCAAGAGGGTGTGGTCAAAATGTCAGTTAAGTCTGGTCTGGGAAACCGACCAACCAACTATCTAATATGTTGGAAATTGTTTCCTCAAACTCTGAAACATTCATGTTTCCCAATTTCAAGCCCTAAACATAATAGATTAGCCGATATTTGAACCTTCAAAGTAGGGTGACTTCGATATACCATAAAACGGCCCATACCTAATATTTTTTGAAAATTCTTTTTTCTCCTCTTAGATAATGTCTATGACAACAGTATATAAAGAATAAATATAACTTTTTGTGGAACACCTCCGAAATCAAACCGTCCTAATGACTCCTCCCATAAATTCCTCTCAAAATCGGGTTTTCTCCACAGAATGACCCCCATCGAACGGAATTATCCAGGGATTGGTATTCCATTAGACATCACTAAAACTGATAACATATCAAAAAACCAAAATCTTTTTAGTGAAAAAATTTTTCACGATCGGGAATTTTCTCCAATTTTTCCACTAATTTTCGTTTCTCGCCTTTTTTGAGAATTTTTCCCATGAAAATAGTTATAATTTTTACATCAATCGAAAGAGAATGTTCTCTTCTAATAGTTTTAACATTTTTCAGATCGAATTTTCATTCAATACCGGCGAAATTAGCATTTTCCGCCGCCTCTCCCTTCAATAATTTGAACGGGGAGGCGAGAGGCGAGAGAGCGTGCGGCGGCCAAGAGACGCAGAGAAATTTTCCCGTGGCGGCGAAATTTTCCCGTGGCGATTGAAGACAATCTTCATTCTCGCCCACCACTGGTTTTAGGCCACTTTCAGCCAGTTTTCTAGCCAAAAAGGTAGTCTGGAGCCATCTGGCGCGCCTGTGACGCCTTTTAAACCGATTTTCGCCAAATCTAGCGTGTCGTTGGCGCGTTTTCTGCGGGAGCTTTTTGGGGCGAAAAGTAGGCGATGATCGAGAGACTGGCGCGCCTGTGACGCGTTTTGGGCATTTTCAGACTAAAATTTTCGGATTTTCGGCAATTTTTGGTCATTTTGGATCGATTTTTGCAATTTTTGAGACGAAAAGTTGTTTGGCGCGCCTGAGGCGCGTTTTGGCCATTTTCGATGATTTTGACCGACTTTTCAGTCGTTTTCAGCCGATTTTCGCCAAATCTGGGGTGTCGTGGGCGCGTTTTCTGGGAGGAGTTTTGGGGCGAAAATTAGGCAACTGGCGCGCCTGTGACGCATTTTTGTCACTTTTAGACATGAATCCTCGATTTTTCGGCCATTTCGGATGATTTTTGCCCAATTTTTCCGTATTTTCAGTCATTTTCATCCGATTTCCAGTCAATTTCAGCCCAATTTCATCAGATTTCTTACATGAGCGAAAGCCTCTTGGGCGTATCTCGAGTAACCGGATCTCTGTTGTCCATCGAGACCGCCCGTCCGTCCGATTGTCGTCGCCGCGTGCACCGCAGCCACTTTCTCCTTCTTCTCGTTGAGATCCCATTGACGTTGGGCGGCTGAGATGATTTCGAGAACATTCGATAGATCTCTCACTCCCAACATCACATTCTCACGGGTACGGTGGATTCGAACTTTTGGAAGTGATGCTGATGTCAGTGTTGATAGCGATTCACTGCAAATGATTGAGAGGGTTTTTTGGCGGAAATTTGGGGTTTTTGGGGCAAAAATGACCATTTTTGATCGATTTTAAGCCAAATTTCGAGGTTTTTAACCAAAAAATGAAGAATTTCAGACAATTTCGGCGTTTTCCAGTCAGAAAAAAGTTTTTCCTTGAAAATTCACGTTTTTATGCAAAAATCTGGAATTTTGAAGCTGAAAATTGACATTTTTCCGGATTCTGATGATTTTCAGATAGAAAACAGCGCGAAAAACGCGTCAAAGGTGCGCCAGACTTGAAATTCTGCACTAAAAGCGTCAGAGGTACGCCAGACTAGTTTTGGCTCAAAAACGCGGCACAGGTGCGCCAGACCGCGATTCTGGTCGTCCTGGAGCGATTTTCGGTATAAATTTCAGCAATTTCAGCCTATTTTTGTCATTTTAGAGAATTTATGACTTTTTTTTGCGGTTTTAAGGGCAAAAAATATAATTTTGGATCGAAAATCCTCATTTTAATGATATTTTCAAGAGAAAATTTGACATTTTCAGCCAATTTCTGTCAAAAATGGTCATTTTTGATCAATTTCAAGCCAAATGTCGAGATTTTTGACCATTTTCAACTGAAAACGACAAATTTCGATCAACTGGCGCGCCTGTGACGCTTCCAGCTCAATTCAGATTGGATTTGGGCCATTTACAGCCAATTTTTTAGCCGAAAAACATTTTGGATCCATCTGGCGCGCCTGGGACGCTTTTTCGACCATTTTCAACGATTTTGGGCTGGTTTTGACCGATTTTTCAGTCGTTTTCAGCCAATTTTCAGCCTATTTCCAGCCTCGTAGCCTCATAAACTCACTCGATATTGACGATGCCCTTCTCCAAATTTTTCTGCCGTTTTCTTCTCATTTCGGCGATTCGATCCTTCGTCAGACTATCATTCAATGCTCGAATCTCAACTTCTTTCTTCTGAATACTCGCTGGAATAGGCCCCGCCCCCTCGTCCATCTGTACGTCGTTCGCATGTCCGGATGTCGTCGGGACATCGAGTTTCGGACGTTTCGCATCTGGCTCCGATGACGTGGGACCCTGATTCAGAAGTTGTCTCAGTGATTGTGGGGCTTCTTGATTGGTAGTGGGTTTCGTGTAAACCTCAGAACCCTCGCCTTCCAGAAATTTCTGCACCGTTCTTCTGAAAAAATGAAGGAAATTAGGGTAAAAATCAAGAAAAATGAGGCATTTTCAGCAATTTTTCACCAAAAATAGGCCTAAAAGTCGTCAGATTCACTCAAAATGGAGACTGGCGCGCCTGTGACGCGTTTTTCGAGAAATTGTTGTGCTGAAACTCGGATTTTGAAAGCAAAAATCAGCGAAGAATTGAAAAAATTGAAGGCTTTTGAGTAAAAATTAAGAATTTTTCGGTTAAAAATAGCTAAAAATCGGAATTTTTGGTGTAAAAAAGCCATTTTTGGTCAAAAATCGGGAGTTTTCAGACAGAAATACGGATTTAGGCTGAAAACCAAGAAGAATGAGGCATTTTCAGGCAATTTTTCACTAAAAATGAGCCTAAAAGTGGTCAGATCCGATAAAAACCAAGACTGGCGCGCCTGTGACGCTCTTCAAGCCGAAATAGAGAGTCTGGCGCACCTTTGACGCGTTTCATGCCGTTTTTGGACTAAAACTTCACAAAATTCAACAAAAAATGTGTCTGGCGCACCGTTGACGCGTTTTTCAGCTCAGTTTGAGGTTGTTTTCAGTCAAAATTGGCTGAGTCTGGCGTGCCTGTGGCGCGTTTTCGGATAAAACCTAGTCTGGCGCGCCTTAGACGCGAGACGCATTTTGGCCATGTTTAGATCGAAAATTTCGGATTTTCAGTCATTTTCAGTCAAAATTGGATGAGTCTGGGGCGCCTTCGACGCTTTTTAGAATTTAGTTAACTGGCGTGTCTGAGACGCGTTTTTGGCCATGTTTAGATCGAAAATTTCGGATTTTTGTCTGTTTTTGATTGTTTTTAACCGGTTTTCGGCCATTTTTCATCAATTTTGACCGATTTTTCGGCAATTCTTTCACTAAAAACACGCTAATTACCTATAGGGTCTGGTGACAGCAGTGACATTGGCGGCGGCCGCCTCCTTCACATAGACTCCGTGATTCTCATCTTTAAATTTGAGGAAACAGACGATCGATTCGAGTGAATATTTCTCTGTTCCTTTTTCCTTTCCATAGACGGAAACGTCCGTTTCGGCGGTTGTTCGGTACGCGAAATCGCCAAAAGCGATATATTTCGTGCCATTCTGCAAAAAATTGGATTTTTATGCGAAAAATGACAATTTTTTGCGTTTTTTCGCGGAAATTCGATCGGAAAAATGAGTTTTTCGGTGTATTTTTGATTAAAAATGACAATTTTTGAGGTATTTTTTGCCGAAAATGAAAACTTTTGAGGTTTTAGCTAATTATAAGTTAAAATGACCGGAATTCGACAATTTGAAGATGAAAATGAGCTTAATTTCACTCTTTTCACTCAAAAACAGGCTGAAAATTGACACATTTTTGAGATTTTTCGTCAAAATCGAAATTTTTCGGCAAAAATCTTAGAATTTTAAGGATTTTTAGCACTGAAACACGAAAAACTAACTAATTTTCAGCTTTATGACACCAATTCCGTTGTAAAAACCTCGAAAATCAAGGATTTTGACTCAAAAGCAAAAAATTCCGATTTTCACGAAAATTTTGTCGAAAACATCTGGATTTTCAGGATTTTTAGTGACGAAACAGCATAATTCAGCTGATTTGCAGCATTTTGATACAAAAAAATATCAGAAAACACTGAAAATTCGGAAAAATTGAAAATGTTTCGGGTTTTTCGCGAACAATCGATAATTCACCGATTTTTTCTCGGTTTTTCTCAAATTTTCATTTATTTAATTGTTAATTGTTTATTACGACTTCGAGAGTCGTGAAAATAGATCAGAATCAGTGTATACATAATACATAATTGAACAGTGAGGGTGACATAAAATTGTGAGAGAGTGATTAAAAAATATTGGAGAACATACAGTTAAAAGAGGTTTCGCGGGGATGCGCTGTTTAGTTGTGTCAAATAAGTTAGAGTACGGTTGACAAAAAATTTCCTTCGCAGTTTGTTTTTGGGACGCTTCCAAACGAATCTTGTCTTTGTGCGCGTGTGATTGTTTTGTGATATTGTGAAGAAATCGGCTGTATTGAGATCTATTTTGCCACTAATCATTTTTTCAATGAGTTTTTTATCTATTTGCAGGCGCCTGTCTTTCAGAGAAGAGAGCCCGTAGAGTTGGTTGCGCTCAGTTGAGTTCATTTATTTCTAGCGATTTATTGCTGATTTTTTCAATTTTCCATCATTTCACATACGAAAAGACATCGAAAACGACAAAAATCTAATTTTTTCGAAAAAATCGATTTTTCACCGATTTTTCTCGGTTTTCTCAAAATTTTTACTGATTCCTATCAATTTCTCGCCAATTCCTCCGATTTTCCATCATTTTCACCACGAAAACCACCAGAAAACCACCCGAAACCCCGGAAATCGATATTTCTCATGAAAACTCACCACAGACACCTCTGTAATCGGATATTCATCCGGTTTCTGCACATGAATTTGCAGCGCTTCTGACGGATTCATTTTTCCGCTGAAAAATGCGAAAATTTAGAAGAAAATCGGTGAAAAATGAGGGAAAATGAGTGGAAAAATGCTCGGAATTCGCTGAAAAATGTGGTGGAAGAGGAAATGCAGCTGGAGGTTTCTAGGCCACGGCCACTGGTTAATACGCGCGAAATTCAAAATAGAGAGGCGGTGAACGAGGAAATTGGTGGATTTTGACGGATTTAAACGGGAAAAAAGGTCAAAGTAATAGAAAAACTTATTTGAATTAATATTTTAAAAAAAATTTCATCTGAAAGATGTTAAAATAACTGTTAAACAGTTTTTTAAATCGTTTTTGCAATATTTTTTTGAAAAACGCGGCTAACGCGCTCCAGCCGGGGTATTAGGAAATTAAAAATTGCTGAAGATAGATTCTTGAGTCAAGATTCGAGATTCAGAATCCAAAAAATGTGGATAAACAGTAAAAATCGCCGAAAATCAATGTTTGACGCGTCGCGGCTGTGCGTCGCGTGTGTGGACGTTCTCAGGGGGTCCTTATTGACTCTATTGTCTGTCGTATGTACGATATTTTGTGAGTGGTCCCTGTCTGGCGTGCCTGCGGCGCGTTTTCGGAAAATACGCCGGCTGTGGCGTTTTTGGAGCTTTTTTGAGGGTTTTTCGAGAAAAATATGACAAAAAACGCGAAAAAATTAAATTTTTTACATTTTTTAATTTAATTTTCTATTATTTTTACCTTTTTTCCGTTAAAATCCAATTAATCCCCCAATTTCCCTCTTTCACCCTTTCTTTTTTGAACTTCGCGCTAATTAATCGGTGGCCGTGGCCTAGAAACCTCCAACTGAAATTCCTCTTCCACCGCATTTTTCAACGAATTCCTAGCATTTTCCACTCATTTTCCATCATTTTTCACCGATTTTCTTCTAATTTTTTGCATTTTTTCAGCGGAAAAATGGATCCCTCAGAGGCACTGCTGATGCACGTGCAAAAACCAGAAGAATACCCGATTAGGGAGGAGACTGTGGTGAGTTTTTATAAGAAATATCGATTTCAGGTGTTTCCGGTGGTTTTTGATAGATTTTTGTGATGGAAATAGTGGTAAAATGAAGGAATTGGCGAGAAATTGATAAAAATCACTGAAAATTTTGCGAAAATCGAAAAAAAATCGGTGAAAAATCGATTTTTTCGAAAAAAAATCGATTTGGGTCGTTTTCAGTGAAATTTCACTTCCTAAATAATAAAAATTGAAGAAATCAGCAAGAAATCGATAGAAACCGAAGAAAATTTCGAAAAAAAATGAGAAAAATCGGTGAAAAATCGATATTTTCGAAAAAATTCGAAAAATATCGATTCGGGTCGTTTTCAGTTGAATTTCACCCCCTAAATAATAAAAAATTGAAAAAATCAGCAAGAAATCGATAGAAATCGAAGAAAATTTTGAAAAAACCGAGAAAAATCGGTGAAATTTCGATTTTTCGAAAAAAATTTGAAAAAAATTGAATTTTTCAGAATTTTCAATGTTTTTCGACACTTTTTTGTATCAAAGAGCTCAGGTCATTTTAGTGCAAAATCCACCGAAAATCTCGATTTTCAGTTAAAAAAAACGCTATTTTTTTAAGTTTTTCATCGATTTTTCCCGAAAAAAGTCAGAAATTTGCCATTTTTTACTCAAAAATCCCAAAAATTCCAAATTTTCTTGCAGGACGGCACCAAATATATAGCATTTGGAGACAACGCGTACCCGTCCATTGCTCAAACGATTGCGAAAGTCTATGGAAAAGAGAAAGAGTATTATTCACTCGAATCTCTCATTTGTTTCCTTAGATTCAAGGAGAAGTACGAAGACTATGATAAGAAGCACGGAGAATATGTGAAGGAGGCGGCCGCCGCTAATGTCAAAGCTGTCACCAGAATTGATAAGTAAGAAACACCGAAAATTAGGTTTTTTCATCGAAAAATTGGCTAAAAATCGGTCAAAATTGATGAAAAATGACTGAAAACTGGTCAAAATGACATAAATTCCGTCAAAATTGACGAAAAATGGCTTTGAAACCGCCAAAAATGCTAGTTTCTGATTGAAAATGGCTGAAAATCGGTCAAAATACATCAAAAATAGCCGAAAATCCAGAAATTTCAGTCTGAAAACGCTCAAAACGCGTCACAGACCGTATAGGTAATTACCACGAAAATTTCGTGTTTTTAGCGAAAAATTGGCTAAAAATTGGTCAAAATCGATGAAAAATGTCAAAAATCGCAAATTTTTGATGAAAAATGACTGAAAATTGGTCAAAAACCACCAAAAATAGCCGAAAATCCGAAATTTTCAGTCTAAAAATAACCTTGTGAACGCCTTTTTTGTAAAATCACTGAAAACTTGGCTGAAAACCGGTTAAAATCGCTCAAAATGACTGAAATTTCGTCAAAACCGATGAAAAACCGCTGAAAATCGGTCAAAACCACCGAAAATAGCCGGAAATCCGAAAACTTTCGTCTAAAACGCGTCGCAGGCGCCCCAGATGGCCAATTTCATTATTTTCGTCCAAATGTAGCTTTTGTGTGTTTTCAGACGGAAAATTGCGTGTTTTTAGCGAAAAATTGGCTGAAAATCGATCAAAATTGCCGGAAGATGTCAAAAAATCGCAGATTTCTGACTGAAAATGGCTGAAAATCCCTAAATTTTGGACTGAAATGACCCAAAACGCGTCACAGGCGCGCCAAGCTACTTTTCGACAAAAACTCTTTAAATGAACGAATTCCGGTCAAAAATGATGAAAATTCGCAATTTTTTGACTGAAAATGGCTGAAAATCGGTCAAAAACCACCAAAAGTAGCCGAAAATCCGAAAATTTCTGTCTGAAAATGTCCAAAACGCGTCTCAGGCGCCCCAGACGATTTGAAGCTTCTTTTTTGCTTAAAAAACTCTGAAAATGTGACCGAAAACATCTTTTTCCTCTTAAAATGATGTTTTTCGTCGATTTTTGTTCGAAAATAAGCTTTTTCACACTCAAAAATTTCGATTTTGAGCAATTTTTGACCGAAAAATCTGAAAATTTCGGGAAAAATCTGATTTCTGACCCGTTTTTCATGTTAAAATGCTGTTTTTTCAGCGATTTTTGACCCAAAAACCTTCAATTTTCTTCATTTTTCAGAAATAAAGTGACAAAATTCCTCGAAGGCGAAGCTTCAGTGTTCCCAAAACCGGATTTCCAGCAAGAAGCGCCGATATCACTGAGACAACTTCTGAATCAGGGCTCATCGTCGGAGCCAGATGCGAAACGTCCGAAACTCGACGTCCCGACGACATCCGGACATCCGAACGACGTACAGATGGACGAGGAGGGGGCGGGGCCTATTCCAGCGAGTATTCAGAAGAAAGAAGTTGAGATTCGAGCATTGAATGATAGTCTGACGAAGGATCGAATCGCCGAAATGAGAAGAAAACGACAGAAAAATTTGGAGAAGGGCATCGTCAATATCGAGTGAGTTTATGAGGCTACGAGGCTGAAAATTGACTGAAAATGCTGAAATTTCAGATAAAATACCCCTAAAATGATGATTTTTGACCCTAAAATCGTATTTATAGGCTCAAAATCATCTAAAACCTCATTTTTGACCAGTTTTTGAGCTTAAAATGCTGAAATTTCAGATGAAAACGATTGAAAATTTTTTTTTAAGTTGAAAATGGTCAAAAATCTTAAAATTCGGCTTTAAATCGATCGAAATTGGCCATTTTTGAGCCAAAATTGGCTGAAAATGAATGAAAATACCTTAAAACTGATGATTTTTGACCAAAAATCGTGTTTTTTTGCCCTCAAAACCCCCTGAAACCCCAATTTTTGGCCCTAAAATGTCAATATCGAGTGAGTTTATGATGCGGAAAACGCGTCCACGACGCCCCAGATCGGCGAAAATCGGCTGAAAACGACTGAAAATGGGTCAAAGTCAGCCAAAAATTGTCGAAAATGGCCGAAAAAGCGTCCCATGCGCGCCAGTTGATCGAAATTAGTCGTTTTCAGTTGAAAATGGTCAAAAATCTCGAAATTTGGCTTGAAATTGGCTGATAATGCCGAATTTTCACTTGAAAATACCATTAAAATGAGGATTTTTGACCCTAAAATTGTATTTTTGGTCTCGAAACTGCAAAAAAAAACGTTAAGAACCGCCTATTATGACTAAAATTGGCTGAAAATGCTGAAATTTCAGCTGGAAATCGGTCCAGGACGAAAAATGGCGGTCTGGCGCGCCTTTGCTGCGTTTTTGAGCCATAAGTAGTCTGGCGTACCTCTGACGCTTTTAGTGCAGAATTTCAATGTCTGGCGCACCTTTCGTGCAGTTTTCTACCTGAAAATCATGAAAATCCGGAAAAAATGTCAATTTTCAGCACTGAAATCGAGTTTCAGCTCGAAAATTCTAGATTTTTGCATAACAACGTAAATTTGCACGGAAAAACGCTAATTTCTGGCTGAAAAACTTGATTTTTCGGTTCAGGAAGTTCAGTTTCCTGGAAATCAAGTCAAAACTGCTAAAAATGATCGAAATCAGTCATTTTTGGTTAAAAATCTCGAATTTCGGCTTAAAATCGATCAAAAATGGTCATTTTTGCCCCAAAAACCCCCAATTTCCCCTCGAAAGCCCTCTCAATCATTGCAGTGAATCGCTATCAACACTGACATCAGCATCACTTCCAAAAGTTCGAATCCACCGTACTCGTGAGAATGTGATGTTGGGAGTGAGAGATCTATCGAATGTTCTCGAAATCATCTCAGCCGCCCAACGTCAATGGGATCTCAACGAGAAGAAGGAGAAAGTGGCTGCGGTGCACGCGGCGACGACAATCGGACGGACGGGCGGTCTCGATGGACAACAGAGATCCGGTTACTCGAGATACGCCCAAGAGGCTTTCGCTCATGTAAGAACGATGAAAATGGGCTGAAATTGACTGAAAATTGACTGAAAATGACTGAAAATACGGAAAAATCGCCCCAAAATCATCGAAAATGACCGAAAATGACCGAAAAATCGAGAATTTTGGTCTAAAAGTGACAGAAACGCGTCACAGGCGCGCCAGTTGCCAAATTTTTGCTCCAAAAACTCCCCCTAGAAAACGCGCCCACGACGCCCCAGTTTCGGCGAAAAAGCGTCACAGGCGCGCCAGATGGCTCCAGAAAACTATTCGGCTAAAAAACTGGCTGAAAATGGCCAAAATTTCCGAAAATCAATCTAAAACCATCGAAAATTACCGAAAAATCGAGAATTTTAATCTGAAAATGTTCAAAACGCGTCACAGGCGCGCCAGTCTCTCTATTATCGCCTAATTTCCGCCCCAACAACTCCCCCCCCAAGAAAAGGCGTCCATGACGCGCCAGATTTGGCGAAAATGGCAGGAAACGACTGAAAAACTGGTCAAAATCAGCTCAAATTTATCAAAAATTGCCAAAAAAGGCGTCACAGGCGCGCCAGATGGCTCCAGAAAACTATTCGGCTAAAAAACTGGCTGAGAATGGCCCAACGCCGATCTCAATTGATCTGAAAGCGTCACAGGCGCGCCAGAATCGTTTTTGGACTAAAAATTGTGTTTGCCGAGTACAAAATAGCCGCGGAAACTCGAAAAAGGCTATCAAAACGCGTCTCAGGCGCGCCAGACAACTTTTCTTCTTGAAAACGAGCTGAAAATGGTCGAAAATTGCTGGAAATCCCAAAATTTTAGTCTGAAAATGCTCAAAACGCGTCACCGGCGCTCCAGATTCTTAAATTCCCCCCTGAAAACGCGCCGACGTCGCCCCAGCCACCTCTCCAATAATCCATTTCATTCTATCATAATTTGCAGGAGAAAACGAAAGAAATCCAAACGGAGGGATCGTTCATCGGAAGTAATTTGAGTACACTCAAACAAGGACATTCTGGAGGACACAGTGAGTTTCAGACGCGTCACAGGCACGCCAGACAGCTGGAAATCGATGAGAATTGGACGATTTTCGACTGGAAATTCCATTTTAAACGATGAAAATTGACTCATTTTGAGGCAAAAACGCGTCTAAGGCGCGCCGGCCACACAGTTCTGTCCGTAGAAGCGTCTCAGGCACGCCAGTTAACTAAATTCTAGAAAGCGTCGAAGGCGCGCCAGACACTCGGTTAGTAGCTAATTTTGACTGAAAACACCCTCAAACTGAGCCGAATAACGCGTCAATGATGCGCCAGATACCGATTTTCGCCGGATTCTGAAAATTTTCAGCTAAAACGCGTCACAGGTGCGCCAGACTCTCCATTTCGGCTAGAAGAGCGTCACAGGCGCGCCAGTCGTGGTTTTGATAGAATCTGACGACTTTTAGGCTTATTTTTTGTGAAAAATTGTCTGAAAATGCCTCATTTTTCAATGATTTTCAGCCTAAGTTGCAATTTTCTGGAAGAAATCTCATTTCTGAAGCTTGAAATCCGTAAAATATGTATTTTTGACCAAAAAAAAGTCAATTTTCAACATTAAAGTCGGTTTTTTACTCAGTTTTTGGTCTCAAAATCCGAGTTTCAGCTCGACAATTTCGGATTTTGTGTAGAAACGTATATTTTCACGGGAAATTCACGACTTTTCTATTCAAAAAGTTCATTTTTCACACTTTTTGCCTCAAAAAACGCGTCAAAGGTGCGCCAGACACTCCATTTCGGCTTGAAAAGCGTCACAGGCGCGCCTGACTACTTTTGGCTCAAAACTGATCATTTTCGGCTCAAAAACGCGTCACAGGTGCGCCAGTCTCGGTTTTGATTGAGTCTGGCTCATTTTCTGTGAAAAATTGTCTGAAAATCCCCCATTTTTCTCGATTTTCAGCCTAATTTCCTCTCTAATTTGCAGAGCCATCTGAAATGATGCGTCCACCACCGACTACGATTCCAGTCGTCCAGAAGCCATCGACGTCATCTGGAGTGTCTTCTGGAGTGAAGAGAACATCCCGATCGCCGATAATCATCGTACCGGCTGCAATGAATACGATGATTAATATGTACAATGCGAAGGATATTCTCCAGGGATTAGGATACGTTTCAGTCGATTCGAAACGAAAAGAATCCAATAAGAAACCCACGGATTTGGTCATTCAGAGACAGAAGAATGGACAGACTTGTTAGTTTTTATGCTTTTTTGAGCTGAAAATCATTGAAAATGGAGAAAAATTGAGCATTTTGAGCCCCAAAAACCCCTTTTTGAGCTCAAATCGGAGCATTTTGAGCCATTTTTTGACGATTTTGAGCCCCGAAAACTCACTGAAATAGCGGCAAAGGCACGCCAGACGCATATGGATTACAGCTCATTTTCGACTCGCAAAAACTGAAACTTTCGTGATTTTCCGTCTGAATTTCTCATTTTTCTTGGAAAACCTCAATTTTCGACTGAAAATAGTCAAATTTTGACTCAAAAATCATGGATTTTCCAACTTTTTGACTCTAAAATCGTTCTGGCGCGCCGGAGACGCGAATTTATCGAAAATTTTGAGTTTTTTGGCTTCAAAAATGATTTTCTGCTGAAAAACCTCAATTTTCACAACAAAAATTGTCATTTTTTTGTCCAAAGCTTGCATTTTCCACCCAAAACTTTTTAGAAATCCGATTTTTGACTCCAAAATCGTGTCTGGCGCGCCTCAGACGCGTTCCTTCTTTCAGAGGTCAAAGAGTTCATTTTTGACTGAAAATAGTGATTTTTGACTCAAAAATCTTCGATTTTCCGCGGCTGGCGCGCCGGAGACGCGTTTCATATGAGAATATATGAATTTCACAAAAATTCATCTAAAATCCCCTTTAATTCATTCAATTTTTGACTCAAAGAACCCCTTTTTCTCCTAGAAATCTTCGAATTTCCATTCAAAATCGTCATTTCTGACTCAATCATTGTGTCTGGCGTGCCTGAGACGCGTTCGACTCCATTTTTGACTCAAAAATCCCGGTTTTCACCTAAAAATCTGTCTGAAATTGTCTGAAATTGACTCAAATCGTTTGCAGACAACATCCGAATCATCGACAATCCGGAAAAGATGGGATCATCATCAGAAGATTGGGATCGAGTGATCGGAGTGTTCGTAATGGGCGTGGCTTGGCAATTCAAAGGATGGAAATGGAATGGAAATGCAACGGACATCTTCACCCACATTCCCGCATTCCATTTGCACTTTGATTCGGACAAACCGGTGAATCAAGTGATGCAGTGGAATTGTCAGAAGATTCCGATATCCGCAACGAAGAGACATATGGATAAGGCACGATTCTCACAAATATGGGAACACATTGAGCAGAACGTCCGCAAGAATAAACCACATCTCGTACAGCGTCTTGGATTATGAGAGATCAACGGAAATCGATCCAATTGACCTGAAAATACCCCTGAAAACGTATTTTCCGACCCAAATACCCCCGAATCGTCATTTTTGTCCCCTTTTTGTGTAAAAATCGTCGTTTTCACAAGTTTTTGACCCTGAAATCGATCAAATCGACCTGAAATTACCCCTGAAACACCTAATTTTGACCCATAGAACCGTATTTTTCGACCCAAATACCCCCAAAATAGTCAGTTTTGACCCCTTTTTTGTGTAAGAATCGTCTTTTTTTTTAGTTTTTGACCCTAAAATCGATAAAATCCACCTGAAAACACTCCTAAAACCCCCATTTTTGACCCCCGAATCGTCATTTTCTCCACATTTTAAGCTGAAAATACCCCCAAAATTATGATTTTTGACCCCTAAATCCCATTTTTTGACCCTAAAATCGTATTTTCTACCTCAAAACCCCTCAAAAACTCCAATTTTCCCACTTTTTTCTCATTTTTTGACCCTAAAATCGATCAAATCGACCTGAAAATACCCCTGAAACCCCCATTTTTGACCCCTAGAACCGTATTTTTCGACCCAAATACCCCCGAAATCGTCATTTTCCCACATTTTTGACTCGAAATATCGATTTTTCGATGATTTTCAGTCAAAAATCACCAAAAATCACGATATTATTTGATTTTTTGTACATTTTCTGCAATTTTCAGACAATTTTCTCGTTCAAATCTGATCCATTTCATTTCATTTCAGATATATAATTCAATATGATTTCACTTGTTTTTACACACATTTTTTCGATTTATGAAGTATGAATACAATATTTTTCGTTTTTAATGCTCATTTTCAGATTCGGGAGAACGAGAGCTTTCAGAAAAGTACCCACAAGCCATGGTTCTGAGAGATTTGGGTCTCGACACGATTTACGGCGGGTTACTGTAGTTTTCGCGGCGGGGCCCAATATGCTCAGAATATAGGCGTGTGGGTACTTTTCTGAAAGGTGAGAGCGAGCTGAATATGAATATCGAACAAAAATTCAGAAATTTTGAGTCTCACCGCGAAAATCAACAAGTTTTGGGTTTTTGCCAGTTTTCGTGGCGGGACCCAACTTTCTTGCAAAAATTGTGTCATAGTAAGATTCAGCAAGTCAAGAGCTTTCAGAAAAGTACCCACATGCCCAGGTTTGAAAAAATTGGGTCTCCACGCGAAAACTACAGTAACCCTGAATTTCGCGTAAATCGCGTCGAGACCCATTTTTTTCAAACCTAGGCTTGTGGGTACTTTTCTGAAAGCTCTCGATGAGATGAACAAGAATATGTTATTTTCAGACCAGGAAACTCAATACTGAATTTTTTTCTTTTTTTCCATTTTTTTCCATTAAAATCGTTTTTTTTTCCAAATATTTTTTCCAGAATGCCTATTTTGTCTGTTTGGGTGTCCATTTTGTTTGTTTGTGTGTCCAAACGTCCAGATATTCAAATTCCGTCGAAATACAAAAAACAAAAAACGTTTGACCCCAGGTGGGGATCGAACCCTGGTCGGTTTCGTGCAGTGATGGTGGTGTCTACTTTCACTGGGGGGCATGCGGGTTTTTGACGAAAAACGCGGTTTTTGGGTGGATCTTTTGGATTTCTAAGGTGAATTTTTGTGATTTTCTGGATTTTTTGGATCTAGAAACCTATTTGTGCTCAAAAATTTCAGTTTTTCATTAACTTTTGAAAAGTTTAAACTTTTCACAAAAAAACACTGTCTTCAAGTTTTTCCGGAGCTACGAGAGTGGTTTTTTGTGTTTTTTTTTTTCAAATTTTCGAGTGTTTAATGGAGGTACACTGTAAAGCAAAATTTGATTATTAGCTATATTTCTTACCAAGGAAATTTACCGATTTTACTCTTTTTCCAGACAAATTCTCCGTTAGTTCCCTTTACTAACTCTCTCGAAGGTGTTGCATTCATAACTCTGTAACATCCTTTACTGATGTTTGAACAGTTCGATTTGGTCTTTTGATTTTTTGGTATTCGCTATCTCCCTTTCATGTGACATGATAATTATTCCATGTCAGTACATTAACATAAGGGAATAAAAGGGGATCCAAACCACTCATTATCACCATACATCCAATATGAACTACCTTCTATTCTTCCTATTGGTTACTGTGACTATTTGTCAAGATGAATACGGTTGTGAAGACTGCGAATGCCCAGATCTCCTCGATAGATTTTTTTGGCCTGGTACTGAAAACGAATAAGTTTTGTCTGCTATTCAAACATCTGTTTCAGATAGAGGCATATTATATACTGAAGAAGCGGGATGTGTCAGAAACATCAGTTGTGAAATGATTGAAGGCGAGACCTGGGTGAGTTTTCTCTTCAATGAATCAGAAATCCCTCGTCCTGTTGATGCCCCTGACAATGACGCAGTAAGTGTTATTTTATTACATGTACTCCACCAATTATGTTTAGTATGCCAAGACTATCGAGAGTGATGAAACAGTAGAAAGATGAAAGATGAAACAGTAGAAATTATGAACATATTCCAATATTTTGGAATGATTTGTGAGAATAATGAATGGTACATCACCAAGTATCCACGCGGATTTCAATATGGAGTTGGGTCTCAAGATCCAATAGTTGGAACCAACGGAGAATTTAACGGGAAAAAGTCAAAAATTGATGAATTTTCTTGGTAAGAATTATGTCAAAAGATTGAACATCGATTATTGTCTTACAGCAAACGTCCAACATAATACGTCCTCCAGTGTTCAAACGGAATCATTTTTATGTGACTCAATTGGTTCTCGGTTAATAAATATTTATACTTCTCATGTTCTTCTATAAATTACGTCTTTCTACAACATCACAATTTCTTCCAAACAAAAACTGTGAATTCGGTCCGACTAATCTTACTGATCCATCAAATTTCCGAATGATATCGACATCGTCCGAGTGGTCATAGGTCTCCAGCTGGATCCTGAAGTTGGACCTGCGATTTTTTGAAGATTTTTGAGTAATCTGTGTGTCCGGACATCCGAAAGTCCAAATATCATCAAAAAAACAAAAACAAAAAACGTTTGACCCCAGGTGGGGATCGAACCCTGGTCGGTTTCGTCAAGTGGTGGTGGTGTCTACTTTCCAGGGGGCATGCGGGTTTTCAGCGGAAAACGTGGTTTTTGAGGGTTTCAGTGTGGATTTTCGGGATTCTTTCAAATTTTTAGTGGATTTACTGACTCAGCACTTAGAATTAACACTTTCGAGCGTCACTCCTTCGAATACGGTAGCCAATTGAATTCCTTGAGTACCTCATCTGACTCCAATCTCGATCCATGACTGATTACAACTGATTCCAAATTATTTCTCTCTCCATCAAATCATTTTTGGATGAGACTGACGAAAGCCATCTTTCCGTCTAAGAGATACAAAAATGTCCAAAAAAACTTAAAAATCTACAGTATCCCGTCAGGAAGACGTAATCAAAAGAAGAACATGAGAAGTATAAACTTTATTAAATACAATTCACTTTTCAGCATGAATTTCATTTGATCACAAAATACTTATTTTGACGGAGGAGCGCTGTAAACCATTACTTAATTGTTAAACTTTGGATATAAATCTTACCATGTAAATGAATCAATTTTACTCTTCTTCCCGTCAAGTTCTCCGTTGGCTCCGATTACAAGTAGTCCCGTAGCGGTTGGATAGCTATGAATTGACATGACTTCATTAGCATATCAAATGACTTTATTAGAACATCACATGAAAGGGAGATAACGAATACCAAATAATCAAAAGAACAATTCGAACCGTTCAAAAATCAGATAATAGATCAAGGGAATCAATTCTTCCATACAAAAAATCTGAATTCTGTCCGACTAATCATGATACTAGCCAATAGTCCATCAAATTCCCAAATGATATCGAAGGGGTTGGAGTGGTCATAGGTCTCCCGAAGGGGATTTTGAAGTGGGACCTGAAGTTTGTTGTAATTAGTTTATAGTGCAATTTGTTTTGTCTTTCATGCTGTGCGTGGTTACAAATGGGCAAACAGCTTTGCAGTGATAATGATGATAAGTAACCAATTCTCCACAAAAGCGCCAAGGTCCGATTAACACCGAGTACCTTGAACACCTCATCCGACTCCAATCTCGATCCATGACTGATTACAACTAATTCCAAATTATTTCTCTCACCATTCAACCATTTTTGGATGAGACCGACCAAAGAACGACTTCCGACTCTTGTTCTTTCCTAACGCTGTCAAAAAGGCCGTGGGCAATTTTATATTCGAATTCCCGGCTATGGAAAATGTTCGCTTTTTAGGCAGCAGGGTTATCAATTCGATTTCTTTGATCTATTAACTGATGTTTGAACGGTTCGAATTGTTCTTTTGATTTTTTGATATTTTCTATCTCACTTTCATGTGACATGATAATTATTCTATGACAGTTCATTAACATAAGGGAATAAAAGGGCTTCGAAGCGAACCAGTATCACCATACATCCAATATGAACTACCTTCTATTCTTTCTATTGGTTACTGTAGCTTTCTGTCAAGACGAATACGGCTGTGAAGATTGCGAGTGCCCAGATCTCCTCAATTTTTTGTATATGGGTTCTAAAAACGGATAAGTTTCGTCAGTTATTAAGACATTTGTTTCAGGTAATGGCGAAGTTTTGTATACTGAAGAAGCGGGATGTGTCAGAAACATCACTTGTGCTGCGTCTACTGGCGGAACCTTTGTGTTTTTTAATATCAACGAAACAGAGATCACTCGCCCAGTTGGAAATTACTATGATCACCCAGTACGTGTTATCTTATGGCCTATACTCCACCAATTATATTTAGAGAGCCATAACTCCGACGCCCGATGCACCAACATCGGTTATCAACATATTCCAATATTTCGGAATGATTTGTGAGAAGGAGGAATGGTACATCACCAAATACCCGGGCGGAGTTATGTATTATCGCATTGGGGGAGGGGAGTTCGAAATGGGAACCAACGGTGAATTGGACGGGAAAAAGAGTAAAATTATGGAGTGGGCTTGGTAAGACAAATGTGAAAGATTGATAATCAAATATTGTTTTACAGCTCACCTCCATCATAATACCTCCTCCGGTGATCAAATGGAACCTTTTTTCATGTGATTCAATTGGTTCTCTGTAACGTTCCTAGTCAGTGTAAATAAATGACGAAATCAGTTTAAACTGATAGTCATTTATACTATTCACGTCAACTAGTCGAAAGGAAATGATTATCGATATAGTCATAATCATTTTAGAAATGACGAAAACGATAGTCGATTCAGCTATTTCGTCAAAACTGTAAAAAAATAGTCGAAATAGTACAAACGTAAATAGCCGTAACGTGAGTATTCAGAGCAGTAAAAAGGGAGAATTTCAGAAAATTTTCAAAATGAAAACTCATTTTCTCAGTCATCTACGTCGTTTTGATAATTGCTTTGGCATTGGAATTAATCATTTACGTCGTTTCGATAGTTGTTTTTTCATTTCCGATAGTCAAATTACACTGTGTTTTATTATTTATGATATTTTGATTATCATTTTACGTCATTATTTGCGTGACAAAAAATGACTAACTAATGATTAGGAACTCTAGTTCTCTGTTAATAAAGTTTATACTTCCCATGTTCTTCTATCGATCATGTCTTCCTACTGGATGACTGACGGAAAAAAAAACAAATTTGGACTCATTTCTCGACTCGACTTCAAGTTTCGAAGTACTGTTCAGTGGTACCGCTTTTGATCGAACGGCGGATGACTTTCGTTCTTGGCGGGATAACGGAGCATCGTTGCCACACAAAGTATAGTGAACGGCGGAACCCGCGAGATGTCGGCTGCTGCTATAAGTATATAAGCGTTTCGCAACAATGCTCCGTTATCACGTCAAGAACGAAAGTCAACCGCCGTTCGATCAAAACTGCTACCTGAGCACAACCTCTCCAAAACACGTATATGAGAAGGTTGACGGGATTCTGGCGTCTTGGCGCTTTTGTGGAGACTCGGTTAGTCATCGTCGTTATCACTGCGAAGCGTGTGGTTCTGGAGGTTCAACTTCAAAATCCTTTCGGGAGAGCTTTGATCACTTTGACGGTGTCGATATCATTCGGGAATCAAATGCATTATTGGCCTGTGTCAAGATAAGTCGGACTGAATTCACATTTTCTGTTTGAAATACTTGATTCCCTTGATCTATTAACTGTTATTCGAACGATTCGAATTGGTCTTTTGATTTTTTGATATTTGATATCTCCCTGTCATTTGATATGATAATTATTCCATGACAGTTCATTAACATAAGGACATAAAAGGCCTTCGAAGCAACTCATTCTATCATCATACATCCAACATGAACTACCTTCTATTCTTTCTATTGGTTACTGTGACTATTCTCTCTCAAGGTTGTCTCAGGGTGAATCATCACTGTGAATGTCCGGATCTCCTCGATAGACTTGTTTGGCCTGGTACTGTAAATGATTAGTCGGTTAGTAAAACATTTATTTCAGATAAAAGCGAAGTTTTGTATACTGAAGAAGCGGGATGTGTCAGAAACATCACTTGTCTGACTTATGAGTGGACATGGGTGAGATTTAATTACAACGAGACAGAAATCCCTCGCCCTGTTAATGCTACTTATTGGGGAGTACGTGTTATCTTATTGCATATGTTTCACCAATATTTATATATTTATAGGCTGCCGAAACTATAGATACAACTAAACCCGCGGAACCACAAAAATCGATTGTAAACCTATTCGAATTTTTCGGAATGGTTTGTGAGAATAATGAGTGGTATATCACTAAATACCCGTACGGATTTTCCTATTCAAAACCGATTGGAAACGAGACTTACGTATACCCGATGAAAAACAACAACGGAGAACTTGATGGGAAAAAGAGTAAAGTTTTCGAGTGGGCTTGGTAAGACATATGTGAAAGATTGACAGTCAAACATCGTTTTACAGCATGCATCCATCGTGGTGTGAATGTCCGGGTCTCCTCGATAAATTTAAAGGGGATGGTATTGAAAATAAGTACGCTTCGCCAGTTATTAGGACATTTGTTTCAGATAATAGCAGCGTTTTGTATACGGAAGGAGATGGATGTGTCATAAACATCACCTGTAAAGTATCATATAACTCGACATTCGTGGGTTTCAATTTCACCGACTCGGAAATCCCTCGTCCTGCTGATATTGCCGATAATTACGGAGTAAGTGTTAACTTATTACATATATATGTATATACATGATATATTTGTTTCATTATTTATAGGTTGCCCTAACTGTAGGTGACCAACAACCAAGTTT
Organism: Caenorhabditis latens; assembly: GCA_002259235.3. Lineage (NCBI taxonomy): Eukaryota > Metazoa > Nematoda > Chromadorea > Rhabditida > Rhabditidae > Caenorhabditis > Caenorhabditis latens. Next base: position 17,957,290 of record CM056095.1, read on the forward strand.
ATCGGATATAAACCTATTCCAATATTTCGGAATGATTTGTGAGAACGAGGAATGGTATATCACTAAATACCCGAGCGGAGTTAGATATGGAAACGGCACGGGAGTATTTGATATAGGGACCAACGGAGAATTTAACGGGAAAAAGTCAAAAATTAATTATTTTTCTTGGTAAGAATTATATCGAAAGATTTTTTAAATCAAATATTGTTTTACAGCGTTACTCCACCAGAATAAGTATTTTCTGATCGAATGGAAATTCATGCTGAAAACTGAATAAATGCTCAAATTCGACTAAATCGATACTTTGTTAATAAAGTTTATACTATTCATACTATGGTCTTCCGGCTGGATCTTGAAGTCGGACCTGAAATTTTTCAGAAAATTTTCGATTGATCTGTGTGTCCAGACGTCCAGATATTCAAATTCCGTCGAAATACAAAAAACAAAAATGTTTTGACCACAGGTGGGGATCGAACCCCGGTCGGTTTCGTGTAGTGGTGGTGGTGTCTACTTTCACGGGGGACATGCTGGTGTTTGACGGGAAACGCGGTTTTTGAGGGTTTTCTGGGGTTTTAGTGTGAATTTTCGTGATTCTTTCAAATTTTTAGTAGATTTACAAACTTAACACTTCTAATATATACTTTCGCTCGTCTATCCGCTGAATACGGTAGCCAATTGAGTTCCTTCAGCACCTCATTCGACTCGAATCTCGATCCATGACTGATGATGTCTGATTTTAAATTATTTCTCTCTCCATTTAACCTTTTTTTGATGAGACTGACCACATCCGGATGTCTTTAAAATCCTTGATTTGCTAATTGATGTTGGAACGATTCGAATTGTTCTTTTGATTTTTTGATGTTCGCTATCTCCCTTTCATGTGATGTGTTCATGAAGTCATTTGATATGATAATTATTCCATGACAGTTCATTAACATAAGGGAATAAAAGGGGATCCAAAGTCATCAGTATCACCATACATCCAATATGAACTACCTTCTATTCTTTCTATTGGTTACTGTTGGTATCTTATCTCAAGGTTGCATAGAAGTCTGTGATTGCCCGGATCTTCTCGATAGACTTGATTGGCCAGGTACTGAAAATGATTAGTCGGTTATTAATACATCTGTTTCAGCAAAAAATGAAACTTTTTATACTGAAGAAGCGGGATGTGTCAGAAACATCACTTGTCAGATTTATGACTGGACATGGGTGAGATTTAATTTCAACGAGTCAGAAATCGCTCGTCCTGTTGCTGATGCTGAAAATGTAGCAGTACGTGTTTTCTTATGCTTACTAAGTGTATATACATAAATTTATAGGCTGCAGAAGCTATAGATCAATATACACAAGAGGCACCACAAAAATCGATTATAAACCTATTCGAATTTTTTGGAATGATTTGTGAGAATAATGAATGGTATATCACCAAATACCCGCTAGGATTTTCCTATGACAAATTTATTGGAAACAAGCTTTACACGTACTATATAAAAAACAACGGAGAACTTGATGGGAAAAAGAGTAAAGTTTTCGAGTGGGCTTGGTAAGACATATGTGAAGGGATGGACAATCAAATACTTGTTTTACAGCATGCATCCATCCTGGTGTGGATGTCCGGGTCTCCTCGATAAATTTAAAGGGGATGGTAATGAAGTAAGCTTCGCCAGTTATTAGGACATTTGTTTCAGATAATAGCAGCGTTTTGTATACGGAAGGAGATGGATGTGTCATAAACATCACCTGTAAAACATCATATAACTCGACATTCGTGGCTTTCAATTTCACCGACTCGGAAATCCCTCGTCCTGCTGATATTGCCGATAATTACGGAGTAAGTGTTATCTTATTACATACCAGCCTGGCTGCCGCGCCTTCGGCGCTTCATCCGGCTGGCGTCTTCTTATTTTCCTATTCAGGCTCTTATAAAAGCGTTCACGCGGCCGAGTGGTTAACGCTCACGCCTGTCGCAGAAATGGCGAGGGTTCGACTTTTGCCCATGGCGCGCTCTCCCCTTTATTTCTCAAAAATGTTGCGGAAATCCTGAAAAACAGACAGACAAATCCACAGACAGAGCCCACACGCGTTTTATATATAAGAATGATATAACGCCCAATTGTCTTTTATATATATATATATATATATATATATATATATATATATATATGTGTTTCATTTTTTATAGGTTGCCCTAACAGTAGGTGACCAACAACCAAGTTTATCGGATATAAACCTATTCCAATATTTCGGAATGATTTGTGAGAACGAGGAATGGTATATCACTAAATACCCGAGCGGAGTTAGATATGGAAACGGCACGGGAGTATTTGATATAGGGACCAACGGAGAATTTAACGGGAAAACGTCAAAAATTAATTATTTTTCTTGGTAAGAATTATATCGAAAGATTTTTTAAATCAAATATTGTTTTACAGCGTTACTCCACCAGAATAAGTATTTTCTGATCAAATGGAAAACCCTGCTGAAAACTGAATAAATGCTCAAATTCGACTAAATCGATACTTTGTTAATAAAGTTTATACTATTCATACTATGGTCTTCCGGCTGGATCCTGAAGTCGGACCTGAAATTTTTCAGAAAATTTTCGATTGATCTGTGTATCCGGACATCCGGAAGTTCAAATATCATCAAAAAACAAAAGACAAAAACGTTTGACCCCGGGTGGGGATCGAACCCTGGTCGGTTTTGTGTAGTGGTGGTGGTGTCTACTTTCACGGAGGCATGCGGGTTTTTGACGGAAAAGGCGGTTTATGATGGTTTTCTGGGGTTTTAGTGTGGATTTTCGTGATTCTTTCAAATTTTTGTAGATTTACTCACTCAACACTTGTAATATATACTTTCGCGCGTCTATTCTCTGAATACGGTAGCCAATTGAAGTCCTTCAGCACCTCATCCGACTCGAATCTCGATCCATGCCTGATAATGACTGATTTCAAATTATTTCTCTCTCCATTTAACCATTTTTTGATGAGACTGATGAAAGAACAACTTTTGACTCTTAATTTCACCAAAAACAAGTTTTTCCCACGAAAATGTCCGATCTACAGTACCCGTCATCACGTAGTGTTGTCAGTTTGACGCCTCTGGCATACAAGCTGCCAACTTAACGCCCCCATAATTCCAGGTCACACCGATTTTTTTTCTACTTCTTTTTTCCTTTTTGTTCTACTCAAAACTTTCTGTTCTACCGAATTCTATTGATTCTTTGCCGCGCATCTTTATTTAAACGGCGCGCGCATTTATTGTCTACAGTATTCCGTTCGTCGCGAGACCCGGATACGCAGGTTCTCCCATCTACAAGCTCTATAATGGACCCAAGTCGAACCCGCTAGCCTTCCTGGCGTCTGAGCACTCAACTTCCACGAACTCGACGAAAAATAATCGATCTACAACTTCTGGCAGCCCATTGAAGCGAGATTCTAAATTATCCATGAAGAACATTAGTAGTATAATCTTTATTAACAAAAAATGAATTTAGTCACATAAAAATGTTCGATTCGATCACAAAATACTCATTTTGATGGAGGAGCGCTGTGAAACAATATTGGATTAATAACGATATAATTCTTACCAAAAAAAATCCCAAATTTTACTCTTTTTCCCGTCAAATTCTCCGTTGGCTCCGATTGTTTTCTCTCCCTCAGAGCTTTCATGAGTTATTCCTCCCGGGTACTTGGTAATATACCATTCCTTATTTTCACAAACCATTCCAAAATGTTGGAATACGTTTATATTCGGTTGTATTGATGCATCGGAATCCGCAAACTGTATATAATTGATGGAGAATATGTTATAAGATAAAACGTACTGCGTAATCGTAAGAATTATCCGGGAGTGGAATTTCTGATGCAGAGAAATAAATATCCACGTAGGTCCCGCCACCAGTCCCACAAGTGATATTTCTGACACATCCCGCTTCTTCAGAATACAACGTGGTGTTTCTATCTGAAACAAATGTTTTAATAACTGAGAAAACTCACTTATTTTCAGTACCTGGCTCAAATAGTCTATCGAGGAGATCCGGGCATTTGCATTGATCTTTACAGCCTCGACAATTGACTACAGTAACCAATAGGAAGAATAGAAGGTAGTTCATATTGGATGAATGATGATAGAATGAATCGTTTGGATCCCCTTTTATTCCCTTATGTTAATGAACTGTCATGACAGAATTAGCATATCACATGAGAGGGAGATAGCGAATACCAAAAAGTCAAAAGACCAATTCGAACAGTTCAAAAATCAGTTAATAGATCAAGGAATTCGAATTGATAACCCTGCTGCCTGCAAAAGCAAACATTTTCCATAAGAAAGTTGGCGCGATTCTGGGGCTTTCGCGCTTTTGTGGAGATTCGGTTAGTCATGATCAAAAGTGACTTCACTCATCAGTTATGAGACATATGTATTACCTCACCAGCGTGGCTGCCTGTCGGTGGTCTACTCTCAAACGTGCCCGGATGGCCGAGTGGTCCAAGATAGCGTTTGCAGAGCTATGTTTGGTTAGGAGCCCGGCCTTTTTTCTCATTTTTCAAAATTTGTGGACAGCCTTCACATGAACTGATATTGGCATATCACATGGGAGATGGCAAACATTTAAAAAATCAAAACTACAATCCGAACCGGTCAAAAACCATCTTCTAGGCATCCCAATGTCCAAACATTATCAAAAAACAAAAAAAATTGAAAAACAAAAAACGTTTGACCACCGGTGGGGATCGAACCCTGGTCGGTTTTGTGAAGTGGTGGTGGTGTCTACCTTCACTGGGGGCATGCAGATTTTTGCCGGGAAACGCGGTTTTTGGGGATCGTTTGGGTTTCTAGGGTGAATTTTTGTGATTTTCATTATTTTTAAAGTCTAGAAACCTATTTGTGCTCAAAAATCTGAGTTTTTCATCAAAATTGCGGTTTTTGGGTGGTTTTTCAGGTTCCCGGATCGAAAAATCTATGTTGTCCAAATTTTGGCAGTATACGGCTTATTTCAAAGCTAAATGTCAGAAATTGAGATTTTACATTTTCAAGCTTCAAAAACCTTAAAATAAACAAAAAAAATCAAAAAATATTATTATTTATTGAAAAAAATAACCAAAAAAATTGAAAACGATAGAAAACCCAGTGAGATGTAATTTATAGAATCCAAACATAGAACATGAAAGCATTCGGATTAATTTGAATACTTGCCAACGCTCCATCACTTTCTCTCACAATATCCATGGCATTTGTGCAGTCGTAGTGATAGTCGGGGCTGATAAATCTGGAAATTTGAGTTTTATTATTTGAAAATGGCATAGTTAGAATCAGCTCGTCGAGAGCTTTCAGAAAAGTATAATCATGATGGGGTTTGGAGCAAGTTGGGTCTCGACGCGAAAACTACAGTAACCCAAATTCCCGTAAATCGTGTCGAGACCCAACTTTTATCAAACCCCTTCATGATTATACTTTTCTGAACCGTCTCGACGAGCTGAATTCGAAAATGTAAATTTAAAACAATTCGGACAAAATCTAGTAAAGTTACAGAGTTTCGAAACTTTTCGAAAATCCGAAAATTTATTTTCTCACAAAACAAGTTATAACTCGACGGGTTTTTACTCAAATTAAGTCAAATTAAAATTTTCAGTTTCAGCTCATCGAGACGGTTCAAAAAAGTACCCACAAGCCTAGGTTCTGAACGATTCGGGTCTCGACACGATTTACGAAAATTCGGGTTACTGTAGTTTTCGTGGCGGGACCCAAAGTGATCGGAAACTAGGCTTGTGGGTACTTTTCTGAAAGCTCTTGACGCGCTGATTCCAAATATCATAATTTCAGCCCTCCTTACCTTGCCCGAGACGGATAAATCGCTGGTCTCCTTTTCCTATCCCACTGCTTCACATCGAATCCCTCCAGAATCTTTTCCTTTTCGAAATAAGTGTTTCCAAATACACAAACCATTTCCAGATGTCTATCGGAGCCATTATACCAAGTTTCCAAAAAGATTTTGAGGTCTTCACTAGTCAAAATAGTATTCTGAAGTAGAAGATATTTTCCAGAAAAATTCAAAAAATTTTGGCGGGAAAAATGGCGCGAATAAGTGATCAATAGGTTCTCGCAGGTCAATAGACACGATTTATCGGCGAGATCTCCTTCCATTCGAGGATGAACGTAGATCAAAATCGGTTTATAAATTTCCACGAATTTCTCCACTTCCGACGTCTTCAGAGTCCGATTTTCGCTTTTTTTCACCTCGATCAAGTCCACTTTTTCGGATTTCGGCACTTTTGACATGGTATCTACAGTAACCGCCACGTGGGGAGCACCGGTTTTTGGGAAGACGCGGGAGAAATGAGTTTGGAGGATATTCCAGAACTTTGTGTTGTCTTGTGGCGAAATTATGATGAGTGGGATGTCCGAGTTGGCGGGGAAATCGAAACTGAACGAAAATTATGAATTGAAAATGTGATATTTGAATTCAGCACGTTCTCAGCTTTCAGAAAAGCACCCACAAGCATAGGTTCCGATCACTTTGGGTCTCGCCGCAAAAACTAAAAACTACAGTAACCCAAATCGTGTCGAGACCCAAATCACTCCAAACCCTATCATCATTATACTTTTCTGAACCGTTTTAACGAGCTGAATCTGGAAATTCAAGTTTCATTCAATTTGAGTAAAACCTCGTCGAGTTATGACATTTTTTGTGAGAAAATGGATTTTCACATTTTTACAAAAGCTACAGTAACTTCACTAGATTTCGTCCAATCCAATTTTAACTTACATTTTTGAATTCGGCTCGTCGAGACGGTTCAGAAAAGTATAATCATGATAGGGTTTGGAGAAATTCGGGTCTTGACGCGATTTACGGGAATTTGGGTTACTGTAGTTTTCGCGTCGAGACCCAACTTGCTTCAAACCCCATCATGATTATACTCATTCGAACCGTTTTGTTGAGCTGAATCCAAAAATACAAAAATTTTGAAGATTGAGCAAAATCCTATGGAGTTATGATAGATTTTGTGATTTTTAGATTTTCGAAAAGATTCGAAATTCTGTAACTCGGTCAGATTTTGAGATTTCTCAATGATTCTTTGTGAATTGGTTTATAACTTGTAGATCTTGAAGCAAAAATTAGAAAACCCCTGAAAACTACTAAACGGAGTTCCAAAACTTTTCGAAAATCCAAAAATTCATTTTCTCCCCAAAAGTGTTATAACTCGACGAGGTTTGATTCAAATGAAATGAAACCTAAATTTTCAGTTTCAGTTCGTTAAGACGGTTCAGAAAAGTACCCACAAGCCTATATTCTGAGCAATTTGGGTCTCGACGCGATTTACGGGAATTCGGGTTACTGTAGTTTTCGCGGCGAGACCCAAAGTGATTGGAATCTAGGCTTGTGGGTACTTTTCTGAAAGCTCTCGACGAGCTGAATCCGAATATCGCATTTTCAGCCTGAGAAATCCGGAAACTCACCAACACCTAAACTTCTCTCCATCAATCTTCCATTTTTTCAAATATTCCTCTTTTTTCGTCCGAAAACTCCATTTAACAATCGGAACATTCAACTTCGGTGGAAACCTCGCATACAGTACTCCCACATTTTGCTCTTTACAGTAATCCACGTAAAACGACGGTTTCGTGCGCGGGAATATCGATTGGGCGACGAGGCGGACGCGTTTGAAGAAGAGGGTGAGTAGAAATACGTCGGATGGACCCATCATTCGGAGAGTGTGTCTTAGGGCGACAAGCGGGAGACGGAGAAGTGGAAATTGGGGAGTTGAGAGCATTTTGACGGGAAAATTCTGGAAAAATTGAGCAAAAATGAGCAAAAATCGGCAAAAATCGGCAAAAAATAAGGCAGAATGTCGAATATTCTGGCGGGAATGGGCACAGAATATCGATTCTGTCCTCCGTTTCTCCCGCCGCAGATAAAAAAATGAGATAATCCAATGTGTGAGTCCCCCCAGCCCAACTTGCCTCCTGGGAAGAAAAAATTCCCAGAAAAATTCTTCCCAAACTCCATTCTATTGCGTCTACACCCTCCGAAATTATTAAATTCGTCATCCTGAGCTCACCAGCTTCAAAATGAGCCCCATATCGGCTATATTTGGACAACTTTGATTTTTCGACCACGCGACGCGGTCGCGTCGCGTGCGCCACAGCGAAAAATTGAAGTTGATGGATTATAGGCGATATGGGGCTCATTTTGAAGCTCTGGAGCTCAGGAATGTGAATTTGATACTGGAAAAGCAGAATATCGCTTCCTAAAACTGGTTTGAAACTGGCGGATTCATGATCCTGAGCTCACTAGCTAAAAATTGAGCCCCATATTGCCCGTATTCGACGCACGACCGCGACGCATGACTCCGAAAATGAAAGTTGTTCAAATCGGAGCTCATTTCGAAGGTTTTGGTGTCAGGGATTCGATGATCACAGCGGTTTTCAGTAGAATTAGATGCATTAATAACTTTCAATTGCTCGTTTTCACCTATGGCACCAAAATATGGAAAGTGGTTTGAACATGTTTCATGAAACTTTCCAACAAAATAATTACTGATGGACTTCGAAAAGTTTAACACCTGTAATGTATTTATTCAAAGGCATTCTGAATTATTAAATTATACTCGATTGAATGTGATGAAATGTTTCACAATTCTTTAATCGTACTTAAAATGAATGAATTATCAAAAATAATTTTGATGACAAAGAAGCGAGTGCGCGACAAAAGTGTATACAATGATTAGTATTCATTTCCATCCGAATCCGGCCAGACACCAAATTGAACTCTTCTGTATTGTTGGTCATATTGAAAAGAAGCGACGAGACCATCATTCCGGGTTATGAGACGATCACTGAACGTGGTTGGAGGTACACTATTTGGTCTGAAAATTGCAAATGTTGGTCTTTCTCTGATATAGTTTTCTAACTTACTTATATGTTCTCTCCTTCGTCATCTGAGTGTGAGTCAACTCTCCAAGTACGTCTTCCAAATTAAAGTTTGAAACCCCTAATCTGAGATACTTGAGTCGTTGGAACCCTCCGATAGCCCAGTGTTGGAGGAGTCGCTTGATTTCAGATCCAGTGAAATGATTGGAATATAAAACTAGCTCCACACAGTTCATGTTAAGTAGATCGTCGAGAGTAATCGATACTTTCGAGAGAACAAGCAGTGAGTCGATTGATTTTAGGTATTTTCCGATTGGAAAGTTGTGAGACAATTCCTGGATTCTTAATACTTTTGCAGGATGATTTTCCAAAATGAAACAAGCTTTTTTATCACTTAAATGGTCAAGTATAATGAGTTCATAGTCATTTCCTTGTCTCTCTTTGATAATATCCAGCAATTTTAGTGTATCAGGGGTTACTGTAACTTCAGTCACTTTCTTAATTCGAAATAGATCCGATAGATACTCCATTACTGATTGAATTCCTTTTACTCTAGAATTCCAATAAGTTACCCAGCAAAGATGTCTTCTCGAATGATGTATTGGTACCAGGTGACCATTGATATTCACTGATTCAAGATTTTTATACCTTCCCTCTGAGACTTCAACTTGATGGCAGTTACCTTCCGGTGTCACTACCACCACACTCGAATAATCGCCGTAAATTTCGATTCTGAGGGTCACAGATTTATCTCGAAAGTTCTTAACGAGGTGATACATTTTACGGGAGCATAATGAAATGGGGATTCTGAAAATATGGAAAAATCGGATTGGATACGGAAGGGAATCTTAACTTACACTGTCTCAATATCGATTGTTTTGAGAATTTTCCTCAAAACGAGGGTTGGAAGTTTAAGAATCGGAAGAGCTGGCATCTGAAAGGAGTGTTGGGTAGCTAGAGGGAAAATGTGATATGACGGAGAAGAGCGGACAGCAAACAATGGAAAAATCAATAAGTTGCCTTCTGGCAAAAACAGTTTTCTTGCCACATACCATATGTCTGGAGAACAGACGACCTCTGCAGGCCCCCCGACACAAACAAAGTGTCTACGAGGCTCTCTGTTTGTGTCGGGGGGCCTGCTCGGTTCTCCAGACCCTTCCTTCTGAGGGCAGAAAATCCGAAGGTAGGTCCTGAAAAACAACGTCTCCTGCAGACCCCACAAACAGAGAGTCCACAAGATTCTCTGTTTGTGGCGAGGGGACTGCAAGGGTCGCCCGTTCTCCAGACTCTTCCTTCTGAGGGCAGACAACTGTTTTTGCCAGAAGGCAACCTGTACGCATTAAGAGAAGGCACTGACACTTCGGACTATCTCATCTGTGGACAGAATCGACAAATATTCTTATTAGTCGTCCATTCTGCAATGAATGCACTGAAAACGAGGAGCTTTATAGGGTTGGTGAAGCAAAACCACTTCAAGAAAAGAGAAGTACAGTAACTAAGAAATCAAGACAAATAGAAATAGAACTAACAGTTCAGTAAAGTCAAACTCAAGATGAGGCAGTGCATGTCACTCGGTCAGTGGTAAGTTATCAATCTTTGGAGGATAACTATAGGTTCGCCGATGTAATCTTTTTACGTGCAGGTGTCTTCGAGTAAGACTGACCCAGTTGGGGAAATATAGATGAAAGAATATTTTCACATGAGGCATGAGGTGAGGCTCATTTCAAAACTGTTAGCGGCAGCCAGAAGGCGGACTTTTGATCCAAAACAAGATTTTCAACAAAAAATGGTTTATTGATAGCATTGTAAAGCAAATTAGACAAATCCCCAGGCACGCGGACTCAATTGAGATTATTAGTATTCAGTTCCCTCCGAATCCGGCCAGACACCAAATTGAACATAGTCGAATACGTCCCATATCGGATCATATCGAAGAGAAGCGACGACACCATTATTCCGGGTAATGAGATTATCACCAGCATTAAAACTGGGATTTTCAATAGCTGACCTGAAAGTCACAAATGTTTCTCTTTTTCTAACATGGGAATGACCCAGGGTGTAACGCTGGGATTTCTTAGATATTTTGGGAAATGATAGCCCTTACGCTAACTAGAACAAAACAAAAATATTACGTGCCCCTTTTCAGTTCCCAGAGAATGGCAGACATAATTCCGTTTTTTCGACTTTTTTGAATTGAACCCCTTCGAGACATCATAACTCAGTCCATTCAAAAGCAATCTTCCCAAGCTAAAGTGTAATCGCAAGATATGGACACAGGCTACATAAAAGTCAACTGACTCATGTTTCCAGCTATGACTCCCGGGTTACTATAAATCAAAATGTGAAAATTTGCTCTTCTCATGAAATCAGAAAGTGGTCATTTTCGAAAAAACGTATTTGGGAGACCATGTCTATCCGATTGCTAGTGACAAATAAGGTGTATATACGTATTCAAATATATGGCTTACCTTTCATTCCAGAGACTTATTTTCATTTTTTCAATTTTCAAGTTCAACTTCATGTATAGGGGTACGTTAATTCCTTAAAAATAAGTTCAGCGTTTTTCGGCGAATTCTCCCTTTTTTTTGTAAGACGGCTATTACAGTGTTTTAAAAACTATGTCAAGATAAAATATCCGTATACCTTTTGCTCGAAACGAACGATCAACTGGACAGTTGAAAAATCACACGTATACCAAATTTTTTTGATTGATTTGATTGAGCAATCAAAAAATAGCACCCAAATTTTTTCATTCCCAAATTTTTTCATTCCCAAATTTTTTTCATTCCCAAATTTTTTTCATTCCCAAATTTTTTTCATTCCCAAATTTTTTTCATCGATGATTGGTCGGCAAGAGGGAATCAAGTTAAAAAGAGAATAGGAATCGTCACCATGGATTCGGAGGATTTCGTTCAAGATTTAAAAGAAAGTGGGTTGCTGCGTGAGCTGGCAGCTATCTTGGCAGCGGAGTTAAGAGAAAAATGGGAATCCGACAGAAGAGCTGCTAGAAGAGCTGTTAGGAAAGAAAGGCAGGAGGTCAAACGTCGTATTAGATCACAGAAAAAAAAATGGGAGATGGTGCAAGAGGAGCTTCAAATTGCTAGGAAACTTAAGATGATGAGTCAAAGAAAAGCCAGGAAGGTATGTAGAAGAAAGATAAAGAAAGCGAAAGATCGACACTGGCTAAAGTTCCGAGAATTGAAGTACAAGTTCGTGTTTCAAAGTCGAGTTGTAATGCGGCCGCTAATCTTATGTGTTTCACCTGGTATGTATCGTGTATGGTCTTTGCTTCTCACTTTCGAAACATTTTTCAAAGCAAGAAATAAGAAGAGGAAATACGTTACATGAAGGAAGTTCACGTTTTTAAGGATAACGGACACGGACATATTGAACTCTCAACTCTTAATTTTCACGTACCTCGCGTGCGTATTCAAAATAAATAAATAAATAAAATGTCTGCCATTCTCTGGGAACTGAAAAGGGGCACGTAATATTTTTGTTTTGTTCTAGTTAGCGTAAGGGCTATCATTTCCCAAAATATCTAAGAAATCCCAGCGTTACACCCTGGGTCATTCCCATGTAAGATACTTTTCAGACTTACCTATACCATCTCTGTGCTAGCATCCGAGTGTGAGTCAACTCTTCAAGTACGTCTTCCAAATTAAAGTTTGAAACCCCTAATCTGAGATACTTAAGTCGTGTGAACCCTCCAAGGGCCCAATGTTGGAGAATCCGTTTGATTTCGGTGCCAGTGAAACGATTATCGTGTAAAACTAACTCCACACAGTTCATGTTAAGTAGATCATCGACAGTAATCGATAATTTTGAGTCAACACTTAGTGAGTGGACAGTTTGAAGGTATTTTCCGATTGGAAAGTTGTCCGGTAGTTTATTGATTCTTATGACTTTTGCAGGGTTCTTTTCCAAAATGAAACGAGATTGTTTCTCACTTAATTGTTGATTTATAATGAGTTCATAATCATTCCCTTGTCTCTCTTTGATAACATCCAGCAACTTAAATGTAAATGGGGTTACTGTAACTCTAGACACTTTTTTGATCCCAAATAGATCCGATAGATACTCCATCACCGATTGAATTCCTTTTTCTCTATCATTCCAATAGGTGTTCCAGACACGGTGGTGTTTTCTAGAACGATCGATGGGTACCAGGTGACCATTGATATTCACTCGTTCGATAATTACAGATTTTTCTTTTTTTCCAACCACCACTCTAACTCCATGATAGTAATAGTCCGATGTCATTACCCCTACACTCGAACCTTCTTCTCCGTCAACTTTAAGTTTGAGGGTATCTGTCTTGTTTCGAAAGTTCTTGACAAGATGGTGCATTTTACGAGAACATAATGAGATGGGGATTCTGAAAATATGGAAGAATCGGACCAGGGAAAGAGGAAATCATAACTTACACTGAGTCAATATCGATTGATCTCAGAATTTTCATTAGAACGATGATCGGGAGCTGGAGAATCGGAAGAGCCGGCATCTGGAAAGGTGAGTGACCGAGAATGGACGAATGAGTGAACGGAAAGCGAATACTGAGAAAATCAATATGTGTACAAGACCCTCTGTTAGTGGCTAGGGCCTCCTGAGGGAGGAAATGAGAATGATGATCACAAACAGAGAATCTTGTAGACACTCTGTTTGTGGCCCTGCAGGAGACGTTGTTCTCAAGAACCTCCCTTCGGGAAACCTATTTTCCTAGAAGGCAACCTGGGCTACTCGGATTATTTCATATGTGAGGTCAGAATCGATATTCTGTCCATTCTCCCTCTTCACACCAGATTATTCTACACTACTGCAGGTTTTCTCCGCGCAAACACTCATCCGATCTCTATTGTATCCGCCTGTTCGCTGACTCATTCTCCATCATTCTCCTTCCCCCCTCAGGAGGCCCACGCCAGTAACAGAGGGTCTTGTGCACGTATTGATTTTCTCAGTATTCGCTGTCCGTTCACTCATTCGCCCATTCTCGATCATTCATCTCTCCAGATGCCAGCTATTCCGATTCTAAAACTTCCAATCATCGTTTTGATGAAGATTCTCAAAACAATCGATATTGAGACAGTGTAAGTAAAGATTCCCTTCCGTATCCGATCCAATGGGGATGATTCGAGAGTAGAGGTAGTGACACAGGAATATAACTGCGAGCAGGTTGAAGTCGTAGAGGGAAAGCCTAGAATTCTTGAAACAGTGAACATTGATGGTCACCTGGTATCAATACATTATTCGAGAAAACATCTTTGCTGGAAAACCTATTGGGATGATAAAGTGAAAGGAATGCAATCAGTAATGGAGTATCTATCGGATCTATTTGGAATTAAGAAAGTGACTTCAATTACAGTAACCACGGATACAATAAGACTCTTGGATGTGCTTAAGGAGAGACAAGGGAATGATTATGAACTCGTTGTATATCATATTTTAAGTGAAAAAGAATCTCATTTCCTTTTGGAGAATTACCCTGCAAAAGTATTAAGAATCGCTGGATTGCCTTCCAACTTTCCAATCGGAAAACACCTGAAGTCAATCGACTCACTATGTCTTCGCTCGAAATTGTCGATTACTTTCGACGATATACTTAACATGAACTGTGTGGAGTTAGTTTTACCAGACACTCCTTTTACTGGCTCTGAAATGAAGCGACTCCTCCAACATTGGGCTATCGGAGGGTTGCGACGACTCAAGTATCTCAGTTTATGGGTTTCAGACTTCAATATGGAAGACGTACTTGGAGAGTTAACTCATACTCGGATGACGGAGAAGAGAAAGTATAAGTAAGTCTGAGAACTTTCTTAGAGAAACAGAAATATTTTTTCAGATGTAACATTGGACGTTCGGTCTCTTTCAGTGATCGACTAATTCCCCGGAATGATGTTGTCGTCGCTTCTTTTCAATATGACCCACAATACAGAAAAGTTCAATTTGGTGTCTGGCCGGATTCGGAGGGAAATGAATACTAATAATTTTCTGTTTTTACTGCACATCTGTTATAATTTTGATACCTCAATTGGTTCCGCATGGAGGGGGTTGTCTTAGTTGCTTTACAATGCTATCAATAAACCAATTTTTGTTGAAAATCTTGTTTCGGATCTAAAGTCCTTCTTCTGCCTTCCGTTTTCCTCTTAGTCCGAGGTGTCAGTGCCTTCTCTTAATGCGCACAGGTTGCCTTCTGGCAAACACAGTTGTCTGCCCTCAGAAAAAAGGGTCTGGAGAACAACGTCCTTTGCAGGCCCCCGACCCAACCATACAATCTTGTAGACTCTCTGCTTGTGGCCCTGCAGGAGACGTTGTTCTCCATAACCTACCTTCGGGAAACCTAATTTCCTAGAAGGCAACCTGGGCTCCCTCATCTCATCTGTCAGGTCAGAATCGATATTCTGTCCATTCTGCCTCTTTACACCAGAATATTCTAGACTTCTGCAGGTTTTCCCCGCGCAAACACCGGTCCGATCTCTATTGTATCCGCCTATTCACTCACTCTTTCTCCATCATTTCCCTTCCCCCCTTAGAAGGTTCTTGCCACTGACATCATTCATTGTCCGTTCACTCATTTGCTCATTCTCGATCACTCGCCTTTCCAGATGCCCGCTCTTCCGATTCTCAAACTTCCAATCACCGTTTTGATGAAGATTCTGAGAACAATCGATATTGAAGAAGTGTAAGTAAAAATTCCCTTCCGTATCCAATCCAATTCTTCCATATTTTCAGAATCCCCATGTCCTTGTCCTCTCGTAAAATGTATCATCTTGTCAAGAACTTTCGAGACAAGACAGATATCCTCAGACTTAAAGTTTACGGGGAAGAAGGTTCGAGTGTAGGGATAGTGACACCGGACTATTCCTATCATGGAGTTAGAGTGGTAGTAGGAAAAAAAGAAAAGTCTGGAATTATCGAACGAGTGAATATCAATGGTCACCTAGTACCCATTGATCGTTCGAGGAAACTCCATGTCTGGAACACCTACTGGAATGATAGAGAAAAAGGAATTCAATCAGTGATGGAGTATCTATCGGATCTATTTGGGATCAAAAAAGTGTCTAGAGTTACAGTAACCCCTTTTACATTTAAGTTGTTGGATATTGTCAAAGAGAGACTCACACTCGGATGCTAGAAAAGAGAGGGTATCAGTAAGCTTGAAAAACATCTTAGAGAAAAAGAAACATTTGTGACTTTCAGGTCAGCTATTGAATATCCCACTTTCAGTGCTGGTGATCATCTCATTACCCGGAATGATGGTGTCGTCGCTTCTTTTCGATATGATCCGATGTGGGACGTATTCGACTATGTTCAATTTGGTGTCTGGCCGGGTCCTGAGGGAAATGAATACTAATAATTGTCTGTTTTTTGCTTTAATGTATAATACAATGCTATCAATGAACCGATTTTTGTTGAATATCTTGTTTCGGATCAAAAGTCCGCGTTTCGCTTGTTACTTTCCGCCCAGCTTCCTCCCCTGAACACAGGTTTGAAATAAGCATCACGCCCATACTCTGTTAATTTGAATTGCATTTATTGATAAGATAGTCCGAGGTGTCAGTGCCTTCTCTTAATGCGCACAGATTTCCTTCTGGCAAAAACAATTATCTGCCCTCAGAAAAAGGGTCTGGAAAACAGGGGTCGGTGTTCTCAAGAACCTTCGGGAAACCTATATTTCCTAGAAGGCAACCTGGGCTCCTCGTATCATCTCATATGTGAGGTCAGAATCGATATTCTGTCCGTTCTGTCTCTTCACACCAGAATATTCTAGACTTCTGCAGGTTTTCCCCGCGCAAACAACTCATCCGATCTCTATTGCATCCATCATTCTCTATCCCCCTCAGGAGGCCCTTGCCACTAACAGAGGGTCTCGTGTGGATATTGATTTTCTCAGTCCGTTCATTCATTCGCTCATCTCTCTAGATGCCCGCTCTTCCCATTCTCAAACTTCCAACCCTCGTTTTGAGGAAAATTCTCAAAACGATCTATATTGAGACAGTGTAAGTCAAGATTCCCTTCCGTATCCAATCCAATTCTCCCATATTTTCAGAATCCCCATTTCATTATGCTCTCGTAAAATGTATCACCTCGTTAAGAACTTTCGAGATAAATCAGTTAAACTCAGCATCGAAATTTACGGAGAAAGTTCGAGTGTGTGGGTAGTGAACAATTACCACCACGAAGTTGAAGTGATGTCTAGAAAAAAAGAAAAGTCTAGAAATCTCGAACGAGTGAATATCAATGGTCACCTGGTACCCATTGACCGTCATAGAAAACACCATCGTGTCTGGGAAACCTATTGGGATGATAAAATGATGGGACTACAATCATTAATGGAGTATATATCGGATCTATTTGGAATTAAGAAAGTGACTAAAGTTTTCGTATTCCGGGATACAATGAGATTCCTGGATGTGCTTAAGGAGAGACAAGGGAATGATTATGAACTCTATCTATCCCATCGATTAAGTGAAAAAGAATCTCATTTCCTTTTGGAGAATTACCCTGCAAAAGTATTAAGAATTGCTGGATTGTCTCATAACTTTCCAATCGGAAAATACCTTCAAACTGTCGACTCTCTATGTGTTGGCTCGGAAGTATCAATTACCCTCGACGATCTACTTAACATGAACTGTGTGGATCTATTATTATCAGAAAATCATTTCACTGGCACTGAAATCAAGCGACTTCTCCAACACTGGGCTATCGGAGGGTTCAAACGACTCAAATTCTTCCGAGTATGTGTTGAAGACTTGAATATGGAAGACGTACTTGAAGAGTTGACTCACACTCGGATGACGGAGAAGAGAGAGTATAAGTATGTTTGAAATGTATTCTAGAGAAAAACAAGAATTTATGATTTTCAGATCAGAGAGTGTATCTCCAACCACTTTCAGTGATCGAGATCATCTCATTACTCGGAATGATGATGTCGTCGCTTCTTTTCAATATGACCAGGTTTTCGGCAAAGTTCATTTTGGTGTCTGGCCGGATTTCAATGGAAATCAATACTATTAATTGTCTGTTTTTACTGCACATTCTCGTGAATGTTAATATCTCAATGATGTCCGTATGGCGGATGGTTTGTCTAATTTGTTTTCCCGATATCAATAAACCAATTTTGTTGAAAATCTTGTTTCTGATAAAAAGGCCTCCTTCCGCTTTCCGCCCAGATTTTTCCTCTCAGAACAGCATTGAACAGCATTGAAGTGACTTACAAGGTAAGTTCATGACGAGGCGAGTTGAACTATTTCTGAAAATTGGACCTCTGGTACTTTCGACCCTGCTGATTCCAAAACTGCAAGAAAAATCTGCTAAATGCTCACGCTGACCGAGTTATGAGCAGTCAAACTTGCAATTCTAAAGCACAAGATTTGATAGACTATTCGGTAAATTGAAATTTTTACGTGAGAAGCTTAATTACATGAAAAATTGAAAAGTTTGACGAGTTATAACCCGGTTCACGTGGACATATGACCGATTTTTCTAGTAGTTTTGAAATCAGTATATCCACAAGGATTGTGCGATTCTTCTCCTGGAGTCCCTGGCAGCCGGCACGTTTATTTATGTCACGTTCATATAGGTTTCCCGAACGGAGTATAGACTCAGCGGAGAGGAACGAAGTAAAAGGCGGAAGGCTGGCTTTGATCCGAAAAACGATTTTCAACAAAAATTGGTTTATTGATAGCATTGGAAAGCAAAATAGACAAATCCCCAGGCACGCGGACCCAATTGAGGTATCAAAATTAAGGCGAAAACTGTCGAGAACTTTATTACAACACTTCCGAGAAAACAACGCAATTAAATTATCTTTGAGAGTAAAATGGAAATAGAAATATCGTCTTTCAAAAATAGAGTGTGCAGTGAAGACAGACAATTATTAGTATTCATTTCCCTCCGAATCCGGCCAGACACCGAAATGAATTCTTCTGTATTGTTGGTCATATAGAAACGAAGCGACGACACCATCCTTCCGGGTAATGAGATGATCACTGAAAGTGGTTGGAGGATCAGTATTTGATCTAAAAACAGTTGTCCTGAAATCATAAATGTTTCTTTTTCACTAAGATTTTCAAACATACTTATACTCTCTCTTCTCCGTCATCCGAGTGTGAGTCAACTCTGCAAATACGCTATACATATTGAAGTCTTCAACATATAATTGAAGGTATTTGAGTCGTCGGAACCCTCCGATCGCCCAGTGTTGGAGGATCCGGTTCACTTCTGTGATAGTGAAACGATTTTCCAATAAAACTAGCTCCACACAGTTCATGGTAAGTAGATCGTCGAGAGTAATCGATACTTTCGAGAGAACAAACAGTGTATCGATTGATTAGGTATTTTCCGATTGGAAAGTTGTGAGATAATCCCAAGATTCTTAATACTTTTGCAGGGTGGTTTTCCAAAATGAAACGAGATTGTTTCTTACTTAATTGTTGATTTATAATGAGTTCATAGTCGTTCCCTTGTCTCTCTTTGATAATATCTAGCAATTTAAATGTAAATGGGGTTACTGTAACATCAGTCACCGATCAATAGGTACCAGGTGGCCATTGATATTCACTGATTCAAGATTTTTATACCTTCCCTCTGAGACTTCAACTTGATGGCAGTTATCTTCCGGTGTCACTATTATCGAAATAATAAAGTTCCGACATTTTTTACCGACGCGTGTTTGCGGACTTAGTGCTAATTTTAATAATTTTGCACTGAGTCCGCAAACACGCGTCGGTAAAAAATGTCGGAACTTTATTATTTCGACAATACCACCACACTCGAATAATCGCCGAAAATTTCGATTCTGAGGGTAACTGATTTATCTCGAAAGTTCTTAACAAGGTGATACAGTGCGCGTCATAAGTTTATGCCACCCCTCAAAATGGGGGTTTCTGTGAAAACCAAAAGTTTTCATGAAAAACGGTTTATACCATTAAATTCAGCGCCTGAAAAGACCTCGGGAACCAAATTTTCAGACAAATACCTCTAACAGTACGGCCCCACCACCAAAAAATCACTTTTGAGGCCGCGTCAAAAGTTTATGCCACCCCCGAAAAAATGAGTGAACCTCGGATTTTTTTCGCGGTTTTTTATTTTTTATCCACTTTTTCATTGTTTTTTTGTTGTTTTATGGTGTTTTCAGTGAGTTTTGTCTATTTCTACAACATTTTGAGCACTTTTCCAGTTGAAATTTTTCTGGTTTTTGTACTTTTATGACTTTGTAGTAAAAATCTTGAAAAATTGAAAGAAAGTTCATCAGAAGTTCATTATTAGACATTCAAAAGAACAAACAATGTTTATTAATGTTAGAAAAAGAAAGAAAAACAGTTCTTCTCGTCTTCTCCGGTAGGAGTTTCTGAGGACTCTTCAGCCTTTATTAGCTCTTGCAGTCTCTGTTCTAGCTTTTTGTCAACCAGGGTTTCCATTTTTGCCTGACTCTTTGCCAACTCTGCGAAGATAGCGTTGTTGGTCTTATTTTGAGAGTTGTCGATGCTGTTGAGCTTGTTCATGACATTGATGAACAGCATCTCTTGGCTAGTAGGATTTGCCTGGGTGATTGTATTATCCTTAATGTAGGATTGGTTTGGTTGGCTCGTTGGAGTTGGTGCTATTGGTGCCGTAGCAGACTGAACAGTCGCATCTTTGGCGATATTGTGGTTCGACTGTGTTTGGACCGTTATAGCAGTAGGATCACTGCGCCTAGCGGTATGCTCGTTGTTCGTCAGTATTTCACTGGCATTTTTAGAGCGGGCTGCGGCAAGATTCAGTTGGGTCTCCTGACGGAGAAGTCTTTCTTTTTCCAACTCCAACCGTTGTTTCTCCGTCGCCATTTGGGCTAGGAGTTTCTTTTCGTTGTTGAGTTTCAATCGTTGGACTTCTTCCTGAAGTCGACGGTTTCCGGTTTCCGCCTGATTGAGCATCGACTCGTTGTTCGAGATGGGCTCTGGCAGTTGGCCTGGAAGGTCAGATGACGTTTCGTGATAAGTCGAGCTCTGAGAAGAGTTGCTGTCCCGATGATCAGTCGGTACAACGTTTTCGCCATGAGCGTAGATCTCATTTGGAGACTGATGTTCGTCTCCGTGATCACGGTCATCTGACTTTGTCAAGTTGTCAGGATTCGGTGAGATGTTATCGATTGATATAGGGTTGGTTGCCAAGATGATATCCAACTTGCTGGCGTTGTTGTTAATCAACGAGACGAGTTCGTCTATATGCGCCTGGGCAAGATGGTTCTTGACGTCCAACATGTATTCCTCTTTCTCCGGGGATGCTTGCATCTCCGGATCCGAGAATTTGGTGTTGATATATTCACCCAAGTTTTGGAGGGCGTCTGAGGACTTGCGAAGGTTTTGCAAGATCTCTTCTGCTTCCACCAGTTCTTGTTGGTAATTATTGATATGTTCCGCGTACGGATCTTCGAAGAGTGCAATTATCTGGTCTGAACTCTCAATGAGTTCGCCAGCGTTTTTACATTTCTTCGTGATCGAGGTCTTGAGCGGACCCACGATTCGCTGAAGCAACGAGGTTGCTTGGAGCGGTGGAGAGTTGTGTCTCATGCGAGTCAAGGAGTTCCCACGGGAGGACTTTCTTGACGTATGGTCTTCTGGAGACGAGGAACGAGAGCGATTTTGCTGGTTAGGCAACATACTTTGGCGTTGGGAACGACAGGAACAGCTAACTGCTGTAAATTGACTTTTGTTTTCTTTGAAGGGGCATGCATTCCTTCGCAGAACGTCGCCGTTTGGTAGTGAGTATGTTGAGCTGCTCAGCTGATCACTTAACGGCTTCGTTAGGCCGGCTGGACTTATGCTTTATGAACTATGAGCTCGCGAAACTCTTAGTTTGGTTAGGATTAATAGCCATCGGGTTCTTGACCGTCGATGATAATAATCGATATATGGGAGTTTGTAACATTTGGGGAGTTTGTAACATATGGGGAGTTTGTAACCATTTGATTGTGAGTAAAAACAATCGGGGGTTTGTAACTGTTGCCTGATGTTATGGCGATATGACTCCGTGGTTTTATTACCAGTACCTCCACATTATTAGTCGTATTTCGACGTAGATTTGATTTTATTGCCTTTTACCAGATGTCTCTGATGTGAGATCTCCTCACCAGGGACTGTTGTCTTCTGATTCTTTGGAGTTACAGTGGCACATACTTAACACGAACCAAATTTGTTCATTGGAGAGAGCGTGTCTCATGGGACACTGGCAATGAATCAATCAATCGAGTAGCGGTATTAGACGTCGCTGGTGATCTGTTGCATTCCGCAGATGTGTTAGCCTTATCTGAGTTGACAGATGCATGATCTGTGCTTAGATATTGGCTGAGGAGCGGTTTGGTATTACAGTGGGCACGTACTTGAGTAATAAGGTACTGGCTGCATCTACCAGGTGCAAAGGATTTGCGTTGAATGGATGTTATGATGCAGCTTATGTAGCCCTGTGTACTGGTCAGTATGTTACTGTTTAGACGTGTCATGTTATCACGTGTGTAGTTTTGGCAACAAAGTTATCCACGTGACGAAATATTTCTAAGGAATATTATGCGCTTCACGCGGAGAGAACCGTAAGACACTGTGGATCGGTTATGGCTTACATGATTGTCTCAATGCACAGATCAATATCTTTTAGGTTGAATGTCTTGTTTCCAGTAGTCAACTGTAAACGAAGACTTTGAAGTATCGATTCCGAATTCCGACTGCTGAGGGTCCACTATGTACCAGATGGCCGTCCGGCACGAGCTAACTTTCAGCGAGCTGTTTCTCTAGCTGCCACTTTAGAGCCTTGTTCTTTTAGCTTCAAAAGCTCGTGGTATAGGGAATGAGCAGTCGTCAGTTCGGGTCTTGTGAGGGGCCAACTCAGTCGAGCCTGACATTGTCCTCGACAATTGTGTAGACCACGATACATTATGTTTTCGGGTTCTTCCGTATTTGACGGGATGTAAAATTCCGATTCTAGACGAATCTAGTAACAAATGTAGGTATACGGGCAGTGAGCCACAAAGGTTTTGCTTGGCGAGCAGACTTTGACCAGGAATTGTTCAGTCAAGCTGACTCAGCTTCGCAATTGACGTGTCACTGATACGATGCTAGGCTGGTAGTCTTTGTTCAGGATTATCTGAGCAAGCTATATTGGCTTCGCAAGGGGCTTTTTTGTGGTGACTGTACGTCTTGTAGGTATTGGTAAGTGAGCGGACTTTGGCTATGAATTGCCTAGTTTGGTTGGCTGCACTTTTATATGTGGTTTTTTAGTTGTGATAGGGCAGAGTTGATTAGAATGTAATCGGAACTCTGTGGCCCGGATGTGCACAACAAGGAGTTTTGTCCTTGATTCTGTGAGGCGTCATTTGTCAACAGGAACTTCTGTGGAGTGAACTCGGACGGGAAATCGCGTTTATGTAGCGGTCCGTATCTGGTTTCTTTCCCAGCAGAAGCGATAGTGATCTATTCACCCGTGAAGTTTTTTAGCTGTAGGGGCGTTATTTGCCTACAGTAGACTTCTGTGGATTTATCTCTGACGTGCTGTGCTAATGTAGCGGACGTATCTGGATTCTTGCCCATCAGAAGTTTTAGTGATGTATTCACCTACATTCTTTAGTGTGCACTGTGTGTCTTTAAACGGGATTACTGCTCATTGGAGCTCCCGATGATTCAAGATGGGTAGCTGCCGTAGCGGTCTTACGCTGATCATCCACCTCGTTATTGTATCAGCTGTGTTGGCTGCCCGTAGGTCTTACGTCGATCAACAGCATACGTTTGTGTCAGACAGGATGGCTGCCCGTAGGTCTTACACCGATCGCTAACATCTGATGGTATGGCAGGGACCTCAAGGAGGTTTGCTCTTTTCGCGTTTTTTGTTGCATAAGTGACTGGCTTTGTCGAGAAGTGAATGCTGAGCGGATCTCAGTGTTTGCTAACCAAACTGTGACGTCCCGCAAAGAAATCTGTAACATACAGTACCGGACAAAAAGATATCAAGTTTTGGTTTTTCGACCATAACTTTTTTCAAATTGGTCGGATTGACTTGAAACTTTGGGAAAACATTTATTGTGGAGCTATTGTTATATTTAGTTAACATTCTGGGTGAAAAATCATGTTTCACAAGTTTTTTGTAAAATTTTCGAAAATCACAAAAATTCGAGAAATCACACATTTTTGTTTCCATGACCGGTGTATGAAAAATTAAGCGTACAATTAGTGTTTATAATAGTTTTCTAATGAAAACAGTTCTGATGTTTATTTTTTGACCACTGGACCACTACTTCCGACTTGTTACCCATATCTCCCGGGCTGTCAAAGATTGGTAGTACTAATATATGGAGTTTTATACTTCAAACATCTATAAAAATTGTATTTTTGCAGAAAACAATGTAGAAGTGTGCCATACTATTAAGAAAAGTGTGGAAAATTTGAATGTGACATTCTTTTTTGATAGAACCCCTCAACCAATTTTTACAGACCTCCGATTGTCAAATACTGCATATCTGGTATTGATGTCTGACCAGTTCCGGAGCGAAATTATACATTTATCCGGTATCTTTGGTTATTTGAACGTATGAAACTTGTTATTTGAACAATTGTGAATATTTTGAGCCTCAAAAAAGAATGTCACATTCAAATTTTCCACACTTTTCTTAATAGTATGGCACACTTCTACATTGTTTTCTGCAAAAATACAATTTTTATAGATGTTTGAAGTATAAAACTCCATATATTAGTACTACCAATCTTTGACAGCCCGGGAGATATGGGTAACAAGTCGGA
The DNA here is from genome assembly GCA_002259235.3 of Caenorhabditis latens. Taxonomy (NCBI): domain Eukaryota; kingdom Metazoa; phylum Nematoda; class Chromadorea; order Rhabditida; family Rhabditidae; genus Caenorhabditis; species Caenorhabditis latens. The sequence continues at coordinate 17,981,928 of CM056095.1, forward strand.
AGTAGTGGTCCAGTGGTCAAAAAATAAACATCAGAACTGTTTTCATTAGAAAACTATTATAAACACTAATTGTACGCTTAATTTTTCATACACCGGTCATGGAAACAAAAATGTGTGATTTCTCGAATTTTTGTGATTTTCGAAAATTTTACAAAAAACTTGTGAAACATGATTTTTCACCCAGAATGTTAACTAAATATAACAATAGCTCCACAATAAATGTTTTCCCAAAGTTTCAAGTCAATCCGACCAATTTGAAAAAAGTTATGGTCGAAAAACCAAAACTTGATATCTTTTTGTCCGGTACTGTAGGTATCGCATAGAGTATATACTCTGCATTATGTAAAGACATTGACAGGGTGACAGATGTTAGGGTTTGCAGATCAGGAGCCAAGGGGTGAGACAAGTTATGTCATTAATTACGCCTTCCGGCACATGTGAGGTTATACAAGGAAGTTATTCAAATGGATGAGTGAGATTATTGTCGGGTGATTGAACCGCGTAGCGGTCGAGGTACTGGCCGACGGGGGCTGCTTCACTCTTTTGATTCCATTGAGTTGGAAGGTTACTCCACTTCTCTGTAAGAATGCGTCTTTTGCATAATATCCGATAAAGCTCTTTTGGCTACCTTTCGGCTCTCGTGCTTTGAGTGCATAAGCTTGGAAGATCTCTTTGATCTCTTAGATCTTATGAAGAGGAGCGGTACGCAGTGGAATGATCGGTGAGTTGCGTTGATCCCAGAATCGATCGATCGATCACTGAAAGTGCTTTGGTTTATTTCGGAGTATTATTGATTTACTCTACTTACGCTCGTGGCGATTCCGGATTTTGCCTAGGATGGCGAGCGGTCCAGAGTACGTCGACTAAGTGGTCGATGTACAGGGTGCGCCATAAATAGTGATATACGCAAAAAACGTTATAACTTTTTTCAAAAACATCAAAAAATCTTTTCCTTTTGGCAAAAATTTATTGATTTGCTACAGAAAAGATATTCAATGATGATTTTTGATCCGCCCTCCTTTCTTCTGAGTTACAGCTCTTTATCTCTGCGAGTTGCTACGACCTAGGCACGGAGGTAGTTGACGACTTCAGCGTCCCAGGACTTATACAGAAAGCGATTCAGAGAATTCGAACCAAACTTTTTTCGTTAAGAAACTCTTTGGGTTCAATACTCCTAATTTGAAAATTTGATGAAATCGGGTTTTGGCGAGATATGCACCCATCTCGACAGCCAGGTGAACTCAGGAAAATCGTCTCTGAATGACTGTTAGGGAGTCTTGAAGCGGTGGAACGGCTGATCGACTTTCTGGAATATCCAGATATGATTTTCTAAATGAAAACAGGGCCAGCAATGAATTCCAACCGTAAAATAGGGTTTCGCATTAATTTCGGTCCCTGGGTGGACCAAAATGTAAAAAGTGTAGCTAACCGGGTAGCTTCCGACTAAAACCGCCACTGAATGTGGATCTCAAGTCTCATCGAAAATTTTTCTGTTCTAACAGAATGTCCATAATTGGTTTGCTACATTAGTTTTGTTTTTAGTGTTTTGGTCGGTTTTTATGGTCAGAGTCTCTTGTGAGTAAACACTGGTATGAAATTAGTGATTTCGTGCGTGCCAAGGAGGAGCTCATGAGCTATCAACGTTCATAAAATCCTGAGTTCTTGAACAAGGTCGGTGATTTTTTGAGAATACAATGGAAAAATATTCAGCTTTAATTTCATATATCATTCAACAATTTTTGATGAAATGCCAAAGCCATAGACTACTTTTTTCACGCTCCGGTCCAAATTAGACCTGATCCTCTATTTGCCGGAATATGTCCAGGACGGAGCCGGAACAAATACTGTAGATATATTTTTGAAGAAGGTCTTAAATATGACAATACATTCCCTACGTTTTATTTTTCTGAAGACCTGCATTTGCCGCGCTCTAGCCTTCTTGAAATTCAGAAAAAGCTTTCCACACACACTGATTCAGTCGATGGTGGAGCTGGCTGGGAAAAAAAGGTTGCCACCACCGTAAAAATGAAAATTAGAATTTGTTACTCCGAGAACTTGAAAAACAGATAAAAACTGATAACAAAACATATATTTCGATGCGCCTGGAATTCTGACCCTGAACCAGAGCTGCCCCAAACATTCATATCACTATTTATGGCGCACCCTGTAGTGGACATGGCTCTTTGGGTGTCCGAATCGGATGATGACTCGCTTGGAGATGAAGTTGCTCGGAGCGGTCGCGATGAGAGCTGGAAAAATTAACTTTATAATTGATTTCCTTGTAGAGTTGAGAGTGAAACTTGAACTTTTTCGGAAAATTTATTGATTTTTCGGCGGAAAATTAGGAATTCTGATTAATTTCGGCTTATGTTTCATTGATTTTTGATGAATTGTTGCGAAATTTGGCTAAAATTAGCATCTTTTTGAGCAAGGATACACTGCTGCGCTATATTTTCGAAATATTTCGAAAGTTTCGAAAACTTTTCGGAAATTCCGAATTTCCGTGGGAAAGTCGATAAAAACTACCAAAAATGGGTCTGGAATAGCGTCAGAACGTTATGGTAGTGCCAAATTTGGCTTCCGAATAAGGGATTATAGCGGACTGGGCGAGTGTTGCTCGATTTTTCAGAATTTTCAGAGGTTTTCTCTCGAAATCACGCATTTTGCCACATTTTTGTCAGTTTTCGACGAGTTCTGGTGGGGATGGCGGAAATTTATGGCGTAAAGTGCATATTGACACTATTTATTTGTCTCGGTGACTGAAATGTCACACTATCGACTGATTTTGTCAGTTTTTTGGCTCAAAAAACAGGTTTTTGGCCAATTTATGCGGTTTTTTCGTCAAAACTTTGGAATTTCTTGATAATTTTTAATGAAATTTCAAGGATAATCGACTTACTTTCGAGCTTTCCTCGTAAGATGGAGGAGGTGATGGCTCTTGGCTCGTAGTGGTCGTCGGCGCTGACTTTGAAGCGATTCCGGACGAATGAGCGGTCGAGATCGGGTTTTCCGAGTTATGACTCATCTGAAATAAATGAATAATTATTATACGGAAGAATAATTATTGTTTTTCAGGAATTTATAGCGAAAAGAGGCAAAATATTGGTGTGGAAAGGGTGAGAAATGCGTGAAAATAACTTTAGGCCAGGCGCAAAATGCGTCTGTGCGCCCAAATGTACGCAAACACCATCTGTCCGCAAACACCTGCCTGCATTCCTCTACCGTAACCGCGGGAATTTGAAATTGATTGCTCAGCCTTAAATCGACGAATATGGATTTTTGAGGCGAAATTAAGCATGTTCCGAACGGGACGGAGATAATTTGGCGAATTTTCGCAAGAAATGATTGGGAAATTGAATTCCGATATATCGGCTGGCTCATTAGGAGCTCTTACGCTATATTTTTGTATCAGATGGTCTGGTTGCCCGTAGGACTTACACCGATTAGCAGCATCTGACTGATTTTTAGGTGTTCTGGATGCCCGTGGGACTTATACCGATCGATGACACCTATTTTTCGAAGGTTCACAGGGGATTCAGCTTCGATTGTGTGCCATTTGGCTAGAATTTCATGTCGCCCGATGTCAGCGCCGATGGACAACGTTAACTCCGGGTTTCATGTGTAGAGATTTCCATCGATTTTTTGAATATTGGGGGGTTCAGTGACTATAATAGTGTTTCGGACTGCCCGAAATCACAATGTTACTCATTTACAGACACTAAAACTACCGACTGGGTTCTGGTTTCATTTTATCACCGAAAAATCGATATTTTTCGGGATAATCCACCTACATTCACCTTTTTGGGGGTAAATGAACCGGTTCTATGCACCATGTGGACAGTTGGGTCTAGCGGGCGTCGGCCTTCCCACCCAAGTCCGGGGAGTTAAGTCATAATGTCTGTTTGTAGTGAGTTAACAAGGTGATAAGCGGTGCAAGAGCAAAACAGTACACAGTTTGAATCGAATCCCAATTTATTGAAAGGAAAGTAAGGAACAAAGTAACACGAGAAAGCGGTCCGATGGAGCGGCCGAAGTGATGTTCCGGGATTGAAATATGATGGGAGAAAATTGATTAAAACCCATGTTTTTAGGGAAAAAAGCGTACGAAAAACCCTTATGAGGGAAGACACTTTTTAGGAGCAATTACAATCTTGTCACTCAGTCTTACCTTCAGAGCCGTATAATACGGGATGAAGAGCGGTCAGTGAAATATAGAGCGGGCCGTGATCGGACTTGGCCGATACGGGACACCGCGAGAATATCGAGAATAATTATATGAGCAATAACAAAATGGTACTGACTGCAGTGAGGGCGCGCCGCCGCCTTATATAGTCGACTGCGTGGGTGCCCCTCGCTGCGTAGGTGCCCGCGCTTATGCGCGGGCATTCAAATATAATTATTGTGAGTGTGGTTTGCGTAATGAGCAGTTTTAACGTAATTTAACACGGTAAAATGGGAAATATAGTAAACCGGAAATAATAAAAGCATTTAATGACTCTAGTTTTGTGGGAAAAACCTTAGGGAGTCATTAAAGTGCTTTCAAGTTGTCAAATGAGTGCAAAGCACGGTACAGTTGACAACATCCCAGGATTCTTAATACTTTTGCAGGGTGGTTTTCCAAAATGAAACGAGATTGTTTCTTACTTAATTGTTGATTTATAATGAGTTCATAGTCATTTCCTTGTCTCTCTTTGATAATATCCAGCAATTTTAGTGTAACAGGGGTTACTGTAACATCAGTCACTTTCTTAATTCCAAAAAGATCCGATAGATACTCCATTACTGATTGCATTCCTTTTACTTTATCATTCCAATAGATTACCCAGCCATTATGTGTTCTAGAACGATCAATAGGTACCAGGTGACCATCGATATTCACAGATTCAAGATTTTTATACCTTCCCTCTGAGACTTCAACTTGATGGCAGTTACCTTCCGGTGTCACTACCACTACACTCGAATAATCGCCGTAATTGTTAAGTTTGAGGGTGACTGATTCATCTCGGAAGTTCTTAACGAGGTGATACATTTTACGAGAGCATAATGAGAAGGGGAATCTGCAAAATGTGGAAGAATTGGATTGGATACGGGAGGGAATCTTAACTTACACTGTCTCAATATCGATTGTTTTGAGAATTTTCCTCAAAACGAGAATTGGAAATTTGAGAATCTGTAGAGCGGGCATCTGGAAAAAAGGAGTTGCAGGTGTATGGGTATAGAAGAAATGACGATGGAAGGAAATCCAGCGATTCTTAATACTTTTGCAGGGTAATTCTCCAAAATGAAATGAGATTCTTTTTCACTTAATCGATGGGATAGATAGAGTTCATAATCATTCCCTTGTCTCTCTTTAATCATATCTAGGAGTCTCATTGTATCCGGGGATACTGTAATTTTAGTCACTTTTTTAATTCCAAATAGATCCAATATATACTCCATTACTGATTGTAGTCCCACCATCTTATCATCCCAATAGGTTTCCCAGCAGACACGGTGGTGTGTTCTAGAAAGATCAATGGGTACCAGGTGACCACTGATATTCACTCGTTCGAGATTTCTAGACTTTTCTTTTTCTCTAGACATCACGTCAACTTCGTGGTAGTAATTTCCCGGTGTCGCTACCCTTACACTCGAACTTTCTCCGTAAATTTCGATTCTGAGGGTAACTGATTTACCTCGAAAGTTCTTAACGAGGTGATACATTTTACGGGAACAGAATGAGATGGGGAATCTGCAAAATATGGAAGTATTGGATTGGATACGGAAGGGAATCTTAACTTACACTGTTTTAATATCGATTGTTTTGAGAATCTTCATCAAAACGATAATTGGAAGTTTGAGAATCGGAAGAGGTGACATCTGAAAGGAGTGTTGGGTAGCTAGAGGGAAAATGGGATATGACGGAGAAGAGCGGACAGCGAATAATGAAAAAATCAATAAGTTGCCTTCTGGCAAAAACAGTTTTCTCGCCTTGTAACATATGTCTGGAGAACAGACGACCCCTGCAGGCCCCCCGACACAAACAAAGTGTCTACAAGATTCTCGGTTTGTGTCGGGGAGCCTGCTCGGTTTTCCAGACCCTTCTTTCTGAGGGGAGATAATTGTTTTTGCCAGAAGGCAACCTGTGCGCATTAAGAGAAGGCACTGACACCTCGGACTAACTCATCTGTGGACAGAGTCGATGAATATTCTTATTAGTCGTCCATTCTGCAATGAATGCAATGAAAATTGACAAACTTGGAGGACGAATCTGGACGGAAAGCGGAAGGCAGAAGACGGACTTTTTATCAGAAACAAGATTTTCAACAAAATTGGATTATTGATAGCATTGTAAAGCAAATTAGACAAATCCCCAGGCGCGCGGATCCAATTGAGATATTAACATTTACGAGAATGTGCAGTGAAAACAGACAATTAATAGTATTGATTTCCATTGAAATCCGGCCAGACACCAAAATGAACTTTGCCTAAAACCTGGTCATATTGAAAAGAAGCGACGACATCATCATTCCGAGTAATGAGATAATCTCGATCACTGAAAGTGGTTGGAGATACACTCTCTGATCTGAAAATCATAAATTCTTGTTTTTCTCTAGAATACATTTCAAACATACTTATACTCTCTCTTCTCCGTCATCCGAGTGTGAGTCAACTCTTCAAGTACGTCTTCCATATTCAAGTCTTCAACACATACTCGGAAGAATTTGAGTCGTTTGAACCCTCCGATAGCCCAGTGTTGGAGAAGTCGCTTGATTTCAGTGCCAGTGAAATGATTTTCTGATAATAATAGATCCACACAGTTCATGTTAAGTAGATCGTCGAGAGTAATCGATACTTCCGAGCCAACACATAGAGAGTCGACAGTTTGAAGGTATTTTCCGATTGGAAAGTTATGAGACAATCCAGCAATTCTTAATACTTTTGCAGGGTAATTTTCCAAAAGAAAATGAGATTCTTTTTCACTTAATCGATGGGATAGATAGAGTTCATAATCATTCCCTTGTCTCTCCTTAAGCACATCCAGGAATCTCATTGTATCCCGGAATACGAAAACTTTAGTCACTTTCTTAATTCCAAATAGATCCGATATATACTCCATTAATGATTGTAGTCCCATCATTTTATCATCCCAATAGGTTTCCCAGACACGATGGTGTTTTCTATGACGGTCAATGGGTACCAGGTGACCATTGATATTCACTCGTTCGAGATTTCTAGACTTTTCTTTTTTTCTAGACATCACTTCAACTTCGTGGTGGTAATTGTTCACTACCCACACACTCGAACTTTCTCCGTAAATTTCGATGCTGAGTTTAACTGATTTATCTCGAAAGTTCTTAACGAGGTGATACATTTTACGAGAGCATAATGAGATGGGGAATCTGCAAAATATGGAAGAATCGGATTGGATACGGAAGGGAATCTTTACTTACACTGTCTCAAAATCGATTGATCTCAGAATTTTCCTCAAAACGAGGGTTGGAAATTTGAGAATCGGAAGAGCCGGCATCTGAAAAAAGGGCGTTAGAGGTGGGTGAGAAGAAATGACAACACCTTGACGGTTAAATAATGAAAATGAGAGATGACGGAGAAGAGAATAAGAATACAGAGAGAATCAATAGACTCTCTGTTAGTGGCGGGGGCCTGCACACCCTTCCTCCTGAGATCAGAAAACCGATTTTCCTAGAAGGCAACCTGGGCTCCCCGGATTATCTTATATGTGAGATCAGAATCGATATTCTGTCCATTCTCCCCCTTTACACCAGAATATTCTAGACTTCTGCAGGTTTTTTCTACGCAAACACCCGTCCGATCTCTTTTGTATTCGCCTATTCGCTCACTCATTCTCCATCATTCTCCTTCTCCCCTCAGGAGGCCCTTGTCACTAACAGAGGGTCTTGTGCAAATATTTATTTTCTCAGTATTCGCTGTCCGTTCACTCATTCTCAATCACTCCCCTTTTCAGATGCCAGCTCTTCCGATTCTTAAACTTCCGATTATCGTTTTGATGAAGATTCTGAGAACAATCGATATTGAGACAGTGTAAGTACAGATTCTCTTCTTTATATAATCCAATTCATCCATATTTTGCAGAATTCTTATTTCATTATGCTCTCGTAAAATGTATCATCTTGTCAAGAACTTCCGAGATAAATCAATTCCATTCGAGCTCAGAATTGACGGGGATGATTCGAGAGTAGAGGTAGTGACACCGGAATATCATCAGGTTGAAGTCGTAGAGGGAAAGCCTAGAATTCTTGAAACAGTGAACATTGATGGTCACCTGGTACCAATACATCATTCGAGAAATCATCTTTGCTGGAAAACCTATTGGAATGATAAAGTGGAAGGACTACAATCAGTAATGGAGTATCTATCGGATCTATTTGGAATTAAGAAAGTGACTTCAATTATAGTATCCCTGGATACAATGAGACTTCTGGATGTGCTTGAGGTCCGATTTCTATTGTATCCGACTCATTATCCATCATTCTCCTTCCCCCCTCAGGAGGCCCGTTCCACTAACAGAGGTCTTGTGAACATATTGATTTTCTCAGTATTCGCTGTCCGTTCACTCATTCGCCCATTCTCGATCACTCGTCTCTCCAGATGCCAGCTCTTCCGATTCTTAAACTTCCAAAGCGAATTTCTTAACATCTCAGATTTTCAATCAATACAATAGTAAAAAAGTAAGACTGATGGTACTGCTATTCAAGACTTTTATCCGGCCGGTACTGGAGTATGGCACAAGTATCAGCTCCCCCCTGAAAGTATCTGACGAAAAACTAATAGAATCTGTTCAAAACTCCTTTACCAGGAGACTGTACAGTAGGCACACGGGCAAATACTTAAGACCAAACGACCCGGGCTACACAACCTCAACTGAGCGCAACCAACTCTACGGGCTCTCTTCTCTGAAAGACAGGCGCCTGCAAATAGATAAAAAACTCATTGAAAAAATGATTAGTGGCAAAATAGATCTCAATACAGCCGATTTCTTCACAATATCACAAAACAATCACACGCGCACAAAGACAAGGTTCGTTTGGAAGCGTCCCAAAAACAAACTGCGAAGGAAATTTTTTGTCAACCGTACTCTAACTTATTTGACACAACTAAACAGCGCATCCCCGCGAAACCTCTTTTAACTGTATGTTCTCCAATATTTTTTAATCACTCTCTCACAATTTTATGTCACCCTCACTGTTCAATTATGTATTATGTATACACTGATTCTGATCTATTTTCACGACTCGCGAAGTCGTAATAAACAATTAACAATTAACCTTCGTTTTGAGGAAAATTCTCAAAACAATCTATATTGAGAGAGTGTAAGTCAAGGTATCCTCATTTCCTCATCCAATTCTTCCATATTTTGCAGATTCCCCATCTCATTCTGTTCCCGTAAAATGTATCACCTCGTTAAGAACTTTCGAGGTAAATCAGTTACCCTCAGAATCGAAATTTACGGAGAAAGTTCGAGTGTAAGGGTAGCGACACCGGGAAATTACTACCACGAAGTTGACGTGATGTCTAGAGAAAAAGAAAAGTCTAGAAATCTCGAACGAGTGAATATCAGTGGTCACCTGGTACCCATTGATCTTTCTAGAACACACCACCGTGTCTGCTGGGAAACCTATTGGGATGATAAGATGGTGGGACTACAATCAGTAATGGAGTATATATTGGATTTTTTTGGAATTAAGAAAGTGACTACAATTTTAGTATCCCCGGATACAATGAGATTCCTAAATGTGCTTAAAGGGGGACTGAAGTATTCCAAAAATCGAGATTTTTTTATATGGGTCGATTCAGAATTTTATAGAAAAGAGAAAAGTCTCTTGGAGCCAGGTCCGAAAATCAGTCTAAAACGAGTTATGAGACCTCAAAGTGTCAAAAAAGGGTCTCTCGCATGGAATTTTTTCATTATATTTGCACGTAAAATCCTCTCGCCGTGCAGAGGAAAAATGGGAAAATTGAGAAAATAATGCCGTGAACTCTCTTATATCAACTTTCCGTCATGTTCAAATGAATAAGTGCCTCCATGATTATGAAGTCATTGGTTGGAATTGACCTTGATAACTCGAGAGAACAATATGATTACTGTGATTGATCACTGTGAATGATTACTGTGAATGAGAGGGATATTTCATCCAGTTACATAACTTTTTTTGTTTTTTTTGTTTCGTTTTCAATTTCGCTATACCAATTTTTTGCTATACCTACAATTGTGTTTTGGAATATCTGTGTGAATAAAAAGAAAGTTGAAAAAACTGAACGTGAACCAAATTGATAGAAACAACCACGTTGGTTATATGGAGTTGATCCACGGTACAATTTTATTTTGGCTTCAAAATGCCTGCTTGTATCAAGAAACGAGACTTCAAGAGACATTGTCTATTCTGCAGTCGCTCAAGATTGAGATCGGACCTAGTTTCAGTGACCAAGAATGTGAACGAAAGAGAAATATGGTTTTCGAAACTGGGCCGTCAGTTTGAATTGAAATGCCGAAAATCTGGAGATCATATGATCTGCCTAGACCACTTCCCTCCATTGAAATCACTGAAACCGAGAGCAAAAATCGCACCATACAAGGTATTTCAAAAAAATTATTTAGTGATCACAAACAATCATATCATAGAATGGTACTCCGCAGTACATAGTACCTTACGAGGATATGGAAATTTCGGATTCTGATAATGAGGAGAGTTCGAATGACTCTGAAGATGAGGATTTCACTCTAGAAGATGTTGAATTTGGATCAGGCGCTATAACAGATGAAAATTCCACATTTCAAAACCTCTTATGCAGTTGGAACAATTTGCTACCAAGTATTTCCAAATGCTGGTCATGTCTGAAAAATGAAGTGGATACATTTGCAAAAGCTGAAGTGACAAAAAAAGGATTGGCAGTTCATGTAAATAAGGCATTTCGAAATCAAAAATCCAGAAATTGCAGGTCAACCTCAAGTGTTCAAAATGCGATCATACTTGGAACTGGTGTTCATCTCCGTGTTTAGATAAGCCGGGAAAAACAGGGCCAAAACAAGAGGAACTGAACTTGCGAGCCTGTGTTGCAGTTATGACCACGGGGAACGGTTTCAGGGTAAAATATTGCTTGAAAGAATCACAATGAGTCAGGTTTCAGAAAATCGATGCCTTCTGCAAAGTCTTAGAGGTGCCCTTCCTTTCCGAGAAGAGATATTATCAGCTGGTAAACTCGTCAGTTAGACTTGCAATTGATGAAGTCTATCAGAAACAGAAAAACGATATTTTATTGGAAATAAAAAAAAATTGCGAAGAGGATGATGGAGTCAATCTAGCTGGTGGTGGACAATACGATTCGAGAGGATACTCGGCAGTATTGTGCAGGTTTTCTATTCTAGATATTCGCACAAAGCTTCTATTGGACTTTGAAACCACCCGAAAAGCCCGAGGGGAAATTCTATGGTATTGGAGAAATTAGGACACGAAGCGTCATTTCCAAGAATTCTAGCCGAGTTACGGATGTTGACTGGGCTTCAGAACCCTATAACTTCGTTCACAACGGATCGTTGCGTCAACTTGACACAATCTATGAAAAATCATCCGACTGTTCAGCATTATTTCGATTCCTGGCATTGGATTCGTTCAATTCGAAAAGATCTAGCAGAAGTTGTATACTCCGGTTGACAAAAAAAAATTGCATAATTTCAAAAATCTAAGCAGAAACAGTTCGAACCGTTGAAGTCTTGGATAAAACCATTGATTACCCATATTCATACATCTATAGAAGTTGCTAAGGGAGATGGTGAACTAGCCTTCCAGATGATTATGAGCTTTTTCTGGCACGTTCAAGACAAGCATTCACAGTTTCAGGTTCATACTAGCGTCCCCCGCCTCCCGGCGGGCTCCGCAGTACTCGGCTGCGCCTCGTGCGTAGTGCTTAGCAAGTTTTGTATTCATAAGTTAGCTTGCCCGACACTAAGGAATATAAGAATATCCAGCTTCTGAGTTCAAAATAATGACACCGACTGACCCTCTTTTTCCCGTCTTCGATCCGAAATTCTAAAACTTTTAAAAGAGCGCGGTTGTAAGAGGCGTGCCGTGTTAATTGGAAGTACTTACGAAAAAAAAAAATTTACCAGTTGGATCCGAACCCCCACCCCACCGATTCTCACCACCGCACACAACCACTGCGCCACCGATAGACGGAGAAACGTGGACATGGAGGGAAAGCAAAAAAGGGGGCGTCTCCCAGCTGTACAGTGACAAATACAGTGACAAAATGGTCAGTGTATTCGAAAGAAATGTCAGTGGAGATTCAGGTTTCTCCACAGAATCGTCCGGTGTCAATATTTTTTTATCGGACTTTTTGGTTCCATTAGATCTCGAAAAGTTTAGATCGGTGCCAAAAATTTAGAGCGATTCAGTGAATCCTGTTCCCAGGAGAGCGAATGTAAAAAATCCCCATTGACCGAAAATCCCCGAATATCACAAAAAACGGTTTTTTGAAAGATTTTTCATTAGAAAGTATATTGAATTTTACATGGTTCGATAGAGATTTTTTTTCTACACATTTCTATTTTTTCGGATCCTGAAATTTCTCAAAGGAGAGCGAGTTACAGCCGGTCAAAGTTTCAGGCGGAAAAAGGGGGAGAGGTCGTTTTTTGCTCATTTTTTGACGGTTTTTTGAGTATAACTCAAATGCATTAACTCCATTTTGAAATTTGTTTTTTTAGTCACCTTCTCCATGCCAAGTTACATAACTGTACCAAATTTCAAAGCTCTCGGTTTAGTACAACTCGAGATATCGAGAGGAAAGTGAAAAATTCGAGAAAAAAAGTTGTCCTCATAATTTTATGGCTATAAATCGTATTTTTTCAGATCTCCAGATAAGTTTTACATGTCTCGATAGCCAGATTTTTAGAGATCTTAAGTCCAAAAAATGCCCCAGAAATATTCAAAACTGGCGCCGTACGAAGAAGGAAATGGCAAAAATTGTGAATTTCTCAAGCCATTTTTTTGAGCGAAAAAAGTTGCTCTCACTTTTGTGCTCATAACTCTTTCCCGAATGCTTCAAACCCACCCCGTGCAAGTCGCCACCGGCGCCCCAAGTTTTTGTATCACCATAAAAAAGAATTTTTTGAAAAAATTGAGAACAAAGAGAGTTATTAAGAAAAATGAGTGCGGACGTTTTTGTGGACATTTTTTTTGAACAAACTCCGCCCACTCCAAATCGGCACGCTCATACTTACGCGATTTAAGAAGAGGGGCCGACTAGCGTCCCCCGCCTCCCGGCGGGCTCCGCTAGAAGGGGCTTCGCCCCTTGCGCAGTGCTAAGCAAGCTTTGAATTTTTGTTCTACGACCATTTTGAAGCAAGTTTGGAGAGATTTTTTATTTTATGTGACCCAAGCATAGAGTAAGTAAAGAGCTCTCGGATGGTAGTAAGATGAAGGTTCTACGACAATTTTGGTCCGAGTTAGGAGGTTTTGAAGTTCAGAGGCTGGGGCGCCGCGAGACGCGAAAAAAAAACAAAAAATTCGACCCGCAAGAAACTCGAACCAAAAACCGACCGGCTAACGCACCACAACACTGCCACTGAGCCACACACTCGTTGGTGTGTAGCCACCCAGATGGCGTTGAAGTGGTGGGAAGAGGCCAGCTTGCTTCGACTCGACCGGTCGTCTCCGTTCAAAAACGTACTTCAAAGTTTGGGACCGTATAACTCGGGTCAAAATCAATATTTTTCGAATCTGTTTTTTTATCCCCCTAGATGATGTTCCTGGCTACCACATATCAAAAAACCATATTAGTCGGACAAAAGACACTCCAGAGCTAAGCGATATAAGCGAAAAACACGTTTTCTCCACAGCTCAGCTCCCACTGGACCGTTTTGGCTGAAACTTCATATTCCATTAAATAATTCAGATTTGACCAACATATCAAAAAACCAAAACAACTTTAGTACAAAAATTTCTCAGGACAGCCAAAACAGTCCGGTGGCAGCAGACTACAGTATTGACTTTTTTTCTGTTTTTCTGCAGTCCACCGGCCGTACCGGGCGGGGGGTAATTCAAATAACGAATTTGACGTGAAAAACTGATTTCTCATCTAATTTTACCTCTAGGTACCAATTTATATTAAAAAATATCCGGTAGAACTCGAGATAATCGAGGTGAAGCAAAAAAACAGAAAAATCAAAAAACCGAAAATTTTCTCAAAATTAAAAGTTGACTTCATTCTATCGATTATAACTCGTTTAGAAGTATGGAATCTCAAAAAGGGGGTTCTTAATAAAAGATTGCCCCAAACATTTCCTATCGATTAAAAAAATAAAATCAAAATTTCATCGAGAATTGGGAAAGTTATTAATGGTACAAAAAGAGGAAAAATTCTTGACATTTTTTTGCCACTTTTTTCACCTATTTCTGAGCACAACTCGGCTCTTTTTGACTCCAGAAATATGGAATTTGGCAAAAAGCAAGAAAAAGTTATTAGCTAAGCAGCTAAAAAAAAATTATCAAAAAATATAAAGTTTGAACAAAGTTACACGGGCCAAAGCAAAAAAACTTTTTTGGACAAATTTTTAAGCCACGCCCACTTTTTTTGGCGCAGCCATACCTACTACCCATTGGGAGAGAAGCGGGTGGATATAAAAAACAAGGGTATTCAAAATGTGATGTTTAGGCTATCGGAGATATTCAGTTTGATAAGGTGCAAAGTTGCAGCCACACCACTACATCATCAAATAGAAAATACCTGGACATAAATAATATAGCCGACAAGAAAGCTTTCGATGTGCTGATGAGTATAATGCTGAAGGGAAAACGTCAACAAGATCTGAACAGTGTGTCGCCTTATTTTGCTACTTGCGCAGTTGAAAGTTTTCATTCTCTCGCTTCAAGCTACGTTCCGAAAGAGAATTTTTTGTAAGAATTGTTTTTGTTTGAGCCAAATATTTACTCATTTTTAGCGACAAAGCAGGGTACGACATGAGATCAAAACTTGCATCTATTCACTGGAATCAGTTACAAATAGATGAATCGAATGGTCTCCGTAAAGTGGAAGCAAAAGTTTCTTACTTTTGTAAGACCAAAAAGTCAATTGTTTGGAGATCCCGAAAAACTGAGCCAAAGAATGAGTGGAGATTCACGATTCTTCAAATGGCAAAGGAGAAAGTCGCGTCGGAATACGTTCAGATAACGGACACTGAACAATCTGAACTAGATGCAAGAGCTGAAGCAGAAAGAGAGATGTATGCACAGTCTAATTCCTGAACGTTATCTTTAGTTTTTGTTTTTTTTTTCGTAAAAATTTGTTGTTTTCCTACGTCACAGTCGTTCTCTCGAGTTATCAAGGTCAATTCCAACCAATGACTTCATAATCATGGAGGCACTTCTTCATTTGAACATGAGGGAAAGTTGATATAAGAGAGTTCACGGCATTATTTTCTCAATTTTCCCATTTTTCCTCTGCACGGCGAGAGGATTTTACGTTGAAATATAATGAAAAAATTCCATGCGAGAGACCCTTTTTTGACACTTTGAGGTCTCATAACTCGTTTTAGACTGATTTTCGGACCTGGCTCCAAGAGACTTTTCTCTTTTCTATAAAATTCTGAATCGACCCATATAAAAAAATCTCGATTTTTGGAATACTTCAGTCCCCCTTTAAGGAGAGACAAGGGAATGATTATGAACTCTATCTATCCCATCGATTAAGTGAAAAAGAATCTCATTTCCTTTTGGAGAATTACCCTGCAAAAGTATTAAGAATTGCTGGATTGTCTCATAACTTTCCAATCGGAAAATACCTTCAAACTGTCGGTACACTATGTGTTGGCTCGAAAGTATCGATTACTCTCGACGATCTACTTAACATGAATTGTGAGGAGCTATTATTATCAGAAAATCATTTCACTGGCACTGAAATCAAGCGACTTCTCCAACACTGGGCGATCGGAGGGTTCCAGCGACTCAAATGTTTTCAATTAAATGTTGATGACTTCAATATGGAAGACGTACTTGAAGAGTTGACTCACACTCGGATGACGGAGAAGAGAGAGTATAAGTATGTTTGAAATGTATTCTAGAGAAAAACAAGCATTGATGATTTTCAGATCAGAGCGTGTACCTCCCACCTCTTTCACTGATCGAGATCGTCTCATTACCCGGAATGATGGTGTCGTCGCTTCTTTTCAATACCAACAATACGGAAGAGTTCATTTTGGTGTCTGGCCGGATTCCGAGGGAATTGAATACTAATAAACACTAATAATTGTCTGTTTTTACTGCACACTCTATTTTTGGAAGACGATATCTCTATTTCCTTTCTACTCTCAGACCTCAATATCAGATCATTTAAATGCGTTGTTTTCTTGGAAGTGTTGTAATAAAGTTCTCGGAAATCTTTACTTACAGCAGTCTCTAAATGTTTATTGCTGTTCCTGCGGCGGTTTTCCTCAAATTGACCGCAAGGGGTGAGAGATAGTGAACTTAGAAAGCAAGACAACACGGTATTTTCAACGGGAGAGTCACCTGAGTTAGAGGAATCTTTTAATGACGGTCACTGGTCCATTGTTTTCTTGACGTTGTTGGTCGCAGATGATTTTTCAATGAGAACAAAAGAGAAGAGTATCCAGTAAGCAAAGTTTAGACGATTGACTTCCGATACTCAATTCGATATTTTACAAGGGAACCTCAAGGGGTCGCAAGTTTGAAATCGTTCCATATTGCTATTCAGGACAGCTTGAATAGGCATATACCTAAATTTTTGTATTGTGCTTGTCACTTGCCGCGGAGAAAAATGGTCTCAAAAGCTCACTCCTGTAGTTAAACGCTGTAAAAACCCAAAAAATGGCTTGCAAAACGACAGGTGAAGACGGTTTTTTTCAGCGGCAAGTGACGAGTATAAAACGAAAATTTAGGGATATAAGACAGGCCAAATTTGAAAATTTTATCTTTTGAACAAGATCTCTCTTTTTTTTTAAAATTAATCAGTGGATTCCCAACCGTTTTTACGTGGTCATTGATTTTCAAGAATGAAATCCGGTTATTCCTGAAACTCTAGAAAAAGTCATTCTTAAAAAAACGTGACAATTACAAAATCAGTTTATTGACGTGAAAAAAAAAACGTTCAATCACAAAATCCCAGATTCGTTTCAGAAACATATCTGGGGAAATATAAAAAACAAAAGTTTGAAACGTAATAGACCTATTCACGAAGAAAGAGTGCGAATTAAAATGCCACTTTTTGCAGTTTAATGCTATTCACCAATGCACTTTGATGTGCATAAAAAACACTTTAATTGGCATTAAAATGCATTAAAATGCGAATTAAAATGTACATCGCGGCGAGATATCTCAATTAAAGTGCATGCACCTTTAAGACTTGTGTGGATTTACGGATTTTTATTAAAGGCGCATGAATATTAATTAAGATATCTCGCCGCGATGTACATTTTAATTCGCATTTTAATGCATTTTAATGCCAATTAAAGTGTTTTTTATGCACATCAAAGTGCATTGGTGAATAGCATTAAACTGCAAAAAGTGGCATTTTAATTCGCACTTTTTCTTCGTGAATAGGTCTATTACGTTTCAAACTTTTGTTTTTTACCAGTCGGTTCACGTCGCCTATTGATCAACGAATGGTACTTAAAAAGGAAAGGAAACAAAAAGAAGAAGAACTGGAGGAGTCAGAGTTCCCGGAGGAAAGACGTCACTCGCCATCAGGAATGTCAGATGAGCAACAAAATGAAAAAAATCAACAGCTTTCGCGTGGGCTTCGAGGAGATAGGAATCGGAAACATCAAAGAGGACTATGTGGCCCCTCGCAGAGAAGAGGACCATGTGGCAGACAGGTGGTCGATGGACGCAGGAGCCCAATCAACTTGCGTGCAAGACCACCGACTGAGGCTCCTACCACAAATCAACGAGGAGGTGGCAGAAGAGGAGGAAGAACAAATGGCAGAAGAGGAGCTAGAAGACCTTTTGGAAGAGGGAGAAAATACTGAAGTTTTTGGTTTGGCGCCAAAAAAGCATCAAAAATCTCATTTTTATAAGGTCCAATACTACAACACTAGCATTCATCTATTGTAAACTCATTGCCATGAAACCACAACTACCTCAATTATTCTGAACTATACTCGGTTGTATTTGATTTGATTCTTTTCTTCACGATTCTTTGGTCATATTTCAAACAAATAAAATAACAATATACAGGTGTTGGTTTACAAGAACTACAAAGATTGACTTTATTTGAAACCAATTTCTTATCAATCTGAGTGAATTTTCAGTTTAAAAAATAAAAATGATTTTTGTGATCCACAATCATTTACATTTTTATTAACTAATATGTCAAGGCGTAGTATCTAATTTTTTGGAAACAATATATGTTGATTGATATAAAAGAAATGAAGGCATCGGTCTATTTTACTTTCAAGTGTGACGGGTTCTGTCTTCAAAAAATTGTAGGGCATGCTATAACAGAAAATAAAGCGAGTGAAAAACCGTTTCTGGAATAGTGCTTATCAGTTCCACGCGTTCAATGCTAGGAGACTCTTATCAGTGATTGCGGCCGAAATAATTGAAAGTATACATGTAAAACGATAAAAAACAACAAAAAATGATAAAACAGTGAATGAATAGAAAAAATAAAAACTGCTGAAAAAATGATTTATAAACACCCGTTAATTCTCAGACTTTGGTATTGCACCCGTTAATTCTCAAAACACCCGTTAATTATATAAACACCCGTTAATTAAATAAACACCCGTTAAACCATAAAGTACCTATTCTTGCAGGGTAATTCTCCAAAAGGAAATGAGATTCTTTTTCACTTAATCGATGGGATAGATAGAGTTCATAATCATTCCCTTGTCTCTCCTTGAGCACATCCAGGAATCTCATTGTATCCGGGAATACGAAAACTTTAGTCACTTTTTTAATTTCAAATAGATCCGATAGATACTCCATTACTGATTGTAGTCCCACCACTTTATCATCCCAATAGGTTTCCCAGACACGGAGTTTCATCGAACGGTCAATGGGTACCAGGTGACCATTGATATTCACTCGTTCGAGATTTCTAGACTTTTCTTTTTTTCTAGACAACACTTCAACTTCGTGGTGGTAATTGTTCACTACCCATACACACGAACTTTCCCCGTAAATTTCGATGCTGAGTTTAACTGATTTATCTCGGAAGTTCTTGACAAGATAATACATTTTTCGGGAGCATAATGAAATGGGGATTCTGAAAATATGGAAGATTTGGATTATAGAAAGAAGAGAATCTTGACTTACACTGTCTCAATATCGATTGCTTTGAGAATTTTCCTCAAAACGAGGATTGGAAATTTGAGAATCGGTAGAGCTGGCATCTGGAAAAAGGGAGATGGAGGTGGAATGGGTAGAGAAGAAATGACGGAGGGTCAATCAGACAGGGCTCTGACGGTTGGAGAGGGAAAATTGGTGATGATGGAGAATAAGAATACAGAGAGAATCAATAGACTCTCTGTTAGTGGCGAAGGGCCTGCAAGGGTCGTCGGGTCTCCAGACCCATCTTCTGCTTGAAGAAAATTGTTTTTGCCAGAAGACAACCTGTGCGCATTAAGAGGAGGCACTGACACCTCGAATTATCTCATCTGTGTGCAGAATCGATAAATACTCATATTAGTCGTCCATTCTGCAATGAATGCAATGAAAACTAACAAACCTGTTGAGGAGCTTTTTAGGGTTGGTGAGAGGAACGGTAATTAGTAATTGAGACAAATAGGAATAGAACAAACGGTTCATTGAAGTCACACTCAAGATGAGGCAGTGAATGTCACTCGGTCAGTGGTAAGTTATCAATCTTTGGAGGGTAACTGTAGGTTCACCGATGTAATCTTTTTTATTACACGTGAAGGTGTCTTCGAGTGGGACTGACCCAGTTGGGGAAATATAGATGGAAGATAATTTTCACATGAGGCATGAGGTGAGGCTCATTTCAAAACTGTTAGCGGCAGCCAGAAGGCGGACTTTTGATCCAAAACAAGATTTTCAACAAAAAATGGTTTATTGATAGCATTGTAAAGCAAATTAGACAAATCCCCATGCACGCGGACTCAATTGAGATTATTAGTATTCAGTTCCCTCCGAATCCGGCCAGACACCAAATTGAACATAGTCGAATACGTCCCATATCGGATCATATCGAAAAGAAGCGACGACACCATCATTCCGGGTAATGAGATTATCACCAGCATTAAAACTGGGATTTTCAATAGCTGACCTGAAAGTCACAAATGTTTCTTTTTCTCTAAGATACTTTTCAGACTTACCTATACCATCTCTGTGCTAGCATCCGAGTGTGAGTCAACTCTCCAAGTACGTCTTCCAAATTAAAGTTTGAAACCCCTAATCTGAGATACTTAAGTCGTGTGAACCCTCCAAGGGCCCAATGTTGGAGAATCCGTTTGATTTCGGTGCCAGTGAAACGATTATCATGTAAAACTAACTCCACACAGTTCATGTTAAGTAGATCATCGACAGTAATCGATAATTTTGAGTCAACACTTAGTGAGTGGACAGTTTTAAGATACTTTCCGATTGGAAAGTTGTCCGGTAGTTTATGGATTTTTATCACTTTTGCAGGGTTCTTTTCCAAAATGAAATGAGATTGTTTCTCACTTAATTGATGATTTATAATGAGTTCATAATCGTTCCCTTGTCTCTCTTTGACAATATCCAACAACTTAAATGTAAATGGGGTTGCTGTAACTCTAAACACTTTTTCGATTCCAAATAGATCTGATAGATACTCGATTACTGATTGAATTCCTTTTTCTCTATCATTCCAATAGGTGTTCCAGACATGGAATTTCCTCGAACGATCAATGGGTACCAGGTGACCATTGATATTCACTCGTTCGAGATCTCCAGACTTTTCTTTTTTTCCAACTACTACTCTAACTCCATGATAGTAATAGTCGGATGTCACTACCTCCACACTCGAACCTTCTTCTCCTTTCATTTCGATGCTGAGTTTAACTGATTTATCTCGAAAGTTCTTGACAAGATGGTGCATTTTACGGGAACATAATGAGATGGGGATTCTGCGAAATATGGGAGAATTGGATAAGGAAGTGAGGAAATCAAAACTTACACTGTGTCAATATCGATTGTTTTGAGAATTTTCATCAGAACGATGATTGGAAGTTTGAGAATCGGAATAGCTGGCATCTGGAGAGATGAATGATCGAGAATGGGCAAACAATACTGAGAAAATCAATATGTGCACAAGACCCTCTGTTAGTGGCAAGGGCCTCCTAAGGGGGGAAGGAGAATGATGGAGAATGAGTGAGTGAATAGGCGAATACAAAAGAGATCGGACGGGTGTTTGCGCGGAGAAAACCTGCAGTAGTCTAGAATATTCTGGTGTGAAGGGGGAGAATGGACAGAATATCGATTCTGACCTCACAGATGAGATAATCCGGGGAGCCCAGGTTGCCTTCTGGGAAAATAGGTTTTCTGGTCTCAGGAGGAAGGGTCTGCAGGTCCTCACCACTAAAAGAGAGTCTATTGATTCTCTCTGTATTCTTTTACTTCGTCATTTTCCATTTTCCCCCTTTCCCCCTTTCCCATTCCACTCCAACCTCTTTCCAGATGTCAGCTCTTCCGATTCTCAAATTTCCAATCCTCGTTTTAAAGAAGATTCTGAGAGCAATGGATATTGAAGAAGTGTAAGTTTAAATTCCCTCCCGTATCCAATCCAATTCTTCCATATTTTGCAGAATCCCCATCTCATTATGCTCCCGAAAAATGTATCATCTTGTCAAGAACTTCCGAGATAAATCAATTCCATTAGAACTCAGAATTGACGGGAAAGAATCGAGAGTAGTGGTAGTGACACCGGAATTTTACTACCATCAGGTTGAAATCGTAGAGGGACAGCCTAGAGATCTCGAACGAGTGAATATTGATGGTCACCTGGTACCCATCGATCGTCCAAAAAGATACCGTGGCTGGGAAACCTATTGGGATGATAAAGTGGAAGGACTAAAATCAATAATGGAGTATCTATCGGATCTATTTGGGATTAAGAAAGTAACTTCAATTACAGTATCCCCGGATACAATGAGACTCCTGGATGTGCTTAAGGAGAGACAAGGGAATGATTATGAACTTGGGATATACCATCGATTAAGTGAAAAAGAATCTCATTTCCTTTTGGAGAATTACCCTGCAAAAGTATTAAAAACCACTGGACTGTCTCACAACTTTCCAATCGGAAAATACCTTCAATCAATCGACTCTCTGCTTGTTGGCACAAAATTATCGATTACTCTCGATGATCTACTTAACATGGACTGTGTTGAGCTAGTTTTAATGCGAAATCGTTTCACTGGCACTGAAATCAAGCGACTCCTCCAACACTGGGCTATCGGAGGGTTCCAGCGACTCAAACACTTTGAATTATATGTTTCAGACTTCAATATGGAAGACGTACTTGGAGAGTTGACTCACACTCAGATGACGGAGAAGAGAGAGTATAAGTAAGTACGAAAACTATCTTAGAGAAAAAGAAATATTTTTTATTTTCAGATGTAATATTGAACGTTCGGTCCTTTTCAGTGACCGTCTCATTACCCGGAATGATGGTGTCGTCGCTTCTTTTCAATATGGCCAACAACACAGATACATTCATTTCGGTGTCTGGCCGGATTCGGAGGGAAATGAATACTAATAATTTTCTGTTTCACTGCACACATGTTTTAATATTATTTATTCTTATATATAAAACGCATGTGGGGGGTTTGTCCGCATCTCTGTCACAATTTCGGCATTTTTTTATTTCTAAAAATACAAAATTTCATTATTAAAAGTTTTCAACTAAACTTGAGTGGCATAGCCGCGAGAAAACGCTCCAAAGGCTCGTCAGGTTAAGCTGGTTATCAATAAAACTGCTTCAGCCTAAAACGGTTGTAATTATTGTATCCCTGACACTGAGAGCTTTGAAATGAGCCCCACATATCTTACAACTTTGACTTTTCAAGTATTGGGTCCCGGTGGTTGCGTGTTCAAGCTAGAAATGAACGGAATATAGTCAAAATGGAACTCATTTTGAAGGTTGTGAGCTCAGGAATATGGATATAACACTTCTGAACCAGCAACTGGGTTGAAAAGGGGTCGTTAAATGTTTCTTGCCAGAAGGTAATCAGAGAGGAAACTAATACCTCGAATTATCTCATCTGTGGGCAAGCAGGGACGGAGAATAATAATAATAGTTATCAATTCTGCACACAACTGAGGTAGTCCGAGGTACCAGCCTCCTCAAAGTGCGCTCAGGTTGCCAAAAACAGTTTTTTCGCCACAGAACATACGTCTGGAGAACAGACGACACCTGCAGGCCCCCCGACACTGACAGAGAGTCTATTGATTCTCTCTGGATTTGCTTTTTCTCTGTCACTTCTCCGATCCCAGCTCTTCCGATTCTCAAACTCCCAATCCTAGTTCCTTGATGTGGAACACCTTTCAGTAAAGATTGCCGAGAACTTTATTACAACACTTCCAAGAAAACAACGCGATTGACTGATCTGCTATTGAAGTACGAGAGCAGAATGGAAATAGAAATATCGTCTTTCAAAAATAGAGTGTGCGGTAAAAACAAACAATAATTAGTGTTGATTTCCCTCGGAATCCGGCCAGACACCAAAATGAACTCTTCCGTATTGGAGGTATTGAAACGAAGCGACGGCACCATCGTTCCGGGTAATGAGACGATCACTGAAAGAGACCGAACGTCCAATGTTACATCTGAAAAAATACTTATGTTTGTCTAAGAAAGTTTTCAGACTTACTTATACTCTCTTTTTTCCGTCATCCGAGTATGAGTTAACTCTCCTAGTACGTCTTCCATATTGAAGTCTGAAACCCCTAATCTGAGATACTTGAGTCGTCGCAACCCTCCGATAGCCCAGTGTTGGAGGAGTCTCTTGATTTCAGTGCCAGTGAAACGATTTCCCGATAAAACTAGCTCCACACAGTTCATGTTAAGTAGATCGTCGAGAGTGATCGATACTTTCGAGCCAACAAGCAGAGAGTTGACTGATTTCAGGTATTTTTCGATTTTAAAGTTGTCCGGTAATGAAATGAATTTTAATACTTTGGCAGGGTAATTCTCCAAAAGGAAATAAGATTCTTCCTCACTTAATCGATGGTATATCCCAAGTTCATAATCATTCCCTTGTCTCTCCTTAAGCACATCCAGGAGTCTCATTGTATTCGGGGATATTGTAATTGTAATCTTATTTTTAATTCCAAATAGATCCGATATATACTCCATTACTGATTGTAGTCCCATCATCTTATCATCCCAATAGGTTTCCCAGACACGGTGGTGTTTCCTAGAACGATCGATGGGTACCAGGTGACCATTGATATTCACTCGTTCGAGACTTCCAGACTTTTCTTTTTCTCTAGACATCACGTCAACTTCGTGGTAGTAACCTTCCGGTGTCACTACCCCTACTTTCGAATCTCCCCCGTAAATTTCGATTCTGAGGGTAACAGATTTATCTCGAAAGTTCTTAACGAGGTGATACATTTTTCGGGAGCATAATGAGATGGGGATTCTGCAAAATATGGAAGAATTGGATTGGATACGGAAGGGAATCTTAACTTACACTGTGTCAATATTGATTGCTTTGAGAATTTTCCTCAAAACGAGGGTTGGAAGTTTAAGAATCGGAAGAGCTGGCATCTGGAAAGAGGCTGGAGTGGAATGGGAAAGGGGGAAAATGGAAAATGACAAAGTACAAGAATAAAGGAATAATCAATAGACTCTCTGTCAGCGGCGGGGGGCCTGCTCGGTTCACCAGACTCTTCCTTCTCAGGGCATGTAATTGTTTTTGCCAGAAGGCAACTTGTGTGCACTAAGAGGACGCACTGACACCTCGTATTATCTCATCTGTGTGGTCAGAATCGATATTCTCTCATTTTCTTTCTTCCCTCAAGAATTAGCTGTTCGTTCACTCATTTGCCCATTCTCGATCACTCATCTCTCTAAATGCCAGCTCTTCCGATTCTCAAACTTCCAATCATCGTTTTGATGAAAATTCTGAGAACAATCGATTTTGAGACAGTGTGAGTTTTAACTTTCGGCTTTTCTGACATTATGAATCCCATGGAGAACACAACGGTCCCAAAAAGTATTGGTCTCATTATACTTGTCAATCCTGTGGTACATCAACAAATAGCCATCCGGCCCTTAATTGTTTTCCAATGAGACCGTTAAAACCAGTACGAACCAATTTTTCTTTTTCAATCAGATCTAATTCTTCCATATTTTGCAGATTCCCCATCTCACTATGCTCTCGTAAAATGTATCATCTTGTTAAGAACTTTCGAGACAAGACAGAGCCCATATTTTTTCAAGTAAATGGAAAAACGTCGAATATAATAGTGGGGACACGGAAAGCTAGCTTCACCGTGTTCGTATATCTAACGGCTGGAAAGTCAAAAACTGTTAAATCGGTGAATATTAATGATCACCTGGTACCAATGCATCGTTTGAGGAAACACTATGTCTGGAACACTTATTGGAATGATGCGATTCTAGGGATTCCGGCGGTTTATGAGTACCTATCAGAGTTATTCGAATATGGAGATGCACCGGAAGTTACAGTAAACCGTAATACGCTCTGGTTGTTAACTTATATTGAGAAGAGACAGGGGGATAACTATCAGTTGGCTATTGAGGACTTCAGCGAAGAAGTCTGTCATTTCATACTGAAAAATTATCATCCAACAGTAGTGAGAACTCGGTCGTTACCGGATAACTTCCCGATTGCACAATACATAAATTCTCAATCATTATCTAGTCTTGGCAAGTTATCGATTACTCTTGATGATCTACTTAACATGAACTGTATTGACCTATTTTATTTGGGAAAGCGTTTCACTGGCTCTGAAATGAAGCGACTCCTCCAACACTGGGCGAGAGGCGGGTCCTGCCGACTCAAATTTTTCCGGTTGCTTGTAAGAGACTTCAATTTGGAAGACGTACTTGGAGAGTTGACTCACACTCGGATGGCAGAAAAGAGAGAGTATCAGTAAGTCTGAAAACTATCTCAGAGAAAGACAAACATTTGTGATTTTCAGGACGACTATTTTCAGATCACATTTTGCACCTCCCACCATTTTCAGTGATCGTCTCATCACCCGGAATGATGGTGTCGTCGCTTCGTTTAGTTATTGTCTATACGGAGGCATTGTTCAATTTGGTGTCTGGCCGGATTCAGAGGGAAATGAATACTAATAATTGTCTGTTTTTACTGCACACTCGCTTC
This sequence comes from Caenorhabditis latens, assembly GCA_002259235.3. NCBI lineage: Eukaryota > Metazoa > Nematoda > Chromadorea > Rhabditida > Rhabditidae > Caenorhabditis > Caenorhabditis latens. Next base: position 18,008,245 of record CM056095.1, read on the forward strand.
AATGTTAATACCTCAATTGTGTCCGCATGGCGGGGGATTTGTCTTATTTGCTTTACAATACTATCGATAAACCATTTTTTGTTGAAAATCTTCTTTCGGATAAAAAGTCCGCATTTCTTCTTCCGCTATCCTTCCAGTTCCTCTCCGCTGAGTATATACTCTGTTCATTTTCATTGCATTTATTGCAGAATGGACGACTAATAAGAATATTTGTCGATTCTGTACAAAGATGAGATAATTCGAGATGTTAGTGCCTTCTCTTAGTGCGCACAGGTTGCCTTCTGGCAAAAATAATTTTCTGCCCTCAGAAAAAAGGGTCTGGAGAACAGACGACCCCTGCAAGCCCCCGCCACCAACAGATAATCTTGTAGACTTTCTGTTTGTGGCCCTGCAGGTTTTCTCCGCGCGAACACCCGTCCGATCTCTATTGTATCCGCCTATCTTATTCTCCATCATTCTCCTTCCCCCTCAGGAGGCCCTTGCCACTAACAGAGGGTCTTGTGCATGTATTGATTTTCTCAGTATTCACTGTTCGCTCACTCATTTGCCCATTCTCGATCACTCATCTCTCCAGATGCCCGCTCTTCCGATTCTCAAACTTCCAATCATCGTTTTGATGAAGATTCTGAGAACAATTGATATTGAGACAGTGTAAGTAAATATTCCCTTCCGTATCCAATCCAATTCTTCTATATTTTGCAGAATTCCCATCTCATTATGCTCCCGTAAAATGTATTACCTCGTTAAGAACTTTCGAGATAAATCAATTCCATTCGAACTCAGAATTGACGGCGAATATTCGAGTGTGGTGGTAGTGACACCGGAAGATCACTGCCATCAGGTTAAAGTCGTAGAGGGAAAGCCTAGAATTCTTGAAACAGTGAATATCAATGGTCGCCTGGTACCAATACATCATTCGAGAAAACATCTTTGCTGGAAAACCTATTGGGATGATAAAGTGGAAGGACTACAATCAGTAATGGAGTATCTATCGGATCTATTTGGAATTAAAAAAGTGACTGAAGTTACAGTATCCCCGGGTACAATGAAACTCCTGGATGTGCTTAAAGAGAGACAAGGGAATGATTATGACCTCTTTGTATATCATACTTTAAGTGAAAAAGAATCTCATTTCATTTTGGAGAATTACCCTGCAAGAATATTAAGAATCATTGGACTGCCTCACAACTTTCCCATCGGAAAATACCTGAAATCAATCGACTCACTGCTTGTTGGCTCGAAATTGTCGATTACTCTCGATGATGTACTTGACATGAACTGTGTGGAGCTAATTGTAACAGACACTCCTTTTACTGCCTCTCAAATCAAACGGATCCTCCAACATTGGGCTATCGGAGGGTTCCGACGACTCAAATACCTTCGATTACATGTTAAAAACTTCAACATGGAAGACGTACTTGAAGATATGGTGGGGTTAACTCACACTCGTATGACAGAGACGAGAACATACAAGTAAGTTAAAACAGTGTCTTAGAGAAAGAAGCATTTGCAATTTTCAGATCAAATATTGTACCTCCCATCACTTTCGGTGATCATCTCATTACCCGGAATGATGGTGTCGTCGCTTCTCTACAATATTACCAGCCATTTGATAAAGTTCAATTTGGTGTCTGGCCGGATTCGGAGGGAAATGAATACTAATGATTGTTTTACCGCACATTCTTTTAAATTTTAATATCTCAATTGAGTCCGCGTGCCTGGGGATTTGTCTAATTTGCTTTACAATGCTATCAATAAACCAATGTTTGTTGAAAATTTTCTTTTGGATAAAAGCTCCTCCTTCTGCCTTCCGTTTTCCCCCCAGTTTCACCCCACTGAGCCTATACTCCGTTCATTTTTATTGCATTAATTGCAGAATGGACGACTAATAAGAATATTTGCCGACTCTGCACACAGATGAGATAGTCCGAAGTGTTAGTGCCTTCTCTGGCAAACACAGTTGTCTGCCCTCAGAAAAACGGGTCTGGAGAACAGACGACCCCTGCAGGCCCCATCCACAACCATACAATCTTGTAGACTCCCTGTTTGAGGCCCTGCAGGAGAAGTTGTTCTCCTGAACCTCCCTTCAAGAAACCGATTTTCCTAGAAGGCAACCTGGGCTCCCCGGATTATCTTATATGTGAGATCAGAATCGATATTCTGTCCATTCTGCCTCATCACACCAGAATATTCTAGACTTCTGCAGGTTTTCTTCACGCAAACACTCGTCCGATCTCTATTGTATTCACCTATTCGTTCACTCATTCTCCATCATTCTCCTTCCCCCCTTAGGAGGCCCTTGCCACTGACTTCATTCATTGTCCGTTCACTCATTCGCCCATTCTCGATCACTCACCTTTCCAGATGCCAGCTCTTCCGATTCTTAAACTTCCAACCCTCGTTTTGATGAAGATTCTCAGAACAATCGATATTGAGACAGTGTAAGTCAAGATATCTTCATTTCCTCATCCAATTCTTCCACATTTTTCAGAATCCCCATCTCATTATGTTCTCGTAAGATGTGTCACCTCGTTAAGAACTTCCGAGACAAGACACATACCCTCAGATTCGAAATGCACGGAGAAGAAGGTTCGAGTGTAGGGGTAAGGACACCGGACTATTACTATCATGGAATTGAAGTGGTAGTTGGAAAAAAAGAAAAGCCTGGAAATATCGAACGAGTGAATATCAGTGGTCACCTGGTACCAATTGATCGTTCGAGGAAACTCCATGTCTGGAACACCTACTGGAATGATAGAGAAAAAGGAATTCAATCAGTAATCGAGTATCTATCAGATCTATTTGGAATCAAAAAAGTGTCTAGAGTTACAGTAACCCCATTTACATTTAAGTTGCTGGATATTGTCAAAGAGAGACAAGGAAATGATTATGAACTCATTATAAATCATCAATTAAGTGAGGAAGAATCTCATTTCATTTTGGAAAAGAACCCTGCAAAAGTGATAAAAATCAATGAACTACCGGACAACTTTCCAATCGGAAAATACCTTCAAACTGTCCACTCACTAAGTGTTGACTCAAAATTATCGATTACTGTCGATGATCTACTTAACATGAACTGTGTGGAGCTATTTTTACACGATAATCGTTTCACTGGCACCGAAATCAAACGGATCCTCCAACACTGGGCTATCGGGGGGTTCCAACGACTTAAGTATCTCAGATTAGGGGTTTCAGACTTTAATTTGGAAGACGTACTTGGAGAATTGACTCACACCCGTATGACAGAACAGAGAGGGTATAAGTATGTTTGAAAACTTTTTTAGAAAAAGAGAAATATTTGTGATTTTCAGGTCAGCTATTGAACATTCCACTTTTAGTGCTCGTGATCATCTCATTACCCGGAATGATGGTGTTGTCGCTTCTTTTCGATATGATCCGATATGGGACGTATTCGACTACGTTCAATTTGGTGTCTGGCCGGATTCGGAGGGAACTGAATACTAATAATTGTCTGTATTTTGCTTTACTGTTAATATCTCAATTGTGTCCGCATGGAGGGGGATTTCTCTAACTTGCTTTGCTTAACAATGATATCGATAAATAATTTTTGTTGAAAATCTTCATTCGGATCAAAGCCCGCCTTAAGCCTTTTCCTCCCAGTTACTCTCCGCTGAGCCTATACTCTGTTTATTTTCATTGAATACATTGCAGAATGGACGACTAATAAGAATATTTGTCGATTCTGCCCACAAATCAGATAGTCCGAGGTGTCAGTGCCTTCTCTTAATGCGCACAGGTTGCCTTCTGGCAAAAACAATTTTCTGGTCTCGGAAGGAAGGGTCTAGAGAACAGACGACCCCTGCAGGCCCCCGCCACGAACAGAGAATCTTGTGGACTCTCTGTTTGTGGCCCTGCAGATTTTCTCCGCGCAAACACTCGTCCGATCTCTATTGTATCCGCCTATCTTATTCTCCATCATTATCCTTCCCCCTCTGGAGACCCACGCCACTAACAGAGGTCTTGTGAACATATTGATTTTCTCAGTAATCGCTGTCCGTTCACTCATTCGTCCATTCTCGATTACTCATCTCTCCAGATGCCAGCTCTTCCGATTCTCAAATTTCCAACCCTCGTTTTGAGGAAAATTCTCAAAACAATCTATATTGACACAGTGTAAGTTAAGATTCCCTTTCGTTTCCATTCCGATTTTTCCATATTTTGCAGAATCCCCATCTCATTATGCTCTCGTAAAATGTATCATCTTGTCAAGAACTTTCGAGATAAATCAATTTCACTCGAACTCATTATTTACGGAGAAAGTTCGAGTGTAGGGGTAGTGACACCGGACCATCGCTATCACAAAGTTGAAGTGGTAGATGAACAGCCTAGAAATCTTGAATCAGTGAATATCAATGGTCACCTGGTACCTATTGATCGTTCTAGAACACATAATGGCTGGGTGACTTATTGGAATGATGAAGTGAAAGGAATTCAATCAGTAATCGAGTATCTATCGGATCTATTTAGGATTAAAAAAGTGTCTAGAGTTACAGTAACCCCATTTACATTTAAATTGCTGGATATTATCAAAGAGAGACAAGGAAATGATTATGAACTTGGGGTATACCATCGATTAAGTGAAAAAGAATCTCATTTCCTTTTGGAGAATTACCCTGCAAAAGTATTAAGAATTGCTGGATTGTCTCATAACTTTCCAATCGGAAAATACCTTCAAACTGTCGACACACTATTTGTCGGCTCGAAAGTATCGATCACTCTCGACGATCTACTTAACATGAACTGTGTGGAGCTAGTTTTAATGCGAAATCGTTTCACTGGCACTGAAATCAAGAGACTCCTCCAACACTGGGCTAACGGAGGGCTCCAACGACTCAAATACTTTCAATTAAAAGTAATAGACTTCAATTTGGAAGACGTACTTGGAGAGTTGACTCACACTCGGATGACGGAAAAGAGAATATATAAGTAAGTTAGAAAACTATATTAGAGAAAGACAAACATTTGTGATTTTCAGACCAAATACTGCACCTCCAACCTTTTTCACCGATCGAGATCGTCTTATTACCCGGAATGATGGTGTTGTCGCTTCTTTTCAATACGACCAACTTCACAAAAGAGTTCAATTTTGTGTCTGGCCGGATTCCAAGGGAAATGAATACTAATAATTGTATTTGCTGCACTTCATTGTTATTTAAATATCTAAAAATTCGAAATTATTATTCTCCCCAAACTTAATTTCTCAAAACCATCGCGTCTATACCTCTTGAAACTAATAAATTCAGCATCCTGAGCTCCGGAGCTTTAAAATAATCCCAATCACGCCTATATTCCGTTCAATTTGAAAATCACGTGAAAACCGCTACGCGACCGCGACGCGCTACGAAAAAAAATCAAAGTTGTCTGAATATAGCCGATATGGGGCTCATTTGGAAGCTAGTGAGCTCAGGATAGTGGATTTGATAGTTTCAAGGAGTTCAGTCTTGAGGGAATGGAGAAAAAATTGCTCAAAATATTAAAGCCATAAAATTTATTGTCATAAAAGGCAAGTTGATATCAAGCACACATAAATTATCGTCGTGTTCCATCCTCGAAGAACACTCCCCCATCGATCGCACAATACTTCGGACAGATCCCTTTCTCTCCCTTGTTTCCAGCCGGTCCCGCTGGTCCCGGCGCTCCAGGTTTTCCATCGGCTCCAGGCGTTCCCGGATTTCCAGGCGGTCCTTTTGGTCCAGGTGTCCCCGGTCCTCCAGGTGATCCCGGTTGTCCATCAGGTCCCGGTGCGCCCGGTGGTCCAGGCGGTCCCGATTCTCCAGGCTCTCCAGGGATAAGCGGCTCACTCGGCGCGTCGTCTCCAGGTCTTCCGGGCTCTCCGGGTGCTCCTGGTGCCCCAGGTGGTCCGGGCGGTCCTTTTGGTCCAGGCTCTCCGGGTGGTGCCTCACCTCCCGGTGCTCCTGGAGCACCATTACTACCAGCGTCCCCAGGAGGTCCTGGGGGCCCTGGGGGCCCTGCTGGACCGTCTGGACACGGTTTGCAAGGTGGTGGGGTAATAGGTTCACATGGTTGGACCGGTGGCTTACCCGGGTTTCCTGGAAGACCGGGCGCTCCGGGTTTTCCGGGTTTACCCGGATTACCGGGTGCACCTGCGGGACCGGCGGGGCCTGGGAGACAGCACGCCTCACAATTACCGCCACCACCGCCTCCGTGGACAGCGGCGTCTGCGTACGCCTGACGGGCGGTACGGTTTTGAATTGGTTCCAGAGCGGTTTTGAGGGTGCGAACTTCTGACCAGATGTCCTTGGCGGAGCCCTGAAAAATTTTCGAAATTTTTTTTCAAAAAATTTTCCCCCAAACTCAATTTCTCATAAACATCCCGTCTATACTCCTTAAAATTATCAAATCCATCATCCTGAGCTCCAGAGCTTTAAAATGAGCCCCATATTGCCTATATTCGGACAACTTTTTTTTCAACGATTTTTTTGACAACGATTTTTCTTTCGTAGCGCGTCGCGGTCGCGTAGCGGTTTTTACGCGATTTTCAAATTGGACCGAATATAGGCGTGATGGGGCTCATTTCAAAGCTCTTGGTTTCAAAAACACGAATAAGAAGAGTTCCTGGTGATAGAACTTGATTAAAAAAAATTAGTTTTTCAGAAAAAAAATTCGAAAAAAACTTTCAAATTTATTTTTCGGATTTCCCAAAATTTACTTACCCGACAATAGACTATCTCATTTTGCATTGTCCGTTTTACATGGTGCACGTAGTTGTAGACCATTGGGAGTGTCACGCAGACCTGAAAATTAGATTTTTTAAAACAAATTTTTGTTTTGAATTTTTTTTCGGAAAATATCAGAAGTTTTTGAAAACTAATTCCAGATTTAAATTCAGCACGTTGAGAGCTTTCAGAAAAGTACTCACAAGCCTATGTTCTGAGTAAGTCGGGTCTCGACACGAAAACCGTCCGGGTTACTGTAGTTTTCGTGGTGGGACCCAAAGTGCTCAGAACCTGGGCGTGCGGTACTTTTCTGAAAGCTCTCAACTCACTGAATTCAAATATCACAAAAAATAGAGAAAAATCATAACTTTCAGCAAAAAAATAGCAAAAAAACTGAAAATTCAGTATTTTTTGCTTGCAGACCAAAATTTTCTTAATTTTCTTTCTGGATCCATGTCCAGCTTGCTGAGAGCTTTTGAAAAAGTACCCACAAGCCTATATTCCGTGTAATTCGGGTCCCACCACGAAAACTACAGTAACCCGGCAGTGTCATACTGTAGTTTTCGCGTCGAGACCCAAAGTCTTCAGAACCATGGCTTGTGGGTACTTTTCTGAAAGCTCTCAACGAGCTAAATTCGAATTTCACATTGAAATTGCTGCCCGACAAAATTCCGACCCAAAACATACCGAAATCACAGCAACAACCGAGAAGGCGACAGCGGAATACGCCACAAATCGGTAGGCTTTCATCTGGAACATTTTACAGTTAAAATATAAAAGATGAAAACAAAAAAAAAAGATTGCAAAAAAAAAAATTTTTTTGACCTACCCGATTTTTGATCTCCTGGACCTCCATTTTCGGCAGAAAAGAAGTCAGACTATTTCTCCAGAATCCAAAGCTTCTGAATGTCTTAAATAGGATTTCGAAGCCTACAGTACCCCCCTCCGAGAGGAAGAGACGCAGAGAAAAAAACAAAAAAACTGGTTGACTCCTCTCCTCCGGGGGGAGGAGAAGCAATTAGCACTTCGGAAGATGCGAAGAGAATTAGAAGACGTTAAGTGTCTTCTCTTCAGATGAAATGAACAGATTCAATGAAGGAGGGGGGGGAGGTCTGCTTGTTTTTCGGCACTCACTTATTGTCCCCTCCTTATATGCATATAATTAACTGAATTGGGCTTCGACACGTCTTTAATTGGAAGAGAGGACCGTGGAGAAGCGGTTTTTGGAGTAGACAGGAACGGTCTTGTCCAAAAATAATTTTCAAAAAAAATTTTTTTCGAAAAATTTTTTCAAAAAATTTCCCACGAACTCCAATTCTCAAAACCATCGCATCTATACCCTTTCAAACTATCATATTCAGCATCCTGAGCTCACGAGCTTTGAAATGAGCCCCATATTGCCTATATTCGAGCAACTTTGATTTTTTTTTCACGGTGCGTCGCGGTCGCGATGCGGTTTTCTCTTGTTTTTCAAATCGAACGGATTCTGAGCGATATGGGGCTCATTTTGAAGCTCTGGAGCTCAGGAGTGTAATTTGGATACTAGTTTTGTGTAAAAACCTCAATTGAAAAACATTTTGGGGAAAAACTTTTTTTTTGAAAAATTTTTTACACCCAAATTTTTTTCCAAAAATCGAGTTCTAATACCATGAACACTTCAGATTCCTATTTCTGACATCGGGAGCTTCAAAATGAGCCCCATCACGCCATAATTCCGATCAATTAGAAAAACTGTCTAAAACCGCATCGCGACCGCGACGCACCGTGAAAAAAAAATCAAAGTTGCCCGAATATAGGCAATATGGGGCTCATTTGAAAGCTCTCAGTCTCGGAATGATGAATATCACATTTTTGAGACGAGAAATCGAGAAAATTCCAAAAAATTTCAGCAAATTTTTTTTTCAGATTTTCAGATTTTTCCAGAAACCTTCCCAAAATCTCATTTTGTGTAATACTGACCACTATTACACTATAACTGACTGGTTATCTGTTCTTTTATACTAATTATGCTGCTTGTTATGGTCACTCTGATAAGAGAGACAACTGGTTCTTCTCTCCTTGATTACTGTAGTATTTCGCGGCGGGACTTAAAAATTTCTCATTTTCTCCACGGATTCAAATTCAGGAGACCAAGTGCTTTCAGAAAAGTACCCACAAGCCATGGCTCCGTTCACTTTGGGTCCCACCACGAAAACTAGAGTAATCCAAATTCCAAATTTTGGGGGTACTGTAGTTTTCGCGTCGAGACCCAAAATGAACGGGACCATGGCTTGTGGGTACTTTTATGAAAGCTCTCGTTCTTCTGAATCTGAATCCGTGGAGAAAAATAAGAAATTTGGGTCTTACAACGAAAATCGTCTCTAGAAGTTAGAGGAAAACACTCGAAACCAAAACCGGTGACCAATCAATTTTCAAGATCTCTTATCCTAAAGAAAGTACCAGTTTTCGGTGCCTATATGGCCTTCTTATCGCCCGAATGACATCTGTTTTGCGTCATCTCATCTCATCCTAATAATGTAATAATAAAAACAACTATTATGTAATAAGGGGATCGCTGGGGTGACGTTAGGCGCGTTTACAATTGAAAAAGGAATGAAAACTGCTGTATCTCATGTACAATGCAGTTTATTGACTCGAATGAAGTGGAATTATATAAAAACAGACGACGGTGTGGTGGTCACACAGGAAAAAATCTGAAATTTTCAGACAAATTTCAGCACGAAACAATTCGGGGAAGGAAATGGATAAAAACAGAGAGAAAATGAATATAATAGAAGTTAGAAAATAGAGAAAAGAATAAGAATAAATAATTAATTTTTTTGGGTGACGAGACGAATTTCAGATCCTTTTTGTCTGAAATTCTATGGATTTGGATCGTATGTCGGCGAACTTGGACTGTAGGATGGTGACGCCGGTGAATATGTTGGAGACGACGGGGAGTACGTTGGCGATGATGGAGAGTACTGAAAATTGACAGAATTATGGGGAAAATCTCAATTTTTGAAAGAAAAATTGGTAGATTTGGCTGAAAATTTCAACTAAATCGCGTTAAGACTCGAAATTTTGAAATTTGAACTGAAATTTCAGCCAAATCTTGCTCTTAGTGAGTTTCAGACTCAAAATTTTCAGATTTCGCTGAAAATTGCTTCAAAATGATATCACGATGAAGATTTCCATCGAAAAACGGGAAATTTGGAACAAAAATCACAATTTTTAGAGGATTTTGAAGATTTCGACCTGGAAAGCTCAAAAAGTGAGGTATAGGCAATTTCAGAACGACAAAATCGCATTTTCAGCCAAAAATTTCAGTTCTATGCTGTTTAGAGCTGAAACTTGGAGATTTTCAGCCAAATTTTCCATTAAGACATCGAAAATTGATCGAATTTTCTGATTTTTTGGCTTAAAATCTCAGTTTTTGACTGAAAAACCCCAAAATTTTCAGATTTACCAGTTTCCACATCAAATTTCCAGCCAAAATCGATCATTTTTGGCTCATTTTCTGAATCTTACCTGAGCCGAAGTGCCTGGTTGATCGGATGGACTTGGCGTGTAGGTTGGCGACGTCGGCGAGTATTGTGGCGACGACGGTGTGTAGCTCGGCGACGTCGGCGAATACGTTGGCGACGTTGGCGAGTATTGTGGTGAGAACGCACGTGGTGACGTCGGATTGTACGTTGGTGACGACGGGGTGTACTGGAAATGGAAAAATTGGAAAATCATAGACTATTGGGCTCAAAAATCTAATTTTCAGACAAAAAAGTCCGAAAACCCGAATTTTCGGCCGGAATTTCCAGTTTTTAGGCGAAAATGTGTCGGATTTTCAGATTTTCAGCTATTTTTCCCCCCAAAATCTTCGATAAAACTAACCGTCGGTGAGCTCGGACTGTACTGTGGCGACGTCGGCGAATACTGTGGCGATGTTGGTGAATACGATGGAGACGTCGGCGAGTAGGTGGGCGACGACGGCGAGTACTTTGGCGACGACGGACTGTATCCCTCGTAACTTGGCGACGTTGGAGAATACGTTGGAGACGTCGGAGAGTATGTTGGTGATGTTGGAGAGTATCTGGAAGTGGGAAATTGGCGAAAAATCTCGATTTTTGAGCTAAAAATTGGTAAATTTGGCTGGAAATCAGAGTTAGAGCGGGTTAAGACTCAACATTTTGAATTTTAAACTGAAATTTCAGCCAAATCTAGTTCAAAGCGGATTCCAGACTCCAAATTTTCAGGTTTTACTGAAAATTACACTAAAATGATATCAAAATGGATATTTCCTCCAAAAAACGGGATTTTTGAGTTTCTGGAGGGGAGAAATCGCTCAAAATAGCAATTTTCTAGTTTATCCAGAATTTCAGCTTGCAATACGGCGATTCTAATCAGAATTTGGTTAAAATTTCAAAAGTTTGGCTCGAAAATGACTCATTTTTGCACTGTTTCAGCGAAAAAGGTCAGAATTTCAGATTTTTATGTTAAAAAGAGCAGCGAAACTACATTTTCTTGGGTTTTTCTCAACGTTTTCAGGTTTTTAGACTGAATACAGCTCATTTTCAGCCTAAAAAAAGCCCTAAATGACTCACGTCGGACTGGTCGGACTATAAGTCGGCGACGTTGGCGAATATCTCGGGCTCGACGGTGAATAGCTCGGCGACGTCGGACTATAACTTGGCGATGTCGGCGAGTAGCTCGGTGACGTTGGCGAATAACTCGGAGACGTCGGTGAGTAACTCGGCGACGTCGGCGAGTAGCTGGGCGACGTCGGACTATAACTCGGCGATGTTGGCGAATAACTCGGCGACGTTGGCGAATAACTGGGAGACGCCGGCGATTGTCCGGCAGCTGGAGAAGTTGGCGAATAACTCGGAGATGTTGGCGAGTAGTGTGGTGACGTCATCGAGAATTGTGGAGACGTTGGCGAGTAGGCTCCAGGAGACATTCCACCGTAAGCGGGTGTTCGTGGAGACAGTGCTCCGAGTGGATCTCCTGGAGACGCTGGAGACCATCCGCCTTCGTTGAATGGCGACGCGCCACCGTCCATATTTCCGGCTGGTGAGAATCCGGCACTTGGTGACATTCCGCCGGCTCCTGGTGACCATGAAGCACCGCCGTATGATGGGGTGACTCCCGAGTTCCATGGAGAGTGCGATGGCGAGAATTCGTGGCTGAAAATGAGATCTTTAGTTGAATATATAGCTAAAAATAGTCAAAATTTGAGATTTTCAGCTCAAAATAACTGAAAATCGTAACTCGGAGCAGTTTTTCAGAGATTTGAACGATTTCAGCGATTCAAACGGTTTAGATTCGAGATTTTCAGGTCAAAAAGACTGAAAATCTGCACTTGGAGCAATTTTTGCCGGTTTTGCACACAAAAATTGAGATTTTCAGTCAATTTCAGCACTCCAAGCTCCAATTTCTGCGATTTTAAGCTTTCTGAGCACAAAAATCGTCGATTTTCCGTCGTTTCAGCTCCCGAAACTCACGCATTCGGCGATCCGGCGAATCCACCGTAATAACCGGCACCCATGACGACATTCTGTGGAATTTCCATTCCGTATTTGCACTTCTCCACATCCAACACCAAATCGAAGCATCCCGTACCGCAACGAGCCAGTTGGCCGAGCATAATGTTCTCGGAGACTCCTGGAACATTGGATTTTGAATTTTTGATAGCAAAATCGATTTTTTGGGTGAAAAATCTCAAAATTTCGAGATTTCCAGCAGGAAAATTGCGAAAATAGTGAGATTTTCGGGTGTCGGACAGTTTTACCTCAAAATTAATGGTGAAACCATGAACTCGAAGGTTTTTGGTATCAAAATAGTGGAAATTAAAAGATTTGTGCAGGTCAAGCTCAAATTTTCAGCCAAAACCATGAAAAATGAAGTTTTTCAGCGAAAATCGGTCAAAAATAGCGAGTTTTTCGTTATTTTCAGCCAAAAATCAACGAAATCTCAGTGATTTCAACCGTTTTTCTCCAATTCTCTACCTTTAACAGGATCCACCTCCGCATGAACCGATGCCTCCATCAAAATATCGACCGTCTCCTCGAACGAGCATCTCATCAGAGCTCCAACCTCTTGTCGATTAATTCCATGTCTCGTGATGGCCATCAAGTGTCCCTTCGCAGTCATCACATCACAAAGCAGCGCCAAATGTCTGTAATTCACATAGGAACCGTCGAACGAGATGACATTGTCCATTTCCCGCTCGATCGCCTTCCGCACCGCCTCGATTCCCAACACCTCAAAGATCTCGCAGATATCATTCGAAGTCGTCCGGACCGGATCGATTTGTCTCTCCGATAGAACTCTCAGCAGCGCGGTTCCATCAGTCTCCAGAATCCAGTCAGCAACCGCCTTGAATCCACCCTCCGGCGTGATAATTATCCGTTTCTTATCATCAGTATTCGGCTGATTCATATAGACCTTAGAGATGGCTGGAATTCCTTGAAGCGTCAAATCCGACAGCATATTCGCCTCGATACATCTCAAGAAGACGTCATCCTCCATCTTATCCACCTGCTCCTCCTGTGTGTCCGCTCCCTTATCCTCTCCGGCGATTCTCAACCGGAAAACCAGTTTTTCCGCGTTGTCATCGGTATAAATCGTGTGCACATCATTACCAAATCCTCCATGAATCCGATCAGCTATCATTTCCATCGTCAACTTCTTATCCACCATTCTCTTCCGATCCAACTCGATTCTCAGCAACCACGGCGACGTTCTCGACAAGTCGTGATCCGGCATCTCATAGAAAATCGATACCCACTCCTCGTCTTCCGCGATTACGGTATTCTTCGGATCCGGGTCGTAGTAGATCGCAGTGTTGCATGTCACCTTTTTCAGCGTCGTATGCTCCAGCTTACAGAGCACATCCTTAGCCTTTTCCGGGTCTTTCGCAGCGGCACCTGTCAGGAATACAGTAAGAGATGGGGTCTTGAGTTGCTTGGAGACATTGATGATTTCCTTAAGCCGAGGCACTCCAAGAGTCACATTCTTCGCTGAAACTCCCGCATAATGGAACGTGTTCAACGTCATCTGAGTGGCGGGCTCTCCGAGTGACTGAGCCGCCAGGGCTCCAACCATTTCTCCCGGTTGAGCAATCGCCTGTTGGAAACGAGACTCAACTTCTCCCAATAACCAGTCGAACGCCTCCGTATTCAGTTTCGCCGACGTGCACAACTTCTTCGTGCAAAGTGTGGAGCGCAACAGAATATTCATGAGCAACGTCGCGTTATACTGAGCTTGTTTCGAGATCTCATCGTTTCCACTCACGATTATCAGCTTCTTGGAGAGCTCCCGGACTCCGTTGATCACATGAAGTGGCGAGAGATTCACCGGTTTTCGCAGATCCACTTTGAAGATTTTCTGCGCATTCCAGATGAGACGTTGCAGATTACACGGAAGTACGATCTTCGCGTCACCACGTGGGAAGATTTTACGAAGGAGACGTCGATCCTCTTCGAGTTGAGACCATTCCGATTCGACGAGCGAGATGCCGTCTTCGGACTCTTGAATCTCACGAACGACGTCTTCTGAGTAGTTCTTTCGGAGGAATTTGTTGTCGGTGAGATCCATCTGGAAATTGAGGCAATTTTTATGAGTTTTTTGGCTGGAAATCATCGAAAATCACTCAAAAATTCACTTTTTTGACTAGAAATCGCTGAAAACGATGAGTTTTCGAGCGAAAATAGCTGAAAATTCATGGTTTTGGCTGAAAATCGATTCGAAAACTACACTTTGTGTCGGAAAACGGTATTTTTCGAGCAAAAACGGTGGAAACAGCTGAAAATACAAAATTTCAGAGCGGAGAAGCTGAAAAACGACTTGAGAATCTCATTTAGGGCTTGAAAACTGTATTTTTCGAGTCAAAACGCGGAAAACAAGTCGAAATCCCAAATTTTGGCTGAAATTTACTGGAAGCTGCTAAAAATTGACTCAAAAACGAATTTTCAGCTCAAAATCTTGGTTTTCGGATAAAAATCACTGGATTTGACTGGAAATAGCTGGAAATTGTCCAAAAAATTTCATTTTTGGCAGAAAATGGACTCCAAAGACTAATTTGTGGCTCAAAATCCTGATTTTCGGGTGAAAATAACTGGTTTTGACTGAGAATTGTCTTAAAAACCTTCATATTTTGACAGAAAATAGCTGAAAAACCTCAATTTTCCCCCTTCAACTCACTCTGAAATCTCTCTCGAACACTGCGTTATTCGGCTTCATCGTCGGCATATTCTGATTCTCGACCCACATTCCATCCAATCCGTCCTCTCCGTATCTCAGCTGTACCATTTGTGCCAACGAATTCCTTACAGTACCATCATAATTGACCATAACACTCTCCATCGCCTTGATGAGACGACGTTGAATGTATCCAGTTTCAGCAGTCTTCACAGCCGTATCAATCAGACCTTCACGTCCTCCCATCGCGTGGAAGAAGAATTCTGAAGGCGTCAGACCGGCGAGATACGAATTCTCGACGAATCCCTTCGATTCTGGTCCGTAGTCGTCTTTGATGAAGTGGGGAAGTGTACGGTGACGGAATCCGAATGGAATACGCTTTCCTTCGACGTTTTGTTGTCCGACACAAGCGATAACCTGGAAAATTTAAGATTTTTGGAGTTTTTGGGGTGAAAATTATCGATTTTTAGTCAGATTTATAGGTGGAAAAGTTTATAGGTGGACAACTGGAAAAGTTGAGATTTTCAGCCCAAGAAGTCTGGAAATCAGCACTCGGAGCAGTTTTTCAGAGATTTGAGCGGTTCCAGCAGTTCAAACGGTCTAAATTCGAGATTTTCAGGTCCAAAAGACTGAAAATCATCACTTGGAGCAGTTTTTGCCGATTTTGACTACAAAAAATGAGTTTTTCAGCTCAAATAGACTGGAAATCAGCACTAGAAGCAGTTTTTGCTGATTTCAACCGATTTCGAGCTCAATTTCCACACATTCAGAGCATATTTTAGTAAGAAATCGGCTGAAAATCGCATTTGTGAGCTCAATTGTTTCAAAAATTTGAAAATGAGCAGATTCAGCTAGTTTTTGAGCATGAAAAGACTCAAAACTTTGAGATTGGCTGGAAATTTCTAGAAATTATCACAAAATGCGAAAAAAAAATTAGCTCCCGAGCTCAAAATTGAGCTAGAAAGTTGTATTTTGGCTGAAAATAATTGAAATCCAGCTGAGAATTCTGATTTGAAAAGAAAAAATGAGCTCCGGAGCTCAAAAATTGAGCTGAGACGCTGTTTTTCGGCTCAAATAGCAGAAAATGAAGAAAAACGAGCTCCGGATTCGGCTGAAAATCAATCTCTAGGGCTGGAAAACACGATTTTCACTTGAAAATTTGCGTTACAGAGCATAAAATACCCGAAAAAAGAGTTTCAGAGCTCAAAAATCGCGTTTTTCTGCAATTCCTACCTGGGAGATATTAATCTTCGATCCCTTCGATCCGGAAACGACCATCGACTTGAAATTGTTGAATTCGGACAGCGATTTCTGCGCCGAACTACCAGTTCGATCACGAGCGTCGTTGAGAATCTGATTCACTTTGTTCTCGAACGTCTGTCTCAACGTGTTTCCGGGCGTCGGCTCCAAATCGTCGTTGTGCGCCTTCTCGATGACGTCGACGACATCTTGTTTCGCTTTTCGAATCGTATTCTGAATGTCCAGATACGTCGCTTGATCGGCGATGGTGTCTCCGATTCCGATGGTGTGTCCTTCGCGGAGAAGCCACGCGTTGATGACTGTCTGAAAATTTCAGATTGAAAATGTGGAATCCCTAAATTTCAGCCTGTTTGATATGAATCGATTCAGGAAACCGGTCTGAAACTAGTTAAACAGGCTCAAAGTGCTGAAAATCGCTGTTTTTACTGCAGTTATTCAGCTCTTTCAGCAGAAAATCGCGTTTCACATAAAAAAAACGAGATTTTCCACCAGAATAAGCTGAAAAACTGCACCGAGAGCACCGATTTTTGGCACGTTGATCCCGTTTGACTAGTTCCAGACTAATTTTGGCAGTTATATGAGCTCAAAGTGTCAAAAATCGCCAAAAATCATGCAGTTAGCAGCTCATTTCAATAGAAAACCTTGTTTTTCACTGAATCGAGCTGAAAACTGCATCAAAAGCAGCGATTTTCAGCACTTTGAGACCGTTTAACTCGTTTCAGACTGATTTCAGTCTCAAAATCGGCATTTTCAGTGATAAATATCATTTCCAACCGTCGCACCTGAATATGCGAATAAAAGTTCGCCGCAATCTCGTATCCCAACTCCAGCGTGACGACATGGAGCAAGTTTCCAGCCGATTTTCCGACAGTCTTGGAGCACACGATTCCCGATAACAGCTCTCCGTGCTCAATGAGCACTTTTGTGTCTCCTGGAGAGATCCATTTGTAGGGTCCAGAATCCTCCGAATCCGGATGGGTACTGTGGGTTCTGAGGACATTGACGTTGCCAGGAATGATCAGTGAGAAAACTTGTTTTCCAGTCCAAAGAGGTTTCGGCTTCAGAATCGCCGGCTGGGGCACTTTTCCGTCCCACGTTGGGAGATACATCAGTAGATCCATCATGAATGACCAATCGATGAAGACATCTCGTTTTGTCATCATTCGGACTGCGCACAGAGTGTCCTGGACGATACCCATTACTGGTTTGTTCGCTTGTGGTGTGATGAGTTGTCTGGAAATTGCAAAAATTGGGGTTTCAACGAAAATTTTGAGCAAAAATGCCATTTTTAGTCAAAAATATGCTGAAACTGCTGAAAATTCATCTAGAAATCAGTCAATCTTAACGATTTATGACTGAAAATCGAGATTCTCGGCATTTTCAGTAAACGTTTTGCTGAAAATGTAAAAAATCTGGATTTTCAACCTTTCTCAGTGAAAATTTAACGATTGTAAGCGATTTCTTCGCAAAAATCTTGCATTTTCAGCTATTTTCAGCCAAAAAACTCGAAAAAGGACAGTTTTTGCCTGAAAATCTCAGTAATTCAGATGATTTCGACCATTCCGTCTGCTAAAAATCTCGAAAAATGACAGTTTTGGCTGAAAAAACTCAAAAAATCTCCAATTTTCAGCGATTTCAACCGTTCTTTCAGCTAAAAACTCGAAAATTTGCAGTTTTTAACTAAAAATTTCAGATTTTCAGCGATTTAATCATTCTTTGAGCTAAAAATCTCAATTTTCATCTCTCGTCCCCACTCTAATCACCTCGGCACCATCGCGATCTCCTCAATCTCCGCCCGTGTCTCCAAACTTTGCGGCAAGTGCAAATTCATCTCATCTCCATCGAAATCCGCATTATACGGTGATGTGACCGACAAATTCATACGGAACGTAGACCAGGGAAGAATCTTGACTCGATGTCCCATCATTGACATTTTATGGAGAGTCGGTTGTCGATTGAACACAATGATATCCCCATCTTTCATATGTCTCTCCACTCGGTAACCCGGCTGTAAATGGAGATCCGCCGCCCTCGGGTGATATCTCAAGTCGACGCGAGCGCCGTTCTCTCTGATGATATATTTGGCTCCCGGATACTGTGTGTCGCCTCGATTCACGAGCTCTTGCAGTTTATCCACGTTGAACGGCGTCACGATTTCAGGGAATGTCAGATTTTGAGCAATGGTTCTCGGCACACCGACTGTATCGATAGGGAGGTTCGGATCGGCTGTAATTACAGTACGCGCCGAGAAATCCACACGTTTTCCCATCAAATTTCCTCGGATTCGACCCTCTTTTCCTTTCAGACGTTGTTTGATCGATTTCAGCGGTCGTCCGCCTTTCTGTGTCGCTGTCGGGAGTCCTGGGATACAATTGTCGACAAGTGTCGCCACGTGGTACTGTAGAAGACGGACGTCGTCTGTGAGCACGTGAGCCGCCGCTCCGTTCGCCTCGTTTCTCTGGAAAAATGATGTTTTTTGAGGGATTTTTAGCATTTTTAACTAAAAACTAATTTAAAAAACGGATTTTCGCGAATTTCCTGCCAAAAATGCAAATTTTCAGCAGGTTTTGAGCGAAATCTGGGTTATTTTGGAGGTTCACTGTAAAAATAGCAGGTTTTTGCGAATTTCCAGCATCTTCAAGCGAAATTATGGATATTTTGGCTTCGGAACGTATCGAAACATGGTTTTGAACGTCCCTGACCCAAAATATTCCAAATTATGCTCAAAAATAGCTGGAAATTCGCAAAAAACCCGCTATTTTTCAGTGAAACGCCAAAAAATCCCATATTTTGCTCAAAAACTGCGAAAAATTCGCCAAAAACCGCTGTATAACCCAAAAATTCGCACAAAAAGGCTGAAAATTCGCTTTTATGGCAGGAACATCGTAAAAATCCGCTTTCTCCAGGTATTTCCATCAAAATCTCTCCCAAAACCGTACTTGAAGCTGCTGATTCGTCTTTATAATATCCGACAGCTTGTGCGTCAAATCATCCTGATTCTTCGCCGATCCAAACGTGACAACCGCGGGTCGGACAGCGAGCGGTGGGACCGGTAGTACGGTACAAATCATCCATTCAGGCCGCGCGAATTGTGGATCCATTCCGATGACCAGGATATCCTCATCCGTGATCTGTTTGAATACTTCGAGAACTCGCTCGGCGGTGAGCATGATTTTACGCTCCTGGGTGTCCTCATTGACGTTTTTCTTCCATTCCGCGTTGATATCGATTCCAACACGACGGTACGATGGCTGGTATCGTCCACATCCTGCTGGAATCTTCTTCTCTCCGCTCATCGGATCGTCGCCGTCATCTGGAAGCCCCTCCTCCTTCTCCGCCGCTCCTTCGCACACTGACTTCGATTTACACAGATCGTAGATCAACGCCAGACGCTTCTTCGCGTTTCCCGACGTCTTCTTCAGAATATCCATGACACGTGGATTCGATTTGTCGATCAGAAGACGTCCGCAGTAGAAGCAGACGCAACGCAGGATTTTCAGCGACTTTGTGAGGAATCCGATGTGAAAGACGGGTTTCGCCAGCTCCAAATGGGCGAAATGTCCGGGACAGTCGGTGAGATTGCCTGCGCATGTCATGCATCTGGAAAAATGGGGAAGTTTGAGGGTTTTTGGGAAGAAATGGGCTTTTTTGAGTGGAAAATCGTCAGTTTACAGCAAAAATCGGTAGGAAATAGCGTTTTTCGCTGAAAATGCGGAATTTTCAAGCTAAAATCGGTGATTTTGAGCAAAAATTCGAAGAAAATCCGAGAAAAAGAGGATTTTCAACGCAAAATTCATCACAATTGGCGATTTCGCTGCGAAAATCAGTCGGAAACATCATTTTTGAAAGGAAAACCGTGGGTTTGGAGCGATTTTCAAGCGAAAATTGGTTGAAAATGGCGATTTTCGCGTCGAGAATCTAGTATTAGCTAAAAATCGCGGGAAGGTGCTAATATGACTGTTTTTGAGCTAAAACTCGGGGAAACATAGGATTTTGTCCCGAAAATCCAAGAAAAAGCAGATTTTCAACACAAAACTCATTAAAATCGTTGATTTTGCTGGAATTTTCGCGGAAATCTGTCAAAAATCGCTAATTTTGCCTTCAAACCCCGAAAAAATGGGTTTCCGAACCTAAAAATCACATAAATCTGACAAAAATATCAAAATCTGGCTCCAAAACGCAGAAAAAATAGGCTTCCGGACCTAAGAGACTCGAAAATCTCTCAAAAATCGCTAATTTTGCCTCCAAACCCCGAAAAAATGGGCTTCTGAACATAAAAATCTCGAAAACTAGCGACTTTTAAGCTAAAAACGACGATTTTCCACGATAAAACATGACTCCCGACGTTGTTTCCACTACGAACCTTCCACGTCTATCGATAACTCCTTGTCGCGGATCCATCAGCCCGCCGAGCTTCGGTTTTCCGTTCTCGTAGATCTCTGGGAACTCCACATGAGCCACGGACATTCTTTTCTGCAAAAAAACCGAATTTTAGCCGTTTTTCGCCGATTTTTTCGCCTTACAATCTCCTCGGGGCCCAAAATTCCGAATTGGACGCGGCACACCGTCCGCAGCGGCGCCTGGAAGTCGACACCGACCAACGCCATGACTTCTGATCGATTTTGCTGTTGAGACCGGTATTGTTTGTTCTCCTTACGATCTGAAAATGGGAAAAGTTGGAAAATTCCGCGGAAAATGAACGAAAATCGACGGAAATTACGGAAAATGCAAGAAAAATGTACAAAAAACCACCCATTTATTGATTTTTTCGCACTTCGGAACCGGTTTTTCCTCAAAAACTGAATTTTCGCAGCGAAAATCCCGATTTTTAGCATTTCCACGCGCTTTTTCATCCATTTCCCACCTAGTTTCATCATATTCTTATCGAAAAACCGGTCGGAAAACGGCGAAAATTTTCGAAACTGCGCAAATAATTTTCCACCCCATTTTTCCACCAAAACCACACATTTTTCCACCGAAATTCGTCGATTTTTGGGTTTTCCGACGTCGAAAACCCCATTTTTCACCCAATTTTCCCACTTTTTCCACTAGAAATCGTCGAAAACGCGGCGAGAAACAGCAAATGAACGAAGGATGAGAATGAAATGGCGCGCGACGAGAGAGTGTGCGAAACGCGGAGAGCGCGCCGATCGCGGCGAGACCCGCGGGGCAGAAAATTCCCTGCGCCTTTAAGAAGTTATTTATTTTTTGATGTTTTTTGCTCAAAAATACACATTTTTCAAGGTTTTTTTGAGTTTTTTGCATCGAAAATGTGAGAAAATCAATATTTTTTGCAAAAAATCCAAGCAAAACGGCAAAAAATGCACAAAAAACCCAAGAAAACCATAAAAATGGCCTAAAAACGAAAACAATAACAAAACAGCGATGAAAAATGCGCGCTCGCGCCCGTAGGTCAAATACAGAGACATACGAAGTGGGTCTAGAAACTTAAAGAAATGTTTAGAAGAGAAAAAATCACAATTTCAGAGTCAATTTTGTCTTTTTTTGTTGGTTTTGATGTATTTTTGTGAAAATTTACTGTGTTTTTCTATTTTTTTTAATGGTTTCAATAAAGTATCATCATTTTTATCAATGTTTTTTGTTATTATTGGTTTCAAATTCCGTTGTTCGATCACGGTGACTGAAAATTGTACTTTTAACTTGTTTTCTCTCAATTTTCAGAACAAACAACAATTTTAATGGAAAAAACTAGATTTTTGTCTTCAAAATTGCCATTTTCAATCAATTTTTGCTCGAAAATTTAGTCTTTTCAGCGAAAATCACTCCAAACCGGCGGTTTTCCACTCAAAAATGCTGTTTGCGACCGATTTTCGTTGTAAAAACCAGTTTTTCCACTGAAATTTTAAAATTTTCGACAGATTTTTTGGTCCAGAAGTCGATTTTTTCCATTTTTCAAACTCAAACGTTGCGATTTTGACAGATTTTCGAGTCTTTTAGGTCCGGATGCACACTTTTTTCTGGGTTTTGATGCCAGATTTTGATATTTTTGTCAGATTTTCGAGATTTTCAGGTTAGAAAGCCCATTTTTTCGGGGTTTGAAGGCAAAATTAGCGAATTTTGACAGATTTCCGCTAAAATTCAAGCAAAATCAAGGATTTTAATGAGTTTTGTGTTGAAAAGCTGCGTTTCCCTGGTGTTTTTCCTTGGTATTTTCAGCAAAAATCTTACCAAACCGGCTTTCTACTCAAAAGACGGGTTTTCGCTTTAAATACGAGATTTTCCACTCAAAAACGGTATTTTCCAACGATTTTTGTTGTAAAAGCGAGAGTTTCCACTCAAAAATGCTCATTTTCCTCCAAAACCGTCTCGTCTCGGGGAATTTTGAGCGATTTCTGAGATTCTTAGGTTCGGAAGCACATTTTTTCGGGTTCTGAAGGCAAAGTTTGCGATTTTTGAGAGATTCTTAGGTCCGGATGCCCACTTTTTCTGGGTTTTGAAGCCAGATTTTGATATTTTTGCCAGATTTTCGAGATTTTCAGGTTCGGAAGCCCACTTTTTCTGCGTTTCCGATTTTTGAAAGATTTACGAAAATTTTAAGTCAGGAAATCGATTTTTTCCGTTTTGGAATTCGAAAATGCTATTTTAGACAGATTTTCAGGATTTTGGGTCCGGAAATCGATATTTTTCCCGTTATTGAAGGCCAAAGTTGCGATTTTCGGCAGATTCCAGCAGATTCTAGCTCAAATTCCAGCGAAATCATCAATTGTAATGAATATTGCGTTGAAAATCCGCTTTTTCTTGGATTTTTTTGAATTGTTGCTCACTCAAAAACAGCCGTGTTCTCACCTTTTCGCAATTTATTCTCTAAAACTTGATTTTCGCCTTGAGAATTGTTAATTTCAACCATTTTTCGCTCAAAAGCTGGTATTTTCAGCGAAAATCGCTCCAAACCTGCGGTTATCTTTTAAAAAATGCGGTTTCCGACCGATTTTTGTTGTAAAAACGAGATTTTCCACTCAAAAATGCCCATTTTTCTCTAAAATACCCTCAAACTTCCCATTTTTCCAGATGCATGACATGCGCAGGCAATCTCACCGACTGTCCCGGACATTTCGCCCATTTGGAGTTGGCGAAACCCGTCTTTCACATCGGATTCCTCACAAAATCGCTGAAAATCCTGCGTTGCGTCTGCTTCTACTGCGGACGTCTTCTGATCGACAAATCGAATCCACGTGTCATGGATATTCTGAAGAAGACGTCGGGAAACGCGAAGAAGCGTCTGGCGTTGATCTACGACCTGTGTAAATCGAAGTCAGTGTGCGAAGGAGCGGCGGAGAAGGAGGAGGGGCTTCCAGATGACGGCGACGATCCGATGAGCGGCGAGAAGAAGATTCCAGCAGGATGTGGACGGTACCAGCCATCGTACCGTCGTGTTGGAATCGATATCAACGCGGAATGGAAGAAAAACGTCAATGAGGACACCGTTCTTCAAGAAATGCTGCCAGTTATAGTATAGAAATGGAGTAGAAACGTTTCAAAATGCTCTTTTTCTGTGAAAAATGAGGAAAACCTGATTCATTGGTTTGAGTGTTTTTAAACAGTTGTTTCTTTCTAATGGGCACTGGCAGCGGTTTCTTAGAAATGGCAGACAGAAAGAAGGATTTTTTGATCAGTTCTTGTTCAAAAGAACCTGATTTTCGAAAATTTCTGCTCTCAATTCCCAACAAACTTCCAAGCTCGAGGATGTCCAAAACAGACAGAAGCTCTTCTTGAACACGCAACGCGTCTCTCAGTGTTAGATCTACAATGACTAGTATCATTATTGGCTGAAAGAGATTTATTGGTGATATTAAAAGTAAAACCAGACAATTATTAGTATTCATTTCCCTCCGAATCCGGCCAGACACCAAACTGAACTTTTCCCGATTGCTCGTAATATTGAAAAGAAGCGACGACACTATCAATCCGAGTAATAAGATGATCACTAAAACTGACATTTGTAGTAGTTGATGATCTGAAAATCACAATAGTTAGTCATTCTCAAATACACTTTTCAAACTCACTTATACACCCTCTTTTGTGTCATCCGAGAGTGACTCAACCCATCTAGAGCTCCAAGTACGTGTTCCAAATTTAAGTCTCTAACATAGAATCGGAAGTATTTGAGTTGTTTGAACCCTCCGATAGCCCAGTGTTGAAGAATCCGTTTGATTTCTGACTCAGTGAACGTATTATGTGGTAAAACTAGTTCCACACAGTTCATGTTAAATACATCATCGAGGGTAATAGATAACCTCCAGTGACTGTATAGTGATTCAATTGAATTCATGTATTGTGCAATTGGGAAGTTTCCCGGTTTCAACGACGAAATCCACACAACTTTCGGATGATAATTTTTCAGTATGAAATGACAGTCTTCTTCACTCAAGTCCAAATGTAGTTCCAGTTCATAATCGTTTCCCTGTCTCTTTTCAATTAAATTCAAGAGCCAGACTTCATTCCGGTTTACATTAATTTTGATGGTTTTCTTAGTCCCATATAGGTCCGCTAGATAATCCAGTGCTGAGTGAATTCCTTCCTTATTATCATTCCAATAAGTCTTCCTGTCCCCTTCCTGTCTAGCACGATCGATGATTACCAGGTGGCCATTTATATTCACTCGTTCAGCAGTTTCAGACTTTCCCT
This sequence comes from Caenorhabditis latens, assembly GCA_002259235.3. Taxonomy (NCBI): domain Eukaryota; kingdom Metazoa; phylum Nematoda; class Chromadorea; order Rhabditida; family Rhabditidae; genus Caenorhabditis; species Caenorhabditis latens. The sequence continues at coordinate 18,033,027 of CM056095.1, forward strand.
CTACGACTTCAATTTGATGATAATTTCCATCCGGTGGCAAAACTTGTACACTCAAATCTTCTCCGTCAATTCTGATTTCAAATGAAATTGATTTATCGCGAAAGCTCTTAACGAGGTAATACATTTTACGAGAGCATAATGAAATGGGGGATTCTGCAAAATATAGAAGAATTGGATACGGAAGGGAATCTTAACTTACACTGTTTTGATATCGATTGTTCGGAGAATCTTCCTCAAAACGATGATCGGGAGTTTGAGAATCGGAAGAGCTGGCATCTGGAAAAGGATTGGAAAGGAATAAAAAAGAATTAACGGACTGTGAATGAGACAGTGCGAAGGAATATCGATTGGGCGACTAGTCGGAGACGTTTGAATAAGAGTGTGAGTAGAAACAAGTCGGATGAGCCGAAGGATATGTCTCAGGACGACAAGAGGATTTTCAATGGCCTAGGATCTCAACATAGCTCGCCAGTTCGCAGAAACTAGGTCACCACTCAAGATTTTTAGTCCGATATTTGAGTGTGTTTATCAAGAACCATACTCATATAAAAGGATGAGCCACAAAAACCTATATAGGGTTCTTACCTTACACACAATGAGAGTGAGAGAGGGGTGGCGTGCTGCAAACACACAGACCGTCTTATGTTCCCCATATTTTTCAAAACTGATGACACCTCTGCCCGTTCTCAACCCAATGCACGTGCCTTGTAACCAGCACGACGTTTATTTTGAACCGTTTGGAATCAGAAATTCAATGATCACAACCGTTTTCAGCTGAAATAGATTTATTAATAACTTTAGAGCAGGAATGCAATAAAACGTAGACAATTATGATATACGATTATTAGTATTCATTTCCCTCCGAATCCGGCCAGACACCAAATGCAAGTCTTGCTGTTCGGTCGTAATATTGAAAAGAAGCGATGACACCATCATTCCGGGTAATAAGATGATCACTAAAACTGACATTTGTAGTAGTTGATGATCTGAAAATCACAATAGTTCGTCATTCTCAAATACACTTTTCAAACTCACTTATACACCCTCTTTTGTGTCATCCGAGAGTGACTCAACCCATCTAGAGCTCCAAGTACGTGTTCCAAATTCAAGTCTCTAACATAGAATCGGAAGTATTTGAGTCGTTTGAACCCTCCGATAGCCCAATGTTGAAGAATCCGTTTGATTTCTGACTCAGTGAACGTATTATGTGGTAAAACTAGTTCCACACAGTTCATGTTAAGTACATCATCGAGGGTAATAGATAACCTCCAGTGACTGTATAAGAAATCAATTGAATTCATGTATTGTGCAATTGGGAAGTTTCCCGGTTTCAACGACGAAATCCACACAACTTTCGGATGATAATTTTTTAGTATGAAATGACAGTCTTCTTCACTCAAGTCCAAATGTAGTTCCAGTTCATAATCGTTTCCCTGTCTCTTTTCTAAATAACTCAACAGCCAGAACTCATTTCGGTTTACTTTAATTATGATGGTTTTCTTAGTCCCATAAAGGTCTGATAGATAGTCCAAAACCGAGTGAATTCCTTTCACTTTATCATTCCAATAAGTCTTCCAGTCCCCTTCCTCTCTCGAACGATCGATGGGTACCAGGTGACCATTGATGTTCACTCGTTCAGTAGTTTCAGATTTTCCTTCTACGACTTCAATTTGATGGTAGTTTCCATCCGGTAGCAAAACTTGTACACTTAAATCGTCTCCATCAATTTTAAGTTCGAGTGGAATCGATTTATCTCGAAAGCTCTTAACGAGGTAATACATTTTACGAGAACATAATGAAATGGGGAATCTGCAAAATATGGAAGAATTGGATTGGATACGGAAGGGAATCATAACTTACACTTCTTCAATATCGATTGATCTTAGAATCTTCATCAAAACGATGATCGGAAGTTTGAGAATCGGAAGAGGTGTCATCTGCAAAGAGGTTGGATGTAGATGGATAGTGAAGAATGAGCGAACAGACAGATAAAAAAGGAGAACAGTGACATGACGGGCTGTTTGCGCGGGAATATCGATAGGGCGTAGCCTCGGAGACGTTTGAATAAATGTGTGAGTAGAAACACGTCAGGGGTACCCAAGGGTATGTCGTAGGACGACGTAGACGAGACGGAGAAGAGGGAATCGGGGAGTTTTGGGAAAACAGGAGAAAAAGTGAGCAAAAATCGGCAGAAAAGGACAGGAATCTACCCGTATCATCCTGAGCTCATTAGCTTCAAAACGAAACCCCCTATTGCCAAAAAAATGAAATTTCTGGAGAACACACTGGGATTTACAACCGTTCACCAATTTTTACAACATAATTACTCAATTTTAGAGCTCGGAAACCACATTTATTACATCTTTTTTACTAGAAATTGTAGCTAAAGATAAACTTATAAGCCTTCCCACTCAGTCAACTTGGGAGTTTGTCTGAGGGCAATCAGGGGGAGTTCATCTACTCACACTATTCTTCAAACGTCTCCGAGGGTACGCCCAATCGATATTCCCACGCAAACAACCCATCAGGGTACTGCCTTCAAATTTTGTATCTGTCTGCTCGCTCATTCAATCTCCGTCATTTCTTCTCTACCCATTCCACCTCCAACTCCTCTTTCCAGATGCCACCTCTTCCGATTCTCAAACTCCCGATCATCTTTTTGATGAAGATTCTCAAAACAATCGATATTGACACAGTGTAAGTTAAGATTCCCTTCCGTATCCAATCCAATTCTTCTATATTTTGCAGATTCCCCATCTCATTATGCTCTCGTAAAATGTATCACCTCGTTAAGAACTTCCGAGATAAATCGATTCCACTTGAACTCAGAATTGACGGAGAAGATTCATGTGTGCCTGTACAAGTTTTGACACCGGAAGGTTACGGCCCTCAAGTTGAAGTTGTAGAGGGAAAGTCTGTAGCTGCTGAACGAGTGAATATCAATGGTCACCTGGTACCCATCGATCGTGCAAGAGAGGAAGGGGACTGGAAGATTTATTGGGATGATAAAGTAGAAGGAATTCACTCAGTTTTGGATTATCTATCGGACCTATATGGAACTAAGAAAACTATCAAAGTTTCATTGAACCGCAATGAGGTCTGGCTGTTGAGTTATATAGAAAAGAGACAAGGAAACAATTATGAACTGGAACTACATTCGGACTTGAGTGAAGAAGACTGTCATTTCATACTGAAGAACTACCACCCGAAAGGAATGAGGATTTCGTCGTTGAACCCGGGAACCTTTCCAATTGCGCAATACTTGGAATCAGTTGAATTACTGCTTAGTCTCTGGATGTTATCTATTACTCTCGATGATGTACTTAACACAAACTGTGTGGAACTAGTTTTACCACATAATACGTTCACAGAGTCAGAAATCAAACGGATTCTCCAACATTGGGCTATCGGAGGATTTCGACGACTCAAGTTTCTTTGTTTATATGTTAAAGACTTGAATTTGGAACACGTACTTGAAGATCAAGATGAGTTGAGTCACTCTCGGATGACAGAAAAGAGAGAGTATAAGTAAGTTAGAATATTATTTTGAAAAAAAACAATCATTTGTGAATTTCAGATCATCAACTGCTAGAAATGTCAGTTTTAGTGATTATCTCATTACCCGGAAGGATGGTGTCGTCGCTTCTTTTCAATATTACGAGCGACACAGAAGTTTTCAGTTTGGTGTCTGGCCGGATTCGGAGGGAAATGAATACTAATAATCATACACTAATAACTGTCTGTTTTTACTGCATACCTGTTCTAAAGTTACAAATAAATCTATTTTTGCTGAAAACTGCTGTGATAACTGCGTTTCTGACTCAAAACGGCTCAAAATAAGCCCCCTGCTGCTACAAGGGAGGTGCGTAGGGCTGAGAACATGCAGAGAGGTGTCCTCACTTTCGAAAAAATGTGCAGAAAATCAATAAGACGGTCTGTGAATGGTCTACCAGTCCCCATCAGCACGACATCCACTATCTCTCATCGTGTATAACGCGGGGTCCTAACGAACCTTTATTGTTTTCAGTCCCTTTTTTTTCAGTGACACATTCACTGTCTCCCTGATGCCGCCATTTCAGAAATCCTGGCTATCACTATTCCCAACAAAATTATTATGCTTTCGCTCACGAATTTCTAAGCTATATAATGTTCAACACCAGCAGAAACTCTTCTTGAACACGCAACGCAGAACTCCAAAGTTTAAGATTGTTCGGATCATACTGAAGCTCGTGAAACAGATTTATTGGTGAAATTAAAACATATGTGCAGTGAAAACAGAAAATAATTAGTATTCATTTCCCTCAGGATCCGGCCAGACACCAAAATGAATTATTCCGTATGGTTGGTAATATTGAAAAGAAGCTACGACACCATCATTCCGGGTAATTAGTCGTTGATCAAAAGTTGGGTCAAAAATATTTGATCTGAAAGTCACAATTGCTTCTCAACTCAAAAAACTCGAAAAAATCGAATTGTGTCTGCCATTCTATGGAAACTCAAAAGGGGCACGTAAGATTTTTGTTTTTTTCTAGTTGGGGTATGGGCTATCATTTCCCAAAATATCTAAGAAATCCCAGCGTTACACCCTGGGTCATTCCCATGTAAGATACTTTTCAAACTTACAGATACTCTCTCTTCTCCGTCATCTGAGTGTGAGTCAACTCTCCAAGTACGTCTTCTAAATTAAAGTCGGAAACCTGTGACCTGAGATACTTGAGTCGTTGGAGCCCTCCGTTAGCCCAGTGTTGGAGGAGTCGCTTGATTTCAGCGCCAGTGAACGATTTCGAATTAAAACTAGCTCCACACAGTTCATGTTAAGTAGATCGTCGAGAGTAATAGATACTTTCAAGCCAACAAGCAGAGAGTTGACTGATTTCAGGTATTTTCCGATTGGAAAGTTGTCCGGTAGTTCATAGATTCTTATCACTTTTGCAGGGTTCTTTTCCAAAATGAAATGAACATTTTCCTCACTTAATTGATGATTTATAAAGAGGTTATAGTCATTCCCTTGTCTCTCTTTGATAATATCCAGCAACTTAAATGTTAAAGGGGTTACTGTAACATTAGTCACTTTTTTAATCCCAAAAAGATCCAATATATACTCCATTACTGATTGTAGTCCCTCCACTTTATCATCCCAATAGGTTTCCCAGACACGGAGTTTCATCGAACGGTCAATGGGTACCAGGTGACCATTGATATTCACTCGTTCGAGATTTCCAGACTTTTCTTTTTCTCTAGACATCACTTCAACTTCGTGAAAGTTATTGTTCACTACCGTTACACTCGAACTTTCCTCGACAATTTCGATTCTAAGTCTACCTGATTTATCTCGAAAGTTCTTAACGAGGTGATACATTTTACGAGAGCAAAATGAGATTAGAATTCTGCAAAATATGGAAGAATTGGATAAGGAAATCACAACTTACACTGTCTCAAAATCGATTGTTCTGAGAATCTTCATCAAAACGATGATCGGGAGTTTAAGAATCGGAAGAGCTGGCATCTGGAGAGGTGAGTGATCGATAATGGGCGAATGAGTGAACAGACAGCGAATACTGAGAAAATCAATACGTGCACAAGACTCTCTGTCAGTGGCAAGGACCTCCTGAGGGGGGAAGGAGAATGGTGGAGAATGAGTGAGTGAATAGGCGGGTACAATAGAGATCGGACGAGTTGTTTGCGCGGGGAAAACCTGCAGAAGTCTAGAATATTCTGGTGTAAAGAGGGAGAATGGACAGAATATCGATTCTGACCTCACAGATGAGAGAATCCGTGGAGACCAGGTTGCCTTCTAGGAAAATCGGTTTTCTGGTACTGCATTCCTGCTCTAAAGTTACAAATAAATCCTATTTCTGCTGAAAACCGGTGTAATAATTTCATTTCTGACTCAAAGCGGTTCAAAATAAGCCCCATGCTGCTACAAGGGAGGTGCGTAGGGCTGAGAACATGCAGAGAGGTGTCCTCACTTTCGAAAAAATGTGCAGAAAATCAATAAGACGGTCTGTGAGTGGTCTACCAGCTCCCATTAGCACGACATCCCCTCTCTCACTGTGTATAACGCGCGGCCCAAAGAATCTTGTATTGATTTTTGTGACTTTTTTCCTGTGACATTTTGACTATCTTCCTGATGCCACCCGTTTCAATTCTACAATTTCCACAAGTTGTTCTAACGGAGATTTTCAAATGTATAGAGTTTGAGGATTTGTGAGTTTTCTTTGAAATCTGGTGACCTAGTTTGAGATTCTAGGCCACTGAAAATAGTCCCAATGGATTCAGCTCGTTGAGACGGTTCAGAAAAGTATAATCATGGCTAGGATTGGAAAAATTGAGAATTTTTTTGTTTTTGGCTGAAAATTCATCTGAAATGTGTCTGAAATTCAAATTTACGATTAAATTTATTTTTCACAAAAAGTCCCACCTGTTTTTCATGTTTTCCACTTTAGATCAAGTCAAAAACCTCAAAATTCAGCGAGTTATGGATTTTCGAAACTTTTCGAAAAATTCGAAAATCTATTTTTCAGTTTTTTTTCAGCGAAGCTAGGCTAGAAATGAATTTTAAGATAATATTCATACTCAGCTCGTCGAGAGCTTTCAGAAAAGTACCCACAAGCCATGGTTCCGCCCATTTTGGGATTTCGGGGTCCCACCCCGAAAACTACAGTAACCCGCCGTAAATCGTGTCGAGACCCTACATAGGGCTTGTGGGTACTTTTCTGAACCGTCTCAACGCGCTAAATCCAACTAAATTATTTTCAGAGACATAGAATTCCAACCAAGGCCATCAAATCTGAAAAAGTGTTTTTTGAAAAAAAAATTTAATTTCCAGATTCCCTCTATCACTATGCTCCCGTAAATCCTTCAATCTTGTTAAAACCTACCAAGTCAAAAAATCAAGTCTCCAACTCCACATAAATCCAAAATATGTGAAAATCCAAATGGGATACGTCGACAATTTCAAATTTTTTGTACTTCTAAGCCCCGCCCCCAAAATTTCGAAAAATGTGAACATCAAGGGGAATAGGATTCGAATGGAATTGCATAAAACCTATGGATTTTATAAAACTTATTGGGACGACGAGGTCAAAGGAATAAAATCAATATTCGAATATTTATCGGACTTATTTTCAATAAAAAATCTAAAAAATCCGACTGAAATTACAGTAACCGGTCGGGATACTGTATGGTTGATGGATTTTATAGAAGAGAGACGCAGAGGGGGTGATTATAAATTAATTATCGATAATTGCAATTATCGATTAACTAATTCCGATTATCGATTTATCATAGAACACGGATGCCCCAAGGTCATCGAGACTAATGAAATTCCGGCGGCCTTGCAATTAATCGAATTTCGAAAATCAATCGATATTCTGATAATCCGAGGTAGATCATGGATTGAAATCGATAATTTAATTAGTCTTAATTGCACGGAATTGGTAATTAGCCCATTTGGACTGCAAGCTCATGTTATAACTGGTCTAATCTATCATTGGATGGCTGGAAATTTGTCGAAACTCAATTTTTTTCAAGCGCCAACGAGAAATTTGAATTTGGCGCGCTTTTTTGGTGAAAATATCGGCTCGGCAAAGTTGGAGTTGATGACGGAGAAACGAGAGTATCGGTGAGTCGAAAAAAATTTTTTGTGAAAAAACTATTTTGTGATCTGGTTGCCTAGTTTGGGATCCTAGGCCGCTGAAAATACGATATTCGAAATCAGCGCGTTGAGACGGTTCAGAAAAGTACCCACAAGCCCTATGCAGGGTCTCGACACGATTTACGGCGGGTTACTGTAGTTTTCGTGGTGGGACCCAAAAATCACAAAATGGGCGGAACCATGGCTTGTGGGTACTTTTCTGAAAGCTCTCGACGAGCTGAATTTGAATAGCATATTAAAAGTTGTTTCTAGCCAAGTTACGCTGAAAAATTTGAAAAAAATAGATTTTCGATTTTTTTCGAAAATTTTCGAAAATCTATAACTCGGTGAATTTTGAGGTTTTCAACTATTTTTCAGAGCTCAAACAATAAAATGCGACTTTTACAATTTGTTTCTCACTCGAGAGGATGGTACTGTAGCATCGATTGATTGGGATGAGCAAAATTTGATTTTCAGTTTTGGAGTTTGGCCGGATTCGGAGGGAAATCAATACTAATCTTGTTGAAATTGTTATTTTCAGAATCAGCACGTCGAAAGCTTTTAGAAAAGTACCCACAAGCCTATATTCTGAGTAATTTGGGTCCCACCACGAAAACTACAGTACCCCGCCGTAAATCGTGTCGAGACCCAAAATGCTCAGAATATAGGTTTGTGGGTACTTTTCTGAAAGCTCTCGACTCGCTGAATCTGAAAATGAAAAGGAAAATGTAAAAAGATTAAATTTTGATGAAAATAAATGAATTTTTATATAATTTTTAAAATAAAAAGCAAGCATTTTTCCACAGCAGAAAAAGTTCATCAATTCAAGCAGTCAGTAGTGGTTCCAGTGTACTTATTCGCCAAATTGAGTGTTCCAATATCGTAAGTTCTCTCCGGTGTGTACCCCCAAGTGATGTAGTCGTCCGGAATCGTGATCCCAATTTTCTTATAGCACAGCCCACCGTAGTTACACTTGTGATACAAGTTCACTTTTGGGTCGATTGTTGAGATTTCTCGTTTACGCCCCGAGATCACAAACATTCCGTTCATATCCGTGTAGACTTCGGCCATTTTTCGATCGAGGACTGCAATAATTTTTTTTGATCGCGGACTAAGTTCTCCACCTGGTGGCCTAGGATTTGTACCAAATCGCTCAAAAACACAATATTCAGATTCAGCACGTTGAGACGGTTCAGAAAAGTACCCACAAGCCTAGGTTCTGACAATTTTGGGTCTCGGCACGAAAACTACAGTAACCCGCCGTAAATCGTGTCGAGACCCGACATAGGGCTTGTGGGTACTTTTCTGAAAGCTCTTGACCCGCTGAATCTTAATCTTATGTTTTTGAAAAATTTGGAGCAAATCCTAGGCCACCAGCGGAGAAAGTTAGGTCATGGGTGTAAAATACACGATTTTTCATCGATTTTCACCGATTTTCACCAAATTTTCCGTATTTTCCACCAGAAAACTTACAAAATTCCTTCTCATACATCTTGACCTTCACACCAGCCGCCGGCCGTCCATCACAAATGAGTCGTCCACTAACGGCGACACTCTGAAGACGTCCGACACCAAGAAGGCCCTGGACGGAGCAAAAAATGATGGTTGAGAATAGAAGAAGTTGCATGGGGACGTGTTGCATCTGCATATTGTATATAGTGTAGATCATAACAAAAAGTGGGCGGAGCCTAGATAAGATAACCCGCCGTATGGGGTCAAGGGACGGAGATAAGATAGGTATATCGGTTTTTGGGTCGAAAATTGATTTCAACAGTGGAAAATGTGGAGAAATAGACGCAATTTAAAATTTTATTTTAAAAAAAAGTGAAAAAAAATTTCGAAAAAAAATTTTTTTTCAAAAAAAATTTTTCTAACTAAACCTGCCGAAAACATTTTCAGCAACCATACCATGTACCTTGTTTGTTTATATACTTATCATCGATTGTCCATTCCGACTCATTTGCATAATCTGATGGTGGCGATGACTCAAAGGCGCAAGTTCGGCGAAAAGATGGAAAAAAAATTTTCCACTTTTTTTTATTCTGAAAAAAAAAGAATTTACGACAACGCGATAGTTTTAAATTGTGTCTTAGTCATCTTTAACAGAAACAAATTATTCAAAAAAGTGAGAAATCTGGAAAAAAAAGTGTTTCGGTGGAGTACAGTAGGCTTCTTGTGGACCTATCTTTTTTGATATCAACTTTTGCCGTTTTTAGTTGAAAAGGCCCAACTTTGAAAGTGTGTCGTAGTAATACTAACTGTCCCACAAAATACATTTTTATGGGATCAGACAGACCAAAAATAGAACTTTATTTTTGTAGTTGACAACTTTTTTGTACGGACACTCCCTGCAGAGTTACATATCGATAAAGTAAGTTCTCCCTCAAATTGACTCAATTCTGTGCAATTTTTGTACTGTTTACTTAAAATGACCATAACTCTTCAGAGAGTGTTCGCACAAAAAAGTTGTCAACTACAAAAATGAAGATCTACTCTTGATCAGTTTGATACCATAAATAGTCATGTTGTGGGACAGTTAATTTTACTATGACACACTCTCAAAGTTGGACATTTTCACCTGAAAAAAGGCAAAACTTGATACCTTTTTGTCCGGTACTGTAGATCGAGAGGCCTGTAGGGAGAAAAAGACGAGAAACCGTGGAGTTGTGAGCCGTGACTTATATCATTGGAAAGCTTAGAAAACGCTGATTCCAAATATATATTCAGTTTTTGCCCTCGAGGCGTGGTGTTCGAGAGAAATGAGCTCAAAACTCTGAAAAATGACAAATTATTGCCTTTCTGACACGTGGAATTTTATGCGATTTTCGCGTGTTTTAAAGGTAATAACTTGTCATTTTTCCGAATTTTGACCTTCTTTTTTTCGAATACCAGACCTCGATAGCAAAAACTGAATATATATTTGGAATCAGTGAATTCTCAGCTTTCCAATGATACGGCGGGACCCAAAATGATCGGAAAATAGGCATGATTATCCTTTTCTGAACCGTCCCAACGTGCTGAATCCAACTGAACTATTTTCAGTGGCCTAGAATCCCAAACTCGGCCACCGGGTCTCAAAAACTAAGTCAAGTTTGCATAAGTTTATTTAAATCACACTATAATCCGTTCCATCATTCTGTTGAATACAATGAAACCAATGTTCAAAAAACCAGACCATATTTTTGCATATTTTTTCCTTTTTTATTCGAAAAAGGCAAAAGCTTCTTACTGTGGGAGACACCACGGGGGGCGCCTAGCAAGGGGGGGACTGGTATACACGGGATGGATGACTGTGATGAATCGGACTTTTGTGTGAAAGGACGTCTTTTGAATAGGTGAATTGGTTTGTTTGTGACAGGTGGGAAGAGAAAAAATTTGATGAGAATGGATCCTATGGAAAAGGTGCCAAAAATTATTTCTTTTCGAGATCCGGTAGCCTAGTTTGGGATTCTAGGCCGCTGAAAATAGTCTAATTGGATTCAGAGCGTCAAGAGCTTTCAGAAAAGTACCCACACGCCTATATTCCGATTACTTTGGGTCCCACCACGAAAACCGGTCCGGGGTTACTGTAGTTTTCGTGGTAGGACCCCAAGTGATAGGAATATAGGCATGATTATACTTTTCTGAAAGCTCTCGTCACGCTGATTTTAAAAATATATATTTCATAAAGTTTGTGCTTAAACTGTTCAAGATATGATAAAAAGTTGATTTTCGAAATTTTCGAAAATTTTCGAAAATCCATAACTTGGTGAATTTTGAGGTTTTTAACATGATTCAAAGCGGAAAATATGTGACACAAATAGAACATACTATAAAAAAAGAATCGAACCAATTTCAGAGACATTACATATCGAAAATCCGATTTTCAGTCAAAAAATTTTCAGCCAAAAATCAAAAATTTCAGATTTTTTCAAAATCGAGGCATGATTATACTTTTCTAAAAGCTCTAAACTAGCTGAATATGAAAATTGTACTAGAAATTCAAAAAACGCAAAAATGTATGTGAAATTCAAAAATTCAAGGATTCATTCATTCTTTTCCAAAGTTTCGTCGTGAGACCGGTATATCTCTAAAACCTGACTAGCTATCAAAAAGTTATCAACTACAAAAATGATCTACGCAAAATTTACTACATTTTTGTAATTTACAACTTAAAGGTAGCTATCAAGGGTCAAAAGTTATAGCGGTTTGAAATTGTAGATCAAAAAAAATTTTCTTGAAAAATGGAAAACTTTCGTTTTTAACGCATTTGGGGTGTCTCATAACTGTCTACATGAAATCGACTAAGCATACAAAATCTGTTAGTGCGGACATCCGGACACCATGCGACACACAGACAGACATTCCCATGCTAATCAAACAGAAGAAACCTGTCTGCTAATAGTACATGCATCCGAATAGCTAATCACCGCATCTCATTTCCTAACTTTTTCACAATTCAAACCGTCCAAATTGCCCAATTCCTCCTCCCAATCCGCCCATCTCATTGAATATACAATTCGACAAGGACGCCGCCGCCTCCGACGGAAAAAAGAAAAAAGTGGGCGGAGCCTAAATCCAAGTACTATAAAAGACGTCGAGGAGGACGCACTTGAAACCAACTATCCATTTCTAACAATGGATTTGGAGACACGCATCAAAGCGTATCGCTTTGTCGCCTACTCGGCTGTCGCTTTTTCAGTGGTTGCGGTTATATCGGTGAGTTTATGGGTGATAACTTTTTTCTGGAATGTGTAGGCTCAAAATAAATGTGCTAGACGTGTTCAGCTCGTCGAGACGGTTCAGAAAAGTATAATCATGACTAGGATTGGAGTGATTTGGGTCCCACCACGAAAAGTACAGTAACCCGAAAAAGGGGTACGGTAGTTTTCGTGGTGAGACCCAAATTGTTCGGAAACTAGACTTGTGGGTACTTTTTTGAAAGCTCTCGACGCCCTGAATCTGAAGCTGACAAGAAAAAAGTGAAAAATTTCGGAAATTTTATATTTTTTGCTGAAAAATGCAGAAAACCAGATTTTCAGCCTGAAATGTGTCTTCCATTTATTTTTCATAGAAAACCCCTCTAGTTTTCCATGTTTTCCGCTTTGAATCAAGCGAAAAAACTTCAAACTCACCAAGTTATGGATTTTCGAAAAATTTCGAAAAATTTCGAAAAATCCTTTTTCATCATAACTTGACTAATTTCAGCGCAATCTTTATGAAAACTATATATTCAGAATCAGCACAAAAAGAGCTTTCAGAAAAGTACCCACACGCCTATATTCCGTTCACTTTGGGTCTCGACGCGATTTTCGTCGGGATTACTGTAGTTTTCGTGGTGGGACCCAAAGTGATCGGAACCTAGGCTTGTGGGTACTTTTCTAAACCGTCTTGACGTGCTGAATCCGAATTTGATATATATTTTTAATAAAACTCAAATCCCGAAGAGTAACTTCCATATTTCCAAAATTCCAGGTCTGTGTCACCCTCCCAATGGTGTACAACTACGTGCACCATGTGAAGCGTACCATGCACAACGAGATCACCTTCTGCAAGGGGTCAGCCAAGGACATTTGGAACGAGGTGCACGCCCTGAAATCCCTTCCCAACAGCAACCGTACCGCCCGTCAAGCCTATAACGACGCGGCTGTCACCGGCGGCTCCGCCCAATCCGGTTCCTGCGAGTCGTGTTGTCTTCCTGGACCGCCTGGACCAGCGGGTACACCCGGTAAGCCGGGAAGACCCGGAAAACCTGGAGCACCAGGTCTCCCTGGAAATCCAGGACGGCCACCACAGCAACCGTGCGAGCCCATCACACCACCACCGTGCAAACCTTGTCCACAAGGACCACCCGGGCCACCAGGACCACCGGGACCACCAGGAGACTCTGGGGAGCCAGGATCCCCAGGACTCCCAGGACAAGACGCCGCGCCAGGGGAACCCGGACCGAAGGGACCACCAGGACCACCAGGGGCTCCGGGTGCACCTGGAACACCTGGGGAGCCGGGAGTGCCGGCACAGAGCGAACCACTTATTCCTGGAGAGCCGGGACCACCGGGAGAGAGCGGACCACAAGGACCACCAGGACCACCTGGACAGCCTGGAGCCGATGGATCGCCGGGTGAGCCTTGAAATTATCACCATCGTGTTCAGCTCGTCGAGAGCTTTCAGAAAAGTACCTACACGCCTATATTCCGATCAATTTGGGTCCCACCACGAAAACTACAGTAACCCGTCGGAAATCGTGTCGAGACCCAAATTGTTCAGAACCTGGGCTTGTGGGTACTTTTCTGAAAGCTCTCGACGAGTTGAGTTGGAAAATAACAAGTTTTTGGAATGTAAAACGCAAAGAATCTTAGAAATTTTATATTTTTGGCTGAAAAAAAGGTGAAAACTGGATTTTTGACACCTTATTTTGTCTGAAATCGGTTCAATTTACCTTTTATAGAGAGTCCCACTTGTTTTTCATACTTTCCTTTTTAGATCAAGTTCAAAACCATGAAATTAAGTGAGTTATGGATTTTCGAAAATTTTTGAAAAAATCCGAAAATCAACTTTTCGTCATAATTCGACTAGTTTTGACATAAGCTTTATGGAAACTACATATTTGGAATCAGCTCGTCAAGAGCTTTCAGAAAAATACCCACAAGCCATGATTCCGTTCAATTTGGGTCCCACCACGAAAACTACAGTAATCCTGTCGTAAATCGCGTCGAGACCCGAATCACTCTAAACCTAGGCTTGTGGGTACTTTTATGAAAGCTCTCGGCGCGCTGAATCCAGAAATGATATTTTCAATGACCTAAGATTTTAAACTAGGCCACCAGATCTCAAAAACTCGGCCATCTTTCAATTTCAACGGTTTTTAACCAATTTTTTTCGGATTTTTTCAAACTTTTTCCAGGTTTTTGACATTTTCGTGTGCCTAACATACAAAATAATAAGAATTTCTAATTCCAGGACAACCAGGACCGAAGGGACCAAACGGTCCAGACGGTCAACCAGGAGCCGACGGCAACCCAGGCGCCCCCGGGCCAGCGGGACCACCCGGATCACCAGGAGAGCGTGGAATCTGTCCAAAGTATTGCGCCATCGACGGAGGTGTCTTTTTCGAGGACGGTACTCGTCGCTAATTTTGGTTTTGACGGTTTTAAGTGGATTCAAAATGTTCAAAATAAAATTTTTCACTTGGCAAAAAAAACTTTTTTTTTGAAAAAAATTTTTTTTCTTAAAAAACTTTCTCCGGACAATTGTGGCCGGTTTTCGTATATATATATGGTTACACGGAATAATTGCGTCGTCGTTTTCCTATTCAGGCCGGTTTCATTTGAAGAGGGGGGGGGGAGGAATACGCAATTGAATAGGATGCTGTCATAAAAGGAGAAATAGTGGTTACGGTGACGAGGATACCGTAAGAAGAAATGAGGAAAAATTGGAAAAAAAATGGAAAAAATTTTTTTGAAAATTTTTTTGGAATTTATTTTCTAAATGACACATGTTTATTTCTTCTAGTAATTGAGTTTTATACACAATTTGATACAAATTGCATAAATTTGAACTCTGAAATTTCCAGATTTACAGCTGAACATTCCAAAAAATTTTGAATAAAATTTTGGAAATTTTTTTTGAAAATTTTTTTTCCAAAATTTTGGTTTTTTTTTGATTTTAAGAGCTTCTTCAAATAATTTACTTGTACACATATGTATGCTAAAAGCCTAAATTAAATTCCCAAATTCACTGATTCACAGCTAAAAAATAAAAAAATTTGAAAAAAAAATTTTTTTGAAAATTTTTTTTTGGATTTTTTCAGACAGGGGAGGAATAAATTAATGGGTTTTAGATGGTTTCAGAGTTTCCAGTTGTGAAAAACTGTTAAAAATCCAATTTTTAAAGTAGAAACGGTGTGAAAATTTCAGATTTTGAAATTTTTTTGAAATAAAAATTTTCAAAAAAAAATTTTTTTTTACTTTATTTTTTTCAGAAATCATATTTTTCCCCATTTTTCCAAAAAATGTGTATTACTACACATTTTGTATGGAAAATTGTCCCCTTTCCCCTCTCTATTCCATCTCAATTACCTTTTCCGTGAGTCTAACGTAAATATCCGACACTATTTGGCAAGTTGCAAACGCGCCCGGTTGCACCACCTGCACGCCCACACCACACATATAGGGACCTGCCGCACCCTCCTGTTTCTGTGCCTTGGTGGCTCAGTAGGGTGACGGCGCTGCCGGTAGGCAGTAGGTGTTGGGTTCGAACCCATGCTGGTGAAATCGTTTTGTTGATATTTTTTTAAACATTATTTCTCAATTTTTCAATAAATTAGGAAGATTTTTCTGCTTTTTAAGCCTTAGGACATATTTTAGCACACAGTGTTACTATTTTAGGACAGATTTCTGCTTTGTGTCTTTATTCGAGTTTCTACTGAACGTTTTGGTATTTTCTCGGTGTGTTTTTCTGAAAATTCCTAAATTCTGACACAGTATCAACTGGTTACAAAACTTGGGGGACTTTAGCTTTATATTTCTATAATTATAGTCAAAAAATTCAAAACTCGCGCCTATTGTTAGAGTTCAATAGAGCGCATTTGCAACTTGCCAAATAGTGTCGGATATTTACGTTAGAGTTTTTCCGTGTATGTTTCATTGAAGTGGGGTTAGTGGTGTCCCCCCGATGGCAAATAATTATTTCTCTTTTTCTTTTTTTATTTAGAAAAAAAAATTCAAGTTGGCAAACACAAATTGTACATGAATCATCATTATGGAGTGGTTTACACGGGGAGACAATTTTCTATTTTTCAATAAAAATCGGTGATTTTTGATGATTTTTGATGTTTTTCTGTGGTTTTTACACCAAAATTCACATTTTTAGGTGGTTTTTCAATCGGAAATGGGGTTTTTCTTTCCAAAACGCGCCAACGGCGCCCCAGATATCAACTCTCTTATCACAAAGCGGCCGCCACCACCCTCTCGCCGCCGCACTCTCCTCTATGCCCTCGGCGGCGGTAGACACTCGTGCCGTCGATAGCTCAGTTGGTAGAGCGGAGGACTGTAGAGTCAGTGGGTATCCTTAGGTCGCTGGTTCGAATCCGGCTCGACGGAATTGTTTTTTGCTTTTTTCGATTTGACTGGGGAAGGGGTTGGGGTGAGTTTAGAGGGTGTCTGAAGTGTTTTTGAAGAGAAAAATTTGGGAATTTTGGGAAAAAAACAGGAAAAATGAGAAGAAATCGAATTTTTTAGCGGAAAATGCTGAAAAAATGAGACATTCAGGTGTTTTGTTATTATTTAGGTATTAACTAATCTGGACATCCGGACAGACCGAGCTACAGACAGACAAAACCGACAAAAAGTCGACAAAAATCAAAAGAATGTTTTTTCTTCAGACATTTTTTTCAGATTTTTAGACTTTTTTGAGAAAAAAATTTTCAGGTTGTCCAAAATATTTTTTGTGTTCTAAATTTGTTTTCTAGCTAAAAGGGTATCGACAAATACAAAAACTGGATAAGAAAACCAGATTCTTATCCAGTTTTTGAAGAATCGAGCGGAAAAATTTTCCCTTTTCGATTTTTGCGCCGTAAACAACATTACATCGAAAGAAATAAATTTATTCGAGCAATTTCCATGGCAAGAAAATGTCCAGAAGAATGAAAGAAGTGGCGATAAATAAATTAAAAGCGTCGCGATTAACGGCGAGTTCCGTCCTCGAAGAAGATTCCTCCGTCGATGGCGCAGTATTTTGGACAGATTCCACGCTCTCCTGGAGTTCCTGGTGGTCCGACTGGTCCTGGTTGTCCTGGGTTTCCGTCGGCTCCTGGCTTTCCGTCTGGTCCTGGTGGTCCCTTTGGTCCGGGTTGTCCTGAAACAATTTTGGGGTTTTTGGGAGAAAAATTGGGAAAAATGCAGTCACAGGCTTTCGAAAATATTTTAGTTTGATTCAGCTCGTCAAGACCTTTCAGAAAAGTACCCACAAGCCTACATTCTGAACATTTTGGGTCTCGCCGCGAAAACTACAGTACCCCCATGGAAATCGTGTCGAGAGTCTACATAGGCTTGTGGGTACTTTTCTGAAAGCTCTAGTTACGCTGATTCTAAATATGTTGTTTTTATAAGATTTGGGCCAAAATTAGTCGAGTTATGATAAAAAGAAGAAAAAGTAAATTGAAACGATTTCAGACATTTTGCAAATCGAAAATTTGATTTTCAGCTTTTCAGCGAAAAATATGAAATTTCTGAAATTTTTTCATTTTTCTTGCCATTTTTAGATTCAGCGCGCCGAGAGCTTTCATAAAAATACCCACAAGCCTAGGTTCTGAGTGAATTGGGTCTCGACACGATTTACGACAGGATTACTGTAGTTTTCGTGGTGGGACCCAATAGTGACGGAATATAGGCTTGTGGGTACTTTTCTGAAAGCTCTCGACGAGCTGAAAACGATGGTGACATTTTCAAAGCGATTTGATGAGATGTTTACCTGGAGTTCCGTCGTTTCCTGGCTGTCCGGATGGTCCTGGTGGTCCAACTGGTCCTGGCTCTCCGGTCTGTCCTGGCTCTCCCTTTTGCACTGGCTCACAGACGGCTGGAAGTCCCTCGTCTCCTGGTGCTCCTGGTGCTCCTGGCTTTCCTGGTGCTCCGTTTGGTCCCTTTGGTCCTTGCTCTCCTGGCGCGGCGTCGGATCCTGGTTGTCCTGGTGCTCCGGCCTCTCCCTTATCTCCCTGGTCTCCTGGAAGCCCTGGCGCACCGGGTGGTCCTTGTGGGCATGGTTTGCATGGTGGTGGTGTGACCTCCTCGCACGGCTTTTGTGGCGCCTTTCCTGGATTTCCTGGGAATCCTGGTGCTCCCGGCTTTCCTGGACGTCCTGGCTTTCCGGGCGCTCCTGGAGCTCCTTGTGGTCCCGGCTGGCAACATCCCTCGCATCCCGAATCGAAGTTTGGTCCGTTTCCGGCGGCGGCGTCGTCACGACCGTAACGGACGGCACGGGCGGTACGGTTCGAGGTGGAGACGGCGTCGGCGCGGAGATGGTGCACATCGGCCCACACGTCCTTCATCGATCCCTTGCAGGTGAGCGCCTCGTTGTGGAGTTGACGACGAACGGTGTGCACATAGTTGTAGACGATTGGAAGAGTGATGCAGACCTGGAAAAGTGAGTTTTTGAGATCGGATTTTTTAGTCTGTGATCGAATCCTTTTGAAAATGCGATATTCGTGTTCAGCTCGTCAAGACGGTTCAGAAAAGTACCCACAAGCCCTATGTAGGGTCTCGACACGATTTACGGTGAGGTTACTGTAGTTTTCGTGGTGAGACCCGAAATCATCAGAACCCTAGCTTGTGGGTACTTTTCTGAAAGCTCTTGACGAGCTGATTCTGAATATTCAATTTTCGTGGAGCTTGCACTAAAACTAATTGAGTTATGTCAAAAAGAAGCTTTTCACATTTTTCGAAAATTTTCGAAAATCCATAACTAGGAGAATTTTGAGATTTTTTACTTAATCAAATATGGAAAACACAAAAAAAAACAAGTGGGACCTACTAGGAACAATGAATTGGACCAGTTTCAGACAAATACTGAAAATCTGATTTTCAGCTTTTTTCAGCTTTTTTCAGCCAAAAATATAAAATTCCTGAGGTTTTTTGTATTGTTCTTGTCATTTTTCAACTTAGCTCGCTGAGAGCTTTCAGAAAAGTACCCACAAGCCCAGGTTCTGAACAATTTGGGTCTCGACACGATTTACGGCGGGTTACTGTAGTTTTCGTGGTGGGACCCAAAGTCGTCTGAACCATGGCTTGTGGGTACTTTTATGAAAGCTCTCGACGAGCTGAATGTGAATATGCTATTAAAAACAAGATTTGATGAAAATTGAAAGTTTTTTTGCCAAAAAAATATTTTCAAAAAAAAAATTTTTTTTGAAAAACTCAAAAAACTAACCGAAAGGACGGCAATCACGGAGAAAACAACAGCCGAGTAGGCGACGAAGCGGTAAGCCTTGATTTTAGTGTCAATGTCCATGGCGGTAAGCACACTTCCCCTTACCGCTGGCCATCACTCCCTTTTATACGCGGCGCCCTCCTCGCCCCACCCTGCTCGCTTATCCGATCCGAACGGGCTTTCGGCGATATTCGGGCGGTACATTTCGGCTTAGACGGTTTTCGGGTTGGTGGAGGGAAAAGGTTGTCGTCGTTCAAGTTTTTCGCGTGGAGAGGGGGGCTGTGCGCCGTGTGACGAAAAGAAGAAGATAGAAAAGGTGGCCAGAAGACAAAGTAGCAAATATCAGGAGAGGGGAAACAATTTGGAAAAGTAATTTCTGTTTAAAGAAAAAGTGAAAAAAAAATTCTGAAAAAAAATTTTTCGAAATTTTTTTTTCAAAAAAGTCTTATAATCTGAAATTCCCATAATTTTTCTACATTAAAAATTGCATTTTTTAAAACATTTTTTCACATTTTTCCATTCTCAGAACCTTAAAAATCATCAAAAACCCATCGATTTAAACTTCTCCTGGTCCGAACTAAGAAATTGGGAAAAATTTTGATTTCTAAAAAAAATTGAAAAAAATGTTTTGTCAAAAACTTTTTTCATTTAAAAAAGTCCAAAAATCTAAAGTTTTCACACCTTTTTTAAAACATTTTTTCACACCTGGAACCTCTAAAACGATCAAAAACCATCGATTCCGGTCCAAAACCACCCGTGGCCTAACTTTCCCCCCTTGGTGGCCTAGGAATCTATTCTAGGCCGTCAAAACCAATACAGTTAGAATCAGCGAGACAAGAGCTTTCAGAAAAGTATAAACATGCCTAGGTTCTAACAAAATTGGGTCCCGCCGCGAAAAGTACAGTAATCCAAAAATTGAAGTTTTCGTGGTGGGACCCTACATAGGCTTGTGGGTACTTTTCTGAAAGCTCTCGACGAGCTGAGCCCGATGGTGCTAATTTTGAGGACCTGCGATTCAAAAGTAAGAAAAATGAAAAATACAGTTCAAACTCGATCCATTTTTAAGCTGTCTCCTTGAAATGACCATAACTCTCTAGGGACGGCCCGTACAAAAAATTTGTCAACTACAAAAATGAAGCTCTACCTTGGTTCTGTATAGTCCATACAAAATTTTGTTTGGTGGGACTATTAGTGATACCGTAACACCCTCTCAAAGTTGGTCATTTTCCACTGAAAAAGGTCAAATTGTATATCTCACTGCATGGTACTGTATACCATGTAGCATTTCCAGGGCATCAAGTATCCCTGCACTCTCCTCTATGCCCTCGGCGGCGGTAGACACTCATGCCGTCGATAGCTCAGTTGGTAGAGCGGAGGACTGTAGTGTCAGTGGGTATCCTTAGGTCGCTGGTTCGA
The DNA here is from genome assembly GCA_002259235.3 of Caenorhabditis latens. Taxonomy (NCBI): domain Eukaryota; kingdom Metazoa; phylum Nematoda; class Chromadorea; order Rhabditida; family Rhabditidae; genus Caenorhabditis; species Caenorhabditis latens. The sequence goes on from CM056095.1 coordinate 18,053,980, forward strand.
ATCCGGCTCGACGGAATTGTTTTTTGCTTTTTTTGATTTGATAGGGGGAGGGGTTGGGGAGGGTTTAGAGGGTATCTGAAGTGGTTTTGAAGGGAAAAATTTGGGATTTTTGTGAAAAAATGAGGGAAATTCGAACATTTTAGCAGAAAACACTGGCTATTCTGGACATCCGGACATCCGGACAGACAGAGTTTCAGACAAGGTAACTACCGTAAATACTGTATTATAACGGCGTGTTTTTTGTTCTGATTGGAAGCAGCGTGATTGGTAACGTCTTGATCAGCAGAAAAGTCGTCTAAAAAAGCTTTTCCGACTAATTTTAATGAGTTTTTGAAATCACAAAATTTCTCTGAGAGGCAGTTGAACAACATTTCGGCATGTCGTTGTAATACAGTATTTACCGTATTATACACTCTGTAGCAAACTTAAAAACTCTTAACTAGTCGCTTAACTTGACTTCCCCTACTATTTTTATTGTACTTTTTTGTATTCAATTTTTGATTGATTCACGTATCGAGAATGCGTAAATAAATAATTATAACAAAAGTAATAATAATAATAATAATAATAATAATAATAATAATAATCATCTGCTTATCAATCTCAAAGTAAATTTTGAAACCCGCACAAGAAAAACTCAAAGTTTTAGCAAAACGCCGTTAAAAATTGATTTTTAGTGAAAGAACTATGCTCAGCCAGAAATTCTTCAATATATGTGAATTGGAACGGATTTTTCTCTCACAAATGGACAATTGACTAACACTTTATCAATGATGAAGTGATTCAATGCAGACTCTACAGTACTTTGGGAGTTCTTCATTTTTTTTAACGCGACGATTTTGAAATTATGATTATTCAGTTATCACAACTTTCTTCCGGATTTCAAATAATAAGCTCACTCGAAAAAATTTTTTAAAAAACATTTGATAGTTTTCTTTCTGTTTCATTTTTGCTGAATAAGTACTTTTTAAAAACTATTTTCATTTCCATTGAAATTCATATTTTCATTGTTCGCATAATACATATAATCATTCCCTCACTTAGTCAAAAAAAAATACATTTTCAATTACAGAAATGAACAGCAACATCAACTGATCTAAACTGTTACCAAAAAAAAAAAAAAAAAAGCTAAGAATACGCTGATTCCAAATATATACTCAGTTTTGGCCCTCGAGGCATGATATTCGAGAAAAAACAAGGTCAAAGTTAGAAAAAAAGACAAATTATTGCCTTTTTAACACGCGAAATTTTTTCGAAATTTTTTTGAGATTTTCGCGTGTAAATACTGTACATAGCAACTTTAATGTACTATGAAAGCTGTGTCAATGCGGTGTGATAAATTCAAGAATTAATGTGTCAATACTATCCCCAGGCTTGTCAATAATCGGGCAATCGGGTTGAACTTTTTCTTGGCCGAATTCAAAAAGGGCTCTCTATTCTTTTACTTCATTTTTTGAAACTTCCTGAAACTTCAGTGCTTAAATTACTATACATACTCACTGTCAGCTTTTTGTTGAATTCTGAACATTCTAAAACTTGCAAATGTTCAAAAAATTATAACATTAAAAAATGTTTTTTGAATTACATATTTCCCAATTAAATCTATCTGCATATCTTACCCTTGATTCCCATAACTTCTAATCTGTGTCCCTACCAATCTTACTTTATTCAAAATGTAATAAACAAGTTGAAATAAATGTAATTTTCAATTTATGCGATCTCAATTGAGTTGCATGCCTTCTACACACAGAATCACCGTTTTAAACTAATTTTTCACCTAAAAACCATCCCAAAAAGCACCAACATTGTTCAATTTTTATCCCCTTCAATAAGAAATGCAACATTTCCCCCGTCTGCATCTTCCCTGAATCCCTAAAAGGACACAAAATTAGTATTCAAATTGGTCTTGACACTCCCTTTGCAACATTCTCTCTGTCTGTCTGTGTCTCTTCCACCTCTCCAATTTTTTTCCCGTTGGTATCATGTATCGTTTTCTATTCTATTCTATTCTTTCGTACATCATCTGCCACACCCTCCTCCAATTTTCTTTATTCTTCAGAAGTCTTCTTCAGAAGTCTTCATTTCCCCCACACATCCTTTAGTACTAATTTTAGGTCGTAGTCATCCGAGAGAAGGGGAAAAGGGGGCGGAGCCTATAGGAGGGTTAATTAATGTGGATGGATGGGCTCAACAACGTCTTCAGACGCCTTATACTTGAAAAACTCAGAAATTGAGCGTAGGAGGCGCAGAGAAACGAGAGAGTCTAGCTTCTTTGCGTCTCTCTAGGGCTCTGTCGACTTTGAAGCATTATATCTCAAAAAGGGGCGGAGCTAGAAAAAAGTTGTCCACTAACAAAACGCACAGAATTTTATGTAGATTATTTTTGTAGTTGACCATTTTTTTATAGCTCCGCCCACTTTTTGGTTAAAAACCAAAAAATACAAAAACTCAATTTTTTGAAAAAACCTTTTTTACTGTAAACCTTCATCTATTTTCAATTTAAATTTGGGTTTTTAACGTTTTTTGACGTTTTTTCAGTCCAAATATGTCAAAAATTAATTAAAATTAGCTAAAATTAGCTAAAACTACCACGAAAACATGAAAAATACCGGAATTTTGGTAAAACCGCGCCAAAGGCGCGCCAGTCTTCCTTTTTCTCGGATTCTGACAGTTTTTTGTGCAAAAAATTCGGTTTTTTTGTGTTAACAACTTATAGATGGCAATTATTATCGTTTCTCTGCGTCTCTTCCCTCCTTCTCTACTCTCCTTCATCAGCCTAGAGCCTTCCCATCTTTGATGCTCCATAACTCCCTCCCCTCAACTCCAATCTCAAAACTGTCAACTACAAAAATGTAGATCATAAAATTCTCTACAATTCTCTAATTGTCAGTTTCCCTCTATCTCCTCCCCATCTCGAGTTACACCTCTTCATTTCGAGTCCCCATCTACTCCCTCCTTATAACCGCCCTCTCTTCCCCTTTTCCCCATGTGGGGGTATAGCTCAGGGGTAGAGCGCTCGCTTTGCATGCGAGAAGTCTGGGGTTCGATTCCCCATACCTCCAGATTCCACTTTTTTCCTTTTTTCTTTTTCTAGAGAACTTCAAAGCGCTGTATCTCGGTCCCTAGCATCCATATCAAAAAATTTTCAACTACAAAATTGTGTGAAATTTCAAGGGCTATCTTTTGATAGTACACACTTTCTACGTTGTTCTCCCTAAACCTCTGTCCCTCTCCATGATAAATGAGAGAGTCTGCGTCTCTCTCTTGGCACCATGCCAATCCCACCCCCTTTTCCGCGCACCCTGAGAGAAAAGAAGAGAGAGCAAAAGCTCTTTTCGGAGGGAGTTGCTTTCTCTCTCTTTTATTTTCTCCTTTTTTCTTGTGTGTGTATGCAGTAGTACTACGCTTTTCGGACCCTCTCCTCTTGGCCTTCACCACCAAATCGGCGGGGGGACTACTCTACTTTTATTGCGTTTTCCTTTTTGTCTAGGTCATTTTGGCGGGAAAAAAGTAGAAAAAAGTAGAAAAAAGTAGAAAAAATTGTGGGTTTTTCGGGGGTTAAGATTGAGATAAATAGGTTGAAAATGCGAAATTTTTGAAACTTTTTTTAGAAAATCGAAATCACAAAATCGTGCCTAAATAGGTTTTTAAGCTATGATATGTCCAAAAAAAACAACTTTTGTCAAAAAGTGCATTTTTTCCTGTAAAACTGCTAAAAATTTGCAAAAACTGAATTTTATGTTTCTAAAAACGTCAAAATCACCTAAAATGGGTGAAAACTAATCTAAGATCGGAATTTTAGAGTTCAAAAACCGTTTTTTAATAAAAACTTATTCAATTTGCTTAAAATTTTTTCTAAAAATAAACTGATTTTCCTGAAAAAACTTTTTCAAAAAAATTTTTTGTTCAAAACTTTAAACGCCTATATCTCAAAATTCCTTTAAGCTAACTACAAACAACAAACTACAAAAAGTACCGTCTTAAAATTTTGCACATTTTTGTAGTTGACAACTTTCTTCTAGCCCCGCCCGTTTTTGAGATACACCGCTTTGAAGATGAGGAGAGACTTAACAGTCTCGCTCCCTCTCCTCAACTTCACCCTATTATATCTCAAAACTGGGCGGAGCTATGAAAAAGTTGTCAACTACAAAAATAATCATCATATCATTCTCCACATTTTTGTAGTTGACAACTTTTTTCTAGCTCCACCCCTTTTTGAGATATACCGCTTCAAAGTCAAAGAGGCCCCAGAGAGACGCAGAGAAGCCAGAGTGTCTGGTTGTCTGCGTCTCTCTCCCTGTTTTTTTTTGAATTTCCCTTCAAAAATTAGCGCAAAACAGGTCAAAAGTGTGTGTCCTTTGTCTCTGTCTGTGTCTTCTCTCCTCATCAAAGAAAAGAAAAAAAAAACAGCGGCGGCGCCAAGAAAAATCACTTTTTTTCTTTTCTTTCTTTGTCATCCTTCACTATACAGTTCTATCTCTCTTTTTCTATTTTTATTTTTTGCTACATAGCTAGGCGTAGGTGCCCTTGACATTCTAGGAATAAAATTTATGAGTTTTTTGTTCAAAAAATTATGTTAAACAGTCTGAAAACCTCCGAAATCTGCAATTTTCGAGATTTTCAGTCTGAAACTCATAACTCACTTCAAACTCAATATTATGGGCTGAAAAATATACCAAAATGAAGATCTCAACGAGATCTATGTCTCTGTAAGCATATTTGACTCGAAAGTCAACTTTTTAGCACGTTTTCAGCCTTTTTTCACTCCCTCTGATCGCGGGCATTGCCGTTAATTGGTAGGGAAGTGGGGTTTGACCGTTTTGGAGTGATTTCAGCCAATTGTTTTTGTATTTCAAGGCCGAAGGAGTCCAAAAACATAAAATTTGTCATTTTTCCAGAAAAGCCATTCTAGATTTTCGCAAGGAAAACCTCATTTTCTCCTCCACCACTGGCTCAAGTGTTTTATATGATTTTCGAACTAAAAATAGCGAATCTGAGTTTCAGATTTGTGTAAAACGACCTAGATTCTTCAAAAAATAAGTCCCTCTTCCTGTTTTTCATCCTGTCATGTCCTCTCCGCACACCTCCAATGATTTATTCATTCGAATTCATTCCACCACAACAACACCAAAACGAAAATTCGAATGGCGTCTCGTCTCTCATCGAAAAACAAAAATATGTAAAAATAGTGTGTCGAATTGAGAGGGTGCAGACAGACACGAAGGTTTTCTTGATGCCCCCACCCCAATACCCCAATATTTACACACACCCTATGGGGGCTAGTGGTGGAGGAAAAAATGAGGATTTTCTTACGAAAAATGGAAGAAAATTGCATTTTTATGTCAAAAAACTCAAATCTTGAATTCTTGCCGTCAATTATCCGAGCTTTGTATGGCGTTTACCGATTTTTTTAGTTGGAAAGTAGAATTTCTAGTTAAAAAACTGACTGAAATCGAATAGGCTGGCGTGTCGTTGACGCGTTGCTACCCCAGTCTTGAATTTTCAAACTTTTAAAAAAATCATGATTTCTTCAAAAGTTCTAGCTTTTATTTATTTAAAAATAGCAAAAAAACAGTCAACTGGCGCACCTTCGACGCGTTTTAAGAGTTCACTCAAAACGCGTCAAAGGCACGCTTGGTAGTCCGATTTTTTGGTTTTTTGACTGTCTGGGGTGGTTTTGACGCGTTTTTCAAATCAAAAATTATTTTAAGAATAAATTATGTGTCAAAAACACCAAATTATTATTAGAAAAATATCATCTAACTGGGGCGCCTTTGACGCGTTTTATGAGTTCACTCAAAACGCGTCAAAGGCACGCCTGATAGTCCAATTTTTCTGGTTTTTGACTGTCTGGGGTGGTTTTGACGCGTTTTTAAAATTTAAACTCACTTTAAAAACTAATTTTATTAGTTTTCGCAGATTTGACGAGTTTTTCAATTTTTTCTACTTTTTTGATGAAAAGTGCTGAGAACTCCGATTGTAACTCTCTAGGGACCGCACGTATTAAAAAGTGGTCAACTACTAAAATGTAGCCCCTGATTTGATTGATATACAAGAAAAGTTTAAACTTGGAATATTTTGTATGTAGGGGGAAAAGCTAGACGGGATCTTAAACTATTTCCGAGCAAAAATTTCAAAAACAACCGATTTCAAACCAAAAAAAATGCATAAAATCGCGGATTTTTTTGCACAGTTTTCTAATAATTATACATGTATCTATCTGCATACCTATAGGGGACACCCAATTGACCTCCCCTCTCCGTTAGCATGCATACAGTCTTCCCCCCCTCGATATTTATCTCCCCTCCGCTATTCTCCCCCCCCTTTCTCCATCCCATCCAATTCTTTGTGCCATTTGTGTCTTTCTCTCTCTCTCTCTCTCTCTCTCTCTCTCTCTCTCTCTCTGACCATCTGCGTCTCTCCAGTCCACACACTCTCTCGTCTCTCCATTCGCTTAAGGGGGGCTCTTTGTGCCTGCGCGGGGAGGGCACAGAGAGAGACAGCGAACATTTGGTGTTTCCGGCTAGACGACGAAGAGAGAAGAGACGGCTTTTTGCTTCTTTCTTCGATTTTTTTCTTATTTCGAAACAATATATTTCGCTTTTTTTAAAAATGATTTTACCTAGGTGATTTCGGTTAAAGGTTTTGAAACATTTCTGGATTTTTTTCTTGAAATAGCAAAAAATCCTGTGAAAAACACCCCAGACACTCAAAAAACCAAAAAAATCGGTCAAAAACCATCAAAATCAGTCAATTCTCATTTGTGGCTGGCGTGCCTTTGACGCGTTTTGAGTGAACGCGGAAAACGCGTCAAAGGCACGCCAGACTTAATTTTTTCTTAATTTTTAGAAAGTTTATAATTTTGCAAAAGTTCTAAACTTCGTTTTATCGAAAAATAAAAAAAAAAGCAGTCAACTGGCGCGCCTTTGACGCCTTTTCAGAGTTCACTCAAAACGCGTCAAAGGCACGCCTGATATACCGATTTTTTTGGTTTTTTGACTGTCTGGGGTGGTTTTGACGCGTTTTTCAAATCTGAAATAATTTTAAGAATAAATTTTGTGTCAAAAACCCTCCAGACACTCGAAAAACCATAAAAATCAGCCTGTCTGGCGTGCCTTTGACGCGTTTTCAAATTTCACTCAAAACGCGTCAAAGGCACGCCAGAAATAGAGGTTTTGCTGAATTTACAGTTTTTAGTCGATTTTTTCCATTTTTTTGCTGTTTTGAGCTTCTTAACTCATTTTTTGTCATTTTTCTCACCTTTTTATCCAATTTTCTCCAGATAAAAGCTGGATCGAGGCGGCGGAGGCGTCGGCGGGTGGTACGGTAACGGCTTGGCCGACGAGTGGCCATCGTCTTCGTACAACGATCATCATCAGGTGCCCGGACCCTCGAATTATCCAGAACATTCTATGATGGCGCCGGGTAAGCTTTCGCGTCAAAGGCACGCCAGAAAATGAGAATTGGCTGATTTTGATGGTTTTTTGCCGATTTTTTTTTGGGTTTTTTTGAGTGTCTTGGGTAGTTTTGACAATTAGAGTAATCTGTGATTTGAAAAACGCGTCTAAACCACCCCAGACGCTCAAAAAACCCAAAAAAATTGAAAATGTTTTTCAGGCCCCGCCCCGTACGGTCGCACGACGTCAGTGATGAATTCCACGGGGAGAAACTCGATGGGATACCCATCGGTCCCTCCGAATACATCGACTGGAGCCATGTCGAGACGGCCGTTACAGAGGTAAGAAATTGATGAAGATTTTTTGAAAAAATGCGCAAAAACGGGCAAAAAATGAGCGAAAAATAAGCAAAATTCTAAAAAATAGGTTGAATTTTAAAAACTTTTATATCTCAAAAACTACAATAACCATCAAAAAACTACAAACTACAAAAATGATCTACATAAAATTTCCTTCATTTTTGCAGTTGATACTTTTTTGATAGCTCCGCCCACTTTTGAGATATGAGCCGTCAAAGATAAGCAACTGGTGGCGAGAGACGCAGAGAAGCGAGAGTGTCTCGTTGTCTGCGTCTCACCTCAAGTATTTGTCAAAACCGAACTTTGACAGTTTTGAGATTGGTTTTTGCAATATTTTAGTAGAAAAATAGATTTTTTGAGCAAAATTGGTATAAAAAATATAAAAATCTCGCTCAAAATCACCAAAAACTGACCGAAAATCGTTATTTTTGTTAACTTTAGGAACCCGTTTATATCTCAAAAACTATCATAGCTATTAAAAAACTACAAACTACAAAAATGTAGATCATAAAATTTCCTACATTTTGTAGTTTGTAGTTTTTTGATAGGTCCGCCCCTTTTTGAGTTATGCGCTTTTGAAGTTTACAGTAGGTAGAAGAGACGCAGAGAAGCGAAAGTCGTCTGCGTCTCTGGCGTCGTTTTTAGTGAATTTCCAAGTTTCTGAGGCAAAAATTGTGTTTGTCTTTAACTGCAAAATATATCTACGCAAAATTCTCCACATTTTGGTATATTTTTGTAGTTTGTAGCCTCACAGAGCCTTGAGATACGGTAGGTCGAACTAGCTAAGAGAGGAAACGCTTTTATCTCAAAAATGGGCGGAGCTATCAAAAAACTATAAACTACAAAAATGTTCAAAATTTTATGGTCTACATTTTTGTAGTTTGTAGTTTTTTGATAGTACCGCCCCTTTTTGAGATACAGTCTCTCGAAGTGACGCAGGCAGTCAGACACTCTAGAAACCGTTATATCTCGAAAAGGGGCGGAGCTATCAAAAAACTACAAACTACAAAAATGTAGGAAATTTTATGATCTACATTTTCATATTACAGACAACACCGCTCAATGGACGGGTTAGGCGTCCTAGACGCCTACAAAGACTCCCTGGACTACGATACCCTGATGCAGCCAGTGGGGACATCCGGAAAACCGATGCACCAACCGTCTTACCTCCCACTGGAAATATCCACCAGCCATCATCACGGAGCCCATCCCAACCAGTTCACACGTGGCAACTCGCTTGCTCTGTCGAATCCGATACCGACGCAAAACGCGTTTTGGCAACATAATAATAGGTATTTTTCTGGAATTTTCGAGGAAAAAATTGGAAAATTTTGATCTACACAGAAAAAGACAGACACGCCCAAAACTTGTTGATGGTCCGGCGGTCCCCCTAATGCTATTTAGAGAGGGACCACACAGAAAATTAGGCATTTTCTTCTTTTTTTCTTTTTGTTTCCACACATTTTTATTGATTTTTGGCGTTTTTTTTTCTAGAAAAACCAAAAAATCGGCTGAAAATGGCTGAAATCGCTCAGAATCTCTCAAGGGAGAGAGACGCAGACAACCAGACACTCTGGCCGTCTGCGTCTCTCCTCAACTTTGAAGCGTTATATCTCAGAGCCTACGGTAGCTACCTAAAAACTACAAACTACAAAAATAATCTACATAAAATTTCCTACATTTTTGTAGTTGACAACTTTTTCATAGCTCCACCCACTTTTGAGATATAACGCTTCAAAGTCAGGAAATCCTTAGAGACGCAGAGAAACGAGAGTGCTCTCGTTGTCTGCGCCTCTTCTTACCTTCAAACGTTTGTAACTCCGCGGGGAGGGGAGATATCAAAAAATGGTCAACTACAAAAATGTAGGAAATTTTATGTAGATTATTTTTGTAGTTTGTAGTTTTTTAATTGCTACAGTAGTTTTTGAGATATAAGTGGTTTTCTAAAATCAAGAAAAATAACGATTTTCGGTCAGTTTTTGATAATTTTGAGCGAGATTTTTACATTTTTAATACTATTTCAGCTCAAAAAACTCGTTTTTCAATAAAAACATTGCAAAATTGGTCTAAAAACTGTCAAAATTCAATTTTTCTTGAGGTGAGAGACGCAGAGAAACGAGAGTGCTCTCGTTGTCGGCGTCTCTTCTCACTTTCAAACGTCTGTAACTCCGCGGGGAGCGGCGCTATCAAAAAAGTGTCAACTACAAAAAAATTGCAAATTTTATGTAGATCATTTTTGTAGTTTGTAGTTTTTTGATAGCTCTGATAGTTTTTGAGATATAAACAATTTTCTAAAATCCAGAAAAATAACGATTTTCGGTCAGTTTTTGATAATTTTGAACGAGATTTTTACATTTTTTATACCAATTTTGTTCAAAACTTTTTTTCTTCAAATAAAAATATTGCAAAACTAGTCCAAAAACTGTCAAAATTCATTTTTTCTTGAGGTGAGAGACGCAGAGAAACGAGAGCGCTCTCTGTGTCTGCGTCTCTTCTCACCTTCAAACGTTTGTAACTCCGCGGGGAGCGACGCTATTAAAAAGGTGTCAACTACAAAAATGAAGGAAATTTTTTGTAGATCATTTTTGTAGTTTGTAGTTTTTTGATAGCTAGGGTAGTTTTTGAGATACAACAATTTGAAAAATTTTTCGAAAATTTTTTTTTTGAAAAATTTTTTCCGGTAGGTTTTTGACCTTTTTTATTCATTTTTTGGCATTTTCCTAGAACCCACTGAATAACCAATCAATGTGTGACCCTCCTCATATTACATTTCCTCTTCTTTTCACCAAAAAACTTGGCTCCCCTCTGGGGAGTATAATATATGCATGCGTGTGTTCATCAAAAAAACAACTCGAGAATTTTCTTTTTCAGTATGACCACCACGACGGGTCCCGGAGCCCAGCAGGACTACGATATGATGCAAGCGGGGATGTCGTCGAGGAATAACCCGACGCAAAATATGAATTTGGCGAGGGAATATGAGCAACTGAAGGTTGAGTACAATACGATAATGGAGAAGTTGAATCAGACGATGAATAGTATTAAGACTTTTTGGAGTCCCGAGCTCAAGGTACAGTAGTCCTTGTTAATTATACCAATTAACTCGGTTTACAGCGAGAACGACAAATGCGACGAGACGAAGCCAATCGGATAGCCCAATTAGAGCGGATTGTGCAGTCGGGAGGTGGTGGGATGAGTGACTACGGGATGGGAAGCAGTAATGAAGGTAATTTTTATATGAGGAGATAGCCCTTGAAATTCTGCACATTTTTGTAGTTGAAAATTTTTTGATATGGATGCTAGGGACCGAGATACAGCGCTTTGAAGTTCTCTAGAAAAAGAAAAAAAGAAAAAAGATGAATCTGGAGGTATGGGGAATCGAACCCCAAACTTCTCGCATGCAAAGCGAGCGCTCTACCCCTGAGCTATACCCCCACGTGGGGAAAGGGGGAAGAGAGGGCCGTTATAAGGAGGGAGTAGTTGGGCGACTGGAAATGACAAGGTGTAACTCGAGATGGGAAGGAGATAGAGGGAAATAGTCAATTGGAAAATTGTAGAGAATTTTATGATCTACATTTTTGTTGTTGACAGTTTTCAGATTGGATGAGAGGGGAAAGAGTTGTGGAGCGTCTAAAAAATCATAAGGTACGGGGTGGCGGAGAGTAGAGAAGGAGGAAAGAGACGCAGAGAAACGAGACTCTCTAACTGTCTGCGTCTCGTTCATTTTTTTTCTGAGAATTTGGGTGTATTTCAACGTTTTGAATTTATTCTGAACAACAAAAAAAGATGAAAATCGCAAAAGCGCAGAAACTCCAGCAAAAACCTTTTCTCATCGGATCAACCAAAAAAAATCGATCATATCTCAAAATCTGAAAATACTAGAAAAAAATTATCAACTAATAAAATGTAGATAATAAAATTCTACACATTTTTGTAGTTGACAACTTTTTTCTAGCTCCGCCCCTTTTTGAAATAAAACCAATTTTCTGAAAACTTTCAATTTTTAGCTCAAACTGGGTTTTTGGTGCTTTCATCTGGAAACATAGGAAAAATAGAAGTTTTTAAAGCTTGAAAGTATGAAAAATGTATTCAGCGTGGCCGATTTAGTCTATTTTCAGACAATTTAAATTGCGAGGAAGGAAAGAGAGACGCAGACAGACAGACACTCTGGCCGTCTGCGTCTCTCTGGAGCTCCCTTGAATTTAAAGCATTATATCTCAAAAAGAGGCGGAGCTAGAAAAAAATTGTCAATTACAAAAATGTGCAGAATTTTATGTTCTACATTTTTGTAGTTGACAACTTTTTGATAGCTCTGCCCACTTTTGAGATATAACGGTTTGAAGTTGAGGAGAGACGCAGACAAGCTAGAGAGTCTCGTTTTCTGCGTCTCCCCCAGGGCTCCCTTGATTTTGAAGCGTTATATCTCTAAAGTGGGCGGAGCTATCAAAAAATTGTCAACTACAAAAATGTTCCAAATTTTATGCTCTACAATTTCCAGCCCTCCAACTCCGCATGGAACTCCGCGAACGCGAAGAACGCATCCGTCAACTCACCACCGCTCTCGAGACAGGCAACATGGACGGTCGAATGGACGGGCGGGTCCGAGAGTTGGAGGACACAATCATGAGACTTCAAGACCTGCTAACCACAAAAGAGACTCAAGCAATGATGGCATCCCAGGACCCTTCCGGCCGCCAAGCCATCGAAAACGCGCTCCGTCGGATCGACGAGAAACAGGCGCGGATCGTCGAGTTGGAGGAGGAGCTTATGCGACAACGAATGGGGCGGAGCAACCAGCCAAGGGACTTTACGGATAAAAACTTGTCCGGGCATGAGATGGCTACAATGCGGATGAAAATGGATCGGAGTGAGGTGGAGTTGGCGGAGAAGAAGCAGGAGTTATTGGCATGTCAGACACGAATGGCGACAGCTGAGGAGACGGCGAATGAGATGAGAGGACACTTGACACTTTTGAAGGATCAGTTGACGAATCGAGAGCAACATAATACCCTGTTACAAGGGGATGTTGATGCGCTAAGGCAGAAGTTGGATTCCAAGAATAAGCAGTTGGAGCAGAAGGATGAACGGATCGGGGTGCTGGAGAGGGAACTGTCGGGCGCCAAGGCAGACACATCGGATAAGACTGAGCTGATACGCCAGACAGAGATCAAGACTTCTCAGCTGATTGGGCGGATTGACGGTCTGGAGAATACAGTGAGGGAGAAGGACCAGGAATTAGATCGTGCGAAAATTCGATTGTTGAGTCATCCGGATGTAGTGAAGGAGAGAGAAATGACTGAGAGGATTGAGCAAGGAGAACGGGAACGTGCACGCCTATCCGAGCACATCGACCAGGTCAGAAGAAACGCTGAAAAAGAGCATTTGGAGCAACAGAAGACTTATCAAAACGAGATGACTCAGCTGAGAGGTACGATTGAAAACTTGCAAAAGGAGTTGGCGGATCGAGACATTCTATTGGAAAGTCAAAACGAGAAGATTGGAGATATGAGCCGCGATTTGTCGACAGCGAAGAAGCGGTTGGATGACGCGATGGTGGATAAGGGGGCGGATGAGTTGAGACTGGATGTGGAGGGTGCGAGGAGTGAGGTGGAGAAACTTCTGAAAATGGTGCACAATCTGGAGAAGGAGAATTTGACACTGACAGCGCAATGTAAGCAGATGACCAGCGAAAAGAGAGGGGATACGGCACCAAGTGGGGGTGTGGGGACCCTCACCAGAAGTACCAGTAGCCAGTCAAACATGCATAAGAGAATCGAGGAGTTGGAGGAAGCTTTGAGAGAAAGTGTATCGATTACTGCGGAGAGAGAAGTGCATTTGAGTCAGCAGAAACATCATTTGCAGCAAGTATCATCGCAATTGAATGAAGCCAGGAAGGAAGTGAGTTATATATTTGAATTCAGCGAGTTGAGAGCTTTCAGAAAAGTATAATCATGCCTATGTAGGGTCTCACCACGAAAACTACAGTAACTCGAATTTCATGTTTCTTAAAATTTATCATAACTCGGTCGGTGTTAGTCTAAACTCATTGAAATTATTATTTTCAAATTCAGCGCCTTGAGAGCTTTCGAAAAAGTACCCACAAGCCTAGGTTTGGAGTGATTTGGGTCTCGACACGAAAACTACAGTAACCCGAATTCCGTTTTTTTTAAAAACCTATCATAACTCGGTCGGATTCAGTCCAAATCAATTGAAATTGCTACTTTTAGATTCAGCTCGTTGAGACGCTTCAGAAAAGTACCCACAAGCCTAGGTTCAGAGCAATTTGGGTCTCACCACGCAAACTACAGTACCCCGCCGTAAATCGTGTCGAGACCCAAATCGTTCAGAATATAGGCTTGTGGGTACTTTTCTGAAAGCTCTCGGCAAGCTGATTCCAAATCTGAAACTATTTTTAAGAAAATCCTACTTTTTTGAGTAGAAAATTTTGCGGAAGTTTTTGATTTTTCTATTTTTTAAGATCTCCGACCTCCGTCGCACCAAACAAAATCTATCTGAAACCGGGGACCGTGATCAGATAATAAGAGCCATCGAAACTGAAAGACGCCAACATTTGGAGCAGTTGTTCCAGTTGAAGTGAGTCCCAAAAAACCAATTTTTTTTGATCTACAAAAAAAGTTTTTCAGACAAGAAGCCCTTCTAGCCGCTATTTCTGAAAAGGATACCCATTTGGCTTTACTGGAAAAGTCACGTGGTCCACGTGATGAAATAGAGACGATTCGAAGGCATAAAGACGCGTTGATCAGAAAGTTGAAGCAGGAGAATGAGAGGTAACTTTTTGGGATTTGAGTTTTTTGGAAAAATAATTACAGAATTGGAATGAGCGCGTCAAGACGGTTCAGAAAAGTATAATCATGAAAGGGTTTGGAGTAATTTGGGTCTCGACACGATTTACGGCGGGGGTACTGTAGTTTTCGTGGTGGGACCCAAAGTGATCGGAATCTAGGCTTGTGGGTACTTTTCTGAACCGTCTCGTCACGCTGATTCCAAATCTGTAATTTATTTTGAGAAATACCGCTGGCACAAAAAATTACACCTCTTTTTCTATTTCCAGACGCGCCCTGGTCGCCCACCCGGACCCCACCATCTCTATGAACGCTATGGCAAGTGTCATCCCCGGAGCACCCCTCCCTGCTCCGATTATACCCGGAACCATCGGAATTCCACAGAACAGTCATCAGATTCAGAATCAGAATCACGACGACGATGCAGATGGAATTTGGGCGTGAAATTTTTTTTCTAGAATTTTCTATTTTTTCTTTTCTCATATCTTTTCACTTATTGTCTTCTTTTTTTGAAAATCTCAAAATTTTCCCATGGCACACAAAAATCCCGAAGCTGAAATTTTTTCAAAATTTTTTTCAAATTTTTTTCTTTTTTGACCTACCTAAAAATGTGTAAACCATTATTCTTTCTAATTCTGACACCGCCTTATTTTCATTTTCTTTTTATTTTGTAAAAAATATAAATTCAAATTTTTCAAATTATATAAATAGTTATTTAATATTTATCGACTTTTTTTGATAGATCAAAAAAAATTATTTTGCCGGATTCCTGGTGGTCGGCTTTCTGGTGGTGGTTACTGTAGTTGTCACATTCACATTTTTCGATTTCGGATTTCCAGATTTTCCACCATTCAGCAACTCTCTGACGAATTTTCCCAACGCTTTTCCAATCGAGACCAACGAGAATTCAGATGACGTGGAATTTCCATTCGGGTGGTGTCTGGCGGTGACGGTACCGTTGGAAATACGGGCGAGAAGCTGAAATATCGATTTTATGCAAAAAAATCGAAAAAAAAGAAAACAAAAAAAGTTTTGTCGCGGGGAGGAATCGAACCATCGACCCTCGGAACCAAAAGTGGGCGCCTTAGCCAGTAGGCCAAGTGTGCAACAAGAGGAAGCGAGGGAGAGGCGGTATAAGAATGCGGGCGGCGCTGGCGCTAATTTGGCGCGTTTCGGGTAAATCGAGGGCACAGATTTCAAAAAAGGGACCCGCGGTGACCTAGAAAAAGCTAGTCCCCCGAATTTCCACGCTTACATGTTTCCTCGAGTCCGCAACCAGGAACAAGACGGCTAGCGATAGAAGAAGAAGGAATAACTTCATGGTTTTTTGTCAGAAAAAGGTTTTTTCAAAATTTTTAGTGCTGAAAACCCGTTTTATAACATTTCCCGGTTCCCAGGACTTAACGGAACTGTAAAACCCCGGAAAGTGAAGGAGAATCTCAAGTTTTACTACACCAAAAAAAAATCAAATGTTTTTTTTCTAAATTTTGGTGTATCTCTTTATGAATTAGGATTTTTACAAAAATAGTTACAGATTTGAAATCAGCTCGTCGAGACGGTTCAGAAAAGTACCCACAAGCCTATATTCTGAGCAATTTGGGTCCCACCACGAAAACTACAGTACCCCCGGCGGCGTAAATCGTGTCAAGACCCGAATCACACCAAACCCTTTCATGATTATACTTTTCTGAACCGTCTCGACGAGCTGATTCCAAATCTGCCACTATTTTTGTAAAAATTTGTTGTTTTCTAAAAAATTCGAGTTTTTGGAAAAAAATTTTGACTTCCTCTAAGACACTTGTTTCTGTTTCCTTGGTCAAGGTTGTCATGACTAGAATGTTCTGTTACAAAAATTTCGGTCAAAAATCGAACCAACTTGTAATCCTCTTTAAGATATCGTTCATACAAACACTATACATCTGTTATTTTGGTCGAAAATTGACAAAAAAATTCGAAAAAAAATTTTGAAAATTTTTTTTTTCAAAAAATTTCAGATTTTTACATTATAATATTGACAGTTTCCATTGGAAGATGTTCCGCAAAAAAATTTCCACAAACTTTTTTTTTTGACAGTCAATATATAATTTAAGAACATCACAGTCCATTTAGTGAGTACACAGTGTGTTAATCAATTCGTTAATTTGATTATAAAAGTTTCTGACCTCGTGCGCTTTTAATCGATTCATCCAGTTTGCAGATGACTTTTCTTACTAAATTTTTTTTTGTTTTCCTAAAAAAAAATTTTCGAAAATTTTTATTCTTTTCATATTTTTGGGGAAACCCTTGTTCAAGCTAAATAATAATAAACTTCAAATTGAGCCCCATATTGCCCACTTTTGAATTTTGGTGTGAAACACGCGACGCGACCGCGCCGCTCCCCTTCAAAAATCATATTTGCGCGAAACTAGTCGATATGGGGCTCATTTTAAAGCTAAAAACGTGACAAACTAGAATTTTGTGGTTTCCATGTCATATGCTTATGAAATTGTGAGAAATTTCGGAAAAACAACATTTCATTATTTCGAAAAAAATTCATTTTTTTTTAAAATGTTTTCCTTTCTGTTTTGCGTCTCATTAAAAAGGATTCCCTCCGAAAAAGGCGGAAAAATCTAATCTTCGACCGATTAAGTGTCTCCTACTCCCCAACAATTATAGTCTACTTAGTATTCCCTGATGACTTTTCTTTCGAATACTGTCTAGTACAAATAAGGCGTCTCAAGAGAAGAAAAATGACGGTTTCTCTCGCAGAACTAAAAGACTGGCGTAACTTTGGCGCGCGTACACGTTTTCCGTTCATTAGAATTAAGCATACTTTCAACATGGCGTAACTCGCTTCAAATTGAGTTTTATGCTCTGAAAAATATACCAAAATGTAGATCTCGATAAGATCTATGTCTTTAATGTACCACCGATCGGGCTTGAATGTGGTTTTTTTTTTGAAAAATGATATATTCTACAGTACCGTCCAAAAGGTTGTAAACTTTGGCTGTTTTCAGTTGAAATTGACCAACTTTGAGAGTGTGTCATGGTGATTGTGATGGTCCCACTAAGTAGATTTTTAATAAAATGTAGTTGACCATTTTTTTGTACGGACACTGCCTAACAAGTTATGGTTTTTTTAAGACAACAACTCACAAATTCAACTGTTTTCTACTGAAATTGGTTGATTTGAGGAAGAAATTACTTTGTCGATACGTAACTTGCTAGGGAGTGCCCGTATAAAAAAGTTGTCAACTACAAAAATGGAGCTCTACCTTTGTTCTGTATATTTCATTAAAAATCTACTCAATGGGACACTTGGTATTACCATGCCACGCTCTCAAAGTTGACCGATTTCAACTAAAAACGGCCAACGTTTACAACCTTTTGGACGGTACAGTATGAATTTGGACCTTTTTGGTTTTTAGATAAGCAAAAAACTGACTAAATTTGGTTAAAATCCTCCAAAACTTTGAAATCACCGTATGTCACGCTGAAAATGTGCTGGAAAGTTGGTTTTGAGTCCAAACGAATCAGTTGGAATTGCCTCAAAACCACAATTCCGCCGGCTTGCGATACATTAGCGACTAGCCATAGAACCCTTATTAAGTCACAGCTATTGAACTCATCGAGATCAACATTTTGGTATATTTTTCAATCCATGATATTCAGTTTGAGACAAGTTACGCGACGACCCGTCTCCCTCGTTTCTGCCCGGTCTGCAAGTATGATAGTAAGTTAGTGGAACGACCACCAAACCTAAAGTAATTAATTGAGTAATTAAATTAAATAGGTTTAGTGTTATTTCTGCTTCTACCGCTGGATACCGTAGTTCTCATTTCGTCGAATTCAAAGAATATTTATTAAGAATTGCGGTTGCCCATTTTACAACCAGTATATTTTGGTTAAGTACGATCTCTGAATCTAACAATTCCAAAAGACCAAAAGGTCAACTCCTCCTTCTTCTCCATTTTTCGATTTCTAATTTGATCTACGTACAAACTACGGTTCCCCGTCAAAATTCCTCCACTTTTCGTTTTTTAAAGGGGGTATTTAAGTGAAATCAATTTGATCTACGTCTTAAGGGAAAAAAATTCACTTTGACTTTTACAATACCTTCATTTTATTCTCACAACAAAATCGTTCGGAATAATTGCGCGCCCACCATCAACCACTTTATTCTATTTTTCAAAAAAAAAAAAATTCTGGTAGATCAAATCTAGGGCTACCTTGTTGGCGCCGTATCTCAAAAATGGGCGGAGCTATTGAAAAGTTGTCAATTACAAAAATGATCTACACAAAATTCTCTACTTTTTGGTATATTTTTGTAGTTTGCAGCTTAAGTGAGCGCAGTGATACAATGAGAGAGACTGAGAGACGCAGTGAAGCTATTGTGTCTGCACTCCAACGTTTTTATCTCAAAAATGGGCGGAGCTATCAAAAAGTTGTCAACTACAAAAATGATCTACATTAAATTCTGCACATTTTTGTAGTTAACAACTTTTTCATAACTCCGCCCCTTTTTGAGATACAGCGGTTTCAATATGAGTCACCAAATTCACCGAAACCCAATTTACTTGACGAACGAATTCTCCACTCTTACTATCTATATATCCTCGTTCATTTTTGTTTGTGTGTCTGTCTGTGTGTCCATCTGTCCATCTGTGTGTCCAGATGTCCAATTTATTTCATTTAGAAACTATGGTAACCGCCTCAGTGCTACAGTACATCCTGGCGTTCGCCATGTTTGTGGTCACCGCCGTCATCGGGATCGTACCACTTTTTGTAGGTCAAATTTTTCCAAAAAAAATTTTGATCTACCAATTCCAGATTGTCCGAGTGATGAAACGGAGTCAAAACGAGACCGAACAAGGCTACCTGTCTTACTTGACATGCTTCGCTGGCGGTGTCTTCCTGGCGACTTGTTTTTTGGATATTATTCCGCATATTAAGTGAGTTTAATGGAAAAATCATAAAATTTTCAGCTTTTTGAGATCGAGACCTTCAAAATGAGCCCCATATCGACTAGATTTAAAAAAACTTCAAAAAATTTTACTTTGGCGCCAACACTCTCGGACGCGTCGCGTGTCGCGTAGCGGTCCCACTTGAAAAATTTTAATGTATTCTTGTTTCTGAGCTCACCAGCTTTAAAATGAGCTCCATATTGCCTAGTTTCGCTTAATTTTGATTTTTCACTTTTTTCGCGCTACGCGACGCGGTCGCGTCGCGTGTTTCCCGCCAAAATTCAAAATAGACGGAAAGTGGGCAATATGGGGCTCATTTTGAAGCTCTCAATCTAGAAAAATTAGATTTAGTAGGAATATGATGCTGGGAACGGATAATTTTTTGAAAAAAAATTTGAAAAAAAGTTCGAATTTTTTTTTGGAAAAAAATCTTAACTTCTTTTATTTTTTCTTCATTTCGAGTGCGGTAATCACATTCACCACTTCATCAGCTTCGAAATGAGCCCCACATTGCCTAATTTTGCTCAATTTTGATTTTTCCCGATTTTTCGCGCGATGCGACGCGGTCGCGTCGCGTGTTTCCCGCCAAAATTCGAAAATGACGGAACATAGGCAATATGGGGATCATTTTGAAGCTGGTAACTTCAAAAAACTGATTTTCAGGGTTTTATTAGGCTAGAACCAGTTTAAAACAATTTTCGAGAAAAAAATTTTTACAAAAAAAATTTTTTTCGAAATTTTTTTCGGTGAAATTTTATATCGTTTTAAAGCTCTTGGTGCGTAGAATGTGAATTTTTTGTTAAAATTTTTCTATTTATAGCGAGGGCTACGAAGAACTGCTCGCCACATACGAGCTCACCTGGCACTTCGCCTACCCCCAATTCATTACCTGTTGCGGCTTCTTTTTCATTTATTTCATCGAGGAGTTTACCACTTTTGTAAGGTCAAAAAATACATTCTAAATGACGTCATTTCCCAGAATACAGGTATTCGGAAATGGTCAACAACCTGGTCACGGCCACTCGCATTCGTTGAATCAGCGCGGAGGCAATAAAGTCGCCAATTCTTCGGAATTCGGCGACCGTCTTAGTCCCGGAATGCCCAAGGAGAGGAAGGGAAGTGTTAATATTACAAAGTGGGTTTTATTTGGAAAAAAATTTTAGGCCAAAAAATTTTTTTTCGAAAATTTTTTTTGGCGCCAACACTCTCGGACGCGTCGCGTATCGCGTAGCGGTCCTATCTGAAAAATATTTGTAGATTCTTACTCCTGAGCTTGCCAACTTTGAAATGAGCCCCATATTGCCTAGTTTTGCTGAATTTCGATTTTCTCACAATTTTCACGCGATTTTTTTTCAATTTTTTTGGAAAAATTGAAACTTATCAATTTTGTGTTATTTTGAGTGTTTTAATCTCAATTTTTATCTTATTAGCTTCAAAACAAACCCCATATTGCTTAGTTTTACTCAATTTCGAATTATCCCAATTTTTCGCGCCGTGCGACGCGGTCGCGTTGCGTGTTTCCCGCCAAAATTCAAAAATGACGGAATATGGGCAATATGGGGCTTATTTTAAAGCTGGTGACCTCAGAAAACCGATTTTCAAGGTTTTATGAAGTTAGAGTGAATAATTTTCGAAAAAAGGCCCGAAGAAGAAAAAATTTTCCAGCCTCCGCATGGAAGAGGCGTCCACTTGGGTGGTGTCTGATGAGAAGTCGAATATTCTGAAATCTCTGACATTTGCTGTGGCCATGTCATTCCACTCGCTTCTCGAAGGATTCGCGTTGGGCGTTCAGGACACAACTGGAAGAATTTATGCGTTGTTCTTCTCACTTTTGTTGCACAAGGGGGTGGAGGCGTTCTCGGTTGGATTACAGATTTCTATGGCTAACTCGAATAAGGTGAGTGGTATCAAAATATAGCCGTTGAAATTTTGAACAGTTTTGTAGTTGAAAATTTTTTGATATGACTACAAGGGAGCGAGATACAGCGCTTTGAAGTTTAAGGTTAGAGAATTAGAGAATCTGACTTCTCCGCGTCTCTCTACCAAAAGCAAAAAGAAAAAAAATGAAAAAAGCGGAATCTGGAGGTATGGGGAATCGAACCCCAGACTTCTCGCATGCAAAGCGAGCGCTCTACCCCTGAGCTATACCCCCACGTGGGGAAAGAGGGAAGAGAGGGCGGTTATAAGGAGGGAGTAGTTGGGCGACTGGAAATGACGGGGTTTAACTCGAGATGGGGAGGAGATAGAGGGAAATAGTCAATTAGAGAATTGTAGGGAATTTTATGATCTACATTTTTGTAGTTGACAACTTTTTTGTAGCTCCGCCCCTTTTTGAGATATAGCGTTCTGAAGTCGAAGATACCCAGACATCTAGACACTCTCGCTTCTCTGCGTCTCTCCCTCTAACATTTGAAGTGATTTGAACTTGGAGATTCAGAAATCTGTCTGTGTGTCCGTAGTTGTGTCCAGATGTCCGAATGTCCGGTTTGTATGTCAATCCAGATGTCCAGATGTCCAAAACTCGTTTTTCACGGATTCTGAGCGATTTTTGTGATTCTCAGACCTAAAAATGCGGTTTTCAGTCGAAATTCTAAGATTTTTTTTTTGCTGAAATACGTTATTTTTGGAAATTTTCAATAAAAAATCACGAAAACCCTTCAAAACCTGTCAATTTCCGTACGAACCTATAACTTTCTGAAAATCAGCTTTATCTCAAAAATGGGCGGAGCTAGAAAAAATTGTCAACTAACAAAATATAGAGAATATAAAATTTGGAGCATTTTTGTAGTTGACAACTTCTTGATAGCTCCGCCCCTTTTTGAGATATAACGCTTCAAAGTCAGGAGAACCCTAGAGAGACGCAGAGAAGTCAGAGTGTCTGGTTGTCTGCGTCTCTCTCACCTCCTACGGTCTTCAAATTGTCTGAAAATCGGTGTATAGACTAAATCGACTACGCTGATTCTCTTTTCCATGTTCTCAGTCTCTCAAATGGTCATTTTTGCCAATTAAAATTCCAAAAACCCAGTTTGAACCAAAAAACTGTAAATTTTCTGAAAATCAATTATATCTCAAAAATGGGAAGAGATATTGAAAAGTTGTCAATCACAAAAATATAGAGCAGAAAATTTCGCACATTTTTGTAGTTGACAATCTTTTTCTAGCTCCGCCCCTTTTTGAGATACACCGTTTCAAAGTCAAGAGAGCCCTAGAGAGACACAGAGAAGACAGAGTGTCTGGTTGTCTGCGTCTCTCTCCCTCTCTTGCCGCTTTTCAAACTGTCCGAAAACTCGTGTATAGACTGAATCGACCACGCTGATTCTATTTTTCTAGTTTTCAATCTTTGAATAGATCATTTTTGCAGATAAAAACTCCAAAAAACCCAGTTTGAACCAAAAACCAACTTTTTTTGTAAATTTTCTGAAAATCGATTTTATCTCAAAAATGGGTAGAGCTGTCAAAAAGTTGTCAACTACAAAAATAGTGACTATAAAATTTGGAGCATTTTTGTAGTTAACAATTTTTTTCTAGCTCCGCCCACTTTTGAGATATAACGCTTCAAAGTCAGGGAAGCCCTGGAGAGACGCAGACAACCAGAGTGTCTGGTTGTCTGCGTCTCCTCTCCTCCTTCCTCTCCGATTTTTCTGAAAGTTGGTGTACCAACTAAATCGACTATGCTGATTTCATTTTTCACATTTTCAACTTTGCAAAATGTCGTTTTTCTAGATAAAAACCGTCCTCGCCACAATCCTCATCTACAGTCTGATGGCTCCACTCGGCTCGATCATCGGCTCGGTTCTTCAGAACTCCGAGACGAATATCTATAAGGATTGTGCAATTCTTCTCCTGGAGTCCTTGGCAGCCGGCACGTTCATTTATGTCACGTTCATCGAAATAATGGCATCCGAGAAGAGCAATGATTTCAACCATTTGAAACAGTTGCTATGGATTATCATCGGATTTTCGCTGGTCACTTTTATGCAAATCTTCTTCGGACACGAACATTCACATGAGGGACATGGGACACATTTGGGGACAAATGAGACAGATATGGGACATCATCATCATCACCATCACGGGGGACGTTAAATACCGTAATCCTGGCAAAAAAAAAATTTCGGTCATTTTTGAAAAAAAACTTTATTTTTGATGCTTTAAAATTGTATTTTGTGGAATAAAAGTCTGTGTGTCTGTTTGTGTATCCATATATCCGAATGTCCAAAAAACAAATTTTATCTTGTTTGGTATAGAAGAGACGCAGAGAAACTAAAGTGTCTAGCTTCTCTGCGTCTCTCTATGACTCCCCCGACTTAAAACCGGTGTATCTCAAAAAGGGGCGGAGCTAGAAAACAGTTGTCAACTACAAAAATGTGCACAATTTTATCTTAATAATTTTTGTAGTTGACCACTTTTTTCTAGCTCCGCCCATTTTTGAGATAAAAGCGTTAGAGTGCAAAGAACTACATCTCTCAGTCTCTCAGTCTTTCAGCTTGATCGGCCTACTGTATCTCAGCGTTCTGTGAGGCTACAAACTACAAAATTACACCAAAATGTAGGAAATTTTGCGTAGATCATTTTTGTAGTTGACCACTTTTTTCTAGCTCCGCCCCTTTTTGAGATACACCAGTTTGAAGTCGGGAGAGCCGAAGAGAGACGCAGAGAAGCTAGACACTCTCGCTTCTCTGCGTCTCTCCATTTAACATTTGAAGTAATTTGAACTCAGAGAGTCTGTCTGTGTGTACAGATGTCCGGATGTCCGGATGTCCACAAGGCTGTCGGTGTGTCTGTCTGTGTGTCCGGATGTCCCAATCCTATTTTTGACCGATTTTTCCCAAAATTTTTTGATTTTTTGGGTGAAAATGTCAATTTTTGACATTTTACTAGTTTTTTTCGGCAAAAATCGTCCGTAAATCAATTTTGCTCGATTTTGATGCGATTTTTTCAGAAAAATGTCATTTTCAGAGTGAAAAATGCGATTTTCAACCAATTTCTTGTATTTTTTTTTGTTACATGTCTGTCTGTCTGTGTGTCTGTCTGTCCAGATGTCCAGGTGTCCTCATATTTCCACAGCACATTCCCATAACCTCTTTCCTGAACACCTGCACACACCGAACCGTAATTACTCAGTGCTAACCATTCCCAGTCGTCTTCGTTTTCATATTTTTGATCTACATTCATATTATTTATTGATTTTCCCCCATTTTTTGACCAATTGGACCATTTTTTTTACCGAAAATGGATCCGATTCTGGAGCAACAAGCGGCAGTGATAAATCAGTTGAGAGCAGAGTTAAAAGAGACGTAAGTTGAGGGGTACTGTAGGCTTGAGGGGTACTGTAGGTCACAAATTTTTTCGATAAATTGATAGAGAACGGATGGGCGGTCACTTTTGTAGTTGACAACTTTTTGATAGCTCCGCCCTCTGCTGAGATATAACTAATCTTCGAAAAGTCGGCTTTTTTTTTGGTAAAAATGAAATTTTTAAAAGCTGAAAATATGTAAAACAGAATCAGCGTTGCCGATTTAGTCTATGCACTAATTTTCAGAAATATCCGAAAGAATGGAGGAGGGGAGAGACGCAGACAACGAGACTCTCTCGCTTCTCTGCGTCTCTCCTCAACTTCAAACCGCTATATCTCAAAAATGGGCGGAGCTAGAAAAAAGTTGTCAACTACAAAAATGTAGAGCATTTCATTCTGCACATTTTTGTAATTGACAACTTTTTTCTAGCTCCGCCCCTTTTTGAGATATAACGGTTTGAAGTTGAGGAGAGCCCTAAAGAGGCGCAGAGCGTCTGGTTGTCTGCGTCTCTCCTCTCCCCTCAGATCTCCAATTTGTCTGAAAATTGAAATATAGACTAAATCAACCACGCTGATTCTATTTTTCACATTTTCAACCATTCAAAAGGTTTTTTTGAGAGACGCAGACAGCGAGACTCTCTAGCTTCTCTGCGTCTCTCCCCAAACTTCAAACCGCTATATCTCAAAAAGGGGAGGAGCTAGAAAAAAGTTGTCAACTACAAAAATGTGCAGAATTTTACGTAGATCATTTTTGTAGTTGACAACTTTCCACCAATCCTTCAACATTTCAAGATATTCCAGAAAAACCCAACACTACATCGCATACCTTGAGTGCCAAAACTCTAAACTTCAATTGGACCTTTTTGCTAACAAGAATTGGTGTGAAGTGCTCCAGACTCACTTAAAAATGGAAAAAGAGACATTTCAGGAGAGTCTGGAAATTCAGAAGACTCAATTCCAGTCGGAAATCGAAGAGCTCAAAAAAGAGATCACAAAAAAATGTGAAAAACAGAAAATTCAAGAAAATCAACATATCCAGAAGCTCCAAACGGAGCTCATCATTATTCAGAAGACGTCCGCTCATCCGCTTCTCAAAAAATATCGGATTCAGAAGAAACAAGAAGAAATCGATAATTTTATGAATTCTATTTTTGAATAAACTTTTAAATTTTTTGTTGTAGATCAAAATTTTTTACAAAAATTTTACATGAATTCATAGAGCAAAAATAGACGGTCATTTTTGTAGTTGACAGTTTTCTGATAGCTCCGCCCACTTTTGAGATACAGCGATTTGAAGTTGAGGAGAGACGCAGGGAAGCTAGAGAGTCTCGCTGTCTGCGTCTCTCCTCAACTTCAAACCTCCGTATCTCAAAAATGGGCGGAGCTAGAAAAAAGTTGTCAACTACAAAAATGATCTACATAACATTCTGCACATTTTTGTAGTTGACAACTTTTTTCTAGCTCCGCCCACTTTTGAGATAAAACGCTTCAAAGTCAGGAGAGCCCTAAAGAGACGCAGAGAAGCGAGAGAGTCTGGTTGTCTGCGTCTCTCCTCTCCCCCTCAGATCTCCAATTTGTCTGAAAATTGATATATAGACTAAATCAACCACGCTGATTCTATTTTTCACATTTTCAACCATTCAAAAGGTTTTTTTTGAGAGACGCAGAGAAGCGAGACTGTATGGTTGTCTGCGTCTCTCAACAAACTTCAAACCGCTATATCTCAAAAGGGGGCGGAGCTTGAAAAAAGTTGTCAACTACAAAAATGTGCAGAATAAAATGCTCTACATTTTTGTAATTGATAACTTTTTTCTAGCTCCGCCCCTTTTTGAGATACATCGATTTGAAGTTGAGAAGAGACGCAGACAGCGAGACTCTCTAGCTTCCCTGCGTCTCTTTAGGGCTCTCCTGACTTTGAAGCGTTATATCTCAAAAGTGGGCGGAGCTAGAAAAAATTTGTCAACTACAAAAATAGAGACTATAAAATTCTGCACATTTTTGTAGTTGACAACTTTTTTCTAGCTCCGCCCACTTTTGAGATAAAACGCTTCAAAGTCAGGAGAGCTCTGGAGAGACGCAGACGGCTAGAGCGTCTGGTTGTCTGCGTCTCTCCTCTCCCCCTCAGATCTCCAATTTGTCTGAAAATTGATATACAGACTAAATCAACCACGCTGATTCTATTTTTCACATTTTCAACCATGCAAAAAGGTTTTTTGAGAGACGGAGACAGCGAGACTCTCTAGCTTCTCTGCGTCTCTCCTCAACTTCAAACCTCCGTATCTCAAAAATGGGCGAAGCTAGAAAAAAGTTGTCAACTACAAAAATGATCTACATAAAATTCTGCACATTTTTGTAGTTGACAAATTTTTTCTAGCTTCGCCCACTTTTGAGATACAGCGATTTGAAGTTGAGGAGATACGCAGACAACGAGACACTCTAGCTTCTCTGCGTCTCTTCCTCTAACATTTGGGTTAATTGGACCTTAGCGATTTAGAAGTCTGTCTGTGTGTCCATGTCCGGATGTCCGGTATGTGTGTCCACCCGGATGTCCAGATGTCCAAAACTCGTTTTGAAGGATTTTCGACCAATTTTCATCGATTTTTGTGATTTTCAGAGCTAAAAATGCGATTTTCAGCGGATTTTTTAATATTTCACTGGGATTCTTTGCTGAAAATCCGTTTTTTCTCAAAATTTCAGAAAAAAAACCTCCAAAAAACCATAAAAATCGGCCAATTTCCGCGAGAACATGATTTTTGTGATGTCTGTTTGTGTGTCCGATCATCCGGATGTCCAAAATTGAAATAAATAATATTTTATACGACTTGTGAGTAAGCTCATTGTCAAACTGGAAATGGAAGTTGGGGGAGTGGAATACACATAGAATTTTTTTTCTGGAGAAAATTTTTTTGAATTTTTTCTGGAAAAAATCCGGAAAAAAGCAATTTTTTGGGAGAAAAATACAAATACACATATCATCAAATGAAACCATAATAAGGGGAGGGGACCTGCAGTAAAAATAAAAAAATGAAAAAAAAAAATTTTTTTTCGAAAACATTTTTTTTTCAAAATTTGTTCAAATTGTTATTATTCCCGCCGGCAATAATGTGTTGGGCGACTCGTAGACACCCTCCGACCAGAAAACGGACAAAATGATCGCCAGCGTAGGATCCCACAGCGTACATCGTCTCATCCTGCGGGTTACGGTAGTCCAGAAAAGTGGGCGGAGTCTCGAAAAGGGCCGAGAAATGGGATTCACGACCGATGCATACGGCTACTGTAGAATACGGGGATTCGATGATTTCGCCGCCGCCCGTCGTGATTTCCACGTGGCATTTCGAGATGGCCGAGACGTTGGCGTCCAGAAGACGTTGGTAGAGCTTGTGGGCGGAGCGTCCGATCATCATACGGTAGACTTCGGTGTATTCGGAATAGTGGATGGGCGAGAGGCGGGACAGCATTACGTCTGAAAAAATCGATTTTCAAATTAAATTTTTGGATCCTAAAACTAAAAATTTGGATCCTAGGCTACTGTAACCCGGATCCTAAAAACTTGGACCCTAGGTACTGTAACCCGGATCATTAAATCGGGTATCTAGGATCTCAGGTACCGTACCCTAGATCTTCATTTCTCAGAATTCGATCTTTGGTACAGTAACCCGGATCCTAATAGTCGGAGATTCGGATCCTAGACTACAGTAACCCGGATCCTAAAACTAAAAATTTGGATCCTAGGTACAGTAACCCGGATCCTAAAATTTGGATCCTAGGTACAGTAATCCGGATCCTGAAAACTCAAAGTTTCGATCCTAGATACAGTAACCCAGATCCTAAAATTTGGATCCTAGGTACAGTAACCCGAATCCTAAAAGTTGCAAATTTGGATCCTAGATACAGTGACCCGGATCCTAGAATTTCAGATCGAAATTTCTGTCTGTCTGTCGGTGTGTCCGGATGTCCGCAAAACTATGGTTTTGGATCGGGTGTCTGTCTGTGCATCTGTCGGTGTGTCCGGATGTCCAAAATTTGATTTTTGGGATAAAAATACCATTTCAAGATCCAAAATCACGATTTTGACCCAATTTTGAGCTCTAAATATGGAAATTGGGGGTATTTGATGGAGAAAATGGGGGTTTTTGGTAAATTTTTTCGCCGGGATGTCTGTCCGTGTGTCCAGATGTCTCCAACTCACTTCTCAACTCTCTCAAATTCCTTCGAATAACATGAATGACTGGAATATCCCTTTCCAGACAGTGTCTCACACAATCCACCGACGAGACGCCGTCGCCGACAACTATCACTGGAGCCGAGGCGGATGTGCTTCTGGAAAAATGAAAATTTTAGATTTTTTGTCATTTTTTATTGAAAAATTGATCTACTTACGGTGTATCATAATGCTCATCATCGATCACCGTCTTCTTCGTGGAATCCAATTTCTCTTTAAGAGATCTCATATCATACACAATATTCGATGAGCAATGCTCCTCGTTGGGAAGCTGAAAATTTTAAAATTTCAGAACTATTGAGTTTTATCTAAAAATGATTAGCATATTCGAATTCAGCTCGCCGAGAGCTTTCAGAAAAGTACCCACAAGCCTAGATTCTGAGCGATTTGGGTCTCGACACGATTTACGGCGGGTTACTGTAGTTTTCGTGGTGGGACCCCAAAATCACAAAATAGGCGGAACCTAGGCGTGTGGGTACTTTTTTGAAAGCTCTCGAAGAGCTGAATTTGAAAATGACAATAAAAATCGAAAAAACCTGGGTCTCAGCCAAAAAAAATAGCTGAAAACTATTTTTTCAAAGTTTTTCGCTTCGAGACCAAAATTTTCTCATTTTTCTTCTCAGATCCTTGTTAATCTCACTGAGAGCTTTCAGAAAAGTACCCACAAGCCATGGTTTGAAGAAGTTTGGGTCCCACCACGAAAACTACAGTAACCCGCCGTAAATCGTGTCGAGACCCAAATCGCTCAGAACCTAGGCTTGTGGGTACTTTTCTGAAAGCTCTTAACGAGCCGAGTCGATTGGTGATAAATTTGGCGGCCTACGATCCCAAATTAAGAAAAATTAGGTCAGAAAACCTGAATTTTCAGAAAAAAAAATTTCCTCATTGAAATTACCTGCAATTTCCTGGGGCTCGTCTTGCCACACGCCACCACGACCTGCTTCGACCGTATCCTAAACGCACGTCCATCGGTACTTCTCTTCCCCTCCGTAATCCACACATCGCCCACTTTTCGAATGGAATTCACCACAAAATGTTGATGAAATTTCTTCCGCAATCTGAGTCTCTCCACATATTTTTTCAGGTAAGTAGCGATGGCGACCGACGGGAGTCGTTTGACCAACGGCTTCCCGCCCAACCACTGTTCCATCGTGAATCCGGGCATATCCATCCAATCGCTGAAGGATACGGTAAGCATCTCCGGATCGTACTCGTTCCAGGAGCCGCCGATTTTCGTCTCACCGATTACCATATGGGGTATTTCACGGTGTCGATTTAGTTCCCATTGGATGCATCCGGGGGTGTCTTGGCCCATGTCGGCACCCGGGCGGACTAACATATCGTAGAGGACTGAGAGGGGGCGGCCCGATTGGGAGAGCTCGGTCAGGTTTGATGACCAGGAGAGGTCCTGAAATTCGGTCATTGGTACAGTAACCCGGATCCTAAAAGTTGAAAATTTGGATCCTAGGTACAGTATCCCGGATCCTAAAAACTACAAATTTGGATCCTAGACACAGTAACCCGGATCCTTAAATCGGGTATCTAGGATCTCAGGTACCGTACCCTAGATCTTCATTTTTTAGAATTCGATCTTTGGTACAGTAACCCGGATCCTAAAAGCTAAAAATTTGGATCCTAGGTACAGTAACCCGATCCTAAAAACTAAAAATTTGGATCCAAGATACAGTAACCCGGATCCTTAAACTGAACATTTGGATCCTGGGTACAGTAACCCGGATCCTAAAAACGGAAGATTTGGATCCTAGGTACAGTAACCCGGATCTTAAAATCGGCTTTTCTGGATCTCAGGTACAGTAACCCGGATCGTAACACTTAGATCCAAGGCTACAGTAACCCGGATCCTAAAAACTGGATATTTGGATCCTAGGCTACAGTAACCCGGATCCTAAAATTTGGATCCTAGATACAGTAACCCGGATCCTGAAAAGCGCATTTTTCTCGGTTTTGGGCCATTTTTTGTCGAATTTCTCAATTTTTCGCGTTTTTTTCCTAAATTTCGCCCAAATTGCCAATCTTTTCGCAATTTTCTTCAACAACGACAAGTTATAAACACCAAGTTCTCATGTACTCTCTCTTTTCAGCACCCACTTCCTTTTTCAGTGGTCTTTAGTCTAGACAAGTGTTTAGTAGACGAAAACAACTTGGGAACGAATGAGAAGGGAAGTGAGAACAGCTGAAATATGATCTAAATCAGAATTCGAGGTTTCCTCTCGGTCCCTCGACACATAACAAAACTACATTTCCCTCCTTCTTCCTGTGTTTCATCAACAATAACAGAATCCCGTGCCGGACGCATTTATGGTAGATACACAGAACATTCAGGAAGACATGCGGAGATCACGGGGAGTCCTCTAGAGAGATCATGTAGATCAAATAATTCAAAGAATCTCGGTGGTCTCAAAGTCTTTTTTCTATGATCACACGCACCCAATTCCTATTGATAGCCTTGACCAAAGAATTCGTTCTGTGAGGTCGTTAAAACTGATAACACACCGTTAGTGATCTACCGTGACCCTGAAGTACAGTAGGACAATAACCTGCACATCTAATCTCAAATCGACTCAAAATGGCTGAAAGTAGATCGAAATTGCAGAGATATTCTCAAAATCGTCGATTTAAACCGATTTTGACCGAAAACTTCTACGAATGTCTGAAAGCACGTGAAGTTCGCTTCGAATCCTTCAGAATAGTCGGGAAAGTGCTCAAAAAAGCGTCGAAATGACTAAAAACAACTTGAAAACATAAAATTCAGCCAAAATCGTCTGAATATGTCTTAAAATTGCTCCGAATCGTTCAAATCTTCTCTAAATTTACGGAATTCGACTAGAGATGACTTATGAAAAATCTATGTCTCAAATCGGTTGAGAATGACTGAAACTGGCTAAAATGCCTGAAAATTCAACTGAAATTGCTCTAAAGTGTCTTAATCCAGCTCAAAATGACCAAAACAAGCAGAAAACTGCCTTGAATAATTCCAAAATGACAAGAAAATGCTTAAAACTGGCTGAAACCCCAGAAAAAACTCAAAAATGCCTGAAAATTACTGAAAAAACCGCTAAAACGGATCTAAAATGCTCAAAAATGGATCTACCTACAGTACCCCAATCCTAGATCCATCCAGGATCCTGCTACAGTATCCCTCCAGGATCCATCCAGGATCCAGCTACAGTACCCCTATCCTAGATCACTCCTGGATCCTGCTACAGAACCCCTATCCTAGAAACCTCCTGGATCCTGCTACAGTACCCCTATCCTAAATCCCTCCCGGATCCTACTACAGTACCCCTATCCTAGTACCGTCCAGGATCCTACTACAGTACCCCTATTCTAGATCTCTCCAGGATCCAACTACAGTACCCCATAGCATCAAATCCTAAGATCCAGCTACAGTACCCCAATCCTAGATCCATCCAGGATCCCGCCTGCTACAGTACCCCTATCCTAGATCCCTCCAGGATCCAGCTACAGTACCCCTGAGGATCGAATCCTAGGATCCTGCTACAGTATCCATATCCTAGATCCTTCCTGGATCATGCTACAGTACCCCAATCCTAGATCCATCCAGGATCCTGCTACAGTACCCCTATCCCAGATTCCTTCCGGATCCAGCTACAGTACCCCTATCCTAGATCCCTCCTGGATCCAGCTACAGTACCCCTATCCTAGATCCTCCAGGATCCACCTACAGTACCCCAATCCTAGTTCCCTCCAGGATCCTGCTACAGTACCCCAATCCTAGTTCCCTCCAGGATCCTGCTACAGTACCCCTTATCCTAGATCCCTCCTGGATCCAACTACAGTACCCCTATCCTAGATCCTCCAGGATCCCGCTACAGTACCCCCATCCTCTCAACCTGCACATCTAACTCCCTCCTGATCTCTGTTCTTTCTCTCAGTCCCCCCTAATCCCTTCATTTTCTCAAAACAGAAGCAGAAGAGAGCATCAAAAACCTCCATTCGGTTGACCAAATGCGTGAGAGAAATCTCTGCGTCTCTCTTATGAAAAGTACTCTCTCGCCTCTATTTGTCAGCATTTCTCGTGTCTGCGTCTCTTTTTCTCACTCTCTCTTCAATGACGACGATGTTCTCAGAAATCAAAGGAATTTCACAAGAAACCATTGAAACAAAGACTGAAATGGGCCTATGGAGGGCCTGAAAAGGCCTAAAATGTGAGAAATAGCAAGAAAAAAGGTCTAAAAGTGCCTGGAATCGGGCTGAAATGGCCTAAACCATGCCTTATAGGCCTGAAACAAGCCTAAGATGGGCCTTAGCCGGAATTTGATAGTTTCAGGCTCAAAATTGAGCCTAAAACCGGCCTAAAACCATTTCCAGCCTAAATTTACCCATTTTAGGCCTAATTTCAGCCTAAAAATGCTAAAAAACGCCTAGAACCTCCAAATTCGGTTTTTGAGGGCCTAAATCAGCCTAAACCTGACCATTATGAGCCTGAAACAAACCTAAGAAGGGCCTGATTAGCCTAAACAGGCCTGATGAGTCTTAGCCTGAATTTCATCGTTTCAGGCTCAAAATCGACCTAAACTGAGCCTAAAACAAGCCTGAATTGCCTAAAATCGGTCTAAAACCATTCCCAGCCTGAATTTACCCATTTTAAGCCTATTTTCAGCCTAAAAACACTAATTTTCAGCCTAAAAATGCCTATTTACCTGATCGATAAGCGAAAAATCGGCATTCGCCATCAACTTCTCGTGAACCGTCACGTTCTCATGCGGTGTCTTCGGATCGTAATACGGATGCATTCCGGAGAGAAATGCGGACAAAGCGATGCCCGCCGGACCATTTCCTGGAAAAGGTTACTGTAGGGAGTACTGTAGAGGGTCTGTCTGTGTGTTTGTAGTGTCCGGATGTCCAAATGCGGCCAAAAATCTACTTTTTTAGCGGTTTTTCATCAATTTTCAGCCCAAAAACCGGCGATTTTAACTGAAAAATCCGGATTTTCATCAATTTTCAGCCCAAAACTTGTATTTTTAGTCAGAAAAACCCCTATTTTTCGCCCAAATTTTGCAGTTTTTAAGGCAAAAACAGCAATTTTTGTGTCAAAATCGTCAAAAACCTCAAAATTTTGCTGAAAATGAGCATTTTACAGTCAGAATCTTGTTCTGTCTGTCTGTAGGTATGTCCGGAGCGATTTCTGACTATTTTCAGTCATTTTCAGTGCTAAAAATGCGATTTTCAAGCTGAAAATTCATATTTTCGACATTTTTAAGTTATGATGGAATAAAAAGTGTCGAATTTCACTGAAAATCGCTCAAATTTCTCTCAGAAAAATGTCGAAAAAAGAACAAATTGACGGAGTGAAATTCGAGAATTTATGGAAACATCAACATCATATATGGCTGAAAATCGACCAAAAAACTCAAAAAATCTGAATTTTCAGCAGGAAAATCGCATTTTTAACACTGAAAATGAGATTTTCAGAGAAAATCGGCCAGAAATGACTGAAAATAGTCGGAAATCGCTCCGGACATACCTACAGACAGACAGAACGCGATTGCGACTGAAAAATGCTTATTTTTGAGTTAAAAAGCACAAAAAACTTACAAAAACTGGCTATTTTAATGAAAAAATCAAAAAATTTGGTCAAAAAATCACAAAAATCGGTAGAACTCGGACATCGGGACATCCGGACATACAGAACCACATTTTCTTGAAATTCCATTGGTCTGTGTGTCTGTGTGTCCGGATGTCCGAGTTCTACCGATTTCAAGCAATTTTTTCACAAAAATTGATTTTCAGACCGAAAAACGGCTGAAAATCGCTTTTTTGTCCATCGTGTCTGTCTGTGTGTCCGGATGTCCACCATAAAATGAAACGTACCTATAATAAGGACTTCGGTGTCGAATTTCGTCGTGCAAAACCCTGTATGCATACGAACTTTTTTGAAGATTCGACTCCAAAATGTTGACGATTTCGGCGAGAGCAAAAGTGGGCGGGGTTTCGATTTTCTGAAAAAAAATATTTCGAATTCGGAAGGTTTTATGGGAAACATGAGAAATTGCGGACATCGGGACATGAAGAGAACGGATGGACAGAATTTTTTTTTTGAAAATTTTGATCCAGGATCGGGTTACTGTAACTACAGTAAGATAGTTAGATCAGCAGATTAGCTTCCGGGTTACTGTAGCTTTACCCAGTTAGATGTGCAGGCTCCTAATTTTTGAGATCCTGGATCCTGGATCGGGTTACTGTAGCTCGGACACCATTTTGGTTGAAATATGTTCAAAATTTCGGTTTTTAAGCTGAAAAACCGTATTTTTCAGCTCAAAAATCGGATTTTTGAACATTTTTTCTGCCAAACAGGAGAAATGAGCTACAGTAACCCGATCCAGTCTCCAGGATCTCAAAAATTAGGAACCTGCACATCTAACAGGGTAAAACTACAGTAACCCGAAAGCTGACCTGCTGATCTAACAATCTGAGACTACAGTAATCCCGCTGTGCCTGCGGATCTAAGTATCTTACTGTAGTCACAGTAACCCGATCCAGGATCGAGCTACCGTAGTGAACCTGCACATCTAACTATCTAGACGCTACAGTAACCAAATCTAGGTAGGTACAGTAACCCGTGGGTGACAACCTGCACATCTAACCAATCGTTTTGCAGAGATGAAACGAACGCAAAGTGTTTGCACCGAAAAAAATGATGATAATTCTCGTTTTCCCGCCAAAAAGTGAGAAAAAAGTGGCGAATTTTCCCATGATGATAACGAAAAGATGACAATCTCTCTCTATTGATGACGTCACTTCGTGTCTCAATGGATTCAGGGGGACGCAATAAAAGTGTGTATTCTCTACAAGAAGACGTCGTTACACTATTCAGAATCTTGTCAGAATCTGAAGGCGTCGAAGACTGAGAGGAGACGCGGGTCGTTATCAGTAGTAGTTGACTACATAGTGTTACTATAGACTAGAGAATCGACGCAGTAGGTGAAACAGTGGTAGGACGGACATCCGGACAGACCGACCGACAGACAGAAATTTCCACCTGGATTTTTAGGATCCGGGTTGGGTTACTGTATCTAGGATCCGGGTTACTGTAGCCTAGGATCAAAACTTCAAATTCTAGGGCCTGGGTTACTGTAGCCAGAATCGTGATTTCTTTGATTCAGGGTTACTGTACCTGTTAGGATTTCAGTCTATGACATCAATCTGAAAGTTGAGCGGACATCCGGACTCACAGATCGACAGACATCCGGACAGACAGATAGACAGACAGACGGATTTTATCGTCGATTTCTGACAAATTTCCGGGGGAAAAATATCGAAATCTGACCGATTAAGGCTCAAATTTTTCAATTTTTCCGGATTTTAGTTCAAAAAACTCGGATTTTCAGTCTTAAAACCAGTTCGAACAGGTTTTTGGGCGAAATTTAGCCAAAATTCGAACTTTTCAAGTCTCACAGAGCCTATTTCCGTTCCTAGGACATCCGGACACACAGATAGACCTGAAACTAGTCAAAAATCTCAAATTTTGAGCGATTTTGACTCGAAAAAGACGACTTTTTGAGTGAAAATTTGTTATTTTTCGCAGTTCTTTGCTGTAATCCGCCAATAAAGTACCCGGAAGGAGTCGAAAAACACGGAAATTAGAGTGGCAAGCTCCCCTTATGGAGCTCTATCGCAATAACAAGAAAACTTAAAGTTGGAACGGAGAAGGAGAAAAATTCAGACATCAGATTCTACGGATTCTGTTTTTCAGTCAGATTACGGTAGTTTTCAGGGCTTCTCCAGGGCCACGAAAGCGCCTCAGGCACGCCAGCTAGCTTTAAAAGCCGTCTGAACGCGTCTCAGGTACGCCAGCCATTCAAAAAGCCGTCTGAACGCGTCTCAGGTACGCCAGCCATTCAAAAAGCCGTCTGAACGCGTCTCAGGTACGCCAGCCATTCAAAAAGCCGTCTGAACGCGTCTCAGGCACGCCAGCTAGCTGAAAAGCTGTCTAGACGCGTCTCAGGTACGCCAGCCATTCAAAAAGCTGTCTAGACGCGTCTCAGACACGCCAGCTAGCTGAAAAGCCGTCTGAACGCGTCTCAGGTACGCCAGCCATTCAAAAAGCTGTCTAGACGCGTCTCAGGTACGCCAGCCATTCAAAAAGCCGTTTGAACGCGTCTATGGTACGCCAGCCAGTCAGCACATTCCGCTGAAGAATCTGGAGACTGAATCTCCACTTTTTTCGATTTTTCATTTCGAAAAAGATGATAAATGAGCACATAGCAACAGCAAAAAGAAGCTGTCGCTAGATGACATTGAGCCTCCCCTTATTAGAAGGAGAGGGCTCAGACAGAGAGAGAGAACACGCGGAGCACAATTTCGGGCACAGAAAAGCACACATTATTGTGATCACTTAGTTTTTCAACATGACGAATTATGTTTAGAGAAGATTACTGTAGGTACAGTAGGATCGAATCGAGACCTGCACATCTTACGGCTGGATATGGGTTACTGTAGGTACAGTACCTCCAAAGAGACGGGTACCAGTCTTACTGTAGTTTTGTCTGTTCATCTGTCGGTTCATCCGGATGTCCGCTATATCCAAAAGTTTTCACAATAGCAGCTGAACCAACATGTCTCATTGTTGGTCTGCAGGATTCCGGGTTACTGTAGTTTTTATCTAGGATCTGCACGATCGGTTTGGATTACTGTGGCTTTAGAGTGTTTCGACCCTGGAATGTGTCATTTTTAGTAAAAATTACTCAAAAATCCCGGTTTTTGAGCTAAAAATCGCTTTTCCCGAAGATTTTCCATGTTTTTGAGTCAAAAATGACCCAAAAACCATCAAATTTGATAGTTTTTGAGCCATTTTTGACGAAAAAACATGGAAAATCATTGGAAAAATGCGATTTTCAGCTTGAAAACCGGGAGTTTTGGGGTAATTTTTGCTAAAAAGGACACATTCCAGGGTCGAAACACTCTGAAGCCACAGTAATCCTAATCGATCCTGAAGATCCTAGATGAAATCTACAGTAACCCGGAATCCTGCAGACCAACAATGAGACATGTTGGTTTAGCTGCTATTGCGAAAACTTTTGAAATAGCGGACATCCGGATCAACCGACAGATGAACAGACTACAGTAGTCTACAGTAATCGCTACAGTACTCCATAGAGTCACAGTACCCCCTCACAAACTACAGTAACCCTGTCATCTGCACATCAAAGTGACAATCTGGCAATTCATAGCTACAGTAATCCGTCTAACGACCTGCACATCATAAATCTACAGTAACCCGATGCCACCACGTCACTTTTCTGTAATTTCTGGTCAAATCATTATGCAGTAGTTTGACAACTTTCTCGAGTTCTCTCAGGGCTCGCGGAGCCAAGAGAGACTCATAGAAGTGCAAATATTGCAAGGAGCAGCAGGTGGAGAGCCCACTGTGTAAGAAAAGAGAGAAATTGCCGGAGAGACAAAGCGGACGGGCGGAACGGATGATAGCGGACGGAGAAACTCGAGGAAATCGACAAAAAATCGCTCAAAATCGATGGAAATCGGCTAAAAACCGTCAAAAACTCAAAAATGCACTAAAAATCAACGAAAAACGGCCGAAACTACATGAAAATTGGCTAAAAATGAATCCGAATCGATCAAAAACATGTCTAGAACCCGGAAAATGACTTCAAGCTAACTAAAACCGATGAGAAAGTGTCAAAGAGCTCAAAATTGGCTAAAATCTCTTAAAAACTACTCAAAAACCCGGAAAAACCCTTAAAAATCGTCAAAATCAAACCGAAATCGCTTCAAATTCCTCCAAAATTAACAAAAATGGGCGGAGCCTACATTCTGGTATCAAATTCGAGAGGAATTCCGTTTTCTTTATAATCGAATTAGTGGTTCTTTTATAGTTTGCAAATAGTATGATGCATTGGGTTCAAAACTCAAAAATAATCGAGTTTTTAGGAAAAAACCTTCCAAAGAGGTTTCTAGGCCACCAAAACTACCAGAACCTTGAAATTGAGGGTTTTAGAGCGTAAAACCTTCCAAAAACGCATAAAAACGGATCCTAGGCCACCAGTTTGTGAAGTTAGACCATGAAGTCATTGAACATGGCGGTTTTAGAGCGAAAAACCGTCCAAAAAACGCTATTTCTGGCCGAGATAGGATTCTAGGCCATCAAATAAGAAAGTTAGGCCATCTAATCATTGGATGTGAGGGTTTTAAAGCGAAAAACCGTCTTAAAAACGCATAAAACAAATTCTAGGCCACCAGATGGGAAATTTAGGCCATCAACTGGGAAAGCTAGACCACCAGAACAATGAGAGCCTTGAAAATGATGGTTTTAAAGCGAAAAACCGTCCTAAAAACGCATGTTTAGGACGACAATGGATTCTAGGCCACCGATTTGCAAAGCTAGTCCCTAGTCATTGAAAATGGGGGTTTAGAGCGAAAAACCGTCTTAAAAACGCATTTTGGGAAGTTAGGCCATTGACATAGAAATTCTAGGTCAAGCAATCTCATGGCCTAGAAAAACCCTGCACATTTTAGGCCCAAATTTTCGATAACTTTTCGAAAAAGTGAAAAAAACTGGGACCCCACCACAAAAAAGTGGCAAAAAAGAAGAAAAACGTCTCTGCAGCGTCTCCTTTCGCCAGCCCCGCTCATTGTGCTCTTTGAAAAATGTCTCCGTTGCTCTCGTTTTGTCTGCCGTCTCTCCATCTCTCTCTCTCTCTCGATGCTCTCTCGTCGAGGAGAGTGGCAGAGAAACGAGAGAGTGTTGGCGCCATGGAGAGACGCAGAGACGGAGGCGAGAGGGAGCGGAGACAGAGAAAAGAGCAAAAAGCATGGCTTAGGCTAACACGACGGAGAAAAAATGAGTGGTGGTCGTGGCCGGAACACCCCGAAAATGGGAAAGTGTTTTTTTCGGATTTTCGGAGGGAGAAGGGGCCTGAGCAGGGCCTAAAACCGGCCTAAAAACCTCGAAATCGGTCAAAATGGCCTAAAATAAGGTTTTGAGCCTAATTTCGAGTTTGTGAGACTCATTATATGCCTAAACAGTCAGAAATTCTCAAAATTGAGCCTGACAGGGCCTGTAAACGAGCCTACAACCGGCCTAAAAAGCTCGAAATCAGTCTAGATAGCCTAAAATCGTGGTTTTAGCCTAATTTTGGACCATTTTCAACCATTTTTGAGTGTTTTCAGCTCAATTTTGACAATTTTCGGCCAATTTCAGCCATTTTTACCTCAATTTTGAGTGTTTTTAGCCATTTTCAGCCATTTTCAGCTCAATTTTGACTATTTTCAGCCATTTTCAGCCAATTTCAGTCATTTTTGAGGTAAATTTTTGGGGTTTTGACCCTATAATCGGATGAATTTCAGCTACAATCCTCTTAACCTTATTCACGATAAGAAGACGAATGGAATGCGCCGGAAAATACCGGAATTTTGATATTTTTGGTGCGAGAGTTCGGTGGAGCGCATTTACAGCTCCCCAGAATCGGCGGGAATTCAAATTTGCGGTTTTAAAACCGCAGTTTTTGAAATTTTGCCAGAGTCCAATAGAGCGCACTTGCTTCTCACTAGAACTTGAAAAGGCGGATACTGTACTGTACAGTAGAGCGCTCTTGCACCGTTAAAAAACCGCATAGTTCGATAGAGCGGACTTACAGCTTTCAGAATCGGCGGGAATTCAAAAATTCGGTTTTGAAAAAACCCCGAAATTTTTCGAATCTAGCGCAGTAGAGCGCACGGACTTCACAGAGATGGAATTCAGAAAGTCCAGTAGAGCGCATTTGCTAGCTTACTATAGACTCAAAGATCCGGCGGGAATTCAAATCTCGAGTGTGCAGTAGGGCGCACTTTCACCAGAACCGCATCGTTCGATAGAGCGAACTTACAGCTTTCAGAATCGGCGGGAATTCAAAAATGCAAGTTTTGAAATCTAGTTCAGTAGAGCGCATTTGCAATCTCACTGGAGACTCAAAGATCCGGCGGGAATTCGAATTTTGACGCTTCGTTCAATGGAGCGCGTTTGCACTCTGCACTGATTCGGCGGGAATTCAAAATCGCAATTTTTCGAATCTAGTCCAGTAGAGCGCACTTGCTAGCTTACTGTAGACGCAACGATCTGGCGGGAATTCGAATTTCGAGTGTGCAGTAGAGCGCACTCGTCCAAAAACCTCATTGTTCAGTGGAGCGCGTTTGCACTCTGCACTGATTCGGCGGGAATTCAAAATTGGCGGTTTTAAAACCGCAATTTTTGAATTTTTTTGGCGAGAATTCAAATTTGCACCAGACCTCAACATTTTGTACCCAACATTTCTCTCTCTGTGTGTGCCCACCTCCTGGCCACGTGGGGGCAAACAGGTAGTGGGCTGAGAGAAAATGATGATAAATGTGTGGGGAGGGTGTCTCAAGAAGTTCGACAAACTTTTCTCGTCTCTATTTTTACAACTTTTTTCTCTTTTTGAAGGGAAAAAAGTGAAGAAAAAGAGGGTTCAAAGCTCGAAAATCTTCTTTTTGACGGATTTTTGGCGCCAAAATTGTGATTTTTGGGTCAAAAATCGGATCGGGATAACAAACTTGTTGAGATTTCCCATCAAACCACATGTTCGAGAATGACAAATAAGGGGGGGGACTGTTTGTGTCAATATTATTTATTTTTTGCAAAAATGACCGAGAAACTGTTCAAAACACACCGAGAAAGCGGGTTCAGCGATCAGTTTTGCAGAAATTTGAATTCTGGGATGCAAGCGCGCTCTGCCGAACTCTAACAAGTTTTGGGCGCCAAATTTGAATTTTTCGTTAAAAAACGTTGATTTTTGTTTGGAAAATGAGATTTTCGCAGTTTTTAAGTCTGAAACTTGAAATTTGATGCGCTAATTTCGCAATTTCTGGTTTTTTGGCGCAAAAATTCAATGAAGAATTCAAATTTCCAGTGAGCAATCGCGCTCTACCGAACTGAACGCAAATATTCAAAATTTTGACTGTTTTTCAGCATTTTCAGCCGAATTGAAGCGATTTTTGGCCTAAAAGTGCCATTTTTCCAATCTTCATGCTCAAAACAAGCACATAACATAGATCTAGACAGTCAGAACCACAATTTTTGGCTAAAAATAGCTAAAAATAGAGAAAAAAGTGGAAGGTGGAACGGTAAACATGATGGCCGGCGGGAATAGTTACTTCCTTATTGTAAAAATAACAAATTTTGCAAAAAAACGCAATTTTTAGTCTTTTTGACCTGAAAATCACCATTTTTATGATGAAAATTGGGATTTTTTGGTCAAAAATTGCAGTTTTTAGGCCAAAAAATGCGAAAAATCGGCGGAAAATTCGAAAAAATGATGATAGAAGACGTTGGGGTAGCGGAGAGAAGGAGGAGGTGAGAGACAACGGAGAATGAAGAGAGTGCAGACATTTCGATTACTCATCGGGGAGAAACTTGGAAAATGAGGAATTTTTACTAATTTTAGGCCTAAAAATTGCAATTTTTGGCAGTTTTTCGGCGGGAAAAAGATGAAATCTTGCCAAATCTCAAAAAAAAACTTCAAAAAAGCCAATTTCAGGCGTTTCTGGACCGATTTTGGTGATTTTCAGGTCAAAAATCTCATTTTTCAGCTAAAAAAGACATATTTTCTGTCGAAAACCAGATTTTCCAGCTCAATGGCCGAGTTTTTCACCTGGTGGCCTAGAAATCCAAATTTCTGGAAAACTAGTCCCCGACTGGTTTTTCGTCGTTTTTGATGGTTTTAAGCAGTGAAAACGCCATTTTTAAGCATTTTAAGTAGTTTCTGGCTGAAAATAGCGGTTTTGAGCTGTTTCCGAGTGATTCAGGCCGGTTTTTTGAGAGTTTTCAGCCGAAAAATATGCTGATTGACCTTTGGAGACCATTTTCAGACAGAAATGAGCTTTTTTGTCAATTTCTGCAGAAAAAATCGACAGAAAATGTTATGGTAAAAATGAAAAAAAAACTTGGAAATGCGGAATTTTTACTAATTTTAGATCTAAAAATTGCAATTTTAAGCAGGAAAATGACGTTTTCAGTCAAAAACTAGCGATTTTTTGTATTTTAGCATGAAAATAATCGAAAAATGATAAAAATCTCAAAAAAAAACCGCATTTTCAGCCCGAAAATGGTCCAAAAGACTGCTATGGCCGAACTTTTCCGTTTATTGTGTTTCTAGGCCACGTAAAGTTCTTCTCCTTCCGTGGCCTAGAAATACAAAAACAAAAAGTTCGGCCACAGCGAAAAATTCGCTTTTTTGAACGTTTTTGAGTATTTTAAACACTATTTTAAAGCATTTTCACTTAAAAAACGGGGATTTTTGGCTGAAAAATCGCATTTTTCAGTCAATTTTCACTTTTTAGGGGAGTTTTCAGCCAAAAAATGTGCTGAAAACGGAAAATTTTATGACTCCAGACAATTTCACGATTTTCGGACACTTTTTACACGAAAATGTGACTTTTTAGTGGGAAAAATGGGTTAAAATGTGATTTTTCCGCCTAAAATGAGGTTTTCAACTCAAAAATTGCTGAAAAATCAATTTTTCGAGAGAAAACTGGAAAAAAATGAGTTTGGACATGAACAAATACATTTTTGAGCCGTTTTTTCAAGAAAAAATCAAATTTTCAGCTGTGAAATAGCATTTTCAGACCGAAAAACTTGGAAAAATGGGTTTTTCTGCGCATTTTTACCGAAAAATCGCCATTTTAGGTCAATTTTCAGCTAAAAAAAGTGCAAAATCGACAAAATTTGCGGGTGAGTGCAACATTCCCAATTTCTTATCAGTTTGACCATTATCACTGTAATTTCAGCAAAATAAAAATAAGAATCGGCACGAAAAATATCAATTCACAAGTTGTCAACTTGTCCAAAAAAAATTTCAAAAAAAAATTTGAAAAAATCTGGAATTTTTTTTTTGAAATTTACACATTTATACTCAAAAATAGACGAAAAATCACAAGAAACAAAGCGAAAAACCACATAAAATAACAGAAAATATACAAAATCACCTCATTTTTAGTGAAAAAAAATTCAAAAAAAATATTTTTTTTGAAAATTTCAGATTTTTTCAAATTTTTTCAGCTCAAGAATTGTTGAGAGCTCTCCAGAAGTAGGGATTCGCCTGGAAGCGGCGGGAGAACGAGTTGTACCAGGATTGGAAGGCGGTGACTGGGATGTACTCTTGGGTACCTAAAAAAGAGATTTTTGAGCAAAAAAATTGGAAAAAATGAAGATTTTCGGGCTGAAAATAGTCGAAAAACTGTTTTTTCCAGTCAAAAATGTGAAAAATTCCGATTTTTACGTTAAAAATGTGAAAAATCGTCAAAAACTGATGTATTTTGCGAAAATCCGCGTCAAAGGCGCGCCAGACTTACGAAAATCTGTGAATCTCTCGAACTGGCGCACCTTTGACGCGTTTTTCAACAGGAGAG
Source organism: Caenorhabditis latens (assembly GCA_002259235.3). Classification (NCBI taxonomy): domain Eukaryota; kingdom Metazoa; phylum Nematoda; class Chromadorea; order Rhabditida; family Rhabditidae; genus Caenorhabditis; species Caenorhabditis latens. Next base: position 18,098,405 of record CM056095.1, read on the forward strand.
CATTGAAAACGCGCCAAAGGTGCGCCAGATTCACGAAAATCTGTGAATCTCTCGAACTGGCGCACCTTTGACGCGTTTTTCAACAGGAGAGCATTGAAAACGCGCCAAAGGTGCGCCAGATTCACGAAAATCTGTGAATCTCTCGAACTGGCGTTCCTTTGACGCGTTTTTCAACAGGAGAGCATTGAAAACGCGTCGAAGGTGCGCCAGACTTCCAATTTCCACCAATTTTTGAATAGATCTGGCGCACCTTCGGCGCCTTTTCCAGATAATTTGTTCGAAATTTTCAAAATTCGTTTAAAAAAAGTGTTTTTGTCTGGCGCGCCTTTTACGCGTTTTTCATCGAAAACAAGTCAAAATGTATGTCAAAAACCAGACAATACGCTCCAAAGGTGCGCCAGATAGCCTGACAAAAGGTAAAAAAGACGGAAGGGAAGACGAAGGCGTTTTTCTGTAGATTTTGGACAATCTGGCGCGCCTTTGACGCGTTTTTCGAACCCTGGTCGTTTTTTTGTCACTTTTTTCGGAAAAATTGTGTTTTTGACCGAAAATATGGTTTTCAGGGGGATTTGAACGGTTTAAAACGTGAAAATACCCCAAACATGGTATTTTAATAGAGTTTTTTCCTGTCATCTGTCTATCTGTGTGTCTTTGTGTCCGGATGTCTGTTCTGGAGGTTAGAATCCTCAAAAGTGCGATTCTCAGGCTGAAAATAACCTCAAAACTACAGTTTTTAAGTCATAAATTTCCGAAAATTGTGATTTTCCGGTCAAAAACACTTCAAATTCATGGTTTTTGCATTAAAAATCGATGAAAAATGCATTGAAAAGGTGAAAACGGAAGGGAAAACTCACGTCCAGTAGCCGGGTCGGGAAGACGTTGTGTGAATGATTCGGTGTGGTTGATGAGATTTCTTATCATCTTTTCCGCAAATTCAACCAGTGTCGACTACAAATACGACCGATTGTGATTTATTAGGATTGGATAGTAAGAAATGTGATCTCCCCCTCGAAAACCGCCTTTTATTGGCGCATATTGCGTCAAAAAATTGGGATTTTTGGGGAGAAAAATAAGCGAATTTTTCACTGAAAAATAGCTGAAAATCGGCTGAAAATTGGCAAAAATTGAGATTTTTGAGTGAAAAATTCCGAAATTTCCGCCAATTTTCAGAGAAAAAGACGAATTTTTAGCATTTCTCCTCTTGAAAATTTAATTTTATACCAACTTTTACACGAAAAACTTGAATTTCTCTCGAAAATCGCCTTTTTTGGCGCATATTGCGTCAAAAAATTGGGATTTTTCAATGAAAAATGGCAGAAAACACCGAATTTTCCCCCGAAAAAAGCTTCAGAAGTCGATATTTTTCAGCTGAAAATGGTAGAAAAATGAGATTTTTAGCCTGAAAATTAGCGTTTTCGATGGAAAAAAACGGTTTTCGTCACTTTGGGAGACGGTAGGGGGAACGGGGAAAATTTCAGTTAAAATATCAGTTTTTTCAGTGAAAATCGGTTGAAAATCGCTGTAAAATAGGAATTTCCACTCTAAAAGTCTCATTTTTTACCTAAAAATTGAAATTTTACAGCTGAAATATCGTCTGAAACCCAATTTTCACCTGAACAATCGAAATTTCCAGACAAAAAAGTTGAAAAATGAGTTTTTTTTTTCGTTTTTTGACGGCCTCCTACTGAAAACGCAATTTTATACCAAATTTCACACGAAAAACTTGAATTTTTGACTTGAATCTCTCCCTAATCCCTCTCAAAAACCGCCTTTTATTGGCGCCTATTGCGTTAAAAAATTGGGATTTTCGGAGTGAAAAATAGCTGAAAATGGCTAAAATAGAGATTTTTCCGCCGAAAAAAAGCTTCAGAAGTCGATTTTTCAACTGAAAATGGTAGAAAAATGGGATTTTCAGCACGAAAAAGAACGTTTTCGAGGGAGAAACAGCTGAAAATCGCTGTAAATTCAAGTTTTTCATCTGAAAATTGATAGAAAATTGTGTTTTTGGTAGAGTAAATGCTCAAAATTGATTTCCAATTTTTGATGAAAATTGGGTTTTCTATGATATTTCAGCTGTAAAATCGCAATTTTCAAGGGGAAAATTATCAAAAAAACCTAAAAACGACGTTTCGGAGGGAAAAAACGACTAGAAACCAGTTTTTTAGCGTTAAAATGACCTATTTCTGAGCGAAAAACTCCAAAATTTCTAGAATAAAGCTGTAAAATCTCAATTTTCAGTGGAAATGTCCATTTTTCACCGATTTCCATCAAAAAAAGTGTTCAAAATGGCTAAAATTCCTTGTTTCAGCTTCACAATTGTCTGAAAATGACAAAATTCCTGGATCTAGACCAATTTCTGAAGAAAAAATCTGAAAAATGGGTTTTCTATGATATTTTAGCGATTTTCAACCGATTCTCATTGAAAAAATGAGATTTTTCAATGGATTTTACCTGTTGACTGGCCTGAGTGCCATCGGCCGCCTGTCTTCCCTCAATAATTGATAAACTCTCTGCATTTATTCCGATTTGGGCGGAGCCACTCGAATAGAGTTGCATTTGTTGACCACCGAACACACCGCTGTGAGAGGCGTCCGATTTGTGGAGCTGGAAGCGAAAAATACGAGATTTTTGAAGATTTTTGAGCCAAAAATCGATAAAAAGTGCAGATTTTAATGGAAAACTGATCAATTTTGAGCGAAAAAATTGATTCTGACATCAAAAATCGAGTTTTTAGCTCTGGAAAGTGCAATTTTTGACGCTGAAAGAGGATTATCCGTTGAGAAATCAAGAAATAGACACTTTTAGAGCGAAAATTTGAGTTTTTCGGTGGATTTTCAGCTAAAAACCCATAAAAGTGTGTATTTTCAGTAGAAAAGTGGCACAAATTTCGAAAAATGCGTTTTTGTGGGATTTTGACACAAAAACTGATGAAAAATGACATTTTTGGGGTAAAAATCGCTCAAAAGTGGAGTGTTAACCGAAAAATAACATTGAAAATCGCTTTTTGAGCGTTTTTTTCTGGAAAAATTCGGTTTTTTTTAAATGAAAAACTCAATTTTCCGCTCAAAATTCTCCCTTTTACATCGAATTTCCGCACCTGTGCAACTTTGAAAATTGCACTGGGCTTCTGATTGCAAATGAATCCCAAATAGTGCCAATTTCCGCCGTCTGTCGTCGGCCAACGAATATATACTGAAAAAAACAGAATTTTCAGTCAAAAATCGCAAAAAATCCCAACCAGAACCACCGATTCCATCTGGAAACGGCTGGGCGCCGGTGAGGAAAACGACGACGTGATTGATGGAGTCCGCATTGACGATTTCACATGAGAATTCTGAATCCGACACGGGAAGCACCTCGATCGGTGTCCGTCCCGACACGATCACTCCGAAGACTCCTGACATTCTGAAAATGGGCGGGAAATGCTTAAAATCTGTAAAAGCTGGAAAAGATCTGTAAAATATCTATCGAGTAGAAAGTTGTCAACTTTATTAAATTAAAGGTAATGATGGGAGGGTGATGAGAGGGACTTTTGGAACAAACTCTGCATTCATTCTCAACAGTTTTTGAATAGAAAAATTTGGAATAAATTATTGGGTCGATAAAAAGGTGGTTGGTATGTCAAAGAAACGTTTCTGGTTATTAAGATGGAAAGATAACAAGAACGAATGTAAAACAAAGGTATACAAGAAGGGGAGCCATCCTTCGGATGATGAGATAACAGAGAGAAAAGAAAGATCGATACAAAGAAGAGCAACGTGGTGAAAATGGGTGAATACAAGGGAGAAAGGGAACGGGCTCTGTTTGGAAGGGTGGGGAATGACACAGGGAACGAGATTAGTAGTTTCTGTTTCCTCCTTGAGCATGAGCCCACTGCTGCGCACCGGATTGTCCTCCCCATCCGCCTTGCTGTTGAGCTGGAGCCTGTTGGCCTCCCCATCCACCTTGCTGCGGCTGCTGTGGTCCTCCCCAGCCTCCTTGCTGCTGTTGTGGTCCTCCCCAACCGCCTTGCTGTTGTCCTCCCCATCCACCTTGGGCTTGTGGTCCGCCCCATCCTCCTTGGCCTCCGGCACCACCGCCTCCTTGTTGTCCCCAGCCACCTCCGTAGTCTGAAACTAGTTTAGAGTTAAATTCAAGAATTTGCGCCGTCTTTCACTGACTACCTCCGCCGTATCCTCCTTGACCGCCACCTCCTGGTCCTCCCCATCCTCCTGGACCTCCGCGTGGAGCTGGGCCTCCCCAGCCACCACCTCCGCCGTTGTAACCTCCACGTGGCCCATCGCGGGATCTTCCACCACGAGTTTCGCGATCGCGGCTCATTTGAGCTTTGCTCATCTCGTCCTTGGAGAGTCCCTTCCTCACATCACATCGGTGTCCGTTGACCATATGAGACTTCTGGAGAACGCATTGATCGACGGAATCGTGATCGTCGAATGTGACGAATCCGAAGCCACGTGGCTTCTGGGTGGCCTTGTCGAGAATAATCTCGGACTTGGTGACATTTCCGTACTTTGAGAAGTAGTCGGTAAGCATGTCCTCGTTGTGATCCTCCCGAACTCCACTCACATAGAGACGCTTCGTCGACACATTCGATTCGGAGCGATTCTTGTCGTCACGTGGAACGGCACGCTTCGGATCGACAGTCTTTCCATCGATAACGTGTGGTCGTTGTTTCATGGCGGCGTCCACCTCGGTTTTGGCAGTGAAAGTAACGAATCCGAATCCACGGGATCGCTTTGTGGTTGGATCTCTCATCACAATAATGTCGGTGATCTCTCCAAATTGAGAGTAGAACTCTCGCATCAGGTCATCGGTGGTGTTCGAGGTGAGTCCTCCGACGAAAATCTTTCGGAGATTCTCTGGCTCCAAGTTTGCGTCGCCTCCTCCATTCTGCAAGAAAATCGATTAATACGGCGAGTCGGGGCGGCGCAAGTAGGTGTCCTACACCTAAAAAGCAAGTGAACAAACGTAACCTCAGTCTTGACTTCGACGTCCGTCATGATTCTAGTTCTTAGTAGTCGATGCGGATTGGCTAATCTTAGCTTATGGATGTATTAGACAGAAGACAGGCTAGTTTCACGGTAGACTACCTATCGGAATGCTATAATACTCACAAAGAGTAACGAGTTGTTGATCACTGAAATATGGTAAGAATGAATGAATATAATTACCTGAAGCTATTTTGTTAAGAATTATATATTAAGAATAAATATAAATATGAATATAGAACACATGCACGATAGACTAGGTCGTGAAACAACGAAGAAATAGGAAGAAGTCTATTTTTAGGCGATATTTATTATATTTATTCGAGAAATTACGGATAATACCAGGACTAAAACTACACGATATTCACCTCCAAGTCGAACCAATCGATAAACGCTGTGAAAAAGTGCGCGAAAACACAAAAAACGTACCTTTTTTGGGGAAAAACGGTCGGGGGAAAATGCACAAAATCGGCGAAAAACGAGAGAAAATGATGACGAAAAAGCACGCGACGCGGCCGATTGGGTCGCGTCGCGTGCGTTTCGTGTCGAGACCCGACGGCGAAAAGCAATGCGCCTTTAATCTATTTATTTATTTTTCTGCAGTTTTCAATGAATTTTTGACAGAAAAAGTGAATGAAAATGTGTTTTTGAGGGAAATTTGTTGAAAAATCTGAATTTTTCAGTGAAAAACGAGCGAAATGAGTGTAAAACCAGTAATTTTGGTTGAAATTAGCCGAAGATCGATAGTTTTGAGCCGAAAATGGATATGTGTTCGTTACAGATTGGAAATATTGAATAAAGAACAGTTTGAAAATAAAATTCAGCAAGATTTTTGGTTTCAGGACGAAAAATGAGAAAAATGAGTACAAAACAAGATGCTTTTATTAAATTTATAAACAATTTCCGACCAAAATTGATTTTTGAGCGAAAAAAATATTTTTTCGATAATTTAGCTGGTTTTTCAGTGATTTATAATCGATTTTCTAGGTTTTGAAAGGTTTTTAGCAGTTATAATAGCAGAAAAACGAATTTTGAGATCTGTTTATTTCATTTTAGCAGTTTTTAATGGATTGTTGACGGAAAAAGTGGATGAACATGGGTTTTTGAGTGAAATTTGTTGAAAAATCAGGATTTTTCGATTAAAAACGAGCGAAATGAGTGTAAAACCCGTGATTTTGTGCGAAAAATATTCATAAAAAGTGAAATTTGATAGAAAATTCGGTTTTGTTGACAAAAAATTGTTGAAATGCGTGAAAAATATGATAAATTATGGGTAAAAACGGGATTTTTGCATATTTGGAATGTAATTATTACTATTTTACAGGTTTTCAGAGTCTCACGACCTAGTTTGGACTGGAAAGTTTCACAAATACGCAATTTTGACAGAAAAACCCGGCGAATTTCAGAAAGAAAAATGAAAACTGTTGAAATCTGTGTGTCTGTGCGTCCAGATGTCGAAATAGCTCAATATTTCCGAGTTGTGACCGTCCCAACTAGTTTCAGCTAGGAAAATGACAATTTTCATCAAAAAATTATCATTTTCGTCGGTTTTTCAGTCATTTTTGGTAGTTTCAGACTGAAAAACCGTCGAAATTGATAAATTTTAATGAAAATCGTTATTTTTCCAGCCAAAACTAGTCGAGACAGTCAGAACTCGGAGATATCGAGCTACTCGGACATCTGGACACACAGGACACACAGATTATGACGATTTTTCATTTTTTTTCTGAAATTTGGCGGTTTTTCTGTGAAACCGGCTGAAAATCGCTTTTTTTGCTCTGAAAATCACAAAAATTTCCTCTTTTTGTCATTCCGACCGAATTTCGACGTTTTTCTCTGGAAAAATCGGTAGTTTTCTTATAAGCACACCGCGTCAAAGGTGCGCCAGCACTTGCTGTAAATTTGCGAAAGTGAGAAAGATAAAGTTTATTCAATTCGCAACAAAAATTTCTCATTTTCAACCAAAAAAACTTCAAAATCCCGCCAAAAACTCGGACAAATTCTGATAAGCGTCGGCGATCCGCTCCTCATAACGATCCCTGATATTCCGCTGCTCCATATACGTGTTCCGCTCGAATTCCACGTCATCCACTACCGTATGATATCGATTTCTTGAGGAGAAGATCTCGGATAGCAGTTCTTTAAGTTTTTGGACTTTTTGGATCTTTTGGGACGGCGGCGTCGAAGGCGCGCCAGATGTGAGCAGTTTGGGCACGGTGATACGGTACATCTCATCGGTATCCCAGTCGTCCATCCCACAAGTTTCCGCCAAAAACTTTTCCAATTCCCGGGCGGTCTCTTTGATTTCCGTCTTGCCTTTCTCCATCAATCGATAATTGGTGAGCCGTAATTGTTGCGCCTCTAACGCTCTAAGCTCCCCGATACGTTTTTCGATTTGTAGCTCCCGGAGCTCTTGTTCGACTCGTTTTTTCAAGGAGTATAGATGGAAATTGTGGGAAATAGAAGAGTCTTTGAGATTTAGTAGATGGGAGTAGGTGGTCTCAAGGGAAGCGATTTTTGATTGGGTTTCGGAGGGCTGATGGGTGTTTTCTGGGTCCTTCTGGGTCTCCGATGACGGGGGGCCTTCTGAATCCTTGGAAGCCTCATCGTTTTCAGATTCTTCCGAAATTTCCAGATTTTCCATCTCAGTTTGAAATTCTGGAGCCTTTTGGCTCTCCGACGCCTTCTGGAGCTCTTCTGAATTCTTTTCTTTCAAAATCTCCAGATTTTCCATCTCTTTGACCAGCTCGTGATCTTTCTGGGTGTCTGACGTCTTCTGGATGTCTTCTGAATCCTCTTGAGACGTCAAATTCACTTTTTTGACTGGAATCACTTCAGGAATCTGAAAAACACACATTTGATGAATTTTAGTCGGTTTTACCGGTTTAAAACCGATTTTTTGCGTCAAAAACTGCTTTTCCTGTTTTAAAACCGTTCTAAACCAACAAAAACTACTCAAAAACTATCAAAAACCCGTTTGAATCGTTTCAGATCGATTGAAAACCGTTAAAAACCGATTTTTTGAATCTAAAACGCGTCAAAGGCGCGCCAGACGAATAGAAAATCCCCCTTGAGATCGTCTGTCTGTGTGTCCGGATGTCTCAAAAGTTCCAAAAAGCGTCAAAGGCACGCCAGACGATTAGAACATCCTCTAGGTGTTGTGAGTTTGAAAACGCGTCAAAGGTGCGCCTGTCTGTGTGTCTGTGTGTCCAGATGCCCGCCTCTTACCTCCGGGAGCCTCTTCACGTGCTTTTTGCATGGCTTCTTTTTCTTTTTCAGAGCTGACAACTTGAGTTTTTGAATTTCAGCTAGCAGACGTTGATTTTCAGATTCCTTCTCGAGCAGTTGAGACTTTCTGAAATTGAGGTGTAGCTCAAAAATGGGCGGAGCTATGAAAAAGTTGTCAGTTACGAAAATGATCAGCTTGAAATTCTGCACATTTTGTTACTTGACAACTTTTTTATAGCTCCGCCCACTTTCGAGATATAGCGGCTTGAAGTTGAGGTGAGATGCAGACGGCTAGAGTGTCTGACTGTCTGCGTCTCTCCTCAACTTCAAACCACTGTATCTCAAAAATGGGCGGAGCTATCAGAAAATTGTCAACTACAAAAATGATCAGCTTGAAATTTTGCACATTTTGTTAGTTGACCACTTTTTGATAACTCCGCCCACTTTTGAGATATAGCGGTTTGAAGTAGAGGAGAGACGCAGACAACCAGACACTCTGCCCTCTCTGCGTCTCTCCTCAACTTCAAACGTATGTAACTCAGCGGGGAGGGGAGATATCGAAAAGTTGTCAACTACAAAAATGATCATCTTGAAATTTTGCACATTTTGTTAGTTTACCACTTTTTTCTAGCTCCGCCCACTTTTTAGATATAGCGGTTTGAAGTTGAAAGCATCCAGCTTCAAACCGTCATATCTCAAAAATGGGCGGAGCTATGAAAAAGTGGTCAACTACAAAAATGACCGCCTGCTGTTCCTCTATCTAGTCGTATAACAATTTGTGACCTACAGTGATCCTCTAGACGCCTACAGTACCCTCAACTTACGTCTCCTCATGCCGATTCCTCTCCAATTCCAACTCCGCCTCCAACTCCTCAATCCTGCCTTCCAGTGTCCACGGTCCGAGGCACATTGTAGAATACTACAGTCTGAAAATGAAAATGGGGTATTTTGGGGTAAAAATACAGTTAAAAAACGGAAAAATCGGTCAAAATCGATCAAAAACTTCTGAAAACGGCCAAAATCTAGGTTGAAGGGCTCATAACTCCCTTCAAAGTGGACATTACGAAAAGAAATATATACCAAAATGTAGATCAAAACGTGATCTACATTTTCGTATATATTTCTTATCACACTGTCCATTTTGAAGCGAGTTATGGGGTCTAGAAAAATAAAAAGTGGCCGTCAAATGGCCGTCCGAGGACCGCGGTGGCCAAACTATTGATTTTCTGGCCGATCGACCCCCCTTCGGACATCCGGACATCCGGACAGACAGACAGACAGACAGTTAGATTTAGGTACAGTAACCCAGAGGATCTATGGGATCAAGTTTTGAAGGAAAAACAAAAAAAATCACGAAATTTATTGAGTTTTGTCAAAGAAATGTGAAAATTGCAGAATTTTGAATGGAAACAGTCAAATTTAAGTGAAAAAGGAACAAAAATGAGAATTTACCAGTATACAGAAGAAGAGATGTCAACAGAATGAGATGAAAATGAGCAAAAAATGGTCAAAAATGGTAAAAATCAGATGAAAATTTGGAAAAATTGGAAAAAAAAATAGTCAAAAACCACAGGAAAAGGTCAATTTCATCAATTTTCTGACTATTTTCGATCATTTTTACACCAAAAATTGGAAAAAAAATGGTCAAAAATGATAAAAATCGGACAAAATATAGAAAAATCGATCAAAATGAGTCAAAAATGACTAAAATTGCCCCAATTTTGATGATTTTTCGACTATTTTCATATGGAAAATTGGATAAATGTCAAGAGAATAAGATGAAAATGAGCAAAAATTAGTGAAAATTGAGTAAAAAATGGTCGAAAATAGGAAAAATAGGTTCAAAATATGGAAAAATCGGTGAAAAACGAGTAAAAAAGGTCTATTTCGACTATTTACACATGAAAAATTAGCTAAATGTCAAGAAAGTTAGGTGAAAATGAGCAAAAAATGGTCAAAAACTGAAGAAAATCGGTCAAAACCGAATGAATTCGGCCTATTTTGAGCAAAAAATCGTCAAAAATGAGCAAAAAATTGGTCAAAAACGACTTAAATAAGCCAATTTCACCCAATTTTTTACCATTTTTCGACCATTTTTACCTATTTTTACACCAAAAATTAGATAAATCACAAGAGAATTAGGTGAAAATAAACAAAAACTGATGAGAAATGTGGAAAAATCGCTCAAAAACGGCTAAAATAAGCCAATTTTTGACCAATATTCACCATTTTTGACTGAAAAGTTGGGATAAATGACAAGAGAATTAGGTAAAAAAGACAAAAAAAATGGTCAAAAACAAATGAAATCGGCCTATTTTGAGCAAAAAATCGTCAAAAATGAACAAAAATTGGTCAAAAACGACTGAAATAAGCCATTTTTCGACCAATTTTTGCCGAATTTTCGACCAGTTTTACCCATTTTTACCAATTTTTTCAACCAATTATTGATCCCCCAGATCACCCCATCGATTTCCAGTCTGTGGATCATACTCATATCCGTATATGTGAGCATCGAATCCCAGTAGTGTCTCCTGATCCGTCAAAATCTGCACAACTTCTCGATCCAACTCCTCAATCCGCCGATCCCTCGAATCCGCGTAGTCCTTGAGGTGCTGAATTTCTTGTTCCAAAGCACCAATTTTCTCATTCAACTTCTCGATAGTCCTCTTCTGTTGCATCACAATTCTCTGCGCTTCTTTGTGATTCTTTTCGGATTTCCGGTGTGCCTGAGTCTCCAGGTACAACTGCGATTGGTAGTCTTCCAAGTGCTCATTGTGCACTTTTTGGAGCTCCTGGAGCTTGTCGAGCTCTCGCGACAAGACTGCCTTTGTCTCTGCCAACTCTTCATACATAGACTGTAACAGTTGGGTCTTCTGAATCTGCTCCTGGAGCTTCTCCTCGACATTTCTTAACTTCGTGATTTCCACATCCATCTCTTTCATCTGCTCCTTCATTTTCTCGGATTCCAACTGAAACTCGTGATTCGCAATGTCCATCTCAAAGAAGTCTGTCTTCAACTCTTCAATCTTCTCCCCTTGCTTCCGAATCACCTCATCCTTCTCCTTCATCTCCATCTCCATCTTCTCCATCTTCTCATTCTTCTCCACAATCTCCACATCCCGATCGTTGACTCTCGACTCGAGCTCCCGAATCTTCGCCTGAGCCGAGTCGTTTTCCTCCACAAGACTCCAATATTTCTGGTGGATGGTATCTTCATGAGAGAACTCATTTTGCCTCTCGAATACCTTCTCGGTAAGATTCTGGATGTCCTGTGAGTGTTGTTCCTTGAATCCGTTGAGTAGATCAGTCAGTGTTTGGAGATTGTTCTGGATCAATGACATGTCTGGTACTGGTTGTGGATACGGTGTTGAGAGGTACGGATATGGTTGGTATGGTACTGGTGGTGGCACTGATGCTTGTGGAACAGGTCTGGAATATAGAGAAGAATTGAGAAATGTGGTTATTTAAATGGCGAAAGAATGAGCAAAAATTGACAGATTTGCGGTTAAAAATTGTCAAAAATGATCAAAAAATAGGGAAAAAATGGGTAAAACCAGGTTATTTCAACCATTTTTGTCGTATTTTTCACCTTATTTTCTTGTTATTTATCAAATTTTATATGTAAAAATAGGTGAAAATGAGCAAAATGATCTAAAATTTGTCAATTTCAATAATCTTTTTGACACATTTTTTAAAATGACGATTCAAATCTACTGGCCAGGATCTTTTATATCCATCGAATAGCCCTTTTTATGCTCTACATTTTTTCAGTTGACCATTTTTCGATATCTTCCTTCCCCGCTGAGTTACAGACGTTTGAATGTGAGAAGAGCGCGCAGACAACCAGACACTCTGCCCTCTCTGCGTCTCTCCTCAACTTCAAACCGCTATATATCAAAAAGGGGAGGAGCTATTAAAAAGTTGTCAACTACAAAAATGATCTACATAAAATTTCGCACATTTTTGTAGTTGACAACTTTTTGATAGCTCCGCCCATTTTTGGGATAAAGCGGTTTTAAGTTGACAGCGTTTAGCTTCAAACCGCTGTATCTCAAAAAGGGGCGGAGCTATAAAAAAGTGGTCAAATACAAAAATGTGCAAAATTTCAAGCTCTACATTTTGTCCTTACCCCTTATTTTCTTCCATGTTCTTTTTCCTCATTTGAAGGAATCTTTGAAGTTTCTCCTCCATAGTCAATCCAGTTTGAACCGATCCTACGTTATCAGCTTCTTCCTGCTCAGCTTCGTCACTGAAATAATTATTTTAATTAGTTGAATCTCCACTTATCACCCTTACAATCTATCCGCCTCTTCTTCTGGATTGGAATCGGAAGTCACATCAGAATCCCAGTCCTCCGGATCATCCGACACTTCCTGGCTCACAGACAGTCCTGGCTCCGTGACTTGCTCCTCCGGGAATCTTGGAATTGGAAGATCATAAATTGGAAACACCGGGTAATAATATCCATTGCACACCAGGCTACTGGCTACAAAATCGGCAGTTTGGTCAGCCATGAGAGGCAACGATTGGATAGGCGAAGAGTGGATTGTGTTCTGGAAGCATAAGGAATAATTGGAAATGTTGAAAAAAGTGAGATTCAAGGTACAGGAAGCGGAAGATCGGAGAAGAAAAGGTTCTGGAGAACTAGGGATCAAGGGATCGAAGGGTCTCAGGGTTTCAGGTCTCAGGGTCTAAGGGTGAGTTTTCGATTGCCTTTAGGAATGTCTGTCTGTGTGTCCAGGTGTCCAAACGTCGGAGAAGGTACATGGAGCTGATGATCAGAAGGTCTATGGGTCAAAATGTCATAACAGAAAAGGGAGAGCAAAAAGTGAAGAAAGACGATAAAGGTCTTAGGGTCTAATGGCCTCTGATAAGGTGTCTAACATTGTCATAACTAATTTTAACCTGTCTAGGCCGGCAGACTACGTTTAAAACGTTTGACAGCGTGGAACGTAGAGCGAGGTCTAAGTAAACTCCCAGAAGCCTCAAATTCCATCAAAAACTGTCGTAAAACACACAAAACTCGCTGGAAAAGCTCCATATGACCCAACCTTGTCCCAACTATATAAAGCTACCAAAAAAAAACAAAAAAGATGAGAAATTGCAAAAGAGGAATAGAGAAAAATGAAGTAGTATGCCTGTATAGCAATGCATGACGATGTAGGAGATGAGGGCGTGTCCCAGAAAGGGCCTCCAAGGACCATTACGTGTGTGAGGGGCTAACGGACTGTCTCTATGTCTCCGTGAGTGCGCTAATGAACAGGAGGAGTGGTGACCTCTAGGCCTCTCGGACACCGTTGGACCGAACCTCCACTGTGTGCGGGAAGAAACGGTGCACACCGTCTAGATGAGATGGCTAATGAAGAGGAGGAGGAGACGTGGTGGCCCCACCAAATGGTGTGTGCGGTGAACGTACAGCGCCTCATAATCGATTTGGTGGTCTGAGGGTCCTGAGGCTATGCCCTGTGCACACACACATCCATCCGATATGCGGGAAAAGGAGGACGGTACGCGTTGGGTGGTGGGGTACTGACCTAGTGATGAAGGAGTAAGATTAGGAGGAGGGGGACTAGAGAACAGTTGGTGGTCTTGATGGTCCGAGGGGCCTTTCGGTTCTAAAGATGGCAAAAATGTCTCCTCCTCTCCATTAGCACACACATAGAGACAGTGCCCCCCTCCTTTCTAGGACACTCCTTTTTTCTCCCGTCTGCATAGGCATTTGACATTACCTTTGTTCCTCTTTTTGTCTTTTGCAATAGGTTTTTTGGTGGATTGGACATGGTTCTAGTGGTCATTTGAGGATTTTGAGGCTCCGAATGTGCCCAAATGTCCAATTTTTGTCTGTCTGTGTGTCCAGACATCTAGATGTCCAAATCCAGTGTTAATTCAAAAAACAAAAAACATTCGACCACGGGTGGGGATCGAACCCTGGTCACTCCAACTCCAATCGTCTAAGCGGATTTTCTGCTAGAAACTCGATTTTTTACACGTTTCCAGGGTGAAATTTTGTGAATTTTTCGATTTTTCATGTCTTGAAACCTATAATAGCTAATTTTGAGTAGAAAAATCCATGATTTTGAGCGGATTTAGAGGATTTTTGAAAGTTAGGGGCGTTTTTTTGTTGGATTTTATTGTATTTTAAGGCTCGTTTAGGCTGTTATAAATGCAACTTTTATTTGGGCATCCCAGACACACAGACACACAGACAGACATTCCTAGAAATCCCAGAGGCAATCTTATCCACATCCTTAAGAAAAACTGTTATATCTCAAAAAGGGGCGGAGCTATCAAAAAGTGGTCAACTATAAAAATGTGCAGAATTGAATGAGAAATATTTTTGTAGTTGACAACTTTTTCATAGCTCCGCTCCTTTTTCTGTTATCACTCTTAAACGCTAAGACCCTTTGATCGTCCGCTTCCTATACCTTCTCCGACGTTTGGACACCTGGACACACAGGAAGACATTTCTAGAGGCAATCGAAAACTCACCTTTAGACTATTAGACTCTAAGACCCTGAGACCCTGAGACCCTTCGATCCCTTGATCCCTAGTTCTCCAGAACCTTTTCTTCTCCGATCTTCCGCTTCCTGTACCTTGAATCTCACTTTTTTCAACATTTCCAATTATTCCTTATGCTTCCAGAACACAATCTACTCTCCGCCTATCCAATCGCTGCCTCTCATGGCTGACCAAACTGCCGATTTTGTAGCCAGTAGCCTGGTGTGCAATGGATATTACTACCCGCTGTTTCCAACTTATGATCTTCCAATTCCAATGTTCCTGGGGGAGCATGTCACGGAGCCAGGACCGTCTGGGAGTCAGGAGGTGTCGGATGATCCGGAGGACCGGGATTCTGATGTGACTTCTGATTCCAATCCGGAAGAGGAGGCGGATAGTTCGTAAGGGTGATACGTGGAGATTAACCTAGTTGAAATAATTATTTTAGTGAGGAAGCTGAGCGTCAAGAAGCTAATAACGTAGGATCGGTTCAAACTGGATTGACTATGGAGGAGAGACTTCAAAGATTCCTTCAAATGAGGAAAAAGAACATGGAAGAAGATAAGAGGTAAGGAATGGTCTATATCTCAAAAAGGGGCGGAGCTATCAAAAAGTTTCCAACTACAAAAATATTCATCATTAAATTCTGCACATTTTTGTAGTTGATACCTTTTTGATAGCTCCGCCCCTTTTTGAGATATAAGAGTTTGAAGTTTAGGAAAAATTCGGAATTTCCAAAAATGAGCAGAAGTCAAAAAACGTGCAAAAAATGGCCAGAAATGTGGTAAAGTTTGTCAGAATGAGTGAAAAAAGATTGAAATCGACCAATTTTTTAGGGGGTTTTTGCTTAATTTTCGCCAAATTCAGGCCAAAATCTGCAAGAAATAGGTGAAAATGAGTCAAAAATAAACAAAAATATGGAAAATTCAGTCGGAAAGAGTTAAAAAATGGTCGGAATGGACCAATTTTTACCCATTTTTGCAAAAATTTGTCATTTCAAGAACCAGATCCATCAATTCTTCTCTATGTTCCAGACCTGTTCCCCAAGTATCAGTACCACCACCAGTACCATACCAACCGTACCTCCCAGCACCGTATCCACAACCAGTACCAGACATGTCTTCGATCCAGAACAATCTCCAAACACTCACTGACCTACTCAACGGATTCAAGGAACAACACTCGCAGGACATCCAGAATCTTACCGAGAAGGTATTCGAGAAGCAAAATGAATTCTCTTATGGAGATACCATCCACCAGAAATATTGGAGCCTTGTGGAGGAAAACGACCTGGCTCAGACGAAGATTCGGGAGCTCGAGTCGAGAGTCAACGATCGGGATGTGGAGATTGTGGAGAAGAATGAGAAGATGGAGAAGATGGAGATGGAGATGAAGGAGAAGGATGAGGTGATTCGGAAGCAAGGGGAGAAGATTGAAGAGTTGAAGACAGACTTCTTTGAGATGGACATTGCGAATCACGAGTTTCAGTTGGAATCCGAGAAAATGAAGGAGCAGATGAAAGAGATGGATGTGGAAATCACGAAGTTAAGAAATGTCGAGGAGAAGCTCCAGGAGCAGATTCAGAAGACACAACTGTTACAGTCTATGTATGAAGAGTTGGCAGAGACAAAGGCGGTCTTGTCGCGGGAGCTCGACAAGCTCCAACAGCTCCAAAAAGTGCACAATGAGCACTTGGAAGACTACCAATCCCAGTTGTACCTGGAGACCCAGGCACTCCGGAAATCCGAAAAGAATCACAAAGAAGCGCAGAGAATTGTGATGCAACAAAAGAGGACTATCGAGAAGTTGAATGAGAAAATTGGTGCTTTGGAACAAGAAGTTCAGCACCTCAAGGACTACGCGGATTCGAGGGATCGGCGGATTGTGCAGATGAGGAGGGATCAGGAGACACTACTGGGATTCAATGGTCAACCGGGATATGAGAATAATCCACAGCCTCGCAGGCGATGGGGGGATCTGTGGGATCGCTATTATGAGCAATAAGTTGGCTCAGAATTGGTTGAAAATGGGTGAAAAATGGGCGAAAATTGGGGCAAAAATAGGTTAAATTGGGTAATTTCATCCGTTTCTATCCCATTTTAAGCCATTTTTGACAATTTTTTGCCATTTTTTGCCATTTTTTGCTCATTTTTACCTCATTCTCTTGACATTTCTCCAATTTTTCGGGTAAAAATGGTTGAAAATTAGGGCAGAAATGGGTAAAATCGAGTTATTTGAACCGTTTTTGTCCTGTTTTCACCGATTTCCTCACATTTTTCACCAGTTTTTAACCATTTTTGCTTATTTTCATCTATTTCTTTTGAGATTTATCCCATTTTGAATAATTTTTACACCCAAATGTTCACAATTCTCATTTTTATTCATTTTTTTGATATTTTTTGTTCGAAATTTTGCCATTTTTCACATTTTTTCCAATAAAACTCAATAAATTTCGAGCAATTTTTATGTTTTTCAGATCCAGATGATTCTAAAACGCGTCAAAAGCACGCCTGACAAATAAAACATCCCCTGATAGGGTTTTCGAAACATTTCGAAAACCCAAGCTTTACAAAACCTGTTGTATCTCCGCCCAGTCTTATCCAATCCCAAAAACTGCCTACATTTTCAGATTCAGCTCATCGAGACGGTTCGAATGAGTATAATCATGCCTATATTCTGATCACTTTGGGTTTCGACACGAAAACCGCCCGGGTTACTGTAGTTTTCGTGGTGGGACCCAAAATCGGCAGAACCGGGGCTTGTGGGTACTTTTCTGAAAGCTCTCGTTACGCTGAATCCAATGGTGATGTTAAAAATAAGAAATTGTTTTGTTTATTGCAAAAAAAAAGTCGATTATAAAAAATTTTTGAAAATTGAAAAAAAATTTTTCGATGAGATCGCTCACCACTCCTCACTCATCCAATCCGGCTCTGTCTCCTCTTCTTCCTCCACATCTCTCACCACTACAGTATCCTCGCCAAGCTCCGCCTCCTCCAGTTTCCTCTCCAACTCTAAATTACAGACTTTCAGCATCTCAACCTCCTCTTCCAGCTTTTCAATTTTTTTCTCATTATCCGCTTGTCCAATTTCCAGTTCCCTGACTCGATTCGTCAAATTTTTCAAGTTTTTCGAATATTTCGACTTAATCTCCTGCAGACTCTCTTCATAATCCCGTTTTGCCTTCTTTTCCAGACTCCGCCCACTCGCAGGCCCCGCCTCCTGCCGTTTCGCGGCGCGACGCTTCTCGAGAATTCCATTTTTTATTTTTTGTTGGTTCAGAGGGTCCCCGACGATTTTTGTGACGTTTTCCAAACCTAAGACGGTCATAAAGGAGGTGTTGTCTTTGAGGAAACTGAAATCCTTGGATTTGCGGTGGATCCGTTTGGGAGCGGTGCTGAAAATAATGAAAATGTGTTAAAAACGCCAAAAAATACATAAATTTTGCTAAAAACTGGCCAAAAACCCCAAAAATTGACTAAAAAGTCACTAACCTGAGTTCTGGGATAGTCGATGCACCATGTTGGGGACCAGATGCACCATTTAAGGGTGAGATGCTGAAAATGGTAAAAATTGAAAAAAATCAATAAAAAAATGGTTAAAAATAGTAAAAATGTGCTGAAAACACCAAAAAATTAACCAAAAAGTCACTAACCTGAGGTCTGGAACACTCGATGCACCATGTTGGGGACCAGATGCACCATTTGGGGTTCCTGACCTGAAAATGTTAAAAATCACATGAAAAAAGTATGAAATCCGGCTGAAAACACCAAAAAATGCTGAAAAAATGACTTACTCAGCTTTTGAATGAGTCGATGCACCATGTTGGGAACAAGATGCACCATTTAAGGGTGAGATGCTGAAAATGGTAAAAATCAGGTTACAAATAATAAAAACCGGCTAAAAATACCAAAACATGATCAAAAAGTCATTAAAAACAGTCAAATCCACCCAGTATAACCCATGGCCGAGTTTTTCACCTGGTGGCCTAGAAATCCGAATTTTGGAAAAAAGCTAGTCCAGGAAGTCAAAAAGATTGTTTTTGAGCTTATTTTGACGGCTAAGAGTTAAAAAACAATTGAAAATCACCGAAAAAAGTCTAATTTCGTTCCTGGCCGAGTTTTCAGGCGTGGCCTAGAAATCCAAAATTTTGGAAAACTAGTCCCCAAGTTTAAAAAACTTTTTAAAAAAGCCAAAAATTACGTTAATTTGCCTAAAAACCGGCCAAAAACCGAAACAATTAACCAAAAAGTCACTAACCTGAGTTCTGGGACAGTCGATGCACCATGTTGGATACCAGATGTACCATTTGGGGTTCCTGACCTGAAAATGCCAAAAATCACATGAAAAAATATGAAATCTTTCTTAAAACCCCAAAAATTGATCAAAAAAAGTACTAACCCGAGTTTCGGAACAGTCGATGCACCATGTTGGGGACCAGATGCACCATTTGGGGCCAAAATGCTGAAAACGTGAAAAATTATTTTAAAAATGGTAGAAATTAATAAAAACCTTAAAAATTGAGTAAAAATTGACTTACATGGCTTCCAAGCGTTTCAATGCACTACGTGGACGCATATTAAATACATCATACGAAGTGTATTGACTGTAAATATTGAAAAATAATGAAGTTTATATAAAAAATACTAAAAATTTGACAAATCTAGGTTAAAATAGTCAAAAATCACATAAAAATTAGTAAAAACCGTTTAAAATGACCAAAAATTGACAAAAAAATCACTTACGACTTGTTTGGGCCAGTCGATGCACCATGTTTAGCACCAGATGCACCATTTAGAGTCGAGAGGCTGAAAATGTAAAAAATTTTCAAAAATTGGTTAAAAAAGGGCTAAAACTCTAAAAATTGACCAAAAAGTCACTAACCCGAGATCTGGCATAGTCGATGCATCATGTTGGGTACCAAATGCACCATTTTCGATCGCTGACCTGAAAATGCTGAAAAATTAAAAAAAATCAATAAGTAATTAGCTGAAAATACCAAAAAATGCTTGAAAATGACTTACTCAGTTTTCAAAATAGTCGATGCACCATGTTTGGTACCAGATGCATCATTTTTGACCGATGACCTAAAAATTTAATAAAAATTTAAAAAATCAATAAAACATTATACAAAAATACCAAAAAATGCTTGAAAAATGACTTACTCAGTTTTCGAAATAGTCGATGCACCATGTTTGGTACCAGATGCACCATTTGGGGTCCCTGACCTGAAAATGTGAAAAATAATAAAAATTCAGTTTACAACCTGCTCTAAATACTAAAAATCGACCAAAAAATCACTCACATGTATTCTAGACCAGCCGATGGATCGTATGGAGTGTAATCGCTGAAAATATTAAAATTTTGTGATATTTAGAATACAAATACTGAAAATCACAAAAAAATTAACAAAAACCATCTAAAAACACCAAAAATTCACAAAAACCACTTACTACAATATTGGGACAGTCGATGTTGGTAAACCATATGCTGGTGAGAAGCTGGAAATAATAAAAATCAATAAAATTTGACTAAAAATGGACAAAAAATGCCAAAAATCACATTAAAACTGGTTAAAACCGGCTGAAAACATGAAAAATTGACCAAAAAATCACTTACGGGTATTCTAGACAAGCCGATAGATAGTGCAGAGGGTTTGTTGGATCATAAGGAGTATCATCGCTGAAAATATTGAAATTTTGTGGTATTTTGATTAAAAACACTAAAAGTTTGACAAATCTAGGTTAAAAACATTAAAAATTATTCAAAACCGTAAAAAAACATAAAAAATTACCCAAAAATTACTAACCTGAGTTCCGGGATAGTCGATGCACCATGTTGGGTACCAGATGCACCATATAGGGTTTCTGACCTGAAAATGCCAAAAATCACATTAAATTGCCTAAAACTGCCTAAATACCCCAAAAATTGACCAATATGTCACTTACCTGAGTTCTGGAACAGTCGATGCACCATGTTTAACACCAGATGCACCATTTTTGAACGCTGACCTGAAAATGTTGAGAAGTTGGAAAAAATAAATAAAAAACTGGCTAGAAGTAAAAATAACCGGCTGAAAACACCATAACAATTCTTGAAAAGTGACTTACTTAGTTTTTGAAATAGTCGATGCACCATGTTGGGCACCAGACGCACCAGTTGGGGCCGAGAAGCTAAAAAAGCAAAAAAATTAATGAGATCTGATTGAAAATAGGCAAAAATCAACTAGAATCGATCAAAAAGTCACTAACCTGAGTTCTGAGATAGTCGATGCACCATTTGTGGCCGCGGACCTAAAAATGTGCATTAAATTGGTGAAACTCAATAAAAAATTGGCTAGAAATTGTAAAAGTAAACTATAAACTTTAAAAATAAACCAAAACGTGACTAACCTGTTTTCTGAGACAGTCGATGCACCATGTTTAACACCAAATACACCATTTGCAGTCGCTAATCTGGAAATGTCATAAAAATGATGAAAAACAATAGAAATAAGCCAAAAAATGGGTAAAACTCGGCTAAAAGCCCCAAAAATGGGCCAAAAATTACTAACCTGAGTTTTGAAAATGGCGGTGCACCGAAAGGGTTCTTTGGATCAAATGGCGCATGTTCTCTGAAAATATTGGAAATTAATAAAATTTATGCTAAAAAAGCCAAATTTCACGTAAAAAAACGGTAAAACTAGCTAAAAACACCAAAAATTGACAGTTTTGACGAAAAAATTGAAAAAAGTCGATGCACCATATTGCACACTTCCCCATAACTCTTCAAGGACAGCCCGTAGAAAAAAGTGGTCAACTTCAAAAATAGAGCTGAAAGTGTGATCTACTCAATAAATATCATTTAATAGCACCTTATCTAGATTTTTAGGGGTTCCTAACGGATAAAGTTAAATTTTTATCAATTTTCAATTTGGAAATTGTCATAAAATCTTAAAAACTATTTAAAAATATTAGAAATGACTTACTTGTTTTCTGGAAGAATAAACGTAACAGGTCCAGATGCACCATGTGGGGCCGAGAGGCTGAAAATGTTAAAAATAGATAGAATTCGATTAAAAATGAGCTAAAAACGTCAAAAATTATGTAAAATTTGATGAAAACCGGCTAAAAATTATCAAAAATAGTCAAAAAATCACTAACCTGATTATTGGGACAGTCGATGCACCATGTTGGGAAACGGATGCACCATTAGTGGTCGCTGATCTGAAAATGCCAAAAATTATGTAAACATGATAAAATCGGCTGAAAATATCAAAAAATGACCAAAAATATACTAACCCGAGTTCTGGAGCAGTCGATGCACCATGTTGAGTACCAGATGCACCATTTTTCTCGGCTCTTCTCATCTCCGCACGCCGCCGGCGTGAAAACCAGACTTGGACCTCCCACGGCTCTTTTCCAATTGCCAACGCGATCCGCTCACGTTCGATGACGTCCGGATACTTGGTGGCTTCAAACAGCTTTTCGAGCTTTTCGTTCCTGGAAAAGGACAACGTCTTAAAACATGTTTAAAGACTTCAAACCCAAAAAAAAATCAACTCACACATCTTCGATCTCCGCTTCGACCCTTTCAAATTCTTCGTCTAAATCCGGAAACTCCATTACGGAACGTTAGGAAATCACAGAATTACCTGAAAATTAGCTTAAAAGATTGACGTTTTAAGACACAATTCGATAAAAACAGTAAAAGCGGCAAAGGTGCGCCAGATTCAGGAAAAAACTTTGGAATTTTCAGGTTTCAGGAACATTTTCGAAGGGTCAATGAGGTGAAAAGCGTTTAAAAATGATAAAATTCATTAAAAATGCTCAAAAAACCCAAAAATAGGTCCAAAATACTGAAAAAACTGAATTCAGAAAAAGTCGATGCACCAAGTTTGAAATCCGATGCACCATGTGTAGTCAATAAGTTGACAAACGTTCAAAAACAATGAAAATTTTTTAAAAATGCACAAAAAACACAAAAATGCTCAAAAAACTAAAAAAAAAAACGTTTTCAGAAAAGTCGATGCACCTATTTAGTACCAAATGCACCAAGTTTGAAATCCGATGCACCATATGTAGTCAATAAGCGGAAATGCGTTTAAAAATGATAGAATTCCTTCAAAATGCACAAAAAACACGAAAATTGGTCAACATTTTTCGCATGGTGCATCGACTTCTTCTGAAAACGATTTTTGAAGTTTTTTGAGAAGTTTGGACCAATTTTTGTGTTTTTTGTAGTTTTTTGAGCAATTTTTTCCATTTAAAAAAGCTAGAAAACACTATTGATGCACAAAAAACTCAAAAATGTGTCAAAAATTTTTGTATGGTGCATCGACTTTTCCTGAAAACGGGTTTTTAAGTTTTTCGAGCATTTTGGACCAATTTTTCCTTTTTGAACGCTAGAAACGACACTATTGAATTATCCAACAACATGGTGCATCGGATTTCCAAACAAAAATGCAGAACACAAAAACATAAAGATAGATAGAGAGAGAGAGAGAGAGAGAGAGAGAGAGAGAGAGAGAGAGAGAGAGAGAGAGAGAGAGGAGAGAGAAAAGAGTGCGCAGTGTTGAAGCGGTTAGTCACATGATTATGTTATGAATAGAAGAGAGAAAAAGAAGGGGAGAGAGAGGAGAGGAAGGAGTGGTCAGTAGCTGAGGGCCAGAAGACCACGCGAGAGTATGGAGAACGGAGGGGAACAACAACATGTCCAAGATCTATTTCCGCGCGGACGGACCCTCCGAGTGGTCCTGGCGGACCGGAAAGGGGGAGGCATGAGAGCTGAGGTCCGTGCAATTTTACGTGCAAAACGGACCTCGAAAAAGACCAAAAACGCAAAAATGGAATTTGAAACAATGACTAAATACAGTACCGCGCATATACCATTTAGTTGTTTTTAGTTGAAAATGTCCAAGAGGGTGTTACGGTATCGCTGATTGTCCCACCAAACAAAATTTTGTATAAACCATACAGACCAAGACTAGACCTTCATTTTTGTAGTTGACCACTTTTTTCTAGCTCCGCCCCTTTTTGAGATACACCGGTTGGAAGTCTGAAGAGCCCTAGAGAGAGGGTGAGAAGCTAGAGTGTCTCATCGTCTCGCACTCTCTTCTCCCGTAAATCGCACTATTTTAGTGCGAAATAGTGCGATTTTTGTCTTAAAATGAGCTAAAGAATGTGATCTGGAAAAGTATAAAAAAGCAAGAAGTGGTGTTGAATAAGAAGGCTTCTCTGTGTGTGTATGTGTGTGTGCGAGTGGGCTCCATAGGCTCCGCCGACTCGTTATCCCCCGTATCAGGCAGGTGTTGGCACGGGAGAGAGAGAGAGAGCCGATGAGAATGTGTATATTTAGAAATGGAGAAAATGTAGGGGATATGGGATTTGAGGGAAACATTCTAAGCTGAGAAGATTAGCAAATGGATTATGGAAATTGAGATAGGGATCTGAGACTGGAATTTAGCCAATTTTAGAGTTTTCTGGCGAGCCTGGGGTGCAATAGTGGTAATTACCGGCTTAGGCCGGGCCACCAGTTGCTGGGGAGCTTATTTTGTGAGGGGCCATTAAAGTGTTTCGCTCAGAGAGCAGTCACAACTCGGGTATGGTCAAGCAAGGTACAGTTATTTCTCTACAGTACTGATTTTAGTACTGAATCATCCGCATATCCCACTGGTTTGCGTGGTTGCAGGACGATGATCTGTAGAGAAGCTGTTACCAAGCCAGCCTCAACATCTTCCATAACTTTCTCCATTCCCAGGGTTCCTCTTAGCCAGGGCTGTCGGATATAATGATCTACTAGCGTCTGGCCGAGTTACCCGCCGGGTGCCTCGCGGCCTTCCCGTCCGTCATCGACTTCGCAGTCTCAAGAAGGGGGAGCCTGTCCCAACCCATCGTATCAATGATTTTCCTATCTTTGCTCATCTCCTCATGTGCTTGATTTGCGCACTTTACGGATCAGATCCAGTGGAATAATCTTGATCCAAAAACTCTGGTATTTTTCAGGTTATCAATCTGGCAATGAACAGATGGAAAACGCGCTCAAGGCGCGCCAGACTATATAGACATTATTTTACTGGCTTAGAATCAGTTCCGAGTCATTTTTTGAAGGTGAAACGATGAAAAACTGGATGAGGATTGAAAACGCGTTCAAGGCGCGCCAGACAATTTAAATTTTATAGACATTATTCTCCTGATTTAGAATATGTTCTAGACTAGTTTCGACACATTTTCAGTCATTTTTTGCAGGTGAAGCGACGAAAAAATGGGTGAGGATTGAAAACGCGTCCAAAGGCGCGCCAGACAATTTAGGTTTTTGACTATTTCCAATTGATTTTCAGTCATTTATTTTTCAGATTTTTCTTTGATTTTGTGAAAAATTGAAAAAATGTCTGCGCCTCTCCTCTCCTCTTATCTCTCTCCTCCTCTCCGTCGCCATGACAACGAGTCCTTCTCCTCCAGGAGAATCGAGAGGATGTGTGGACATCTGGACACACAGACAGACAGACAAATATCTCTGCGTCTCTTTTCTGATTTCACACTCTCCGCGGTTGCTATGGCCACAAGCGTTGCCATGGCGACTCTATGGAACTTTTTTCGAAATTCGAAATTCGAAAAAAAAATTTTTTTAAATTAATTTTTGCCGGTTTTTAAACAAAAATTTGCAATTTTATAAAGTTTTTTTAGGTCAACAGATGTCCTCCCAAATCTCAAATCAACTCATTCATGAATTGGAGAAAGCTTTCGGGCGGGGAGACCACCCGAATGCATTCCAAACAATGACGGAGAAGGATGAGAAGTCGGTGAGTGGACTAAATATCAAAAAAATTCCAGATTTTGGAGCCGAAATTGACATTTTTAGACTGTTAGAATCAAAAATTCAAACTTTTAACTCAAAACTGGTCAAAAAATTCAAAAACCAGCCGCCCAGTCTGGTTGGATAGGAAACTTCCAGATTTCAGGCATATCTCGAAAAGGGGCGGAGCTATCAAAAAGTTGTCAACTACAAAAATATTTACCATTGAATTCTGCACATTTTGTTAGTTGATCATTTTTTTCTAGCTCCGCCCCTTTTTGAGATATAACGCCTCAAAGTCAGGAGAGCCCTAGAGAGACGCAGACAACGAGACTCTCTAGCTTCTCTGCGTCTCCATCAACTTCAAACCGTTATATCTCAAAAAGGGGCGGAGCTATCAAAAAGTTGTCAACCACAAAAATATTTACCATTGAATTCTGCACATTTTTGTAGTTGACCACTTTTTTTTAGCTCCGCCCCCTTTTTGCTTATAAACCAATTTTTGACCCAAAAACTCAATTTTTCTCAATTTTCTGTTGAAATCTGGTGCTCAAAATAACAAAAATCAATTATATTCAACTTAAATTCGTTAAAAAATGAATAAAATTAAGTAAAATTACCACGAGAACTGCGAAATTTCAGTCAAAACGCGTCGAAGGCGCGCCAGGAAACACTTTTTGTGCAATTTTAGACTATTTTAAGCGGAAAATTCGGTTTTTTCAGTCCAAAAATCTCGAAAATTTGAAATTTTTAGACCTTTTTGAGCAAAAAATCTGAAAATTCCAATTTCAATTCCAATCCGAAGAACAAGACCTCCGGAAAGTGATGCTCCGAATCGTAGAACTCCGTCTAGCCCAGATCAACGGATTGGATTTGGCGGGAATTCAAAAATCTGAAAATCCAGAATTCGAGAAAAAAGTGGAGACGGCATGGGCCGCCTATCAGAGATGTCTCAATGGAGAAACACCAAATCAGCCGATTTCAGTGGAGGAGAAGCTCAAAGTCGACCAATTTTTGGCGCGTTTCCTGGCTGAAATTGTGCAAAAAGGGGCGGAGTCTATTCCAGAAGTTGCTATTCTCACCGAAAAAGTGTCCGTCTTGTCGATTGCCAACAAGACATTGCGCAAGAGAAATGAGGAGCTCCATCGGGAAATTGAGACGCTGGTCGATGAGAAGGAGGAGATGGAGGAGAAGATTCGAGAGTTGGAGAAGAGGCAGAAAGGGGCGGAGCCTCCGAAAATTTGAATATATGTATTTATTAATGTTTGCTTATTTATCTGTATACATGGTGTCGAATAAATAAATTTTAAAAAATTTTAAACTGAAAAAATGAGTAAAATTACCAATTTCGATCAAAACGCGTTGAAGGCGCGCCAGACTCACTTTTTTTTGCAATTTGAACTGTTTTGAGCTGAAAATGTCTAATTTCAGCCTGAAATCTGAAAAATTTTGAACTTTTAGACCATTTTTGAGCTGAAAATAAATTTTTAAACAATTTTTCAATATTTATCAATATTTGATGGTCTTTTTTTATTGTACATAGAGTTTGTAATAACTAATTTTCATTTTTTCCGAAATTGCGGTCAGGAAACCAGAAAAATCATCTTTCCTGAAATAAACTTGATGACTGAGTTCTTGCCGGTCGAAACGTAGCTGAAAATGAGTTGAAATCGGGTTACCGATGTCTCGTGTACATTTACGAAGCGCTCATGTAGATTTACGGGACCTCAGAACAGCTGAAGGAAGGGTAATGTCGATTTACAGGATCTGGGGTAGATTTACGGATAGCTGTGTGGGTTTACGACGAGCCTCATGCAGGAGGGTTACAAAAGTTACAAAATGATATTCCTTTCTCGAATTCAGGCTCCGCCTCCTCTCCGTAAAATTGAATTCGACTATATATATGTATGAATGTTTGATTATCAATTCGATTATACATAGATTTCGTAATAAATAACTTTTTTTATTACTGAGAAATAGAGTTTCATGGAGATCCGATATCCGGTTTCCCGAAAAAACAGAGTTTTCTCAGTTAACTTATCTAGTGTATATTTACGGAACATTATCTGGATTTACGACGCCTCATGAAGGTACAGTATCGTCCAAAAGGTTGTAAACTTTGGTCGTTTTCAGTTGAAATTGGCCAACTTTGAGAGTATGTTACGGTAATACTAATTGTCCCATCAAGTACATTTTTATGGGATCAAACAGACCAAGTCTAGAACTCCATTTTTGTAGTTGACAACTTTTTTGTACGGGCACTCCCTAGCAAGTTACACACCGACAAAGTAATTTCTTCCTCATCTCGACCAATTTCCGTGAAAAATGATGCAATTTTCGAGCTGTCGACTCAAAATGACTATAACTCTCTAGGGAGTGTCCGTTCAAAAAAGTTGTCAACTACAAAAATGGAGTTCTACTTTTGATCTGTAGGTTCAATAAAAAATTTACTATGTGGGACAATTAGTAATACCGTAACACCCTCTCAAAATTGACCAATTTTCACTGAAAACGGCAAAAGTTTACAACCTTTTGGACGGTACTGTATTGTGTGGATTTACAAACGTAAAGCCAGCGGCCCTCTCTCTCCTATGTTTATTCTTGGAACGGCGGTGAG